>CM034361.1:122452597-123759783 GCA_019925275.1 Mytilus edulis | reverse complement strand
ATACTTTTTTCTCCAAAAAAATCTATAATTTGTCCAAATTCAGAAAACAATATACTTTTTTTATTTATGTGCTTCCTGTTAACAATTTGCCGATCTAATTTCCGTATGCAGTGAACTTTCTCGTACAAATCCGGTGATCGCAAAATGCATTTAAATGACATTGAAATACACTATCATCGTGTTGTACATATTATAGTTTGTACAATGCAAAAATACAAGTTATAAAATGTACCAAAAAAACCTCTTACATGTTAAAGCATGTACAAAATTTTGCTTAAAAGTGGTTTTAACTTGTACAAAATTTGCAAATAAAAATATATTTTTATTAATACAACACATGACATTAAAGACTGAACTTTTTACACATGTTGTTAATAAATATTATTTAGTACTCTACTTGATATTCAAACAGAAGAAGCTTAGAAGCAATATTTGAAGGAAGTTCTGTATCCAATAATGTGTTCATATGTAGCAACTTTGGAATGCAATACAGCATTTAACAATGGTCAAAACCCATTTCGTATAGCCAGCTATATAAAAAACTAAATTAAGTTAAAATTCAATTCAAACAATACTAAGGTCCCTTGCGTTTGACAAAACTATAAACGGAAAAACATTTATAACGTACAGTTACCAATGACAACCTCTGAACTACAGGCTTCTAAAACTGTCCGGAAAAAGTAGAATAACATGAATAAACATTATTGGGAGTGCTCAATCATCTCCTGTTCCTGGAACGGTGGAGTTACAGTATAACATCAGAACAACCTTTATAATTGCTTTTATTCACTTTATTTGAATTTTGGTGTATAGTTGTCTCATTTGCAATCATAACACATCTCATCACCTTTAAATTGCACCGATTTGTAACATCTGATTGCCAGGAGGCACAACTAACATAAAGACAAAATACTGACCAATCCTCATCAAAAGAAGGCTGAAGATTAGTGACAGTAATTTATCCTAATAATGTTTATTAACCAGGAAATGTGTTTAAAGTCATAACATTTTTCATTAATTGTGAATATATAATCAATTTAAATATTATAAAGCCTTGAATAAGTAAGGTATTTGTTAAATGACGTTTTTGGTATTAAAACAGATGCTATTAACAATTTGGCAGTATACTTGTGTAATTCAACTACTTTATCTATTTAGCAGAGTTGATGACAATTGATCCTTTTGAAATAAAGTTGGAAAGTCAAACGGTAAACGAATTAAACATATACTGTTCTGGTCATTATTCGGATGTGTATGCTCTACTCCAGCATGTACTTAAAAAACCCAAAGATATCAAACTTTGAAAAACATGTTGGACACTTTTTCTCATAGTGTGCTGTTTGTTAAAGGAAAAGTCTATAAATACATGTTTGCCTAGAAATTTAACTAAATAGAATACGAGTCACGTCTTTGCTTTGTTAAAAGTTGAAAGGAAAGTAAAACATTGTCATGATTGTAAAACATCCTTATTTACTTATCAAAAACGTGTCTTACCTTTGTCTGAATTTTCAACGGCTTTTTTAACTGAATTAAATCCGTCTTGGCATACCTGAAATTAAATATATGTCTAAAGTCCATTTTCAAAGGAAAGTAATTGCTTTGAAAGAGTGTACACAGATAAAGGAAATCATAATCAACCTTAGAATAAATATTATTACAGTGAAACTTGCCTTATCCGACACGCTGTGGACCAGAAAAAAATAAAAAAAGATTAAGCAGGGTATCGGAATACTCAGGTTTTCTGCGAGGATGGGCCTATTTTGTGACCATGAAAATGTATCGGTTAAAGCAGGATGTTGAAATACTCCAATTAGACAGGTTACACTGTTATATGTTGTTATTTTACATTTATGTGTATAGTATAAAAACATACTTACAACATATAAAAGTCCACATGATAGGCACCTATGGTGTGAATTTAACAACATATTCATACATACTTAGATATATAATTATGTTTAGTATTAAATTTATATTAAGATCCGTTGTGTGACATCTTGTGATCAATTTTATGTCAATCGCAAATGGCAGTCAGCAGGGTTTAATAATAACATCAGTTGTTCGACCTGTAGTCAAATGCGTTCTGTTAAAATGCACATTTTCACTTTTTTTTGTCTTTTGAAAAATGTTGTTTGTGTTGTATTTAGACCCTTCAACAACGAAATTTGTTTTACATGCACAAGTGGAATGGAAGACATCGTAGAAAACTTACTGAAATAAAAAAAAACTGTCAGATGACAATGAAATCATTTTATAATTTAGTGTTTACATGTGAAAGATAAAAGGACTTTAAGTAATCTAAAGGAAGCAAAAGAAGACAGCACTTCAAAAATATTCTTTTAGACTGTAAATGTTTTGAATATAGCAGGAATTAATTAACGTATTTGCAAAGAAGACGAAATTAATTATTTTTGTGTAGTTGATCAACTTTTCCCTCTAATAAGAAAAGCACATTCTGAGTTAACCTTGGTCATGGAAGCATACAAAATAATTGAAAGGAGTTAAAAAAACACAATTTGGCATTTTCACTCAGATGTGTGAAAATTTGTTTTAAATTTCGCTCGTCCTATCAATACTATAGTTTTAATTATTGTAGTCAAGTCAAAGTCAAAGTTTTTAATGTCAGGTAGACCATGTTGGCTATCAATCATGTGTAGATGAAAAATATGAGTGGATTCTGCACAACTATCAGAATTATGTACTAGTGAGTACCTGTCCCAAGTCAGGAGCCTGTAATTCAGTGGTTGTCGCATGTTTATGTGTTACGTATTTGTTGTTCTTTCATTTTTAATATATATAAATAAGGCCGTTAGTGTTCTCGTTTGAATTGTTTTAAATTGTCATTTCGGGGCCTTTCAAAGCTGACTATGCAGTTTGTGATTTGTTCATTGTTGAAAGGTCGTACGGTTACCTATAGTTGGTAATTTCTGTGACATTTTGGTCTCTTATGGAGAGTTTTCTTATTGGCAAACATACCACATCTTTTTTTTACAAATTCAGTGTACTGTGCATGTAAAAGACAGAGAGCAGCAGAAGTGGATCACCAACTAACTAATTTGTACTTTTGAGCGCTCAACATATCCTGCCTGACCATAGCTAAAACGTGTACATTGTAGAACTCAGCACTTAAAGTCACGTGTCAGTAAAAAGAAAGAACGATGAAATAAAGAGTGTGGTGATTTCATGAACAGACATGAACAGCTGACACTGGTCTAAATTATTAAGATTTGTGTTATTCCATAATAAAACAAGTAAATACAAAATTATGATGATAATTAAGAACCAACTTTCAGAGAACAATTAATCGTATCAATATGAGATTATACAAAATCATATAATCAATGCCAGATTATAACGACAGAATATGAATTTGCAATTGAACAACTAGGAAGAATAATGCAATTGAGAAAGGAGATTGTGAATATATGCATTAGAGACAACAACCCGGATGTCACATGTAGGTATGCAATGCAGCGAGAAAATCCCGAACCAAGAGATTGACCTCAGCTAGCTCCTAATTGAGAATTGTTTACTAGTTCATTGAAAATGGACGTCATACTAAACTGCAAAACATATAATGAACTTAAATTAAAAAACAATCAAGACTAACAAAGGCTACAGGCTCCTAACTTGGAACAGGCACAAAGATTCGGTGGGGCTAAACATGTTTTATGTGATATCAACCCTCCCCCTATATCTCAATCCAATGTTGAATAATTAAATACACAGCGATACGCAATACAGATAGTTGATATTAAGGATGATCAGCGGTATAAATTTTCTCAGAAAGATTTTTCTTATTTGAAATAAAGATTTTACCATGCTTATTTCATAAGTATAATAAAAAGCATGGACAACCGTGTTATATTATAAGGTACAATTCATGAATATTGTGCAAATTTGCAAAGATTGTTCATGAAAAAACACATTTTAGTGAGAGAAAAAAATAAATCTATCAGATATATAATTTTCAAACAAAATATGAAGAGGCAGGTTTTGTAATATGAAACTTAAGGAAAATATGGTGCATATACTTCTTGCTTCAAGTAAAAAAAAAAAGAAAATTTCACTATAATTGAAATATAAAATAATAATTGTATCAGTAATTTCCCCTCAAATGGCTTAATTGAGGACTTCATTTTCAAAACACGCATTTTTCAAAATTCGTTATGTTGTTGAAGCGAATATTTAAATTTTCTTTAAAACAATTCCTTGTAAAAGTGTCATAAATTATGTTAAGATCATTAATAATAATGTTCTACCTTGATTTGTCGTTGTATTAACGATTGAATATCCCGAAACTGTTCTACCTCTACCGATTCTTCTCTTACATTGCTTAGTTTTGATATGTCTTTCATTCTTTCAACATCTGTGCTGGTAATTTTGGAAAGATAGATTATTGAACTTTCTATCTCAGTCGATAATTTTTTGAAGTCGTCATCAGAGAGTTCTCCAATAGTAGCGTGTGCAAAAACTTCATTTCTAGCATTAACAATCTGATCAATATGTCTCATCATGATGCAGAATTGCGATAAAATAGTCATTCGTGCTCGGATGTCTAAACTTTCTGGACAAATTCCTTTAGTTGCAGATACAGAGCATGGGTTCTTGTAATCAACACATGTTCTATTATGTACAAAATTTGGATCGGTTGTTCCAAACATTGTCTCCCATTGGTGGTTCGTAAGTTTTTCGGTTCCAGCTGTGTTTTGTGGATGACTTATACATAAACAGCATCGCGTATTTGGTCTCACTAAATGGAAAATCTCATGCTTGTTATTGTCGAGAAAATCTTGAAATGATATCCCATTCGTGAGACAGTTTTTCCAAAATTCTTCTTCGAAGAAGTTTACGAAAAACATTCTCAACAAGGTAATGTCAATATTCTTTAATGTTAAATTCGGTTTAACAGTACTGCAGCAGAACCCAGACGTAGCGTTACTTTTATGGCATTGAAGTGTTGTACCATTTTTATCAAAGAGAGTTTCCATCTGCCAGGATTTAATGATGACTGGTGTGTACGATCTCTGATCATTTTTGGAACACTGACAGCATATGTTATTGTTGAATAGGTGGTACAGCTGGTGTTGATGCTTTGACACAAAATCCTGAAACGTAAGCCTGAATCTCTTTTGAATAAAGTGTTTTAACAAACTCCGCATTGAGTCAGCACTAATGTCGACAATCAGAAAACTAATTCGAGAAAAGTTCTTTTTCAACGTTGACAGTGACATAACTGATGATGAAGATCTAGTGAAAACAAGCAATTTCCATATTAAAATAATTACAGAAAATGTGTGCTACACGATATGAAGGAAACCAAACTACACAAAAAAACTTATGAATATGATCAATGCAGGTAATATTGTCATTATATAAATTCATCAAGTAAGTCCTAGTTATCTCAGATGAAGTTATAATCGAGGGACGTTTTTTTATTTACAAAACATGGTATTTCTAGCCCATCATTATTCACACTGATATAATGTATCAATTTAGTACGTCGTTTATATGTAAAGAAAAGACATTTTCAATCTCGATAGTAGCTGATTGCAACTCAACAAGAACCTGTCGGTCATGGTGAACTGTTTTCCGTTTCCCTCTTGCAATATGTATAGGTGAAGGACAAAAATATCGAGTCTATTTGATAGATTTGCACATTATAAATCTTTCTTATTCGCGTGTATATTCATCTATGCATTATGGTTAATGGTTTAGTTGGTAGTTGCATGTGCTCTTTTCTTGAAACTCAATACTAAGTATATTGACAAAAATATATATGTTGTCTAAAAACATATTTAAAATAGAAAATCAATAAATGTATAGTAGTAAACGATAAAATATCGATCATTGGCCCTTTGCTACTAGAACACATTGCTGTGAACGAATTATTGTGAAAATTTTATAAAAGTTCACGACATTTGTGAATTCTTAACGTAGATAGTGCCAAAACTTAAAACTTTACAGGCTTTAAAAATCTAATACTACTTATTCACGCCCTTGAAATATCATAAACCGTGGAAATGATATGCGACAGTGTCTTTCAAATACTAAAACAAAACTTAAATATCATGATAAAAGAGGGATGAAAGATACCAAAAGGGACAGTTAAACTCATAAATCGAAAATAAACTGACAACGCCTTGGCTAAAAATGAAAAAGACAAACAAACAAACAATAGTACACAGAACACAACACAGAAAACTAAAGAATAAACAACATGAACCCCACCAAAAACTAGGGGTGATCTCAGGTGCTCCGGAAGGGTAAGCAGACTCTGCTCCACATGTGGCACCCGTCGTTTTGATTATGTGATAACAAATCCGGTGAATAGTCTAATTCGGTAGGTTACATTCAAGAAAGGGGAAGGGGGTTGTAGTTACGACGTAAGGAACATATTCGATATCATTTGTGAAACGGTTATTCCATAACGGTCAACCAATTCGTGATGGCGTCTGTTAAATTTACGAAGGGATAATTTCAAACTTGACTGCCCCTTTGGTATCTTTCGTCCTTTTTTTTTCAACTTCACCATTTGGAACTATAGGTTTAATAGCTTCCTTGTGAGCAGCAACCCTTTATCAAGAAAATCATGATAGGAAAGGCAAGGACGGATATATCGTATCAATTGGGAGATATATACCCCGTATGTAGGTGCTGCTGGAAGGTTGCTACTTAGAAAAAAAAATAAAAAAGGTTATTTTGATCAACGTAGTAGTCTGTTTGGAAAATTCATTGGGAATATGTGATATCGCTCTTCACCTTATCACAACAATAAACTAAATCAAAGTCATTATTTCAGACAAGAATACCTTTTTTCTTATTCATTTTTTTTAAACCACAGACCAATTGTAAAAAAAACCCACTAATGCTTTCGAAAACAAAACCGGACAATATCAAAATTTTTGGTTAAATACAAGGAAATTGTGTTTTTTTTAATTGGTTGTCAAAACAAGTTTAGTACTCATAAGATGGTTAGTCATGCAAAAATAAACCCTATTAAACTACGAAATAGAAGTTAATTCACGTTATCGCATGTTTTATAAATCGGGAAAATAAATGATCTTCACTCGTAAAAAACGGACCCATTCACTTAAAAACCACGATCATAGCCGGACATTATGCCTACCATGAAATACATAGGTAAGTTCCAATGATATTGGTCACCTTGTCCGACTATACACGAGGTCATCGAAACATTTTTTTATGTTACAATGTTTATAGTTACGATCAACTTTAAGTCGAATAAAATTGAAAATGGAAATGGGGAATTTGTCAAAGAGACAACAACCCGACCATAGAACAGACAACAGCAGAAGGTCATCAATAGGTCGTCAATGCAGAGAAAAATTCCCGCACCCGGAGGCATCCTTCAGTTGGCCCCTAAATAAAAATATATACTACTTCAGCGATAATGGAACCTTCCCCCTATACATCTGCCCAATGTAGAAAAGTAAACTTAACTTGAATAACAACGTAAAAGTAAAAGTAGATATATGTAAATATATTTTGTGATTACATTATACATATGATATAAGAATATATACAATAATTTATTATTGCTTATTGTGTTATATAATAACCTTTTTTTGTTATATTCATCTATTTAATCTTGACTTGTTTTGTACTGTTATGACTAAACTTAGCAAAGATCCGTCGAAATTGCATTTAATTGATAAATTCACCAACACTTATCGTTTTCCTGCTGATATTATTTCGTTAAATAATCAAAAATTTTCTCAATATACTGCGGAAATTTATCACAAGGAACTTTTTTTTTAAATAAATCAAATGTAAACGGTAATAACTGTCCTTTCCTAAATATAAATATTTCAGTTCAAACGGGAAACGCGACACTCCACTTAACGACAAAAAGGGACGATTTGTCGTTCCCTATTATTAATTTCCTATTTTTAGATGGTGATGTTCCTTTGGCATCATCTTACGGTGTTTATATTACACAGCTCTTTCGCTATGTCCGTGTCTGTTGCGACGGTTTATTTTTTTATTTTAACAAACGTAATTTATGCATTACTGGTAAATTATTTAACCAGGGATATCGTTACCATAAATTACTTAAAACCTTTACTAAATGTTTCCATAGATATAAAGATTTGGTTTTTAAGTTTGGTTGTAGAAAACTTATTTTAAACGGGATAGCACATCCTCATTTTTACGGAAATGTTGTTAATAACATTAACGGTACCAATTTTTCTGCACCAGATGCGCATTTCAACAAATAATGTCTCCTCAGTGAATTGTTAACCGTGCCCGGAAATATAGAAATGATCCTTGTAAACTTATTGCTCCTTTAAATAAACTTATTCTAAAAGAGGGACGAAAGATACCAAAGGGACAGTCAAACTCATAAATCTAAAACAAACTGACAACGCCATTGCTAAAAACGAAAAAGACAAACAGACAAACAATAGTACACATGACACAACATAGAAAACTCAGATTAAAACTATAAGTTAAATGACCGACATCTATCTGTTTTTTTAAAATTCATAAAAACATGGATATATGTTCATTATGTAAACGATCAAAATATCGATCACTAATAAGACACTTTCAGTATTGGGACAATACTAGTAATACAAAAATATTTCAACATACAAGATTTATTTTCGAGTGTAATCTTCAACTCGTTTCATCCAGTGTATGTAAAGTGCGGATCCTAAAATATCATTTTTACTGTATATGCCATAAATGTCTAATGTAGAATGATAAATAAACAGACGAACTTTTTTTAATATTTGAAGAAAATGAAGAAAAATAGTTAAAATGTCTATGTTCAGAAATACATAATACTAATAAAACAAAGTAAGAGATGCGAGCGGGATTTATCGCGCCCAAAGCCATCCAACTGTGAAATATATACCAAAATAGGTGAATTTTTAGGACATTTCACGAACAGATCGTGCAGGTGCTTTATAACTAACAGGTGAGATGTTGTTGCAGTAAAAAATATTCATTTTAATACAATTATTAAAGTTGTATAACGTAGAATATGTTTTGTCATTCAGTTTCTTCATATTTAACTAAATTCCACTATGATGATTTCGTAATGCTAGTCATGTTTACTGTCGAATAATGATACTATTCTTTCATTTTAACTGTGGAGCGAATCATTAGTATTGTATATGCGGTGCATTTTCACTGTATAATTATTATTTTTTTTAATCTATTACAGCTCATTTCTTTAAGCATGTAGAGCAAGACTTTAGTTGATTTGCTTGCTTTTTTTTTATTGAATAATCATTATGATAACACCCAATTTAATTCAAATATTAAAAATACAGGTTAAACTATGCCTATTCATATTGTTTAAAAATGTCAATCTTATTTACAAAGTTTGTATAAACAATTATACAAACAAAGCAAGCAAGCCAACCAAAGTTTTGCTTTACATGCATTAGGAAATTAGCTGTAAAGCCTTAATTTAGCCGACTTGCTCAAATAATAGATAAAGTAAGAGAAAGATTTGATAAAATTTAACTTACGGATAAAAGTTTGGTTTTAAAACACTCTACTAAATTCAATAGAAATAACATTTATTTCAAATGTATTCCATTTAGTTTCTTATAAAGCGTATAGAGATCTTTATCCTTATTTTTTTTTATCCATTTCCATGACACTTCACCACTAATTACGTACATCTTGATATAGATTGCACCTTTGTTTTCCCGTTTAAAAGGTTTTACACTGGAGCCCTTTATAACTTGCTGTTCGGTGTGAGCCAAGACTCCATGTTGAAGACCGTATTTTGACGTATAATGGTCTACTTTTATAAATTGTGACTCGGATGGAGAGTTGTCTCATTGTCATATACGACATCTATATGGCTCAAAAACGAAACGAGACGGGATAAAAAGGGATGAAAAAATCTACGCTACTTTTTTAATATATTTATAATGGGCTTTATATGAGTCAAAAAAGAGTAAAATAGTGGGTCGCATTTGGGTATAAGCGTCACGCCGGATTGCCGATTTTTTGCAAGCGTGACAGGTGAAAGTCAAATGATTGTGTAAAGAAAAACGGGAAATGAAGTCTAGCGGGACACGGATAATAACAAAAAATTAGAACTGCATAGTATAAGCGGGATACGGGAATCTGACAAAACAATAAGCGGAATACGGGAATCTGCCAAAACAGTTTTGCAAGCGGGATCCGGGATCAGAACCCCCCAATGAGACCCCAGAAAAAGATATTTTTGTATATTCATCCTATTGTTACAGTCATACCTTCAATAACAAAAATATCCGATGCATGCATTTTTTTATATTTTTGGTCCCTTTTTCAATTTTGTGGGGTCCAAATTTATAGACAAAAGTCCTTTAATATAGTTATTTGGAATTCGTTGACATGCTGAATCTGACCATGTATCAAGTTTGGGGATTTTTTGCCTAGTTGCTGAAATAGCCCACATAGAGTTCCAAAGGGTCTAAAATCAACAAAAATGAATTGTAGCATGCATTTCGTGTACAATAACCCAAATGTGCATGGTTTTACCTCTGTGGTAGTATCCATTCGCGGATCTAGAATTTTTCATAAGTAGGGGCCCATTGACTGCTTAAGAGGGCCCGCTGCTGTCACGCTCCAGTGATTCACTATATAAGTTAAAATCAAGGAGAAACGTAATCTGAAGAATACAATATGACATTTTGAGAATCGCTTTTGTTACAAGTTTGAAAAGCTATATATTTGATGAAGAATGAATGAGGAGTTTGTATTTCAATTGGAAAATACATGTATCATAAATCCTAAAGTCATCAACTAAGTTTTTTTTCATTTGTTGCAAGTGCATTTATCACATAATTCTACAATAAAAATTCCTCGCATCTTTGAAAATTCTACATTAATAATGACTGCACTAACAGTGATAAATCATCGCATCTATAGTTAAAATGGATCGCTTTCAATAATCGATATGCTATATTATGATGCTTTTATAACACTTATTTGAAGTTTAATGCTATGTTTGTATATTATAAAGATATATCACAATGAAAATATGTTAAAACTTAACTTAAAATCCTTTAACTTGATATTTTCAAAACGTAAACAAATACAGTTTTCCCATGATCCTTTATTCTACAATAGACATACCCGCATATAACAGTAAAAATGAACTAGCTGGATTCGCACTTTATATACACTGTCATCTAAGATTGAACAATTGCCAATTTATATAGATTTTCAATATAATCGTATCCTACTAGTTTGAAAGTTAAACAGTTGTCAAACAAAAATGTTAATAAAATATTATATAAACACCAAAATGAAAGAAAAAAAACCTTTACAAATGAGATTACACAAACGAGATCACTCAGGCTTCCGATCTCAATTTCTCATATCTTCAATACGGATAGGGTTATGATTAAGTCCTAGATATTTAAAAAAATAAATAAGGTATATCAGAGATTGATTTTGATTTAAATTGATATTGAAAGTGTACGTAATTTGATAGAAATGATACATGTTTTCTGGATAACAAAAGTATAGTACATTAGTTATACAACTTTTTTTAGGTCCGAATGCATACTTTGAATAACGTTATAATTCAATGAGCCCTTTTGTTTTTGATCAATATCCAAAGATAAGTTTCACATAACTTCTGCTGAATATATATCAAATAACTACTTTGTTAATTTTATCCTCTTTATGTTATAGTGGGAGAGGGGATACTGATGAGGGAGTCCGTTTGTTCGTTTGTCCTCGTGTCCCATTTTGATATAACAACTGCATCTGAACAGTTGGACAGCATTTTATGAAGCTTTTACAGATCAAAATTTCTCATTTGATACTCCTCCAGGTGCATCTATCTCTTCGTCTGAATGATCTTAAATTTACAGTAAATTTGCAATGACGCGAATTTTGTAAATCTGCACAGTATAGAACACATGTGTATCTACTTTTCCTAACCCTTTGCTTATTATCTTTGCATCTCTATTTTTTTGGGGGGGGGGGGGGGGGGGGGGGGAGAGAATTTTGTGGTTTCTCTCGGCAAATCATGAATTTGTTTTCAAGTGGTGAGACATCATTTTATTTAGCTTTCTTTGTTTAATCTTGTTCATTTTTAGTTTACTTTTTTTTAGCTTTTCTCATCACTTGGCGTTCGGCGTCCGTCGTCCGTCGTCCGTCGTCGTCCGTCGTTAACTTTTACAAAAATCTTCTCCTCTGAAACTACTGGGCAAATTTCAACCAAACTTAGTTACAATCATCATTGGGGTATCTAGTTTAAAAATTGTGTCCGGTGACCCGGCCAACGAACCAAGATGGCCGCCATGGCTAAAAATAGAAAATAGGGGTAAAATGCAGTTTTTGGCTTATCACTCAAAAACCAAAGCATTTAGAGCAAATCTGACATCGGGTAAAATTGTTTATCAGGTCAAGATCTATCTGCCCTGAAATTTTCAGATGAATCTTAAAACCTGTTGTTGGGTTGCTGCCCCTGAATTGGTAATTTTAAGGAAATTTTGCTGTTTTTGGTTATTATCTTGAATATTATTATAGATAGAGATAAACTGTAAACATCAATAATGTTAAGCAAAGTAAGATTTACAAATAAATCACATGACGGAAATGGTCAATTGACCCATAAGGAGTTATTGTCCTTTAGTCAATTTTTAACAATTTTCATAAAATTTGTAAATTTTAACTAACATTTTCCACTGAAACTACTGGCAAAGTTCATTATAGATAGAGATAATTGTAAGCAGCAAGAATGTTCAGTAAAGTAAGATGTACAAACACATCACCATCACCAAAACACAATTTCATCATGAATCCATCTGCTTCCTTTGTTTAATATTCACATAGACCAAAGTGAGCGACACGGGCTCTTTAGAGCCTCTAGTTTGTCAAATAATGAATCAAATAAAACTTATGTCTAATCTTTTATGCTATTTTGTGTATCAACCTTCCACTATCATCTATTGTAACAATATATAACGTTTTGCAAATTTTGAAATACAGCATATAAAAAATAAAAAACTTCAAAACTTACCAATACTTTTGATTAAAAAACTGTAAAAATATCCCTAAAGATAATACTGATTACTGATTTGATGTCAACAGAAGGAATGTCATAGGAACAGTATTGATTACACACGTACACTATACCTGTATGCTAAATACGAACGAATAATTCTTATTTGATTTAGGGAGCTACCATTTGATTTTTATTTGGGGGGGGGGGGGGGGGGGGGGGGGGCTAGGATGAAAAATTTTGTCCTGCTTTTTTTTTAGTTGTAATCTCTGTCCTGCCTTTTTATTTCTTACTCTATTCGGTCCTGCCTTTTTTTTACTAGTTTATCCTGACTTTTTTTACACAAATTGTCATCCTGCCTTTTTTTTTTACCAAGTTGCTCATCCTGCCTTTTTTTTTTACTCAAAGCTCCTGTCCTGCCTATTTTTTTCAAATTTCATCCTAGCCCCCCCCCCCCCCCCCCCTAAAAATCAAATGGTAGCTCCCTTACATATAAGAGAATACGTTAATATGATTGGCTGAGAGGACTTCCGGTAGTTGTTTGTTTTTCGATGGACACGTTGATCGATCTCCTTTTTGTAATCAATGAAAACAGGATGGCGGCGATAACACAATCTGGCTCGATATTTTTTCACTTCGCTCTAATCGTTAAAATTAAAATAATAACAAGAGTGCACACGCTGAAATGTCTCGCCTTCTTTACTAATCATTGATATTATGTTGATAGTCCTAAGTATAAAGCTTTATTAAAAAATGTCACATAAACTTAACATTAACCAAGATAACTAAACAACGACTAATGAACCATGAAAATGAGGTCAAGGTCAGATGAACCATGCCAGGCAGACATGTACAGCTAACAATGCTTTCATACAACAAATATGATAGTTCACCTATTACTTATGATTTAAGAAAAATAGACCAAAACACAAAAACTTAACACTGAGCAATCAACCGTGAACATGAGGTCGAGGTCAAATAAAACCTGTGCGACTGACATATAGATCATAAAATATTTCCATACACCAAATATAGTTGACCTATACAATGGCATATAGTATTAGATAAAAAGACCAAAACTCAAAAACTTAAACTTTGACCACTCAACCATGAAAATGAGGTCAAGGTCAGATGACATCTACCCGCTAGACATGTACACCTTACAATCATTCCATACAACAAATATAGTAGATCTATTGCATAAAGTATAAGAAACACAGACCAAAACACAAAAACTTAACTATAACCACTGAACCATGAAAATGAGGTCAAAGTCAGATGACACCTGCCAGTTGGACATGTACACCTTACAGTCCTTCCATACATCGAATATACTAACCCTATTGCTTATAGTATCTGAGATATGGACTTGACCACCAAAACTTAACCTTGTTCACTGATCCATGAAATGAGGTCGAAGTCACGTGAAAACTGTCTGAGGGGCACGAGGACCTTGCAAGGTACGCACATACTAAATATAATTATCCTATTACTTATAATAAGAGAGAATTCAACATTACAAAAAATCTTAACTTTTTTTTCAAGTGGTCACTGAACCATGAAAATGAGGTCAAGGCCATTGACATGTGACTGACGGAAACTTCGTAACATGAGGCATCTATATACAAAGTATGAAGCATCCAGGTCTTCCGCCTTCTAAAATATAAAGCTTTTAAAAAGTAAGCTAACGCCGCCGCCGCCGCCGGATCACTATCCCTATGTCGAACTTTCTGCAACAAAAGTTGCAGGCTCGACAAAAACAAAACATTCATTTGAAAGATAACGAGAGTATTTGTAGTTTATTCATTATCAGATAGGAAATTTATGGAGTGCATATTTTTGCGTTTACCAACAGGTATATTCATGCGCCAGGACAATTCAATGACTCAAACATATAATTTTCGTGTGATAGAGCTTAAGTGGTTGGGAAAATAAATTCCTTGTCTCCATTTTTTGAAGAATTATAAGGATAAACGCCTTTTTAAATAAAATTATTGGTGTATAAACTGGAGTCACTTACTAACATAGCATCAAAAATTTCTTCGATAACAAACATATCATAAAACTCCTTTGAACTTGTATTTGTTTGTGAGAGAATTGGTCGAGTTTAACACCACTAAATTCCTTCAAAAAGGCGTTTAATCCTAAACATGCTATTATAATTCGAAAACAAAAGATTTGAAATTATTAATAAATCGTACGTTATATTCAATTCAACAATTCAAACTTTTGAGAGAGAGAAAAAAAAGATTTTGATGATAACAGTAACTGTTCCATGTATTTAATTTAATTTTACATGTAAAAAGTCTATTCAATACGACTTTAACATTTGAACAACATACGGGTTTCGAAGGTTTTATCCTAGAAGTTTAATCCTTATACTAACTAACTATTTTAGAGAATTTCTTCCTAATTATATATATATAAAAAAGTGCAAATCGGTGAAAAGAATGACAAAGCAATTCCTCGTTTACACGTACATTAAATTCGAATTGAATGACCCCGGAGTAAATATACCGCATGGTATTTTGACCCCAGGGTAATTTTTCCCATATGGAATTTTGAACCCACTCCGGTATATTGAACCATAGGTTTTAGGGGTTCAATATTCCGCATCGGGGTCAAAATACCATGGCTAAGTAAAATTTTGAAAACATCCTGTCCAGCATGTTTTAAAAAATACATACAAACTACTTATTGGAGTATCATAACAATATAATAGTTAGAATTTTTAAATAAAATGTATATAGTAGGGGGTTCAATATACCACAGGGGGGTCAAAATACCATGGCTAAGTTAAACTCTATAAATATCTTTTCAAGCATGTTTAATACGTACAAACATCTTATGGGAGTACTTTTACAATTTTAATGAGTTACAATAGATAGAATTTAAATTTTGAGGTGTAAAATAGCTTGTTTTTTTTTTAAATAAAAGGTCTATAGTAGGGGGTTCAATATACCATGCTAAAGGGGGGGGGGGGGGGGGGGGGTGTCAAAATACCATAGTAAAGTAAAATTGTCAAAATATCTTTTGATGCATGTAAAATACATACAAACTACTTATTAGAGTGTAAAAACTATGTAAAGGAGTTATAACAGCTTGAATTTTTGAAATTAAAGGTCTTTAGTTTGGGGTTCAATAAACTATGGTAAAGGGGGGGGGGCAAAATAACCACGTACAATTGACCTTTAATTTCAAAAAATTCAAACAATTCTAACTCTTGCTTATATTCATAATTCTCCATTAAGTAATTTTCATATATTTTTCATGATTGAAAAGATGTTTTGAACATTTTTAAGCCCTGGTATTTTGTCCCCCGCCCCCCCTTTTTTTTACACATCCAATTTTTAAAAATTCTAGCTTTTTCTCACTTTTGTGTATAGTAATAATGCTCTAATAAGACGTTTGTATGAAGTAAACATGCTAGAAAATATGATTTGAAAATTTTACTTGACCATGATAGTATTTTGATCCCCTTCCATGGTATATACAACTCCTTATATACATTTTTGTAGCAGACTTGGGGTCAATTACATTGGAGTGTAGTTAATTAAATTACACATTAGATTTCGTCATCATATTTTTTAACAATATTATACATGTAAAATATTCATGTAAGCATAGTTTAGGCGTTGCATTTGATAATCATTTGTTATTTAAATGTTATGTCATTTAGTTTGCATCTCTCTAGTCGGAAAACTTTGATAGCAATTCTACATAGTCTTTCGACAGGAGCTAAAGTGGTAGATATTGCTTGATTAAAACATCTAAGTTCCATGATAGTAAGATGTGTTGATAGGAGAGGAAATTTGTTCCTATTAACTTGCCAATACATTAAGTGGTATTTTGACATCTCAGAAATGAAGTCATTTAGATTTAACATAATATAAAGAGAAATTATAGATAAATTAAAAATATTTGATCTTACTTTAAAAATATTACCAGATGCTCCGCAGGGCGCAGCTTTATACGACCGCAGAGGTCGAATCCTAAACAGTCGGGGCAAGTATGGACACTACATTCAAGCTTGATACAGCTCTCAGTTTGGATTGTAATTAAATAGATGACACAGCATAGTTTGCATGTTTAACATGCCGGAAAATATGTTTTAAAAATTTTACTTATAAAATTTTACTGAGCCATGGTAATTTGATTCCCTCCCCTTTTTCAACATGGAAAATTAAAAGTACCCTTATATGTATATACATATATGTTCAGACGTACTTATAAATATAATTATTTCTGTGACTGTATCTTACATTAACTTGTAGGATCCTTTACTACAGATAATTTAGCTGATCTGTAAAAATTACATCTTCGTGCCTTTTAAGATTATATATCATGTACTATAGTACGACGCTAGATTAAAACTGACGTGGAAAGGTAACACCCGGCCACCGAAAGCTTAATTTTTATGAAGCCCAGGTGGTAGTGTGGTCTAGCGCGCTGATTACAGTGGAGGCGATTTGGTAACACGATATCTCAGTAGCATGGGTTCGAATCCCAGAAGAACAAAACATTTGCGCAAGCAAATTTACCGATTTAACATTGTTGGGTTGATGTTTAGATACATATATGTTAGTATTACAAAAAAACACAAAGCATTCAAGCTACATGGTATAGTTATAATGCTTCAAGAAGTATTGTGAATGCAATTGTGTTAGTAAAGACTACAGAGCACTTATACCAAGGAAATATATTTCTTTTTTTAATCAATCATGGAAAATTTACCTCCCCTTCTTGTATGAATAATTTTTAATCTATGATAGGCTTTAGAATAATGTTTAATGTTCTAATAATCATCTAGGATGAAAAAACAGAAAGGTTCAATTTACCATGGTTCAATTTTCCAGGGGGGGGGGGGCAATTTAACATAGCGGTATTTTGACCCTAAGGTTCAAAATACCTTATAACACTGCCATGAGATTTTCAGGCTGATGAAAATATCAGTGTCAAAATAGTTTATTAGCATTTTTTTTAAAATTCGATTCAAAACACCCTGTTATTTTTAAAATTGTCTAGATTTTGCAAAATAAAAGAGTTATTGTCATTTTTGTTATTCAGATTTTATTATTATTTTTTTCTTCAATTTTTAACATGTAAATATATATCATGTGTATATGCTCATCTGTAATTGTTATCCTTGTCTGAATGCAAGAATCAAACTTCCTCAAGTCAAGAAAAATGATATTTTATTTTACAGCAAGATATAATTGGACATTCATTACGTTATGTAACTTTACATAAATGTTTTCTCATCATGGGGTTTTAATAAGCCTTAATAAGCCTGGAAATGTCATGGTGGGTCACATATTTGTTACATAAGCACATTAAGCCTTAAAATTCATTCTATTTATGTGCTTAGAAAACCTACTCATCTTTTTTTATGATCAGTTTTACACTTCTGGTTACAGGCTTATGAAAATTAAATAATTCCATGTTTCATTTGAATACCTTTATGCTTCCTAACAAATGTTAAAGTAGAATAAATATTAAATCTAAGGTCTATGTAAGGGGACTAAACTCAAAACCTCCTGTACCTTTAACAAACAGGCTACCATCAAATCACTTATAGCCAAAGGGAGAAAACTGAGAGTAATATAAAGATATTACCATTGCAATGTGTAATGGAATCTTCCACAAATATTTTTTATACTATGTTGCAAGACAAAAAAAACATCACTTTTTTTCTATAATCTACAAATTACTAGACTGTTCTTTAATGAGATGTCATTTGGTATTGTCACCTTTTTCAAAAACTTTTGAACAGAAAAATTGAGAACAATCAAAACTTACATATAAAACTGAATGTTTGGTCACTGAGAATTTGTAATTGATTGATTGACAGATTATTGTTTGATGTCAAATTCTGCACTTTTGTCAATTTCATTGCTGTCACTTTATTAGTGTAGGAAGTCAGAGTGCCTTGAGAGTACCATGACCTTCAGAAGAAAACTTCTAGTCAATAAGGGATTATAAAAGAAATCATCAACAAGTCATAGAAATTGTGAATTGGTAAAACATTATAAAAATTCACATCTCAAATAGAACTTTTGTTTAATATTTGCTTTTTAATTAAAATTTAACAAGACAAATAAAATATAAGCATAAAAATATTTTGTCATAAATATTTCGACAACATTAGTCCCTGGTTCATTTGTTCTGTAATTTCAGCTGGATCTGCTGTGGGTCTTGGCAAAGATTTTGCTAACTCTCCAATTAGATTTATAGGATTCTGAAAAAGAAAAAAAATAGTTGAAATTATTGATGGTCATATACAACTGACACTGTAATTAATGACATACAGATATTTTACACATGTGCAAATGCAATAAAAAAGGGACGAAAGATACCACAGGGACAGTCAAACTCATAAATCTAAAACAAACTGACAACGCCATGGTTAAAAATGAAAAAGACAAACAAACAACAGCACACACGACACAACATAGAAAACTAAAGAATAAACAACACGAACCCCACTTACATAGTAATTGATAAAGAATAGTCAATGTTCATCAAAAACTGTCACTCAAGTTATATGTTATTGATCACACAGAAATAATATACCTATTCCCAATCAAAAGTTAGTTTTCTGTACTTTGCATATGATATTTAATGTTATTTCATGTACTATTAAAATGTCAGATTTCGATTGGTTAATACAAGCCAGTTAATGTTCTTGATCCCATGGCTAACTCTATTACCCTTCCAGAGGTTTTGGTCAATTGTTGGCTTTATTGAATATGAATGGTAGTTATGTACAAGACGTCATTGTTTCTAATTTGAATTTGAAATTTAATATAGAGTAACAACAGAACATTCTGAATAATAAATAAAAAACACATAGATGAGAGGGTGATATAGGAGATTGTCATCCTCTCAATAAAACATTGTCAACCTTTGCATCACTCTTGACAGTGATCAACATAGTTTTCTCAGGGTAACATTCTGCGCTATCATCCTCTCAGGTATGTGTCATTTAACATCAATGGTATATCTTTACAAAATGTCTAAAACTGGGGTGATAAAGAAATTGACAAATGGTCTATATATTTGTCTATTGAAAAAGACAGTATTTGGGGATTTTTTTCAACAAGAATTGTTTTACATTAAAATATTGCAACTTCTAGTCTTTAAAAACTGAGTTTACTGTATGGGTTTGATCATTGTTGAAGGCCTACCATTTAACTCTAGTTAAATAGCTACTTCAGTATTTTTCAAGATCATAGACAAAACCCAATCACACATGGTGGTCTAGATCATAGATATCTAGATATCTCAAAGGTGATTGTATAGTAGTTTCAGAGGAGAAGAATTTTGTAAAATTTAACAAATAGTGGTGATGAACCTTTTGGTCAATTAAACTTATGTTAACTTCAATATCAAAACTATTTAAACTACTAAATTTTGCACAATTTGATACAAATTGAGGTTTCAACAAAAATAATCTTGTACATACCATTCTTATTATGTGTTTCTCAAGCTGGTTTTCAGTTATATCTTTTTGAATCTGAGATTTCTTTATTCTAATGAAATGTCTTTTCGCTGCCTCTTCATCTAGTTCTTTTTCATATTCTCTGAAAAAAGCATATTCCATAACTGGGTTAAAATCATGTAGAAACAAGAATGGGTCCCAAGTACACAGATGCCTCACTCACACTATCAATTTCTATGTTCAGTGGACGGTGAAATTTGGGTTAAAACTCTAATTTGGCATTTAAATTAAAAAGTCATAATATTAGGGAACATGTGTACTAAGTTTCAAGTTTATTGGACTTCAACTTCATCAAAAACTACCTCGACTAAAAACTTTAACCTGAAGCGGGACGAACGAACTGATGAACAAACAGATGGATAAACGAACGAACAGACCCACAGACCAGAAAACATAATACCCCTCTACTATTGTAGGTGGGGCTTAAAAATGTGAACTTATATATGCAAATAGAATGTGATTGATAAAGTGCAAACTTGCATTTTGAATATAATCAACATTACTTGCTTCCAGCTTTTTGTGAATTTGAAATGACTAAGCTCATCCCTGAGTTCATTCTGTAAGAATTGCATAAAAAAATGCACATTAAAACTTTAAAAAATTACAATAACCAGTACTTTATGAATTAATTATAAGTATTATTTTGTAAAATATGAATAAGGCATCTAGCAGTCATTTGCAGTACCAAAATAATTTATAACAATTTTTATTTATCAAGGATTTTTTAACTATGAGAACTTGATTTTGTCTTTGCTCTCCCTTTTCAAGTGTAAATTTTAAATTGATAATTTATTCATTCACATTTACTTAACGTTTGAAAATGACGAAAATATGTCTAAATAATTTTCTTACTCACCTGCATTCTCTACATCTTTTGGGATCATGTAGCTCACATTTAGCTGCCTGAAATTATTAAAGAAATCTTCAAAAGTTTTTTGGAAAAATTCAATATTCGAAATCATATAAATTTTAAGCTAGGTAAAGTACTATCTATTTTATTATGTTCTTTATTTGTATATATCTCGTATTTAAAAAAAACCAAAATGCAATGTTTTACTGATTGCTGTCTTTAGTTTATGAGAAAATAGTCATTGATAGACAGACCTACATGTATCATAGCCAAGGGTGTAACAGTAAGCCCCCTTCTTATGGGCAGACATATGAACCTTCAAAGTAGGGATGTAATGATCAAAAGTTTCTTCTTTTTAAGGTTTTGATAAAGGAAAGAAAATGAAAAAAATTAAATCTCCAATTGATAAGTATAATGGTTTAGGCCTGACTTACATTCTCCATTTTGGTAATGAGGTTTTTTATTTTAAGTTTCTCTACAATTTGTGGATCTAAGCCATATTCTGTGACATGAACATCTCTCTTGCCTGGCCATGGTAGCTCTCTCGTTGGTTTCATACCTAAAAATATAATTTTTAAAAACTAAGATAACAACAAGAATGTGTCCAAAGTACACAGATGCCCCACTCGCACTATCCTTTTCCATGTTCCATGGACCGTGAAATTGGGTAATTATCTAATTTGGCATTAAAATTAGAAAGATCATATCATAAGCAACAAGTGTACTAAGTTTCAAGTTGATTGGACTTCAGCTTCATCAAAAACTACCTTGACCAAAAACTTTAACCTGGACGGACGAACGGAACCACAGACGGACCGACTGACAAATGAAGCCACAGACCAGAAAACATTATAATGCCCCTCTACTATCGTAGGTGGGGCATAAAAAATCCTATTCATACAATTTGCTAAAATATATATAGAAGCTAGTTTAAAAGGAAATATCTTAAAGATGTAATTAGGTGATCTAAAGTAAAATTAAATAAATCAAGAATTCAAAATTGATACTTTAAGATGGAAGAGTATTAGTAAAGGATCAAAATAAGCTAAAATATTGATAGGTCATGGAGCTCCTTTTTGACATATTTGATTTATAAGATATTGGCAGGAAAAGGCTAACTGGGACGTCTTTTACCTTATATTTCCATTGGTATTATTTGGGTCACAAAACTGAAGAAAGAAAATCAAAAATCTTCTAAAATTTTATCAGATGACCTTTTATGAGTCTTATGTTAAAATATAAATAGGTGTTATGGAGCAAAATATTTTACCTTATATTGTATGGAATAAAACCGAGGAGTCCAAATATTTAACACAAATTCCAAAACCTCACCTAAGTACATCCTTAAGTATGCTTTTATACTTAACAAGACTGACATTTTTTTGTGTTCGTTGTTTCATTGATTCTTGGACTATGCTAATTTTAGTGACAAGTCAATTTCTGTAGAAGTTTTATGTTTGCATTGTTCTTTATTTTCCAATTCTACAAACATGACATGCATGTACTACATTACTTAAATGTACTGTAAATTCAGAAGTAAATGTGTGCAGTTTTGTAGAATGGGCAAAATCAAGAGGATACTTATTGTATTTTCTTGAAAATCTGTATACAGATTCATGTATCAGATGTCTAAATGCAAATACATTTTATTAGGATATTGAGCTAGATAGCATTGGGATTCATAAATTAATATAGAAATTATATAAGATATATGCATACCATGCTTTCTTTTATGTTTTAAAATTGCCATCTTCCTTTTCATGAACCTTTGTTGGTAGTTTTCAGTTTCCTCATCTATAATCTTTGGCTCAGCTGAAAATATTAAGGAGAATTCCTTTTTCTGTAATTCAGTTCAAAAGACAAGGTTGTAAAAAATGTCTTAACAATAAAGGAGGACCTTATATTAAAGGTGATATAAAATTAGGATGGGGTATGATAATGTTGCCCATAAGACAACCCTCCATCATATGGCCTTCAACAATGATCAAAATTCATGCAACATAGCAAGCATACCACATCTTCTTTTTTATACCTGCATTTAGAGGACAATTCTTCAAATCAATAATGCATTTTTAACAGTACTTGTTTCATGCATATCAGCTGACCTCAGGAATATTCTTGATCTAATTTAGATTTGAATGCTGGAATTAACTGATTGTATAAAAAATCACCACCATACATGCCATACACAGCTTGTTTTCTTGTATCAAATTAACGAGATGATATTCATGATATTATTGCCTATTTCTTCCTTTAAATATATCATGTTTATAGACCTTATTGTTGTCAAAATAGAATATGATGAAAACAAATGTTATCTGTTTCATGTGAAAACTAAGAAATGTTTCCATGTAACAAACAAAAAAGGTGTAGTATATGATTGCCAATGAGAAAACCCTCTGCAAGCGACCAAATGACACAGAAACTAACAACTATAGGTCACTGTTGGTCCTTCTACAATAAGCCCATACAGAGTCTATACATACTATTGATTGGTTCAATTAAAGAAAGTTCTGTTATATCTGTATCTTTAAAACGTTTATTCCTCATATTTGAGATCAAAGTTGAGATGTAGTTTTCCTTTGCTTCTTCTGATTTTTTCTTCAATTCCTCCTCTCTTTGAATCTGAAATTAAAACTATTAGTGTCAAAAAATTATTTATAACAAATGCAATTCACCTAATACTTTTTTAGCTCACCTGGCCCGAAGGGCCAAGTGAGCTATTCCCATCACTTTGCGTCCGGCGTCCGTCGTCGTCGTCCGTCGTCCGTCGTCGTCGTCGTTAACTTTTACAAAAATCTTCTCCTCTGAAACTACTGGGCCAAATCAAACTAAACTTGGCCACAATCATCATTGGGGTATCTAGTTTAAAAAATGTGTGGCGTGACCCGGTCAACCAACCAAGATGGCCGCCACGGCTAAAAATAGAACATAGGGGTAAAATGCAGTTTTTGGCTTATAACTCAGAAACCAAAGCATTTAGAGCAAATCTGACATGGGGTAAAAATGTTTATCAGGTCAAGATCTATCTGCCCTGAAATTTTCAGATGAATTGGTCAATCGGTTGTTGGGTTGCTGCCCCTGAATTGGTAATTTTGAGGAAATTTTGCTGTTTTTGGTTATTATCTTGAATATTATTATAGATAGAGATAAACTGTAAACAGCAATAATGTTCAGCAAAGTAAGATTTACAAATAAGTCAACATGACCAAAATGGTCAGTTGACCCGTTTAGGAGTTATTGCCCTTTATAGTCAATTTTTAACCATTTTTTGTAAATTAAAGTAATCTTTTACAAAAATCTTCTCCTCTGAAACTACTGGGCCAAATTAATTCAAACTTGGCCACAATCATCTTTGGGGTATCTAGTTTAAAAAATGTGTGGCGTGACCTGGTCAACCAACCAAGATGGCCGCCACCGCTAAAAATAGAACATAGGGGTAAAATGCAGTTTTTGGCTTATAACTCAAAAACCAAAGCATTTTGAGGAAATCTGACATGGGATAAAAATGTTTATCAGGTCAAGATCTATCTGCCCTGAAATTTTCAGATGAATCGGTCAATCGGTTGTTGGGTTGCTGCCCCTGAATTGGTAATTTTGAGGAAATTTTGCTGTTTTTGGTTATTATCTTGAATATTATTATAGATAGAGATAAATTGTAAACAGCAATAATGTTCAGCAAAGTAAGATCTACAAATAAGTCAACATGACCAAAATGGTCAGTTGACCCCTTTAGGAGTTATTGCCCTTTATAGTCAATCTTTAACCATTTTTCATAAATCTAAGTAATCTTTTACAAAATCTCCACTGAAACTACTAGGCCACAATCATCTTTGGGGTATCTAGTTTGAAAAATGTGTCCGATGACCTGGCCATTCAACCAAGATGGCCGCCACGGCTAAAAATAGAACATAGGGGTAAAATGCAGTTTTTGGCTTATAACTATGAAACCAAAGCATCTAGAGCAAATCTGACAAGAAGTTAAATTGTTAATCAAGTCAATATCTATCTGCCCTGAATTTTTCAGATGAATTGGACAACTGGTTGTTGGGTTGCTGCCCTCCAATTGGTAATTTTTAAAGAAGTTTTGCCGTTTTTGGTTATCTTGAATACTATTATAGATAGCGATAAACTGTAAACAGCAATAATGTTCAGCAAAGTAAGATCTACAAATAAGTCAACATGACCTAAATGGTCAATTGACCCCTTAAGGAGTTATTGCCCTTTATAGTCAATTTTTAACAATTTTCATTAATTTGGTAAATTTATGTAAATTTTTACCAAATATAGTCTTCTGTTACTAATGGGCAAAGTTCATTATAGATATAATTGTAAGAAGCAAAATCGTTCAGTAAAGTAAGAACTTCAAACACATCACCATCACCATGATCACCAAAATACAATTTTGTCATGAATCCATTTGTGTCCTTTGTTTAATATGCACATAGACCAAGGTGAGCGACACAGGCTCTTTAGAGCCTCTAGTTTTACATATAAGTGTTTTAATTTCCTAGTTCACTGATATTTTTTTACCATTCACAATTGTTCTTAAGGGTGTACAAAAATTCAAGTTTAAATATAATTTAATAAAAATTGTGATACAAAATTTATAAATTACAATAAACAGTTGCACCGCCATGACCGCAGGCACCATGATCATGATTTTATATGATATGCCAATCTGCATGATCTGTAGCAATCAATTTAATTTAGTACAGAGACAAATGCAACTAAAATCTAATTGTTGAGTATGTTGAGGTTTTTACTTAAGTTATTTAAGTGTTTTGATTTCCTAATTCACTGTTCAAGAATTTTTTTGGACATTTGCAATTGTTCATGATGGAGAAGACTTCATAAGTATGATTTACTTGTGTCTAATGCATTTTGCTTTAATTCAGTAAATAAAGTATGTTTAAACTAATTGTTCATGAAGAGTATACAAAATAGCAAGTTTGAAGTTCAAATAATACCATAATTTTGATAATGAAAAAACATGTGATACAAAATAAAATTAACAAATAAATAGTGGAACCATGATTTTGATTTTTGGTGTTTTAACGTCTCTTTTAAGCACCACATTTTGGCTATTTCATGGCGGCCAGTTTTTATTGGTGGCAGAAGTCAGTCATGTCAGTGTGCCCAGGGAAAACCACAGACTTTCGATAGAAAAATTGACAATCCTAGTAAATAAAGGTTTGAGTCCAGTGCACCAGCACAAGCGGGGTTCGAACTCACAACCTCAGTGTTGACTGACTACCGTAGTGATAACAGTAGAAACTACTTAGACCATTTGGCCACTTAGGCCCTTAGGCACCATGAGCTATAAAAACAATATACCTATCTGCATGATCTATAGTAATCATTTTGATTAGTACAGTGACTGTTTTGATACCAATTATCACCATACCGTTTCTGGATCTGTAACAACATCAAGACTAGACATTTCATCATCTGGTTCAAAGGTAGAAGAGTATTCATAACTTTCACTGTAACTGTAAGTCTCATCTTCAAAGTCATCACTGGAATATCTGGGAGTTGTACTGAAATACAGGAATACAAAAAATGTGTGTGTATTATTTACAATAACATCATTTATCTTGTTAATATGTTTTAAAATTTAGTGTGATGTCAATTTTTCTGTGAGGTGAATTTTAAAGCTATTGAGTAAATACTCTTTTAAATTCAAATGAATAATGGTATAAAGTCAAAATGAAAATATGAGGTCAGAAAAAAGGTGACAATGTTTCTCAAAATTCTTCTATGGAATTTTTTTTTTATAGACTTGATTTACATAGGATTTTTTCAAGAAAAAAATCATCAGGTTTAAAGTATTTTATGCAATGGGAAAACTAATAGTTCATCAATGAAATTTCAGTCAAATATTCTCATAAATATCCTTTTTATATTAGTATTAATAGATACACATTTTTTTATGCCTGAAGTTGCTCAATTGGTAGGCTTAACTTGTACATGTTATACATGTTATACTGGCAAGACATTTATCAACCGGCTCAGGCACCACATGCGTCAAAAGGCGTCATTATGGAGGATTTAAGAGTTAAATGAAAAATTACTGAGTACATCATGTACATGATAGAATTATTGGGTATCGGGTCCGTTCCCCCTAACTTCATGTTCGCCCTGAATCCGTTCGCCCTAACTACATGTTCTCCCTGAGTTAGTTTGCCCATACATGCCATAGAGTCTGTTCGCCCCACTTAAAAGAACTTTTTTTTTATTTTGATAAGCAAGTTGGCTTGGAATTAATAAAAAAAAACATTATGATGTACGAATTGTAACTATTAGCATGAAAATGATTTACACGCTCATTTATTATTATACCGTTTACATGATACACCTTATCGCTAATCCCGGCTGACCCGGCCGCTTGAACTTTTGACGCATACAAAAATCACTTTTTCATTGTTCAATGTTGTTGCGTCAGATATTTTGTTTTATGACGTCAAAATTTTACGGGAACCTGTGTGATATCCAGTAATGGCGGACAAATAGCGATAAGGTGTATTATCATGACTCCTGAAATTGATGGAATGCAATCATTTTGTTAACAAATATCAAGATAAATTCATTGAAATCTAGTATTCTACTATCATGACTATGCAAATCAAGGGAGAAATGATAAATAGTTTGTGGCAATACATGCATACAAAAACATTTGTCCAATTTTTCAACAAACAAATTAACTTAAAACATTTTCTGTTCATTAAATAACAATTAATAAACCTTATGCAACTAGACAACAGTTAAAAAAAAAAAAAATCAGGGCGAATGGACCCTGGACGAACAGGTATCATTGCGAACAGGTACTATGGCGAACGAGAATCAGGGCGAACGGACCCTGATTCGAATTATTGGGATAAATGTATAAGAATAAGAATAAGAAAACTTTATTTTGATTCGGCATGAGTACAAATAAGCAACACAAGCTCTAAGGAGCTTTTGACCGAATATAAAAACATATAAATAACATAAAAACAGTGCATTTTGACATATAAAACAACCTGTAATACAAAGTTGAATCTCACATACATAGCATGCAATAAAAATAATCAACAAATTTAGAATGAAGTAAAAACATGCTTGACCAGAGCAACCAAAAGCAGCATAAATAATAAAACAGTTTAAGAATTATCTGCAAGCAGAACAGTGACATTCCAAACCGTTCCAGGACTGAACAAGACTTTTAAAATGTGAAAAACTGTTTTCAGTCCTGAAATGGTTTGGAAGACTGTTCCATAAAGTAGCAGCAGCAAATTTGAACGATTTTTTACCGTAACGGGTTGACTTTACCTGTGGAATTTCAAGAATATTTACATACCTGAAAGAATATTTAGATTTTTTGACATTCACCAAATTTTGTAAGCACACAGGAGCGATGTTGTTTATAATTTTAAAAGTTTCTAGAGCCATTGTTCTTATCCGTCTGATCTGCAAGGAAGGCACTTTAGCTTTAAGTAAGAGGTCCTCGTAGGAGCTGGTAAAATCCTCATAAACAAAACGGAGTGCTCTTTCCTGCACCTTTTCTAGTTTTTTGGAATTTTTCTCAGTGCAAAAATGCCATGCCAAAGGGCAAAAATTAAAATTACTAAGAATAAAAGTATGAAATATAGTAAGTTTACTAAGTCTATCCAAAAATGAGCCTAAACGTTTTAAAACATTTAATTGCTGTGATGCCTTCCTACAGATTGAGCTGACATGAACATCAAAATTTAGCTGGTAGTCTATTTCAATGCCTAATAATTTTACTGTTTTTTCACATGTGAGGTTCGAATTTTGAATATGTATAGATGGGTTCTTTTCAAAGGTCTTTTTGCCAACAGCCAAAACTTGAAATTTGTCAGGATTTGCTTGCATTTTATTTACCCTGAACCACTCAATAAGTATTTTTGAATCATATTCCAAAGTTGAAATTAATAAATCGAAATCTGGAGTACAAAAAGATAAAGTATTGTCATCTGCATAGTTATATAAACTACCATTTTTAACAAAAAGAAAAATATCATTTATAAATATATTAAACAACAATGGCCCTAGTATCGAACCCTGTGGTACGCCTTTATGGATGTCAGCCCAACCACTCAGAACATTGTTGACTTTAATTTGCTGTTTTCGATTAGATAAATAGGACTTTAAAAGAGCAACTGCATTGGGGGTTAAACCATATGCTGATAATTTATCTAGCATAATATTGTGAGGCAGGCAGTCAAAAGACTTGTTACCTTTCTGCAACAGACTCTAGTGTTCTTGTTCCATATGACTGGGTTTCCTCAGAAGTGTATTTAGAATCTGTATCAGTATAATTTGACTCAGTTTCTGTATATTTACTCTCTCTACTTTGGTAAGAATCATCATCTGACTTTGGATGAGATTCAAAATCATCAGTTTCAAATGTATCAGAGTAGGTAGGAAATGATTCCGACTGTCTTGTGATGGTTAGATCTTTTGTGGTCTTGAATTCACCCTCAAGTTCTGTTAAAATTGTGGAAAATTTTGCAGTTTTTATTGTTGTTGGTTCAGCTTTTGATTCAGTTTCAAAAGTATCTGAGTAGTTAACACTTTGTGTTGCATTTTCAAAGGTATCGGAATACGAATAAGAAGAATAAGTCAACGACGAAGGGGTTGGTGTTCTCGGGCTTCTTGAAGGTTTTCCAAAAGCCGAATGCGTGGAATTAATTGTCTTTTTTCTCTTCCCAGGAACTGACAGTAACATGGTAGATGTGAGATGCTTATTGCCTTAAAAATCGGTCCTGTCAAATCTTGTTTACTGTTGTCCCATTTCATGCCGCTTACGTTAACAAATAAATCAAAATAATTAGTACGATCCCGAACCTAGGTTAATCAAACAAAATATAGTCCGGAAATTGGCGCAATTGATAATTTTGAAAAATTATATTTGGCACAAATGATAGTCCTGGAATCCATTTTCTTTGAGAAATTTTAAGGATGCACTTAGGTGAAATTAAACGAATCTAGAATTTAAATTGATACTTGCGAAGTCACGGTTGTCTCGATCATTGGCAATCATAGTTCATCTTCTTTTATACTGTAACCGGAGAGCACGAATTTCATTACAAAATTGCTTGTCTCCACCGGGACGCGAACCCGGGACCTCTGTGTTACAAGGCAGCACGCTAACCGACTCAGCTAAAGAAGTACTTCCTTAGCTCAACCGCTTACGGCTGACTAAGTATCTACTAAGTTTTTCTAAGGGAAGCAATCCCGTCGTGCAGTACTATAAGTCAGAAGAGCTTATTAACTCTCTTACTGCCGGAGGGACATATATGTCCATGGTTAAATTTATGCAAGCTTTTCATCAATGATGTATCTCTTTCAATTAAACTGAGACCGAAGATTAAAAGTGTTATGTTTTTCGCCAATGGGTCACAAATGTAACGGTCATCATGTCGTGACTTCATATATCGAATGACGTCGTTGTTTTTACGACACAGACGTCGATCGAGTTGTCGTATTTTCCGGCATATGAAATACAACCTTGAAAAACGGTCGACAGCAAGAGGGTTAAGTAAAGAAATAACATAAGCTGTTAATATTTTAAAAATAAGTTATGGAGCTCCATTTCGGAATATTCAATAAAAAAAAAATGTAGAAAGGCTGACTTAGACATTGACGTTATTTTTTAATTTGCATTATTTGGGTTTCAAATCGACAGAAAAGAAAGCTAGAATTTGCTTAAATTTTGGCAAATAACCTTTTGCAATCTTTTGTGAGCTAGTGCGGTCTTATATGAAAGAAATGAGTGTTATATCACCCTGTATAATAAAGAGAAAACACAATTAATGAGTCCGAACATCTGCAAAAACTGATCCCAGAACCGTTGACATTAGTTTAAATGAAACAATTCTTTTTTTTTTTATTAAATATGTTTTTCCCAATCCAGCCGATAAATGAGATTGAACTTCACCACAAGATTGTAAAATATTATAAGGGAATCCATTAAACAACTTCGTTCAAAGACTAAGATTTAGTTTTATCTGAAATATGCATATTTTTAAATCCGTTGCTTTTTTGCACAGATATCTTCCGGTGATCTAGATATTGGAGGAATTTACTCCAAAGAGAGGTAACATTAATAGTATTCTAACTAGAATCGCCAAAATTGTAGGTACTGTTACTGACTATAGTTATTCAATTTTCTTAGAAAATCCTTATTTCACTCATCTCAGTTGTCTTAACAAAAGATATTTTGACAGTGTTACACTAAAGACCTCATACATTTAATAAAATTCTAACTTGAAGAAATCCATTGAAAATAAAGAAGTTATATTGTTATTTGAATAATTAATTTGAATCGTTTATCTTCAGGTCTATTCAGGTCCACTTTCGGATCTTAAGTGTTATACCCATTTTGACACCATGGGCATGCAAGTTTAAATGGTCTCGTCTGCTCAGCTCGAGAATATATTCTGGTGAACAATTAAAAAATGAATCTTGACCCCTTTTCTGGAGATATTCTACGAAAGATCAATAAAACAAAACTTCAATTTGCCGTCGAAATATAGCAGATTGTTGTTATGTTGGATTCATAACATAATATGATTTTTTTTAGAAAAATATACAAGATACGTCTAGTAGAGTACATTGACCTATATAATGGTTTACTTTTATAAATTGTTATTTGGATGGAGAGTTGTCTCATGTGCACTTACACCACATCTTCCTATATGTAATGACTGTAAAAGTGTGCTCTGAATAATCTTAAACTGCACAATAATTTGTCAAGCTCTAATGAATCTTTCATAGTTCTTATATTTATCCAGCTTATTTATCGTCCTACAGAGATGTTCTTCTAGTACTAACAAACCATAAAAACGTCCGTAACACAGCTAACACTGATTCTTATGTATATAAAAAGAATATGTGGTATGATTGCCAATGAGACAACTCAGCACAAGAGACCAAAATAATACAGAAATTAACAACTATAGGTCACCGTCTGGCCTTCAACAATGAGTAAAGCCCATATCGCATAGTCAGCTCTAAAAGGCCCCAAAATGACAATGTAAATTAATTCACACGAGAAAACTAACGGCCTAATTTATGTACATTCATAATTTTTTAATTGGTCATTTTGACTAAACGACGCCGTGTTTGTTATGTGCCTCTGCCGTCTAAACAAAGGCTACCTATCAACAAGGAAGAGGTGAAAAAGACTCAGAAGATTTTTCAAACGCCCCCAAAAAAAAAAAAAAAAAAACAGAAATGGGCATCTTCTCAGGCTCATAACCGAAGAACAAAAAAACACGCCCCAGATTGTTCCGCGAAATACGCAAAATGAGACGTTCTAATTTGCCGTTTTTTATCGAGCTGGAAACAACATCATAGAGATTTTATTTCACAACCAAGTTGCGTTACCTTCTGGGCATAAATGATAGAATGGTTGATCTTTTACAATTTTAATAAAAAAAAATTCGGGTGCGGGATTGTAGACATATTTTTTAATTTGCAATTACGCAAGTGGCATTTCTGCATAAACAGCAGCAGCAGCAGTACCACATCATGTATGACACATAATAATACAAATGAGACACATAACTCATAGCATGGGTATGTTATAGGAAGAAGAAACAAAGATTTAAAAATTTAATGAAAGGTAAACCTGCATATTGTATAAATTTACAGTCAAATTTTATTAAGTATTTCCCTGTTTTAACAGTTAAATAACTATATATAGGGTTATAACAGAAAAATAACATACATATGTTACTGTGGACCTACAAATGAAAGAACTGTGATAACATATGTATGTTACATGTTTCCAGGGCCGTAACTAGCCCCTTTTAATACTGAGGCAAAATATATTCGGCGAGTGTAGCGAGGCGAAAAAATTTTGGCGAGGTGTCTTAAGCTCTGAGAAAAATAACGCAAAATCGTGCATTCTGAGCGTTTCCCGGACTCTTTCTTACATAGAAACGCAAATCATTTTTAGATATTATTTCGACAATATTCTGGGATCAAAGCAAAAACATAGATTCATTGTTATTTAAGACTTTAAAGTTTTAGGGAAATTCAAAACATTAAAAGACCGAGGTGTAGGATAAAGCAAAAATCGTGATTCTCATAATCATTAATACCGGATCTGTCTGTCTGTCTGTTCTTGTCAAGATTGTATTGTGCTGACTTGAGATTTTTTATGACTAGATTTAAATATAGTGACAGTCATTAGTGCAGTAATAAACGTTAAATACTAGTACTGCTCAAGTCGACACTAGGGACCATATTGACCTTGTTTTACGGTATTTATGATTCTTTCATTATTAAAGACCCTCCAGCAATTATCAAGATGAAGAACAGGAATACAAACTTTGACCATTGTCATTGGGCAGATTCCAAAAAGAAAAGAAAATTTTCGTCAAAAAGAACAAATTAAGAAAAATAATACTAATTGTTATTTGAATGATAATATGTGAATGTTTTATTGAATAGTAATGTTATATAAAGCAAGCAAACCAATTATTGGATATGATTGTTTCCATTAAAAGTAGAAATGATTACAACAAGTTCAAAAATGTGAAATGTTTGACGGAAATTACTTCCCATTTTTTTACCTAAGGTTCATGTTTTACACATGTTACAAGGCTTTAAGTTGACACTGGTATAATGGTTTTTATTAGTGTAGTCTGATTATTCAAACATCTCTGTTTCCAAATCTTTTGCTTTTCTTTGGTTAAAAACATCTGTGATATGTCATGTATGTATTTTTTTCAATTTCAAATACCTTACTTATTAGATGCTCGTCTGTCAATAAATGTTATGATAGCAACAGGTTCATAAAATCTTGCCACATCATTGTAGGTACTTATACAAGCCTGTTAAAATTGTATTTCATAATGTACATTAAACGTACACATTTTGGATCTTTCAATTTACTTTATTTAATCAATAGTTTTATCAAATCTGTTGCTAACATAATTTCTGTCAAACTTGTCATTTTATGTTAGCAACATTTGGATGTGCTACAAATTAGAGTTATCTGTCCTGGGTTAAAATCTTTTTAAATTTCAGGCAGCGGTATTTTGCAGGAGTTCTTAATATGACTTTCAACTAGGATCAGTCAGGGGACTTACTGAAATAAGTGATTTTTAAATCACTTATTTGAGTAGCAAATTTCGAGGTTTTGTCACAAATTGGGATTTTGTAGTTTTTTCAAAATTTTAAACACATACATGTAGGTTTAAATAACATCTTTTAATTAGTAAAATAAAAAAATATAAACTTTTTGCTTCTTTTTGCCTTTAATGCTATCATTTACCTGAAAATTCTATTTTAGTTGAAAAAATGCTTATAACAATGGCTTTACATAATGAACTGATACTTTCTTTAAAGATTTTTCACAGCAGTGGGAGTATTTTTCCTGTGAAGTTCAAGGTTTCATCTTTCAGATTATGTAATAAAATTCTACTGTTCGCGATAAAAATTTCACTGTTGTTGAAATTAGTGGGGGTTATTAAAAGAATGATACTTAAAGAAGTGATTTTTGGGAAATAAATTGAGGTCTGATACTTAAACAAGTGATTTTTATGTCATTATCCTAGATTCAGTACAAGGTCATCACCTGAAATGACCTGGTCATCCTAGACAACACAGATGTTGGTTCTGATAAGTTTAGAAACATAATTAGTCCCTGGATCATTAGTATTCTATATTTAAAGCTACACTAATATTAAATCACTTCTTCTAGTGATTAATTTGTACTACTTAAATAGGTGATTATTAAAGAAAGATAACTCTAACTTCCAACCTTTATGGAAATAATGTTACTTGAATCAATGATTTAGAAAATCACTTGTTTAAGTAAGTCCCCTGACTGAGGATAAGATCTCCAATGTTGGTTAAAAATCTCAAATATATATTGTCCGTCAAATTTATTTATGTTAGCACAATCTTATGTTAGCAACAAGTCCGTCAACATCTTATGTTAGCATCGCTATTTAGTCCGTCAAATTTTATGTTAGCAACAAAAAAGTCCGTCAAATATTATGTTAGCAACAAAAAAGTCTGTCAAATGTTATGTTAGCAACAAAAAAGTCCGTCAGATATTATGTTAGAAACAATAAAGTCCATCAATTTTTATGTTAGCAACAACTTAATTTCTGTCAAATCTAATATGTTAGCAGCATTGTTCATGTCTGTCAAATTTTATGTTAGCAACTCCAAGATAATCCTTTTTAAAAGTTATTCCAATTCCTTTTTTATTGGTGCAGATGTTCAGAAATGTTTTATTCTTATTTGCCTTTCATATTAAATCAAGATATACATCCAAACCTTGAAAATACTGAAAATATCAAGATTTTTTGTGTTGCTAACATAAGAATTTTCCGTCAAAATGTCTGTCAATTTTGTTATGATAGCAACATTTTTTTAAGGTGGTCTTTATTTAAAAAATATAATGTGAATAGATCTATTTTTTGTCAAAAAGTGTTTACTTATATAAGTATAACATGTATTCCAAAACAGAACTTCATTGGTGTTGATTTTGTTAAACATAATTTTGGGAACTTTTCAACTTTCTTATTTGGAATCTGCCATTGATCATTTGTATTTTTTTCTATACATTGACATTGTGTGCGATTAGCTCCCATGCACGTGTACTTCATATTCCTTTATTTATAGGTTAGACAATACTTATATATCTTGAGATTTTTTTATTTTAAAAAGCAACACAATGTTATATAAATCCCCGTTTTGAAATTTGACTTTTTTTATATAAATATAAAACTCTGTGTATAAATATTTAAATTCAGACCATTCAACATTAAATGCTTACATTTATTGATAAATTTACATGTATTGTGTTTCTCCGAAGAAAAAAAAATTGCTAAAATATATAACAGCAGTCTGGCATTGTTTTCTTGAAAGAAAAAAAACTCCCTAAAATGTCAGGTATATAAATTAAATAACTAATAGTTTACCTACATCCTTACCCAAATTGTTTTTGTTTATTCTATATGTGCGTACCGTTAGAAAATGTATGAAAATTTGCAAAATTCAAAATGTTTTGTTTTAATCTTTGCTCTTTCATCTTTAATCAGTAGGCTCTTTTCCATGGAAAATGCCTCAAGGGATTGTACACGTCGCTAGTGCAGTTATTAAGAGTTCACTTTCATAATTAACTGACAATGAAAAGTCATTCATGTATAGCATTTTATAGTGCATGGAAAACCATGTACTATGAAAATTAGAGGGGGGAAAACTGACTTTTCATTGGACGAGAAGGGGTGAGTATGTTCTAATTATAGGTTAGACAATACTGGGTCATGTTTTATGAAGATTTAAGCCCAAGGCTAAGCCGAGTGCTTTTAAATCTTCATAAAACATGACCAAGTATTGTCTGACCAATTTAGAACATATTCATATATTCACACTTTCGAGTGACCTTACAAAATTATCCTTTCCCATTGTAATATTGAAACCTAGATAAGAGTTCACTTTTTATAATGAACTAGATGTAAAACATAGGTAATCAGCATTTCAATGGATGGAATGAATAAGCTCGGACATAGCTTGTGAGGACCGAATGGATAAGTGGTTTTTCTTCAGCTTCAGGTAAAATTTAATACTTATATATCTTGAGATTTTTTTATTTTAAAAAGCAACACAATGTTATATAAATCCCCGTTTTGAAATTTGACTTTTTTTATATAAATATAAAACTCTGTGTATAAATATTTAAATTCAGACCATTCAACATTAAATGCTTACATTTATTGATAAATTTACATGTATTGTGTTTCTCCGAAGAAAAAAAAATTGCTAAAATATATAACAGCAGTCTGGCATTGTTTTCTTGAAAGAAAAAAAACTCCTAAAATGTCAGGTATATAAATTAAATAACTAATAGTTTACCTACATCCTTACCCAAATTGTTTTTGTTTATTCTATATGTGCGTACCGTTAGAAAATGTATGAAAATTTGCAAAATTCAAAATGTTTTGTTTTAATCTTTGCTCTTTCATCTTTAATCAGTAGGCTCTTTTCCATGGAAAATGCCTCAAGGGATTGTACACGTCGCTAGTGCAGTTATTAAGAGTTCACTTTCATAATTAACTGACAATGAAAAGTCATTCATGTATAGCATTTTATAGTGCATGGAAAACCATGTACTATGAAAATTAGAGGGGGGGAAAACATGACTTTTCATTGGACGAGAAGGGGTGAGTATGTTCTAATTATAGGTTAGACAATACTGGGTCATGTTTTATGAAGATTTAAGCCCAAGGCTAAGCCGAGTGCTTTTAAATCTTCATAAAACATGACCAAGTATTGTCTGACCAATTTAGAACATATTCATATATTCACACTTTCGAGTGACCTTACAAAATTATCCTTTCCCATTGTAATATTGAAACCTAGATAAGAGTTCACTTTTTATAATGAACTAGATGTAAAACATAGGTAATCAGCATTTCAATGGATGGAATGAATAAGCTCGGACATAGCTTGTGAGGACCGAATGGATAAGTGGTTTTTCTTCAGCTTCAGGTAAAATTTAATACTTATATATCTTGAGATTTTTTTATTTTAAAAAGCAACACAATGTTATATAAATCCCCGTTTTGAAATTTGACTTTTTTTATATAAATATAAAACTCTGTGTATAAATATTTAAATTCAGACCATTCAACATTAAATGCTTACATTTATTGATAAATTTACATGTATTGTGTTTCTCCGAAGAAAAAAAAATTGCTAAAATATATAACAGCAGTCTGGCATTGTTTTCTTGAAAGAAAAAAAACTCCCTAAAATGTCAGGTATATAAATTAAATAACTAATAGTTTACCTACATCCTTACCCAAATTGTTTTTGTTTATTCTATATGTGCGTACCGTTAGAAAATGTATGAAAATTTGCAAAATTCAAAATGTTTTGTTTTAATCTTTGCTCTTTCATCTTTAATCAGTAGGCTCTTTTCCATGGAAAATGCCTCAAGGGATTGTACACGTCGCTAGTGCAGTTATTAAGAGTTCACTTTCATAATTAACTGACAATGAAAAGTCATTCATGTATAGCATTTTATAGTGCATGGAAAACCATGTACTATGAAAATTAGAGGGGGGAAAACTGACTTTTCATTGGACGAGAAGGGGTGAGTATGTTCTAATTATAGGTTAGACAATACTGGGTCATGTTTTATGAAGATTTAAGCCCAAGGCTAAGCCGAGTGCTTTTAAATCTTCATAAAACATGACCAAGTATTGTCTGACCAATTTAGAACATATTCATATATTCACACTTTCGAGTGACCTTACAAAATTATCCTTTCCCATTGTAATATTGAAACCTAGATAAGAGTTCACTTTTTATAATGAACTAGATGTAAAACATAGGTAATCAGCATTTCAATGGATGGAATGAATAAGCTCGGACATAGCTTGTGAGGACCGAATGGATAAGTGGTTTTTCTTCAGCTTCAGGTAAAATTTAATACTTATATATCTTGAGATTTTTTTATTTTAAAAAGCAACACAATGTTATATAAATCCCCGTTTTGAAATTTGACTTTTTTTATATAAATATAAAACTCTGTGTATAAATATTTAAATTCAGACCATTCAACATTAAATGCTTACATTTATTGATAAATTTACATGTATTGTGTTTCTCCGAAGAAAAAAAAAATTGCTAAAATATTTAACAGCAGTCTGGCATTGTTTTCTTGAAAGAAAAAAAACTCCCTAAAATGTCAGGTATATAAATTAAATAACTAATAGTTTACCTACATCCTTACCCAAATTGTTTTTGTTTATTCTATATGTGCGTACCGTTAGAAAATGTATGAAAATTTGCAAAATTCAAAATGTTTTGTTTTAATCTTTGCTCTTTCATCTTTAATCAGTAGGCTCTTTTCCATGGAAAATGCCTCAAGGGATTGTACACGTCGCTAGTGCAGTTATTAAGAGTTCACTTTCATAATTAACTGACAATGAAAAGTCATTCATGTATAGCATTTTATAGTGCATGGAAAACCATGTACTATGAAAATTAGAGGGGGGAAAACTGACTTTTCATTGGACGAGAAGGGGTGAGTATGTTCTAATTATAGGTTAGACAATACTGGGTCATGTTTTATGAAGATTTAAGCCCAAGGCTAAGCCGAGGCTTTTAAATCTTCATAAAACATGACCAAGTATTGTCTGACCAATTTAGAACATATTCATATATTCACACTTTCGAGTGACCTTACAAAATTATCCTTTCCCATTGTAATATTGAAACCTAGATAAGAGTTCACTTTTTATAATGAACTAGATGTAAAACATAGGTAATCAGCATTTCAATGGATGGAATGAATAAGCTCGGACATAGCTTGTGAGGACCGAATGGATAAGTGGTTTTTCTTCAGCTTCAGGTAAAATTTAATACTTATATATCTTGAGATTTTTTTATTTTAAAAAGCAACACAATGTTATATAAATCCCCGTTTTGAAATTTGACTTTTTTTATATAAATATAAAACTCTGTGTATAAATATTTAAATTCAGACCATTCAACATTAAATGCTTACATTTATTGATAAATTTACATGTATTGTGTTTCTCCGAAGAAAAAAAAATTGCTAAAATATATAACAGCAGTCTGGCATTGTTTTCTTGAAAGAAAAAAAACTCCCTAAAATGTCAGGTATATAAATTAAATAACTAATAGTTTACCTACATCCTTACCCAAATTGTTTTTGTTTATTCTATATGTGCGTACCGTTAGAAAATGTATGAAAATTTGCAAAATTCAAAATGTTTTGTTTTAATCTTTGCTCTTTCATCTTTAATCAGTAGGCTCTTTTCCATGGAAAATGCCTCAAGGGATTGTACACGTCGCTAGTGCAGTTATTAAGAGTTCACTTTCATAATTAACTGACAATGAAAAGTCATTCATGTATAGCATTTTATAGTGCATGGAAAACCATGTACTATGAAAATTAGAGGGGGGAAAACTGACTTTTCATTGGACGAGAAGGGGTGAGTATGTTCTAATTATAGGTTAGACAATACTGGGTCATGTTTTATGAAGATTTAAGCCCAAGGCTAAGCCGAGTGCTTTTAAATCTTCATAAAACATGACCAAGTATTGTCTGACCAATTTAGAACATATTCATATATTCACACTTTCGAGTGACCTTACAAAATTATCCTTTCCCATTGTAATATTGAAACCTAGATAAGAGTTCACTTTTTATAATGAACTAGATGTAAAACATAGGTAATCAGCATTTCAATGGATGGAATGAATAAGCTCGGACATAGCTTGTGAGGACCGAATGGATAAGTGGTTTTTCTTCAGCTTCAGGTAAAATTTAATACTTATATATCTTGAGATTTTTTTATTTTAAAAAGCAACACAATGTTATATAAATCCCCGTTTTGAAATTTGACTTTTTTTATATAAATATAAAACTCTGTGTATAAATATTTAAATTCAGACCATTCAACATTAAATGCTTACATTTATTGATAAATTTACATGTATTGTGTTTCTCCGAAGAAAAAAAAATTGCTAAAATATATAACAGCAGTCTGGCATTGTTTTCTTGAAAGAAAAAAAACTCCCTAAAATGTCAGGTATATAAATTAAATAACTAATAGTTTACCTACATCCTTACCCAAATTGTTTTTGTTTATTCTATATGTGCGTACCGTTAGAAAATGTATGAAAATTTGCAAAATTCAAAATGTTTTGTTTTAATCTTTGCTCTTTCATCTTTAATCAGTAGGCTCTTTTCCATGGAAAATGCCTCAAGGGATTGTACACGTCGCTAGTGCAGTTATTAAGAGTTCACTTTCATAATTAACTGACAATGAAAAGTCATTCATGTATAGCATTTTATAGTGCATGGAAAACCATGTACTATGAAAATTAGAGGGGGGAAAACTGACTTTTCATTGGACGAGAAGGGGTGAGTATGTTCTAATTATAGGTTAGACAATACTGGGTCATGTTTTATGAAGATTTAAGCCCAAGGCTAAGCCGAGTGCTTTTAAATCTTCATAAAACATGACCAAGTATTGTCTGACCAATTTAGAACATATTCATATATTCACACTTTCGAGTGACCTTACAAAATTATCCTTTCCCATTGTAATATTGAAACCTAGATAAGAGTTCACTTTTTATAATGAACTAGATGTAAAACATAGGTAATCAGCATTTCAATGGATGGAATGAATAAGCTCGGACATAGCTTGTGAGGACCGAATGGATAAGTGGTTTTTCTTCAGCTTCAGGTAAAATTTAATACTTATATATCTTGAGATTTTTTTATTTTAAAAAGCAACACAATGTTATATAAATCCCCGTTTTGAAATTTGACTTTTTTATATATAAATATAAAACTCTGTGTATAAATATTTAAATTCAGACCATTCAACATTAAATGCTTACATTTATTGATAAATTTACATGTATTGTGTTTCTCCGAAGAAAAAAAAAATTGCTAAAATATATAACAGCAGTCTGGCATTGTTTTCTTGAAAGAAAAAAAACTCCCTAAAATGTCAGGTATATAAATTAAATAACTAATAGTTTACCTACATCCTTACCCAAATTGTTTTTGTTTATTCTATATGTGCGTACCGTTAGAAAATGTATGAAAATTTGCAAAATTCAAAATGTTTTGTTTTAATCTTTGCTCTTTCATCTTTAATCAGTAGGCTCTTTTCCATGGAAAATGCCTCAAGGGATTGTACACGTCGCTAGTGCAGTTATTAAGAGTTCACTTTCATAATTAACTGACAATGAAAAGTCATTCATGTATAGCATTTTATAGTGCATGGAAAACCATGTACTATGAAAATTAGAGGGGGGAAAACTGACTTTTCATTGGACGAGAAGGGGTGAGTATGTTCTAATTATAGGTTAGACAATACTGGGTCATGTTTTATGAAGATTTAAGCCCAAGGCTAAGCCGAGTGCTTTTAAATCTTCATAAAACATGACCAAGTATTGTCTGACCAATTTAGAACATATTCATATATTCACACTTTCGAGTGACCTTACAAAATTATCCTTTCCCATTGTAATATTGAAACCTAGATAAGAGTTCACTTTTTATAATGAACTAGATGTAAAACATAGGTAATCAGCATTTCAATGGATGGAATGAATAAGCTCGGACATAGCTTGTGAGGACCGAATGGATAAGTGGTTTTTCTTCAGCTTCAGGTAAAATTTAATACTTATATATCTTGAGATTTTTTTATTTTAAAAAGCAACACAATGTTATATAAATCCCCGTTTTGAAATTTGACTTTTTTTATATAAATATAAAACTCTGTGTATAAATATTTAAATTCAGACCATTCAACATTAAATGCTTACATTTATTGATAAATTTACATGTATTGTGTTTCTCCGAAGAAAAAAAAATTGCTAAAATATATAACAGCAGTCTGGCATTGTTTTCTTGAAAGAAAAAAAACTCCCTAAAATGTCAGGTATATAAATTAAATAACTAATAGTTTACCTACATCCTTACCCAAATTGTTTTTGTTTATTCTATATGTGCGTACCGTTAGAAAATGTATGAAAATTTGCAAAATTCAAAATGTTTTGTTTTAATCTTTGCTCTTTCATCTTTAATCAGTAGGCTCTTTTCCATGGAAAATGCCTCAAGGGATTGTACACGTCGCTAGTGCAGTTATTAAGAGTTCACTTTCATAATTAACTGACAATGAAAAGTCATTCATGTATAGCATTTTATAGTGCATGGAAAACCATGTACTATGAAAATTAGAGGGGGGAAAACTGACTTTTCATTGGACGAGAAGGGGTGAGTATGTTCTAATTATAGGTTAGACAATACTGGGTCATGTTTTATGAAGATTTAAGCCCAAGGCTAAGCCGAGTGCTTTTAAATCTTCATAAAACATGACCAAGTATTGTCTGACCAATTTAGAACATATTCATATATTCACACTTTCGAGTGACCTTACAAAATTATCCTTTCCCATTGTAATATTGAAACCTAGATAAGAGTTCACTTTTTATAATGAACTAGATGTAAAACATAGGTAATCAGCATTTCAATGGATGGAATGAATAAGCTCGGACATAGCTTGTGAGGACCGAATGGATAAGTGGTTTTTCTTCAGCTTCAGGTAAAATTTAATACTTATATATCTTGAGATTTTTTTATTTTAAAAAGCAACACAATGTTATATAAATCCCCGTTTTGAAATTTGACTTTTTTTATATAAATATAAAACTCTGTGTATAAATATTTAAATTCAGACCATTCAACATTAAATGCTTACATTTATTGATAAATTTACATGTATTGTGTTTCTCCGAAGAAAAAAAAATTGCTAAAATATATAACAGCAGTCTGGCATTGTTTTCTTGAAAGAAAAAAAAACTCCCTAAAATGTCAGGTATATAAATTAAATAACTAATAGTTTACCTACATCCTTACCCAAATTGTTTTTGTTTATTCTATATGTGCGTACCGTTAGAAAATGTATGAAAATTTGCAAAATTCAAAATGTTTTGTTTTAATCTTTGCTCTTTCATCTTTAATCAGTAGGCTCTTTTCCATGGAAAATGCCTCAAGGGATTGTACACGTCGCTAGTGCAGTTATTAAGAGTTCACTTTCATAATTAACTGACAATGAAAAGTCATTCATGTATAGCATTTTATAGTGCATGGAAAACCATGTACTATGAAAATTAGAGGGGGGAAAACTGACTTTTCATTGGACGAGAAGGGGTGAGTATGTTCTAATTATAGGTTAGACAATACTGGGTCATGTTTTATGAAGATTTAAGCCCAAGGCTAAGCCGAGTGCTTTTAAATCTTCATAAAACATGACCAAGTATTGTCTGACCAATTTAGAACATATTCATATATTCACACTTTCGAGTGACCTTACAAAATTATCCTTTCCCATTGTAATATTGAAACCTAGATAAGAGTTCACTTTTTATAATGAACTAGATGTAAAACATAGGTAATCAGCATTTCAATGGATGGAATGAATAAGCTCGGACATAGCTTGTGAGGACCGAATGGATAAGTGGTTTTTCTTCAGCTTCAGGTAAAATTTAATACTTATATATCTTGAGATTTTTTTATTTTAAAAAGCAACACAATGTTATATAAATCCCCGTTTTGAAATTTGACTTTTTTTATATAAATATAAAACTCTGTGTATAAATATTTAAATTCAGACCATTCAACATTAAATGCTTACATTTATTGATAAATTTACATGTATTGTGTTTCTCCGAAGAAAAAAAAATTGCTAAAATATATAACAGCAGTCTGGCATTGTTTTCTTGAAAGAAAAAAAACTCCCTAAAATGTCAGGTATATAAATTAAATAACTAATAGTTTACCTACATCCTTACCCAAATTGTTTTTGTTTATTCTATATGTGCGTACCGTTAGAAAATGTATGAAAATTTGCAAAATTCAAAATGTTTTGTTTTAATCTTTGCTCTTTCATCTTTAATCAGTAGGCTCTTTTCCATGGAAAATGCCTCAAGGGATTGTACACGTCGCTAGTGCAGTTATTAAGAGTTCACTTTCATAATTAACTGACAATGAAAAGTCATTCATGTATAGCATTTTATAGTGCATGGAAAACCATGTACTATGAAAATTAGAGGGGGGAAAACTGACTTTTCATTGGACGAGAAGGGGTGAGTATGTTCTAATTATAGGTTAGACAATACTGGGTCATGTTTTATGAAGATTTAAGCCCAAGGCTAAGCCGAGTGCTTTTAAATCTTCATAAAACATGACCAAGTATTGTCTGACCAATTTAGAACATATTCATATATTCACACTTTCGAGTGACCTTACAAAATTATCCTTTCCCATTGTAATATTGAAACCTAGATAAGAGTTCACTTTTTATAATGAACTAGATGTAAAACATAGGTAATCAGCATTTCAATGGATGGAATGAATAAGCTCGGACATAGCTTGTGAGGACCGAATGGATAAGTGGTTTTTCTTCAGCTTCAGGTAAAATTTAATACTTATATATCTTGAGATTTTTTTATTTTAAAAAGCAACACAATGTTATATAAATCCCCGTTTTGAAATTTGACTTTTTTTATATAATATAAAACTCTGTGTATAAATATTTAAATTCAGACCATTCAACATTAAATGCTTACATTTATTGATAAATTTACATGTATTGTGTTTCTCCGAAGAAAAAAAAATTGCTAAAATATATAACAGCAGTCTGGCATTGTTTTCTTGAAAGAAAAAAAACTCCCTAAAATGTCAGGTATATAAATTAAATAACTAATAGTTTACCTACATCCTTACCCAAATTGTTTTTGTTTATTCTATATGTGCGTACCGTTAGAAAATGTATGAAAATTTGCAAAATTCAAAATGTTTTGTTTTAATCTTTGCTCTTTCATCTTTAATCAGTAGGCTCTTTTCCATGGAAAATGCCTCAAGGGATTGTACACGTCGCTAGTGCAGTTATTAAGAGTTCACTTTCATAATTAACTGACAATGAAAAGTCATTCATGTATAGCATTTTATAGTGCATGGAAAACCATGTACTATGAAAATTAGAGGGGGGAAAACTGACTTTTCATTGGACGAGAAGGGGTGAGTATGTTCTAATTTCTGTTAAAGGGTGTGAACACGACTTTTAACATGTTTAACCCTTGAATGTAAAAGGTCATATGGCAATACATTGATGTTTTTTTGTCGAGCCTTCGACTTTAGTCGAAAAAGCGAGACTAAGCGATCCTACATTCCGTCGTCGTCGGCGTCGTCGTCGGCGGCGTCCACAAATATTCACTCTGTGGTTAAAGTTTTTGAAATTTTAATAACTTTCTTAAACTATACTGAATTTCTACCAAACTTGGACAGAAGCTTGTTTATGATCATAAGAAAGTATCCAGAAGTAAATTTTGTAAAAATAAAATTCCATTTTTTCCGTATTTTACTTATAAATGGACTTAGTTTTTCTGCGAGGAAACATTACATTCACTCTGTGGTTAAAGTTTTTAAAATTTTAATAACTTTCATAAACTATCCTTGATATGTACCAAACTAGGACAGAAGCTTGTTTATGATCATAAGATGGTATCAAGAAGAAAATGTTGTAAAAATAAATTTCCACTTTTCCGTATTTTACTTATAAATGGACTTAGTTTTTTCTGCGAGGAAACATTACATTCACTCTGTGGTTAAAGTTTTTAAAATTTTAATAACTTTCATAAACTATCCTTGATTTGTACCAAACTTGGACAGAAGCTTGTTTATGATCATAAGATAGTATCAAGAAGAAAATTTTGTAAAAATAAATTTCCACTTTTCCGTATTTTTCACTTATAAATGGACTTTGTGGTTTAAGTTTTTAAAATTTTATAATGTTCTTAAACTATCCTGGATTTCTACCAAACTTAGACAAAAGCTTATTTCTGATCATAAGATATTATTCAGAAGTAAATTTTGTAAAAAAAAAATTCTCTTTTTCCGTATTTTACTTATAAATGGACTTAGTTTTTCTTCCAGTTAACATTACATACAGTCTGCAGTTAAAGTTTATAAAACATTTATTAGATTCATAAACTATCCTGGATTTTTTTACCAAACTTGGAAGCTTCTTTCAATCAAAAGACAGTATTGTGAGGGAAATTTTTATTGATGTTTTTCCTCATTTTTGTTGAGTCTGCGATTAACAGAAAAAGTAGGCGAGACACCGGGTTCCGTGGAACCCTTACGAATTTTTTCAACAAATGATTTGATACCGGGAAATTGGTGGTCTTACTTTAATTTAAACCATGTCAGCTATCTAGTTTTATCCACAGGCGCTTGGGTATATGATACAGTTATTTTTTTTTTTTTTTTTTTTTGATTAAGATATTCAATTTTCTATTTATAATACATCATGTACATATTTATCACTTTTGTGCATATCTCTGACCTACAGAAAATACCTAATTTTGCAATCCATACTAAGAAAATTGGGTATGGTTTTATATACAAGAAAGGCAGTTTCGTATTCTTTGATATCAAGTTCAATTCTCCATGCAGAAACGACCACTTTTTTTCTGTGTCCAGTAGCATCGTATATTCTTAAAACATTTCTCGCATAATGCCTGGACATTGGTGGACATGCAACATTACACAATGTGACACGTTTACAAATGAAAATCAACACTCAGACTAGTCATTAACTTAAAGTAGGACAATAAATGAACAAAAGACAAACCCGGGACACAGAAGTCCAAACAATAGACCATCAACCATGAAAACCAAAAGTAAAATAGAAACATGGATTACGAAAAATATGCAGGGGCGACATCAGAGAGTGAAGAGAACTTGCTTTTTCAAGACACTTTCAGTGAAAACAATTTGATATGAAGACAATCATATGAAGACAATCTTTTGTTTTAGTTTTTTTTTTTTTTGAAATTTAAAACATGAGGCATTTGCCTCATTTGCCTCAATGTAGTTACGGCCCTGGTTTCAAAGGGACAATATACATCATTAGTTTAGTTAAAATGTATAAAAGTTCAATTGATATTACTATTGTTTTTATTTATACTTAACTACAGAATGATATATATAACATGTATAACAGTTCATAGTTTGTCAATTATCCACATATGTTATTACAGAAAAATTATTCCTGTAATAACTAAAGGGTGTTATCACAGCTTCTCTATATCACTTCAAAGCATTTGCTCAGACATATATCATGCTTTATTACAATGTATTTTAATTCATTGTAAGAAATAATGACCAGAGCATGTAATGAGGTTCTGTGCAAGCTTCCCAGTAATTCCCAAGTATCTCATATAATAAGTTACATTCCTTTAATAACTAAGCCTTGTTATTACAGCTAAGTCTATCCCTTAATAGCCTTGTCTCATTGATTTACCATGGTTAATCAAAAATGTATTAATTTGATTTAAAAATTAGTTATCAAGGCTATATGCATTTAGTTTCTGCGCAAAGTCTCAAAAGTTCCACAATAGATTAAAAATATTTTACAAATAACAAACATATGTTATTACAGATTTAGAAAATTAAAGGAATAAAGAGTAAACAACTCATAAAAATATCTGTAATAACACATGCAAGTTTATTTTCTGTAATAACCCTATAGAGTTATATCCCTGACTGATAATAGCCATTCATTAAATAAAGTAAACAGTTGAAGCAGAATGTTCAGCCTACATCAAAGGAATTCTGTAAATCTTACTGTTTTGAACAAAAGGTTAGAGAGCACATATTGGTATCTAGACACCTTTTCGCTTTTTTAATTATGAGGGGCCTGATTGGGTGGGGGTCTTAGTCCTATAATATATGCCGCCGCATTATTTATTCATTATTTAAAGTTTTCATGCTGATATTTTTCATTTTTTTTAGCTCACCTGGCCCGAAGGGCCAAGTGAGCTTTTCCCATCACTTGGCATCCGGCGTCCGGCGTCGTCGTTAACTTTTACAAAAATCTTTTCCTCTGAAACTACTGGGCCAAATTAAACCAAACTTGGCCACAATCATCATTGGGGTATCTAGTTTAAAAAATGTGTGGCGTGACCCGGCCAACCAACCAAAATGGCTGCCATGGCTAAAAATAGAACATAGGGGTAAAATGCAGTTTTTGGCTTATAACTCAAAAACCAAAGCATTTAGAGCAAATCTGACATGCGGTAAAATTGTTTTTCAGGTCAAGATCTATCTGCCCTCAAATTTTCAGATGAATCCCAAAACCCGTTATTGGGTTGCTGCCCCTGAACTCATACCTGCCAACTGTAACTTTTTGTGGGGGTTTTCCCCCATGGAGGCAGCCAAATTGAATTTTTTAAAAAGCAATTATGTCCACAATTTTAACAAAACAATTAATTTTACAATGAATTGAGGCTTATAAAAGTATAAAGAAGCCAAAAAACAACATTACACTGTATTTGAAGGCCCCCTTGAAGGTTTTTTAGGAGTATGGCAGCCATCTTGCACGCAAAACCCCCATGTGCATTTTGAAAACTTGGCAGGTATGTGAACTGGTAATTTTAGGGAATTTTTGCTGTTTTTGGCTATTATCTTGAATATTATTATAGATAGAGATAAACTGTATATTTATTATATATATATAATAATGTTCAGCAAAGTAAGATTTACAAATAAGTCAACATGACCAAAATGGTCAGTTGACCCCTTTAGGAGTTATTGACCTTTATAGTCAATTTTTAACCATTTTTCGTAAATCTTAGTTATCTTTTACAAAAATCTTCTTCTCTGAAACTACTGGGCCAAATTATCTTCTTCTCTGAAACTACTGGGCCAAATTAAACTAAACTTTGCCACAATCATCATTGGGGTAATTTGTTTTAAAAATGTGTGGCGTGACCTGGCCAATCAACCAAAATGGCTGCCACGGCTAATAATAGAACATAAGGGTAAAATGCAGTTTTTGGCTTATAACTCAAAAACCGAAGCATTAAGAGAAAATCTGACAGGGTTTAATTGTTTATCAGGTCGATATCTATCTGCCCTGATGTTTTCACATGGATCGGACAACCCGTTGTTAGGTTACTGTCCTGATTTGGTAATTTTAAGGAAATTTTGCCGTTTTTTATTATTATCTTGAATATTATTATAGATAGAGATAAACTGTATACAGCAATAATGTTCAGCAAAATAAGATCTACAAATAAGTTTACATGACCAAAATAGTCAATTGACCCCTTAAGGAGTTATTGCCGTTTATAGTTAATTTTTAACATTTTTTATAAATTTTTGTAAATTTGTAGAAAATATTTTCCACTGTAATTACTGGGCCAAGTTCATTATAGACAGAGATAATTGTAGCAACAAGAATTTAGTAAAGTAAGATCTACAAACACATCACTATCACCAAAACACAATTATGTCATGAATTTATCCCTGTCCATTTAATATGCACAAGACCAAGGTGAGCGACACAGGCTCTTTAGAGCCTCTAGTTTTGTCTTGCGTGAAAAAAAGAAAATAGCAAAATCAGTAAAAAGAAAATGGAAATAGAAAATGATGCCCCCTAGTTCATTTAAGGGCGTTTTTCAATAAAAATGTGATTTCTTGTCCCAGCCACTTTAAAAGAAAATGTGTCTGATCTTTACGAGTATTTTTTTGTGCAGTCAGTACATTGAATTAGATTTAACATTTTAAAGCTAAGAAACAGTCTATTTTTTAGAGGGATTGATAAGATATTGATTCCTGACTGTTCAAGAAATTTTCAATTGCACAGGTTTCCACAATAGCAAGAAATCTTCAGTTGCACAGTATTGTGCATTAGCAAGAAATTTTCAATTGCACAGTATTGCGCATAGTAAGAAATTTTCAATTGCACAGTATTGGTCAATAGCAAGAAATATTCAATTGCACAGTATTGCGCAATAGCAAGAAATATCTAATTGCACAATATTGCGCAATAGCAAGAAATTTTCAATTGCACAATTTTGTGCAATAGCAAGAAATATTCAATTGCACAGTATTGTCCTGTTTTCAAACATACCTGTCAACTGACCCGTATTCTGCGGGTGTGACCCGAGATTTTCACAATTCTGAGGGATCACCCGGGACACCCGCCGGGTCATTGAATAACCCTGGAATTCCGAAAATGACCCGTTTTCACCCGTATTTCTTAGCCTTGAGATTGATTTCACAAGTAATATTCCTTTGAAATACCGGCAAATTCGTAATTCTTCCATGAACAGGAAGTTCATCTAGCTGTGTAAACTGTCAAATTAAGTTACCCATTAAGTGCATGGCTTCACTTGACAGCTTTGGTGTCAAACACACTGTTAATTAACACCAATTACCTTAGCTTTAGGTCGTAAATAAATTGCACTGTTGTTTTACAAACATATTTCAACTAGAGTTACTTCCCCTTTTTTGTCACCATTCAAAATTATTCGTTCTATTTACATTTTTGGGGTGAAAGAGATTAAATCTTAAAAAAATAAAATTCAAATACATATTGAAATATAACTTTTCATTATTTTTATACCTTTATACAATTTTAAAAAAAAAGTTGAAAATTATTTTGTCCATCTATACCTCTTTTAACTGTATTACTATATTTTATTACAGTCTAATTTCATTAGAAAGTTTGATGATGTGTTTTAAGGCTGAAACGTCTCAAACATTTTAATATTTTTTTTGAAAAATAACAAACCTAGTAATTGATGTTTGAGGTTGAATTTCAACATCACTATAAGTAAAAGAACATAAGACTGTGTCACATATATTTATAAAAATCTTTTCAAAGTGCAATGAAATAATAAATTAATAAGATTTAAAATACTTAACCAAGTGAACAGGCATTGATGTTTTAGTAACTTTGATTTAAATTATAAGAAAAATGTACCATAAATACTGAAATTCAGCTCGAAAAAGTTCGTACGCGTTATGACCTGAGATTTGATTCTTCAATGCAGGTCATGACCTGCATTTTCATCGTCACAGGTTGACAGGTATGTTATGCCAGGGATGCTATGGTCAATTTCTTTGACCAGTAACATTGATTATAATGGTCAGTTATATAATTATTCAATACATTCACCTGGCCTCCCTTAATTCCCATACATCTTGATAACATCACCATTATCAATGATTAAATAATGTTCTAAATTCCTGATAAGATTTATTATATTGAATATTTATTACTTTTACAACATTTTATGTATATATATATACCTATTTAGATTAATGTATGTAAATGAAATTTACACCATGGTAAATTATTTCTTGATTTATGCATGATTAGGATTCAATAATAAACAATTTGAAAAAAGATTGGTCTAAATGGTCAAAAATTAAACTTTCTTAGATTTCAACAAAAATTGAATATATAGGGTTGTTCAATATGCTGAATCTGACCATGTATTTAGATTTTTAATATTTGGGCCCGGTTATTAAATTGGTCCACATTGAGGTCTAAAGGTCTAAAATTGAACATTATTTGATTTCATCAAAAATTGAATTCTTGGGGTTTTATGATATGCTGAATCTAACCATGTATTTAGATTTTGGATATTGGACCATAATAGGTAAATGTCCAATTTAAAATTTTTAAGTTTTTAAGTTTAAGTTCTTAGACCACATTCATTCTGTGTCAGAAACCTAAGTTGTGTCAACTATTTAATCACAATCCAAATTCAGAGCTGTATCAAGCTTAAATGTTGTGTCCATACTTGCCCCAACTGTTCAGGGTTCGACCTCTGCGGTCGTATAAAGCTGCGCCCTGCGGAGCATCTGGTTCATAAGTGGGAACCCATTGATTGACACATGTAAATGATAAACCTACAGTGATATTGTTGTTTTTTTTCAAAATTAACTCTACCCTTTTTTATTGGGAAAAGATGCATTATTTTTATCAAATTTGGAAAATTTACAATAAACCATGAATTTGACTGAAACTTTAACTTTCAAGGGTCAAACCCTGCTTTGAAATTAGACCCCTTATTGTCAGTGATCGATACATAAATAGACCCTAAAATCTGCACATATAGTCATTTTAGTCATGAAAAATGTATAAATGAGTGTTTTTCAGTTTGTATTCATGCACAATTACTACTGAGACTGCACTGTTTGGGAAAAAGTTGTCTTTTTGGGAATAATTTTAAGCCATTCTTTTTTCAAATTGGGATTTTTCTCCAGGGAAAAAGTCTTTATTTTCCAGTAATTTAAGGCACAAAATATCACTGACCTATGCTTTCCTAGTGTCTGGACTTTTGTAAAAAAGGGGGGGAGGGGATTGAAAAATATTTTTAATGATTATGTGCTTTAATCATGTTAATATTATATTTTTTTTCTAATCAATATAGGCTCTCTTCAACCCTCCCTAGGCCTGAATCCTCCAATGATGACCATGATCTTTTCCTACTAATGTGTATTATTCAAAATAATCAATTATTGAAAGCATTTAAGATTAGACTTGATCAGAGAAAATCAATATAAACTTATATAATTGATATAACTTTAAACCACAAATAAATAATAAATGAGCACATATAAGCACTTCATTTCATCAAATCAAAAAGAAAATTGAAGGCATTTCTTAGAATTTTATTATAATATCACAATAGAGTAAAAAATGTTTACTAGTTCATTGAAAATGAACGTCATGCTAAACTCGAAAACAAAATTATACATAAATTTAAATTAAAAAATTATACAAGTATATCAATGGGTTAAAATTAATTCAATTACGCCAAATTCAATGAAAAATGAAAAACATGCAGACACTGATGATCTATCTTTTATAAGCATGTTAATAAAGGGGTAGGGTTAAGGTTTTTTTTTAAAGTAAATGGTTTAATCTATATTATGTTTTTGGTATATATATATTTTAGGAAAAAAACATAATCTATTTCAGAAGGCAGGTAATAATTAAATGTTTTATTAACATGATTAAACATCATGAACATATTAAAAAACTTTCCAAAAAACTTCTTGTTCCTACAATGTCCTGTATATATGCGTGGGGTTTTCATTTGTCAAGGGTTTTATCCCTTATTGAAATCCATATTTTACTATCATGTCCTTCCTTACCCATTAATACACAGTGTGTCTGTCAAGGTTGATAACTTACTTACAAATTGAGGCCCCCCTTAAAATTTCTTTGAACAACCTAGCTGGTTCTCATATTAAATTCTAGAGTTACACATGTTACATGCTCATATATATTTATGGGTAAATTTTGTTGAAATCAATGACTTTCATAGTAATGCATTGATTTCTGAAATTTAAGACTACAGTTAAATGTATGTCATGTATATGTACGAGGTTAATATTTTTAACTTTATTCAATTACAATTTAACCATTGTTATAGATTAGCAATAATTATGTCTGAGAACTCATTATTGTAGTTATTAGGTTATTATGTACTTCTTAATTGATGGTGTTGTTTTGGAAAACTATTCATATTGTAGAAATACAATTAACATCCTTTATGGAAAACCAATTCAGCTTCAACTAAAAGGAATTAATTCCCTAGAGAGGAAAACCAATCAATTTGTATAATAGACTTTCATGGTATTATATTCATATCTATAAACTCTGATAAGTATACAATACAGTGTATTACAAAATACCTTTTACAGTTCAATACTGATTATAGATAATTAGCGCATGTTGTTTATTTTGAAACTTCCTTTTGAGGAAGGCTTTGAACTATTTTTCGTTCAATACTGATTACCGGTATACTCTGATAAGCGCATGTTGTTTATATATTTTGAAACTTCCTTTTGAATGTTTGAGGTAGGCTTTGAACTATTTTTCGTCTGTCATTGTTTTATCAATATGTATCATTTTAGTTTGTTTTTTGCTAGCTCACCCCAAAAAAATATTTCTTATCTTGAGAACAGAGCTTAGCCTAGAATACAATTTATCGCTATTTTGTGCATTTTTCGTTTGATCTTATTTTGTGATAATTTTTCATATCATGCTACTCGCTTGAGATGGAAAATTATCCCTAGAAACTAAGGAGCCATGTGGTGTTGCTAATGAAATTGACATGAAATTGACAAAGTTGTCATAGGTAAAATAGCGATAAACAGATTATCATTGGTCATCTCAACTCGATTACTTTTCTCGCTTTCGCCTTGACCGGCTGAAGCGAGAAAATCAATCTCGTTGAGATAACCAACGATAATCTATAATTATTACTTTGGAGGCAGCAAATACATGTTTCCTTAATTTTGTTCTCAAATTAGGATGGAACATCATGATCGTTTTACATGTGAAAGAGATCCTGTAATTTTACTGCTCAGAAGCCATACAACAATAATTGTCTCCAAGATTTATTCTGTTTCATGAGGGTAGGCAGATCTAGGGCCCCCTTTTGTGGGAAAAATTATTGGTTGATTATATAGGGAATCACTGGAGCTGGCCCCTCTTAGTCATGTCTTAGGACAGTTTATAGTGCCCCTCTTTTCATGAAAGTTTCTGGATCCCTGACTGAAAAGTCTAGTTACCGGTAATCTTACCTTGAATCACATACAATGTATTTAAGAGGGGAAATAGTTTTTTTCTAAGTTACATTATATAACCATGTTTAATTTTTAGGGCACTATCAAGGCTTTCCTATCCATCACCCTTTACTTTTTTAAATCCTGCATTAGTTTTCTTTTATGATTTGGTCCAATCAATTTGCTGCTGATGATCACTCATATTTTTTTTTACCTCAAGAGATTTGCCACAAAAGGGGAGGTAATATAGGAAGTATTTTTTGGGAACAATGAAAGCAAATGAGAGAAAAATTTTGATATACCCATGAAAAATACTAAAATAATTTAATGGCCAGAATTTAGCTCATGCTATAAACAACAACAACAACAACAACAACAATACTTTATTTTACGAGGGTTACACAGTTAGCTATATTAACTAATCTTCCCTAAGGCCCTCATCATGAAAAATCAAACAAAATGCAAACACATACATTGCATAAATTAGTATAAAAAGTAAAGTATGATATTAATGTTCAATACAACTTGATAAAATGTGATGAAAAAATAAAAGTTTCTTTAAAAAAGTAACCTTGCATAATGTTGAAGAGTTCCTTTTTCTCAAATAATTCGGTATGCTGGTTGGAATATATTCATTCTCTCTTTAATTATCATACTTGAAGTTTTATTTTCCTTTAAATTCTAAAAAAGACCTTGAAGAGTTCTTTTATCTTAAGCATGTTCAGTAATCTCATATACGATGTTTGGAATATATTCATTCTCTCTTAATTTGCATATCTTGCTTGAAATCTTGCTTTATTCCTAAAAGAAAGCTTTCAAAAATAACCTAATAAAGAGTTCCTTTATCTTCTGTAATTCCATATCCTGATTGGAATATCAATGAACTGTGTGTCACTAGCTTAAGTCAATAAAGATAAACATATTCTGATAGAGCTGAATAGACAAGATACAGAGCATGCTTCAATAATTGGTTCGGTTTCACATCAAATCAATAAAAGAATCCTCTAAACCTTTGTGTCATTTCCAATTCAATTGTCGTCAGTTTTTATCTATGTGACGATGATGTGTATACTTCGTGTCAATAACTTTTTATCATAATTACGTACATCGAACAATCGTGATATGGAAGGTTATTTTTTGTTAATGATAGCATTGTCATTGTCAAGGGATTAAATTCCACAGTAAATGAACATGGTTTAGTTCAGGTAATGGATATAGAACAATAGGATTGTATTGCATTTCAAATTCAGGATAAAAGTTTTTTAAAAGGATGCAGGTAGGGTTATCATGGTATATTTACATGTATATAAAATGGTATTAATATATTAAACATCATAAACAGGACAACCATATTATTATGGCATATAAACATGATAAATATGATATACAATGTATATCTTGGACTATTATACTAAACTACATGTATATCATAATAGAAAAAGTATCAAATATTGGAATAATAAAACACAAAATGAATCAAATAGTTTGAATTAGATTGTTTTGAATTTCCTGGAGTTACTGTTTAATAATAAAAACAAGTGAGGCCTTACTTAAAAAAAAAAAGATTAAATTTGTCATTTAGTTAGAGAGATAGCTTTGAATAGGATAAAAAATATTTGAATTAAGTCAACGAATTGCATGTTGGGTAAAAATATTTTTGTACAGGATTGTATTAATATATGTTTTGTTTTAAAAGCCAGATATGATTATATACTGTTTGATTTCTCACAGACAATAGTAGAAGATCTTTGTGGCTTTAAAAACCTAGCATGAACTAGTTACTGGTAACCATGGTAACGGAAAAGCAAAACCTGTAAAAAGAAGACTGATTTATTTGTACTTTATAAAACAACTTTTATTATACAATGTACATTGTATTTATGTGTGACCACATTGCTATATTTTTATGCCCCTTCGTTGCAAAAGGGGCATTAAATTTTACACTTGTCCGTCTGACGTCTGTACATTTCTTTAAACTTGAGTTTGCTTCAACAAAATGTTATGAAACTTATACACAACTCTTTCTACCAAAAAACATGTTTATGGATATTTCCGTTTATTTTTTCAGCATGTCTTAGGAAATATCCGAAGATAATCAATATTTTGAACAAGTGGACAACAGATAGTACCAGATGAAATTTTGACCAATCACCTACAACGATTGATATATGCAAGGACAAAGAGCATGGCATTGAGTAGAAACGATCTGATAGGTATTCTTGTGGTTCCAGCAACGCTTGCATTGCTTTTTGTGTTTTTAGCTGTCTACTTCTTCATAAAACACTGGCTTATCAAAATTATGATGTGTTTTTGGCGCAGAGGAATGTGTTTATCGTGTCAAATGAATAGTTGTGAAAAATTAATGGAAGAAGAAAATGAAATATATGTAACGGACACAGAATTTCTACACCCAGAGAAGTCAGTGCCACATACTTTGTCTGTAGAGTTGACAGTGTCAGGATCTCCGTGTAGTGGACGTGATCGGAGTAATAATGTTTAGTATAAAAAAAATGGCAGCAAACATCAAAGCTCTATCGAAATCATTCCTTTGTTTATTCCTAGTTGCCATAGAAGAGGTGATTTAAAACAATTTCAATAAGATTTATGAATTGAATAGATAACCATTATACAGTATAGTACACACTTGGTAGTGAATTTTCACAGTTTTTGAAATCCATTGATACAGAATGGATGAGATTATAAATGTATCTAAAAAGATTAATCTCCATGGTTACCATGATTACATTGGATGAAATTGTCATAAACTATGAATCATTATTCATGGGGTAAAAATTATTACCGCCGTCATAAAACTTTACTCAACTCCAAAAAAAGTTACAATGAATTTAACATATATAATTTTTGCCAAATTTGTAAAAGTCTCTGAACGTTATAATGATACATGTAGTTTATAATCCATGAACATTTGAATTTTTCCTTGAAATTAATCCACAAACATTGGTACCCACGTAAATAAACAAAGTGATAGTTTGTTTGAAAATGTTATTTAATACTTCAGTTGTCAAATGGTTGTTTTAACGATCTTTTTAAAAATTGTTCATCAATGATCAGGAATCAAAATATTAAATGCTGTTATATATTTATTACATATATAGTCATCATGGTCATAGCATCATGTATATAATCAGTGGCGGATCCAGGGGGGGGGGGGGTTCCGGGGGTGCGCACCCCCCCTTTATTTTTGCCGATCAATGCATTTGTATCGGGACATATGTTTTCATATGTTTTGCACCCCCCCTTTGCCCTGGGTTAGCACCCCCCCCTTTCGAAAATTCCTGCATCCGCCCCTGATAATCATGGCAATTGAGAACCCTTATAACATGCATAAGTTTCTATAAGGTCAACAAACAGTATATGTTTCAGGTTACCATGGTTACAAGCTTGAAAATTGTAGGATTGATGGAAAGGTTATCTAGTTATTGTGCCTAAATTAAACTAGTATTTCAATTTTTGCAGAATTTTTTTTTCCACATAACATGCATAATATGTATTATGTTATTAAAATATTGAGTCCCATACAGAAAAAAAGTTTAATTAGATCAGGTGGAACATTGGAGAGGAAAAAAACTTTAAAAAAAACCTAGTTGGTATGTTTTGCGGAGGGAAGAAAAACAAAGCTATTTATTACCACTGACATGTGTGCTGAATTCTAGAAATTTTTGTGTGTTAATGTTTGTATTACAGTCATGAAAGTATAAATAAGTTAAATTATATTTTTCTGGTCTACATAAATGTCACAGCAACAATCAATCAATTAATCAATCAATCAATCTGTTCATAGACAATCTCGTAAGATTTGTCCAAATTTTCTCAGCTGTAATTTATCATACAGGTTTATGTATTTCCTTTTTTTTAGTAGCTCTTTTTTAAACTGTGTAAAAATGAACCAGAAACTTGTTTCTCTATTCAACTTTTGTCCTGAAGAGGGTTTTTTAGAGTTTTCTTTAATTTTTATTTATTGATTCGTTTGTTATTTAATTTTTTTTATTGAAATTTTTGCTTTTCTAGTCAGACTCATATACTACACCTATATATTCATATATTTAAAATGTATATTGCTATTTTCCAAATCTAGTCAAGACTTATATATATATATATATCATGTATATAAGTCCTTGTTATTGTAATTTTTATGATTTTGCAATATTTACCGACAAAGATAAAATGATCAAATTGATAATCATAATATGACATGTATAAGGCACAAAATCATTTTTTGTTTGTTTGTGAATACATGTACATTTGTAAATTAAGGTGGAACCAAACACCTTGACTAAAATTAATTTGGCTAATTGTTTAACATGTTTAATTTTCATAAAATATTTACTAATTTGACCCTAGCTTTTACAGAGTTATCTCCCTGTAGCATTATCTTAATGATAGGAAATATTTTGTATACATGTATAACCCTTTAAACATGTTAAAGTCACCATTGTCACATAAGTTGGTAGCTTTTTAAAGAAAATTTTGAAAACCATATATTTTTTTTGTAAATGTTTCATGGTTTTTTTTCAAAATGGTGCAGAAACAAATGTTTATATATATTCTTTTAATACGTGTACTGTTAAGTAAATTGATTCCTTGGACATATTGTCTTTTTCTCAGGTCTCTAACAGTTTGCAATTGGTGCATTAAACTACAGTGTGCCATGTGACACTCTCCTCTAGACACCTACATATAATATAAATCTGCTAATGAGGTTTCTTCTCCTGGGACCACAAGCACTCGTCTCAGATTCCCCCCCCCCCCCCCTATATACCGTTATATAGGTACGAAATGTATATATATATATATATAAAAAAATCTGAGACAAGTGTCGGTGCCTGGGACCCTTTATTCCTGTAAATTGAGATTTCTTTTCGAAATAACATACCCATGAATTTTGAAAGTTTTTTCTGCCTGATCACTTCATGCACTTAATTTCGAGGGACAGAAACACTACCGGGGTATTTGCAAACTTTGTACTCGACATGAAGAAATATTCTAGTGCTTGATCATCATGATCATGTTTATGACCAAAAAAAACTAATAACAAAAATAACAAAAGTCAAAAAGTCATGTTGGTTGGGTTGCAATAAATATATATCAAGTTTTTACTTCTAGTCTGATTATAATTTTTACTGGGTATACATGTAGTTAGTTTAATATGATATACATTTTTTTGTTGTGTTCTACAACATATTTGTATATTTGCATTACATTACATTTGTACCAAGCAATACCATAAATACACTCATGATGATTTTTTTTTTTTCAGTATTTTATTGTTTTATTTAATTTGTTTATTAGTTGTGATTTTTTTTTTTTTTTTTTTTTCTTGTGTTTTGTTGATTACGTTGATATACATTACTGTACTTACATTTTAGGACTTTGATTTTGTGTTGTTCTGTTTTTGTTTGTATTATTTTTATGTTTTGTTAATTTCTGTTTTGTTTGCTTTGTATAATGTTTTGATCTGTTTTATTTATTGTTGTTTTTTGTTTGTTTGGGCAAGAGTACTAGTGCTTAAAGAATACTTTTAAGTATTCATTTGAATATTAGTGAAGTACAGTTGCGGATCCAGCCATTTTAAAAAGGGGGGGTTCCTAACCCAGGACAAAGGGACAAAGTTGGGTTCCAAATACATGTCCTCATTCAAATGCATTGATCTGCCAAAAAAGAGGGTTCCAACCCCATACCCCCCCTGGATCCGTGCCTGGAAGTAGTATATTTATGGTGCATAAACATGATAAAAGTAATTTTGTCTTTATATTTTTAACATACCTCTTCTGTAAGTTTAACATGACTTGAGAATTTGACACTTACATGCAAGCAATTAATGGTGACTATATTATGCAATTGAACTAAAGTACAACATGAAACAAATGAACTTAAAGTTGTCAATTGTTCCAGTGATAACTCTCCATGAATTATTGATATACTGGTGTATATATAGAAATCGATTTTTCAAATTTACTTAGAAGTTGAGTGCATCTACATCATGTACATTATTGTTTCTTGATTGACTCATGAATAAAATATTAATTCAAATTGAAATATGGTACAAAATTGTACAACAATTCTATTTACAACTTTTATTTCATATTTTATGTTTTCAATTTCTTATGTGTCAGTTTTTTTCATTAACTTGATTTCAATTAACTTCAATGCTTTATTTGTCCTGTGTTAGCATGCTCTATTGTAGTGCAGGAGGTTTTGGGTTAATCCCAAGCCGTGAAGCTGAGACCGTGCAAGGACTGTAAAGCCAGTCAAGGTCATTAAAAACTTCCATTTGTTGACTTCAAAATTTTAAATGTCAACTCCAACTTCTCTGCTAAACATGTGGCATTTAATAGTAGATTCCCACTTCTCTGCTAAACATGTGGCATTTAATAGTTGATTCCCACTTCTCTGCTAAACATGTGGCATTTAATAGTAGATTCCCACTTCCCTGCTAAACATGTGGCATTTGATAGTAGATTCCCACTTCTCGGCTAAACATGTGGCATTTAATAGTAGATTCCCACTTCTCTGCTAAACATGTGGCATTTGATAGTAGATTCCCACTTCTCGGCTAAACATGTGGCATTTAATAGTAGATTCCCACTTCTCTGCTAAACATGTGGCATTTAATAGATGATTCCCACTTCTCTGCTAAACATGTGGCATTTAATAGTAGATTCCCACTTCTCTGCTAAACATGTGGCATTTTAATAGATGATTCCCACTTCTCTGCTGAACATGTGGCATTTAATAGATGATTCCCACTTCTCTGCTAAACATGTGGCATTTAATAGTAGATTCCCACTTCCCTGCTAAACATGTGGCATTTGATAGTAGATTCCCACTTCTCTGCTAAACATGTGGCATTTAATAGTAGATTCCCACTTCTCTGCTAAATATGTGGCATTTAATAGTAGATTCCCACTTCTCTGCTAAACATGTGGCATTTTAATAGATGATTCCCACTTCTCTGCTTAACATGTGGCATTTAATAGATGATTCCCACTTCTCTGCTAAACATGTGGCATTTGATAGTAGATGAAAGCACTGTGAGATCTAAAGTCATAAATATGTATCAGTGTAGAACAACATGTCTTCCTGCACACTTCTACAAAAAAACAGGCTCAGATCATACCCGTAGCCAGGGGGTTCGGACGAACCCCCCCCCCCTTGAAAACAAATAATGACTGTTAAAGTCAACATTCTGTTTGAATTGTGACTGTTAAAGTCGAGTTTTTGAAGCCAAATAACCCCCCTTTGGAAAATATCTGTCTACGGGCCTGCAGATTGTTGGTCTAGTACAAGTAGGACTGTTTATACTGGTCTAGTACAAGTAGGACTGTTTATACTGGTCTAGTACAAGTAGGACTGTTTATACTGGTCTAGTACAAGTAGGACTGTTTATACTGGTCTAGTACAAGTAGGACTGTTTATACTCACATAGCATTAAGTGCCAATCTGCCTTTGAAGCAGGCAGTGATGAAAACATGACAAACAAAACCCACTCATTAGCTGACATTAATTTATGTTCAAAATGTATAATGGTGCACAAGTATAACTCTTGTTTCCTTGCCTGCACTGGTTATTTAAAATATATATTATGGTTGAAATGCACTAAAAATCAATAATTAAGGGGAGCTAACTCCATAATTTGCCATTATTCTAACTGAAAGGAATCTAGATATTTCTTGAATTACCAGACATGCAGAAATGAAACACTTGCCATTTCTAACTCAAAATGGGGTTATTTTAAAATAGGATGGTTAGGTTGGTGGTTTTTTTCCATCCATGTTTTAATTTTTTTTCAAACTTGCCATATTTGACAACATGTACAATGACTAGCAAAAAAACTTGTTCTAATCCTAGATATGCATTTTTGAATTTGCCACTGGATGTTAAACAATCATTTATTAAAATCAATTAACTTCTAAAATGTATGTTGTGTTTATATTTGATATTTGTTCATTCATCATATGTTCATTTATTTCATTGAATTTTGGCGCTAAATCTCAATTTTAGAGTTTTATATGGACTATTGATGCAAAGGACAATGTTTTCTACGCAACCTAGTCAATCGTTAGTTGCAACATATGTGAAATGTGATTATAAATGTATAGGTTATGTTTATAATAAATTTGAGAATGGAAATGGGGAATTACAATTATGGTACAATTTTTCTGCACCAGATGTCCATTTTCACTGCACTAGTACAAATTTTTATTTAGGGGCCAGCTGAGGCCCACCTCCAGGTACAGGATTTTCTTTCTGCGTTCAAGACCCATTGGTGGCCTTCAGCTGATCTTTAGTCAGGTTGTTGTCTCTTAGACATATTTCCCATTTCCAATCTCAATTTTATAATGTTTATTGTATAAGAGTTCCATTTTATCATTTATGATAATAGGAGAATTTTTGAAGTTTGTTCTAATTGAATCATAAAGCTGGCATGTATTGTATTAACAAATTCAATATATATATATATATATATACACAAATAAAGACCTAGAGGCATTATTTCACAAGGAAACAATATTGATTGATAAATACTTAAAAGGCAGACATTGTCATGGCTAATCTGAAGAAAACACATTTTGATGTACAATTAACAAGAGAATTTATGATTCAATAAATGTTTTTGTCATATTTTATATCAATAGAGAAAATCAAATATCATACATAGCAAAATTTATATTAAATAAACATAAACAATTTAGTTATTGGATATTTTAATACTATTGATATTCATGTAATATTTGTTGTTGAAGAGATTTTTATACAAGAATTGATCTAGAATATTTTTTATTAATAAATTTGTTTATGTTGTTAATAATAAAGCCTTTATTATTATTGATTATCAGTCAAGGAGAATTAACAATGATTTGAGGACAAACAAACTTAAGCTGTTTTTGCTACTATGCATTTAAAAATAGCATTGAAAGAACATTATGAGATGAAAGAACAACAAGATTAGAAAAGATTTAAAGAGGGTTGAAAGATACAAGAGGGACATTGAAACTCATAAATTGAAAATAAACTGACAACACCATGGCTAAAAAAGAAAAAGACAAATAGACAAACCTTTTATTATATCTATAAACAATAATAGTACACAAAACACAACAGAAAAATAAAGACTATAAGCAACACGAACCCAACCAAAAACTGGGGGTTGATCTCAGGTGCTCCCGAAGGGTAAGAATGAGCATCTTTTGAATACTGAATTGGTTGTCAGATTTTCCATTGTTGTGATTGAATTAAGATGTTGGAAAACATCTGTTAGACAGCAATCCAACATTAGCAAAAACATTAAAAGCCAATACTTCGGTAGAGTTTCAAATCATTTATCTGCTTTCAAAACAGTTTTTTTTTCAGGGTTCACTGATAACTTTCGGAAAATATTTAGTTCAACTTTGTGTTCAGATATTTATAACTTCAACCAAAGAAATGAAACAAATGAGTTTTGTCAATCCTTGTACGTGAAGAAAGGTCAAGAGTTTTTGTTCAGTTTTAAACGAAAATGTCAATAATCATATATCACTTAATTTTTAAAACATAATAATCAAGGTTTCTACAGTAAAATTGACTCTCTGCTTAGCAGTTATGAATTTTCAATGGTTTATTTAAACATAGTACAAAATGTATAAAATAAGCCATTGAAGTGATTGAACCTGAATTTGCAGCTGTTATTTGGATCATTTAGTACAAAATAATTTTTTGGAATATATACACAATAAAAATCTGTATAATGTAAACAAACAAAAAAATATGAAAAGTTAAAGCACTAAAAATGGTGTTAAATAAGAAATCAGATTTGACCCTTTTGATAAAAAAAATTTTGATGAGAATCTAGAATTTTTATAATGGCTGTAAGGTTTTGAATGCATGATGTTTAATACGTCAGACAGCACCAAACGACAATCACCGAACATCACCAGACACAAAGCATGTGCAAGATTTAAGCATGTTTCAAAGCACCAACCCTCCTCCTGTGTTACTACACAAATTAAAGAATTAGTTGGGAAGTGTCTTACATCAGACCGTGACAATGCGTCCAAAACAAATATCAACAAGAATGTGTCCCAAATACACGGATGCCCCATCCGCACTATCATTTTCTATGTTCAATGGACCGTGAAAATGGGGTAAAATCTCTAGTTTGGCATTGAAATTGAAAAGATCTTATCATAGGGAACATGTGTACTAAGTTTCAAGTTGATTGGACTTCAACTTCATAAAAAACTACCTCGATCAAAAACTTTAACATGAAGCGGGAAGGACGAACAAACAAACGAACAGATGCACAGACCAGAAAACATAATGCCCATAAATGGGACATAAAAAGGCAAACCGACACGCACAAAGTACCAAGCTAAGAGTACTGAAATCTAGTTCACAGCAAATAACAACTATATAGAAATGGACCACTACAGGCGCGGATCCAGAGAGGGGGGGGGGGGTGTCTGGGGTTGGAACCCCCTTTTTGTTGGACGATCAATGCATTTGAATGGAAACCCCCCTTTTTTAAAATGGCTGGATCCTCCCCTGCACTATGTTATTCATACATGCCGAGTGCAAGATTGAATGATTGCTATTATCTGAAGTATTTGGTCAAATGTTTGTGATCAAACATCTGTGTCTAATCTTGCACTGATCTCTATATATATAAAAAAGATTTAGTGATGTCATAAACGTCCAGTGGAAAATATTACATGCGCATCAGGACGGTCATATTCAAGGTGAAATAAAATGTTAATTATAAATAAGAAGATGTGGTATGAGTGTCATTGTCAATAAGACAACTTTCCATCCAAGACACAATGTGTAAAAGGTTAACCATTATAGACGGTACGGCCTTCAACACGTAACCTTGGCTCACATCGAACGACAAGCTATAAAGGGCCCCGAAATTACTTTCAGGAAAACCTAGTTCGGTCTAATTATGATCTATATATGAAATAAAAAGAGAAACGAAAAACACTTATGAAGCACTCGATACATGCATATGCACATAAGTATAATCAAGGCTTATCAATTTCAGCTAGGGGCGTTATGATTGTATTCGTTCTGTGCGTCCGTTCGTCCGTCTGTCCCGCTCAGGTTAAAGTTTTTTGTCAAGGGTAGTTTTTGATGAAGCTGAAGTCCAATCAACTTGAAACTTAGTACACATGTTCCCTATGATATGAATTTTTTTAATATTAAAGTTTTTACCAAATTTCACGGTCCACTGAACATAGAAAATGATGGTACGAGTGGACATCAATCGTGTACTATGAACACATTATTGTTTTCTCAATACAAATAATTGGAGGGTGTAGCTGATTTTTTGTTTCCCTTATTCGACACTCCCATTATTCCCTATTAATATAACCAAGACCCTAAAATCATATATCAAAATATTATGTACGTATTAACTACGCATACGTATTTTATCATTTGGGTTTAATAATAATGTGGAAAATGATAAAAGTGAAAATGTCAGTCCTACAGTCATAATGATTTTACCGTAATGCTAGTTATAGAGTCCATATTTATTATTTAACTATTATACTAATATAATTATGTTATAGTTATTGACCAAGCAAGTCGGTATATGTCATTTAATCTGCACAGCACGAGATGCCCAATAACCCGAACGACGTAGGAGTTCGGGTTATTGGGTCATCTCGTGCTGTGCAGATTAAATGACATATACCGAGTTGATTGGCCAATAACTGTTTTAACACATGACGCAATCAATTTACGTGAACGTTTTAGAAATGTGGACGTTATTCTGCAATCCACGGGTCCTAGGAAAGTTTCTTGTAGGGTAAAGAAAGGGGGAAATACGACTTTGGTCAGTTTTAAATTAATCTTTTTTTTATATTTAGACTCATTCTAAAATAGCGATTTAATGGTATATGTTTTTTTTAATCGTTTCCGTTAATTTATTCCCAACGTTTATTTAATTGGTGACGATTAAGACTTTGATAGATTGCGTACTTTCAAATTGGTGTATGAAAAAAAACATAACTGCAAGGGTTATTGAGTTTAGATAAGATTTATTGCTTTTGAATTTCTTTCCCTCAATGATATGCTTAAAAGAACCGAGGAAGATGTTGTATTACCTTTTTTTTTTAATTGAATATATGAATGCACATTTTTACCCATATGGGTTGAAGGCATAAATCAACTTAATAATTTTACAATACAGCATACAGAAAAAAAAACAACAAAAGAACAAAACATTATATACATATCTAAATTTAAAATGTTAAAAAAACAGAAAATACGTTTCTCTTTCAAAACCTTTTACTCCCCGCAACCCCCCCCCCCCCCCCCCCCCCCCTCTCAATTTCTTTCAATCTACTGTATTACTTTTTAAGACACGTCCATCTAAATGATCTCCAGCTGTTTTAAAACAAACTTAAATATGGTCCTCATTAAATCCGATCCAAAAATAGTCTCTTTATAGGAATAATTATTCAAAAAGTCGTTATAAATTCCATTGAGTCTGAACCTAATCCAAATCAGATTTCTTTTATTCGGATTTTCTTAGATACATTTCTTTTTTGACAGAAATTACCAAAAATTGTTAAACTATCTTTCTAACTTTAAAACACTGATTTAGATTTACGTTGAACACAAAATATAGTAAAATAGTTTATGTCCCAGCTTTGATAAAAAAAAAATAAAGGAATGAGAAACCTATCTTTTTATCTATTTTGAAACTACGATGTTTGTACGAAGTTCAACTTTGTCGTAATTTCAAGGCAGATGGCGGATTCGGGGTGGGGGCGAACGGGTAGTTCACCCTTGGATTAGAAAAAGTATCGTGTTTTAGCTTAAAATCGTCAATATTGTCTTTAGTCTCGCTACACTAGGTGATATTTTTTTTAATTTGATAGAATAACGCCCCTTTCAAAATCCAGGAACCGCCCCTAAAAGTAAAAATAGATTTGAACTGTACAGTATATCTGAGGTAGTTAATGCACACCTTTGCTGTGCATTATCCAGATTATGGCACAGTAAGAACAAAGAGATTTTACTCTTGCCATGTGTTAAATAGATAGTTATCAAAGGTACCATGATTATAATTTGGTACGCCAGACGCGCGTTTCGTCTACATAAGACTCATCAGTGACGCTCATATCAAAATATTTATAAAGCCAAACAATTACAAAGTTGAAGAGCATTGAGGATCCAAAACACTGTTTCCTATTTGAAATCCAGTACGATATTATATTATTTTCAATGTTTTTATATACCTTTAATGTAATATCAATAATATGATAATAAATCTGGTAATATTCAAATATAATGTAATTCACGGTGACTGCCAATCAATAACTATAATTATAATATGCAACTGGTATTATTTTTATTTTTCTGACCGTAAACAAATAAACTGATTTTAACGACAAAACACTATTTCAACTTCGGAATATTCCTTAAAACCGATTGCATTGAGTGTGTAGGTAAAGGTAATATCTTTGTTTAGCTTGCTTGCTAGCTGAACCTTGAAGTCATTACACGTTAATGTATACTACCCTCTTTTCGAAGTAGCCTAGTACTACAGACAGATAGATAGGTTGTCTGTTGATCTAGTCTACTATTAAAGGAGGGTTGTATACCTTACCTAGTAATGACTTCACGGTTCAACCAAAAATATTACCTTTATCTACACACTCAATGCAATCAGCTGTAACCAATCTCCTCCCAATGGTTTGTGGATTTTGTACTATCATGACTATCTCGCTTTCAGTCTGTTATATATCATGAATGATTGAAATTGATTGTAAGTGATTTTTCAATGATAAAATAAGCATACACATCAACATTTTTCTCAAATAATCATGTCTGTATATTGACATTATTGAACCGAACTGTCGAATTATATTAATAATAATTGCCCTTATTACGATATTATCTTATTTGCTCTTCTCTTTATTCTCCCTTTCCGTATCATTTTATCAACTTTTCTTTTTATCAGTTTATTCTCTCCCTTACCATGCTTACGCGGTATCATCTGATAAGCTCTTAAGTACATGGCTTAGCTTAACCATACTGTTTCGTTTTGCTAAATTACTTATTGATTTAAATTGCATGGATGTAGATATCTATAATGCTACAATCAGTCTGACAGTATTTCCCGTTAAAAAAAATACACGACACACTGCGGCAAATTAAATAAAGGCAACAGTAGTCAGTATATCACAGATACGAACTCTTTGATTACAAACTAAAACCGAGGGAAACACATCAACTATAACATGTATAAGAGGAAAAACAAAGGAACAACTGGAACACTGAGGTGCAACAAAAACAAACATCAACATACATATCTAAAATCTTGTCGGTATCAATCGTTGCAACAATCAGGGCGTTCAAGCATAATTATCATTAATTCTATCACATTTTCGTCAGAGCCTCTCTCGCCGTTTAAATAAACGTGTCATTATCGACCTGTTTTATTTTAAGCTTAAGGTTGCCGGGTGAATAAAGTTTTCATTTATATTTACATGAATGCACCTCCCTTACTTTCACAACTTATATTTGGGGATTTAGAATAAAAAAATAAAATAATAATAGGTGCAAATTAAGATTATTGGTACGAGTTTCTATTGTCTGCAGCATTGCCAATGGTTATTCACTGTTTTTCTAAAACTTTGAACCCAAGGGTGACTGAAGAATAGAAATATGGTATACGTAGCTACGGGTCTTTTTTCCGACCTGCAGTAAAACCCTTGCCAAAGTGCGAAATGTAACTCAGTACGTCTGGTCGGAATAGAGACGTTTAAATACGATACTTCGTGTAGAGAGATATAAAGAGAGAGCAAACCTCCCACGTTAATTATATAAGAACCTTTGTTTTAACTCTTTTAGAGCTCAGTCTGTGTCCTTGTTGCAAGGCACAATTTCTGGACCTTCAGTCTCAAGTGGCAGTCTAAATTTCTCTTCATCATTGATATTTGAAACGAAGAACGATGCTGCAGAATTTATGAATTATACGTACCATATATACAATAAACTTACACCTTGAGGTAAATGTAATAATAAGACCTTGAGTAAATGTAATAAGACATCCTGCATTTATCAAGTTTTACCATACAACTAGATAGTTCTCATCCTAAATTACTGATATCTATACTTTTTTGAATTGTTCAGTATAGGAGCAGAGAGAGTGTACTACACATTGCTATATAGACAAAAAGTAAAATAACAAAAATACTTAACGCAAAGGAAAATTTAAAACGGAAATGACAAAATCAAAAGTTCAAACACACCAAAAGAACGGAAAACAACTGTCATATTCTTGACTTGGTACATCTTGGTAATGTAAATAATGGTGGATTAAACCTGTTTTTTTAGCTATATTAACCTCTCACTTGTATGACAGTCGCATATACTTCAATAAGACATAAATCTCTATATCGATTGCAAAGTTAATATTCTAATAAAAAAAGGCAGGAAATACGAAAAATAATCACCCAATTCAAATAACAACGTTTGAACAAATAGGAATATTAATGATAGGACTGCTGTGTTTAATATTAAAAAAATAGGAGTCGGATAAATCAGAACTTAATATTGAACATTTTAATTTTATAACCGTTCTAAAAAAAATGCTATGTCAAAAATGTGCAAATGAACTCATCATAGATACCAGGATTGAAATTTAGTATTTGCACCAGACGCGCATTTCGTCTACAAAAGACTCATCAGCGACGCTCGAATCTAAAATAAAAGTTTTCAAGGCCAAACAAAATGCAAACATTACAAGTTTCATTGTTCCCATGACAGTCAACTATCTGCAGAAATTACGAATTAATCTCAAGGTTTATGTAGTGTTCGTAATATATGTACACGTAAGAATATTTTATATAAGAATATACACGAGTGTCTGAATTTCAAATTAAAGATTAGAAAAAGACAAACATTTCTGGGCCTTTTATAGCTGACAATGCGGTATGGGCTTTGCTCATTGTGGAAGGCCATACGTTCATCTATAGCTGTCAATTTCTATTTCATTTCTATGTCATTTGGTCTCTTGTGGAGAGTTGTCTCATTGGCAATCAAAATATAAACATAAGACGGCCTATGGTTTTCCCTAGGTATCTGTGGGTAACCATGGTTTGTTATTTTGATATGTAAATTATCAAGTCAGAGATACAGAAAAGTACCTACATGAATAACAAAAGGCTGCCTCGTGCGTATTTCTAAACACATCATATTTGTAACGAATTTAATTTGTTTTCAAGCCGTCTATCTTCTACGCTCTACTTTGTATTCTTTGTATTTTAGCATAGAATTGAGAATGGAAATTTGGAATGTGTCAAAGAGACAATAACCCGAACACAGAGCAGATAACAGCTAAATATTGGTTTATTTTTTATATTTTTATTCTATTTTTTTTTTTGTGTATTGTGTACGTTTTTTCTTCAATTCTTTTTTTTCAGTCCATGCTTTATTTTTTCGCCCATTAATCTCTATTCTTTAAATCACTATCCAGACCTTTAAATTAATCATTTGCTAAATTCAATAAAATTTCAGGTCAAGAAATTTATCATGAAATTATAAAAAAGAAATTAGAGAATAATCATAATAGAGAATAAAAAAATAAATAAATGGCGGCATCATTTTGCAGTATATGAAAGAGCAGTTACAATAAGTATCTATGTCAGTTTGTCGACATTCTAATAAAAAAGCGATTGTAAAATATGACATCTGTGTATGTCAATTATCTGATAGTTCAAATTAAGCAGAGATACTATACATTCGACGAGGTTCAGGATTGCTTTTTTTTAACGTGTTATCGATGAAACTATTTATACCTGTGTCAACATGGTCAAGGGAGATAACGAAAACAACCAATAATGGCTCAATCCGCCTCGAAATCCTGCGATATCTGTATGAGCGGACCAGGACATAACTATTGTGAGCAATGCGAACAATGGCTGTGTGAAAATTGTAAAACTTTACATTTAAGGTCAAAAATAAGTAGAAATCATACTTTTCTAAGTGGGGAAAATATCAACCCGGAAGAGAAATTGTTATGTACAGAACACGACGAAAATTTCATATTTTACTGTAATGATTGTGATATACCAATATGTAAAATGTGTATCGTCAAAAATCACAAAAAGCATGATACGTCTGAAATCAGTGAATCGACACACGAATTACAAGCTGAAGTGAAAAGGGTCATTGATTCGAAGATTAAATCCGTCAAAACAAACCTAGAAAAAATTGAACAAGGCACGGGAAAGTTCCAGAGCGACGTATTAGAAGCTATTCGTATTATTACAGAAGATGGGATACAAATGAAGCAGTGGATTGACAAAAAAGTACAAGCCCTCATCACATCATTGAAAGAAAAAGAGATAGCAAACCTGAAAACCTTGCAATCTATTAGAACTGGGTTTCAAAATGATTTAGAAAAGTACCAGACATGTCAGACTGCCTTTGCAGAGATCCAGAAAGTTTCCGATGCTACTAAACTTCTGACAAAATTGAAACATATTAAATCCGAGTTAGATGTTGCCGATGAAAAGCAGCCACCTGTCATGCCGACTATGAAATACATCAAAAACAATGCATCAGAACACGAAGTAACCCATCTATTCGGAGAACTATCATTCAAGTAAGTTATTAACTCTAGACAAGTATTTGCATGTCAATAGTTTGCTTGACTCGAGGCCTATGTTTTAAACGCTGCGTGACTATTATAATTAGTATTTTTTTGTTTTTGTTTATGTTTATATTATACCATGTATACATATGAGATTCTTGTCCATGTTGTTGTCCAGCATATCTAGTCCAGTCAAATTAAGATTTAACCTCAAACTAATTGCAACAGAAAATGTTTCAGTTCTAATCTATAGTATTATGCCCTTTATAAACACAGAAAAAAGTCCCTTAAAATTTAACTTGAGGAAAACTCAAAATCAGCATTTTAGATTTTCAATGAAAATTAACATTGGGAAGGGAGATAACTCTTGCAAAAATTAGTCTTTTTTGGTCAGTTTTTGGTTGTTTTTCTTGAAATTTATGTATAGTATGATACTTTGATGGGGTTATAAGTTTGTTTTTGACTAAATTACATAATCTTCATCTCATGAAATGTACAAAACCGAAGTGTTATGGGTAGTTTTATTTTTTTCGCACATTTTTCTTTCAAGAAATTGCAAATTTGAAGCTTTGTAACCATTTTGAAAAAATAATGTGAAAATTTGGTATTGTTTATATCTGTATATTATATTTTTTCAGCAACTTACTTATCTTAAGAAACTTTAAACCACAAAAAGAAGAATACATGCTTAATTATTTTTATTAAATTTGAGATTCTTCACCTTGACATGTTGAAAAATTCAATAAATGGTCAACTAATAAATTACGAAATCTAGATTATAGCTTGATAAAATATATGAAAACACCTTTTAGAGTTGTTTGTTATACCCTAAAGACCTCTAAAAAATCAAGAATCAATACATTCTGATGAATAGAAGCGGTAAAGTTATAATTTTATATCAATTTTTATTGATATTTCTGCCTTTTTTGCAAGAGTTATTTCCCTTTTCAATGCAAATCTCCATAGGAATTTTAAATGGTGATTTTTTTAGTCTTCCTCAAGTTAGATTTTTTGGGACTTTTTTCTGTGTATATTTGGGGTATAATGCTAAAGATTAAAACTCAAAAATCTTCTGTTGCAATTACTTTCAGGTTAGGGTCAAATTTATGCTAGATTGACTGGACTAATCAGGCATCATGCGTTGTGTGTTGTGTGTAAGTGTCTTATGTGTTATATTTTGTAATTAATTGATTGTCTTTTCTGACAAGAATAATTTTCTCATGTACCTTGACTGTATGCACGAGGTATGCACAGACAGACATGGAATCAATCGCACTAAATATATGTCTCTGTCACCATGTTTACCAAAAGTTTCATTTCTGCAAATTTGTTTGGTTAGTTTAAGTAAACAAGGATATCAAAAGCACTATTTTGTGTCAGAGTAGGGCTACTAATACATACGTTCTAAATTAGAGGGATGAATTGGTGGTCTGATACCTAAAGAGACAAAAAAGTTTATCAGAAATCTTTTGTTATAATTTATTCTTAATCCCTTGTCCAGTGTAGTCAATTTGTACTTTAAACAGCCTATCTGAGCATAAAGCGACTTATATTACAAATTTCACAGCTTCAGGTGGTATGGGTGTCTTTCGCCATCTTGGATTGTAAAAAACAGAGAACCTAAGGTTCAGATTTTCAATCAAGTTAGCAAAATATGATGCAGGAATGCAGGTAACTAATGTCAATTTGCATTTAAAAGAACTCATTTATAAGATTATAAGTTATTAATATTATAATATTTGCAAGTGCAGATTAATTTTGCTTCAATATCATTGTTTTTCAAATTGGCTTTTTAAGGGGAGGTTACTCTGAAATAGTGCTTTGTCTGAAGGAATCTACATCGAATTTTGCTATTTTGTATTTAAGCCGGAAAATAACGTACGGGGACCCCATCATTTCTTTTGATATTCTCAAAGCATTTGCTAAAAGCTATCTTCTCGTATTTTATTTTACAATTCTATCATTAAGTTTAGCTTCTAATCACATAATCGTGTTTTTTTCTTGTATAATCCATACAAAATGTGTCATTTTGGAACAACCTGTAGCTTGAGAAAATGCACGGTGACCTGTCATTTTTATTATATTTTTGATCAGTTTTCTATATATACTACGTTTTGATAAAGTATGAACAAATTCTATCAATTTTAATTTAGACTCCCATACCACCTTAATTTAAACTGACTCTAATGTATAACTTTGATAGAAAATACTTGAAAATCTTATTTTGGACCACAGGAAACTAAAATTTCAATATCAAGATCAGTTTTTGTTGATTTTTTGCCTGTTTTTTGCACTACTTTAAAGACTTTCCAATTTTTTTACAATAAGTCTAGTAAAAAATCCAAGGTATTTTATACACCTGGTGTCAGTAATGGGACTATTAACTGATCAAAAGTGCAGTCATGGTCATTTATAACTGTTCTTATTTACTATCAGTCAATAAAATTTAAAGTACAAAACTTTCATTTGAGATTATAAATGGGATTTTTTTGAGTTTGTGCTGTGTTTACATCAGGCTATGTTGTCTGCCAAATACATGGTATGACGCAATAATATAAGGGGTAAAAATCAAATAATTTCATTAAATTTTCATGACGAAAACTGTTTTTGCGGTAGTAAACAACCTGTTTTAATGTTTAACACCACAGAAACAAATTACTGTCAATTTATACATATTTATGACATTTTTTTTTCTGAAAGTATATTGTCAGGGTGGGAAAAACTAAAAATAGCACACATTCAGGTTTAAGGTTCTAAATTTGCAATATTTGACTTTTTGCCCAAAAAATGATTAAAATGTGGCTACTATCAATTCAATTGATCAGTTAAGAAAAAAAAAATAATCAATCGTTTTCAGATTTTTTGGTTTCACTTATTTCGATTATAAAAGGTGTCAGACCACCAATTTTATATCTGTTCAGCAAAAGTTTGCATTTTTCACAACCTTCTAAATATTTTACCTAAACTTCATAGAAACCAGGTATATCATGAATTGTACATGTACCAGCTATCTGCATACCAATTTTCAATATACCTTTAAAGCCTTCTAAGAATTAAAACCCAAACTTACCTTCAATAAGAGGTACTGGTTTTCTGGAAATCTTAAATTAGTATACTATGGAGCGCATTAATCCTCAATTTTTAATGCAAACTCATAGACAAGTAAATTTTGACTCAAAATGGTCTAAATCTATTTCTCTTTCATCAAGAGATTCATTTCTGCAAATGCTGATTAGTTTATGTTAACAAGGACACCAAAAGCACTGTTTTGTGTCAGAGTAGGGCTACTTTTACATAAATTGGAGGGAGTAATTGTTGGTCTGACACCTTAACAAACGGTTACTTATAGATAGCTTAAGATCAATGATATGTTACTGTTGTCCAAAGAGCAATATGATTACCGATATATATATGTTGTGTACAAGTTATCATTTTGTACAAATTATAATTTGTACAAAAAAATTGTACAAATTATAATTTGTATTTTGACTTTGTACAAATTGTAATTTGTACAAAAATGCCTGTACAAATTACAATTTGTACAATATTTGATGAAAATTCACTTTTAACATGTATAACTTGTACAATATTTTATAATATATATTTTGGTGGATAAGGCATTGATATACACAACAGAATTGCTAATTAATGACCACACAGTTCACCATATTTTCAAATACTAAATTAATTCTGTATCTTTCGTTTGAGATCACTGAGAAAAATGAATAGTAAATGACACTAGTTAGAGTAGTAAATTTACTGTCCACTCATTCACTATTGTAAAAGTAAATTTACTGGAGTATCTAGTAGCTTCTTACTAACATGATTAGTTGGGATTACTAACAAGAAAAGTTCTCATTAACAATTTGAATAAGTATTCATACTTTGTATTTAAGTACACATCAATACTGTTACTAGTATGATAATACTTATTTTTTAGTATTCTTTACTAGTTGATTAGCAAATTTCACTTGGATAACTTGTACGCAGCACTAAGGAAAATAGTAGTAATACTAGTGCAAATAGCGATCTTTTGGCAATCATACAACATCTTCTTTTTTTATTTGAAATGTCCACACATAATAATGTCATTCACTATATAAGGAGTAAATTTACAACCCCATTTACGTACATTTACTTTTAAATGATTATGACACTGTCTATTTGACATAAACTGATAAAACTATGATGTGCATTGTCTATTTTCTCATATGGCTACCATTTATGATCAAATCTGCTTATTTTGAAGCATTTGTCAACTCTACTTACTAGTATTCAAACAACACAAATTATTTTCCAAATATATACAGACTAGAACATAAAATGAAAGCATACAGGGTAGTTGTGTGCAAGATATCAAAATCAAACCAGAAAAGAATTAACTCTGACAGTGTATGTGTATATATATGTATAAAGAGTACTCTTGCCTCATTGACACTCATACCACATCTTCTTATATCTATTTCTTTAATATATTCTTTTAATGAAATCGAATTGATATCTCCAAAAAAGAATTTAATTTCTTATGAAAGATATGCATATATATTTACAAATGAACAATGATTACAGTAAATAATTAAAATGTTTTGACAAACAAATTAAAAAAAAATATTATGACAATAACCAATTATACAACAATTAAAGCAAAGGTATATACATGTATGTACACCACTTTTGTCTCATTGAAAATTAATGAAGCCTTCACATGTTTTTTTAATACTTAATTTTCTGCTGTTAAGTAAGTGCACTTCATTATCATAACATCAATAGAGAAATAAAAAATGAAAACTCTCATGTGTGTACTTTCCTCCTCCTGTGCCACTTTCAATAGGCAAAAGGTGTATACCGCCTTGCCTCTTTGAAAAGCTTCAGGCAAAATAGATGCACAATTTCTTTTGTCATTTAATTTAATTTGCTTTAAACAAAATCTTGTATTTAAAAGCAGAATTTATTATAAACCATGAAAATCATTATTGTAAATATCAAAATTCAATTTCTAGTTAACCCAGTTGACCTCGAGTATGAACCAATTACAGGTTCTTCTGCCTTTCTCTGTTCAAATCTGTGACTACAGACACAATTTTTTTGTCAATTTTCCCTGCATCATTCAAATTCAAAAACACATTTTGAAAGAAGGTTAAGGTTTTAGAAACTGGTTTTGGATATAATGCAAGGTTGAAGCAATACACTGAAGTCATGAAACCTGTGATAAGTTCAATAAATGTGTCACAGGAAAAGATAGTGTTACTATCAATTTTAAGCTCAAAGCTATTGGAGTCCATTATTAAAAGTTTGTCACAGAATATCAAAGCAATTGGTGAAACTGATGAATCCTGTCCTGGAAAGAACAATATTTTCTCAATCTTCTCTTTAAATAAGGTGGCACAACTTGTAACTGCTACACACTGGCTAGCATCTGAAAAAATGAAGGAAAAATATATATTTTATCAAACAGTTTACACCTTGGTACATATTAATGAATACATGCAATGGAATCACTCCACCTATAAAACTATAAATAAAGTTCATTCGAGGTGGCCGAGTGGTCTACATCGCTATACATAATGTAGGTGGTATTATCTTAATATCACCACCGCATGAGTTTAAATTCCAGGCTCGTGAGGAAAACAAAACTTTGCTGCTGCAAGTTTGCAGATTTATAAGTCTGAAAGTGTGACAACTCTTTAACTGATTTAATATATATTTGAAATGTACTTATTTGTCAAAAATTATGCAAGCAACATACAATGTACCAGTTAAGAATTTAAAGTCATGTCTTGCATTTAAAGAATGTTATTACAATTTGTTAATCAATATTAACTTACATTTTATATCATATATATTTTTACTTACCAGTCAAGGAATATACATAAGGATTATCTCCCTTACAATGTTCTCATAACTCGCAACACCTGGATGATTTCAAACATCTATCTAAAATTGATCATCCGGGTGAATGCCTCCTCAGTTTATCTTTCGGTGGCAACAAAATAAGACGTTCTCACTTTGAGACTTTCTAGTATAGTCTCGTCGTTGAAATTTTTATTTATGTACGTTTGATATTATCGTCCGGTCATATTGGACGATGGCTGAAGAGTATAGACACTCACTTACTGACGCAAATGCGGAAAATTTAGATTCAGATAGTGCAGGTGAAACGCCAACGGGTGATTTTCTCGTGAAAAAATGGTTAGTAGTCAATCAAAGCAAGAATCAATTATATCAAGATCGGAAGAAATGTCTCGATCTCCTAATTTCACTAGGTTTTCATATCAACAGAGAAAAATCGAGTCTAGTACCAACTCAAAACTTGATATACCTAGGGGGAAGTTTCATTTGGACAAGGGACTTGTTTGCCCAACTCAGGAAAGAATAGACAAACTGAATATGGCAATATTAATTCTTTCTCTTCATATAGACAGTCGTGAAAAGGCTGATTTACTTGGTTTATGTTCATCAGAGGATGAATATTCTCGTGGCCTCAGTAGCCCTATTTATTCTCAGGCTGGCAATAAATCTAGAAATGTTGAAAGATTTAGCCAATATCTACAAACTCAACCTACTACTACTAGTAACAATGTTGAAAGTCAGTCAAATCAGAGACAAACAAGTAACATTGATAATAATAACAATAAAACTGTAGACAAGCAGTCAGATAATTTAAATTTATTGTCTAAGCTTTTCAAGGAAGATATTCCTTCAGAATCTTCTGATAATTCTGGTGGCTTGATCATTGATGAAGCGCAGGTTATAGTTCCAGAACGTTCCTGGAGATCTAAAAATCCAGAGAAACTTACAGCTTTTAAAGATGAATACCGTAGTTGTTTTCCGATTAATGATCAATCTAAAAGCTTTTTGCAAGTACCCAGTTTGGACTTTTTATGAGAACCAAAGAACTGTTCATGGTACAAATAGTGTTAAGTCATGGGACAAACACAAGCAGTTGGTTACTCAACCTTAAAAACAGATAGAAAATCTAGCCTATCAAGGGCAGGTGGCTTCACGTATGGGTATTATATCAGTGTTGTATATGCAACAAACATTAGGAACCTTATTAGAGAGGGTTGAACATGAAAATGTAAGTGATGAAACTTGTAAAATGGTGAAGGACTTGTTTGCAATTTCGACAAAGTCTCTTGATCAGGTAGGACGCACAGGTGCGTTTAACCATATGATACGCAGGAAAGATGCAGCTATTGAGTCTGGTTTAAATAACTTGAAAGATGTACAGGCTAAAGTATTGTATTTACCTCTTTCGAATGAGGGTGTATTTGGTAAAGGTTTGGAAGACAAACTTGAGAAACGTGAAGAACAACGTGAGCAACTAGACGATCTGTTACCAGAGTATAAAAACAATAATAAGAGACAGTTTGAATCTACTCAGGTGCGTCAAGATTGGCAAAATAAAGCTCCTAGATACAGTTCTAATAACAGTTCTACTCATGTTAATTATAACAATGCTAATTCAGCTGATAAACGCTCAGGCTTTAATTATAATAAATCTTCTGTGAGATCTGCTCCTAGGAAGTTCCAGAAAGACAATAAGGCTGATGACTTTGGGAAAAAAGATAAAGAAAAGAAAGCAGGTGGCAACTGGAATTCTTTTCGGATCCCAAAGAAAAACAGTAGCTGACTAAGAGTTTAAGGTAATAATTTATCAGAATCATGCCGAGATACCAGTTGGGGGTCGTCTAAGATTTTTTCGAGACAATTGGTAAAAAATAACAGACGATCAATGGGTCTTGTCAGTAATAACAGAGGGTTACAAACTAGAGTTTCTAGAAATGCCATTTTGGACAGGCATACGGAAACCCTCTGTGTCTTTAAAAGACTCGGATATTTTAATCCAAGAAATAAATACTCTTATAGAAAAAGACGCTATAGAACCTGTTCGCCAGCAAGATGCAGCAACAGGTTTCTACAGTACATTTTTCCTAATCCCCAAAAAGAATTGGACAATGAGACCAGTAATAAATCTCAGACCCCTCAACAGGTATCTCAAGAAAATACATTTCAAAATGGACACTCTCACAAAAGTATTAAACTTAGTAGAAATAGGAGACTGGGCCATTTCTCTGGATCTAAGCGATGCTTATTTACACATCCCAATATTTCAGAAACATCGCAAGTTTCTCAGATTTTCTGTTCAGAAACAGTGTTATCAGTGGAAAGTTCTTTGTTTCGGACCACCTTCTGCTCCGAGAGTCTTTAAAAAATGGTTTCGGTAGTAGCGGCTTTTCTGAGAACTCAAAATGTGAGACTAGCAGTCTATCTAGACGACTGGTTAGTAGTCAATCAAAGCAAGAATCAGTTATATCAAGATCGGAAGAAATGTCTCGATCTCCTAATTTCACTAGGTTTTCTTATCAATAGAGAAAGATCGAGTCTAGTACCAACTCAAAACTTGATATACCTAGGGGGGGAAGTTTCATTTGGACAAGGGACTTGTTTGCCCAACTCAGGAAAGAATAGACAAACTGAATATGGCAATATTAATTCTTTCATCAGGAAATGTAGTGTCAGCATTTCACTTCCTACAATTACTAGGCATAATGGCATCTTGCATAGAGTTAATTCCGAATGCACGCTTGTTCATGAGACCTATTCAACTACATCTCCTCTCATTTTGGAGACCAAGTTGTCTGTCACCATAACGACAGATGCTTCGAAAACCGGGTATGGGGGTTTTATGAACAATCAAATTTTTCAAGGGGAATGGTCAGAAATGCAGAGCAAGAAACATATAAATTCCCTAGAATTGGAAGCAGTGTTTTTAACCCTGAAACACTTCCTAAATCAGTTGAAAGGTCAATATGTTCTGATAAGATCGGACAATACCACAGTGGTCCAATATATAAACAAACAAGGGGGACGAAATCGCCCACTCTTTGCTACCAAACATGGGATTTATGGAATCTTGCAATTCAAAACAATATTCGATTGAAGGCTGCTCATATAACAGGAAAATTGAACATTTTAGCAGACCAACTAAGTCGAACCAAAATTCAACATACGGAATGGTCTCTGAACAAACTTGTAGCTCAAAATCTATTTCAAATTTGGAGGACTCCTCTCATAGATTTATTTGCCTCAATAGACAATCGTCAGACAGAATTTTTTTGTTCATGGATCCCACATCAGAAAGCCTTAGCTCTGGACAATTTCATGGGAGAGAATGTACGCCTATGCTTATCCCCAAATTTGTCTGATACCAAAAGTCTTGCAATATATGCGGCAGTACCAGTGTCAGATTTTGTTGATAGCTCCCCAATGGACACGGAGACATTGGTACCCAGAGCTGCTTCAATTATTGATAGCACTCCGCATCAGGATATCAGTAATTCCAGAATTGTTATGTCAACCGAAAACTCGGATTTATCATCCCAATCCACAAGTTTTCTATCAACGAACGGTTTACAACAGAAGGCTTTTCTAAAGGGGTTAGAGGGTTACTCTCCGCCTCATGGCGGAAAGGTACTCAAAAAGATTACTGCTCAAAATTCAAAAGGTTCAATAGCTGGTGTATTACAAGGAAAATGGATCCCTATAAAATATCTTTAAGTCAGATAGGTGATTTTTTATCATATTTATTTGATAGTGGTTTGCAATACAGAACAATTGTAGGATATCGCTTAATGTTGTCCATGGTATTACCTCCAATAGATAATTTCCAAATTGGACAACATCCTAAAATAATTAGATTGATTAAAGGTGTTTTCAATACAACTCCAGTTGCAAAACTATTACCTGAATGGGATTTGCACATAGTATTAAGAATGTTAGAAAATAGTCCTTTTGACAATGTTGAACAAATGAGTTTAAAAGATTTGACTTTAAAAACTGTATTCTTAACTGCCATTACTACTTTCAGGAGATGTAGCGATCTGCATGCACTAAGAACGGATGAAGGCTCCATGAGAATACAGACTAAAGGAATTACGTTTATAAGACATGGCCTAGCCAAACAGGATAGGGAGAAACATTTTGGAGGAAACATTTTCGTACCTACATACACTGAGAATACCTCTTTAGATCCACGGAAAAGTTTGTTACAATATTTAGATAAAACCAAAACCGTTGCGAACAAAATTACAGCAGGACCAAAGAGGGAAATTATTTTTAGCTTTATGTGAACCTCACAAACCATTTACCTCTCAGACAATTTCACATTGGATTGTTCAAATTATTAAAAGGCTTATTCTGACTCTGAATCTTCAGGGAAAGGAAAAATACATGCACATTCTACAAGAGCTATTGGCCCGACTTGGGCATTCTGTAAAGGAGCATCTATCAATTCGATCTTAGAATTTGCAGATTGGAGTTCGGAATCTACCTTTAGTTGATTTTATTTGCGTGAATTAGATGTAAATGTGTTACAGAAAATAGACTAAGTTGATATTTTCGGCGAGTTGCTCAGTATGTTTTTTGTTATTTATCAAAATGTTATTGGTGGAAGCATTTTGAATGGTGGAAGTATTTTATATGTTTTTAACTATGAACTGCATTTGAACTTATGATGAAGTTTGAAATGACAGAATCACAGAGAGGTTTTCTGTTATTAGATGTGTACATGTGTTGTAGAAAGTCTCTTCAGGTGAGATAATTTATTTATAACACTCCTCCTAAGGTTCAGACTGCTTTGAAATCAGTAGTAATCCTTATGTATATTCCTTGACTGTTAAGTAAAAATATATATTATATAAAATTGAGAATTTGTTTTCAAGTTCTAATTTTATGAATTATTTTTACTTACCAGTCAAGGCTCCCACCACCTCCCCAGTTATAAATAATTTTCGATATAGGGAATAGTTTGTTCCCGCAGATAAACTTAGGAGGCATTCACCCTGATGATCAATGTTAGATAGATGTTTGAAATCATCCAGGTGTTGCGAGTTATGAGAACGTTGTAAGGAAGATCATCCTTATGTATATTCCTTGACTGGTAAGTAAAAATAATTCATAAAATTAGAACTTGAAAACAAATTCTCAATTTTCTCTCCCCTTCTGTTCTGAGTAGAACAACTTGGTCTGTAACTTCTTTTACTTGTGGGATGAGTTTCTTGGATTTAGTAAGGGAAACAATTGGACCTGTAAATTTGTCCAAACCACCATAGAATACATCCTCTAATCTGTCATCCTTTCCATTTGGACCCAAACGTGTATATTCCATAAGTATCTGTAAAAAGTTAAAAAAAAACAATCACTTAAAAAATAAAACGAAAGCTAATCCCATACACAAGATCGGCTAATATTTTTTTCCATTCTCAATTTTAATATTTGTTAAAAAAAATTCTAAATACTCACTACTACTAATATTAATATCACGTATACCTACAAGTTAATGACTTAGGACAAGTTAAGACCATTGGAATAGATAATCATCTAAGTGCAAGAATTTTCTTTTTTATAACATGACATGTCAGTTGACAAATCCTGAATTTTAGTGTACATCTTTATAAAGAGAGTCCGAGAGACAGTACTTTTTTATTAATAAATTTAAACCTACAACAATTTCAAGTTAACTTACAACAAACAATATAACACCAACAATCAGAGAGATCTATGGCAACAGAAACTAGAGGCTCTAAAGAGCCTGTGTCGCTCACCTTGGTCTATGTGAATATTAAACAAAGGACGCAGATGGATTCATGACAAAATTGTGTTTTGGTGATGGTGATGTGTTTGTACATCTTACTTTACTGAACATTCTTGCTGCTTACAATTATCTCTATCTATAATGAACTTGGCCTAGTAGTTTCAGTGGAAAATGCTAGTAAAAATTTACAAATTTTATGAAAATTGTTAAAAATTGACTATAAAGGACAATAACTCCTTAGAATATTTTAAGGTCTTACTTTGCTGTACATTATTGCTGTTTACAGTTTATCTCTATCTATAATAATATTCAAAATAATAACAAAAAACGGCAAAATTTCCTTAAAATTACCATTTCAGGGGCAGCAACCTAACAACGGGTTGTCCGATCCATCTGAAAATTTCAGGACAGATAGATCTTGACCTTATAACCAATTTTACCGCAGGTCAGATTTGCTCTGAATGCTTTGGTGTTTGAGTTATAAGCCATAAACTGCATTTTACCCCTATGTTCTATTTTTAGCTATGGCGGCCATCTTGGTTGGTTAGCCGGGTCACACATTTTTTGAACTAGATACCCCAATGATGATTGTGGCCAAGTTTGGTTTAATTTGGACGAGTAGTTTCAGAGGAGAAGATTTGTGTAAAAGTTAACGACGGACGCCGGACGCCAAGTGATGAGAAAAGCTCACTTGGCCCTTTGGGCCAGGTGAGCTAAAAAGTTCAAAATACCTGTCTCCTGTCTTTAAGAAATGGATATTGATCCACTAGCTCAGCCGCTGAAATAGTTCCCCCAACTACTGCCTTTCTTCGGGCAGCAAATGTGGGGTTCATCTTTAAATTGACAAGAACCTCATTCTTTTCTGTCTTTATGAACTCTCTCTTGAGCCAGCCACAATGTAGGGATACAGCTGTGTCATCCTCAGACTCAGGTTGAGCAGGCAAAAAGTTTGCCATACTCCATGTCAGGTATACCTTCCCCCCAGAAATGTTTTCAGGATTTGGTGCTGTTTCTTTCTTTCTTTTTCTTGCCTGCACCTCAGGTAGATGTTTGTCCCTGGACTTCCTTTCATTTCCCCATTTATACTTCAATTTTTTTCCCCAATAAACCTTTAAAAAACATCAAATGTTCTGAAATATTGTTATTTTAATTTGCAATATCCAATATATGAAATTAAATTTTCCACCCTCTTAAGAGTTTCAATTATCCAGGTATACTCCCCCTTCCCCTTTTTAATGTTTTAGGATATACTTCCACATATAAATATTTCACTCGGAAAATATAAATTTGTTTTGTTGTTCTGAGAATACTATATCTTATCTTTCAATCATACATGTCATACCAGACGTCATAGTTATAAATACATTTTAATAATAATAGGGACACAATTTGAATACATCATATTAAAATTTAACCACTTTCAATAAATACTTACTCTGACTGATTGCAGGGGTACACCACTTATTTTGATTAGATATGGATACTGCCTCAAAAGACCATCAACTAATTGATCATATAGTTCTTGAGACGAATACCTGTTGGTAGAAAATTTAAGTTGACATTAAGCTCTTTAACCTGTTATGTACAATTGTATATTTTAAAAAAGACTTGTAAATTATTAGTGTAAGACATTTAATATGTTAATCACGACTCCCGATTTCACCAGTAACTTAACAGGAAAAACGTATTATACTAAATCTTTCGAGCCTCTGGACTGTTCCACGGACAATGTAGTGTACGGAATCGAATGTACTTTGTGTGGACTACTTTATGTTGGTGAAACTCAACAAACTTTACGTAAAAGGATGAACCAACACCGGTCTGAGGAGGTAACATCTAAAATTCCTATTTATTTTCAAAATTAGTCTGTTCCTATTGTATCCTACAGTTACACCAAAACCATTGCACCCAAAATATTTAACTATAAACAAGCATTACAGGACCTTGATTTAGAACAATACCTTAAAAAACCTCTGACATGTGACTGTTCCCACTCGCCTTACAATTACAGCCCCTCTGGCCATGTTATTACTGGGGATCTAAACGTAATTCAACATGAAAATCTCCGAAAGGTGATTTCTCGTGGTCCTAAGTTTAGAGAAACCCAACACATCAATTGGAACCATAACTTCAAAATGATTATGGATTCCATTGAGGACTACGCCAGAGCATGGGCTAAACGAGAAGAAGTTCAACTGGACACTTTGTCAGAATGGGTCAAAACAATCAGGTCTTTGATAAAACGTCGCATTCATAAGTTGAAAAACTGTGTGAATGATCGACCTAAGTCCATTTTCAGTGACAAAGAGGCTGTAAAATGTCTATCATCTCTTCAAGATAAGTATGTTGTTGTTCCAGCGGACAAAGCTTCAAATAATATTGTCTTTATATGTAAATCGTATTACTACGAGTGTCTTATAAAAGAATTAGGAATAAATGAGCACTCGGGTAATCCCACATACAAAAACATATCATTTGACAAGGATGAGATTTTGGCGAATCATAAGTCCTTCATGGCTTCTATGAACATTGCATTGAACAACAAATCGGAGGACTTACCTTGTTTGTATTGGATACCTAAACTTCACAAAATTCCGTACAAGCAACGGTACATTGCCGGCTCATCTGTATGTTCTACTAAAGAATTGTCCATCAGATTGACTAAAATTCTGTCCGCAGTTAAAGAGGGTCTTCAGATATACTGTGAAACTGTTTACTCGCGTAGTGGTATTAACCATATGTGGATTCTTAAAAACTCTAAAGAACTTCTGGATAATTTTAAATCTCGGTCTTTTTCTGAAATTAGTTCTATTAAAACTTTTGATTTTTCAACCTTGTATACCACCATTCCACATGTTAAATTGAAAAACCGTCTAAAAAGAAATAATCCACAATGCTTTTCATCATAAAAATGGTAGCATACGCTATAAATTTATCACTTTGGGATACCATAAGGCATATTTTGTTAATAAGGAACAAAAGGGTAAAACATACTACACAGAGGAACAAGTGATCAGTATGCTGAAGTTTCTTATTGACAACATATTTGTTGCATTTGGAGGTAAACTTTTTCAACAAATTGTCAGCATTCTTATGGGAACGAACTGTGCGCCTCTCCTTGCCGACCTCTTCTTATTTTCATATGAATCGGAGTTCCTTCAGACACTTGTCAAAAACAAGAAGATCAAAGAAGCCAGGTTATTTAATTTCACTTTCAGATTTATTGATGATGTTCTTTCCATTAACAATCCGAACTTTTCTGATTGGGTTCCATTAATATACCCACCAGAACTAGAAATTAAAGAGACTACAGACACGGCTTCCTCCGCCTCATTTTTAGACTTATACCTTGAATTTGACATACACAGTCATCTCAGTACCAAAATCTATGACAAACGAGACGATTTTAATTTTGAAATTATCAATTTCCCCCACCTTAGTAGTAACATACCAACTTCACCTGCATATGGAATATACATTTCCCAACTTATTCGGTATTCAAGAGCTTGTAGCTCCTATTCAGACTTTGTAAAACGTCACCAGTGTCTGAGCAGAAAGTTGATGAACCAGGGGTATGTCAAATAACGTCTCGTCCTTTTTCTAAAAAAGTTTATCGGAAGATACCAAGAACTTGTTGATAAATATTCCGTATCAACTTCACAAATAATACAAGATGGTCTTGAAGTATAGATTTTGCGTACTGACGTTGGTTATCATCTTAATAACGTGTTATAGTATTCTTTTATTTGTCTTTATTAATATTACTTTTACTGTTAAGTCAGTTTTTTTGAGATATTCATTTGACGTGACTCTGTGCTTATGTAAAACATCATACTTTGAACGACAAAATTATTTCATTTATTAATATTACTTTTACTTATGGATCTTGACATACTTTGAATGACAAAACTATTTTATTCAATAATACTACTTTTTCTGTTCAGTCTGTTTTTTATGATATACATTTGACGTGAAACTGTACTTATGTATACCGTCATACTTTGAACCACACAGTTATTTTATTTATTATTATTACTTTTACTGTTAAGTCTGTTTTTTGTTATATCTACTTTACGTGACTCTGCATTTATGTATGCCGTCATACTTTGAACGACAAAATTATTTTATGTCTACCTGTGCGAATTTCAAACGCGCAATTTTACACCAGTACTGAAAACCTTCCATCCTTTACGGGTAGACTTTACATAGATAAATAAAGTCGTATAAGATAAGCAAAATGAGTATGTTAAATATGATGTATGCCTTTTTGTGCTTCTTCGTTACATTTGTTGTTTTTACAGTGATTAAGATGATAACACAATATTGACTGCTGTACCCTGACATTTTTAATCTTTGAGTATGTTTGCATCGTTGACAATGTAATGGAATTTGATGCGACTGTCATACAAGTGAGAGGTTTAGCTAGCTATAATCCAGGTTTAATCCACCATTTTCTACATTAGAAAATGCCTGTACCAAGTCAGGAATATGACAGTTGTTATCCATTCGTTTGATGTGTTTGGACTTTTGATTTTTATACGCCCGTCGTCTTTTAGACGGGACGTATTACGGTATACCGTTGTCCGTCCGTCCGTCGTCCACACTTGGACAATAACTCAAAAACACTTTCACCAATTACCATGAAACTTAAGTGAATTGTTTATATCTATTGACGTATGCTCCCTTTCGTTTTTTTTTTAATTTCAGATTTAAAGTTTTGGATTTATGGGGCTTTATTCATAAAAAAGGGGTGATTTTCAACACTTCGGACAATAACTCAAAAAGGCTTTCACCAATGTCCATGAAACTTTGGTGAATTGTTTATATCTATTGATGTAAGCTCCCTTTCAATTTTTATAAATTTCAGATTTTAAGTACAGCTCTTTATAAGAACCAGGCAGTGTGCCATATACATGTGATACATGGGGGGTTTCAGATTTTATCTATAATTGGCCTAGTAGAAGCAATAAATGAAAAATGCTTAAAAAATAATTTTGAGTGGGAAAATATAAGTGGTTGCCATGGTAACGGACACACAATTTTTTGGTTGTTAAGCGTTGTAAAATCTTTCAAAAATCAGCTAAATCACCATATTTCAGAGCCTGATTATGAATAGAATAATGCACTTTTCATTGATTTTCATATGTAACATTGATAGAACTTGGTTTAAGCTTCATTTTAGTGAAGATTGCATGTCAACCAAATTTGTATTTTTTTTGTAAAATTTTGTGAAAAAATGCATATTTTCAACTTTTCTGAAATTGGGATTTTTGCTGAATTACCACATTTTCTCTGGTGTTTTTCAGAAAAGTGCAAATGTGTACAGAATGGTTAGCACTGTAGTTATGAAGTTTGGATACTACTTTACCAAATTTAATAGAAAAATGTGTGGGATTTTTTTTAGTTTTATCACCATAGCAACCGATTTTTTCCTTGGAAACGGAGTTTTCATTTGCAGAATATTGCAGTTTAAGAGCTTTTAAATGTCCTGATTTTTTCATAACCGATAAGAAAAATACATAAAAGCTAACGCAAACTTTAAACTACAATCGTTAAGTGTTGTTGACTTCAATTGTTACCACGGAAAGACATATTATCCATAGCAACATCCACTAGAAAACTGCATAAATAGAAATTTATGTAAAAAAAATATATAAATAAGGGTTCAAATTGGAATATGACTTTATTCTTTGCATCACTCACAGTCTTGTCTGGGATTTTTCTTCAGATTGTTCAATATATGTAATATGTCATGAAACATTAGGGTTGGGGGGGGGGGGGGGGGGTTGGAAAAAGGGGAGGGGGTGAGTTGATTTTTTTAAATGTTGCATACAAGTAGATACTTGAAAAGAGAATTGCGTTTCGTCGTCCGAAAAAAACGGGCGTATTGCATTTCCGCTAATTTGTATTTATTACTTTTCCGGAAATTTAGCTGGTAAATTATTTTAAATATTTGAATATATTAAATATATTATTTGAGTGCCGATTACATAGACAAAGATTCGGACTTTGTTAAATTGCTAACACATTTCTTTGGTTTGGCTTACTTTCAAACTGACATGATTGAAGAATGCTTTGTTGAATTAATAGCCGATGCTCCATCTTGGATACATGCATGAAGTTTGCCGATTATATATTGGAATTGTGTATAAGATGAAAAGACGAGATTACCACCAACCATTTGGACATCACCTCCTGACCAAAGGATAAGAGAACAACGAATGGTGGCGAGCCTTTAATGCTCACCCGAACGAGCAGTTTTACGCTACCCATCTTAACATTTTTGTCTTTGTCGATGTGTTATTGAAACTACAAACAACATCGTACATAAAGATGAGAACTCTAACTGTAAACACATCCGTTGGGAAATATGAAAAGCAGAAGATGGACTTCCTTCTCGAACACAATACAAAATTTGTAAACGGTGAATGTACTACTGTGGACTTTGTAAGACGTGTTGGCTACACCGAAATAGTCTGCCAGAACTGACTTATGAACTCATATCAAGATATATCTGATAAGTGCTGACTATTGAACATACGCTTTGATATATATACATTTTAATGATGAATTTTACTTGCATGTAATGAAGACCTTTAACTTATAAATATTTTTTATTGTGGCTTTGCTTTCATCAACAGATTACTTTTAATATTATTTGCGGATAAGTAATAATTGATTTTTCCGGAATAGTAACTTTTTTTCCGGAAAAGTAAGATATTTATTTGCGGAATTGTAAACTTTTTTTCCGGAAACGTCATATTTTTTTTTCCGGAAAAGTAATGTCAATTTGCGGAAACGTAAAACGCCGGAAAAACATTGGTTTTCGCACTTTAAAGTAAATAGAAATCTATGAAATTTTAACGCAAGGTTTATGACAATAAAGGAGGTTTAGGATTGATTTTGGGAGTTTTGGTCCCAACAGTATAGTAATTAGGGACCAAAAGGGTCAAAATTAAACTTTGTTTGATTTCATCAAAAATTGAATAATTGGGGTTCTTCAATATGCCGAATCTTAACTGAATGTAGATTCTTAGTTTTTGCTCCCGTTTTCAAATTGGTCTACATTAAGGTCCAAAGGGTCCGAAATTAAACTAAGTTTGATTTTTAACAAAAAATGTATTCTTGGGGGTTCTTTGATATGCTGAATCTAACCATGTATTTAGATTTTGGATATTGGACCATAATAGGTAAATGTCCAATTTTTAAGTTGTTAAGTTCAAGTTCTTAGACCACATTTATTCTGTGTCAGAAAACTATGCTGTGTCAACTATTTAAACGCAATCCACATTCAGAGCTGTATCAAGCTTGAATGTTGTGTCCATACTTGCCCAAACTGTTCAGGGTTCGAACTCTGCGGTCGTATAAAGCTGTGCCCTGTGGAGCATTTGGATTAAGGTTGACAGATGATGAACTTCGTGGGATTGCAATAGCCGGGTCAACCTGGCTTATAGAAAGGCAAGATATATATGGCCCTAACAAATGTAAGAAAATTCTTAATTTCTTATGGCACACATCCGTCTGAGATGTTATTCCACCAGCATAAATCACAAAATTGATCCGTAACATAATAGTAACAAACCAATAATAGAATCATTTGGTCAAAACATTTCTAAACTGAAACTGAAGTGTGATGGACGGGCAGATATAGACGGACAGTCAAATTGAACACATTTTAAGTTGGTGGTGATTTTAAAAATAATAATAGGCAATGGGTGATAGCTAATATCGGAAGTCCAGTATAATGGAATCCTCTTAATATATACATGTAGCTATTAACATATCATCAATAACTGCTTTGTTGTACTACTATTCGCAATTGAAATTCAGGATCTCCGAGATAGACAAATATAATACATCTGCTAAGTTGGAATTGTGCTAATCCCGGTAAAAATAATTATGCTATTACCGGCAAAACTATCAAATCAGAATTATCAAGCAATATAGTTGTATCAATAAGGAATCATTCCTTACTATGCGTCGTTCTACATATATCTCACAAGTTCTAGATTCCGATAACATAATATCTTGTTGTGTGTGTGTGTTTTGGGGAGGGGGATTCAGCTGAAGCACACTTCTTATCCTTCTGAAATCCCCCTCCTCTCCTTAAAGATAGTAAACCGGTAAATAGAGGTATCATTTTTTTAGGATGAATCTTCAAAAAAAAAATGTTTTGCTATTCTCAACGTTTTTTTTAACCTTTCCATGAATTACGCCCTTATTTTCTGTATCTGTCTCTGTAACCTTTACAAAAGACTGCATTAATCCCGAGATTTGGAATGGAACCACTAAGCTTAGAATGTCTGCATAAATACAAGATTAATAACCGTAATAATTTGAATACAAATTCCACACATTCAATTAACTGCAACACTAGAAACAGCGCAGTACATACTAATCTTATTTTTCTTTGTAATTATCAATGTTTTGTAGTCTCAACAAGTTGTAAACATTCATGAATACAAGACTTCAGTGTCCCATGTGGAATAAAAAAAGTAAATTTCCAATGTCCCACTCTTTGTGCACATATTTGATCGATTCAAGGTCATGCGAAGGTACAACGGCAAAAACTAAAATAAACACTTTCGTGCCGCATTTTTATTTTTTTGGGGGCCGCTGGGGGGGGGGGGGGGGGAGTTGTAGTAGGTTTAACCCATGTTCGTCAGTGCATTAGTTGTCACAAAGTTGGTTTCTATTTTATAATTTTGGTTTGCCTCAATTAAATCTTATGAAACATGTATACACAGAGATCAAGTTTGAATGTTATTGGTGTCACTGTTAACTGTATAATTTGCCTTATATGGCCTGGTTAACGTAAGAAATTTCTAAAAGCTACCATTATATTTTTCGACTTTCATGTTGATTTTTTTTTATCTTTTCGGAATAATGGCATGTGACCGTCTTATTAACAATTATACCACATCTTCTTTTTTAAATTAACAGAAAAGATAAAAAAAATCTACATGAAAGTCGAAAAATATAGTAGTGTATGTATGACGAAAAGAGGCCTGCAGAAAGGTTCTCCTCAGATCAAATGATAACTTTTAGAAATGTCTTTAGTTAACCAGGCCATACAGGTTACAAGCTATTATTCTGACAGCCCATTGGTCCGACAATCCATTAGTCCGACAGCCCATTAGTCCGACAGCCCTTTGGTCGGACAACCCATTAGTCCGAAAACCTATTGGTCCGACAGCACATTAGTCCGACAGCCAATTAGTCTGACAACCCATTAGTACAACAACCCAATAGTCCAACAATCCATTGCTCCGACAGCCCAATACTCCGACAATCCATAAGTCCAACACTTATCAAGTCAAGCATAAGGGTGACAGGATAAAAAAAATTGTCCGTCTGTATTATTACGTTTAGGTATAAAAACATGTTTTTAAAGAAATAATTCCGTATATATAACATCAGGCTTAGGTAGTTCGAATACTTTCTATATACTCAATTCGAAATCTGTATATAGTATAAAACAGAACAGAATATTTTATTTTCCCAAATTAAAGGGTCTATAAAGAGCATATAAACAACCAGTGATGGTGCAAACTACTTTTTTTTAACTTGGCTGTCATGTGAAAAGTGTTCGGTAAACAGGAAGTGGTTTAGTGACGAATCTGAAAACTTATCACACAATATAGCCGACTTCAATAAACCTTTCAGAAATCCTTGTAATGTAGTTCATGAAAAAATTCAACGAAAATATGCATGGGACGGAGGGATGAACTGGACGGATGGAAGGACGGAGAGACAGACAGAGGCAAAACAGTATACCCCATTTTTTTTGAAGCTGCGGTATAATGATTGGAACAACATAAAGACTTTATAACAATAATAATATGATATAATTATCTTTATATCACCATAAGCCTCATTCACAATCGGAGCCAAAACAAAATAGAAAAAACCCAACTATATTTCTCAAATAACAGTCAGTATCAAGACATGTACTACATAATTCAAAAGAACTATTTTTCAACAATACAATCGTCAGTATCCCCCATAATAGTCAAGTTTTCTTGTGTTAACATCGAGATGTGCTAGAAATGTGCTGAAAGAGTCCCTCCCTCAAATTGTTATGAAGTGAGCATTCGATTGAAAATTACACTCATCCTTAACTCTATCAGCTGTACATTTCGATTTTTCAATTCTAAATGTAATGGGTGAGCACTGATTCTTAACTAACATATGCACTTCCTTTCTTAAAATCTACAAAAGCGTATTAGCGCCACATATTTTTTTAAAATTTTTCTTCCAATATTTGCGTTACTACGCAAACCTTTGCGAAATAATGCAAACCTTTGTTTTATCTTATTTCTTATTTAAGATTCAAAGAAAACAGTTGTTATTAATAGAGGAGGCTGTTTATATCAAAATGTATCACTATTGTAGTCATTGCAAAGTAAAATCCTTGATTAATAAGATCATATCATTGACTTCAATAATGAGCAGAATAATATAAGAAAATGTGGTATGAATGCCAATAAGAAAACTCTTTATCTAAGTCACTATTCCTAAAAGTAAACCATCATAGGCCAAAGTACGGTTTTCAACACGGAGCATTAGCTTACACTGCATGAACAACAAACTATAAAGATCCCCCAGAAACAATATCCTTGTTACTACTAGTATATATATATTACAAAGAAAATTGAGTAAATTGCGGTTATACGGAAAAACAAAAATCAACCCTGCTAATATAGGTATAACCGAATATAAATATACTACCAAAGTAAGCTCTCGTTTGTGTAAAGTAGGTTGGCAAGAAATCTATATAGAATTAAGATGTTTTATTAATAAAATTATGTTCTCTCTTTTTAAATTGCTATCCAAGCATCTTAAAAATACTTCATTATATCGAAATGAAAATTCAATGACTTTCTATCAAAGAATCTTGATCATATTCTGAGATTTAAAAAAAAATGTTTCCTTAATAAAAATTCATTTTAAAGCAGAAAGATAAATTTGTCCATTTGACTTGGAGTTTCACAATTGTATGACATTATTTTGGATCTTTCAATTTAAATATAAGTGGATATCGATAGGGGATTAATAATGGAATCAAAAGAGTTAAAAAAATATACAGATCAATGTGCTTGATTTCGAGATATTAGCCATTGAAATTTTGGCGGGAAAATAGTCTCTCTTGACTTTTCTTAGCTATTTCATTGACAAGTTTACATTCTCAAAACTATCCAAAAATAATTTGAATTTTATAAAACTTTTACAGATTGCTTATCATTATACATGTAAAAGATTTATAAAAAGATAAATGGGGGCAATGCCTTTTTTTATGGCATTCAAATGAATAAAACCTGAGGTTTCCGAAAATCTGACAAAAAATCAAAAACATGGCAAGAGAACTGCAATGTACCTTAACTTACCTCTGAAGCTAAACCCAAGTTATAGATTATCGATCTCATATATATAAAATTTCTAAAAAAAAAATTATTCGATTTATAATCAGGCTCTCAGACCAAACATAATCTTTTTAAGAATCTACATGTATGATATCTTTGAAAAATAAACCTAACACCCCCCCCCCCCCCCCCCCTTTTCTTTCTAACCTTCCAACCATAATATTACATTATATATTACATTTGTTGGACCGTATGAAATGAACAGAATAGACTGTAAGTGAAGCAAAGCAGTCATATTCCAATTTGAAAATAAACACCCTCTATTTATGTATTTTTTTACATAAGTTTATATTTATGCAATTTCAGAGTGGATGTTGCTAAGGATAATATGTGTTTCCGTGGTAACAATTGAAGTCAACAACACTTGACAATTGTAATTTAAAGTTTGCGTTAGCTTTTATGTATTTTTCTTATCGGTTATGAAAAAATCAGGACATTTAAGCTCTTATACTGCAATATTCTGCAAATGAAAACTCCGTTTCCAAGGAAAAAATCGGTTGCTATGGTGATAAAACTAAAAAAAAGCCCACACATTTTCTATTAAATTTGGTAAAGTAGTATCCAAACTTCATAACTACAGTGCTAACTATTCTGTACACATTTGCACTTTTCTGAAAAACACCAGAGAAAATGTGGTAATTCAGCAAAAATCCAATTTTCAGAAAAGTTGAAAATATGCATTTTTTCACAAAATTTTACAAAAAAATTACAAATTTGGTTGACATGCAATCTTCACTAAAATGAAGCTTAAACCAGGTTCTATCAATGTTACATATAAAAATTAATGAAAAATGCATTATTCTATTCATAATCAGGCTCTGAAATGTGGTGATTTAGCTGATTTTTGAAAGATTTTACAACGCTTAACAACCAAAAAATTGTGTGTCAATTACCATGGCAACCACTTATATTTTCCCACTCAAAATTATTTTTTGAGCATTTTTCGTTTATTGCTTCTTCTAGACCAATTATAGAAAAAATCTGAAACCTTCATGTATCGCACTCTGCCTGGTTCTTACAAAGAGCTGTACTTAAGTTTTGGATTTATGGGGCTTTATTCATAAAAAAAAGGGTATTTTTAACACTTCGGACAATAACTCAAAAAGGCTTTCACCAATGTCAATGAAACTTTGGTGAATTGTTTATATCTATTGATGTAAGCTCCCTTTCAATTTTTATAAATTTCAGATTTTACATTTCCGTGTTATGAATTTTTATGTTTAAAAAAGGGGGGATTTTCCAATTTTGGGACAATAACTAACACTTTCACAAAATTTTATGCAACTTTGATAAATTGTTTATATCTATTGACATAGGCTATCTTTGTTATCAGCATAAAATGGTTTGTGATTCTGTAATATTTAGAATAACTTAGTCTATTTTATCTCATCTATAACTTTTATATAATGTATATGCCTTAATAAATATAAAAGGTACTTGGTACTCAGAAAGTGTGTGGCGAACAAGATAGAATGTATGGATGAAAAATTAAGACAACAAACTTAGTTAAATTTGAGGTAGCCTTAATAGTGACAATTTTTTGGTGCATTTTTATTTATTATTTGGGGGGGGGGGGGGGTATTTGACAGGGCTCACACTATTTCTAGTTGATCATATAAATTCATTTAAAGCATAAAAGACAAGTTAAAAGAGCAACGGGGGTATCATAAAGCGCAGCCCTTTATTGCCTTTTGATTTTGGACTTTCCTTTTTGAATTTTCCTCGGAGTTCAGTATTTTTTGTGTTTGTACTTTTTATCAATGCTTGCAATTACTTTATCAAATGATTAAAATTGATGTTCATAAATTAATTGTATAAATAAATATAATATGATACATATTGATACTGTAAAGTAACATGATTAAATGCAGAAAAAAATAGTAGTTTATGACAATTTTGGAAAATTTAAGAAACATTTAAATCAATTTTTTAGTCATGTTAGTACCTCTACTATGCTTACAATCCATTTTCATACTGCGTTACATCTGTGTAGATGACATCAAGCAGCCTGCTTCTGTCCACTCTTTCAAGGGGTTGTTGGCTATCCAATTTTAGTCTGAGGCCCTGTGGTATTGTTTGAAAAGGAAAAAAATAAATCCTTGGCCAGATTTTTCTGAAAATTAATATATAATAAATATTATATATATATATATATGAATATGGTTTTATATGAACACAACATAATCTCCATGTATTTCTAAGATTTAATGAACTCATTAGAGGGATCATGTAGCAAGACTGGTAACGCAGAAAACAGAGCATTAATTTTCTTTAACAGAGGTACAATGAATTTTTATGTTTTGTGGAGGTATGAATAAAATAGAAAATATTATTACACATGCTGGGTAATCATAATCAAACATCTGACATATAATTCATAGCATAGCAAAAGGACGCATACAAAAACTAGATCCAATGGTCCCTTGTCAACTTGATATTTTCAGGACCATCTTTCATGTATAAACATCTAAAAAAAATGACATAAATTTACTAATTGTCACATACCTGTCATTTCTAACAATTGAGATTGGTGATGAGCTAACTGCAGGGCTGGTGGGTCTTGATAGAGGCGTTAAAGGACTTGGGGTCTAGTGATGCCAGCTGATGATGTTGAAGGTGTGCCATCTGATGATGTTGAAGGTGTGCCAGCTGATGAAGTTGAAGGTGTTAAAAGCTGATGATGTTGAAGGTGTGTCAGTGGGTGATATTCTACCATTGTTGCTTTGGGTTTCTTCTAATGTGCTTGTTCGTTTTAGCTTAATTACTTTGACTTTTAGGATTCTTTCAATTTCTATTTCTTCTAAGTTTTCCAAATCAATCCATTCTGTAACGTCATTATCAAAATATTGAAGATGGCAATCAGATTTCTGTATCTCAAATTTGGCTTCTACTTCATTAATTATGATTTCCATGTTAGCATATTGAGGAAAAACAATTTTTTTGATCTGAGTATCATGACTTAGAATCAAAAATTTTCTTTCCAATGACATTTTTCTAAAATAAAGAAGATCACAATAAATAAACTTAAGTCAGGAATCTGATGTACAGTAGTTGTCGTTTGTTTATGTAATTTATACGTGTTTCTTGTTTCTCGTTTTTTTTATATAGATTAGACCGTTGGTTTTCCCTTTTGACTGGTTTTACACTAGTAATTTTGGAGCCCTTTATAGCTTGTTTTTCGGTGTGAGCCAAGGCTCTGTGTTGAAGGCCGTACATTGACCTATAATGGTTAACATTTTTAAATTGTTATTTGGATGGAGAGTTGTCTCATTGGCATTCACACCACATCTTCCTATATCTATTAAACAAGGCAAAACGAACTTAAGTTAAAATCAAAATAAATATTTAACTTGTAACTCATTTCAGTAAATATAGTAAAACTAAGTTTTTTTAAAAAAATATTTGATTAAGGCAAACTTAAGTTTGTGTGTGGAAACCTCTTTTTCTTCTATTTGTGTACACTACTCAGTAACAAACATGACGGAAAAGATTGCATTGTGCAAAATAAATACCCTTACTGGCAATAAATTTAATCCAATTTGAAATTTCAGAACAGGACCATGTATTTCATGACTACTAACAACAGGTCATTTTTTTATACAATCCAAAAGTGTGTTGTTCAACTAAATCACTGATTTTAATTACTTCAACACATGCAGTGTTCTCAACGAAATAAGAATAGAAGTGTCTGTCAAAATGCTTTGTACACAATTTTGTGCAGAGAAGATAAGGAGCTCCATTTATTACTACACAGTATTGAATTTTGGAGAAACAAATCAAGTGTCCACTTTGATTACAACTAACAACAGAATCACCACTACTATATTCTATTCCCATCAAAGTAAGTGTCTTGCAACTGAAAATTTCTGTCGAATCCCCAACTAATTGTTTCAATTCTTCTTGAAACTCATATCGCAAGAGACATATGGGGAGTGAATGGCCATCACTTGTTTCCAATTGTCCGGAATTAAAAAAGTGTCCTGTACCAAGTCAGGAAGATGGCCATTGTTATAATATTGTTCTTTTCTGTGTGTGTTGCATTTTAGCAACACGACGGGTGCCACATGTGGAGCAGGATCTGCTTACCCTTCCGGAGCACTTGAGATCACCCCTAGTTTTTGGAGGGGTTCGTGTTGTTTATTCTTTAGTTTTCTATGTTGTGTCATGTGTACTATTGTTTTTCTGTTTGTCTTTTTCATTTTTAGCCATGGCGTTGTCAGTTTGTTTTAGATTTATGAGTTTGACTATCCCTTTGGTATCTTCCGTCCCTCTTTTAACGTTGAGTCGTTTGTGTTTTCTCTTATTTTTGAGATATTGAGATTAGACGTGGCACGGTACTTGTCTATCCCAAATTCACGTATTTGGTTTTGCTGTTATATTTGTTATTCTCGTGGTGTTTTGTCTGTTGCTTGGTCCGTTTCTGTGTGTGTTGCGTTTCGGTGTTGTGTCGTTGTTCTCCTCTTATATTTAATGCGTTTCCCTCGGTTTTAGTTTGTTACCCCGATTTTGTTTTTTGTCCATGGATTTATGAGTTTTGAACAGCAGTATACTACTGTTGCCTTTATTTAGATGTGTTAAAATATAGTTTGGTAAAACTGGTGGCGCTCTACTAGTGATTTACAAATATTTACACGATTTTTTGTTCTATTTACAAGTTCCTTGAAGTAGTTATGCTTGCCTTCAAATCGTAAAGTCTGCATATGAATTAAGGGTCCAAACGTTAAAATCTGATTCAGGTAGTGAAAAGTGTAATGCATCTTTGGTTTGATTGTTTGATCTGGAAAACTTTCACAGTAACGATTAAGGAGCTCCTCAGTTATGTCTTGTAGTAACAAAACATGCCCTAGATCTAAACAAGGGGCACACGCATAAAATATAACATCTCTGAGTAAGAGAAACCTGTTCCATTTCATATTGTTTCTTGGGATATGATCTCCAACCATTAAAGGTAAAAACCTTGTCAAACACCACATTCATGACATTTGAGCTGCTGTTTGTTTAACATTTAAAGTTCTCAAGACTTTAGACAAAGTTATAGGCTTATTGCTTTTATCCATTCTACAGAAATTAAATTTCTGAATTTGATTATTTATTGTTTCCAGGCTAAAGAATCCCTCTGTAACACAGTATTTTATAACGTTAGTTAAAACGTCGCACACCACACCCTCAAAAAGATCATGTGCCAAGTCTGATGGCATTCCTGATATTATATGATAATATTCAAGCTCATTTAAAACTGAATTATACTTTACTCTATAAACTGAGGAAAAACTTTCATCCTGCTGAACATTTTGAAGCTGAGAATTATGCATTTCAACAGATCGCATTCTGAAACCATTGCATTCCTTAATTTTATGCATATCATTTTTTTGTAACAAAACAAAATCTGCAATTACGAAGGCAATTAAAACTTTACTGAAAGCCACATAAAGCATGGACAGCAAGGTTATCAGCAACTACTACACTGATTGAGCCATAAAAATTATGTACATCATCTTCTTTAACAAAATCAACACCTTCAGTTTCAAGTTTTTTAAGATCTCGAATAAGAGGTTGTACTATAGATTTAAGACCTTCTGTTTTAATAACTGAAGACATGCACAATGTTACTAACTGAATGCTATAAAGCTGTGATCTATGTTTTGGAGGAATATTGCCTAACATCATATAAAATGCTCTTATTTTAAAAATTTTAACCTTATGTCCTATTGGGTTACTTGCTGTAAAGTCATCATAATACAACATTATTTCTAATGATTTAGAATCAGAACTAAACAATTCATTTTTAGAATAAAATTCACCATCACAAAAGTCTCGAAGAATGCCGTCTGTGGAACAATGACAAATGAAAAGACATCATCATGATTTAGCAATTGCTGAATTGTTTCTAATATTGGATACTGATATTTGCCTTGTTTTGAACTAGTCCTGTCGCTTGCAAGGTTATACTCTACTGGTTTTACAAAGCCAAAATTCTCAATAACAAACTTGTTTAAATTGTATTCAGAATTCAATGAATTACATGCCGACTCAACAGTGCTCTGACAGTTCAGACTTTCTCTTATATCATTTTTAAACTTTTCATTTTCAGATGTTGCATTAACTATTTGAATGATATCTTTTGATACTTTTACATGGTGATATCCTATCATTTCACTGATTTATTTTACAACTGTAACAATTGCATTTGAAGGTAGTTTTGATTTTTCCCTTAACTGAAGAAGAAATAAAGCAAATCGTCTTTTAAAATCAATTGCAATTGCATTGTTTTCTACTTCAACGTCCCCTGTGTCTGTCACATCATTAACTACAGGTGTATTTTCTTCATGCTGTCCATAATCTGCAAGCGAGTCAAGAGCCCGGTGGTCCCGTATATTATTTTTTCCATTTTGAAAAATGTTTAAGATGAAATTCAGGGTGTTTCCGTTTCACATGTTTAATATATGAACCCGTCTGTTTGTATGTCCGACAACATCCATCTTCACCACATGTGATTGGAAAATCATTATTCTGTTCATGCACAAAGCGATATGCATCTAAACTGACCTTACTATGACGTCCCATTCCCTGTGTAAAGAGATACGAAAGAATATTTTAGGCCTTTTGGTCTATTAAAAATTAATGTTATACATTGTATATCATGTACAATGTATACATCTAAAATAGTTAACCCATTTATAAACATTTAATGTGAATTTCAACTCATTTTATTTAACCACTTGTCATAAAGTTCACCTCACTTTATTATCGTATCATCTGTTACAGTAATTATAATTGACAGATCAGCAACTCGCACATGTCTGCACGTTCTTAAATAAACATAATTAAATAGATCAATTGATTTTCTTATACACATGTTGTCATTCTGTAGTCTGACCATCAAACGATGTACTTGTTAATAAATTAGTTATAGAAACTGGATTGTATTATTACATAGCAAATATATTACACATTTTGGCGACGAGGAAAAAACTGAATATTAAAATAAATGTGAATTTCCACAAGTGACAATGCCGACTTGCGGGAAATTAGACTCTTTCGATGAATCCGAAGATTGGACACAATATGTAGAACGTATGGAACATTATTTTAATGCTAATGAGATAGACGAAGAAGACCAGAAGAAAAGGGATATTTTCATAAGTGTATGTGGGAAGAATACCTACAAATTAATAAGGGATTTATTAGCACCAGCCAAACCGGGAACGAAATCACTGGCCGATTTAACAAAACTAGTGAAAGACCACCGAGATCCAGTACCATCAGAAATCATTCAGAGATTTAAATTTAACAGTAGAACAAGAAACAGCGATGAGTCAGTGAGGACATTTGTTGCAGCACTAAGAAGTCTGACAGAACACTGTAATTATGGTGACACGTTAAACGCGTTGAAGGATAAAGTGGAGATGGAACTTGAACGTCTTGAGAAGGAGGGTCAGATTCAGCAAGTGGAATTTTCCTACTGGGCCGCTACGATAGTACCTGTAGTTAAGGAGAACGGATCTATTAGAATTTGTGGTGACTACAAGGTAACCGTTAATGCCGTTTCAAAGTTGGATAATTATCCGATTCCTAAAACGCAACGCTTGGAGAAGGACAAGAATATACAAAATTGGATTTAAATCAAGCATACCAACAAATTGAACTCGATGAGGACAGTAAAAGGTATGTGACTATAAACACGCACAAGGGTTTATTCAGATACAATATACTTCCGTATGGTGTAGCGTCCAGCCCAGGTATTTTCCAGAGAACACTTGAAAATGTTGTTCAAGGTATCGCCAATGTTTTGGTTCGAGTAGATGATATACTGATAACAGGTCAAACAAGGGAGGAACATCTTAATACTCTTTCTGAGGTTTTGTCTAGATTTAAGAGAATCGGAATTCGGTTAAAGAAACAAAAGTGTGTGTTCATGGCCGAAGAAGTTGTTTATTTGGGATTTAAAATAAACAAACACGGAATCTACCCAGTGGAGAGTAAAGTTGAGGCGATCGATAAAGCACCAATTAGGATTTGATTCCGGAAAAAACGTAGTTCTTCTTTTATTATGATAAGCTGTTTTTTAAATGATCATTCTTTGTTTTTAGCTCACTTGGCCCAAAGTGAGCTTTTCTCATCACTTGGAGTCCGTCGTCCGTCGTCATTGACTTTTACAAAAATCTTCTCCTCTGAAACTATACTGTGCCAAATTGAACCAAACTTGGCCACAATCGACATCATTGGGGTCAATCTCCGGCGCAGAGCTCACATCCGTTCCGTACTTACTTCGTATCACTACACTAAATGGGTCTCTTCTTTGTCTTTGTTCTCTGTGGCGCGAAAATGACCGGCAGGAAATAGTGGAAATCTGATACCAAGCATCATTTAATCTTATCATCTACTTATTTATAGACGACTGATTACTATTGCAAATAGTAGGCAAATCAATTACTAACTTAGATAATCAAGTACGAACAAAACTAGTAATGTATACTTATTATTTTTGTCAGTGTTACTATTGCAAATAGTAGGCAAATCAATTACTAACTTAAATAATCAAGTACGAACAAAACTAGTAATGTATACTAATTATTTTTGTCAGTGTTACTATTGCAAATAGTTGGCAAATCAATTACTAACTTAGATAATCAAGCATGAACAAAGCTAGTAATGTATACTAATTATTTTTGTCAGTGATGGTATCGGGAATGCAGCACAATATCTTTTGACTTTCACATTTTTACATTTAAAAGTACTGTACCCGCCTATCCATTTACATTAAAGAAACCCCTGACAACCTGTTTTTAAAGGCTGTTTAACTGCGATAAATAGCGAAAGTTGAAGCCCAAGAACAGTTACTGTGAATAAAATGTGTCTTTCATAGCTTCAATTTAACGACATAAATATCCTGTTCAAATTTATACAGTTTTTCTGATTTGATAATAAAAATCACCAGATTCAACAATTACGCCTTAAATATATCGAGGACAGGTTTGGACACGATCATATACTGAGGAATATGTATAATGACATTAACCTCAAACAACAAGTTATGATAGTTACTTGTTGTTTTTTTCGGTGAGATATTAGTCTTGGATCTATTGTCCACACAGTGCACACTTCCTTGCAAGAATGATCAGTGTTAAATATCAGTATCGTTCCCAATTTAACTATGAGCCTATTATGCTTGTCCTTGGGGTACACATACTTGTTCTTTTGTCTATCATTCCGTGTTAGATTTAGAACGTTTTGCACAAATTTCTCCTTGTGATCAACAATGCAATCCATGTTTACACTATTACATCAACTGAGTAAATGACTGATCATGTAAAAGAATGTTAATAATAAATTATAGGATATAGAGCTTTAGCAACTTATTAAAACAAATGACCCCAAAGTAGTTAGCTGTTGCAAAGTGTTTAGGAAGAGATAAATGTGAAAGTCAAATGATGCAATTTCGGATGCCAGAATTCAATCAACTGTCCAAACGAATCATAAAGAACAATTTTATATTTTGTAAATAAGATGTACTGTATGGTCATTTAATACCAATTGTGTGTACCAATGCTTTTTTCATCATTGTACAAAATGATAACTTGTACACAACATATATATATATACTGTAAGCCACCCGAGAGCATCCTGTCCTATACTCGGTAGTTTACTTTAATAACACTTAAATACAGTATGTGACTCATGTAGCAACTCTACATTTGTATTAATCTTCCTAAATTACTTGTCAGGTATGGTCTTCGGAATGTTTAATTTGTATGTATTGAGCGATCCCTTGTATTCGAGTGTTACTGAGCTAATTTTGTTCCAAACGGTTTTCCATAGTTTTTATGTCTGAACGAGCGCCTCCAACATCTATTGTTTTTATCAGTGTAAATTCATGTGCTTTTTGTATGTGTCCAAGTTCAATAAAATACAGTTATCTTTCCAATGTTAACAGTTTTTATTTGTTTACTGTATAAAAGTATGTAACATTATAACATCGTAAAACTATATAAATAAACAGTTGCGTTCAAGTGTACTGAATCATAAATCCTTAAATACATATTCGTGGTGTCCGACGTGGTTGGAGATAGCTTACTGTACAAAAGACGGCTAATTAAATATCATTAAACTTTATTATGTTATCCTAATGCTCACCTAAAGGTTATTATTGCTTTATTTGTTTTCAAGGTTTGAACTTGCCGCCAGCAAAACTTTGGGCTATCTGCCATTGCTGAATGCTCGCGCGTTTATATACTAAATTGTAATTGTCACGTGACATACTAATCCAATGGAAACTTGTCCTTTTTGGGAAGCCGGAACTATAAAAATTTCAGATAATGTAAAACATAATATACATATCATCTGAAGTTGTCCGAACATTGTCCCTATACATAAACTATTAAAACAAAGCTATAGGATCTAAAATATCGATAAAGAAGCTTGAAATAAACAATCGGACACCACTGTGCGCGCATTGACGATCTGCGTTATTACATTATACGTAAATAACATACAACATAGTTGATTTCAACCATATACATATTTACAATATATTTGTGTCCGGCAGGGTATACTTATAAAATATCTTATCTGTGGTATTAAAAATACAATATTAGATCAAATGTCCAGGGGACGAATTGGTACTTAAAGATATAAAAACACATGTTTCTGTCCCCACAAAATGGCAGACGACAAAGTCTCCGTAAATAAACAATTGCAGTTGAAGTATTTTCCTATGTATATCAGGCATATCAGACGTTTAAATATGAATATTTGGTTACAAAAAATGATCCTTAATTCGGGAATTACATGATATATAGCATGTGGGAGGTAAGCCATGAGTAATTACATACATTCCCTGCCGTAACACTTGTACAACAAAAAAAAATGTAAACAGATGAAAAATTCATTTCACTTCCAGTGTTTTACACATTAAAAATTTGATAAACTTGATAATTGTCATCATCATCTTGAACCTATATACAAACATGAACTAGAAATTTATATCATAGCTGATGAAATGCCTCCACCCTTTTTTTAATTGGTAAAAACTTGAATTTTGACTTGTGACCATAGTTATAAGTATAGTAGTCCATCAGCTAGTTCTCAAAAGGGCTCTAGTTAAGGAGTTTGTGTTACACCCCAGGGTACCGCAATTTTTTTGGATAGAGTTCAACTTCATTATCTTATTGATAAAATACAAGGTGTTAGACTAAAAACAAAGTGTCCAAAAGAGGTTTTAAAACGTCCCTTTTAATGGTCCCCTCATTTAGCAATCACGACTAAGTAATTTTTAATTAAAATTTTTAATATAAAGCGATTAAAAAAAATTAAAGTATAGGTTTAAACAACTGGAACAGATACAAAACAATCATATTAAATGTAACTCGGAAGATTTTTTGTTTTACAAAAAATGTTTTTTTACATTAAAAACAATCCAATTTATATGGTTCAAATTAAGGCATATTTTCTCCTTTCATAAAGAAATTCGTTACACAATTACCCGTTTAAGTTAATTAAACTTGAGAACTAATCATTATGCAATGTTTAAATCATTTGCAGTATTTAGATATCGTCTAAAATATGAATTATTTAATAAAATATATGTACGAGCAAATACTCGTGAAATACTGGAAATCACCAAATTATCGTCTTTGATTCAGTATACAACATGTACACTGTATTCACACATAAGCATTATCAATTTGCAACTGAAAACAAACATTAAATTGCCGATTTATGTTGTTTTTGTGAGACAAATTATTTTAAAAAGTGAATATGTACCGAAATATTTATAAAAAAAAAACAAATTAAGGTGATTTTTTTTGCGTTCAAAAAGGTGCACTCTATCGAACTCAATAAAGGTGTGCTTGATAACATTTTGTTTTTTAGCTATGTAGTGATTGACTTAAGATTGTTAAGTCATTTAATCAACACACATCGTTTTGAACGAACGTCATATAGTCAGTTGTGGAATTTGGCAATACTTTTTACTTTCTTAGGTTTCTTAGAGATACAAAATTAATGGCTTTTTTTGGTTTCTGTTTAAATAAAGATTCTGATAAACGTTGGTTGCTAAATGCACATAAAAGAGCTCCAATATCCTTAAAATGTCGAGATTTAGTAGGAATGGTTAACCCTGAAACATCCGCCCAAAAAGAACTCAGAAAAACTCGAATAAAGCGAGATGAAACTGATGTTTTGAAATTGTTTCAGACACTGCAAAGCTGGCCAAATCCATTTAAAACATATGAGCAGTTATATGGCTTGTTATCGGGTTCTGTTGCTTCTTCGGAATTAATGTGCGACATTCTAAATGCGTATGAAAAGGGCAAATTTGCTTCAGAAATTTTCATTACGGAACGGCTTAATCAAAAGTCAACCGATATCTTCAAAATACCCCAAAAAAATCATTGCTTACATTTTTAAAAAAGGAAATATAAGGCAAGCAGTTAATTGCTGATTAGAACAACAAAACATTGAGAGCAGATGCAAAAAAAAATGTCGCCTGCTTGTCATAGCCAAGACAAGATAGTTGGTTATGCGATAAGTTCTCCAGTTTGAATTAGGTCATCTTCCAATGTCTCTTGCAAACTTTGATGGTACACATGTAATGAAAAATTAAAATCTTTCCTGGGTGGTCTTTTTGGAAAAATCATTGCTTACATTTAAAAAAAAAGGAAATATAAGGCAAGCTGTTAATTGCTGATTAGAACAACAAAACATTAAAAGCAGATGCAAACAAAATGTCGCCTGCTTGTCATAGCCAAGACAAGATAGTTGGTCATGCGATACGTCCTCCGGTTTGAATTAGGTCCTCTTCCAATGTCTCTTGCAAACTTTGATGGTACACATGTAATGAAAAAATAAAATCTGTCCTGGGTGGTCTTTTAGAAAAGGGTCATTCCTTAGGAAAGCATGTGGATATTTGAAGCCATGGCAGTTATTCAATCCATTACTAGGATACCAAGCACTTTTCTGATTTGGCAATTATTATTTTAAAAACCATCCTTTTAGTTTCGAAAAGAGGTCCCGCATTGATTTTTTCACTGATAAGTATCCTACAATATTCATAAAGAAATTAGAACGACAGGTCCTTGGGAGGACAAATCAGTACGGTAAGTTCTAGAAAATCACAATCGTGTTCTTGGGAATGGAAGAAATGTTTGTTAGTTGGGGGGAAAAAAGTTGCTCTTGTAGAATTCTTCGGTTTGGAAAATAGTAAACAATCCGATAAATTTACACTAGAATGTATTGATTTATTTGTATCACATGGAAGTATGTGCCACAAAATACATGTTGAAAATGAAATAGCGTAGAATGGTTTTAGCTTATAATCAAACAGGAAGAAGATGATGAAAAAATGTTTCTTAATGCAAAAACATGCAGCTGACAAAGGTAAAGACTCCATTGTCACATGTATAAAACCTTCTGAAACTGATGGGGAAGTATTGGCTTACTATTTTCACAGTTTCATATCAATTCTAACATTGTTATTCTGACAGATACATCTTCCAAATGAAAGTTATTGTTTGTGCAATCATTGTGCTAAATTTGGTGAGAATAATTGTAGAAAACTGCCAGGATTTTACGCCAATACAGGTTGTGATTCAGTAAGTGTTTTAACTGGTAAAGAAAAAAGCAAAGCATTCGGCTTTTTCACACCTTATGTGGAGTTTTCAGAAGGTCTATTCCATCTTGGTTTAACCTTTGAAGAGGTTGGTAGAATGTTGTCAAAACACTCGAGAGGTTTCCGTGTTCTATATATGGCTACGAAATTAAAAAGATAGATGAATAAAGATCAGAACGTTTTGAAATGCAAAAGATGCAATGTTAAAGCAAATTAAACAAGCCAACTTTCAGACGAAGATTTGGAAAACTCCTCTTAAACAGAACACTGGTCTGTTGCCAAACAACTATGATTGGATTGTTTAGAACGCTTTGATCAGTATCATTTGGCTAGACCAACCACTTCCGTTAGATGCTTTGGTAATTCTGATGTGCTGTTCATGTAAAGCTGGTTGTGCCAACAAAAGATGTTCATGTGTTCAACAAGTTTTATCCTGAACAGATAGCTGTATGTTAATGCTCGAAAGCTTGTAGATATAAATATTATCAAATCGTTGATATTGCTAACGATGACGACGAAGATGATGGAAATGATGATAATCATAATTCGGTAGATGCATGTGACCAAACTGATGATGATTCTATGGATTGACCTTCTGCTTGACCTTAAAATGTGGTGATTCGGTTGTTGAAAAATAAATATAAAAAATAGAGATTTAGAAACCCTGATAGTTTTCTGTATTTTAATATGTGAGTTTTTTCATGAATGTGATATATAAATTTGTGACAGAATCATGCATTTCCGGTTGCTTATGTTTGTGTTTGTCATTGATTCTATGTTTTTGTGTCTTACCTTTAAATGTTTTTTCAACAACCTTTAGTTGCTCTATGTTTCAATGTAAAACATATACCATTTTATCAAGAAAATTAGTATATATGCTTTTTTTCATTCAAAGTCATAACTTTTTGAAAATTACCCTCCCCCTTTTTTCTTGGTCCTCTACGATTTAAAGATTAATTGAAAATTAGCCTGCGTTTTAATAAGATATGATGTGTTCCATTTAATAAAAAGAATAGTACTGAATACTTGGTTATTTTTACATTTTTCTGTAAATATGTACAAAACAAAATGTTCTATATACCCATAATTAAGTCCCCTTTTAACCCCTTTTGGACACTTTTTCAAAAGTCTAACACCTCTTAAAATATTCTTCAGATATTACTCTTTAAATTTATACAAAAAAATTGCGGTACCCTGGGGTGTAACACAGAACTGAAATTTTGCCCTACCAGCTGATGGACTATAGTGGATTACTGCCACACTTGTAAAGAATCATTATAAAATATTTGTCAATCTTGCCACAGATTAAGTATTTACTTCTTATAAATTACACCGCACAATTAAATACCTATTTTTTTTTCTATGTAACATTTACCAGTACCTTACACTTCCCCCACCTTTAAAGATAATGAATTCTCCTGAATTGAAAATTTTAGCACATAATTATAATAAAGTTTTGAAATCTAAAATGTTAGTGTTCAATTGTCTTCTCCGAGTCTCAATGGAATATCAAGATCGTCTATTCTCTTTATCACATCGTCTGTCGAGTTATCTCTCTCTTTCACTGCAGTTTCTAACATCTTCAATGTTTGTACAGTTGATGCATCTTCTTTGTCGCTCTTTATTATATAAGTCAAAGCTCGATATAGATAAAACCGAGATTTGGTTGCCATTGTGTTTTCTTCACTTCCTGTTGGTGTTTTTGTGCCTGGTAACGCTAAAAAGTGGTACTTGAGAAGCAACTCTTCCTTAGAGAATTGCAATTGCTTTCCTGAGTTCAATTCCAGAGCAAAACTGGCATACTCCCAATTGAAATACTTTTGCTCTGGAGTCATCTTTTTCCAATTTTTAGGTGGCCAACTAACAACTGCTGGGATGGTAATCAGCGGGATGACTTCTTCTTGGTTCCATTCTCTTCTTCCAGCTGGGAAAAGTGGCATGCCACCTTTCCTAAGGAGTTTCCTTGCCCGTTCACTTGCGGTAATGTTGTCGTTGAGAGTTATACAATCTTCGCCCTGATCTTCTGATGCTTCCAGTTCCCTTCTTTTACTTTTCTTCATTGTGTTTTTCTTTTTCTTCTTCTTCCTGTTTCATTTGTTCTTCCCCCTTAAGTATTAATTTCCTCATCCTCATCCTGTTTCTGTTTTTCCTGTTTCTTTTGTTCTTCCTCCTTCCGTCTGTTTTCCTCCTCCTGTTTCTTTGTTTCCTGTTTCTTACGTTCTTCCTCCTTCCGTCTGATCTCCTCCTGTTCCTGTTTTTCCTTTCTCTTTTGTTCTGCCTCCTTTCATCTGACTTCATCGTCCTGTTTTTGTTTTTCCTGCTTCTTTTGTTCTTCCTCCTTCCGTCTGTTTTCCTCCTGTTCCTGTTCTTCCTCCGTTAATGTCATTTCCTCATCCTGTTTCTTGTCATCCTTTCCTTTCTTTATTTTCTTTGCCTTCTGTTCCTGGTGCTTAGTCTTTTTCTTTCTTTTCTCTACATTTCTCTCTTCTTCCTTATCGGTCTTTCTACCCTTCTTCTGGCTTGTCGCTTTCTCTAGAATCTCTGGTTCTTCATTGTCGCTGTCGTCTTCCAAATAATATCAGATGTTGATGGCGTTTTCAGTGGTGATAGAGGATTTGTGACGGCTTTTGTCTGTTTTCCTGGGAATAGTTCATCTGACGTTTTTATATGTGTTATATATTCCTCTGATATTGATAGTTTCCTAGCTACTACTGGAGTCACTATAGACTTTAGTTTACCGTCTATAGAGATAGAGAAGGTATGTGATCCTGCATATTTTATGTTTACCAGTGCCGTCATCCTTCTTATCAAGCGTCAAGCATTTTGTGATCTCTAAGAACCAAGTCATTCAAATTTATCTGATAGAATCGTATAGACACTCCAAAGTCCAATTTGAAAATGGCTGTGGAGTCCCCAAGTCCCAATGTAAGTTGTTGGAGGGCCAACCCTTCATAGATGGTGGGGCGTGTTGGTGAATATGATCCATTGGTTTTCTCTGGCTCAACCTCTTCTTCTTGCGTACCTCTAACCATTTCCTTAGGACACTTCCACCCTAGAGTCCAATCCTCCTTCTTCCTGTTGGTGTTTTCAACCCTGTTTAAGAATTCTAGGACCTCAATCCTGGCTTTCATGGCTTCTTGTGAGTTTTCGTTTGATGGTAAGATCTCTGGGTAGTTTGACATCCAGAACACATTGTTTTCACTCAGAAAATTATAAGGCATGAGTTCTATTTTGCTGCGGTGGTTGGCCATGATATGCTCCTTAAGGTCAACCATCCTCCTGTATGACTTCTCTTCAGGACACCAAACACAAACGACTGAAAGCCTTTGTGTGGGGCAGCTGCCAGATGATTCTTCAATTGTCTCCGTGTCCGAAACGTCATGGGACACAGCCAACACTTCACCTCAATTTGGGATGATGTTCTCATTCTGAAATTGAATCATCAATTATAAATCCCTCCACCATACAACATATAATAATACAATTCATAATATCATGTAGTGTCCTGTAGTGTGACTATATTTGCTTGTGTGTTTAAAATCCTCCCCCCATATGGCATATGCTGGTAGTAAATGGATCAGGCTAAGTTTCAATTAAAAATATGATATCCACCCCCTTGGTCTCCCTATTCCAAAACCTCGAGCCTCCTCAAGACAGAAAGTTGTCGTTAATTGCTTTCCACCGCGCAGCTTGCGCATACAAAAAAACACCGCTTTGCAGTACAGTTTAATCTGCCATTCCCCTGGAAGGAAGGATCATCCTTCCCTTACAGCCAATAAAATGTCCTGAGAAACAATGGCCATTTGTCTCCCTTACATATTCTTCCAGAGTGGATCCAACTCTAGGAATTCCATCATGACTTTCTCCAGTCTGAGATAAGTCATACAGTTACTCTTAAACATAGTAACTCATCAAAACTATTAAAAACGTAACAACTTTTACAACTAATTTCGGATATTCAAACAACGATGAAAGGCATCTCAAGCCTTCCTACTGGAGAACCAAGTGGGCGGATTCCGTCCTTGATAGGGCAGTAGTCTATCAATGTGGTAGACCTTCCCTGGCTGTTTCTTTGACCTTCTCACAAGGTAAGTGATGTCGTCAATTTGCCTTGTGCCAACATATGGTCCTTTCCATTTCGATGTCAACTTATAATAAATTTCCTTTTTCTTTGATGCATCATAAAGCCATACAGCTTGACCTACTTGTAATTCGCGCTTTACTGCTTTTAAGTCATAGTGACGTTTTTGATACTCAGAATTCTGCTTAAGATGTTTCCAAGCAAGTACATGTGACTTTTACATAGCGTCCTGTAATTCATTTACATATTTATCTGTTTCAGGGGAAGTGGATTCATTTGGTCCTTCAGGACGTGGAATAACAGCTTCCATAGGAAGAAATATGTTTCTGCCAAACATCATCATGTTAGGGGTCTGTCCTATACTGGCGTGAACTGATGATCTGTATGCCATCATAACCTGTGGCAAAATCTCATCCCCGTTTCTCTGATCATTTTGACAATAAAATGTTAGCATGCTTGGGACTGTTCTGTTAAATCTTTCTACACTTCCGTTGGACTGGGGGTGTTGACTTGTACTTCTAGTTTTGTCAATTTTAAGTAGATCACACAGATCTTGAAACAGCTTTGCTTCGAAAGACCTTCCTTGATCAGAGTGGAGTTGTAATGGTGAACCAAACCTACAAATAAATTCATTCACGGTGGTACGGGCAATGGTCAGGGATTCCTGGTCCGGAATAGCATATGCTTCAGTCCATTTAGAAAAGCAATCGCATAGGACCAGAACATAACTGTTTTGACGTTTTGTTAATGGAAGTGGACCAAGAATATCAATCGCAACACATTGCACAGGCTCGCCAACCAAGTATTGACCTAACGGAGCCTTGTTCCGCTTCAGTGATTTCCTATCAGCACACTGGTCACATTCCTTGCAGTACCTTGTGATGGATCTTTTCATAGCTGGCCAGTAAAAGAGTTGCTGGATCCTACTTAGCATTGTATCTGGTCCTAAATGACCTGCAGATGGAACGTCATGGAAATACTTGAAGACTGTCTTTTGGTGTGATTTTGGTACCAGGAGCTGCAATTCGAAGTTGTCTACATCGTCTTTATCAGAACAATATAATTTTCTATAAAGCATGCCATTGTTTATTGTTAGCCTATCCCATTGTCGCCATATTGTTTTCTGGAATGATGTTCCTTTTGATACTTGGTCCCAGTCAGGTTTATTTTTCTTTTCTTGAAGATATGTCACAATGAGAGACATGTCTGGGTCTTCCAATTGGCATTGTCGGATACTATCTGGGTCCCATCCATCTATGCAGTAGCCACTTGGTGTAGCACTAGACTGATTTCCTGTCTGACTTCTCGTACATACTCGTACTATTTCTATTCTTGGTGTTGGCTCCTCATTTTCATGTAACTCCTGGTTAACAAAATCGGATTCTGCAAGTTGGATTTCGTCTGTTTCATCGTCACTTGTGTGGTTTCCAGATTCTTGTCTCTCGCATGATTTACAAGGTCTTCTGGACAGAGCATCGGCATTTGAGTGTTTCCTTCCAGCTCTGTGTGTTACTGTCAAATTGTAAGTTCCCAGTTCTTCGAGCCATCTGGCTGTTTGACCAGTGGGTTTCTTTAGATTTTTCATCCATGATACAGCTGCGTTATCTATGCGCAGCAAAACTTCCTGGCCATATAGATTATGATGAAATGTCTTTAGTGCTATAATTACAGCAAGTAGCTATTTTCGGGTTACACAGTATGCCTGTTCATGTATGTTCATAGATTTGCTCATGTATGCTATAACTCGTTCAAGACCATCTTGAATTTGTGACAAAACTGCTCTAACAGCCTTATCACTTGCATCTGTGTCAAGTATGAATGGCAAATTTGGCAGAGGGTAGGCAAGTACAGGCGTACTTGTTAAAGCGTTTTTCAACTGTTCAAATGCCTTTCGACACTCATCATTCCAAGCAAAACGGCTATTCTTTTCGCAAATTTTGTGCATTGGTGCAATTGCTGCAAACCCCTTAACAAATCGCCTATAGTAAGAGCAAAGTCCTAAAAAGCTGCGCACCTGTTTTGCAGATTTAGGGACTGGCCAGTCATCTATTGCTTTTGTTTTCTTTAGATCAGTGGAAATTCCCTCTTCGGACACGATATGCCCAAGAAACCTAACTTGTTTTTGAAAGAAAATGCATTTGGCAGGTTTCAACTTTAGATGTGCATTTTGTAGACGTATGATGATTCTTTCTAGCCTCCCAAGACCCTCTTCAAATGTAGAACTTACTGATATGATGTCGTCCATGTAGAGTAATAGTTCTTTCCACTGTAGCCCTCTGAGAACATTTCCCATCAAACGCTCAAAAGTAGATGGTGAATTTGCAAGTCCAAAGGGCATGACAGTGATTTGGTATAACCCTAAACTTGTCAGAAATACGGACTTTTCCTTGTCATCGGGAGCCATGCCGATTTGCCAAAATCCTGAATTGAGGTCCATTGATTCGAAGAATTTTCCCCCAGTGAGCGAGTCAAGGCACTCGTCTACTCTCGGAATCGGGTAGGAATCTTTTTTCGTGACGTCATTCAAAATTCTGTAATCAACACAGCACCTAGGGCTGTCATTTTTCTTCATTACAAGGACTATATTTGATGCCCAAGGACTAGAAGATGGTTCGATGATTCCTTTGTCCAACATCCGATTGACTTCTAATTTTTCCATCTCTTGCTTTCCAAGTGGCATACGTCTAGATCTCTGCCAAAAGGGTACTGCATTTCCGGTATTTATTCTATGTGTTACAAGGTCTGTCCTCCCTATGTCATCATCTGTCCTTGAAAAGACATTTTGGTACTGTGAAAGGAGTCTGGAGAGTTTTTGTCTTTGGTCCTCATTTATATAAGTTGAACTCCTTTTTAATAAGTCAGTAAGATGTTCTGGTATTTCTTCACTACCTGTAAAGCAATCTTTCTGTAGTGTTCTAATCTGCTCTGGTTTCAAATCATGCTCAGTATATGATTCACATGTTCCTATTATTTCCTTTTTATACAGTTTAACTTCGTCGTCACCATAGTTGACAACATTAACAAAGTGTGCTTGATCTTGTGTATTAATAATCACAGGTATGGTTAATGTAGACTTGGTTGTTCCTGTCGTACCCTCTATTAATCCGTATTCTGTTAAATGATTGACTCCCGGTATTTCTGCAGGCATCATAGTACTCGTCATTGGAGGAATTGTCATGTTGTCCTTAATTTCTACTCTGCAAATCATATTTGCCTTCCCTCCAATCCAACATTGTATTTCCTGGTTGTGGATCGTGTGTAAGACCATGCGCTGATAATTTACTTTACTTACTTCCTTAAGTAAGAAATCCTGTCCAAGTATTCCATCCTGATTGATATTACATATCATAAAATTTTGACTGAAAATTTCTTGAACAAGCATTAGTTCTAATATGATTGATCCAATGGCAAAAACTTTATTGCCACTAAATATTTCGGACTTATTTGTTACTAAGGAACACCAAACATTTGAAGGCAATTTTTCGTTAACATCAATAGATATTGACGCTGTTGAGCCACTGTCAATTAAAAAGTTGACAGGAAACCCAAAAATTAATCCATTTGTATAAAACCCGTTATCCCAATTATCATCTGTTTCCCCTATATGTCCCGTCCGGACATGTTTTCCTCCCTTCATATCAGGCCTTTTATCTTCTGTCACTAGCTCACGACCTATTGAGCCCAACGTTCTGTCGTTTCCCTGGTTGTTATTGAAAGAGGTATTTTGTCTTTGGTTGCCCTGGAAGTTCCCTCTAGCTCTTTGGTTGTTTTTGTGTGGACAGTTCCTCATAAAATGGTAAGGTGAGTTGCAGCCGTAGCATCTGCCAGTATTTGCCCTCTTTGTTTCCCGACTCCCATGTCCTTGTTCTAGCTTTGCTATCCTATCTTGTAATGCCTGCAAATTGCTATGGTAATCTTTTTCACTCATGTGTCCTTCGATGTCCTTTGACTCCACAGCTCTGATGGTAGTCTTCTTTTTGTCTTGATCCCCCAGTATTGACTCATACCTCTCTATTACATCAACAGCGTCTGTTATTGTGTGGCATTCCTTGTCAATACAACGACATTTCATTTCCACAGTTATTACCTTGAACAACTGGTTTAATGCAAGAGACTCCTGCGCTGTTAAGTCAAAGTCATAGTACGCCTTTTGCGCTAGTTGCCTTATATAACCCCCCACCTCAGCTATGCTTTCCCCTGCCATGCACCTGCGCATCTCTAACTTTGAGAGCCAACGATTTTTGTGTTTTGAACTCCCAAACCTCTGATCTAACTTTTGTGTTAGCATTTGGTGTGTGGCCGTCGCCAGGAGACTAGCTCATGTAGTATGTCCTTGCTTGACCCCTCACGCTAGCTGCTAAAAACAACAGTTTTGTACGGTTTCCCCATTGTCCCAATGCAGCGCAGTCCTCAAAATGCGACAAGTATTCCTCCCAACAATCCTTACCACAGAAGGGCTCAGGTTTAAGTGTTACCTTTGGTGGGCCAATTGGTTGCATGTTATGATTACCCCTATCATTCCTATCGTCAAAATCATGTCGCTGTCCTTTATGTCTCTGATCTACTTCACCATGACCTGGTAAAATTCCCTATCAAAGTCGTCGTTGTCATCAGTGTGTATTTGATCCCCTTGTCCTAAGTCATCTAAATCTCTTTCCCTACGGAAATTTATTTCAGGGTCTGGGGAGTTCCTACCAGCATTAGCCATATTCTAAATAAAGACTTTTTATTTTATTTGTTGTTTCATATTTTATAGTTATAATAAATTTTTGTACAGTAAATCCACCACGTCGGGCTTAAACCACGTTTTTAAGTTGACAGGTTATTCCAAGGTTCGTATCCTGGATGCTAATTAGAATTTTAGCATCCCACTTCTGACACCAAATTGTAAGCCACCCGAGAGCATCCTGTCCTATACTCGGTAGTTTACTTTAATAACACTTAAAATACAGTATGTGACTCATGTAGCAACCCTTCATTTGTATTAAACTTCCTAAATTACTTGTCAGGTATGGTCTTCGGAATGTTTAATATGTATGTATTGAGTGATCTTTTGTATTCGAGTGTTACTGAGCTAATTTTGTTCCTAACGGCTTTCCATAGTTTTTATGTTTGAACGAGCGTTCTCCAACATCTATTGTTTTCATCAGTGTAAATGCATGTGCTTTTTGTATGTGTCCAAGTTCAATAAAATACAGTTATCTTTCCAATGTTAACAGTTTTTATTTGTTCACTGTATAAAAGTATGTAACATTATAACATCGTAAAGCTATATAAATAAACAGTTGCGTTCAAGTGTACTGAATCATAAATCCTTAAATACATATTCGAGGTGTCCGACGTGGTGGGAGATAGCTTACTGTACAAAAGACGGCTAATTAAATATCATTAAACTTCATTATGTTATCCTAATTCTCACCTAAAGGTTATTATTGCTTTATTTGTTTTTCAAGGTTTGAACTTTCCACCAGCAAAACTTTGGGCTATCTGCCATTGCTGAATGCTCGCTCGTTTATATACTAAATTGTAATTGTCACGTGACATACTAATCCAATGGAAACTTGTCCTTTTTGGGAAGCCGGAACTATAAAAATTTCAGATAATGTAAAACATAATATACATATCATCTTAAGTTGTCCGAACATTGTCCCTATGCACAAAACATTAAAACAAAGCTATAGCATCTAAAATATCGATAAAGAAGCTTGAAATAAACAATCGGACACCACTGCGCGCGCATTGGTTTAGCAGACGATCTGCGTTATTACATAATACGTAAATAACATACAACATACTTCATTTCAACCATCTAAATATTTACAATATATTTGTGTCCGGCAGGGTATACTTATAAAATATCTTATCTGTGGTATTACAAATACAATATTAGATCAAATGTCCAGGGGACGAATTGGTATTTAAAGATATAAAAACACATGTTTCTGTCCCCACAAAATGGCAGACGACAAAGTCTCCGTAAATAAACAATTGCAGTTGAAGTATTATCCTATGTATATCAGGCATATCATATGGCAAGCCGTTCTCGTCAAAACTATGTTTAAACCATTTTTTTCGAAAAAAATACACACTGAGATTTAAAAACCTAAAATAACACACTTAGAAATCGAAATTACACACTGAGATTTAAAAAGAAAAACAAACACACACTGAGAATTCAAAATTACACACTTAGATTTTAAAAAGACACACTGAGATGAAATAAATTGAAAAACACACACTGAGAATTGTTAATTACACACTGAGATTTCAAAAATATACACTGAGATTAATATGCAAATTACTAATGAATATTCATGAGATGAATAATTCAACAGATTAATATCTTGATCTCAAGAACTCTTGTCATTATAATGAAATGCGATTCCTTCAACCTACATTCGTAATAAATTTCAAGACTTAACATCGCTCATATTCATAAGTTTGTTGCCTATAATTCAGATCATTTCTGCCAGTGTATCGGGATGATTTTTGTTTACTTAAACCGTGGGTCCCTTTTCAAAAGTCTCCTAACTGTTTCGATCCCTGGTTTCGCTAGTTAATCTTTTATATTTTTGTTACGTTTATATGCTATAATAGACACTTGGGTAAAAACTTCACTGCATTCTTTTGCAGATTGTTCCAATATTTTCTTATAATTTTAATAAAGTTTTTACCATTTGGTTATATTTTGTAATAAGAGTAAGTGGGTATTTTTCTTGTTCTTGTATTTCTAAAGTTTTTTTTATTAATATTTTGGAACCAAATCGAAGGACTAACGAGTTCTGTACCCTTGTTGTTTTAAGCTTGTAATAGATTCAGATTAAGTATGCTAATTAGATATGTGCGCATAAAAAGTGCGCACAAATCTCAGTGTGTAATTTTAAATTCTCAGTGTGTAATTTCAAATTCTCAGTGTGTGTTTTCAGTTTATTTATTCTCAGTGTGTCTTTTTGAAATCTCAGTGTGTAATTTTCAATTCTCAGTGTGTAATTTTCAATTCTCAGTGTGCGTTTTTCATTTTTGTAATCTCAGTGCGTCTTTATGAAATCTCAGTGTGTAATTTTTAATTCTCAGTGTGTAATTTTCAATTCTCAGTGTGCGTTTTGAAGTTTTTAAATCTCAGTGTGCTTTGTTGTAATTCTCAGTGTGTAAATTTTTCGAAAAATGGTTTAAACATAGTTTTGACGAGAACGGCTTGCCATAATATCAGACGTTTGTCAATCTTGCCACAGATTAAGTATTTACTTTTTATAAATTACACCGTTCAATTAAATACCTATTTGTTTTGTTTTTTATGTAACATTTACCAGTACCTTACAATACCTTTTATTGATTACAGTTTATCGAAGACTCCAACGACAAAGACCAGGTATTTCCATTATATTTATAAGATACAAGTGAGAGAGAGAGAAAAAGATGAAATCTGCTGAGAAAAAATATTGATATTGACTACTTTTTATAATCGAACAGTATCTTAATGTGTTTTTATAAATTTGACGCTGACCTACAAAAACTTAATGTATAGATGATGCAGTTTAACATAATGATGACGGCATATATTCATTACACAGATAAGTGTAAAAAAATGTTAAAACATTATGACAAAGATACCAAAAACTAAGGTAATTCGAAAATGACATTAGACAAGACTTAGTGTCGTAATGTCAATAGTTTGGTTTTACCTTTTGCCTGACTCTAAACGCTGGTTGACTTATGTTATTAGTACTTTTTGTTTTTGTTGATAATATACTTCTGAAATTCTTGTCTCACCGTCAGGCATTATCTGTTGTATGCACATTCAGACAAGGTATACGCATATAAATAATACTTGTCAGAAATGGCACACAATTAATAACAAAATAGTACACACAAGACACCTGCAAACATTATAATTCATGGAATCAATCACATTCCTGAAACACGCCAATCTGATAAACAAATAAATCAGCTGGTTAGACATTTTGCTTAGATTTTGATTTGATTTTTTTTATGTTTTAGCGCCATTTTTAAGCTCCGCCTTCGGGCTATTTCGTGACGGCCAGTTTTGGTTGGTGGAGGTAGCCGGAGTGTCCGGAATAAACCCACCGACATTCGATAGGAAAACCGACAATCCTAGTCAATTATGATTGGAGTCATGTGCCTCCGCACGAGCTGGGTTCGAACTCACAATCTCAGTGTTCTCTGACTAGTGATTACAGTACTAAACTACTTAGACCATCAGAGATAAATGCACAATAACTTTAGTATAAGTAAACAGAATTCTAGGAAATTTTAACATAAGGTCTATGACCACAAAAGGAAGGTTGGGATTGATTGTGGGAGTTTTAGTCCCAACAGATAAGGAATAAGGGGCAAAAACAGGTCCCAAATAAGCATTTTTCTTGGTTTTTGCACAATAACTTTAGTATTAGTTTATAGAAATCTATGTAATTTTAACACAAGTTTATGACCACAAAAGGAAGGTTTTGATTGATTTTGGGAGTTTTGGTCCCAACGAATTATGGGCCAAAAGGGTCCAAAATTAAACTTTGTTTGATTTCATCAAAAAATCAATTATTGGGGTTCTTTGATATGCCAAATTTAACCGTGTATGCAGATTCGAATTTTTTGTCCTGTTTTCAAATTGGTCTACATTAAGGTCCAAAGGGTCCAAAATTAAACTTAGCTTGATTTTAACAAAAAAATGAATTTTTGGGGTGCTTTGATAGGCTGAATCTAAACATGTACTTAGATTTTTGATTATGGTCCCAGTTTTCAAGTTGGTCCAAATCGAGGTCCAAAATTAAACTTTGTTTGATTTCATCAAAAAATGAATTATTGGGGTTCTTTGATATGCCAAATCTAACCGTGTATGCAGATTCTTAATTTTTGGTCCTGTTTTCAAATTGGTCTACATTAAGGTCCAAAGGGTCCAAAATTAAACTTAGCTTGATTTTAACAAAAATTGAATTCTTGGGGTTCTTTGATAGGCTGAATCTAAACATGTACTTAGATTTTTGATTATGGGCCCAGTTTTCAAGTTGGTACAAATCGGGGTCCAACATTATTATATTAAGTATTGTGCAATAGCAAGAAATTTTCAATTGCACAGTATTGCGCAATAGCAAGAAATCTTCAATTGCACAGTATTGTGCAATAGCAAGAAATTTTCAATTGCACAGTATTGCGCAATAGCAAGAAATCTTCAATTGCACAGTATTGTGCAATAGCAAGAAATATTCAATTGCAAAGTATTGCGCAATAGCAAGAAATATCTAATTGCACAATATTGCGCAATAGCTAGAAATTTTCAATTGCACAGTTTTTATGAAATATTCTTAGAAAATTGGAGTTATCTTTCTTTGTCCAGAATAATAATTGAATCAACTTAAATTATTGTTTTATACAATATGAGCCAGTCCATGCGAAAAGGTACAAAAACGAAAAATTTACGAAATTCTAAAAAGTGTGCATAATTATTGGTAGTAGACTTGTGATTTATAAAACACATTTACTTTCCCTCATATCATCAAGCTGTGGGCTACACGCACCTGCGAGTGTTGAGACCCCCCCCTCTTAGTTTTATCAAGATTTTTAGTGAATTATTTCATATATTTCAATCATTTTTAAAGTACAGTTTAAATGGCTTGATTTGCCAATTGATAATGTTAACCCCGGTAGCAGTGGGGATAAGGCTCTCGCTTACGATGCGGATATCAATGCAATCAAACCGGGCAACGGTTCGAATCCCGTGCAACTAAGGTTGATTTATATAATATTAAATAACTTAAATTTCAATTTCTAAAACACAAGATGTCATAGTTTTTGTATTTTCCCTCATGTTTTAATGTTGTCTTACTTTTTTTAAACCTGTAGAAGTGACGGAAATTATTGACTTTTGTCTCTGTAGTGTCATAAATTTTTATAGTTTCTGGTCGGTATAGCATTAGTCCGGGGAACAAATGATTTTACACTTGCTCAAATACCAAAAATTCAGATATTTCTACGTCTTTTTCTGTTTTAGTTGACAAATTCGGGATAGAATTGACAATCTTATGAATGTTTACATTAATGTAATTTTTTTTCGGATAAAATCGTTTTTCAAAAATACTATAACAAACTTTGATAACGTGTCCTGTAAAGTTTACCAAAAGGACTTTTTGTACCTTTTCGCATGGACTGGCTCATATCATTTTCAAAATCACAAAAAAACAAAAAAATCGAAATTGCCAAAAAGCAATGAAATATCGAAATACTTATAATACTTCATATCCAACGTTATAATCTAATGCAAATATTGACATATAATTATCCCTAGCAACTAAAATTCTCCCCTTAGCAACCATACACCAATCAGCAAAAAGTCCATATTCCAAATATTTTAGCAACGATTTGATGTTTCAAATGGATTTGGCATCTATCAAAACATCTAGTTTGCAAAAAACAAATCTAAAATATGTTGATTTTTTAAAAAGTTAGGGCGAAATCACTCTTTTACTATACATAGGCTTTGCTTGGTACTTTCGCCGATATCACCTATATGAGCCAGTCCATGCGAAAAGGTACAAAAACGAAAAATTTACGAAATTCTAAAAAGTGTGCATAATTATTGGTAGTAGACTTGTGATTTATAAAACACATTTACTTTCCCTCATATCATCAAGCTGTGAGCTACACGCACCTGCGAGTGTTGAGAACCCCCCCCCCCTCTTAGTTTTATCAAGATTTTTAGTGAATTATTTCATATATTTCAATCATTTTTAAAGTACAGTTTAAATGGCTTGATTTGCCAATTGATAATGTTAACCCCGGTAGCAGTGGGGATAAGGCTCTCGCTTACGATGCGGATATCAATGCAATCAAACCGGGCAACGGTTCGAATCCCGTGCAACTAAGGTTGATTTATATAATATTAAATAACTTAAATTTCAATTTCTAAAACACAAGATGTCATAGTTTTTGTATTTTCCCTCATGTTTTAATGTTGTCTTACTTTTTTTAAACCTGTAGAAGTGATGGAAATTATTGACTTTTGTCTCTGTAGTGTCATAAATTTTTATAGTTTCTGGTCGGTATAGCATTAGTCCGGGGAACAAATGATTTTACACTTGCTCAAATACCAAAAATTCAGATATTTCTACGTCTTATTCTGTTTTAGTTGACAAATTCGGGATAGAATTGACAATCTTATGAATGTTTACATTAATGTAATTTTTTTTCGGATAAAATCGTTTTTCAAAAATACTATAACAAACTTTGATAACGTGTCCTGTAAAGTTTACCAAAAGGACTTGTTGTACCTTTTCGCATGGACTGGCTCATATACAATGTATATTCCCTTTTACTACCAACTAATAAATTAAAACAATCTTTACGATTCATTGATTATAAGCACTTTTTTTACATTTTAATATTTTATGATGTATTTAAATGAGTAGTTATTGTTGCAAACATCATTAGAAATTTGATTTGAGATCAGTTTTGGAATAAGGGAAAGGGGGATGTGAGAAAAATAATTGGGGGGGGGGGGGGTTCAATTTTTCTCATTTCAGATTTCATAAATAAAAAGAAAATTTCTTCAAACATTTTTTTGAGAGGATTAATATTCAACAGCATAGTGAATTGCTCAAAGGCAAAAACATTTTTTTAAGTTCATTAGACCACATTCATTCTGTGTCAGAAACCTATGCTGTTTCAACTATTTAATCACAATCCAAATTTAGAGCTGAATCCAGCTTGAATGTTGTGTCCATACTTGCCCCAACTGTTCAGGGTTCAACCTCTGCGGTCGTATAAAGCTGCGCCCTGCGGAGCATCTGGTTTATACATGATATCATTTGGAACCAGTTTAAATACTGGGAATAGATTTGTCAGAAAAATATCATTTTCATTTATTTATACAAAACTGTATATCTTTTGTAGACCTCCGTCCGGCCAGACACTCCAAGATGACTCATGGTTACGACCAGGAAGTCGAGCATTTTAGAGACAAAGATCTGCATCCTAAGAATGCTTAACATGACATTATTAAATGGTGTTACACACAATATATTTAAGCCTTGTAAATGAATGCATATTTATTTGTAGATAATTTGATATTGTGAGAATAACACATGCATCTGTATGAAAATATCATGAAAGTGATTGTTATGGCAATAATATCAATGAAAATATTACATTCCTATAATTGAACTTATTGTATAAACTAGGTACTCTTGAGTATATATACAATGTAATACAGGTGGCAAATTCATTTTTAGAGCTAATTATTTAATAATTTATTTTTATATAATTTCATGAAATGAATTTTAGAGAGAGAGAGAGAGAAAGAGAGAAAATATACCGTGAATGAAATCAGCAAAAAATGAAACATATGTAGTCTGTCAATGAGAGGCCGAGAAATAAAAAAAGTAGAGCAGTTTCAACCATAACTTTATTACATAGAAATGGAAATCATTATTGATGCAAGATTTGTATAACGTCCGTAGAAATAATGAAGAATTATGAGTATGTTTTATAGACATACATTATTCACTGCCAGTCAGAATTTTAAATATCTGAACTGAAGAATTAGATATTTTATCTATATACATGTAGGATATTATTGTTATGAGATCTGAAATCTCAGGTTTAGTCAAATTATCTGTGATAACCTAGCCAAATGTTTTTGTCATCATCTCGTTTTACACATCAGTAATGGCATTTTATTTATTTATCAAAATCTTATTTGTGTTATACATTTTAATTAATTTGTTTTATCTTATTTAACATGTTAATATAGATTTTTTAATATGTTTACCAACATTACTGACATCAGAAAATTAGTTTACCATACCCAGTCAAGTGATTAAATAACAGCAATACTTATGAAGATTTTTGGTTTGATTAATATTTTGTGATGTTCTAATATTGTGTTTCAGTACTGTTGCTGGTGTATTAATTCGTCCATATTTGTTATTTGTAAGTCACTGTTAACAATTAACAGTGCAATGACATATTTTTATAGAAATAAAAATATTGGAATCTATTTGATTTTTGAAAGCTTTTTATACGACCGCAAAAATTGAAATTTTTTGGTCGTATATTGGTATCACGTTGGCGTCGTCGTCGTCGTCGTCCGAAGACATTTGGTCTTCACACTATAACTTTAGTATAAGTAAATAGAAATCTATGAAATTTTAACATAAGGTTTGTGGCCACAAACGGAAGGTTGGGATTGATTTTGGGAGTTTTGGTCCCAACAGTTTAGGAATTACGGGCCAAAAAGGGCCCAAATAAGCATTTTCTTGGTTTTCGCACTATAACTTTAGTTTAACATGTTAACAAGTGAATAGAAATCTATAAAATTTTGACACAAGGCTTATGACCACCAATGGAAGGTTAGGATTGATTTTGGGAGTTTTGGTCCCAACAGTTAAGGAATTAGGGGCCAAAAAAAAAGGCCATAATTAGCATTATTCTTAGTTTTTGCACAATAACTTTAGTATAAGTAAATAGAAATCTATGAAATTTAAACACAAGGTTTATGACCATAAAAGGAAGGTTGGGATTGATTTTGGGAGTTTTGGTCCCAACAGTTTAGGAATAAAGGGCCCAAAGGGTCCAAAATTAAACTTTGTTTGATTTCATCAAAAATTGAATAATAGGGGTTCTTTGATATGTCGAATCTAACTGTGTATGTAGATTCTTAATTTTTGGTCCCGTTTTCAAATTGGTCTACATTAAGGTCCAAAGGGTCCAAAATTAAACTAAGTATGATTTTAACAAAAATTCAATCCTTGGGGTTCTTTGATATGTTGAATCTAAACATGTACTTAGATTTTTGATTATTGGCCCAGTTTTCAAGTTGGTCCAAATCGGGGTCCAAAATTAAACTTTGTTTGATTTCAACAAAAATTGAATCCTTGGGGTTCTTTGATATGCTGAATCTAAACATGTACTTAGATTTTTTTATTATGGGCCCAGTTTTCAAGTTGGTCCAAATCGTGGTCCAAAATTAAACTTTGTTTGATATCAACAAAAATTGAATCCTTGGGGTTCTTTGATATGCTGAATCTAAACATGTATTTAGATTTTTTATTATAGGCCCAGTTTTCAAGTTGGTCCAAATCGGGGTCCAAAATTAAACTTTGTTTGATTTCAACAAAAATTGTATATATGGGGTTCTTTGATATATGCCTAATCTAACCATGTATTTAGATTTTTGATGTTTGGGGCCGGTTATCAAATTGGTCCACATTGAGGTCTAAAGGGTCCAAAATTGAACTTTATTTGATTTCATCAAAAATTGAATTCTTGGGGTTCTTTGATCTGCGGAATCTAACCATGTATTTAGATTTTGGATATTGGACCATAATAGGTAATTTCCAATTTAAAATTTAAAGTTTTTAAGTTTAAGTTCTTAGACCACATTCATTATGTGTCAGAAACCTGTGTTGTGTCAACTATTTAATCACAATCCAAATTCAGAGCTGTATCAAGCTTGAATGTTGTGTCCATACTTGTCCCAATGTTCAGGGTTTCGAACTCTGCGGTCGTATAAAGCTGCATCTGGTTTCCACTTTACTTGAATGAAATGTGTAGACGTTACGCGCGATGTTCGTACCTCATTGGAAATTCGGTGTAGTTGGCAAGATGCAAGTCCAAAATATATAATTGTGTGATATCATATTCATTGCTATTGTACGTATTTCAAAAAAATAACGATTTTTAAAATAAAAACGAAAAAAATAATTGTTGAAACTATGTTTTATGCCGCATGTGACAAGCTTCATTTTAAAAAAACGGCGATTTTTAGGTTGTCCCGCGTAACATATTTCATTTATTGTAACCACTAAACTATGATTTTCGTCAAAACTATGTAATATTTTGAAAAACGTTTTTTTCCATTATTAAACAGAATGGTTTCTTCAGTCTTTGATGCATTTTTTATGACGTTATGATGACGTCATAGAAAAAAACCGAGTTCCATACTACAAGGGCAAATCTGTCCCGCGGGGAAAAAAAATTGGGATTCCAGATTTGAGAATCAAAAAACATTTATCTAATGAAAAAAGTTTAGTATTTGTATTTACTAAATCAATGTTAATTTGCTTAATTTTATGAATTTAAAGACAAATATCCTGAAAAATGATATATGGTATTTTGTGAGCGATTTTTCAAAGGCTTACAAGTTTGTCGCACCGCCATTTTTTGACGTAAAAACAAACTCAACTCAAATTTACGTCAATTGTTTGCTTATCACTGCTCTTATAATGGTAGAATTTTATGATTTTTTAAAATGTTATTTTTCTTAAATTTTTAAAAAGCTAAAATACATTAATTTTCGATAAGTAGTTAAAAAGCACCGTCGATTTTGCGGAGTCTTACAAGAATGTCGCACTTGCTTAAAAACAACGTTTCAGTCGAATTTTCGGTTTGAACGTTACGTAATATTCGCGACGTTGTGTTACGCCTACATATACGAACATCGCGCGTAACGTCGTATAGATTTGATATTGGCAAGTTTGTATATTTTGGGGCACAAGCCCCAAAATGATAAAATAACATATTCGGACAAGAAGAAAAACAAATTGTACATAGGAGAAGTTTTTATGATTTTCTTTTCCGAATTAAAGTTACCAAACAAATGTGTATATCAAGCAGCCTTATTATGAAAAACTAGAGTATACATTAATTTTCTTATCCGAATTTGTTATGTGATTGATGATTTATTGTTGTTTATTTTATGTGGGAAATATTTCATGTACATGCAAATTTGAAAGCAAATTATTTACGGCACATTGGGTTTTACAAGTACTTCATTTGTCATTGGTAAAGGTGAGTATGTTAGACTGCAGTAGAAAAAATACCCTCCTACATGCCATTAAAAGGAACAATTAGGACCTCTACACTGATTGTTGCGGGTTATTTTTTTCAATTTTTGGCAGGGCTATATTCTCATTATATATCAAAGTTTATCGTTACACCAAATCGATGCGACTAGTTCGTATATGGTTATCCACGTATGAAAGAAGTGAAGGAATGTTTATTTTTCTCTCACATATCGTTTGTCGTTCTATTTTTTCAAGGTTTTACATGTCATCGTATGTAATGCTTTAAATTCATAGAAAAATATAACAAAAAGAGAAACAAACAAGATATCCGAAATACTGCATTTTCACACAAAAGAAAATAATATATGAATATGCAAGTTTTTGTTGTAGTTACTGATTCAAAGTAATCGGTTGGAAGAATGTATCTTGAATATTTAGATACGATTGTTCGTCTCCATTCACTTTATCATTTGGAGGACCCTTTGACCATGAATCTGCATCGTTTGGCAGTCAGTATTTTGCCAGTAAACAAATTATATATTTTTGAAAGTTTTAATATGTTACCAAATAGATAATTAAAGCCGTAACGTATAATAAGAGATGCAGATCCAGGATTTGAAAAAGTTTGGAGTTGAATAGGTAAAAAGTGTGGATGATGCAACAGTATACGAAGCATCTCAAGAAGGTGGAGGTGATGCCCCTCCCTTAAATCCGCCTCGGAGTGAAAAGAGTTCTTAAAGTAGATATGAGCAGCTGCACACTTTTTTAATTGAGAATTGAAATTGCTTGTCTTTCTGCGTGTTTTCAAACATGACGATTCGACCGAATCTAGTATTGTAGTTAATAGATAATCAGTACACACTTTATTTCTATGATTATATGTAAAAACTGTCAAAATGTCTGTAAAAAATGAAAATATTTAAGACCAAATCAAAACCTGAAAAATTAGTTTATAATAGATAATTCTGTAACCTGACTGTTATAGCTTTAATATGATAAATAGTATCATCAAATAATTGATGCAGCTCGTTGTTATATACATTTAGCATCTGATTACTTTATGTCTTTGTATGTTGCTACTTAAATCTCGTTAACATATTATATAATTTACACTTTACTTGTATATAAAAATTATACATGTTATATATATATAAACAAATTCTTTACCTTTTGTAAACGAAAAAAACCCATAATTATATGTTTAATTAATTTCCAAGTCGACAAGAACAAGACTCAATCACAAACTTTTTTCCTGATTCATATACACATGTACAGATAAAGTACTCTGACGTAGCTTTCCTTGTATTTCGGTGACCTAAGTTTATATGACTTTTTATATTTTTGTTATCGTAATAGCCTCATCTGTTTAGTATTAATGCCAATCATTACGCTCTCGATTACGCTGCACCATTACTAGAGTGAAAAGCCACAAGGCCACGATCGCACTACGATCTGTGAAAAAAATGCAAATTTTGATGATCGTTACTTTCGATCGTGTAGATGGCAGTAATGTCGCATCACGGTCGTGGTGAGGTCTTCAAGATCGTTCAAAACAATCGTGCTACGGTCCTGAGAGCGCACTAAGGTCGTAGTAAGATCGCAAAGGTCGCTGTACCATCGTAAGGAGAGCGTAGCAAAAGCGCGATTCTATTCGGAGAGACTGCACTTCTATCTCACAGCGACCTTATCACGACCTCACTACGACCATCACGTTCTCACCGCGACCCAACTACGCTTCCACTACGACTATACCACGTTTACACCACGTTGTTCAAGACCATAGTACGATTCTATCACACCTTCCCGTCCTCATCACGATTTTCTTACGACCTGACTACGTTCGTACTACGACCATCATTCTCATTGTCATTTTCACATAAAATATATTATATACCTCCAGGTTTTGTTCGTCTGTATGTAGTTCTTAGATATAGAAAGATGTGGTGTGAGTGCCAATGAGACAACTCTCCATCCAAATAACAATTTTAAAAGTAAACCATTATAGGTTAAAGTATTGTCTTGTCTATTTTCTCTAACGGCTCAACCATGTTTCTCGCTTATTTAGATTATACCATTGGTTTTCCCGTTTAACTGGTTTTACACTAGTAAATATTGGGGCCCTTTATAGCTTGCTGCTCGGTGTGAGCCAAGGCTCCGTGTTGAAGGCCGTACCTTGGCTTATAATGGTTTACTTTTATAAATTGTTACTTGGATGGAGAGTTGTCTCATTGGAACTCATTCCTCATTTTCCTATATCTATTGACACATCTGTGTCAACTCTGCTATCGTTTACTAAAATATCGTCATTTGAGCTTGATGGACTAGCAAAAGGTTGTAATTTAGGTTGGATTGGTCGGTCCGAAATCTCTGCTTGATCAGGATTTGTAACTATCAGGGCTCCCTCTGCCTCTACATCAACCCCTACCACCACGCCCAGGTGTTCTAGAAGATTTTGGTGGCATGGCTGTATTGTTTCCGAGAAATCTATTTATTAATCAGAAATATAAGGAATGGAATTGTATTGATATGGAACACAATGTTGACGTTATTACTGATAACGTAGTAAGATCGCGGTATGAACGTAGTATAATCGTGGTAAGAACGTACTATAATCGCAGTAAAAGCGTGGTAAGATCGTCTTGCAATCGGATAACTCGTGGTATAGTCGTAGTGAGAACGTGATGAGCGTAGAAAGGTCTTGATAAGCGTAGTGAGGTCGCAGAATAAGCGCGATGAGATCGTGGTATAATCGTAGCGGGATCGTTGTAGAAGCGTAATGAGGATGTAGTAGCATCGTGAAAGCAACGAAAATTTACATTTTCATGCCGCTCATACCGCGACCTCACCACGATCTGAATTTATTTTAGATCGCGGTGAGCGTAGTGCGATCTTGGTCTAGTGGGATTGGGGCTTTAGAACAAAAATCGAGAATTATTTAAAAAAAGAATTTCAACAAAATAAATCTGACTATTTCCGTAGCGAAGAGGTATTAAGTTTCATCCTTGTACGTCTGTATGTACATACGCGTCGCCCCAGAATTGATTAACATTCTCTAACTTAAGTTTGCCTCTTCCAAATGTTATGAAACTTAAACGCAATGTTTATTTCCACCAATCAATAATCAAGTGTGAATTTGGGTGGCGTCACTTTTACCGTTCTATAGAGTTATGCATAATTAGCACACATCAAACAGCGATGTCTGGTTTAAATTAGTTTAAGAAAAAGCGCCCGGGGAAGAAAATAAAGCGCCCGTGAGAAGAAAATAAGAATATTTTATAACAAAAAATGTTTCCCTGAATAAAAAAAGATAAAAATCATTGCTTGTTTTGTCTAAAGTGTTGTTGCACTTTTACATTTTAGATTTCAAAATTGTATATAAGTAAGTAAGCCGTAAATATAAACAAGAGGAAATAGAAAAATCATGATTGATATTGTCCTCGATCGAAACGTACTTTTCGTTATTAAAAAAAATCAGTGCCCGAGGTCTAATATTCGCAACTGCATGGTGGCAACTCTTCAAGAATTTGTATTTTATTAATCACTCTTGCATGAATTGACATTGGAAGATCGAGGAAAGGTTTCAACATGCCTGTCACTAAGAAAAGTTAACCCACTGCTACTTGTCTAAAATCTAAAAAATAAATCAATGTGCATAACTTATTTCATCGACATAAAGTTGTCTCATGCAAATACAATTTCTATATAATTATATTCCCCGGGCGCCTTTCCTCTTCCCCTGGCGTTTTTTCTTCCCCCGGACGCTTTTTCTTTTTCCCGGGCGCCTTTCTTAACCCGGGCGCTCCCGGGTGCGTTTTAGTAGGACCTGTTGTGTTGCGTCATTTCAATGCCTCAAATGTCTTAACACGCGGCTGTGTCTTTTTTGTGTTAGACATGAAGAGATAATTTTGTTAGGTTTGAGCTGACAAAAGTGCTCAAGCAGTTCGTAGTATTACTATATCCGAATGTTGACTTCGAGTTACATTATAATATACTCGAGAATTCCTATGTAATGAGTGGTAGGGATGAGCGTCTGGAATAGGTCACTATTTCATACTCCATGATGTATGAAAAGGGTGAGAAATTCAGATTGAATATATCACTAGGTTGATGTTATCACTTGACAATGCTTGATTAAATCACAAGTATCTGAAACTATCAGGTGTCAGTACTTAGTTTTGATGCGGTTAAAGCACAATGATCGTAATGTATCAGCTATTTGTCAAACCAATTAATCTCTATTATTCCAATGTAGTATTTCCTCTGATGCTAGTAATAGATGCTATAAATATTGTCAGTTGAAATTTCTTCACAATGTAAGATATATAAAAGGGGCAAATAGAGGAAAGTGTTTTAGAATTTTTTTAACAAAAGCAATGCATTGCAAGCACACCCCCCCTCCCCCTTTTCCAAAAAAAAAATATCTGCCTTATATCTTCACTTACATCTAGAGATTAAAATTGCGGGTGGGTTGGCAACAATACTTTACAACAAAAGAGATGGTTTCAGGCTCCCAATTGTGGACTTTCCATTTCTAGGTACCAAATTCCATCAGCGGATATTTTTCCAGTCGTCGTAACCACATGTCCGTTCTCTTGTTCCCCGGATGTGACCTACCGATCTAGACTTATTAACGGTTATGTACTTACATGAGCAATAAGACTGGTGTCACATTGTAGCATGCTCTACTAACCCTTCCGGGGCACCTGAGATCACCCCTGTGTATTTTTGGTAGGGTTTGTGTTGCTCAGTGTTTTGTATGTCGTGATTTTTTATATTATAACTGTTGTTTGTCTTGGTCTTTTTTTGCCATGGCTTTGGTGGTTTATTTTACACTTATGAGTTTTGATGTCTCTTTTGTATTCTTCGCTTCTCCTTTACAAGGCATGCGTGTTTAGGGCTGCGAATTGTCTATGCCTTTATATTAAAAAAAAATTTAAGAACATACTTACAATGAGAAAACAGACTTAATGCCTTTTATAGCAAACATTACGATATGATTTTTTTCATTGTCGAAGGCCGTTCGATGGTCTCTAAATACTTACACCCACTTCATTTCAACTGTTGTGGATAGTTGTTTCATTGGCAATCATACCACATCTCCTTTACTTTTTTATTATTATGGTTACTTATTACCTTAAAACGGATCTAGACCAGATGCTAAACAATCGCCTTCTGCTTTGTATGCATCACCAGGGGTTTAAATACGGAAGCGTATTAGCGCAACATAATTAATTTTTACATCGGATGACCGTGAGGGCATTCCGGTGTATTGTTGCCACATTCATGTCTACCTACGTGACTTTCTATTTGACTGATAACCGAACGCAACATAACATTCATTGTTGCTTATTATATATCAATTTCATCAATAAATATTCATAAAAATATTTTTTTTTAACATAGATAAATGATATGAAAATGTTCTGTCGTGAGGAATATATATATATCAATAAAAAATAAAGAATACCGAAAATTTGTGTTAACGCATGCGAGAGAATATTTCAAGAAATTTTGCGGGAAAATATGAATGCCTTCTCAAGTCAAATCTGTTTGAAAAATCCAATTAATACAGAAGAGTGTCCACCATGCACTTGCACTGCACTATTATTAGAATAGTAAAACTGAATAAAATACAAATGGAAAAAAAAAATTATATATGTATATATTAATATAATATATAACAAACCAGAGTATACTAATTTGTATCACTACAATATAATAATTATCACGATGAGGTTGAATACCCTGTCATTTATACATCATCCACGCACGAACTTGTCTATACAATTGTATATATATATAAACCTTAACCTCACTTTTTTCTGAGACTTTTGTGCTTGTGACCATCCACGCGGTCATCCGATGTTTTGTACTTCAGTACTTTGATTTTTCACGTTATAACGCAACGTTTCCGTTGAGCGTTATAATGAATCTATAATATATATAACAGAGTATGTGGTATGATTGCCAATGAGAAAACTTTTCACAAGAGATCAATTGACACAGAAAATCAAAGCTATAGGTCACCGTATTGCCTACAAAAATGAACAAAGCCTATACCGCATAGTGGACTATAAAAGGTTCTGAAAAGGAAAATGTAAAACAATTCAAACGACCAAAGGTAATAACGCAAACATAGGTTGAAATATAAAAAAAAAATGTGCGGCGCTTCGATACAAGCACATATTGAAATATGAATATACGTTTAAAAAAAATTAAATCAAAGTACTGAAGTACTGAACATCGGATGACCGCAGGTTCTTTTGGATGGTCAAAAGCGCATGTCACAGAAACAAATCACATCTCTATACCTGAAACTTGGGTTAATTAACAGAGATATTTTTTCTGATAGAAGTTCGTGCTTAGATGATGAATAAATGACAGGAAATTCAACCTCACCGTAATAACTATTATATTGTAGTGCAAGAAATCAGTATACCTTGGACTATTATACTTATATAATAATAGTCATAGAGAATACAGTGGTTTGTTGTTATATATATTATTAATATTACGATTGCATGTATATATAATTTTCATCTATTTGTATATGATAATTCTATTCTACTATTATTAAAGTGCAGTGCAAGTGCATGGTGGACACTCTTCTGTAAAAAATCAAAGCCTTAAAGGCTGTAAAAGCAATTGCTGCCATGTTAATGTTTTGGGGACTTTATTTTTCTATCTTTATATCTACATATATAAGAATTAAACCTGACAGGACATGGTTATCTAGTGAAAAGCAAGAAGGTTTGGACTTTATATCAATAAAAGACTTAAGCAGAAAATCATTTTTAATAAGTTTTATATTTCACAAGGAGACAACAAGTTTACCAGGCTAAAGTTGGGGGTAATTATGGATTATCCCCTGGTAGTGTTTGTAACTGGGCAATAATTACTTTTATTTATTTAATTTTAACAATTTTCATAATTAATTTAAATTAACCATTCAGTTAAAACATTTCACCTTTCGAGACGCTAATGTTGAAAAATGGGACAGAAATAAAATAACTTACAAGACATAAACATGTAAAAAATAAATATATATTTCAGCTTACTAAAAATATTTTCATAGTGTTACTTTGACATCATTTCTTAAAACTAAGTCCCACACATAATTGTTCATTTGATATGTGTCATCCTCATGCGATACGAGAAGTTTTCATGTCGCTAAATAGTCTTCTTGTCGCTTAATTTATTCTTCTTGTCCGTTCTTGACGCTTCTTGTCGCTAAAATTCTTCTTGTCGTTATTAGTGAGACCGCTATTTTTAGATTACAGGTGGTCATTTACACTACACGTATAACCTGTGTAGTGATTTTTATTTTACGATAAATTTATGAATGAACGATAATTTTATGAATGAACAAGAGCACCTGACCTCTTTCTGAAACACCAATAAAACATATAAAATCGTATTTATTAAGATATAATTCAGTCAAATTTTCACCACTAAATCAACAACTGAAATGATTCCATATTTTGTTGAAACATCGTACAACCGGAGAACAGAAATCGCAGGTATGAAAATGCACTTTTTTTCACTGGTGTTGACAACCCAAAACTAATTTGACTATAATTTATGAATGACGGAAATTTAAGCGATAACAATACATCGGAGTGACCTCAAGGTCATCCTCTGTAAAAACGATGAGATGTTGTAGGATTGCCAATACTACATTTTGTAATTATAAATGGAGCTTTCTTACAATTTGACGAATCATACGTTAGACTCGTTTTAAGGGATCCTTTATTTTGACATATTTATGAAATCTTAATCGAAGCGTCATGGAACTTCGATGGTGTTTTATCTTAGTGTTTGTCTATCAAGGTCAAATACATTGCATGTAATGACACGTGTTAAACTTGATTTTTCGTAAGACAAAGGAATTTCATGACGTACGAAAGGTAAAATAATAATACCACCAGGGGAAAGGTATGGTGGCCGGTTAGGGCAATTTTGCGTTTTCGCCCTTCATATTCTATAGGCCGAAAACGCGAAATGGTATTAACCGGCCACCATTGGAAGGAGATTGATAACAAATAAACGACATGTAAAAGAATGTTCTGATCAACTGAAGATAATAAATGGTATTGTAACACAATTGTGTTTCATATCATTAATTATCAAGGAGTATTAATTAGGAATTTATTAAAAAGGAATTAAATAATTCAATGACAATCATGTACGCTTTGGACATTTTTAAATAACGATCTGTTCAAATATTATAGACATACCATGTATACCCTGCAGCCAATAAATGACCATGTCTACTGTGAAATAACATGTATCCTTCAGGAGTTAGTTTGACAATTAACCACAGACTAGAATTATCTAACATCCAGACTATTAAGTAACCGGACATCAGCTATGGGCCGTTGTTAATGGACTACTGGACTATATAAGATCCAGCTTTGGACTTGAAGGGGGAGCTTGGTACAAGAGATTGGTACCGGAGATTCCGCCAAGGTCTCCCCCCTCGTAGGGTAGGCTGGAACTAATGCGCTTAATATCCAAACGTACTCCATCAGGATTGAAACTATACGATCACGTGCCCGTGTGAGATACTGAACATTCGAACAATTCTACTTTAAAGACAGTTGTGAACATTCGAACATTTGAACTTTAGAATCTTTCTTGACTTTGTAATTACGTAATAAAATATATTTAATCATTAATGACTTCGTCACATAAGTCACGATTTGATGCCGTTTGACCACGATCGACTTGGATTGTCTAAAATAACGCGAAGGAATATAAAAGGTAAGAACTCAGTTACTTTCATTTTTCTTAATGGACAATCAAGATATTTCTATGTCAGTACAACAAGTAGAAATGGCTTTTCAAGGGATGGCACACATATTAAGTAAAGTTTTTGATTTAAAGGAATTGAGGCCGTATTTTTTAAAGGCTAAAAATCTGAAGTTTGTTCACGAGATGTGGTTCAAATAAAACTTTTTATTGGGTGTTTTAAGGTATTATAGGTCAATATAAAAATTATGAATATTATACACATTTTTTATCAGAATGAAAGGTTATTTTTTTGTGTTAATTTTTATGCGGTACGTGTTGTTTAAGAGATAGGATAGATTACACATATGATTCTTAAAAAAAATAATAAACCGGTTTTTTTTTTGTGAAGTTATAGAGAAGCTAGTTTTTCGTTTAAAGTACATTTGTAAAAAGATAAAATGTCTGATACATTAGCATTTTTTGTTCCGATTTAATGGCGGTTTTTGGTCATATTATGGGTTATTTTTTTGAAGATACATTCAATTATTCTAGAAAATATGTATTTTACGTAAAATGAGCAGAGCACCGGTGTAAATTAAGGTTGATTTAGAACCTTTGGTAGATGAAGTTAAGGGTACATTGAGGATACATTGTTTGCGTATTCTAGCCATTTGATGATTAATGGGTTTATGCAGTTGGGTAGTGTGTATGCACATTTGTTAAGAGAAAACAAATAGTCTATAATTTTAGATTCCAACCCCTTCTTCGGATGATTAACATAAGTGATGTTAAGTTATTAAATGGTGCAAGTTGTTTATGGTGTTAGATTACGCCATATTTACATATTGTTAATAGATTAAGAGAAGTATCTTCATAAAGTAGCACATTAAAGAAAAACATGGATATGTTTGCCCTTAGGGATTTACTAGTATTGTTTTTTTGTAAAGAAAAAATAAGAGACATATGAACTTCAGAACTTAATGACAAAATTTAAGTGAAATAGATAATTGATATTAAGGGAAAACTAGCATTCAAATAAAATTGAAATTGAAAAGTAAACAATTATGAGGATCATTGTCAGAAATTAAAAATAAGGAAATAATTTAAAATTAAGGAGTTAAAAAAAAAATCTTAACGATGTGTTTTGTTCATAAGTAGGCATAGATTTTTTTTTTTTAATTGTTTTAGTTTTTAAGAGGTTAGTTAAGTTTTAAATGTATATAATATTTTTAAACTCAGATCTCAACATATACCCTAACACTGAGTCGTATTGAAATGTATAAAAGGGATAGGCAGTAGGTTTGGAATTTTAAAACAAATGAAAAATAGATATATAAAAAAGAAAGGAAATAGTATGATAAGGAAACTATATACTAATTTTAGAAAAATGTAATACATTACAGAGAACGACAATTTTTCGCAATAAGGTGTTTTTGTTGTCAAATATGAAATGTAGAGTCAGTAACAAATTGCGCAAGAGGTAGTTAAAATTTTATTAATGGAATCTTAAACGGTTTTTTTTAGAGTAAGGAGATACATTTGTGGTCTATATTTAACGTTAAGATTAATTAATGAAACACAATTTCAAACTGTAAAAGTATTACAATTGGGAACAAAGTAACACATATAATTTTTAGTATATATTTTTTTGTTATAGGTATCATGTACATGTAGGTGTAGGGGTTATATAACATGATCGAATTGAACTATTTTGATTGTAAATTAATGATTTTTTTTACGTCTTGTGTAAATACACATAATTTTGTTTTTTATTATGTAGGATTTTAAAAACTTGTAGAAGTTGTATACAACAGTTTTCCCCTTTTATTTTTTTGTTTTGAATAGACAATTTAATATAACAAAAAAGAACGTATTTGTTTTAAATAGATAATTTGATATAAAAAAGAACGTATTGATTTATATACGTAGAAATTGTGAAAACTTAATTTTGCTAGGCTTAGATAACTTTTGGAACTTAAGGCGAGCTAACAAACTGTCAATTATCTGATTGATAAATAAAAAATAGGAAATTAAGGGGAAGTAAACAAGTTTTAGTCCAAATTGGGATAAATTTATCAGTGGGGTTTAGGTGCCATCCTCATTGGAATAGCCATATTTTTGTACATATTAATTAATTAAGAATATATCTTGGTTAGCCAAAAAGAATGTTGTGAGTTCTGGTTCTAATGCCACGAACAATTTGGTAAAAACAAATGGTGTCTTCGCAATTGGTTGGAATAGATGTTACTGACAACAGAGAGATGTCTTCCTCCGTGCCATTGGTCAAGGACAAAACTTAACCGAATGTCGATGATAACAGCCTCTTAAGAAGGACGAACCAAATAGCTAGATGCGTCAAATACTACGTAATGGAGATGATGATGACGACACTTGTACAAAGATGTGCGCCCTTTCCAGCTGTTGATGAACTTTATACTTTGATGGTGACGGAAATAAAACATGAACTATGTATATCGAACTATTTAACTGGTGATTCAAATGAACTATGTGTAAATATATCCAGCTATTGGACTTGGTGAATGTAATGAACTTATTATAAACTTTAGATGCGTGGTGATGGTTACCGGAAACTTTGCAATGAATTATCACAATAACCTACAGGAAGAAAAACTACCGTATTTTATTGAACTTTCGTTTTATTTAGGAGGAAAGGAAAATGTAACACAATTGTGTTTCATATCATTAATTATCAAGGAGTATTAATTAGGAATTTATTAAAAAGGAATTAAATAATTCAATGACAATCATGTACGCTTTGGACATTTTTAAATAACGATCTGTTCAAATATTATAGACATACCATGTATACCCTGCAGCCAATAAATGACCATGTCTACTGTGAAATAACATGTATCCTTCAGGAGTTAGTTTGACAATTAACCACAGACTAGAATTATCTAACATCCAGACTATTAAGTAACCGGACATCAGCTATGGGCCGTTGTTAATGGACTACTGGACTATATAAGATCCAGCTTTGGACTTGAAGGGGACAGCTTGGTACAAGAGATTGGTACCGGAGATTCCGCCAAGGTCCCCCCTTCGTGGGTAGGCTTGAACCCATGTGCTTAATATCCGAAATACTCTAACAGGAATGAACAGTTACACTATACGATCACGTGCCCGTGTGAGATATTGAACATTCGAACAATTCAACTTTAAAGACAGTTTGTAAACATTCGAACATTTGAACTTTAGAATATTTCTTGACTTTGTAATTACATAATAAAATATATTTAATCATTATTGACTTCGTCACAGTATTATTAAATTGCAAGAGTCTCATTTAAAAAAAATACATTTAGTTCACACTACTTCAAAACATTGCAGCATCCTTATCTTGCAATTCACGGTGGTCCGCGTTGACAATTTGATGATGGCATACTCATTAAAAATAAAAATAATTGTGAATCTTGTCGTTAAATTTAGAGTATCATACTTAAATAATTTCATTAACATTTAAATTTTGAAAACAATTCCCGCGCAAATATATGTAATCGTTGGAAACAATAGTAACGTGTCGGGCATAAGTGTATTTGAATATCAAAAGCGTGTTTTATTTGCAATATGCTTAAATTTTTAAAGACAAGTTTAATTCAGAAAAGAATGCTGTTTTACCGGATAAAACACAGACTCTCAGCATTATCGTAGAAATGAATAATACATGCTCCCTTTACATTCGTTCGTTCCTTTCGTCAAAATGTAAGAAAGCTCTTATGAGACAACTATCCATCAGAGCCGTAAGGATGTGGTCAACAGAGATAAGCAAAACCTATAATCTTGTCTGAGCACGCATTTATTTCACGGTCAAGAATAACACATTGTCTAAAAAATCTTTTTAAATCTTAAACTGTTCAGGAAAAATATAACATCAATGTTACTGTACTATGTGATACAAAACCAGATTTAGTTTATTTATTGAAATTAGTTTATTTTGGATCAAAAGTTGTGTTTGGTTTTTTGTTACATAATGTTATGTGTCGCCTTTCGTGTTTTTAATCTATTTAGTGAACCTTATTTAAAAAAAAATCACAACAAATGGACGTTTTTAACGACCTTGACTGGCTATACAACCCTTGCTCGATCGCTTTTTGGGCGTTTAATAATTTAATTTTTACCATATGGTAATTGATATAATTTAGAATGACAAAAAAGGTTAATGAATGGTAAAATAGAGAAAAAAATTGAATAAATAAATGAATAAATAAATTCATGAATAATCTAATAAATAAATAAAAGAAAAAAATATGACAATAAATACAATAAAAGAATATGAAAATGATTTTTTTTTGGAAACCAAAGATAAAAAAAAAAATAAAAAATATATACGTAAAAATAAATAATTAATAAACTCGGAGCCACCAAAAGTAGGAACAGGAGGAAAGCTAGACCAAGCAAACAGCAGTAAGCGGCAGCAACGTTATACTGGTACACCAGCAGCCAAGTAAAAAGCGGATAATCTTGATATGCCAAAATTGTATATTATGTGAATTTAGTTGCCACATATTTTGTGTAAACCGAAATACGCCTAATAGTAGGGTCCGGTAAGGACCGATTTTGACCTCAAACTTTAGGTTCATCTGACGAAAGATGTTGAACACTTTTCAAACACTCAAGTGTCTATTTTATTTGATTCAATTAGTGTATGTGAAAGATTTTAACTGATTGTATTATTAAAAACGATCCGATTTAAGCTCAAATATGAAAAATCTACCAAACATGCCAAAAAATGTCACTTTTCAGATGTTTTTTTGTAAAAAATGAAAGTGGCCGCATCCGTGTTCATCCTCAAGCTTTAAATATGTTATGTATTATCATAAAATACAAAATTACATTTTAATATTAAGGATGAACACGAATGCGGCCACTTTCGTTTTACACGAAAACCGTCTAAAATTTAACTAAAATGCTAGAATTGTGAAGATTTCAGTGATTTAGCATGATTTAATGATGCTAGTACCCGACATATGTGCATTGTATTGTCAAAAACAGCCCATATTTATGTAAAAAAAGCATTCTACTGTTCAATTAATAAATAAAAGTTTACATTATAACAATTTTGTAAAACTGCTATATTTTGGTGCCAAAAATGGGTCTTACCGGACCTACTCCTTTGTGTATGTGAATTTTGCAAAAATAATTAGAAAAATGTTTTGTATGTTTAAGAAAAAGGGAAGTAAATAAAATAAAATAAAAAAAACAAAACAAAAAAACTAAAGGGTGCAGGCGCGGATCCAGGGTGGAGGGGACGGGGTCCGGGGGTTGAAACCCCCTTTTTTGGATGATGAATGCATTTGAATGGGGACATGTAGTTGGACCACCCCTTTGTCCTGGATTAGGATCCCCCCATTTTAAAATGGCTGGATCCCCCCCTGGGGTGTATGTATAATGTTGACTGCTTTGTGCTAGCCTACCGTAGTTGCAGGACTTTATAGTGCTAGTACACGCTATCCGCAGGAAGGCAATGGTCCTCTCTAATTAAATCTTGGCTAGTACAAACCAGATCTTGCAAAGTACTATTTTTTAAGTCTTAAATTTGACTTGCGGCTTAATGATAGGAAAAATTTATATAAGGACCAAAAGTAATACCATTTTGACAGACACCTTTCCTATTTTTCTGATGGTTTCCTCCTATAAATAATACAACGGATATTTTCTCAGAATTTGCCGTTCAATTGAAATTGATCGCATGTTATAGTTTAGTTTTTGTGTTTTGGTCTGTATTTCCTATACTGTATGCAATAGGTCTACTATACTTGGTGTATGGAATGATATTAGGTGTACATTCTAGCATGTAGTTCATTGCTCAGTGTTAAGATTTTGTGTTTTGGTCTGTTTTTCTTAAACTATAAGCAATTGGTCAACTAGATTTGTTGTATGGAAGGATTGTAAGCTGTACATATCTGCCTGGCATGGTTATCTGATCTTGACCCCATTTTCATGGTTCATTGGTCAATGTTTAGTTTTCTTGGTTATGTCTGTTTCTTAAAAACTATAAGCAATAGGTCAACTTTATTTCAATGTCTCTTCAGAGATTCCAAGAAGGCCAAAATGAAATTGAAAATCCAAAGCTTTTTAAAAGGATGAAGAGCTATAAACAAAAAAGGACAAAAAAGTATGCCAAAGCCGGGCAAGGAATCAAAGCTTTCCATGAGAGAGATAGATTCCTTAATTTTAAATAAGCAAAATTTAATAACACAAAATCTGTATTTTCATGCCAGTACCGAAGTATTGGCTGCTGGGAAAGTGATACCCTCGGGGACTATCAGTCCACCAGCAGAGGCATCGAACCAGTGGTAGTAAAAACATAAATAAAGGCAACAGTAGTATTTCCCGCTGTTCAAAATTCATAAATCGATAGAGAAAAAACAAATCCGGGTTTCAAACTAAAACTGAGGGAAACGTATCAAATATAAGAGAACTACGACACAACAGAGACACAACACCGAAATGTAACACACACAGAAACGAACTATAATGTTACAATGGCCATTTTCCTGACTTGGTACAGGGCATTTTATGAAAAAATGGTGGGTTGAACCTGTTTTTGTGGCATGCCAAATCTCCCTCTTTAATGACAGTGTTAATTATAACATTAAAATGACAACATAACACGACATAAACGGTACCAATTTGTCTGCACCAGATGCACATTTCGACAATCAATGTCTCTTCAGTGATGCTCGTGGCCAAAATAATTGAAAATCCAAAGCTTATTAAAAAGCTATCAACCAAAAAGGACAAAAAGAAAGCCAGAGTCTGGCAAGGAATCAGAGCTTTGCATGAGGGAGATACGTACATTCCTTAATTTTAAATTATTTCAAAATTTTTTAACAGCAAATTTAAATAAAAACGCCAAATCCGTATTTTCATGCCAGTACCGAGGTATTGGCTACTGGGATAGTGATACCCTCAGGAACTATCAGTCCACCAGCAAAGGCATCGGCCCAGTGAAAAGTATTTTAGGGAACAACCATTTAACAATTCATTTCTTCATTGCTATCAATCAAATTATTTTCTTCAAGGTATGGGGGAAATCAGAATTCAAAATACATATTTTTTTCTCTGATAGCTTGTTTTTCATCAGCTTGGGAATCAGAATATTATTTTATGAAAAAAAACATACCTCCCCCTTTTTATTCGTTCCCTTAGTAAAGAAACATTTTTTTATTTGTAATTACTGTGTTAAAATACGCCGGAGAAACTTCGCGCCTTCATTTCTTAGTGCTTTTACCCTTTATTTGTGATTTATTACACATTTTAGATTGGGAAGTTTAAAGGTTATCCATCTGCAATAAGTGTTAACCGAATTTCTTTCTGTGTCAGAGGTGGTTGTCAGAATGTTGTGAACTCATAAATTATACATTTCTTGAGACATCGACCTTGTAATTTCTCCATCACTTGTTGATTGTACAGAATTCAAAAATTATATCAATATTACAATAAAGTGATTTTTAATGGATTAAAAAAAACAAATTCATGCAAATGATCATGGTATGTTAATTATGTATTATTTTATACAATTGTCATAGGGTGAAACTTTGCACATTTATATCTTATCTAAGATCGGTATTTAATTGCCCACATTAAATTTCTATAGTAAAAAGTGTTAAGTATTTGTAGATTTATTGCTTTAATGAACTTTAGCAGACTGTCTGATTGACCGTTAAATTTAATGTATGATGCAGCTGTGTTTTAACTGTAACCATTTATAATTAGAAGCCGTATAATTAGGTCTTTCAACCTTTCAGGTGAACGACCTATTGTATTTGTTCTGATTATTAGGTCTTTCCACCTTTCTTGTGGAAAGACCTATTGTATTTGTTCTGATTATTATTATTATTATTAGGTCTTTCAACCTTTCAGGTGAAAGACCTATTGTATTTGTTCTGATTATTAGGTCTTTCCACCTTTCCGTGGAAAGACCTATCGAATTTGTTCTGATTATTAGGTCTTTCAACCTTTCAGGTGAAAGACCTATTGTATTTGTTCTGATTATAAGGTCTTTCCACCTTTCCGTGGAAAGACCTATTGAATTTGTTCTGATTATTATTGTTTTGGTTTTTTTTTCTTCCGCCTAAATTTTTTTCTCGCGTAGTATTGATGTTTCAAAAGATGTCGCTTAGATATTTGGAATATGATGTCGTATAGTTTATACGCTTTAAAAATTTACAACTACGTAACAAAATACTTTATGTTGTAAGAGTTATCTCCCCAAACACTGTTTTTCTTGTGGCCACTACTCCTTTGCAACCGTAAAAGATTAGAACAAATTTATTTTACCAAATTGCTCGTTACTTTTTCAGGATTAGGATATTCATTTGGACCGAAGCTATCCGGAGACTCCATATGAGAGTTATTTCCCCTTATGCATTTGATATAAGTGATATGCGTTTCTAACTGGTAAACCATCAGTGATATAGGCCTAGGGTCTTGGAATTTAAGTTCCTTGGTCCAAAAAAATGAAAATAAGGTCAAGGTCAAAGGTCAAGGTCATATTCTAAATTTTGATTTTGGCTAATTTTCTCTTATTTTCAACAACCGTGAAAGATATTGACAAATTCTTTTTACTAAATTATGAGTTGCGACATGTTGTAACTTATAACTTTTGGTTGGAAGGGTGCGTAAACAATAAATCAGAGTTTTCGACCATCTTATATTTAAAATCATGCCTAAAGTGATATAACTCATTAACCATACATATTACAGACATAGGGTCTTTTTATTTGAGGTCCTTGATTGGTGACCTTGAAATTGAGGTCAAGGTCAAAGGTTAATAGGACGTTCTAGATTTTGACCTTTGCTTTAAATTCATATTTATACATTATAAAGTCATAGGAACTGACATTTTAGATTGATTTTTAACATTTTGATAAGGAAATAGATCTTTACTTGTGGAAAGACCTTCAATTGTTCTTTGAACAATTGGTTTTTAATAAAAAAAATTTTCTTCCGCCTAATTTATTTCTTGTGTAGTATTGATGTTTCAAAAGATGTCGCTTAGATATTTGGAATATGATATCGTATAGTTTATACGCTTTAAAAAATCACAACTGCGTAACAAAATACTTTACGTTGTAAGAGTTATCTCCCCCAACACTGTTTTTCTTGTGGCCACTACTCCTTCCCAACCGTTAATGATTACAACAAATTTTTTTTACGAAATTGCTCGTTACATCTTCAGGATTAGGATATTCATTTGGACCGAAGCTTTACGGAGACGCCATATGAGAGTTATTCCCCCTTTTCCATTTAAATAAGTGATATGCATTTCTAAATGGTAAACCATAAGTGATAAAGACATAGGGTCTTTAGATTTGAGGTCCTTGGTCCAAAAAAATAAAAAATGAGGTCAAGGTCAAAGGTCAAGGTCATATTCTAAATTTTGATTTTGGCTTATATTCATTTATTTTCAAAAACCGTATGACATATCGACGAATAATTTTTCATCAATTGTTAATTGCTACATGTCCTTACTTGTATATTTTGGTTGAAAGGGTGCGCAGACAATAAATGGGAATTTTTGCCCATCTTACATTTAAAATTACGCGTAAAGTGATATTACTCATTAACCAAACATATTAAAGACCTAGAGTCTTTTGATCTAAGGTCCTAAGTTTGTGACCTTGAAATTGAGGTCAAGGTCATAAGTTAATATGACGTTCTAGATTTTGACCTTTGCTTTAAATTCATATAAATACATCATAAAGCCATAGGAACTAACATTTTAAACTGATTTTTCATATTTCAATATCAAAATAGATCTGTACTAGTGGAAAGACCTACAATTGTTCTCTGAACAATTGGTTTTTAATTATTATTATTATTATAAGGTCTTTCCACCTTTCCGTGGAAAGACCTATTGAATTTGTTCTGATTATTAGGTCTTTCCACTTTTCCGTGGAAAGACCTATTGAATTTGTTCTGATTATTATTAAGTCTTTCCACTTTTCTGTGGAAAGACTTATTGTTTTTGTTCTGATTATTATTATTATTATTTTTTTTTTTTCTTCCGCCTAATTTTTTTCTTGCGTAGTATTGTTGTTTAATAAGTTGTCGCTTAGATATTTGGAATATGATATCGTATAGTTTATACGCTTTAAAAATTTACAACTGCGTAACAAAATACTTTACGTTGTCAGAGTTATCTCCCCAATCACTGTTTTTCTTGTGGCCACTACTCCTTCGCAACCGTAAAAGATTACGACAAAATTATTTTACCAAATTGCTCGTTACATCTTCAGGATTAGGATTTTTATTTTGACCGAAGCTATCCAGAGACTCCATATGAGAGTTATTCCCCCTTATGTATTTGATATAGGTGATATGCGTTTCTAACTCGTAAACCATAAGTGATAGAGACCTAGGGTCTCTTGATTTGAGATCCTTGGTCCAAAAAAATGAAAATAAGGTCAAGGTCAAAGGTCAAGGTCATATTCTAAAATTTGATTTTGGCTTATTTTCACTTATTTTCAAATACCGTATGACATATCAACAAATATTTTTTCCTAAATTGTTAGTTGCGACATGTCCTTACTTGTATATTTTGGTTGAAAGGGTGCGCATACAATAAATGGGAGTTTTTGTCCATCTTACATTTAGAATTACGCGTAAAGTGGTATTACTCATTAACCAAACATATTAAAGACCTTGGGTCTTATGATTTAAGGTCCTTGGTTTGTGACCTTGAAATTGAGGTCAAGGTCATAAGTTAAAAGGACGTTCTAGATTTTGACCTTTGCTTTAAATTCATATAAATACATCATAAAGCCATAGGAACTAACATTTTAAACTGATTTTTCATATTTCAATATCAAAATAGCTCTTTACTAGTGGAAAGACCTTCAATTGTTCTCTGAACAATTGGTTTTTAATTATTTTTTTTTTTCTTCTTCCGCCTAATTTTTTTTCTTGCGTAGTATTGATGTTTCAAAAGATGTCGCTCAGATATCTGGAATATGATGTCGTATAGTTTATACGCTTTAAAAATTTACAACTGCGTAACAAAATACTTTACGTTGTAAGAGTTATCTTCCCAAACACTGTTTTTCTTGTGGCCACTACTCCTTCGCAACCGTAAAAGATAACGACAAATTTATTTTACCAAATTGCTCGTTACATCTTAAACATTAGGATATTCATTTGGATCAAAGCTTTAAGGAGACTCCATATGAGAGTTATTCCCCCTTTTTCACTTGATTCGAGTGATAAGCATTTCTAACTAGTAAACCATAAGTGATAAAGACTTAGGGTCTTCAGATTTGAGGTCTGTGGTCCAAAAATATGAAAATGAGGTCAAGGTCAAAGGTCAAGGTCATATACTAAATTTTGATTTTGGCTTATTTTCACTTATTTTCAAATACCGTATGACATATCGACAAATAATTTTTCATCAATTGTTAGTTGCGACATGTCCTTACTTGTATATTTTGGTTGAAAGGGTGCGCAGACAATAAATGGGAGTTTTGGCCCATCTTACATTTAGAATTACGCGTAAAGTTAAATTACTCATTAACCAAACATATTAAAGACCTAGGGTCTTCTGATTTAAGTTCCTTGGTTTGTGACCTTGAAATTGAGGTCAAGGTCATAGGTTAATAGGTCGTTCTAGATTTTGACCTTTGCTTTAAATTCACATAAATACATCATTAGGCCACAGGAACTAACATTTTAAACTGATTTTTCATATTTCAATATCAAAAAAGAGCTTTTCTTGTGGAAAGACCTTCAATTGTTCTCTGAACAATTGTTTTTAATTATTTTTTTTTTTTTTTTTTTTCTTCCGCCTAATTTTTTTCTTGCGTAGTATTGCTGTTTCAAAAGATGTCGCTTAGATATTTGAAATATGATATCGTATAGTTTATACGCTTTAAAAATTTACAACGACGTAACAAAATACTTAACGTTGTAAGACTTATCTCCCCAAACACTGTTTTTCTTGTGGCCACTACTCCTTCGCAACCGTAAAAGATTACGACAAATTTATTTTACCAAATTGCTCGTTACATCTTAAAGATAAGGATATTCATTTAAACCGAAGCTATATGAAGACTCCATATGAGAGTTATTCCCCCTTTTTCATTTGATTCAAGTAACATGCATTTCTAACTAGTAAACCATAAGTGATAAAGACCTAGGGTCTTTAGATTTGAGGTCCTTGGTCCAAAAAAAAGAAAATGAGGTCAAGGTCAAAGGTCGAGGTCATATTCTAAATTTTGATTTTGGCTTATTTTCACTTATTTTCAAATACCGTATGACATATCGACAAATAATTTTTCATAAACTGTTAGTTGCGACATGTCCTTACTTGTATATTTTGGTTGAAAGGGTGGGCAGACAATAAATGGGAGATTTTCCCCATCTTACATTTAGAATTACGCCTAAAGTTATATAACTCATTAACCAAACTTATTAAAGACATAGGATCCTTTGATTTAAGGTCCTTGGTTTGTGACCTTGAAATTGAGGTCAAGGTCATAGGTTAATAGGTCGTTCTAGATTTTGACCTTTGCTTTAAATTCATATAAATACATCATAAAGCCATAGGAACTAACATTTTAAACGGATTTTTCATATTTCAATATCAAAATAGATCTTTACTAGTGGAAAGACCTTCAATTGTTCTCTGAACAATTGGTTTTTAATTATTATTTATTTTTTTTTTTCTTCCGCCTAAATTTTTTTCTTGCATAGTAGTGATGTTTCAAAAGATGTCGCTTACATATTTGGAATATGATGTCGTATAGTTTATATGCTTTAAAAATTTACAACTGCCTAACAAAATACTTTACGTTGTAAGAGTTATCTCCCCAAACAGTGTTTTTCTTGTGGCCACTACTCCTTCGCAACCGTAAAAGATTACGACAAATTTATTTTACCAAACTGCTCGTTACATCTTAAGGATTAGGATATTCATTTGGACTGAAGCTTTATGGAGACTCCATATGAGAGTTATTCCCCTTTTTCATTTAAATTAAGTGATATGCATTTCTAAATGATAAACCATAAGTGATAGAGACCAATGGTCTTTAGATTTGAGGTCCTTAATAAAAAAAATGAAAATTAGGTCAAGGTCAAAGGTCAAGGTCAAATTAAAAATTTTGATGTTGGCTTATTTTCACTTATTTTCATTAACTTTATAAGATTTCGACAATTTTTTTTACTAAATTGTTAGTTGGGACATGTCGTAACTTATGAATTTTCATTGGAAGGGTGCGTAGACAATAAATGGGAGTTTTTGCCCCTCATATATTTAGAATTATGCGTAAAGTGATATTACTCATGAACCATACAAAATACTTGATTTGGGATCCTTGGTTTATGACCTTGAAATTGAGGTCAAGGTCATAGGTTAATTGGGCGTTTTAGATTTTGACCTTTGATCGAAATTCATATTTTTATATCATAAAGCCATAGCAACTGACATTTTCAACTGAATCTAAATATTTTCATATCAAAATAGATCCTTATTGGTTGAAAGACCTTCAATCATTTGTCAATTGTTCTTTGAACAATTGGTTTTTAATTATTATTATTATTTTTTTTTTTTTTTCTTCCGCCTAATTTTTTTACTTGCGTATTATTGATGTTTCAAAAGCTGTCGTTTAGATATTTGGAATATGGTATCGTATAGTTTATACGCTTTAAAAATTTACAACTTCGTAATTAAATACTTTACGTTGTAAGAGTTATCTCCCCAAACACTGTTTTTCTTGTGGCCACTACTCCTTTGCAACCGTTAAAGATTACGACAAATTTATTTTACCAAATTGCTAGTTACATCTTCAGGATTCGGATATTCATTTGGACCGAAGCTTTACGGAGACGCCATATGAGAGTTATTCCCCCTTTTCCATTTAAATAAGTGATATGCATTTCTAAATGGTAAACCATAAGTGATAAAGACATAGGGTCTTTAGATTTGAGGTCCTTGGTCCAAAATAATAAAAATGAGGTCAAGGTCAAAGGTCAAGGTCCATATTCTAAATTTAGATTTTGGCTAATTTTCATTTATTTTCAAATACCTTATGACATATCGACAAATAATTTTTCATAAATTGTTAGTTGCGACATGTCCTTACTTGTATATTTTGGTTGAAAGGGTGCGCAGACAATAAATGGGAGTGTTTGCCAATCTTACATTTAGAATTACGCGTAAAGTGATATTACTAATAAACCAAACATATTTAAGACCTAGGGTCTTTTGATTTAAGGTCCTTTGTTTGTGAACTTGAAATTGAGGTCAAGGTCATAGGTTAATATGACGTTCTAGATTTTGACCTTTGCTTTAAATTCATATAAATACATCATAAAGCCATAGGAACTAACATTTTAAACTGATTTTTCATATTTCAATATCAAAATAGATCTTTACTAGTGGAAAGACCTACAATTGTTCTCTTAACAATTGGTTTTTAATTAGGTCTTTCCACCTTTCCGTGGAAAGACCTATTGAATTTGTTCTGATTATTATTAGGTCTTTCCACCTTTCCGTGGAAAGACCTATTGTATTTGTTCTGATTATTAGGTCTTTCCACCTTTCCGTGGAAAGACCTATTGAATTTGTTCTGATTATTAGGTCTTTCACCTTTCGGATGAAAGACCTATTGTTTTTGTTCTGATTATTATTATTTTTTTTTCTTCCGCCAAATTTCTTTCTTGCGTAGTATTGTTGTTTCACAAGATGTCGCTTAGATTTTTGGAATATGATATCGTAAAGTGTATGCGCTTTAAAAACTGACAACTGCGTAACCAAATACTTTACGTTGTAAGAGTTACCTCCCCAAACACTGTTTTTCTTGTGGCCACTACTCCTCCGTAACCGTAAAAGATTACGACAAATTTGTTTTACCAATTTGCTCATTACGTCTTCAGGATTAGGATCTTAAATTGACCGAAGCTATCCGGAGACTCCATATGAGAGTTACTTCCCCTTTTGCATTTGAGATAAGTGATATGCATATGAACTCATTAACCTTTAGGCGTATAAACCTAGAACCGCTTTATTTGGTGTCCTTGGGTCCCAACTTAAAAAATGAGGTCAAGGTCAAAGGTCAAGGTCATGATCTAAATTTTGACAATCACTTCAAACTGCTTTTTCTTTGAAAAAAGTTAGGGGTAAATTTGAAAAAAATGTGAGCAAAATGTTAGTCGCGACATTATTTATGTCGTGAAATTTTGTCGAAAAAATATGTGTACTATTTTGGGTGTTTTCATGCTACTGAAGTGGGAAAATCAACGAATTGACTAATTTTAGCTCCAAACTTTACAGCTCTTATGATGCGTACATGCAATTTATCTTCGTATATCATACAATGCCCACACACAACTACCCATCTGCACCCCCTCCCCCCCCCACACACTTTTTTTTTTAGGATTCCCATTTCTATTCTATTATAAAAATGCTAATCCATCTTTTTTATGAATAAATTTCTTTCTGAAATGCAAATCTATTCCTGCAAAATGAAATATCTGCTCCATATCATGTACATGTATTTCTGACAATTAATCGTTAAGATTTTTGTTAAAAGTACTATATAACACCAGCATTATTTTTGTGTGCATGCAATGAATGAGTCAACCAGTGGTCAGCGGTCAGTGATTGGACAATAGTCTACCTGTAAATCAAATCGAGAAAATATATTTTCCGTTAGCAGTATAAATCACGTGCAGTCCGCTTAACGTTCCAATCTGGACTGAAAAATTAAAATCAATGACGTAGAAAGCAATCCAAAGTTTGTAAATAGAAGTAAAATCCTAGATTCAAACTTCTAGACATGTATTAAAAATCAAAAATCTGTGTTCTCGTTGATACGTGTACGAAAAAAGCATGCACGATCCGACATCAATGACCTGTAAGTGAAAGAAAATTAAATCCGTTTGCACATTCTTTATACATAGTTGTGATCAGGACGACGTCTCTCTCTGCAAAGGATTATAATAAACTATCTGTTTGACTATATCAGCTTGATGACGTCACAATCGCTGCATCCGGTACTACCTAAAATGAAAAAGGGGTTTTTCCCTTTTCGAAAAAAATTCAAATGTGCACGTACATTTCAAACCATGCAGGTCAGGTTCGATTTACTTTAAATACAAAATTGAATACAATGCGCACACAATGAGATTAATAAGTAAATACGACACACATCCTGGGAAACCCTATAAAAAAAAAAAACATTTATAAAGGAAGATCCAAGGATTTTTTTTTATAGGCGTGTATATATCCTTGCATGTTCCTACAATTATCATAATTTCAATACAACTAAAATGTTGCACGGACCCGTTTTCACGTGTTCCTAGAGATTAGGTCTCAGTGTTAAAACACGGGCACTGGGCTCTCAATGCCGTTTTCAAGTGTTCACAGAGGCTAGGTCTCAAGTGTTTAAACACGGGCACTGGGCTCTCAATGCCGTTTTCAAGTGTTCACAGAGGCTAGGTCTCATGTGTTTAAACACGGGCACTAGGCTCTCAATGCCGTTTTCAAGTGTTCACAGAGGCTATGTCTCATGTGTTTAAACACGGGCACTGGGCTCTCAATGCCGTTTTCAAGTGTTCACAGAGGCTAGGTCTCATGTGTTTAAACACGGGCACTAGGCTCTCAATGCCGTTTTCAAGTGTTCACAGATGCTAGGTCTCATGTGTTTAAACACGGGCACTAGGCTCTCAATGCCGTTTTCAAGTGTTCACAGAGGCTAGGTGTTTAAACCTCTATCTGGCGCGCGCTGTACCTAAAATAAAATAAAAACTTTCCAAACCAAACAAATAATCAATTTCAAAGGGGGAAAGACCGTGCACAATTGCTTTTTAAAAGCAATTGATTTATTAGGTCTTTCCACCTTTCTGGTGGAAAGACCTATTGTATTTGTTCTGATTATTATTATTTTTTTTTTCCTTGAAATTGAGGTCAAGGTCAAAGGTTAATAGGACGTTCTAGATTTTGACCTTTGCTTTAAATTCATATTTATACATTATAAAGTCAAAGGAACTGACATTTTAGATTGATTTTTAATATTTTGATAATTAAATAGATCTTTACTTGTGGAAAGACCTTCAATTGTTCTTTGAACAATTGGTTTTTAATTATTATTTTTTTTTTTTTTTTCTTCCGCCTTAATTTTTTTCTTGCGTATTATTGATGTTTCAAAAGATGTCGCTTAGATATTTGGAATATGATATCGTATAGTTTATACGCTTTAAAATTTTACAATGACATAACAAAATACTTTACGTTGTAAGAGTTATCTGCCCAAACACTTATTTTCTTGTGGCCACTACTCCTTCGCAACCATAAAGGATTACGACAAATTTATTTTACCAATTTGCTCGTTACGTCTTAGAGATTATGGTATTCATTTGGACTGAAGCTTTACGGAGACTCCATATGAGAGTTATTCCCCCTTTTTCATTTGATTCAAATGATATGCATTTCTAACTATTAAACCATAAGTGATAAAGACCTAGGGTCCTCAGATTTGAGGTCCTTGGTCCAAAAAAATGAAAATAAGGTCAAGGTCAAAGGTCAAGGTCATATTCTAAATTTTGATTTTGGCTTATTTTCACTTATTTTCAAATAACTTCTGACATATCGACAAATAATTTTTCATAAATTGTTAGTTGCGACATGTCCTTACTTGTATATTTTGGTTGAAAGGGTGCGCAGACAATAAATGGGAATTTTTGCCCATCTTACATTTATAATAATGCGTCAAGTGATATTACTCATTAACCAAACATATTAAAGACCTAGGGTCTTTTGATTTAAGGTCCTGGGTTTGTGACCTTGAAATTGAGGTCAAGGTCATAGGTTAATAGGATGTTCTAGATTTTGACCTTTGTTTTAAATTCAGATTAATACATCATTAAGCCATAGGAACTAACATTTTAAACTGATTTTTCATATTTCAATATCAAAATAGAATTTTACTAGTGGAAAGACCTTCAATTGTTCTCTGAACAATTGGTTTTTAATTTTTTTTTTTTCTTCCGCCTAAATTATTGTCTTGAGTAGTATTGATGTTTCAAAAGATGTTGCTTAGATATTTGGAATATGATGTTGTATAGTTTATACGCTTTAAAAATTTACAACTGCGTAACAAAATACTTTACGTTGTAAGAGTTATCTCACCAAACACTGTTTTTCTTGTGGCCACTACTCCTTCGCAACCGTAAAAGATTTCGAAAAATTTATTTTACCAAATTGCTCGTTACTTCTTCAGGATTGGGATATTCATTTGGACCGAAGTTATCCGGAGACTCCATATGAGAGTTATTTCCCCTTATGCATTTGATATAAGTGATATGTGTTTCTAACTGGTAAACCATCAGTGATATAGGCGTAGGGTCTTTGGATTTAAGTTCCTTGGTCCAAAAAAATGAAAATAAGGTCAAGGTCAAAGGTCAAGGTCATATTCTAAATTTTGATTTTGGCTTATTTTCTTTTATTTTCAACAACCATGAAAGATATTGACAAATTATTTTTACTAAATTGTGAGTTGCGACATGTTGTAACTTATGAATTTTGGTTTGAAGGGTGCGTAAACAATAAATGAGAGTTTTCGCCCATCTTATATTTATAATCATGCCTAAAGTGATATAACTCATTAACCATACATATTACAGACCTAGGGTCTTTTCATTTGAGGTCCTGTGTTGGTGACCTTGAAATTGAGGTCAAGGTCAAAGGTTAATTGGACGTTCTAGATTTTGACCTTTGCTTTAAATTCATATTTATACATTATAAAGTCATAGGAACTGACATTTTAGATTAATTTTTAATATTTTGATAATAAAATAGATCTTTACTTGTGGAAAGACCTAAATAAAATTTAATTATTAGGTCTTTCACCTTTCGGATGAAAGACCTATTGTTTTTGTTCTGATTATTATTATTATTAGGTCTTTCCACTTTTCCGTGAAAAGACCTATAGGTTTTGTTCTGATTATTAGGTCTTTCCACTTTTCCGTGGAACGACCTATTGAATTTGTTCTGATTATTATTTTTTTTTTTTTCTTCCGCCTAAATTTTTTTCTTGCGTAGTATTGATTTTTCAAAAGATGTCGCTTAGATATTTGGAATATGATGTCTTATGGTTTATACGCTTTAAAAATTTACAACTACGTAACAAAATACTTTACGTTGTAAGAGTTATCTCCCCAAACACTGTTTTTCTTGTGGCCACTACTCCTTCGCAACCGTAAAAGATTACGACAAATTTATTTTACCAAATTGCTCGTTACTTCTTCAGGATCAGGATTTTCATTTGGACCGAAGCTATCAGGAGACTCCATATGAGAGTTATTTCCCCTTATGCATTTGATATAAGTGATATGCGTTTCTAACTGGTAAACCATCAGTGATATAGGCCTAGGGTCTTTGGATTTTAGTTCTTTGGTCCAAAAAAATGAAAATAAGGTCAAGGTCAAAGGTCAAGGTCATATTCTAAATTTTGATTTTGGCTTATTTTTTCTTATTTTCAACAACCGTGAAAGATATTGACAAATTCTTTTTACTAAATTGTGAGTTGCGACATGTTGTAACTTATAAATTTTGGTTGGAAGGGTGCATAAACAATAAATGAGAGTTTTCGCTCATCTTATATTTAAAATCATGCCTAAAGTGATATTACTCATTAACCATACATATTACAGACCTAGGGTCTTTTTATTTGAGGTCCTTGGTTGGTGACCTTGAAATTGAGTTCAAGGTCAAAGGTTAATAGGACGTTCTAGATTTTGACCTTTGCTTTAAATTCATATTTATACATTATATAGTCATAGGAACTGACATTTTAGATAATTTTTTTAATATTTTGATAATAAAATAGATCTTTACTTGTGGAAAGACCTTCAATTGTTCTTTGAACAATTGGTTTTTAATTATTATTATTATTAGGTCTTTCCACCTTTCCGTGGAAAGACCTATTGAATTTGTTCTGATTATTATTAGGTCTTTCCACCTTTCCGTGGAAAGACCTATTGAATTTGTTCTGATTATTATTATTATTTTTTTTTTTTTTTCTTCCGCCTAATTTTTTTCTTGCGTATTATTGATGTTTCAAAAGATGTCGCTTAGATATTTGGAATATGGTATCGAATAGTTTATACGCTTTAAAAATTTACAACTGTGTAACAAAGTACTTTACGTTGTAAGAGTTATCTCCCCAAACACTGTTTTTCTTGTGGCCACTACTCCTTCCCAACCGTTAAAGATTACGACAAATTTATTTTACCAAATTGCTCGTTACATCTTCAGGATTAGGATATTCATTTGGACCGAAGCTTTACGGAGACTCCATATGAGAGTTATTCCCCCTTTTCCCTTAAATTAAGTGATATGCATTTCTAAATGGTAAACCATAAGTGATAAAGACATAGGGTCTTTAGATTTGGGGTCCTTGGTCGAAAATAATAAAAATGAGGTCAAGGTCAAAGGTCAAGGTCATATTCTAAATTTTGATTTTGGCTTATTTTCATTTATTTTCAAATACCTTATGACATATCGACAAATAATTTTTCATAAATTGTTAGTTGCGACATGTCCTTACTTGTATATTTTGATTGAAAGGGTGCGCAGACAATAAATAGGAGTTTTTGCCCATCTTACATTTAGAATTACGCGTAAAGTGATATTACTAATAAACCAAACATATTAAAGACCTTGGGTCTTTTGATTTAAGGTCCTTGGTTTGTGAACTTGAAATTGAGGTCAAGGTCATAGGTTAATATGACGTTCTAGATTTTGACCTTTGCTTTAAATTCATATAAATACATCATACAGCCATAGGAACTAACATTTTAAACTGATTTTTAATATTTCAATATCAAAAAAGATCTTTTCTAGTGGAAAGACCTACAATTGTTCTCTGAACAATTGGTTTTTAATTATTATTTTTTTTTTTTTTTTTCTTCCGCCTAATTTTTTTCTTGCGTAGTATTGATGTTTCAAAAGATGTCGCTTAGATATTTGGAATATGATATCGTAAAGTGTATGCACTTTTAAAACTTACAACTGCGTAACCAAATACTTTGCGTTGTAAGAGTTATCTCCCCAAACACTGTTTTTCTTGTGGCCACTACTCCTTCGCAACCGTAAAAGATTACGACAAATTTATTTTACCAAATTGCTCGTTACATCTTCAGGATTAGGCAATTCATTTGGACCGAAGCTTTCCAGAGACTCCATATGAGAGTTATTTCCCCTTATGTAAATGATATAAGTAATATGCATTTCTAACTGGTAAACCATAAGTGATAGAGACCTATGGTCTTCAGATTTGAGGTCCTTGGTCCAAAAAAATGAAAATGAGGTCAAGATCAAAGGTCAAGGTCATGTTCTAAATTTTGATTTTTGCTTATTTTCACTGATTTTCAAATACCGTATGACATATCGACAAATAATTTTTCGTAAATTGTTATTTGCGACATGTCCTTACTTGTATATTTTGGTTGAAAGGGTGCGCAAATAATAAATGGGAGTTTTTGCCCATCTTATATTTAGGTTTACCCGTAAAGTGATATTACTCTTTAACCAAACATATTAAAGACCTAGGGTCTTTTGATTTAAGATCCTTGGTTTGTAACCTTGAAATTGAGGTCAAGGTCATAGGTTAATAGGATGTTCTAGATTTTGACCTTTGCTTTAAATTGATATTAATACATCATAAAGCCATAGGAACTAACATTTTAAACTGATTTTTCATATTTCCATATCAAAATAGATCTTTACTAGTGGAAAGACCTTCAATTGTTCTCTGAACAATTGGTTTTTAATTATTATTATTTTTTTTTTTTTTCTTCCGCCTAATTTTTTTTCTTGCGTAGTATTGTTGTTTAATAAGTTGTCGCTTAGATATTTGGAATATGATGTCGTATAGTTTATACGCTTTAAAAATTGACAACTGCGTAACAAAATACTTTATGTTGTAAGAGTTATCTCCCCAAACACTGTTTTTCTTGTGGCCACTACTCCTTCGCAACCGTAAAAAATTACGACAAATTTATTTTACCAAATTGCTCGTTACTTCTTCAGGATTAGGATATTCATTTGAACCGAAGCTATCCGGAGACTCCATATGAGAGTTATTTCCCCTTATGCATTTGATATAAGTAATATGCAATTCTAACTGGTAAACCATCAGTGATATAGGCCTAGGGTCTTTGGATTTAAGTTCCTTGTTCCAAAAAAATGAAAATAAGGTCAAGGTCAAAGGTCAAGGTCATATTCTAAATTTTGATTTTGGCTTATTTTCTCTTATTTTCAACAACCATGAAAGATATTGACAAATTATTTTTACTAAATTGTGAGTTGCGACATGTTGTAACTTATGAATTTTGGTTTGAAGGGTGCGTAAACAATAAATGAGAGTTTTCGCCCATCTTATATTTATAATCATGCCTAAAGTGATATAACTCATTAACCATACATATTACAGACCTAGGGTCTTTTCATTTGAGGTCCTGTGTTGGTGACCTTGAAATTGAGGTCAAGGTCAAAGGTTAATTGGACGTTCTAGATTTTGACCTTTGCTTTAAATTCATATTTATACATTATAAAGTCATAGGAACTGACATTTTAGATTAATTTTTAATATTTTGATAATAAAATAGATCTTTACTTGTGGAAAGACCTAAATAAAATTTAATTATTAGGTCTTTCACCTTTCGGATGAAAGACCTATTGTTTTTGTTCTGATTATTATTATTATTAGGTCTTTCCACTTTTCCGTGGAAAGACCTATAGGTTTTGTTCTGGTTATTAGGTCTTTCCACTTTTCCGTGGAACGACCTATTGAATTTGTTCTGATTATTATTGTTTTTTTTTCTTCCGCCTAAATTTTTTTCTTGCGTAGTATTGATTTTTCAAAAGATGTCGCTTAGATATTTGGAATATGATGTCTTATAGTTTATACGCTTTAAAAATTTACAACTACGTAACAAAATACTTTACGTTGTAAGAGTTATCTCCCCAAACACTGTTTTTCTTGTGGCCACTACTCCTTCGCAACCGTAAAAGATTACGACAAATTTATTTTACCAAATTGCTCGTTACTTCTTCAGGATCAGGATTTTCATTTGGACCGAAGCTATCAGGAGACTCCATATGAGAGTTATTTCCCCTTATGCATTTGATATAAGTGATATGCGTTTCTAACTGGTAAACCATCAGTGATATAGGCCTAGGGTCTTTGGATTTTAGTTCTTTGGTCCAAAAAAATGAAAATAAGGTCAAGGTCAAAGGTCAAGGTCATATTCTAAATTTTGATTTTGGCTTATTTTCTCTATTTTCAACAACCGTGAAAGATATTGACAAATTCTTTTTACTAAATTGTGAGTTGCGACATGTTGTAACTTATAAATTTGGGTTGGAAGGGTGCATAAACAATAAATGAGAGTTTTCGCTCATCTTATATTTAAAATCATGCCTAAAGTGATATTACTCATTAACCATACATATTACAGACCTAGGGTCTTTTTATTTGAGGTCCTTGGTTGGTGACCTTGAAATTGAGGTCAAGGTCAAAGGTTAATAGGACGTTCTAGATTTTGATCTTTGCTTTAAATTCATATTTATACATTATAAAGTCATAGGAACTGACATTTTAGATAATTTTTTAATATTTGGATAATAAAATAGATCTTTACTTGTGGAAAGACCTTCAATTGTTCTTTGAACAATTGGTTTTTAATTATTATTAGGTCTTTCCACCTTTCCGTGGAAAGACCTATAGGTTTTGTTCTGATTATTAGGTCTTTCTACCTTTCCGTGGAAAGACCTATTGAATTTGTTCTGATTATTATTATTAAGTCTTTCCACTTTTCTGTGGAAAGACTTATTGTTTTTGTTCTGACTATTATTATTATTAGGTCTTTCCACCTTTCCGTGGAAAGACCTATTGAATTTGTTCTGATTATTATTATTATTTTTTTTTTTTTTTCTTCCGCCTAATTTTTTTCTTGCGTAGTATTGATGTTTCAAAAGATGTCGCTTAGATATTTTGAATATGATATCGTAAAGTGTATGCGCTTTTAAAACTGACAACTGCGTAACCAAATACTTTGCGTTGTAAGAGTTATCTCCCCAAACACTGTTTTTCTTGTGGCCACTACTCCTTTGCAACCGTAAAAGATTATGACAAATTTATTTTACCAAATTGCTCGTTACATGTTCAGGATTAGGCAATTCATTTGGACCGAAGCTTCCCAGAGACTCCATATGAGAGTTATTTCCCCTTATGTAAATGATATAAGTAATATGCATTTCTAACTGGTAAACCATAAGTGATAGAGACCTAGGGTCTTCAGATTTGAGGTCCTTGGTCCAAAAAAATGAAAATGAGGTCAAGATCAAAGGTCAAGGTCATGTTCTAAATTTTGATTTTTGCTTATTTTCACTGATTTTCAAATACCGTATGACATATCGACAAATAATTTTTCGTAAATTGTTATTTGCGACATGTCCTTACTTGTATATTTTGGTTGAAAGGAACGCAATTAATAAATGGGAGTTTTTGCCCATCTTATATTTAGGTTTACCCGTAAAGTGATATTACTCTTTAACAAAACATATTAAAGACCTAGGGTCTTTTGATTTAAGATCCTTGGTTTGTGACCTTGAAATTGAGGTCAAGGTCGTATGCTAATAGGACGTTCTAGATTTTGACCTTTGCTTTAAATTCATATTAATACATCACAAAGCCATAGGAACTAACATTTTTAACTGATTTTTCATACTTCAATATCAAAATAGATCTTTACTAGTGGAAAGACCTTCAATTGTTCTCTGAACAATTGGTTTTTAATTATTATTATTATTATTTTTTTTTTCTTCCGCCTAATTTTTTTCTTGCGTAGTATTGTTGTTTAATAAGTTGTCGCTTAGATATTTGGAATATGATATCGTATAGTTTATACGCTTTAAAAATTTACAACTGCGTTACAAAATACTTTACGTTGTAAGAGTTATCTCCCCAAACACTGTTTTTCTTGTGGCCACTACTCCTTCGCAACCGTAAAAGATTACGACAAAATTATTTTACCAAATTGCTCGTTACATCTTCAGGATTAGGATTTTAATTTTGACCGAAGCTATCCAGAGACTCCATATGAGAGTTATTCCCCCTTATGTATTTGATATAGGTGATATGCGTTTCTAACTGGTAAACCATAAGTGATAGAGACCTAGGGTCTCTTGATTTGAGATCCTTGGTCCAAAAAAATGAAAATAAGGTCAAGGTCAAAGGTCAAGGTCATATTCTAAAATTTGATTTTTGCTTATTTTCACTTATTTTCAAATACCGTATGACATATCGACAAATATTTTTTCCTAAATTGTTAGTTGCGACATGTCCTTACTTGTATATTTTGGTTGAAAGGGTGCGCATACAATAAATGGGAGTTTTTGTCCATCTTACATTTAGAATTACGCGTAAAGTGGTATAACTCATTAACCAAACATATTAAAGACCTTGGGTCTTATGATTTAAGGTCCTTGGTTTGTGACCTTGAAATTGAGGTCAAGGTCATAGGTTAAAAGGACGTTCTAGATTTTGACCTTTGCTTTAAATTCATATAAATACATCAAAAAGCCATAGGAACTAACATTTTAAACTGATTTTTCATATTTCAATATCAAAATAGCTCTTTACTAGTGGAAAGACCTTCAATTGTTCTCTGAACAATTGGTTTTTAATTATTTTTTTTTTTTTTTTTCTTCCGCCTAATTTTTTTCTTGCGTAGTATTGCTGTTTCAAAAGATGTCGCTTAGATATTTGAAATATGATATCGTATAGTTTATATGCTTTAAAAATTTACAACGACGTAACAAAATACTTAACGTTGTAAGAGTTATCTCCCCAAACACTGTTTTTCTTGTGGCCACTACTCCTTCGCAACCGTAAAAGATTACGACAAATTTATTTTACCAAATTGCTCGTTACATCTTAAAGATAAGGATATTCATTTGGACCGAAGCTTGATGAAGACTCCATATGAGAGTTATTTCCCCTTTTTCATTTGATTCAAGTAACATGCATTTCTTACTAGTAAACCATAAGTGATATAGACCTAGGGTTTTTAGATTTGAGGTCCTTGGTCCAAAAAAATGAAAATGAGGTCAAGGTCATATTCTAAATTTTGATTTTGGCTTATTTTCACTTATTTTCAAATACCGTATGACATATCGACAAATAATTTTTCATAAATTGTTAGTTGCGACATGTCGTTACTTGTATATTTTGGTTGAAAGGGTGCGCAGACAGTAAATGGGAGATTTTCCCCATCTTACATTTAGAATTACGCCTAAAGTTATATAACTCATTAACCAAACTTATTAAAGACATAGGATCCTTTGATTTAAGGTCCTTGGTTTGTGACCATGAAATTGAGGTCAAGGTCATAGGTTAATAGGTCGTTCTAGATTTTGACCTTTGCTTTAAATTCATATAAATACATCATAAAGCCATAGGAACTAACATTTTAAACTGATTTTTCATATTTCAATATCAAAATAGATCTTTACTAGTGGAAAGACCTTCAATTGTTCTCTGAACAATTGGTTTTTAATTAGGTCTTTCACCTTTCGGATGAAAGACCTATTGTTTTTGTTCTGATTATTATGATTATTAAGTCTTTCCACTTTTCTGTGGAAAGACTTATTGTTTTTGTTCTGATTATTATTATTATTATTATTATTATTAGGTCTTTCCACCTTTCTGTTGAAAGACCTATTGTATTTCTTCTGATTATTTTTTTTTTTTTTTTTTCTTCCGCCTAATTTTGATATTGCGACAAATGTTTGTTTCTCAATATGTCGCTTAGATATTTTTCATATTGTATCGTACAGTTTATGCGCTTTTACATTTAACCCTGCTAAGCCGAACACTTTTCTTTGTAAGAGTTATCTCCCTATTCACTGTTTATCATCAGAGTGCATCTCCTTCGTAACAAAAAAAGATAGCGACAAAATTCTTTTTACAAATTGTTCGTTACATCCTCAGAAAATTTTGGCTAATTTGGATCGAAGCGATTCGATGAAATTTTATAGGAGTTATCTATCTTTACGGAATAAATTTGTCGGTATGATTTTTTAACTCATAAACCGTTAACCGTATAACCCTGGAATGTTTTTATTTGAGTCCCCTGATTCCTAACTTAGAAAATTAGGTCAAGGTCAAAGGTCAAGGTCATATTTTAGATTTTCATATGTCTTTGATTTCCCTATAATTCTTGAATGGTTATAGATACAGAAAATTTAAGCAGTGAAAAATGTTAAGTACTTCAAGGGGCAACTTTTTTACATTATGACTATATTGATTTTACCATCATGTAAGGGACATAACTCCCATCGATGGTTTTTAAAAAGCCATATTTAGGCAAAACTCTTAAACAAAGGTCCTTGACCCATAGGGTCTTTTGCAATGACCTTGTGGAGCAATGACCTTGACGAAGGTCACAAGGTCAAAGGTCAAGGTCATCAAATTATGTGGTTTTGGCACTATTTAAACAGTTTTATGTGTGTTTGAATTTCAACCAACCAACCAACCAACCAACCAACCAACCAATCAACCAACAAAACAACCAACCAACCAACCAACCAACCAACCAATCAATCAATCAATGTTTCCGTTTCATGTGTTTGATACGGGATTCAAGGTCTCTTTTTTTTCGCTTGTTTTAATTGAGCCTATCAAACGTGTTTAACCAACATGTTTAACAAATATGTTTAACTAACGTGTTTAACCAACGTGTTTAACCAACCAACCAATCAATCAATCAATCAATCAATCAATGCATGTTTCCGTTTCATGTGTTAAATACGGGATCCAAGATGGTTTTTTTCGCTTGTTTAAATTGAGCCTATCTAACGTGTTTAACCAACCAACGTGTTTAACCAACGTGTTTAACCAACATGTTTAACCAACCAACCACCCAACCAACCAATCAATCAATCAATCAATGCATGTTTCCGTTTCATGTGTTAAATACGGGATCCAAGATGGTTTTTTTTCGCTTGTTTAAATTGAGCCTATCTCACGTGTTTAACCAGCCAACGTGTTTAACCAACGTGTTTAACCAATATGTTTAACCAACCAACCAACCAACCACCCAACCAACCAATCAATCAATCAATCAATCAATGCATGTTTCCGTTTCATATGTTAAATACGGGATCCAAGATGGGTTTTTTTTTTCGCTTGTTTAAATTGAGCCTATCCAACGTGTTTAACCAGCCAACGTGTTTAACCAATATGTTTAACCAAGGTGTTTAACCAATATGTTTACCCAAGGTGTTTAACCAATATGTTTAACCAACATGTTTAACCAACCAACCAATCAATCAATCAATGCATGTTTCCGTTTCATGTGTTAAATACGGGATCCAAGATGGTTTTTTTTCGCTTGTTTAAATTGAGCCTATCTCACGTGTTTAACCAGCCAACGTGTTTAACCAACGTGTTTAACCAACATGTTTAACCAACCAACCAACCAACCAACCACCCAACCAACCAATCAATCAATCAATCAATTAATGCATGTTTCCGTTTCATGTGTTAAATACGGGATCCAAGATGGTTTTTTTTTTCGCTTGTTTAAATTGAGCCTATCCAACGTGTTTAACCAGCCAACGTGTTTAACCAATATGTTTAACCAAGGTGTTTAACCAATATGTTTACCCAAGGTGTTTAACCAATATGTTTAACCAACATGTTTAACCAACCAACCAATCAATCAATCAATGCATGTTTCCGTTTCATGTGTTAAATACGGGATCCAAGATGGTTTTTTTCGCTTGTTTAAATTGAGCCTATCTCACGTGTTTAACCAGCCAACGTGTTTAACCAACGTGTTTAACCAATATGTTTAACCAACCAACCAACCAACCACCCAACCAACCAATCAATCAATCAATCAATCAATGCATGTTTCCGTTTCATGTGTTAAATACGGGATCCAAGATGGTTTTTTTTTCGCTTGTTTAAATTGAGCCTATCCAACGTGTTTAACCAGCCAACGTGTTTAACCAATATGTTTAACCAAGGTGTTTAACCAATATGTTTAACCAATATGTTTAACCAACGTGTTTAACCAACCAACCAATCAATCAATCAATCAATGCATGTTTCCGTTTCATGTGTTAAATACGGGATCCAATTTTGAGCCTATCCAATGTGTTTAACCAACGTGTTTAACCAACGTGTTTAACCAACCAACCAACCAATCAATCAATCAATGCATGTTTCCGTTTCATGTGTTAAAAACGGGATCCGAGATGGTTTTTTTTTCGTTTGTTAAAATTGAGCCTATCAAACGTGTTTAACCAGCCAACGTGTTTAAACTACGTGTTTAACCGACATGTTTAACCAACGTGTTTAACCAACCAACCAACCAACCAATAAATAAATCAATGCATGTTTCCGTTTCATGTGTTAAATACGGGATCCAAGATGTTTTTTTTTTCGCTTGTTTAAATTGAGCCTATCAAACGTGTTTAACCAACGTGTTAAACCAACATGTTTAACCAACGTGTTTAACCAACCAACCAACCAACCAACCAATCAATCACTTAATGTATGTGTCCGTGTCATGCGTTTAATACGGGATGCAAGGTCTCTTGAGGTCTTTTTCCCTTGTTCTAAGTGACCCTATCAAACGTGTTTAATCAACCAACCAACCAACAAACCAACCAACCAACCAATCAATCAACCAACTAATCAATCAATCAATATGTATGACTGTTTATTTATGACAGTTTATTGAAGGAACAAACTCTCAATTATTCAAGAACATTTTTATTTTATTATTGTTCTTACGTCTCTTCTGAAAAAAAATCCACATATTCTCTGAAACTACAAGTCCAATCGACCTGAAAATTTGCAGTCAGCAGGGCATACATGTACTGAAGGTTCATAAAAAAACTTTTTGCAGATATCTCTCAAGACTTTTCCTAGAAAAAAGAAATGGCAATGCAGTAAAAATCGCTTGCTAGGTCCGTCAATCTCAGTAAAAACCTACAATAAAATGTCCGCTCCGAGATTGAAATACTAATCTGTGTTACAAACAGGTGCTGAAAAATGGACATTATCAAAAAATAATCATTAAATGTGTTTTAAAGTTACACCGGATCGATTAAATCCAAAACATGCACTGCTGTTGAACTGTGATCAAAATGTCAATTTCCTACAATGACAAAAGAAATTACATTGTGTACATTCCATCTCTAGACTTGTTGTCTGTTCAAGGTCCCGACCTAAAAAGAAATTAAAAGACGAAAGTTTTTCCTAATATAAACCCGCGTCACGTGATGTCTCCTCAATCTTGCGCGCGCGCTGTATCTAAAATAAAAGAAAAACTTTCCAAACTAAACATGAAACTTCTCCGGTAACATAATAATATAGACCCCATACCAAAGCAAACAAACAAACAAATAAACAAATACCCCCCCCCCCCCTTTTCCAAATCAATCAATAAAAAAAAATCAATTATCCATTCATCAGAGGGGAAAGACTGCCTAACAATTGTTTTCAAAACAATTGCTTTATATTTTTTTTTTTTTTCTTCCGCCTAATTTTTTTCTTGCGTAGTATTGTTGTTTAATAAGTTGTCGCTTAGATATTTGGAATATGATATCGTATAGTTTATACGCTTTAAAAATTTACAACTGCGTAACAAAATACTTTATGTTGTAAGAGTTATCTCCCCAATCACTGTTTTTCTTGTGGCCACTACTCCTTCGCAACCGTAAAAGATTACGACAAAATTATTTTAGCAAATTGCTCGTTACATCTTCAGGATTAGGATTTTAATTTTGACCGAAGCTATCCAGAGACTCCATATGAGAGTTATTCCCCCTTATGTATTTGATATAGGTGATATGTGTTTCTAACTGGTAAACCATAAGTGATATAGACCTAGGGTCTCTTGATTTGAGATCCTTGGTCCAAAAAAATGAAAATAAGGTCAAGGTCAAAGGTCAAGGTCATATTCTAAAATTTGATTTTGGCTTATTTTCACTTATTTTCAAATACCGTATGACATATCGACAAATATTTTTTCCTAAATTGTTAGTTGCGACATGTCCTTACTTGTATATTTTGGTTGAAAGGGTGCGCATACAATAAATGGGAGTTTTTGTCCATCTTACATTTAGAATTACGCGTAAAGTGGTATTACTCATTAACCAAACATATTAAAGACCTTGGGTCTTATGATTTAAGGTCCTTGGTTTGTGACCTTGAAATTGAGGTCAAGGTCATAGGTTAAAAGGACGTTCTAGATTTTGACCTTTGCTTTAAATTCCTATAAATACATCATAAAGCCATAGGAACTAACATTTTAAACTGATTTTTCATATTTCAATATCAAAATAACTCTTTACTAGTGGAAAGACCTACAATTGTTCTCTGAACAATTGGTTTTTAATTATTATTATTTTTTTTTTTCTTCCGCCTAAATTTTTTTCTTGCGTAATATTGATGTTTCAAAAAATGTCGCTTAGAAATTTGGAATATGATGTCGTATAGTTTATACGCTTTAAAATTTTACAACTGCGTAACAAAATACTTTACGTTGTAAGAGTTATCTCCCCAAACACTGTTTTTCTTGTGGCCACTACTCCTTCGCAACCGTAAAAAAGTACGACAAATTTATTCTACTAAATTGCTCGTTACTTCTTCAGGATTAGGATATTCATTTAGACCGAAGCCGTATAGAGATTCCATATGAGAGTTATTCCCCCTTTTGTATTTGAAATTTTGAAATGTATTTTAAACTGGAAATCCATAAGTGATAGGGACCAGGGGTCTTTTGATTTGAGATCTTTGGTCCAAAAAAATGAAAATAAGGTCAAGGTCAAAGGTCAAGGTCATATTCTAAAATTTGATTTTTGCTTATTTTCACTTATTTTCAAATACCGTATGACATATCGACAAATATTTTTTCCTAAATTGTTAGTTGCGACATGTCCTTACTTGTATATTTTGGTTGAAAGGGTGCGCATACAATAAATGGGAGTTTTTGTCCATCTTACATTTAGAATTACGCGTAAAGTGGTATAACTCATTAACCAAACATATTAAAGACCTTGGGTCTTATGATTTAAGGTCCTTGGTTTGTGACCTTGAAATTGAGGTCAAGGTCATAGGTTAAAAGGACGTTCTAGATTTTGACCTTTGCTTTAAATTCATATAAATACATCAAAAAGCCATAGGAACTAACATTTTAAACTGATTTTTCATATTTCAATATCAAAATAGCTCTTTACTAGTGGAAAGACCTTCAATTGTTCTCTGAACAATTGGTTTTTAATTATTTTTTTTTTTTTTTTCTTCCGCCTAATTTTTTTCTTGCGTAGTATTGCTGTTTCAAAAGATGTCGCTTAGATATTTGAAATATGATATCGTATAGTTTATATGCTTTAAAAATTTACAACGACGTAACAAAATACTTAACGTTGTAAGAGTTATCTCCCCAAACACTGTTTTTCTTGTGGCCACTACTCCTTCGCAACCGTAAAAGATTACGACAAATTTATTTTACCAAATTGCTCGTTACATCTTAAAGATAAGGATATTCATTTGGACCGAAGCTTGATGAAGACTCCATATGAGAGTTATTTCCCCTTTTTCATTTGATTCAAGTAACATGCATTTCTAACTAGTAAACCATAAGTGATATAGACCTAGGGTTTTTAGATTTGAGGTCCTTGGTCCAAAAAAATGAAAATGAGGTCAAGGTCATATTCTAAATTTTGATTTTGGCTTATTTTCACTTATTTTCAAATACCGTATGACATATCGACAAATAATTTTTCATAAATTGTTAGTTGCGACATGTCGTTACTTGTATATTTTGGTTGAAAGGGTGCCCAGACAGTAAATGGGAGATTTTCCCCATCTTACATTTAGAATTACGCCTAAAGTTATATAACTCATTAACCAAACTTATTAAAGACATAGGATCCTTTGATTTAAGGTCCTTGGTTTGTGACCATGAAATTGAGGTCAAGGTCATAGGTTAATAGGTCGTTCTAGATTTTGACCTTTGCTTTAAATTTATATAAATACATCATAAAGCCATAGGAACTAACATTTTAAACTGATTTTTAATATTTCAATATCAAAATAGATCTTTACTAGTGGAAAGACCTTCAATTGTTCTCTGAACAATTGGTTTTTAATTAGGTCTTTCACCTTTCGGATGAAAGACCTATTGTTTTTGTTCTGATTATTATGATTATTATTATTTTTTTTTTTTTTCTTCCGCCTAATTTTTTTTCTTGCGTATTATTGATGTTTCAATATAAAATAGATCTTATATGGAAAGACTTCATTGTTTATGAACAATTGTTTTAATTAGGTCTTTACTTTCGGATTAAAGACCTATTTTTTTGTCTGATTATCTTGAATTAATATATTTTTTTATTTTTTCTTCGCTAATTTTTTATTCTTGCGTATTATGATGTTTCAAAAGATGCGCGTTAGAATTATGGAATATATGTCGTTTAGTATTTAAGCTTTAAAATTTTACAACTGGCGTAAAAAATACTTTAAGTTGTAAGGTTATCTCCCATAATGTTTTTTCTTGTGCCACTACTACTTCAACGTAAAAAGTACGACAAATTTATTCTATAAATTGCTCGTTACTTCTTCAGGATTAGGATACATTATAGACCGAAGCGTTTAAGATTCCTATGGAGTTATTCCCCTTTGTATTTGAAATTTTGAATGTATTTTAAACTTTTAAATCCAAATGATAGGGACCAGGGTCTTTTGAATTGAGATCCTTGGTCAAAACATGAAATTAGGTCAAGGTCAAAGGTCAAGGTCGTTTTTAGATTTATTGCTTTGATTTCGCTATAACTTTAGAATTGTTTGATACAGACAATTAGATAGTCAAAAAATGCTTGGTACTCCAAGTGCAACTTGTTACATTATCGTATAGATTTTAACCATTAGTAAGGACATAATCCCATTAATGGTTCTATATAACCATTTTAGCAAACTTAACAATGCCTTGACCATAGGTCTTTGCATGTATTGTGAAGCAATGACTTGACAAGTACAATGTAGTCAAGTCATGTACATTGATTTGGCACCTAGAGTTTCATGTGTTGCAACACCACACAATCAACCATCATCAATCATCAATCAATCGATAACAATCATCAATAGGATCAATCACATCAATCAGATAATCACATATGATCAGACAATAATCATCATGTTCCGTCTCATGGTTTATTATGGTTCAGTCTTCTTGTTTCTTTCGCTGTTCAATTGACCCTATCCAACGTGTTTAACTAACCAACCAACCAACCAACTAATGAATCAATCAATCAATCAATCAATCAATCAATCATGATCATGATCAAGCAATCATGTTTCATGAAAAATTGAAATTTAATATTGTTCTTGCGTCACTTCTGAAAACAAATCCACATGTACTCTGAAACTACGAGTACAATCGACCTCAAAATTTGCAGTCAGCAGGGCATACATGTACTAAAAGTTTATAAAAAAACTTGGTGCAGATATCTTTTAAAACTTTTCCTAGAGAAAAGAAATGGCAATGCCGTAAAAATCGCTTGCTAGGTCCGTAAATCTGAGTAAAAACCTACAATAAAATGTCCGCTCCGAGATTGAAATACTAATCTGAGTTACAAACAGGTGCTGAAAAATGTACAATATCAGAAAATAATCAATAAATGTGTTTTAAAGTTACACCGGATCAATTAAATCCAAAATATGCACTGCTCGTGAACTGTCATCAAGATGTCAATTTCCTACAATGACAAAAGAAATTACATTGTGTACATTCCATCTCTATACATGTTGTCTGTTCAACGTCCCGACCTAAAAAGAAATAAAAAGTTTTTCTTAATATAAACCCGTGTCACGTGGTGTCTCCTCAATCTGGCGCGCGCGCTGGACCTAAAATAAAATAAAAACTTTCCAAACTAAACATGAAACTTCTCCGGTAACACAATAATATAGACCCCATACCGAAACAAACAAACGAACAAACAAATAAACAACCCCCCCCCTAAAATCAATTTCAAAGGGGAAAGACCATGTACAATTGCTTTTTAAAAGCAATTGATTTATATTTTTAGGTCTTTCCACCTTTCCGTGGAAAGACCTATTGAATTTGTTCTGATTATTATTATTCTTATTTTTTTTTTTTTTTTTTCTTCCGCCTAATTTTTTTTCTTGCGTATTATTGATGTTTCAAAAGATGTCGCTTAGATATTTGGAATATGGTATCGTATAGTTTATACGCTTTAAAAATTTACAACTGTGTAACAAAATACTTTACGTTGTAAGAGTTATCTCCCCAAACACTGTTTTTCTTGTGGCCACTACTCCTTCGCAACCGTTAAAGATTATGACAAATTTATTTTACCAAATTGCTCGTTACATCTTCAGGATTAGGATATTCATTTGGACCGAAGCTTTACGGAGACTCCATATGAGAGTTATTCCCCCTTTTCCCTTAAATTAAGTGATATGCATTTCTAAATGGTAAACCATAAGTGATAAAGACATAGGGTCTTTAGATTTGGGTCCTTGGTCGAAAATAATAAAAATGAGGTCAAGGTCAAAGGTCAAGGTCATATTCCAAATTTTGATTTTGGCTTATTTTCATTTATTTTCAAATACCTTATGACATATCGACAAATAATTTTTCATAAATTGTTAGTTGCGACATGTCCTTACTTGTATATTTTGATTGAAAGGGTGCGCAGACAATAAATAGGAGTTTTTGCCCATCTTACATTTAGAATTACGCGTAAAGTGATATTACTAATAAACCAAACATATTAAAGACCTTGGGTCTTTTGATTTAAGGTCCTTGGTTTGTGAACTTGAAATTGAGGTCAAGGTCATAGGTTAATATGACGTTCTAGATTTTGACCTTTGCTTTAAATTCATATAAATACATCATACAGCCATAGGAACTAACATTTTAAACTGATTTTTAATATTTCAATATCAAAAAAGATCTTTTCTAGTGGAAAGACCTACAATTGTTCTCTGAACAATTGGTTTTTAATTATTAGGTCTTTCCACCTTTCCGTGGAAAGACCTATTGAATTTGTTCTGATTATTATTATTATTATTATTATTTTTTTTTTTTTTTTCTTCCGCCTAATTTTTTTCTTGCGTATTATGGATGTTTCAAAAGATGTCGCTTAGATATTTGGAATATGGTATCGTATAGTTTATACGCTTTAAAAATTTACAACTGTGTAACAAAATACTTTACGTTGTAAGAGTTATCTCCCCAAACACTGTTTTTCTTGTGGCCACTACTCCTTCGCAACCGTTAAAGATTACGACAAATTTATTTTACCAAATTGCTCGTTACATCTTCAGGATTAGGATATTCATTTGGACTGAAGCTTTACGGAGACTCCATATGAGAGTTATTCCCCCTTTTCCCTTAAATTAAGTGATATGCATTTCTAAATGGTAAACCATAAGTGATAAAGACATAGGGTCTTTAGATTTGGGGTCCTTGGTCGAAAATAATAAAAATGAGGTCAAGGTCAAAGGTCAAGGTCATATTCTAAATTTTGATTTTGGCTTATTTTCATTTATTTTCAAATACCTTATGACATATCGACAAATAATTTTTCATAAATTGTTAGTTGCGACATGTCCTTACTTGTATATTTTGATTGAATAGTTAGCAAAGTTACCAGGATTATAATTTAGTACGCCAGACGCGCGTTTCGTCTACATAAGACTCATCAGTGACGCTCAAATCAAAATATTTATAAAGCCAAACAAGTACAAAGTTGAAGAGCATTGAGGATACAAAAATTACAAAAAGTTGTGCCAAATACGGCTAAGGTAATCTATGCCTGGGATAAGAAAATCCTTAGTTTTTCGAAAATTTCAAAGTTTTGTTAACAGGAAATTTATAAAAATGACCACATTATTGATATTCATGTCAACACCGAAGTGTTGACTACTGGGCTGGTGATACCCTCGGGGACGAAACGTCCACCAGCAGTGGCATCGACCCAGTGGTGTAAATAGTTAGCAAAGTTACCAGGATTATAATTTAGTACGCCAGACGCGCGTTTCGTCTACATAAGACTCATCAGTGACGCTCAAATCAAAATATTTATAAAGCCAAACAAGTACAAAGTTGAAGAGCATTGAGGATACAAAAATTACAAAAAGTTGTGCCAAATACGGCTAAGGTAATCTATGCCTGGGATAAGAAAATCCTTAGTTTTTCGAAAATTTCAAAGTTTTGTTAACAGGAAATTTATAAAAATGACCACATTATTGATATTCATGTCAACACCGAAGTGTTGACTACTGGGCTGGTGATACCCTCGGGGACGAAACGTCCACCAGCAGTGGCATCGACCCAGTGGTGTAAATAGTTAGCAAAGTTACCAGGATTATAATTTAGTACGCCAGACGCGCGTTTCGTCTACATAAGACTCATCAGTGACGCTCAAATCAAAATATTTATAAAGCCAAACAAGTACAAAGTTGAAGAGCATTGAGGATACAAAAATTACAAAAAGTTGTGCCAAATACGGCTAAGGTAATCTATGCCTGGGATAAGAAAATCCTTAGTTTTTCGAAAATTTCAAAGTTTTGTTAACAGGAAATTTATAAAAATGACCACATTATTGATATTCATGTCAACACCGATGTGTTGACTACTGGGCTGGTGATACCCTCGGGGACGAAACGTCCACCAGCAGTGGCATCGACCCAGTGGTGTAAATAGTTAGCAAAGTTACCAGGATTATAATTTAGTACGCCAGACGCGTACGAAAGGGTGCGCAGACAATAAATAGGAGTTTTTGCCCATCTTACATTTAGAATTACGCGTAAAGTGATATTACTAATAAACCAAACATATTAAAGACCTTGGGTCTTTTGATTTAAGGTCCTTGGTTTGTGAACTTGAAATTGAGGTCAAGGTCATAGGTTAATATGACGTTCTAGATTTTGACCTTTGCTTTAAATTCATATAAATACATCATACAGCCATAGGAACTAACATTTTAAACTGATTTTTAATATTTCAATATCAAAAAAGATCTTTTCTAGTGGAAAGACCTACAATTGTTCTCTGAACAATTGGTTTTTAATTATTATTATTATTATTATTATTATTATTTTTTTTTTTCTTCCGCCTAATTTTTTTCTTGCGTAGTATTGATGTTTCTAAAGATGTCGCTTAGATATTTGGAATATGATATTGTATGGTTGATACGCTTTAAAAATTTACAACCGCATAACAAAATACTTTACATTGTAAGAGTTATCTCCCCGAACACTGTTTTTCTTGTGGCCACTAATCCTTCGCAACCGTAAAAGATTACGACAAATTTATTTTGCCTAATTGCTCGTTACATCTTAAGGATAAGGATATTCATTTGGACCAAAGCTATATGGCGACCCCATATGAGAGTTATTCCCCCTTTTTCATTTGATTCAAGTGATATGCATTTCTAACTAGTAAACCATAAGTGATAGAGATCTAGGGTCTTCAGATTTGAGGTCCTTGGTCCAAAAAAACGAAAATGAGGTCAAGGTCAAAGGTCAAGGTCATATTCTAAATTTTGATTTTGGCTTATTTTCACTAATTTTCAAATACCGTATGACATATTGACAAATAATTTTTCATAAATTGTTAGTTGCGACATGTCCTTACTTGTATATTTTGGTTGAAAGGGTGCGCTTACAAGAAATGGGAGTTTTTGTCCATCTTACATTTAGAATTATGCGTAAAGTAGTATTACTCATTAACCAAACATATTAAAGACCTAGGGTCTTTTGATTTAAGGTCTTTGGTTTATGACTTTGAAATTGAGGTCAAGGTCATAGGTTAATTCGACGTTCTAGATTTTGACCTTTGCTTTAAATTCATATAAATACATCATAAAGCCATAGGAACTAATATTTTAAACTGATTTTTCATATTTCAATATCAAAATAGACCTTTACTAGTGGAAAGACCTACAATTGTTCTCTGAACAATTGGTTTTTAATTATTATTTTTTTTTTTTCTTCCGCCTTAATTTTTTTCTTGCGTAGTAATGATGTTTCAAAAGATGTCGCTTACATATTTGGAATATGATGTCGTATAATTTATACGCTTTAAAAATTTATAACTGCGTAGCAAAATACTTTACGTTGTAAGAGTTATCTCCCCAAACAGTGTTTTTCTTGTGGCCACTACTCCTTCGCAACCGTAAAAGATTACGACAATTTTTTTTTACCAAATTGCTCGTTACTACTTCAGGATCAGGATATTCACTTGGACCGAAGCTATCCGGAGACTCCATATGAGAGTTATTTCCCCTTATGCATTTGATATAAGTGATATGCGTTTCTAACTGGTAAATTATCAGTGATATAGGCCTAGGGTCTTTGGATTTAAGTTCCTTGGTCCAAAAAAATGAAAATAAGGTCAAGGTCAAAGGTCAAGGTCATATTCTAAATTTTGATTTTGGCTTATTTTCTCTTATTTTCAACAACCGTGAAAGATATTGACAAATTATTTTTACTAAATTGTGAGTTGCGACATGTTTTAACTTATAAATTTTGGTTGGAAGGGTGCGTAAACAATAAATGAGAGTTTTCGCTCATCTTATATTTAAAATTATGCCTAAAGTGATATAACTCATTAACCATACATATTACAGACCTAGGGTCTTTTTATTTGAGGTCCTTGGTTGGTGACCTTGAAATTGAGGTCAAGGTCAAAGGTTAATAGGACGTTCTAGATTTTGATCTTTGCTTTAAATTCATATTTATACATTATAAAGTCATAGGAACTGACATTTTAGATAATTTTTTAATATTTGGATAATAAAATAGATCTTTACTTGTGGAAAGACCTTCAATTGTTCTTTGAACAATTGTTTTTTAATTATTATTAGGTCTTTCCACCTTTCCGTGGAAAGACCTATAGGTTTTGTTCTGATTATTAGGTCTTTCCACCTTTCCGTGGAAAGACCTATTGAATTTGTTCTGATTATTATTTTTTTTTTTTTTTTTTTTTCTTCCGCCTAATTTTTTTCTTGCGTAGTATTGCTGTTTCAAAAGATGTCGCTTAGATATTTGAAATATGATATCGTATAGTTTATATGCTTTAAAAATGTACAACGACGTAACAAAATACTTAACGTTGTAAGAGTTATCTCCCCAAACACTGTTTTTCTTGTGTCCACTACTCCTTCGCAACCGTAAAAGATTACGACAAATTTATTTTACCAAATTGCTCGTTACATCTTAAAGATAAGGATATTCATTTGGACCGAAGCTTGATGAAGACTCCATATGAGAGTTATTTCCCCTTTTTCATTTGATTCAAGTAACATGCATTTCTAACTAGTAAACCATAAGTGATATAGACCTAGGGTTTTTAGATTTGAGGTCCTTGGTCCAAAAAAATGAAAATGAGGTCAAGGTCATATTCTAAATTTTGATTTTGGCTTATTTTCACTTATTTTCAAATACCGTATGACATATCGACAAATAATTTGTCATAAATTGTTAGTTGCGACATGTCGTTACTTGTATATTTTGGTTGAAAGGGTGCGCAGACAGTAAATGGTTGATTTTCCCCATCTTACATTTAGAATTACGCCTAAAGTTATATAACTCATTAACCAAACTTATTAAAGACATAGGATCCTTTGATTTAAGGTCCTTGGTTTGTGACCTTGAAATTGAGGTCAAGGTCATATGTTAATAGGTCGTTCTAGATTTTGACCTTTGCTTTAAATTCATATAAATACATCATAAAGCCATAGGAACTAACATTTTAAACTGATTTTTCATATTTCAATATCAAAATAGATCTTTACTAGTGGAAAGACCTTCAATTGTTCTCTGAACAATTGGTTTTTAATTAGGTCTTTCACCTTTCGGATGAAAGACCTATTGTTTTTGTTCTGATTATTATGATTATTATTAGGTCTTTCCACTTTTCCGTGGAAAGACCTATAGGTTTTGTTCTGATTATTATTATTTTTCTTCTTCCGCCTAAATTTTTTTCTTGCGTAGTTTTGTTGTTTCAAAAGATATCGCTTAGATATTTGGAATATGATATCGTATAGTTTATACGCTTTAAAAAATGACAACCGCGTAACAAAATACTTAACCTTGTAAGAGTTTTCTCCCCAAACACTGTTTTTCTTGTGGCCACTACTCATTCGCAACCGTAAAAGATTACGACAAATTAATTTTACCAAATTGCTCGTTACATCTTAAGGATTAGGATATTCATTTGGACCGAAGCTTTACGGAGACTCCATATGAGAGTTATTCCCCATTTTCATTAGAATTAAGTGATATGCATTTCTAAATGGTAAACCATAAGTGATAGAGACCAAGGGTTTTCAGATTTGAGGTCCTTGGTCCAAAAAAATTAAAAATGAGGTCAAGGTCAAAGGTGAAGGTCATATTCTAAATTTTGATTTTGGCTAATTTTCCCTTATTTTCAAAAACCTTAAAAGATATCGACAAATTATTTGTACTAAATTGTTAGTTGCGACATGTTGTAACTTATAAATTTTGGTTGGAAGGGTGGGTAAACAATAAATGAGAGTTTTCGCCATCTTATATTTAAAATCATGCCTAAAGTGATATAACTCATTAACCATACATATTACAGACCTAGGGTCTTTTTATTTGAGGTCCTTGGTTGGTGACCATGAAATTGAGGACAAGGTCAAAGGTTAATAGGACGTTTTAGATTTTGACCTTTGCTTTAAATTCATATTTATACATTATAAAGTCATAGGAACTGACATTTTTGATTGATTTTTAATATTTTGATAATAAAATAGATCTTTACTTGTGGAAAGACCTTCAATTGTTCTTTGAACAATTGGTTTTTAATTATTATTTTTTTTTTTTCTTCCGCCTAAATTTTTTTCTTGCGTAATATTGATGTTTCAAAAGATGTCGCTTAGAAATTTGGAATATGATGTCGTATAGTTTATACGCTTTAAAATTTTACAACTGCGTAACAAAATACTTTACGTTGTAAGAGTTATCTCCCCAAACACTGTGGCCACTACTCCTTCGCAACCGTAAAAAAGTACGACAAATTTATTCTACTAAATTGCTCGTTACTTCTTCAGGATTAGGATATTCATTTAGACCGAAGCCGTATAGAGATTCCATATGAGAGTTATTCCCCCTTTTGTATTTGAAATTTTGAAATGTATTTTAAACTGGAAATCCATAAGTGATAGGGACCAAGGGTCTTTTGATTTGAGATCCTTGGTCCAAAAAAATTAAATTTAGGTCAAGGTCAAAGGTCAAGGTCGTATTTTAGATTTTTATTTGTCTTTGATTTCCCTATAACTTTAGAATTGTTATAGATACAGAAAATTTAGATAGTGAAAAATGCTTGGTACTCCAAGGGGCAACTTTGTTACATTATGACTGTATTGATTTTACCATTGTGTAAGGGACATAATCCCCATTAATGGTTTATATATAGCCATTTTTAGGCAAAATTTTTAACCAAATGTCCTTGACCCATAGGGTCTTTTGCAATGAAATTGTGAAGCAATGACCTTGACAAAGGTCACAATGTCAAAGGTCAAGGTCATGTACATATGTGATTTGGGGCACTACTTGAAGAGTTTTATGTGTTTGCCAACCAACCAACCAACCAACCAACCAATCAATCAATCAATCAATCGATCAATCAATCAATCAATCAATCGATCAATCAATCAATCAATCAATCAATCAATCAATCAATCAATCAATCATGATCAATCAATCAATCATGATTATGATCAATCAACCAATAATGATCATGATCAATCAATCAATCATGTTTCCGTCTCATGTGTTTATTATAGGGTTCAAGATCTTCTTTGTTTCTTTTTCGCTGTTTCAATTGACCCTATCCAACGTGTTTAACTAACCAACCAACCAACCAACTAATGAATCAATCAATCAATCAATCAATCAATCAATCATGATCATGATCAAGCAATCATGTTTCATGAAAAATTGAAATTTAATATTGTTCTTGCGTCACTTCTGAAAAAAAATCCACATGTACTCTGAAACTACGAGTACAATCGACCTCAAAATTTGCAGTCAGCAGGGCATACATGTACTAAAAGTTTATAAAAAAACTTGATGCAGATATCTTTTAAAACTTTTCCTAGAGAAAAGAAATGGCAATGCCGTAAAAATCGCTTGCTAGGTCCGTAAATCTGAGTAAAAACCTACAATAAAATGTCCGCTCCGAGATTGAAATACTAATCTGAGTTACAAACAGGTGCTGAAAAATGTACAATATCAGAAAATAATCAATAAATGTGTTTTAAAGTTACACCGGATCAATTAAATCCAAAACATGCACTGCTCGTGAACTGTCATCAAGATGTCAATTTCCTACAATAACAAAAGAAATTACATTGTGTACATTCCATCTCTATACATGTTGTCTGTTCAACGTCCCGACCTAAAAAGAAATAAAAAGACTAAGTTTTTCTTAATATAAACCCGTGTCACGTGGTGTCTCCTCAATCTGGCGCGCGCGCTGGACCTAAAATAAAATAAAAACTTTCCAAACTAAACATGAAACTTCTCCGGTAACACAATAATAAAGACCCCATACCGAAACAAACAAACGAACAAACAAATAAACCCCCCCCCCCCATACAATCAATTTCAAAGGGGGAAAGACCATGTACAATTGCTTTTTAAAAGCAATTGATTTATATTTATTAGGTCTTTCCACCTTTCCGTGGAAAGACCTATTGAATTTGTTCTGATTATTATTATTATTATTATTATTTTTTTTTTTTTTTTTCTTCCGCCTAATTTTTTTTCTTGCGTATTATTGATGTTTCAAAAGATGTCGCTTAGATATTTGGACTATGGTATCGTATAGTTTATACGCTTTAAAAATTTACAACTGTGTAACAAAATACTTTACGTTGTAAGAGTTATCTCCCCAAACACTGTTTTTCTTGTGGCCACTACTCCTTCGCAACCGTTAAAGATTACGACAAATTTATTTTACCAAATTGCTCGTTACATCTTCAGGATTAGGATATTCATTTGGACCGAAGCTTTACGGAGACTCCATATGAGAGTTATTCCCCCTTTTCCCTTAAATTAAGTGATATGCATTTCTAAATGGTAAACCATAAGTGATAAAGACATAGGGTCTTTAGATTTGGGGTCCTTGGTCGAAAATAATAAAAATGAGGTCAAGGTCAAAGGTCAAGGTCATATTCTAAATTTTGATTTTGGCTTATTTTCATTTATTTTCAAATACCTTATGACATATCGACAAATAATTTTTCATAAATTGTTAGTTGCGACATGTCCTTACTTGTATATTTTGATTGAAAGGGTGCGCAGACAATAAATAGGAGTTTTTGCCCATCTTACATTTAGAATTACGCGTAAAGTGATATTACTAATAAACCAAACATATTAAAGACCTTGGGTCTTTTGATTTAAGGTCCTTGGTTTGTGAACTTGAAATTGAGGTCAAGGTCATAGGTTAATATGACGTTCTAGATTTTGACCTTTGCTTTAAATTCATATAAATACATCATACAGCCATAGGAACTAACATTTTAAACTGATTTTTAATATTTCAATATCAAAAAAGATCTTTTCTAGTGGAAAGACCTACAATTGTTCTCTGAACAATTGGTTTTTAATTATTATTATTTTTTTTTTTTCTTCCGCCTTAATTTTTTTCTTGCGTAGTAATGATGTTTCAAAAGATGTCGCTTACATATTTGGAATATGATGTCGTATAATTTATACGCTTTAAAAATTTATAACTGCGTAGCAAAATACTTTACGTTGTAAGAGTTATCTCCCCAAACAGTGTTTTTCTTGTGGCCACTACTCCTTCGCAACCGTAAAAGATTACGACAAATTTATTTTACCAAATTGCTCGTTACATCTTAAGGATTAGGATATTCATTTGGACCGAAGCTTTACGGAGACTCCATATGAGAGTTATTCCCCTTTTTCATTTAAATTAAGTGATATGCATTTCTAAATGATAAACCAAATGTGATAGAGACCAAGGGTCTTTAGATTAGAGGTCCTGAGTAAAAAAAAATGAAAATTAGGTCAAGGTCAAAGGTCAAGGTCAAATTTTAAATTTTGAATTTGGCTTATTTGCACTTATCTTTACTTTGCACTTAACTTTATAAGATTTCGACATTTTTTTTTACTAAATTGTAAGTTGCGACATGTTGTAACTTATGAATTGTGATTGGAAGGGTGCGTAGACAATAAATGGGAGTTTTTGCCCCTCATATATTTAGAATTATGCGTAAAGTGATATTACTCATGAACCATACATAATACAGTCCTAGGGTCTTTTGATTTGGGATCCTTGGTTTATGACCTTGAAATTGAGGTCAAGGTCATAGGTTAATTGGACGTTCTAGATTTTGAGCTTTGCTCGAAATTCATATTTTTATATCATAAAGCCATAGCAACTACATTTTCAACTGAATCTTAATATTTTTATATCAAAATAGATCCTTATTGGTTGAAAGACCTTCAATTGTTCTTTGAACAATTGGTTTTTAATTAGGTCTTTCAACCTTTCAGGTGAAAGACCTATTGTATTTGTTCTGATTATTAAGGTCTTTCCTTTACTAAAGGGAAAGACCTTACTGTATTTCTTCTGTTTATTATTATTATTCTTCCGTTAAACTTTGACAAATTTAGCCGCGTTAACCGTAAGACGTGTCGCTTTCATATTCACAATTTGTATCAGTGTCATGAATACCTATCCAGAACTCACCCTGTGAGTCGAAATATTTTGTCGGTTCGGAGTTATCCCTCCGAAACCAAAAAACCTTGTTATCGTTCCAACACCGTAACCGTAATAGGTAGAAAAAAAACAAAGGGTGAAATTTGTTCAGGACCAGACACCGGTTCTTCGTTACATTTGGATCGAAAAGATTCAACGACTCATTGGTAGGGTTATGCCCCTTTGAAAATTAACCGGTGTCGGTTGGCCACCAAAACTCAGAAACTGTTAGTCGTAGACACCTAGGATCTTCACCAATCATCATCAATTCATGTATCTTTGAAAAATACCTCAAGGTCAAATTTGTATGTTGACCTTGACCTTTGACCTAACATCTTGTTATGGGATAATCTCAGAAACCATAAAACTTACAGAAGTTTTAAATAGTGGAAAATGTTTGGGTCATTATGGCGCAACTTTGTTACATTTTGACCAAAAAGATTTGACCTTTTTTTAAGGGGCATAACCCCTGTTTTAGGTTTCTGAAAGACAAAATCAGCTTTTACTATATAACCAAAGGTCCTAGACCCTTGGGGTCTTCAGTAATGGCATTGGGGACTGATGACCTTGACAAAGGTCAAAAGGTCAAAGGTCAAGGTCATGTCCCAGATAGCGAATTTAGTGTTTTTAACCTTATATAAAGGATTTTTTGTGTTTTTTCGAGCTTTTAAAGGTTGACTTTGACCTTTTCAATACATTCTACGTCTGTTGGAACAAGTATTTTACATTACAAAAGGAAAGACCTCTCAATTGTTCAAGAACAATTGACAGTTTAATTATTATTATTATTTTTTTTTTTTTTTTTCTTCCACCTAAATTTTTTTCTTGCGTAGTATTGATGTTTCAAAAGATGTCGCTTACATATTTGGAATATGATGTTGTATAGTTTATACGCTTTAAAATTTACAACTGCGTAACAAAATACTTTACGTTGTAAGAGTTATCTCCCCAAACACTGTTTTTCTTGTGGCCACTACTCCTTCGCAACCGTAAAAGATTACGACAAATTTATTTTACCAAATTGCTCGTTACATCTTAAGGATTAGGATATTCATTTGGACCGAAGCTTTACAGAGACTCCATATGAGAGTTATTCCCCTTTTTCATTTAAATTAAGTGATATGCATTTCTAAATGGTAAACCATAAGTGATAGAGACCAAGGGTCTTTAGATTTGAGGTCCTTAGTAAAAAAAAATGAAAATGAGGTCAAGGTCAAAGGTAGGTCATATTCTTAATTTTGATTTTGGCTTATTTTCACTTATTTTCAAATACCGTATGACATATTGACAAAAAAAAATTCATAAATTGTTAGTTGGAACATGTCCTTACTTGTATATTTTGGTTGAAAGGGTGCGCATACAAGAAATGGGAGTTTTTGTCGATCTTACATTTAGAATTACGCGTAAAGTGGTATTACTCATTAACCAAACATATTAAAGACCTAGGGTCTTTTGATTTAAGGTCCTTGGTTTGTGACCTTTAAATTGAGGTCAAGGTCATAGGTTAATACGACGTTCTAGATTTTGACCTTTGCTTTAAATTCATATAAATACATCATAAAGCCATAGGAACTAACATTTTAAACTGATTTTTCATATTTCAATATCAAAATAGATCTTTCCTAGTGGAAACAATTGGTTTTTAATTTTTTTTTTTTTTTTTTTTCTTCCGCCTAAATTTTTTTCCTGGGTAGTATTGATGTTTCAAAAGATGTCGCTTACATATTTGGATATGATGTCGTATAGTTTATACGCTTTTAAAAATTTACAACTGCGTAACAAAATACTTTACGTTGTAAGAGTTATCTCCCCAAACACTGTTTTTCTTGTGGCCACTACTCCTTCGCAACCGTAAAAGATTTCGACAAATTTATTTTACCAAATTGCTCGTTACATCTTAAGGATTAGGATATTCATTTGGACCGAAGCTTTACGAAGACTCCATATGAGAGTTATTCCCCTTTTTCATTTAAATTAAGTGATATGCATTTCTAAATGGTAAACCATAAGTGATAGAGAACTCTTTGAACAATTGGTTTTTAATTTATGTCTCGGTTTGTTTATATTCTGTCCCGATAGTTGTGTGGTCTGGGGATGAATGACGATTTTATGTGTGAGAAAGTGATGAAAGTAGTGAAGGCCTTCACCATAATAAAAGTTGGTAAATGTTGAGATGCGGGAGAGTTGAGAATAGTTAATGAGAGTGAATGGATGTGTCTATATATCAAACAATGTAAATTAATTGAAGTGTATATTTTTGAACCTGTATATAATAAATATGTATATCTGAACAGGAGTCTTTAAAGCCAGTGCCTTATAACAGCTCCGTGACATTATGGTGGCCAGCGACGGGATTTATTTTGGATTTTAATTTAACATTTTGAACTTAACTTTCAACTCTACAATATGCCGCCCAAAGGACGATCAAGAAGAAATAGATCGGAAGATGACGAAATTGAAATACGGACAAACTTAAGTACATTTAAACCATCACCTACTAAAGACATTGTGAAACCTACTATATTTTATGGAAATCTAGACGAAGATATTGACAGTTGGCTGAAAATTTTTGATAGAATTGCTACTGCAAATGAATGGAGCCGTGAAAGAAAATTAAATACGCTTCCTGCATTTTTGAGAGACCGTGCAGCGGAATTCTACGAATCTCTGGAGGACGACAAAAAAGGAAGATATAGCAACACTATGTGAATCCCTAAGGAAAAGATTTATGCCAAAGGAATTACAATCATTGTATTACAGTTACCTTTTTCGGGCAAGACAACGTGAAGGACAAAATGTTGAAGATTTCGCTTCGGAAATTAATAAACTTGCAACACGCGCATATTCCGATATGAAAAGAGACCAGAAAGACGTTCTGATTAAAGAACATTTTATTCAAGTACTCAAGCAGGACATTGAACGATTCGTCATGTTATCGAATCCTACAACATTTGAAGAAGCGTTTAGGTCAGCAAAAAGAGAGGAATGCAACAATACTTTGACAAATCGGGACAAACAAACAGTTGCAACATGCGCAATAAGTAATAACAATTTGGAGGATAACATTAAAGATCTTTCTGAACAAATGAAAGTGTTGGCAATGCAAATGAACAATATACCTACGAGAGGAAGAGGTGGTTTTGGAAATCGTGGGAATAGATTCCAACAATCAAGAGGACAAGGAAGAGGACGAGGATATGGAAGCAACAGAAACCTACGAGCATCAGAGGGTAGACCAATTTGCAATTACTGTATGAAAGTTGGACACGTAGAGAGAAGTTGTGATGAGAAGAATTCTACTTATGCGTCGGGAAACTAAGAGCTGCTTCCTTAATAGGAGGGAAGGCAGCAGGAAAGGAAAGGAATCCTCCTAATGTATTTGGAAATAGAAATTTCGGAAATTCGTCTGTCGCGACGTCTGTTCTGAATGATTTGGATATTAGTACTGAAAAATCTTGTCTCGCCAAGGTTAGTTCAGATGTGGTAAAGGAAAATGAAATGAATCCTACTGATATACGTGGAAATAGAAAATTAAGAAATTCGTCTGTCGCGACGTCTGTTCTGAATGATGTGGTTATTTCCGATGTTGTAAAGGAAAATGTTATTTCCTGTGAATTGAATTCAAAATTTTGTGTCGCCAAAATTAGAGGATTAGTCAATGAGAAAAGTGTTTTAATGTTAGTTGATACGGGATCAACAGTTAGTATTGTGAATGATTGTTTTGTTAATAGGAGGGATGTATCTGAAGTAAATAATGTATGTATCACTTGAGGATTTCTTTTTGTCGAGTATCAAGTATCGAGTAACAAAAATAAAGTATTGAGTAATAAAAAGCGAGTATCGAGTTATAAAAAGTGAGTAGCGATTAACAAAAAGCGAGTATCGAGTTATAAAAAGTGAGTAGCGAGTAACAAAAAGCGAGTATCGAGTTATAAAAAGTGAGTAGCGAGTAACAAAAAGCGAGTATCGAGTTATATAAAGTGAGTATCGAGTTATAAAAAGTGAGTAACGAGTAACAAAAAGCGAGTATCGAGTTATAAAAAGTGAGTATCAAGTTATAAAAAGTGAGTATCGAGTAACAAAAAGCGAGTATCGAGTTATAAAAAGTGAGTATCGAGTTATAAAAAGTGAGTAGCGAGTAACAAAAAGTGAGTATCGAGTTATAAAAAGTGAGTATGGAGTAACAAAAAGCGAGTATCGAGTTTAAAAAGTGAGTAGCGAGTAACAAAAAGCGAGTAGCGAGTAACAAAAAAAAAGGCATCGAGTATCAGTCGCAAAAGATACTTTTCTATTTTATATGAATGCATTATCATCCATTGCAAAGGATATTCATTTTACTTCATTTTTTTAAATTGATATATTTTGTTTGCCATTTTGAAAGAACTAATGTTAAAGTAATATAAAGACAATAATAGTGCATTGACTTGACATATCAACGATATAAGGATGAGGCTTAGAAACGGGGAAATGCGAGGCTGTGCCGAGCATTTTCCACGTTTCGGGCCGAATCCTTATATCGTTGATATGTCAAGTCAATGCACTATTATTGTCTTTATACTGCAATCTAAAAAAACATTTTCAATTGTTGTTTAGTGTGTTAATGTTATTTATTTGATTTAAATATTGGAAAAAATCACCCTTTAAAAAGGCCTCATATCACACAGGCGGAGAAATGTACAGCACGATGAAATGTACATCATTACGTACCTGTTGAAAACCGCAATCAATGGTGAACGAATTCGTTTGTTTACAGACTAAAATATCAACAATAAACATAAAACATAATGATTTATAGGTTGCAAACAAAAAATATTAATAAGTGAAATATGTTTTCCCAAAAATTGTAAAAGAAACAAGTTTGAGTCGTTAAACGCATCGTTGTTTACATTGGAAACAAGAACAGGTTGAAGAGGTCGTATGAATAATTAGATATAATTTCGTTAATTTCTATTTAAATATTCATAAGGAAACGTGATATCAGGTCAGTGACTGTATATGACATAGAAATATACGGTCAACTCATTTTGACTGCTCAAATAGAACGAGTGCAGTATAAACTAAAATACATATCATTCTTATAAATGCAGTACAACTGTGCAAGACCCCCATGGGTATTTAAGGTTGCTTACACCAATCTCGTTGTGTCATAGCCAACTACCTTATACCTAGATGATCATGTATCAACATTAAACCATAAACGGAGACATCTTTATTAAAATAGTATGTAAGCTTGAAATTTCCAATCAGTATAAAAACTCAATGAAAATAATAGTGAAAACCTATCTGAAAAAATACACCTTTTCTTTACACTGAAGGATCTGAAAATAGATACAAGGAACGAATTTTACTTTTCAAATTAAATTTTAAATTCGTAAACTTCAAGTTAATAATATGTTATCCTCAATTGGAACTTTAAATAGTAATTTTTGGATTCAAAATCTATGACTGTAATTTTTGCTCTAGTAATGATATAGGTGATGAATTTCATTACTTGTTCCATTGTAAAAAGAATAAAAATGTAAAAGACAATTACATTTCTCAGAATGCATGTTTTCAATTTCACCTACAAAAAAACACCACAATATAATTATTTTGAATGTTACAAGTTTTCAACAGGTACAAAGTCTAGGTTCCTTTTTAAAACGGTCAATGGAATATTATTTATTGAGGGCACGGTTTTAGTGCATGTCTTACGAACAAGCATTTCAGGCAATATATGCATATGCATGTAATGCAATTTATTCTTTTGGGAAGCACCCTTAAAGAACTGTGAGTGAATCACATACTATTAACCAAAAAAATGTGTTTGTGTTTCATCTTTTATAGTTATAACAAGTTTTATAAACATAAGAATGCATTTTTCTACTTTTCACAAGAACTCCAATATAACAGTAAATTTATAAGATAATTGAACACTCTGTAGAGTTTATTGCTAGTATATAATGTAGTAATATGCCGTTTGCAATAAACTTATTAACACAGGGTATCACATGTTAGATTCTAAAGGCATGACACAATGTATATCATAATTAGGGAGCATTACACCAAATTGCAAGACCTGTTTAATTTATTTTTAATGGCAGATTTCTACTGAACTTCGAGATTTTATTAAAGTAAAACAAATGATAACTTCTCCAGCATCCCTGTGTACTACAATTTACTCCTTTTATATTAACCCAATTAAACAAATAAAATAGAAACGCAAAATCTTTTTCGCTACCAAATTTCGGGAGTTTTCACAAAGGCATGGTTTATATACAAGAGGAAGAAGAAGAACGTAAGGCACGTAAGAGGCAAGGGGTGAGTTTTAATTAATCGCTTTTGTATTGTTATCATGTATTTATCATATTTTGAAAATTAAATTTAAGATACATTTGTACTTAATGACAGATATAGATACAAATGTCCTTTACATTTAAATCTAACCATTTCTCGATAGAATACTAGTATATAACCTTTACCAGACAGTGTTTTTTTTTTAAAGAAGACAATAATGTCATAAGAAAAAGAAAACAAACCCACTGAATTTTAGTTAAAGTATCTGAAATGGCACTGATCACATGCAGATGCAAGACTAAACTATTTATATATGTGTGAGAAAAAAATATAAAAACTGAATATATTTTGTGTTTATAAAAAAGATTTACTTGTTTATGTACAGTATTTTATACTGCACTCGTTCTATTTGAGCAGTCAAAATGCGTTGACTGTATATTTCTATGTCATATACAGTCACTGACCTGATATCACTTTTTCTCATGAATATTTAAATAGAAATTGCCGAAATTATAATTAATTATTCATACGACCTATTCAACCTATTCTTGTTTACAATGTATACAACGACATAAACGTATTTCTTTTTAAATTTTTAGAAAAAAAACATATTTCACTTGTTAATATTTTTGGTTTGCAAACTATATATCATTATGTTTTATGCTTATTGTTGATATTTTAGTTCATTCTCAAACAAACTTGTTCATCATCGATTGGAGGTAGATGTACATTTCATTGTGCTGTACATTTCTCCGCCTGAATGATATGAGGCCTTTTATTAAAGGGGGATGTTTTCCCAATATTTAAATCAAATAATAACATACACACTAAACAACAATTGAAAATGTACTATTTTAGATTGCAGTATAAAGACAATAATAGTGCATTGACTTGACATATCAACGATATAAGGATTCGGCCCGAAACAGGGAAAAAGCTCGGCAGAGCCTCGCATTTCCCCGTTTCTAAGCCTCATCCTTATATCGTTGATATGTCAAGTCAATGCACTATTATTGTCTATGTCTTGGTGTCCATTGTCATATGTCCTCTTTTGCCTATCAAATGCTTTTAAAAAAATCGTTCAAAAACTATAGAATTCGTTCCAGTCGATAAGGTCAAATGATTGATCCTGACAGTGTCTAGATTTGAATTTGTTTTTAAGTCTATTAACCAATACGACCATCTTTGATCAGAGCTCAAATTTAATGCAAATCTCAACTCAATGTTTACCCAAAATTAGCATTTATGCCGATATTATTAGTTACATGGTGTGTTAGTGACCTAATACGATATATATGGGGTCAGTAAATTCCATTACCCTATATGGAAATTACTGACCCTATATATATATATCGTATTAGGTCACTAACACACCATGTAACTAATAATATATATATATAGATTCAAGATTCAATATTTTATTAGAGTCTCACCACTTGTAATACATTTAATACAATCATCATAATATATATTGAATAAAACAGTAATTTTATAAATTAAAATTCAAGTGCCATCCTATAACGAATTATGAGAAACTATAGAAATATATATGTTACAGTGAATTTGTATAATCAGGGATTATGTAGAAGCCCTGATTTTTCAGGGATTTTGCATAATTACTAGAAACATTCGTGATTTTATATAATCCCTGAAAATGACCAGTGATTTTACATAATCACTAAAAAATTTAAGAATTATTTAACAAATTACCTGGAATGTTTTCAGGGATTATCAATGATACAAAGATTCTCTGTTCAAGGTAAAAAAATAATCAAATATAGACAAATAAATCCTATTATAACCTCGTTGAGGTTTAAGTAGGCAGTTTTCATTCCCTGCCCATTTATCGAATCTTATTAAAGTAAACTTTTTTTTCTGATAATATTCTATATATTCAACTGTGTTAAATCACATTTACTCATAATAAAAAACAAATAAGTATTTTAAATTGAAATTGATAATACCAACACAAATGCGCATATCATGTAATTGGTTGTAAAATAAAGGGGATTAAAGTTTACGAACAAGGAATTCGAACTAAACAAAGAAGTGCAACTAAACGTCCAGAAACACAAACAGAACACTCGATAGACAAATTGAACACAATTTTGGAGCAGGCTGTGATACCGATTTCGCATGTTGATTGTGGAAAGGAAGACCTAAAAAACATAATGGGTCATCGTTAGAAGGGATGAAAAGGAAACATGAAATAATGCTCATATAGTACAGAAGGGATCAATTTGAGGTGTCTGGTTGACCTTTTTAGCACCTTCAGATGGTTTTTTTAATGAACACTTTATTTGTCTTCAAAGTGCAGTATTTATATTGGGAATCACTGGAGCATGACTGGAGTGGGCCCCTTCTTAGGCAGTCAGTGGGCCTCTGCTTATGAAAATTTCTTGATCCACCACTGAAAGTTTCAGTAAAGTTAGATTAGCATTTTGACAAATTATGTAGAAATTTTTGAGAATGAATGAAAAACCTTATAAATTGACAAAAATGCACTATTTATATTAAAAGCTTTCTTTGCTTATTCACAAGGACGTAACATATCATCAATGCTATTTCGATCTGAGTTTTTTTGTTCATACATAGTCTGGTGCTGTTCCAAGTAGTCTTCTTTTTTCTGTTTCTTGAGAAGTATCTGTTTTACCTGTTTAGTCTCTATAAAGTGTTACAATTCATATTTGAACGCAACACATAAATAGTGACCAAAGAGGTACCGCTATCACATGAGAGAAGCTAGAAAAAGTAAAATGTATACATTTTAAATATTTTTGTGGGACCATGAAATGTGGTATAAAGATAGATATTCATAGGCCATAGAACAAATAAGCAAACAAATTCAAAGGAGATGTACATGTTAGATGAATAATGAAAATAGAAGAGCCATGGTCAGGGGCCCCAAACTTGACAGCATTTGGTGTTGAACAGGTAAAATGTCTGCATTGACAATAAATATAGCCTTTGTTAAAGGTGAGCCAGGTCGCCTTTCCCTAAATCAGCCCGCATATTTCTGGGCTGGGTTGAAAAATAAATGAACATGACTTTGAAAAAAGCTAAAATTTAAAGCTAAAAGAAATACACCAAATTGTGGAGACATCAATTTAAATGTTTGAAATAATAAGGAAGTTGACAAGAACTAAGCTTTTCAGATAGCCTAAAGACTCTTTGCCTCCTGAAATGTTGGCTTGCACAGTGCTTTCCTTAAACGATTTAAATCAGTGTGATAGTTTTCATGAAGAATGCTGAGCGTACAGGTATAATGACAAAATAAAAGTTATGTTACATGTACATGTATCTACCCAAATAAGTAAAATATCAAAATTCTTGACTTCTAAAACAATGATTAATCTCCTGATTAATATCTTATCACTCTATGCCGATGCTGTGCGAAAAATGAAGAAATTTGACTTATCAGTATGCTTCCTTCCACTGATGAAAATTCCATCTGAGTTGATTTATTATTTATTATTGTGCTTTGAATACACCTTATTGCTACAATATGTACATGTCCGCTATTACTAACTGTACATCACAAATGTTCTTATCCAAATAACTATGACGTCTGGCAAGGCTATTTTATTATTTTCTGGGACGCCTTCCTAGGACTTACGTCTGGCAAGGCTATTTATTTTTTTTCTTGGACATCTTCCTATGACATGTATGACGTCATAACACTGAAGCCATTTTTTACATCTGGACTTTGAGAGCAAATTTTGGGGGGAACTTTGTGACCTAATTTATCGTAGGAAGGCGTCCCAGGAAAAAATTAAAATAGCCTTGTCAGCGTCATAATTATTTGGACTAAAATGTTCCATGTAAAATTTTAATGTTATAATAATAAATATCTGATGCCACAAAAGAAAAGTAATTGTTGTATAAGGTCAACGTTTGAAGAGGGACAGATTCTCGGGTAAGCTGGGACAATTAGGGGGGGTGGATACTTCATCAGTCATGCTTCAGTGATTCCCTACATAATAACCAAATAGAAATTATATCATCACGAAAAAATGTACTAATTGTTAGACCTGATGATGTGAATAAATTGAAATCAGACATATCAAATGCAGTTCTCAGTGCTGTTGATATATCAATGGACAATGACTGCTTATACTATAATAGTCCTGTCACCGAATAGAAGTTCCTTCATAATACAAGTTCCAAAAGGAAAAATTATTCTGGAATATTTTTTCCACAGGAATAAATATTACAGTGTATGTTCCTAACGGAATAAATGGTATAGAATATTTGTTCCAACAGGAATAGATATTATGATAATGTCCGGTACTAAATTTGATACACACATCGGTGATTGTTTTAGATTATATCCACACCTTTATCAATGGCTTTCATTTGATATTAGTAGTACAGACACTGCTTACCTTGTATATGAGCACGATCATGATTAATGCACTGTCTGCATGATGCTTAATGAAAAAATGTTAGTGTAATAATCTTATTAACTATTTTTTTCTGAAGCATTTGTCTCGTGAAATTCTCTGTTTCTCTTGAACTGAATAATTGTGATTGCCCTATTCGCATTGCTTTTTGATTTATTCGTAAAAGAATAATGACCAAGTCGACAAAGAATTTTTTCTTACAAACTTTTGCATTTCCCCTTAACATACGACGTGATCTGAGACAACCTGCAGCAATAACATTTTAATGTTAAAAGCCAGAAAGCCAGGCCTATACAACTCTTGAGATAAAACAAAAATGGAAACACAGATAGCCAATTCAAAGAGTATTTGTTATAATGAGGTAGTTACAACTTTCGGGTTATCAGTATCACATAATGATGATAGTCAAAAGCAATATGTGCTTTTTCCAAAATACGTTTCATTAATATTATTCGACCTGATTTAAAACGAAAAATTAACATTAAGGCTGCGTGATTTTTTTCTTAGATTCCGTCATCCAGCCAGTTTCTACAGAACAATAATATAAAACTCCTAAAAAGGTTCTGGAGTAATCTTCTTTCAGTAAACATGATAATTTAAAAAGAAAAAAATTTTCAACCATTTATTGAGTAAAATGCACATTAAAGGTCTCTTAATTAGGACAACTAAAACATTAATATATGAATTACATACATCTTGGAACAGAAACCAATGTCCACGGGTGAGGTATTTGTATTCTCAAAACAGTCAGATATCATTGAGAATTTCGATGTGATAGAAGATGATGGCAACTATTTCACTGACTTTAAATTGTACCATAATGCATGTCCGTCGTTGTATGAAATTCAGACATTAAGAATTTCACTAGAATTAATTTATAATAAATGTTATATCAATTTGTACTCCGAAATTTAACCACATCAGTGAAAATGGGAAACCTTCGAAACGAGCCAACATACATATCCAAGTTTACGATATTAACAGAGTAATGGAGGACAGGCTATCATTGAGGCTTACCTGTAACGAATTGTACATCTTGGCCCTTTTAGTGATTCGGTGAAAAGTATGGTGTTATACGTTGCGTTAATATCTGAACTAATAGAACACAAGGAAAATGTTTAATACATTTATCCGTACTTTGTGTTAGGTTTTCATGATTATCGTTTTATCAGTTTATACTTTCATATCTCTTATTGCAGACACAAATCACCAAAGAAACTGTATGAATACGAATGCGACGGGTGTGGGTGAGTATAAGGTTTCATTCAAGTTGACAGGGAATAATTTTGTTCTGAGAAACCATCCTTTCAATGAATACCCAGAGGGGTAAATCAGAGTGATCAGTACGAAACATATTGTTATACACAGAAACACATAATCAACAAAGGGTCAGAAATGGATAACAATTGACAGTAGCCTGCAAAAAAATCAAATAGGAAAAATAAATAATTTTCAAAACAATAACTCCTTTATAATCGCATTGTTTGATCTAATCAAATGTACTAAATATGAAAGGAAATAATTTTAGATGCAAGTATATATTCACCCTATGCAAAACCATGTAATCTTATGTTATAAATGATGAAATGAATTAAAGTATCAGAACTAACTAAACATGTTCTAATGAATTGCTTTACCTTTCGTATTTTAATTCAAAGTAAATACTTCTACAAAACATTCGCTTGTCATTTCTTTGCAGGAATCGCATATCATCCAAGTAAGTATCAGTAATCATTTATGACTTCTCATGTGTAATGTACATGAAAATTCAAAATTGTTTCGTTAACGTATTCAATATATGACAGTACCATGTCCTCAAAGTTTTTCCATTCATTTGTTTTATTCTTCTTGGTTGACAAGACTTAAAACAGGTGTATATATACATGTATTTTGCTTAAAGTCGATGAACATGTTTGGTTCAATTTTTCTAATGGTGTATTCAAATAAAGTGTCATCAGACCGAATCTCGGAAGACAGTAGTTTAAATAATGAAAAGTACATACTAGAAAAATTAGACAAAAAAGAAGTTTGTACCTAAATTTTGTTTCATTTACACCATGTAGACGTGATTGTTCTCATAGGAAAATTACATATAGCTATTTTGCAGATCACAAATGAATATATATGGTCTTATTGACCTATCATGTGTTAAATATTTAAGTATACGTTATTGTTTTGGAGAATATTGCACACTTTTCCTTCTTGAAAAATAACTTTGTGATCAACCATTTAAACATCGTGATGTTACAGTTTCAAGTTTATTCAGAAAAAAGTAGGTTAAATATCAAATAAGAAATAACATTGCTAACTCAATGCTAAGTAATTACTGTTATAAGTATTTGTTTTGCAGTTTAGTTATTTTATTTTGCCTTTTTGTTTTAGAAAAAACCCTGAAGAGTGAGTATACATTAATATTATTTCAATAAGATAATATATTACACATATCGAGTATACATTGATATTAATTTAATATGATAATATGTAAACCTATCAATTCCATAAAAAACATTAATGGATATTACAACCTCCAATTCCAAGCCAAACTCTTAAAAAAGACATAACTTATTCGTTCATAGTGTGTTAATTTACGTTTTTTGATTGATTGAGTTAAGCCTTCCAATTGATATTTTATCGTGTGGTTTTCTATGTTGTGATGTTATGCTATTGTTTCAGAAAAAGGGAGAAGGTTTGGTACCATTTAAACGTTTAATCCCGCTGCAAATGTTTGCACCTGTCCTAAATCAGGAATCTGATGTACAGTAGTTGTCGTTTGTTTATGTACTTTATACGTGTTTCTCGTTTCTCGTTTTTTATATAGATTAGATCGTTGGTTTTACCATTTGAATGGTTTTACACTAGTAATTTTTGGGACCTTTATAGCTTTTTGTTCGGTGTGAGCCAAGGCTCCGTGTTGAAGGCCGTACATTGACCTATAATGGTTCACTTGCTATATCTACAATGGCGGATCCTGAACTTTTCCTAAGGGTGGGCCCGCTGACTGACCTAAGAGGGGGCCCACTCCAGTCATGCTTCAATGATTCCCTATATAATCAACCAAATTTTTCCCACGAAAAGGGGGGGGGGGGGGCGGGCCCCAGGCCCCCCCCCATGAATCCGCCCATGATCTATAAGCTTCTTTAAACGTGTACCTACTTGTAAACATGTTTGAAGGTACCAACCTTCTTCTAACCTCGGATAGTGGTGTAACAGTACGACATAAGAATTAACTTTAAAGAATCAAGTACTTAATTTTAGTATGTTTTTCTAGAGTTCTATTAAACGCCTAGATGACTTTTACTACCAATTTTCCAGCGAATTCTAATTTCTTATATTTTGTTCAAACATTTGAGGCGGTCACTTCAGAAAAGTCGATAAGAGAGCTATCTTAACTTAATGTCGTAAGGGAATACAAGATAGCCGTAACATTGTTAAGAGTAATTCACGAGGAGGTAACGTTCATGTAATGCGTTTGTAAATTTTCTCTCAAATTAAACTTAAGATAGGTTTTCATACAACTGTCCCTGGATTGACAAGTCACGGTTATAACATGTACAAGCCATTATTTCTATTTATCTTATGATTCACACTAAACAAGTAAATATAAACCACCGTGGCCTTTTTTTTTTTAAATTTGTTTCTCGATATGTCAAGTCAAGAACCAGGACTCTGTAATATATTACGTATCATATCATATAAAGCAATTCCTTTTACTTGAATCCAATAAAATTAATTTTTATTACAAGTAATATGTAATTATATTATGATTAAAGAGCCCAAAATTAAAAACAAAACATACTTCTTTGCTGTTGATGGTTTGAAACTGTTAATATGACATCTATGTGACTGATTTCATTTAAGCTTTATCACGTCTGTACAAACACGCTGGTTTTTTTTTATTGAAATAGTTGTTTTTACATCTCCAAAACATTGTGATAGATCATATATTTGATGGTGAATCAGTATATGTTATGAAACCGTGATTTTGTAAAGACATAATACGAAATTCGATCTTGGTTTACGTAGATGTGATAACGCCATATATTTTATTATTATATAACGAAAATCTATTGTTGATTGTCACATGAGATCTTTTTGTTTAGGGCGTACGATTTATCCAACACTGTTTTTTTCACAAAATATTTTTCACTTAGTCAATATAAATATGTAACAAAAATATAAAGCTAATGTGGTACTTTAACATATAAATGGAGTCGAAATTTTAGACATTTCCTCGAAATTTCGTTTTTCGAAAATTTCTATCCAATGGATAGACGTACCTAACTTTTTTATTTCAATATACATAAGCAGATGTTTTTAAAAACATTTGTAAAATCTTCCTTTGGTATTTATCTCATGTGAATTAATTTCATCGGTGACTTTAAAAATTAGTACATATAGAGTTACGATACTGTTGTCAGGTCATTAAAGATTGCATATTTTGGCGTTAATATTGATTCACTTATAGGGTCTTTGCATCGGCACTAAACACATTTATTCAAAAACCAGTTGTTGGCATGACACGGATTATGTTCTTCTCATATATGTTATGATGGTATGATACTAAACCCCTAACGGGAAGGATTGTGCCTGATGTTCATATGATGAAATCATAATCTTTCAGTCAGTTTAATTGAAGTCTGGAGCTGGCATGTCAGTTAACCGCTACATGTAGTAGTCTGTTGTTATTTATGTATTATTGTCATTTTGTTTATTTTCTTTGGTTACATCTTCTGACATCAGACTCGGATTTCTCTTGAAACTGAATTTTAATGTGCGTATTGTTATGCGTTTACTTTTCTACATTGGCTAGAGGTATAGGGGGAGGGTTGAGATCTCACAAACATGTTTAACCCCGTCGCATTTTTGCGCCTGTCCCAAGTCAGGAACCTCTGGCCTTTGTTAGTCTTGTATTATTTTAATTTTAGTTTCTTTTGTACAATTTGGAAATTAGTATGGCGTTCATTATCACTGAACTAGTATATATTTGTTAAGGGGCCAGTTGAAGGACGCCTCCGGGTGCGGGAATTTCTCGCTACATTGAAGACCTGTTGGTGACCTTCTGCTGTTGTTTTTTTCTATGGTCGGGTTGTTGTCACTTTGGCACATTCCCCATTTCCATTCTCAATTTTATTCATCCGTAATCACACCTAATGTCATTTTACAAAAGCGGGCTCCATGCACTAGTTTTCAACAGTTCAAGTAAAGTCCGTCTAGATGATAAAAATCAGTCGAAAACTCATTTTTTAATGATATGTAACAGTTTGACGTCGCAAAATTACAATTTACGTTAGCAGCGCCATTACTCCCTTGCCTTATGATACTAATTAACATTACTTACTCGGGGAAACAGATGGTTTATCATTAATGGTGCAGAAATTATACGGACTTCTTGAATACATTGTTTGCTAATATTAACCTCTGTTTTTGCTGGTGTTATTTTTTTCTCCATATGAAACTTTCTGTGTAGTGTGGAGTTACGGTTGCCTGTACGTCCTTTTTTATTTGATTATCATTCTTAGACATATGTGTTTATTCTCCTTCATATCTTCTCTCGTTTGGTGATACATTTTGTATATGCAAACAATTGTTGACTCTCTCTCAGATTTTAGCCTTTTGCATTGTATTCATATTCATAATATGAAAGTGCGTTCCTCAATCGTGTATCATACATCTATATCATGTTTATTACCATTTAGTTCACTTTTTAAGATAACTTAGAAAAAACGTTCTGCAAACTTGATGGTAATATTCTTAAATGATTAGATAGCGATAGAAGAAAGAAAAAAACAGCAAAAAAAAAAAAACAACCAACAAACGATCGATAATACTATTTTTTGCTGACAAATTACAAAAAATAAGCACTGTTAAATATCTTTATACGACAAATTAGATATCTCAATAAAACGTTCTAAGATTTAATATATACATATAAAAAAGATGCAACATAATTGCCAATGAGACAACTCTTCACAAGAGACCAACATTTATTAACAACTATAGGTCACAGTACGGCCTTTACATATATATATTTTAACACTCATACTTATGAATTAGAAATAAGCAGTTACTGATTTGAGCATGCGTAAAAAGAAAACCCCAATGTTAGAAATTTTACATTTGCATGTTTCACACTAAGTTTTTCAAAATATATTATTATTGCATACAAACAGAAATAGGATATATATTTTTATGTATATGACGTATCTAGTATTCATTTAAATGTAACAGACCATATAAAAAAGGTAAACGGACATTATTTTGGAGCAAGAAACAATTGGACATTTAAAAATAAGATATAGAATTAAAAGGTCATTTTGAATTTGAAGAGCATCGAGGACCCAAAATTTTGAAAGGTTTGACCAGGTACAGCTGGGGTAATATTACTAAGATAGAAAAGCATAATTTATTGGATAACTTTTATGTTTTGTAAACAGGTGATTTATAATTAAGACCATTTCAATTATAATGTATTTATAAATAATATTGAATTTTCAATTTAATGAAGTAATAAGATTTAGTCCAAAGATTTATGAAGACAATATGTATAAAGTTTATTCTACGAATTTCTTGATCATGTTTATATTCTTTTTTACAGGTTTGAAGGCCTAAGAAAACACCACGGGTGTCATTCGGTTTATCGAGAGAAATGGTCGTGAAAGAATATCTAACGGCGGTCAAGTATTGAGAGACGATCGTGAAAGTTCTGGTAACGGATCGTGAAAGACATTTAATCGAGAGGACAAATGAAAGATCAGTAAATATTCTAATTTAATTAATTACACAGACAAATTTACGACAAAATAAAACTGTCTGTCAAAATGGTTTAACATTATGATCAGTATGTGAGAATATCCACTTTCAAAAGTACATAGTTTTTACAAAACAACAAAAGGCAGATTGCTTCTCGACATTTCAATGACATAAAAAATGTAAACAAACACGATTTTTTTCACAAATTCGACTAGATAAACTACTTTTATCCGAGTAAGGGCATTATATTTGAATTAATCAAATGGTTCTCATAGTTATCTTGTATAAATATAATCTGAAACTTGGTAAATAAAGAACTATTTACACAAAATTGATTTTTCGGATCGTGAAAGATGACGTACCGCATTTTTGAAGATCGTGAAAAGGATCGTGAAAGATCTGATGCTACGAAGACGTTCAAATTATTCTTCAATTATATGATAGTTAATATTTGTTATTGGTATTGAGAAAAGCTAGATAGGTCAACATCCTCAATAGGTTTAAGCATTTCAAAGTATTAATATTTTCAGAAAATGAAAAGAAAAAGAAATAACAACACGGCAATAATAAAAGACAATGGGTGACAAAACGCCGAAAAAACAATCCAGTGTTGTTGTTATGATTGCAAGGTGTACATTTTCGACTTCTGCAAGGTTTCAACTAACATCAAACTCATTATCATGCATCATTCGGCAATGTTTGTTTTATGTTGTTTGTCCTTTTGGATATATACCTGAAGGCTATAGCGCCAAGGTATTTCGTGTATGGTATACATGTCTATCTGCGTGTTTCATATATGACAGTGGTGATGTCAATTGTATTTGATATATTGAATGATAGTAAGATGTCTATGTCTGGCTGTCGGTCAGGGTTCATATACTTTTGACCTTATGTTCCGAATTAATTGGCCAAACATAACTTTTACATTTGTCAGTTTCTAAGGCACTGTAAGGATCGGAACACATTTATTTGGTGAACGGAATATTTGTAGAGATCTGTATGGCATGGTTCATCTGACCGTGACCTCTTTTTATGAACCAATGACAATCTTAAGCGCATTTGACACTTCTAGTAAAACCCTTGATATTATAGACGTTAAACAAATATACTATCATAAGTAAAGCAGACATTACAGCATTTGCGATCTGGTATTCTACAGTCTGTAGTATATAGTTAAAGCAATCCACATCTGCGTTGTATATAAAGAACTTAAGAAAGTACTGTTGCACAAAATGTTGGTTATCGTTCAATCTCAAATTACACATGAAAGATGCCGTTTTTGCTGTTTGATGGATAAAATTTTGGTTTAAACGTTGTATATCCTTATTATTGGCTAAGTAGTATCGGTCTGCCTGAATTGCACTAGACCGATTCACAGAGCTGAATCTTTCACACTTATTTAGACACGTTTTTAGTTGTTGTTTATTTTTAACTTTCGAGGTAAAGTGTTGAATAGAAAAAAAACAATAGCTTTAATGTTCATCCTTATCAGAATAGTTACAGGCTTCAACCAGTTGCAGGTTAATCAAATGGTAAAAGAAATACTGATTTCTGATTACTAGTATTAAGTGTGGTCACGCATTTTCTTTCACGATCAAAATAATACGTTGCCTGATCTTTCACGATCAAGTTTGATGGAAATTCAACAAATTCAAGGTTTTCATAAACAAGTTAACGCTTTTAAGGGAAGAACATACTTTAATTTTACTGTACTATCAGATACACCAAAGAACAAATTTCAAATATATCATGATATTCTGAAATATGACCATTATAGGTACAAAAAGCGTGTTATTTGTAATTAATTTCATAGACACGCATTGCGCCTTTTGTGTTTTTTCAAAAAGTACTTCATATTTTCTTTATCTTCTTTCACAGTTATGTTGAGGAAGTTAAACCATTTTGACAGACATATTTTTTTGTTCGGATTTTTTCCGCGTTTCGAAAATTAAGCGATTTTTTCAAAGATTCTGAACTAGAATGTACATTAAATGTCTTTCACGATCCGTTACCAGAACTTTCACGATCGTCTCTCAATACTTGACCGCCGTTAGATATTCTTTCACGATCTTTTCCCTCGATAAACCGAATGACACCCGTGAACACTTTGTAAGTTTTTATTAAAAACAAAAACGATGCATGTTCTACGCAATGAAGCATAGCTTAAAATAAAACCGACAAAAACACAATCCAAGTCAGCAATGTTTTGCCTTCTATTTTAATAAAACAGTTAGTACTGTCGGATAATTATCGATCACTGAGCTTCTGAACTATACATTAAAGTTTAGAACAAAATCTTGAAAATAAAACAGAAACATTACAATTTATTGAGTATGAAAAATAAAAAAAAAAAGCTGATCAGGGTTTAAGATAGAATGGGTTTATAGCTTTAGAAACAAGTAATGATAGAAAATCTAAAACTAGATTTAGTTATATCTACTTCAGTAAGACTGAACTTATGTTACTTTCTTAAGACAATTTAATGGTAAGTTTCGACAAGAGGTTACAAATTATGTGTCACATTATTAAAACGTTAAGGGATCTAACAACACAATTGTATGAAAGGCCGTTCATGTCAAAAACCCGATAAAGTAACGCGCTAACATTTAACGCGATAAAATCACATTTAAGGTAGCACAATACAAAGATCTCATAACTCCAACTCCCACGTTTTAAAATGCTGTAACTTTCTTAATAATGCTTGAAAATTTATAAAAGTGGTAGTTTTGGATAGCTAACAGATTACTCTTTCAAATTAATGCAATGTAAGTTTTATGCAACAATTATTTAACCAATTATAATGTTAGCTGTGTCTAAAATATTTTTCACCAAATTTCCACGTTCAAATGAAATTAGCTTCTGCATTGGTATTCCTAGTGGGTTGATTTTATTATATGTTGTTCCTATGGCCATTTTCTACAAAAGGGTGTCTCAGATTTCAGATAGAATGTATAGAACAAATTTTACACCTAATTAAACATTATCTTCTTTTATGTGGTTAGGATGTTTACACCAATTACATATTTAAGAGAAAATGGAATTCCATAGGGACAATTTGAGACATCCTTTTGAAGCCAATGATGTATTGATTAAACTTTCGTTAAAATTTTCTGTATAATTAAAGAGATGATAGAGCTAAAATCATTCAAGTGAACTGACCGAGATTTTGCCACTAATTACATAATAATTGATTACATAATGATTGCATAGTAAAACTATTGCATTCATATAAAAGATTAATCTTTTATCTATCTTTTTATACCTCTTTTATTATTTTTCATGCATTCATAAGAAAGTTACAGCATTTAAAAGGTTAGTGATTGGAAGTAAAACAAATCTTTGTATTGTGCTACCTTAACACGATAAATACAGTTTTGACGCGTTAGCTATTTGATTATTAAATACGTTGAGCACTAAAGTACAATAAATGACGAAAAATATTTTTTTCCGTCGAGTGAACAACGTTTTATGGCGGCAGATTTTACTCTAAACTTACTAAATGAATCACCACATGTGTCATATCTTCGTCAATAAACGCGATAAAGTTTACAGATTTTTTAGGACATTTAGATGATGGGTGTATTTATCAGCTAGCAATCTTGTGTGAATTGTAAACAGATATAAAACAAGAGGTTCTTAAATGCATGCATCGTGCGTCTAGTTAACAATGGTCAATAAGGTTATGAATCTGTGCCAATAGGATCACCAGTAATAGGTGTACGAGAACGACCATTTGATCTAAATACTGCGTTGTTATGTAGGCATGTATCACTTATTTTTTTCCCTGATTTGGGCGCTTTTATTAGTGTCTTACCTGCAAAGCTGAAAGAGACTTTCTCTCTGTCTGTCTGTTCTCTGTCCGTACTCTATCCGTTGTCAGTCCTGAATTTGTCAAAGGTCTTTATGATATTATTTGATTCTAACCCCCTCTTGTTTTATTTTGTATTTACAGTGTGTCATAGATCAAATTTATTCGTGCATGCTCACTAGTTTTTGTTAATATGTCATTTGATCATGTTGATTAAGTTTAGCTATTTCAATTGGTATTTTATAGTGTGTCTTTCTATGTTTGGATGTTACACTATTGTTCCAGGTTTGATAAAGGTTGTTGCCCATTAAAACGTTTAAACCCGCTGCATTTCTTTGCACCTGTCCTTTGTCAGGAAATTGATACCGTGATTGTCGATTGTTAATGTGATTCGTAAATATTATTTTTTTATTGGTTAGATCATTGGCTTTCCTACTTGATTTTTTTTTGGACCCTTTATATCTTGCTGTTCGGTGTGATCCAAGGCTCCACGTTGAAGGCCGTAACTTATTCCTGGGTGGGCTAATATGTTATTGTCTTCATTTGTGTCACCTTCTTGTGTTTGTGGTGGTATATTATCATTTGCAGCACTTGTTTCTGATAGAAATTCGCGTAAAGCGATGCATTTACAGTTGGTGTTGTTCAAGATTCCTGTTACAAATAAGACATCAGGACGTGTATGGGTTTTGGTAAACAAACCGTGATTGCTATTTTGAAATCTGGTTTGTGAAAGAGAATGGTTTAATTGTAGGAGGAAGTCGAAATGTGACATCTTCATATCCTCCTCGTCTGTGGTGGCCAGGACACCACGATACTCCAAAAACTTCGATAGTATTCAATAACTCCAACCGACGACGTTTTAGCACAAGATAAAACAATGGTTAGTTACGTTTAATGATGTTTTTCACGTTAAATGATATTTTAATGCGTTAAACAATGTTTTATCGCGTTAAATGATGTTTTAACGTGTTGAATACTAATAATGTTTTCACGCGTTAAAGTAATGCATAGTAGCAAAGTAACTGTGTTGAATTTAACGCGTTAAATGTTATTCATTATGACACATGTAGCAAGTTCGACGGGTATTTTATCGCGATACACGAATTTTCACTTACGGGTTAAATGTCAAACTTCATAATTGCAAAGTTTAACGCGTTAACTATATTGATTTCTTTACGCGTTAAAACAGTATTTATCGCGTTAAATGTGATTTTATCGCGATAAATATTAACGCGTTACTTTATCGTGTTTTGACATGAACGGCCTTTTTAATGTTGTCATTTTAATGTTATATTTAACATTGCCATTAAAGTGCGAGGTTTGGCATGCCACAAAACCAGGTTCAACCCACCATTTTTCCTTTAAAAATGATCTGTACCAAGTCAGGAATATGGCCATTGTTATATTATAGTTCGTTTCTGTGTGTGTTACATTTTAACGTTGTGTTTTCGTTGTGTCGTTTGTTTTCTCTCATTTTTGAGTGTGAATTCACATTACTATAAGATGTGTCACGGTACTTATCTATCCCAAATTCATGTATTTGGTTTTGATGTTATATTTATTATTCTCATAGGATTTTGTCTAATGCTTAGTCCGTTTCTGTGTGTGTTACATTTTAATGTTGTGTCGTTGTTCTCCTCTTATATTTAAGAGGCTGTCCGAGTAAATATCAGGCAAATCCTATGATATGGGTGGCACAACATATTTTTTCCCCACAGAATTTTTGGTTCCAATGCAATGTTTATATCATACAAAGGATATATATGTCAACGATATTTTTGAATCAACAGTTGTTGGCTCAGAAAATGATTTTAAAGTTCACTAACAATGCAACAAAGTTTTGTACAAAATGAAGAGTTATCTCCCCTTTTCAATGCATTTTCAGTGCTTTCTATGTATTTTTTTTCTCTTTATTTGTTGCAGTTAATATAAAAACACAATTTAACTTTGAGAAAGAATGCATTTGTGATGTGAAATAGATGAAAAAATGTTGAAAACAAAATATGTCATGTGCCATCCACTGCCTGGTGTTTCCATGGACACCCTCTTAATGCGTTTCTCTCAGTTTTAGTTTGTTACCCCGATTTTGTTTTTTGTCCATGGATTTATGAGTTTTGAACAGCGGTATACTACTGTTGCCTTTATTTTATACAATTGATACGATATAAACTCATGCTTTTCAGTGGAAATACTATATGTTTGCATTCATGGTCCACACGTAAATGATACATCTGAATGAAAAGTTTACTTTGTAACACTGTTATATTTTATTTCAGTGGTAGATTATGATCCGAATAAAATATTATTATGTATTTATGATTTTTGATAACGCTTTATTGTAGCGACTGTGAAATCTGCGGGTAAGTTTAATGCGTTTTGATTATCTTTTCGTTTGTTGTGCAATGTTGTTTGAGGTTTGTACGGATATCTTATAATAGTGCTGCCAAAATACTATTCTTTCTTTTATTTCATGAATTCAAAGTTTTTTTTATGTTATGTATCACTTCATTGTCCACCGTAAGATTTTTTTTTTATGAAAACGTTTTCTAGGAGACATTTGATTGAAGCATTGAGTTTGAAATTTCGATCAATTATATTATATACCTTTTTTTGGAATTAAAAATATATTGGAGGCACTGAAAAGACAAATCACACTGACTTTAAAAACTTCCACATGGGCGAATGGTACACAGGGCGAATAATTATCATTGTTTTTCTACATGTTATATAAATACTAACGCCTTATATGGTGAAGCTAATCCAAAATATTATTAACATGTTACAAATGTAAAGTATATATAAAAAAGAGAAGTAAACGCATACCAACTGGTCGCTGTGGAAAACAATATGGATTCTGGAAATGGATAAAAAAATAATTCATAAAACAGTTGAAAGAGCACTGTAAATACCAAGTAGTTATTGCAACACTTTACTGGTTGTCGAAAAACGTCTTGTATTCCATCTAAGCTTTTTGATTAACCAATAAAAAAACGTTACTATGAAAATAAAAACATTAATATAGGCAATCCAAGATAAGCATTTAATTGTAACGTTTCATATGTACTTAATCAGAAACAAATCCTCCAGATACTATCGTTGCCTATAAATACAACTTATCGGCTGGTAAATGGCAATATTTGTTTTCGATTTTGGTACGTTTTTCTGCTTAACTCACAAATTATAAACAAAATATCAAATATAAGTATTAATTTTATGTATCTGTAATGATGCCCTAGAAATATTTGTATTTATCTTTTTTTTTAGAGACACAACATGGTTTCACCTTATATAAGAGGAATAACATTTTCAAAATAGACCTGTTTGAAAGTATTTAAACAACATCACGGTAGCTTTACACCGAAATAATAGAAGGATTTAACATCAAATACAGATTGAATTTGCCATTGCCAGCAATAGCGGAGTGCACCCGTCCAAAATTGCCACTTTACTGAAGCCACTTTGAAAATTTTAAACATTGCACATTACTACATGACAACACACATGTCTGTAATTTTTAGAAAGTTTGGAGTAATTTTCAATTTTTCTCATTTTTGTAGTTGCCATGGCAACAATGGCCATTTTGAAAATCCAAAGTACAAAATCTTATCTCCAATTGTCAGTTACCATTAAGTATAAGTTTCATTTATTTAAGTGCATTTTTAAATTTGTGGACATTTTTGCTGTTTCAATGGTTATGGTGGCATTTCGAAAACCCAAAAACAGTTGCAACATTGACTTATGCCATGTCATTTATAAGTTTCTTTAAATTTGACATACTGTCCCTCAAGAAAATACTGCTTAAATGTTTTTTGGCCACAGGGTCAATGTTAAACTTTTCTCCATTTTCCATGGAAGCCATTTTGGAATTTCTAAGTACTGCAGGTACATGTACCTTAGGGGAACAATGCCTACATTTGTACTAAGATTCGAATGGTTCAATCTGAAATGTCCTTTATCAAGTTCGGAAAATTGCCATTGTTATATTATAGTTCGTTTCTGTGTGTGTTGCATTTTAATGTTGTGTTTCTATTGTGTCGTTGTTCTCCTCTTATATTTGATATGTTTCCTTCAGTTTTAGTTTATAACATGGGTTTGTTTTCTTCTTAATCGATTTATGAATTTTTAACAGCTGTATTCTACTGTGGCCTTTATTTGGCTCTTATAACAAAAGATTTAGAATTCGAATCTTTTTAACATTTTTGCTGTTTCCATTGTAACGGAGGTCATTTTGAACCATGTCTCTTGCACAACCTCACATAGTGGGCCACAATAAGGTATAATTCCATCTACATTGATCCATCCAATTCCGAGAAATCGCATGGACAAAATGTGTGAAATAATAAAATAACACGAAAAAAAAAAAGGAACGGAACAATAACAATATGTCGATACAACTCCGTTGAGGGTGACATAATTAAACGTGTTATGCCATGGGAAAAAATAGAACTAGATACTTATCATTAATTCATCTAACTCTGCTGTTAAAAAATGCAGATTATGTCGACGTGATATGAATACTCTTTGTACTTTTGAATATTTGTATATAATGTTTACAAAACATTTATAATAAATTAGTAGTTTCATTGTTCTTTCCAGAGGATCCATATAAATGATTAGAAATGGTTAAGTTGACATGATTAATTATGTTTTTGTGAAAGTATTCCTTACTTTCTTTGTATTATTCATTATATTATAAAACGACTGGTTTCTGGTTCCATGAAATGTTCTCATTGTCAATATTTTGTTCGTTTTAATTTTGCAAAAATAATTGATATATCACAGTGGAAGAAAACCGATTTTATCATTTAAACTAAGACGCAAGTAACGGTATTAAAAGGGGTTAGTCACAATACATATGTTGAGGAAAATTGAGCGTGAACAAAAACAACAACTAAATGAAAGGTCCACATACTAACATTACATTAAAGAAGTAAAACCTTCAGCCCATACGTAACATAAAAGAGGGGACTATAATTTTCAGGGATGGTATGCATCTTTTGTTTCCCAAGAAGCATTGGCCGTGCTGCTCATGTTAAGTAACTAAGGAGATGTGCAGCTTTACGACAATTAATTCCCGTGTTCCTTATTGATTGACCTTGTTCATTATTACTGCAAAAAAAAAGCATTTTGTTTGATGACGCAATCTTCATATGATTAGTTAAGAAACATTAAATGATTTCAACTGCAACACATATTTACCAAAAAAGACAATCATTTTGAAAATAACCCTTGATAATGCAGTCATCAAGTCAACAAAGAGGCAAAGGATACACACATTTCATTCTTTCACCGGTTTTACGCGGTTAAATATAAAGATTACATCTTATGTTCCCTTAGATGAATATGGCTCTCAACCAAATGATCTCTAAACTCAATCCATAGGTTAAATAGCTTTCAGTTTCTTAACTTCACTATAATTGCTACTCTTAGCTTCAAATGTTCTATAGCAATTTCACTAGACAAAAGGATATTGCTTAAGATTATGATGTGATTTGGCAGGGTGCATCTGACCTTGGCATAAAGACTTTGTTGATTTCTAGATGTATGTTTTATTGTGGTTAAGTCAGTATCAAAGATAAGCAGAAGTGCAACTATTTTTTTTATTTAAGAAATGACTGTAAGCTACAAATGTCTGTTGGACAGGGCTCCCCTGACACCTACCTCATTTCCGTAGTGCATCGGTCAACATGCAGTTTTTGAGATGAGATCCATTTTGATAAGGAATTGCCGAGATGAATTTTCCTTGTAGTTCAATATTTTTTTGTTATTTTAATAGTTTTTACGGGTTCAGTTTTTTCGGGTTTGATTTAACAACATTTTTCTAATTTTCATACCTTTAGGGACCGTTCAATATTTACCAGATGGATGGGCCGGTGCATTTTGAATATTGTTTCATAACAAAAGTGAATGCCCATCCTTTTAAATTCTGCCAAAAAAGTCCTTGCCTATCTCAAAAATTCTCTAAAAAAAAGTCCTTGTCCCTCTAAAGCTTGAAGACAATCAAATGATTTAGGTTCTTTTTCTATTTTAATGTTTGCATTATGTCCGGAAACCAAAGAATAGACTTCGCTGTATAAATAAAATATTCAAAATGTGCTAGTTAAATCCATATACATATATGTATGTGTGTGTATCAGAAACATACATTTTTTTTTATTGTTTTTAAAAACCAGCATGAAAATACGTGTATAAATTAGATTTTACATGTGCAGCCTCAGGTACAATATCACAATTAAATCTCAAGATATAAGTAAAAACATACTATATCAGCCAGCCTTTCATAGAGGATCAAGAAGAAGTAATCTGAGGTAATTTTATATTTGAAACAGTTTAATATATCTCTTTTTACGTCTTTGTTCTATTAAATAATTGAGGGATACCACTTTTTATCTCTTTTGTGAACCAAAGACATAGAAATTTATTAAAATTATTGTTAGCAATCAACATAATGTATTAACTAATTATCCAATTTGTATGCAATTTCAAAATACCCTATTAATTCAAAATAAAGATAATAATTCAAATTAAAGAACAATAACTCTTCGACTAGCAAACATATTATCATATGTTGAATTAGCAATTATTATCTCCTTTTAAAAAGGGTCTGACCCTTTCACTATACATACACAAAAGTTTTTGCCCATCCGAATATTTCCACAAAAAGTGCTTGCCCAAGCCTACTTTGCATCAGCCCATCCATCTGATAAATATTTAACGGTTCAATAGTTATGAAACAGTACTTTTTAGGGAACTGCAGCAGACTATAACATGTATAATTGTCTCTATCATATTTACAAATTATGTTTTTCTGCAGGGTAGAGATAGGACATTAATATAAAAGAAGAAAGAGATATATTTCCGCCTACTGCAGAATTTTATTGATTTTTCTAGAGTTACCAAAATATTATTATGTATCTGTACCAGCATTGATGAATGAATAAATCTTTATCTTAACATAATTAAAAAAAAACCAAATATGTCAAAAAAGTAAAACAAACAGGCTTATACAGATAGATAAACGACAATTTAGCAAAAACAAAAGACACTAATACAAACATTCACCGTTACATAAAAGCTCAATGACGGAATATAGAAATTAACCTATGCATATACATACATGTACATGTATCCCTACTTTAGCTTTTGTTGATGTTTTTTGTCCATAATTAATAATGTTTGGTTGTTATTACTGTTACCCTGACCTCCTCCCAATGATTATCCAAACAAAAACCTATAGGTAGCTCGTTCTTAAATCATTTTGAACCTTTTTCTCATAGCTGCGATGATATGATAATAATGCAGTCATATAACAGAGGGAGATCAACATGTGTTGTTATTAATATTTGTAAAACGAAAATCTTGGTGAAATATCCTATTTTTAAAAATATATACAAAACAATTTAAAACCCTTTAGACATCAGTAATACCGTCATATTAGTCTTATAAGTCTTATCATCGGTTTAAAGTCTTATTTAGGATGTTACATTCGGGACAAAGGGACATGATTGTAGTTACGATATTAGATTCATATCTGTTAATATGTGTGATACGGATATTCTAAACGTTCAACCAACTCTTTATGACGTCCCTAAAACTTACTTACTTATGTCAACGTTCAACATAGTCACCAGTATTTTTTTTAGAGAGACAACATCATCTTTTAGGGAAAATATAGTTAAAATTAACATTTCTTCTAACGAAGTGAGCCTCAGATTGATAAAGGAACAACTTGATGAGAAGATGAGCACATTTTGTTCGCATGGGAATACAGATTCTTTTTTAAAAAGAAGTCCTGCAAACGTAACAAGTATGATGTCAATCAGGAAATCAATCATCTAATTGTCAGTTTCAGAAAACTTGTTGTTTGAATCAGACAGATTGTTCACATAGATACTTGTATTTACGTTGCCATTTTTTTTACGAAACAAAACAGGACCAACTTTTTGGAGAATACTTCTGGAAAGTGTCTAACATTTTAATACTAAGAATGGTAGATTGTACAAAATTTAAAGGACCTTAAGACATAACATTTAAAATAAACACTGATCAACACAAACCCTACCAAAACCCTTGGTCATCTTAGAGGATCGAGAAGAATAAGCAGAACATTCTTCACATGTGGTACTAGTCGTGTTGCTTGTGTTAGAATAAAATATTACGCAATAATATACGTTTCGTTATTGCGTCAAATCAGTACTCTTCAGAAAACCAAATTACACAGTCTATGTTTTCAAAATGTTTCCCCGCTTTCAAAAAAATATTTAACGAATCACTTTTACGAGATGAAAGTGTGAGGATTTGTGTATAACATATCTTGTCCCAATTTTAGGTATAATAAATAATGACAAATATTTAGAATTTACAGTTATATGACTATGATAATGATGAATTGGATACTTCCAATCGATGCAAGGTATCCGCGAATGATGATACGCATAATAACATGTAGAAAAAATTGACAAACAGAAGTTTTACGATGTTTGAATTTGATGAAAACTGTTAGTAGATAACAATGGATTCAACTCTGGGCTTTGTACATGTTTTATGAACTCAAAAAGGATAGAGACCGAATGCATCGACGACATAATTTTCTCCTGTTATGAATAAAAACGGGCCGCCACGAAATAGCTTAAATATGGTGCTTAAAAGTAGCTTAAAAAGACGGAAATGAAAATGAGTCGTTACTGCATTGATACAGGATGGCATTGCCAATATTTTCAAGTTTCAAGTGCTGTATGAATTTTTAACATATATTAGGAAGCAAGATTAAAATGACCTACAAAGAACAAGAACTAGTGTAAATGATTCAACGACTTTATTTAGATATTTAAACGGTCGGTTTATTCTTCTGATCTTTTGCTGTCTTGCTTTTCCAGGTTTTCGTCTATTGTACTGAAATTTAAATCAAGTTAACACAATAATATATGAAAATGTTATGTTAACACAGTTAGCATTATAAATCACAAACAATGGTATTCTAACATGCTACATAAAATTAAGTGTCAAAGCACAGGTCAAACTACAAGATTATTTTTTTTCAAAACAATGCCATTAAAATCTGAAATAATGTAATTACTGGCAAATAACAATATACATAAGATTTAAAACGTCACAATATCTGCATATCTGCAATACATTTGTGTTAATCTTTGTTTTATCCAATTACATGTTCCTTGAGAATGATATATTGTATTTTTTAATTTATTTGTGGTATTTATTTCACCATTTGTTGTTTATGGTAGATATTCATGTGTCCGGCGTTAGACTTATTGACAATTTGTTTCACTTTACCTATTCCGATCGCGAAATTTTGTTAAGAGGACTAGTTACTGTTTACGATGTTTTTCTCTAGGTGCTTTTACTGTACTATTTTGTATAAGTAGAAAACAAAACAAACCTGTATAGACAGAATTTCTCCAGAAACCTCCACACATCCTACTTGGTTCTGCTAAACATCTCATATTGCATTCACGGTCAGATTTCTGTGGATATCTTGAATGTATCAAATGGTTTCCACAAAAACACTCCACTCTATACTGTTTAAAATATTGATATTCATTGAGTTAATGCAAATGATTTATCTCATAAAATTTCTATTGGATATTCTACATGTATCTAAGGAATATTTTTTGGTGATTTCGAGAAAATGAAAATATGAAATGATTCAGAACGTGTGTTGAATTGTCACAAAACTTAAACTAAAAATGTTTGGGGTTCAGGAACATACTAAGACCGAATATATTGGGAAACAAGACATGGGTGTACGCTTATGTGTTTGTATAGTAAATGAGATAAATTCCCTTATTATATACTTAGTAGTAAATACAGATAAATTGTATGTGTAATACAATCATTGGCAAGCGTGCTGTATCAGCCATCCGTCATGATATCGATATCAGCACGGTTGCAAAAGCTTTATCACACCTTTAATCTGTATGACGTTACGTCATCGATTGCAATCACTGTTGCAAAGTCTTTATCAAATCCCAATCTGTATGACGTCATGTCAAACCTATAATATGTATGACGTCATTTCAAACCTCCGTATCTGTATGACGTCATGTCACATAAAAAAAAACATCTACTTGAGGTATATGTATATAATAAAGTATATATGAGATGGCTTTTTCAATATCACACACCGTATCAACCCTCAACCAATATAATCCCTCGAGCAGAGCTCTTGGGATTATATTGGTTGAGGGTTGATACGGATGCGATATTGAAAAAGCCATATGATATTCTCTATTTATAAAACTATTAATACAGTAGCAGATGATTGGAATGATAGGATTATTGTTGAACGTTCAGTGACAAATACTATATGAATATAAACATGATAAAGACAAAATTATGTTACTTTGATATTCAAAGTAATCATCATCTCCTATGCTGTATTAAACCGATAAAATTTGGCGAAGTGTATAAAGTGTTGGTTTCAATGGTAACATTATAAGGGGCACCAAGCATGCCAAGGTTACCTTACAAATTATTTTGTGACAAACGTTATTTTTGTTTGTTTTTCAATTGTTATGTCTTGTATAACGAACTATCCGGTATGCATTTCACTCAATGTAAAAGGCTGTACATTGAATACTGGGATCAACTTGCTATTATTAAGGATGAGTATATACCAAAACTTACTTGTAGGCCAAGGTATTTATAACCTTTGCAGTTTTCTCTACACTGTACCAAGGTCATGCCCTTCGCTGGTTTTTTTAGCGTTTAATGGCAAATGACGTCTGCTGTCATCAGCAAAACATCCGACATAGCCTGTCACTAAATGAATAAATATGATAGCACTATGCATTTGTTCACCAAGGATTTAATACTCGTGTCGTACAATTTTACAAAGACATAAAATCATTGGAATAATGTTAATTATATTATGAATGTAAACATATATTAATACTCAAACTAATAACAAAAGCAACAACCGTTAAAGGCAAATATACTTATAATTATTATAAATGTTATACACAAAAGTATCAAAGGAAAGCATCAAACAACAGTAACTTCTACTACTTTTACTACTTATAATACTACTTATTATAATTCTAATAATAAAAGTCATAATCAAAGCCACAACAATAATGCAATATATATATATTTATTCATAACATTTATAATGATTATAGGTATATTTGTCTGGGTTATCTTTAACGGTTGCTGAATTTGTTTATTAGTTTGTGTTTCAATATAGATATTTGTATCAGAAGTTGACCATTTGAAACCGTTTATACATGTAACATGTGTAAAAAGTAAATAGAATTAATTTGTTTTATAAATAGCAGCTTGTTTAATTGTACCTTGAGGTAATTGTTTCAGTCGCTGAATCTTTCCCATTATTGTATTGTCACTTCCTCTCAATGCTTTCACAATATTTCTCATCTTTTCCCACATAAAATATCTGTCGTCCATTTGCTTCTGCATCCATTTTTCTAAGTTGTTTTCTTCATTTGAACTAGAAACAAATACTATTTCTAAAGCCGAAATTAAAACGACAAGAGACCTCATTTTTCTGTAGATAGTAATGGTAGCACAAATTGTAAAATGATGGATAATTTATCATTACAATACATCAAGCATAAATAGCGTGTTGTTTATCGATATCATATAAGCTTACAACATCTAGAATATTCGCATCTGTTGCAACAAAACTTGCACCATAGTTATGATTATGGGAACCTTCCTGCTTCAATTTTCTACTACTGAGATTCATCTTTTAACCAGTCTTTCATGTCTTTCTGGTTAAGTACATTTATTAGTCTAAGAATAAAAAAGTATTTGATTCACTTTAAATGAAAATAAAATAGGAAGCATTGAATTTCATGTTGCAAGTAATACAAGTATATAGACATTACAATGTATTGATGCTAATTAGTAATTGTATTTGACTACTCTAGCAAATTCCCTAAAAAATGAAATAAACTGACAAAATGTTGGATAAACAGAAAAAATAACATCTTTAGAGACATTACATTTTTCAAACTGTATCACTAGTTATCAATGATATCAAAGCTAAAAAAAATCAAGTCTTTCTATCGTGGTGTCTTTGCGAAGGAAAAATACATTAACATATGTCACTTTGAAATATAGCTACTGAGGAGCTCGATATTCCTCAATTGTACCAAATAAATAAATACTGGACGAACTAGAATAGTAGTCATTTATTTTGGAGGTAAAAACACCTTGGTTGCGGGAAATGTTTTGTTCCATAACTATGGTTATTTCATCGATCCTTGTATCTTCGTTTGACACTCTCTTTTAAATATGTACATACGACATACATGTATATCCACATTCGTAATATTGTACACTTTTATAAGCCACATCAAGTTTAGCCCGATAGTTTATCTAAATCGGGGAACAATATTCTATGGTTTGTAAAACGAACTTCCGTGTTGGAAAATGTTTTTTTTTAAACATTTCTGGTAGGTTAGGTACATTGTTCAGTGAAGAAATCATTAATGATATTAATACTCTGTAGATTTTGCATATATGATAGAATGACTTGCTTCTGCGCTTCATACAAAATGTACTTCGGTTAACGATTTTTCACCCGAAAAAATTTACAAAAACAAACATATTCTTAAATAAACATACAGAATTTAGGCTTTCAACATTTTGTTGTGGCGATTTCAATTGTTTTTTCCCCATAATAGATGTATAGAGAATAAAGAACGTGTGAATGTTCTGATATCACATTAAATAATCACAGCAGAGGTACTTTATATTTATAAGATATTCCTGGAACAATTTATGCGTTGATAAAAATCGAAACTTTTTTCTTTGAACACACAAGTTTTATCAATCTGTTCAACCTACATATAAAATAATGTAATCATCATATTTGTATGTGAATGAAATTACATTAAGGAAATTTGCTGTTCAGTTTCAAAATAAATAAGTTTCCATAAAACTAGTATAATTATATTGAAAGGGGTTTAATTGAGGATTCAAAAATACAAAACAAATATAGGGGTCAATGTGCTTGTTTTCGAGATACATGTATTAGCTATTGGAATTTTGGCTTGATCATTGACCAGTTAAAGTTCTCAAAAACCATTAGAAAATAAATTATTTTATAAAACTTTTACAAATGGCTTCTTATTATACATGTAAAAGATTTATAAAAAGAAAAATGAGGTCCATGGGCAATTTTTTTAAGGCATCCAAATCGATAAAACCAGAGGATTTCGAAAATCTGACAAAAAATCAAAAACATGACAAGCAAAGTTTATTCTTAAATGCTTATTAAGTTTTATAAGGTAGTGAATGTTATCTTAGAAGCTCTAGTGTACCCGTAAGACAGTTCGCAGAGAGGACGATTTATTGATAAGCCCAAAGATATGTTAATTTACTTACAACATAAGATTCTTTTATCTTACAAATGTTTTGTATAAGAAAAGGATACATCGTTATTAAGTTTGTAAACATATCTCTCAAACTGACATTATCTGGATTCTTGATTTCTATTGACAACATGTATTTGTTGCGATTGAAAGACGCGTTTTTCAACAAACAATAGACATTCACATGGGAACCGACTTTTCCCCTTAAATTTGCCTTCATAGCGGGGAATCTTATGAAGAAAGGAAAGAAGCTAGCATTATTCCTAAACAGCACTATTCGTTATATATATGATATTCTCTCACCAAATTAGTTCAAAGTTGTATAACTATTTGAAATAACCTCATAATAAAGCGTCGTAGCCGGGAACGAGAAATGGATACTATAACATTCAAAAGATATATTATATTAATAATTAAATATGAAAGGGACTGCTCCCGCTTTGTTTGTTTCATAATAAAAAAACCTGGCAACTTAAGGTAGATACATTTTTTTTTGTCTAAGGGAACGATTCATTGTTCTTTATAATCTTCACCCTGCTTGATATGAGACTGGCTGTATACAGGTTGGTTTACTGTAGCTCATGGTATAGTTTTTTTTGTTGTTGTTGTTTTAGTATAATCTGTTTTAGTCTGAAGGTGTTTTTTTTTTATCTGACATGGCGCTGTCAGTTGTTTCTTTGTGACTAGATACATCGAAAGTCCCTTTATAATCTTTCGCCTCTTAAATAAATCTGTAGATGACCGCAACACTGTGGATGAATTTATTTTCGTGGGTTAAGGAAACCTTACATATTCGTTAATATGCAATTCAATGATTTTGCTGAATTCTAAATACAAGCCTTTATAAAATGTTTCATTAATAGAACATTTAATTTCATTGTTTACATGTACTAACCAAATCCACGAAAATTTGTGTCCAAATATTTATAATGAATCAACAGTATGAAGTTTGATTTTCACAGAAAATGCCCATATCAATGATTTAAAGTCAATGATGAGTACTAGATGGTATTACCAGGTCAGGAATGTCATATGATTGGTACTGGATGGTATTACCAGGTCAGGAATGTCATATGATTGGTACTGGATGGTATTACCAAGTCAGGAATGTCATATGATTGGTACTGGATGGTATTACCAGGTCAGGAATGTCATATGATTGGTACTGGATGGTATTACCAGGTCAGGAATGTCATATGATTGATACTGGATGGTATTACCAGGTCAGGAATGTCTTATGATTGGTACTGGATGGTATTACCAGGTCAGGAATATCATATGATAAGTACAGGATGGTATTACCAGGTCCGGAATGTGGCAGTTGTTATCTAATTGATCGTGTCTATGCATACTGCATTTTCTTTTGTATTAATTGTTGCACTTCAGTGTTTCTGTTGGTTCGTTGTTTTCCTCTATAGTCGCCGTCAGCTGAAATTCGTAGCGGTTATCGGTAAAAATAATCTAAACTATCAATTGCGTTCACTCGAGATATAGTTTTTCACATTCCATTCATAAATCGCAAAAAGAAAAACCACTACTGACCTACCTTTTAAGTGATCGCACTGTAATAATCCTGACCTTCACTTTTTCATAGACGATTTTGAATGGTGGAATCAGCCATTGTTTTTACCGGAAGTGTTTCCGTGGAGTTCAATTTCATAAAATTTGCATAAAGCGCGGGAAACCTTATCACATCAATGAAAGGAACATTTCAGGAAACTGCGTACAGTGACGAATGTCATATGTAAACAAATGATCCTCATAGAAACGAAGATGGCGGAATTACAATGGAAAATATTCTGGAAAAAGTGAAGGTCAGGATTATTACAGTGCGATCACTTAAAAGGTAGGTCAGTAGCGGTTTTTCTTTTTGCGATTTATAAATGGAATGTGAAAAACTATATCTCGAGTGAACGCGATTGATAGTTTAGATTATTTTTACCGATAACCGCTACGAATTTCAGCTGACGGCGACTATAATACTTAATGTGTTTCCCTCGGTTTCAGTTTGTTTCCTGATTTGTTTTTTTTTTCTCAATCGATTTATGACTTTTGAACAATGTTATAGTATTGTTTCCCTTATTTACTCTCATAGCAAAAAATAAAGGCAACAGTGTTATACCGGTATCAAACGTCATAAATCGAAAGAAAAACAAATCCGGGAAAGAAACTGAAACAAAGGGAAAGACATCAACTATAAGAGGAAAACAAAGGAACATCAGGAACACTGAAGTGAAAAAAACCAAACGCCGACATTTAAACAAAGGATGAAAAATCTCAAAAAAGATATCAGATAGACAGTCAAACTTATAGAGCGAAAACAAACTGACAACGTCATGACTGAAATAGAAAAGGACAAACAGACAAATAATAATAGTACATTAAACACAACATATAAAACGAAAGACATTGCAACACGAACGCCACCAATAATTGGGGTGATCTCAGGTTCTTCGGAAGGCTAATAAAATCCTGCTCCACATGTGGCACCTGTTATCGTGGTATTCCTGTTATTACCAATCCTGTACATATTCATAAGTGGCGCTCGAACAGATATAGTTGGGAAATCATATCAAATATGAAGATGAAGGGCACCCCCCCCCCAAACTCAGAAACATAAGGCTGAGAGTACAGACACTGTAGAGGTTCCAATATATCGACACTTCATCAACAGGAATTTACATAATAGAAATTGACGGTATTACTATTATGTTAAGTGTGTTGACAATATTGTTGATTTTTGTGCTTCTAAAAAAACACTGAATGAAATGACTACCATCATTGGCATTAACCAAATAGTAACAAATCAATAAGTATGCCAGGATTATAATAAAGCGTGTCGAGCATACAATGCATTCTCATGCAATTTATTATTAACAAAGTATATCGGAAAACCGATCCAAGCTTTAAACATCTATGTATTGGGATAAAAAAAAATAATTAATCATAATTCTTCAACATATTATAATGACTTAACAGAAATTACCCCATCAAGTATATGTAATGACAGCACAAGAATGTCAACTATTACGTTGGTAATACCATAGAATCCAACTATAATACAGCAGTGAGAGTTGAGATTCAGTCTCCAAATTAAAATGATGATTGTGAAACGTAAGCAGTGTTAATTTCAGATTTTGTTCATCTTCGTGTATGAAGGAAATCAAAATGTCCTGGAATGGAGTATTTTTTAATCAACAGCATTGTCCTATATAAGTTATAAATAAAGTTGAATTCTTTGATTCGCTGTTTTACGTCATGCCCGCTAACAAATTGAAAACTGTACCTTTACGCCTTACTGACTAAAATATTACAATAGGTAACAGTTTGACAATTTAGTAGTGTCAACCCTGTGATTATGACATGTGTATATAGCATATTAACCCTGAATACACCGTTTGGTGGTGCGCCTGTCAGATGCAGAACGTACAGATAAGGTAATAGGTAACAGGTGAATATACTATTGGTATCGGTATCGGACACGACCCGGAACGTCTTAATTATTGGCAATATTAATTACGTAGAAAACAAAAGGGCCTGGAGTGGTGTAATTTTTAATCTACACCTATGTACCATATTAGTTATATATAAAATTGAATCCTTTGATTTGTCGTTTTTACGTGATGACGGCTGACAAATTGGACCTCGTAGTTTTAGTATTATAGATATATAATGTTACATACCTGTTTAATTCAGTGATATATTCGTTTGCTATCAGAAATTGTATTTCATATAATTTAATATAATTGTTTATTTTATAAAGTATCAATTTGATAGATCTCCGATAGTGTTTGTAAGATTTATTCATAATTCGTAAATTGTGTTATAGATTTTGTTTAGACATTTTGCTCATCACGTGACATTCTTATACACAAGTACTCCATTTTTTTATTCATATTATGTATTTGTTACAAACCTGTGTAGATAGAATTTCTCCAAAAACCTCCACACATCCTACTTGGTTCTCCTCGACACTTCATATTACATTCTGAATCAGGTTTCTTTTGGTATTTTTTGTTTACCAGCTGGTTTCCACTAAATGACTGTGTACCATACTGTTTAAAATATCGATATATTACAATTTAAATATAAAAATATGTATCAAAACAATAATACATTGTAATTTCCCACTTTTTTATGTGAGATTTTAGATAGAGTTTAACTGTAGCAAAACTGAAAAGATCAGGCTTCAGGATTTAGGATTTAGAAAGTATATATTGTCCGATACAAAAACTGTTATGATATCACGTGTGTTAAAGTGTGTCACAAGTCCGAAATAATAATATCGGATGGGTTATTCAATAACTAAGGGATTAACTTCCGGTGCCAAATAAGCACAACAATGCATTGGTCTAAAAAATACTTATTCCTTATTGCACTAGATCAACACAAATTGTATCCTGCTTGTTCAAAATGTGACACTCTGCGATAGAAATGTAACTCGACATATGATTTCAAGCACCAGCAATCTGTACTTGTTCTTACATGTAACATAAAAGGACAAAAAGCAAATACCAATGTTTTGTTTAGTTTAACACAAATTGCATGCTACAACGAAATCGATCATAAACCTAAAGTTCTAAAGATATTTTATACCATCTAGAATATGTGAACTTAAAGCCTGTAATTCAGTGGTTGTCGTTTATGTGTTACATATTTGTTTTTATATAAATAAGGCCGTTAGTTTTCTCGTTTGAATTATTTTACATTGTTTTATTGGGGCCTTTTATAGCTGACTATGCGGTATGGGCTTTGCTCATTGTTGAAGGTCGTACGGTGACCTATAGTTGTTAATGTCTGTGTCATTTTGGTCTCTTGTGGACAGCTGTCTCATTGGCAATCATACCACATCTTCTTTTTTATATTACTTGCAGGCCAGTGTATTTGTAACCTTTGCAGTTTTCCCGACATTTTGGTAAGGTATTTGCATCGCCAAAGTTTTGATATCTATGTGATAAGTGACGACTTTTATCATCCAGAAAACATCCGATATATCCTATAACGAAATAAATAAACATTATAAAAAACTTGATATAAATTTTCAGTTGAAACCTTTCTATGTTCGGAACAACACTAAACAATATCAGAATAATATCATCTGAATAGTTCTATAAAAAAATTAAATCATTAATAAAATAAAAAAGTGAAAGAGCTGAACAAGAAATTCAACATAAAAAATTGAAGACGACACGTTAGATAATTATATGCATCCGGAGCGCTTTCCTGGATTACCTATATAAGGAATGCTCAAAGCTAAATGTTTGAAAGCCGAAGATGATCGAAACAGTTGAAGAGCTATATGACATAAAGTACCTAAACAAAAGTCGAATACAAGTTTCACCCAACAGTAATGGCAGTACTTATTCCAATTATATCATGTATATTAATAATACCTTAAGAATAACTAGACCATGTAGACTGAATAGAATCAACCTTTTTGGAAATAGCAGTCAAGCTAGATTCAATTTTTCCTTGTGTGTTCTGGAGTAATTGTTTCAGTCCTTCAATGTTTGCCATCATTGCATTATCACAACCTTTCAATCCATCCAAAATCTTTGTCATTTTCTCCATCCTCGTTTGTCTGTCGTCCATCTGCCTCCTCAGCATCCACGTTGTCCAGTCTTCAGGAAAATTACCTGAATCATGATTTCCTAGGAGAAAACCTCGAATTGGAACATCTTCAGCTCCTTTCATCGATAGTTTGAAGCTTTTCTTTCCATTTATATTGGAAACAGCAACAGTTTCTAAAATCAAAACTAAAACGGCAATGTGTTTCATTTTACCGATAAAAAGTATTTGTTGCAATCCTTGTAATATGTATGGGCGATAAATCAGAAAATTATATTTCAAGTACAAGTAGCGTGTTGATAATCGATATTAAATAATACATCTTTATTGCAACTTCTAATCTTATTTGAACTGATAATATACGAATCAACGTCGAAATGAGCATCTGCTGTAGTAAACTTGGAACTGCAAATATGTCACATGCACGTCCGGGTTTGAAATAAAAAGAAAAGAGAAACATATTTTAACTGGTCTTTCATGTAATATTTTTATTTTGAATTTAGGCATCGACTTGCTTTTTTTCCGTTTTAAAAACAATGATGAGTACTTATTGGATATACACCAATGATTGTTTTTATGGTATATATGCATGTCTTTAAATAAAAAAATCTTTGTATCGGAAGTATTTTTAACTGCAACATCTGCACAGATCTTCCTGAATATATTGAATACAACATTGTTCATTCTCAAAATAAATATGTAGGAACAAGCAAGACAAAAGAAACGAATAAATTCACACTTTAATAGTTTGGCAGAAATTGTTGCTTTGGTGTTTATAAATAAAAACATAAAATTTAACAATATATTACGTGTAACTTTGTCGATAATCCTTCATAACAAATTTTCATATAAACTAAGTTATTGTAAACAAATTTAGGAAATCACTCTACATGATGCATTTAGTGATACGCTGCACGAATCGAATTTGCTATTTGGTAAGGGTATTGCTTCACGATAATACTTAAAAAGCAGTCATATTAATTACACAGATTCCACATCCATTTTAAAGATATGTTGCTTTTGGTTGCTTTTTTTTTATTTCAAGAAAGGTTTGTAAAGAATTAAATGACCTTTTATTACTGATACTGATCTGGAATTAAAACAAGTAAAAAAGACTGAAAATGACTGGCTTACAGTGGTTAATGGTGTTTGATTATAATTTGTATGGGCAATTACATAAAACCCCCATTTCGTAACTTGAAAATCTTGTTAATTGCTGTCAGTCATATCAATATTAGTCTGAATATCTCGCCTACCTCCATGAAAAATATGGTGTTGTTTCGCAGATAAAGCCCCAAACAACATCGCTGTTGTGTGTAAATCAGATGTTTAAAACTGCTTGATAAATGAATTAGGTAATGTCAATTCACTTAGAAACTGACAAATACCCAAAGACACTTATCAGGAAGAAAATCCTGAAAAATTATAAATCGAGCGTCAACTAATTTACACAAAATACAAACGAAATAAAAAAAATTAAGAACCATTTGTATATAATTCCATTAGACAACATCAGCATTCGCAACCTCAAAGTGGAATGGGATTAATATAAGTTCCAATAACTTGTTTACCAATCCACTATCAATAAATATGTCTAAACTAAACTAAGCAAAACAAGCATTTATAATTGTCCTAATAATTGTATTTGTTAAATGTTGATAAGCACAAATGAAAGTCGACAAAAACTACGAAAAAAGTTTAAAATAAATTCTTCGTTAAACTTTACTCCTTATTGTTACCTCACAAAATATGTATGCCAAATTGATAAATTTTACTTTAAACCATACTCCGAATAACATTCGGAACGTACATCAAGGCAGTCAGTTCTTTGTTGTCATAATGATATATCGTATTGTGTTTAAAGAAATATATTGTCATTGTATCGGTCAACTTGATCAGCAGGTCTTAATTGATAAAATTGTTATGATTTTAATGTATCGTAATTCTGAATATTATAGAACAAGGGCATACTTAAGACAAACAAATACTTAATTGGTATTGTTTTTAAACGGGATGAATACAGAGACACCCACGTTAATTTTTATACTGCCTGTCAATACATTTATTTTTGGCATTGCACAAGTCATGTCTTCCTTACTGTCCATGACGTTAAAATACTAAATCCCTGGGATGTATTGTATTCAATTCTAGTCTCTGATGCATGATTCTTTATATATTTTATTGTTTTAAGTAATTAACTAGATGTCAAAAAATGTGAGTACTCTCAAATCGTCCCTTCTTGTAAATTTAACCTGTTGATATTATAAATAGAGACAAAATAATAATGCAACATTAATCAATAAATGAATATGGTTTTCCACGAAAGTAAATTTTAAAAATCGAGTAATTATTTTCAGAAAAGAATATTTCGGTCCTTTAAGCACTCTATAGAAGAGGAATCAATGTTCTTTAACAATACAAAAAAACAAAAACAAATCAGGCATATATATTGCGTGTTAATTTTATCGATATCATATAAGATTACTACATCTAAGTTATTCTTATATTTAGCATATCACATTTACAATTTGTAAAAAGTTCAACTTCCTTGTTTGAAAAACATAAAAACAAAGAAAAATCTATCAACATGTATTTATGTAAACTTCTTTTTTCTGGGAATCAACACATCATTGCTCTTTAAACAATTTTTCAAAACAATTAACATAGATAAAGATTACAGGAATAATTTAGTTTTTTGTATGCATACAGTCAAGTATTTAGATAATAATAATTACTATAATAAGTAGCACAAAGTAACTGCACTGTCAATACGTTCGTCTAACAGACAAAAAAAAACAAAGCATATTATTTGAAAGAAATATATGAAACATCACTTTTTTCAAACTTACTTGACAATTAATACACAATATCTTTGTAAAATGCTATCCGAAAGTTGGTAGAAATATGAAGAGTTATTATCATTACGAAAAAATACGGCGACCATGCAATAAGTAGTTTGGGATACAGTGATTCTTCACTTCGTCCTGGATTATATGCAGTTCTGCATATATCATGGAAGTAGTATACCGCTGTTCGGAACTCACAAATAGATTGAGAAAAAAAATCCGGGATACAAACTAAAACTAATGGAAACACATCAAATATACGATGAGAACAACGACAGCATTATTCTAATGAACATTACCATGCAAAACTTAGAATTGCGTAGCGTTCATAATACTTAGCTGAATTATTTAATTCGCCAGATGGATGAACTTAGCGTTCTCCCTGTGCTCATATGTTAAGACAAATAACTGTAAAGAAATATATTTATACCTGCTGAAACTATTTGACGTTGAAAAGGGTAACGGAGACAAAAGCCTCTTACCTCATTCTCAAGTAAATAGTTCATACAAGAAAGAATAAATCAATAGACAACTTTCGAGTTCGATGCATTTCCGTCAAAAACTTTGTTTTGAGTGAACATCATTCGTGCGTTTAAAGGTGTCATCACTTCCGTTCCAATGTTGAGCGAGTTGTTGGAAAAATATAAAGCAATATTGCACGAATTTATGGCAAATTGAATTCTCGTAATTGTCTTTTAGCACTCCTGTCATTAGGGAATTGTAACTAAGTACCTATATAACAAATATTATTTCTAGTTTATCCTTCACAATGACGATCACTAAGACGCTTGATGATCGTTTGTAGTGCAAGGATATAGGCGTTCCCCTCTATCTGGTGAATGACGTCATAAAGGCGCGCATAATTGACGAGTTTTTTCCGATGACGGATAAACTCGAAAGTGGTCTATGCGAGCAATTACTATCAATAGAGTAATAAAGTTCGACCACATGTTAGTTATGAAAAGTACAAATTTAAAACCATGTTATAATTGTATTTGGCAATACTAATGTAATCAACTTTCAGTTTAAGTGCTGTGTAAGAAGTAACAGATTGAAAAACAACACATCAAAGAACAACAACACAACGTCCACATATACACAACAGCAAAATTTATGCCATACGAAGTTAAATGGACACACATGCAGTTGTAGGGGGTCCTTATTTGAAGTAGTAGGACAGATTTTGAAACAGCCAATATCTGTTTTGATGAAGTAAACAGCAAAATGATTGCCGGCAATGATAATAGAGTGACAAATGAGTATCTGTTTTTCAGCCTTAGTTGTCTAAGTTGCATGTTTATAAGAGGGTGCTTATCTTTTAGTTCCATTTAATATTTTTATAGTATTTTCATGTTTAAAGGCCGTTGAATATCGTGGTATGTTCAAATATGCAAACTCTGATTTAATTGTATTGTCTGTTCATTTTGAAATCTGTTTTTTTTATTTCATGCAACCTCAAATTCAAAGCGACGAACAAAGATATATCATATATCAGGACACAACCGCGTTTGTAGTCTATACACTAACATCCCATTTGCATATTATTTTGTTTTATAATAAATCATTGGCTTTTAGATTTTTCAGCATCGATCAACAATCGATCAACAGAATGAAGAACTTTTCGTTGGATTCTTGGAATTTATAATAATACAGTAGTTACAAGTTTTATATAAACGAAAAGGGGTCAATTTTTGCATGAATGCACCGAACAATTCGTGGTTTCTTAATAGACGATAATCATGACAAAGTTTCATCTTCGAAATTAAAGTCGATTTGAAAGTGGTAAAATCTCTACAGGACAAAAAATATAGCAGTTTCGATTGATTACAGCAACAGCGTTTTTACAATCAAATCCGACCTCACAGATCTTAGTTAAGCGGTCAATGGTTTGCAGGTTTGCAAAAATGCAACTAGGAAACAGGCTGATATGTCTAGGTTTGATTCGTATCTATTGTATTATTATAAAGACAAAAAATGTTCAACAATATTTCAATCATTGCATACAAAACTAATTTTAGGTAAACGATTTTGTGTTAATTCAAGTTGAATACAATGTGCTCAGATAGCTTTTTGAAATTGATTCTGTCTATTTAATTACAATCTAAATACAACAGATAAACTTTGACGATACATTTTCATGCTTGGTTTTAGAAATGATATTGAAAGTTCGAAATCAATTTATGAACCAGCGTGTAGAAGTACAAAGTGTTTCTTGTTTGTTCCGATGATAATTGAAAGTAATTACAATGCTCAATACGATAAAAAGACACGTTTTCTAAAAAAATTGAATAATAATAATTGAATAAGAGTGGCACATATTTATTCTTATGATTTATTGATTTTTTTTAATATGAATGAACCATATCATAAAGGATAATATTATTATTAAAATCGTTGTTTACTATTTTCTAATGTAACAGTTATTTAAAGAACAAAAATTGCATTTGAACTAATATGAGGCAGGCATTACCTGTGAATGGGGACGAAGTCTGTATTAATTTTTTTTTTATTCAAACATGTTGATCATAAAAGAAAGTGAAATACCGTAACGTTTCCGATATTGGTTCTGTTGTTAGGGATTTAGTTGTGACGTTATTTAAGGTATGACGTCATATTCAATGTAAACAAAGAAACGCTGTTATCCAGGTAACGTTTTTTATACGATCGCAAAAATTTAAATTTTTCGTCGTATATTGCTATCACGTTGGCGTCGTCGTCGTCCTGCGTCGTCTTGCGTCTTGCGTCGTCGTCATCGTCCGAATACTTTTAGTTTTCGCACTCTAACTTTAGTAAAAGTGAATAGAAATCTATGAAATTTTAACACAAGGTTTATAACCACAAAAGGAAGGTTGGGATTGATTTTGGGAGTTTTGGTCCCAAAATTTTAGGAATTAGGGGCCAAAAAGGGCCCAAATAAGCATTTTCTTGGTTTTCGCACTATAACTTTAGTTTAAGTAAATAGAAATCTATGAAATTTTGACAAAAGGTTTATGACCACAAAATGAAGGTTGGGATTGATTTTGGGAGTTTTAGTTCGAACAGTTTAGGGATTAGGGCCAAAAAGGGGCCCAAATAAGCATTATTCTTGGTTTTCGCACAATAACTTTAGTATAAGTAAATATAAATCAATGAAATTTAAACACAAGGTTTATGACCACAAAAGGAAGGTTGTGATTGATTTTGGGAGTTGAGGTCTGAACAGTTTAGGAATTAGGGGCCAAAAAGGGGCCCAAGTAAGCATTATTCTTGGTTTTCGCACCATAACTTTAGTATAAGTAAATAGAAATCTTTGAAATTTAAACACAAGGTTTATGACCATAAAATGAAGGTTGGGTTTGATTTTGGGAGTTTTGGTCCCAACAGGTTTTTAGGAAGAATAATTGGGGTTCTTTGATATGCCGGATCTAACTGTGTATCTAGATTCTTAATTTTTGGTCCCGTTTTTCAATTGGTCTACATTAAGGTCCAAAGGGTCCAAAATTAAACTTAGTTTGATTTTAATAAAAATTGAATTCTTTGGCTTTTTTGATATGCTGAATTTAATCATGTACTTAGATTTTTGATTATGGGCCCAGTTTTCAAGTTGGTTCAAATCAGGATCCTAAATTATTATATTAAGTAATGTGCAATAGCAAGAAATTTTCAATTGCACAGTATTCAGCAATAGCAAAAAATCTTCAATTGCACAGTATTGTGCAACAGCAAAAAATGTTCAATTGCACAGTATTGTGCAATAGCAAGAAATCTTCAATTGCACAGTATTGTGCAATAGCAAATATTTTCAATTGCACAGTATTCCGCAATAGCAAGAAATATCTAATTGCACAATATTGTGCAATAGCAAGAAATTTTCAATTGATTGGAGTTATCTTTCTCTGTCCAGAATAGTAGTTGAATTAACTTAAATCATTGTTTTATACAATGCACAATGTATATTCACGTTTACTACCAACTGATAAATTAAAACACTCTTTACCATTCAGTGATAACAAGCACTTTTTGTTACATTTTAATATTTTATGATGAGTAATTATTGTTGCAAACTCCATTAGAAATTTGAATTGAGATCAGTTTTGAAAAAAGGGAAAGGGGGATGTGAAAAAAAATGGTGGGGGGGGGGGGGGGGGGGGTTTAATTTTTCTTATTTCAGATTTCATAAATAAAAAGAAAATTTCTTCAAACGTTTCTTTGAGAGGATTAATATTCAACAGCATAGTGATTGCTCAAAGACAAAAAAATTATTTTAAATTCATTAGACCACATTCATTCTGTGTCCAAAACCTGTGTCAACTATTTAATCACAATCCAAATTTAGAGCTGAATCCAGCTTGAATGTTGTGTCCATACTTGCCCCAACCGTTCAGGGTTCAACCTATGCGGTCGTATAAAGCTGCGCCCTGCGGAGCATCTGGTTTCATATCAAACAATTATTAAAAATGATTGGGTGTTGAATTCCTTCCTATATTTGTTGATATGTTGATAAATATACATGTTATTCAAAGTCTCATGCAAACAAGACCGGAAACGGAAGAAGACCAGAAACGGAAGTAGATCTGAAAAAAAAGTTAACGATTTTGAGTTCATTAGTAGAATGTTTGATCAAGCCATTTAATATCTTTGTATTTTATCACTTTAGATAAATAATGTTGTTCATACTTTGGATGTAACAATGATGACAAAGACAGACATCTCGAACATACTATTTCGAGGTTGGTGAATTATATAACATTAGCTAAATGGGACAATATCCCTAATGCGTCTTGAAATGAGGAACTCAAAAGTCACGTGTAAACAAAAAATCTCTCTGTAGTGATATTTGACACATTTCTATGATAAACAAATGACTAAGCTGAACCATTTGAGTTAATTTAGAAAGTAAGGGAACACGGAATAAATGTGTAAAAACTATGGAGCCATTAAATGTGTTCAAAGTATTAAATTTTTAAAGAACTTATTGTGTCAAAAATGGGATTTTTTACCATGAGGAGCCACATCGCAAAAGGATACTCGGGGTTTGCTAATTTACGGAAAAATGAATCACACTTCGTACCCCGAAAATTTAACCACATATGTAAAAATGTCTCAGCTTCGAAACAAGCCATCATACATATTCAAGTTTATGATTTGGGCTGAGCAACAGAAGAAAACGTTACCATTACCGCCTATGTAGAAACAATTGCGCATATTGCCCCATCTTCTAACAAAAAATCCAGTGATATCTTAAGATGATTTCACCTTGTACACCACAGAAAATTGTGAAAATGATGGTTAGTATTTTTTAATTTATACCTAGTTATCATAAACAGTTTAAGATAAATATTATTGATAAAGATCAGCCAAAAGGCAATGAAATTTTCGCTTTTAAAATGTATTACTGGCACGGGGCTGAACACTTTTTTAGGCACAATCATAACTTTGTTTACCCCCGAGAGATCCGAAAGGAATTGTTTATTTATTGAAAAAGGCAAGAAATAACTTACATGTAATATTATTAAATTGTAAGTAAACATGACACAATATAGTCTTGGTTATGTAATTATCACTCTGGTCTACAGGACTAACTGACAATCAAGGGAGATAACACACTTCACACGAGTAAAGTGAGATACATCATCACATGTGCTTTTATCCAATGATTTGACCCTGGTCAGTAGATATCATATGCAAATAAACAGAAAACAAACATGTACATGTATTAAGAAAATCATGAATTACTATTTTTAATACACACGAGCAAAACACTAGATATTGACATTTCTCAGTGAAAAGGGGGAGGGTCAAACCTTCTTGAAAACAATATTGCTATTCAACTATTAAGCTAGTTAGCTACTACTCATTGCTTCTAATATAAACGCTTTAAATGAAGGTGACTAAGCAACAAGGGAGAAGCTTTTTTCTTTCTTTGCGATAAAACTTTCAAAAGTTAGATTTTTCTCTCTCAATAATACTTATGTATTTAAATTAAATGATAACACAGCTTGAGTAAATTTTTTGTCTTACTTCAGTTCCAGACATATCATTACTTTTTTTACATGAGATGGCAAACTAAAGGTTTTAAAAAGTCCTGAATAACTGGTAAGCATTTTGTTTTATTAGGCAATCTCTAAATTATTTATTTATGGTATTTGTGCAATTGAAATTACAGTCGGTATGTTAGAAATATGCTAATATGAAAACTGTTGCTATGGTCTTGATATTAAATGAAAAGGCTTGGTTACTGATCTTTTCGACTCGATATTTCGAGTTAAATCTTGCGGCAACTATTTCCCATGTAACACTGCAAACTATATTTAGCACTATTTTGATCTGTCGTTATTTAATGACGCCATAATACATGTGATGTCACAATGTTTCCTTTAATACCTCATGTGGATTTCTCACTGATAAAAGTTTTCACTGAAATACATGTAAAAAGCCTTTTTTTCTCAAATAGAATTATTTGAAAGGACAAGTTTTGAAAATTTGCACTTCATTGCACTCTAATTACATGATAAGAATGAATTTCTCAGTAGTTTCGAGTGGTTTCCACAGTATTAGATACCAGGGGTCTGTTGTTCAACTTGTCGTTAAATTAAACGAGTCGTTAAATTTTACTAATCACTGCGTTAAATTTAATCAGTCCATTATCATGTTGTTCAACTTGTCGTTAAATTTAACGAGTCGTTTAAAATTGTCAAAGTGTCGTTATATTTAATCGACCTCATTGAGGGTGATTAAATTTTAATCAGTTGATTAACCTCAATCTAAGATGGCTGTCAATGTTTTGTTTCAACCACCTGTTGTAAGAAGAGAGAGACATTTTCGCGGTTTTGACCCTCTAGAAAGGGAATTTTCTGATGAGGAGCTGAGGCAGAGATATAGATTTGGCAGGGGGACTATTGCATACCTGTCAGATTTAATGAGAGGGGATCTGGAGCGTGGGACAAACAAGGAGACAGCCCTGTCAGTGGAACAACAGGTAATGATTGCCTTGAGGTTTTATGGAAGTGGATCACACTTGCAAGTAGTTGGGGACACGATGGGATTTGACAAATCAACTGTGTCTCGGGTGATTAACCGTGTGACGGATGCATTAGTTGCCATGAAGGATGATTTTATATCGTGGCCAGATAATCAGAGGAAGAATGTGATAAGGGCTGGGTTTTATGAAAAGGCAGGTTTTCCAAACGTGGTTGGATGCATTGATGGGACTCACATACGGATTACTGGGCCTAGCATTGATGAACCAGCATTTGTTAACCGAAAGGGGTTCCACAGCATCAACGTACAAGCCATTTGTGACCATGAAGGTAATTTAAAACACTGTATTATACCTATTTTATGTTTACAACATGCTTTGTGTGCGTCCTTTTTCTTGACATCTTCAATCGTCCTTGACCATATACATGGCTGGTTTTCTGTTGAACTGGTTTTCAGCTAATTTGAAAATCGATGGAAACAGAAAGACAACTCAATCTTGTCGTACTTTCTATTGGATCCGTAGACTCATGGCTTTTTACCAGAGACATATATGGTCATATATACACATAATGGGACTTTGTTTTTACCGTTTCACTTTTGAATAGGCTGGATCGAGTGAACTGCTAAGAGTTAATGAACATAAATTTATTGATCAAAATAGTAATATAGATTTGCCCACCCAACCCTTATCTGCTTTAGGTAGAATTTGTCACTGTCAGGCTTATAAACTTTGAAACGTCAACAAATAGTTGGCCCCATGCAGTTTGAAGGAATTCTAGATCTACCTCTAAACGTTTCAGTTAGAAGACCCCCCCCCTAAAAAAAAAACCAACAACAACACTTGAAAAAAGCCATACAAAACTGAAAAACACAACTGAACAAAAAATAAGTGTCCAATCTGTCATCCAAATATCAAGTTCGCCTACCCATTCTTTTCGGTTGGGAAATAGTGACCAGTCCTTAAAAAATAAGCCAGTCATTGTTCAATATATATTTTTTTGAAATGTTAAGGGAGCATATAACTTCGATCCTCGATGTATTGTTTATCTGAATTGTTTACTAGTATACTATACATATTTTGCTTTCGTCACATTGCAAATTCAGCTAATATTTTAATGACTCGAACTATAATTACAATCTACATGCATGCACATAAAAGAAGATGTGGTAATGATTGCTAATGGGACAAATCTCCACAAGAGATTAAATGACACAGAAATAAACAGCTTTGGGTCACCATACTTATTCACAATCACTGACTTGCCGTTTGCCTTGACAAATGAATTATGGAACTACTTTTTTCCACTTTTTTGATTATCATATTTTTGTTTAAGGTAGATTCACCAATATCAGTGCTAGGTGGCCAGGATCAGCACATGATTCTCACGTTTTCAGAACCTCAGCCATAGGACAACATCTTGAGAATGGATATCAAGGAATTGGACAAGGTGTATTGTTAGGCGACAGTGGCTATCCCTGCAGACAGTTTTTGCTGACACCATACAGACAACCTGCTGCTGGTAGAGGTCAAGCAAGGTTTAACAGAAGACATTGCTCAACAAGGTCAACAATAGAGAGGACATTTGGAATATGGAAGAAGCGTTTTCACATTCTAGGATCAGAGGTACAATTAATTCTTTACAAATAATCTTAGTAGTAATATGAATATTTGACATGGTGTATGCCCTTATATTTTAAAAGTCCTGGTTTTTTTTCTTGTGCGACTGCTGTCTACTAAATATTTCATTGGTACATTTTTCGAATTCTCTAAATTTCGGTTAAGGTATTCATATAATGGTCCCCTTCTCTATCTTTTCTTTATAGCTACTATACGTTTTTGATTTTTTTTTGCTGACCACAGTATGGTTGCCTATAATTGCTTACATCCACTTCATTTTAACTTTGCAGGATACATACATTTTAGTTATAAAATTAACAATCACACCAAATATCCTTATTTTTTTACGTAATAAAACCCGAAAAAACTGAAAAATCAGTTGTATATTAAAGGGCTGATAAAGATGATATCAGAAACACGTTAAATATCAAGCCAGGACAAGAAAACAATGATCGACAATTCATCTGCACACAGATCAAAACCCGAAAATTATACGGATAACAGGGATCCAGTTGGAAAATTGGTAATGTTAGTTTGGTAACTTAATGTACCCCAAGGGTGACTGGGGAATAGAAATATGGTCACGTGGTCTTCTTTCGACCGGCAGTAAAACGCTTGCCGAAGTGGGGCGTCCGTTTCGCTTTGCGGGATGTATAAGTTCGCAGTCACGTTCGGTCAGAATGGGGACGTTGAATTCGATGTCTCGTATAAAGAGAGTACCACGCTCTTTGCACGTTAAGAAACCTTGCAACGACTCATTGAGGGCCCGTAGGTTGCCTGTTGCAAGGTACAATTTATGCCCTCATTTTCCAGTGGCAATCCAAATTTCTCCGACCATCATCCCAAATGGCCTCTATTATGACAAGACCTACCTATTGTATTTATTGTGAACTTGTTCTCGACCTGAATATGCATGAAATATTTGCCACAGGACGTTAAGCAACCAACAACCAACCAAATCATTTAGTCCTGTAGGGGTAACTGCTCCAAGTTAGTCATTACTGTAACTTTATTAAATCGTAAATGTAACAGTACATCATCAGTTGTTGGACTGTTTGTTCAGCTTTATGTCTGATTTGGTCCCTTTTTTAATTAAATTATAGTGTTAACGTGTTAATGTTTTTGTAATAGATTTACCTAATCTCAGACTTATTCATGAGCAATGTTAATTCATGCTACAAACAAATAGTATTTCTGTCACACTTTACAATAAATGATTTTAAATTGTATTCCAGATCCGAATGAAACCCGATAAAGCTTGCCGAATTATCATTGCTTGTGGTATTCTGCACAATATTGCCATCATAAGGAATGAACCTGAAGTTGCAGAAGAACATATTGATTGACAATCAACCTCAGATGCCACCCTATAATGGTCCACAGGACAGAAAAGGCATACGGGACCATTTTGCTACCACTTTTTTTGCCTAATAAATTGCATGTTTTTATTTTTCCATATTTTCATAAATTGTCTTTCATTAAAAAAATGAGGAAATTTGAAAATAGTAACAAATCTTTGTATGATCAGTTTGACAATGTGTTGAGAGAGGAAGTGTGCATTTTCCCGACTTCAATACTGGTATAGTAAATGGTGAGCAGTTAGTCGCCTATGAAATCAAAAACCCAGTAGCCAGGAAACTGTTTTTCAGTACAAGAATAAGAATATGTGGTATGATTGCCAATTGATTATATCAATTACCATATGGAAAAAAAAATATTATTTTAAATGCCCAAAAAAGGCACAAGCCATGGCCGACAGTGCAAGGACTGTATAGCCAAGCAAGGTCATTTAAAATTGTTTGATTCGTGTATCACTTATTATTTTTTGAATGATGGAGGTGCAATATGTGTGGCTAAATTGTAATTACTGGTCTATTTTCTTTTACATAGGAGTGTGAACACAAAATTAAATGAATTTGTTGGCCTCATAGTAATTTCTGAAATACAAATCAACAATATAACAATGAATTTAATACATAGAGGCAAGTGCCTGAGAGAGTGTAACTGGTTCAGAATTGCCACCCACTAACTTCTGCAACAGCTCAATTTGTAGTTCCAGTTTGTTCCTCTCCAAGTCCATATGCACTTTCTGCTTCTCTTGGATTTCTAGTTTACCTTGCAGTGCACGATACTGCATGTCGTGAATATCCTGCACTGTTACCTTTTTCAAAGGTGTTCTCACTGTCCTACAAATAATAAAAACAATGAATTCTGTAAAAGATCGATTAATTTTACATCTCGTTTTATTGATCGATTCAACGTCATAGTTCCCTCAAATAGCCAGTCAGAATATGTCACGTTTTCCGGCTTGAAATATGTGAATAGGTGTGGGAAACTGTTAGAAAAATATATGTAAATGTAAAAAAAGAAAACTTGAAGTATTGACCAAATAATCTAGCGGAACCTGTTTCCACAACACATTTTCAAAGAGTTCTTGTATACATCCCCATAGTACGGTAGAAAAATATTTTTTTTTAAATCTAAAATTTCGGGAAAATATTCATTCTACTTATGAACTAAAAATCGTTTTTGTTGAAGGTGGCTTACGGTGACCTTCAGTTGTTAATTTCTGGTCTCTTGTGGGGAGCTGTCTCATTGGCAATTATACCACATCTTCTTTTTTTACATTTACAACTTACTTCTGCTTATCTGTCCTATCTGTTTGTTCTTGAATATGTGGAACGACTGTTTGTGTCAGGATGGGGTCATATCCTGAAAGCAGAGACGGACTTGGTGGACTGGAGGGGGGTGGACTGTCCCTTATCAGAGATGCTGCAGATTCATACAAATCCTGGCTGGCATCTTCTTCCGGCAAAGTGGCATTGATAGATGGTTGATATGTAATAAATGAGAACAAAATTATTCGTTGATACTGTGTTTGGGTATATTTTATTAATTCTAAAAGGGGGGAGGGGGGCAATCGAAAAGGCATACTATCATCATTCAATTAAATTCAGATACAATTACTTTAAATTTCAAGATAAAAATATTGCACAAAACTAATTAAGACCCTATTTCAACCCTTTTCAGATTATCAAGGGTCTCAGCTATAAACTAATATGTGTTCCTGTCTAGGTTCAGTCTGCAACAACAAATTGATCAACTTTATTCCGGATTTATGACAACCAGTCCGTATCTGTTTTAATATTATAAATCATGACTGGTTTTCGGTCGAAATTAGCTATTGCGGTTCCCTTTAATCAATCAACAGATACCAGTTTAAAGACGACTTGGCGGGCACCTGCAGCCACTTGTGAACTAATGTTGAAAATAATACTTTAAAACTGTTATCAGTTTAAGCAAATGCAATCTTTCAATAGTATATCAAGTGGAAAACCTTGAAACCAACATGAAACACGTTGGCAATCATTTAATGATCGAAAATATTGGTTAAAATAAATTGTTATCAGTCACGTGATATCAGTTGGGAATTCCCCTACTTGTTGTGAGGCGGAGAAGACGAAACTTTTACCACAATGTAAGAAAAGAAACTATGTATCCCGGTATTAAAGAGGATACAAATATTTGTGTTAATTTCATTGAAAATTAACAATAACAATAAAAAGAACCTTCAAAACAAAATTTAGCCAAAAAATGTTTGTTTTTATATGATAAATAAAAACATGTTAAGTGAAACTGATCAAGTTACTTTTTACAAAGTTCTATAAGAAGGGTAGAGCCTTGAGAAGTTCTAATTAAGGGGAAAACACATTAGGGGATTTATTTCAAAGTGTTAAAAAATATTTACTTACTTGTCTGGAATGATTCAGTTTCAAGTCCACCCTGAATCCCCCTGAAGCTGGTGGTGTCCTTCATAAGATGGATAACTTTTTCTACTGCAGAGCTAGGTTGTTTTGGAGCTGGTCCTCCCCCAGTTTTGAACAACTCACTCCTGTGAGTTGTGTACACAGCCTTGGCCACTCTTGTGGTATTCCTCCACTTGTTCCTAACTTCTGTGGCTGTACGGATGGCAACTCCAAGAGAATTGACTTTTATGGCTATGTCATCCCATACCTTCTTCTTCAACTGGTTGGTCACTGTATTAGTAAGTTTTCCATTAATTATACTGGAGTGTTTCTTTACTAGTTGCTGGATCAGGATCATGTACATGTTGATAAGAGAGCATTATTTTGAAAGAAATATGCTATAAAAAGTTAACATCAACTGACAACACCAGAAAATGAAGAAATAAAAAAAAATACACATAAACAATTAAAAATAGAACTAATAACTCTTTCATTATTGCATGGTTTGAATCGAATCAAATGTATTATGAAAGGAAATAATATTATTTGCCAAAATATATTCAAATCTATGGAAAGTGAAGTGATAAATGATGAAATATATATAATAATCACAACCATCACTACATATTTCAATGAATTTGGTTGATCTTTCGTATTTCAATACGAATGAAATGTTTCAACAAATCATACGTGTGTTATTGCTTTTAAGGGAACACATATCCTCTTAGTGAGTATTAGTAATAAATTGTAAAGAACAAATAATTAAAGAATGTTTCGTAACTGTATTCAGTCTAGGACAGTACCATATTGCCAGCAGTCTTCCCCCATTCACTTGTTTTTCTTCTCTGTCGTTTAAATGGCTCTTTAAGTTTTCATTTACATTTATCTTGCGTAAAGTCGACAAAAAATGTTGATTCCTTTATTTGTTTATTCAAGGACAAATAATATGAGGTCTGATTTCGAAAATTAAATCAACCGTTGATAATGTTGTTAAAATAAAATCTGATTATACTTCCGGAGCACCTGGGATCATGACTTTCCCTCTGGTATTATACGCTCAGAAAAATTCAGTTTTATTTAAACTCTTAAAGGAAAGTTTCATGCAGATATTCAGCATTTAAGAAAACGATTCATTTTGCCGACCACGTGTTGAATACTAAAGGATATATGAAAAAAATAAGGCACACGTTTCTCCATTTAAAAATGAGTCTGTAATCATCCAGTGAAAAAGTTAAAGCAACACATTTATATTGGAAAAAGTAAAGACGATTAAATATTAATAAGCAGAACATATATTTAACTGAAAAAGAAAAACTCTTAAAAGTACTTTAACTGTATCTAATGTGTTCTATCTTACACTTTTATTTATAGAAGTAAACCTAGACGGTGAGTATCAATTTTATGAAAAAAAAAACAACACCATATACATGATAAAATTGACGTTGCAACCTCCAATATCAATTGAAACATTAACGTTCATCTGTAAACGTGCATAATTTTTTTCTCTATATCTGTCTAGTATGAGTAGTTTTTAACTATTGTGATATCGGCTAAGGTATCTAAAAACAGATGGAAACTTCATATTGATACACTATGCTCCTTCTTTTATTGGTTATTTTGTTGAAATATATATATATAATTGAGAATTGAAATATGGATTGTGTCAAAGAGAAAACAACCCGACCATACAGCATACAACAACCGAAGGCCACCAATGGGTCTTCAATGTATCGAGAACCTCCTGCACCTGGGGAGTCCTTTAATTGACTCTAAACAAATATGTATACTAGTGTTTGTTTTGTTAATATGTAATCTGCAAGCAAATGAATAATAAGCACCATTTGGCATTTGACGGTTACAAGTCATCGTTTTTGTTGATATCACTACAAACCATGAAAGTCTGAAATGGCCTATATCTGTACTCGACTGTACGGATTTTTACTCGACCAGTCTGAATTGGTCTGACTTTTACTTGACATTACTCGACCCCAGTCTGAACCATACTTTACTGTACTGAATCGTACTTGACTCTTATCTTTGCCGTTGAAAATAGTCTGAACTATTACTCGACCAGTCTGAAACAGTCTTAACCCATTCTCGACATGTACTTGACCTATTTTTCCAGTCTAAACCATACTTAACCAAAGGTCTGAAAAATACTCGACCAGTCTGAACCATACTAGACCAAAAAATCTCTATTTTTAACTGTTTTAATAAATTTCTTTTTAACTGACATATATAACAACAGCCAACAAAATTTATAAAAGATTTTAACCTTATAAAAGAAATATATCTCTGATTATATTTAGGATAAAAAAAAATATATTATATATAACTTATATCAAAAAGGGATAATATCAAATAAATAAATAAAATTGTTTTTCTGATTAGTTGTGAAATATAAAGTATAACCTCTGCTTGGGGGCAAACTCATAAATAAGATCACACCTGGTCAGAGGTATTAAATTCTAAATAACATTGATTCAAAATTGCAACATCCTGTTTAAATTAAATAACAAGGCCTTTCGAATTTACATGTATGTACTAGATAAGTAATACACAAATTTAAGAAAATAGGGCTTTCTTTTTACCTGTAAAACACACATGTACTGAGGTAATTAGAACATATTAAAGTGCTTTATGTATGCCATGTTAATTTTACAAAAAAATACTTAAATTAATTGAACAATTTTTTTACTGTTACTTTGGAATACATCTCCTTTTTTACAAAGGTTATCAAGGATTGCTATGGAAATTCTATTATAATGATTATATTAAATTCTTGGTTTAATAAAACAAAACAATTAATCTCTCTTTTTTTTAAATTTATTAAGTTGTTTTATTTACTTTTTTTATATATATCTTAATAAAAAATAACATTCACTGCATTATTACCTGAACTCAACTGACACCATAAATCTATACTAGACTTCAGTTAATGGTAAAAATAGTCCCGTTACCATAAAATACTTCCGAAATATTCATAAAGTTTTGAATATTATTGAAAATATTATTCACAATTCATTTTTTTAGATTATTTGATCAGCTTGTTTTATTTATATTGTAACGGATTTCGGCCTTGTTGTTCAACAGTTTGTGTCCCCTCCCCTTTTCACTTTTTATCAAGTTAAATCTCTGTTTAAACCGTATTGGATACTTATAAATTTTTGAATATGTTTCTTTTTATCAGAATAAGTTATCTTAGATATTTATTATGAACAGTAACTTGAGCAAAGATAAATATAACGTCAAGTCCCACCTGAAACTGAGTCGCCTTTCTATTTATTTTTGTAGTGTAAATACAGAATTTCCTTATACTAGACCTACCTTTATATATTTGTTGATGATTGTATTATGTTGTTTTAATCTCTATGTATAATTATATTGAGTGAATTAGTTAACCTGGTCAAGTTTCTAGAGACTCAGAGTCTCTCTTTTTCCTGGTAATGTCCGCCATGTTTACTTGAGTCGCTTTACCGTAAACCGTCAAAGTGCACTGTCGTGAACGGCAATATTACGTTGAAATAGAGTCTTTCGAGTCGCTTTTGACGTCAATATAAAATCTTTTAGGTCTTTTTGTTGTATATATATATTGCACTACCAGTGAGCGCGTTAGTCGAGATCGGACTACCGTGGCAAAAGGTTGCTTACAATCACAAGCCTAATAATAAATCCTTTTTCACTGTAACTTACAATTTGAGTCTTGCACTTTTAAAAGGTTAGGAAATATTTTGTCAGAGTTTTACTTTATGTAAAGCATAGATTTACAATTTTATATTATAAGAGACTCTAAAGATTAGAGATGATTAGACGTACAAAAAGTTATATACTGAAAAGTACAGAAAAGTCAGAAATATAAAATATTCCATATTTTATACAGAGACTCACCGACGCAGTCTCGAGTCTTAAAGTCGCTATTCAATAACACGTCAATATAGTTTTTTCTTCAGAGAAAGTAACAGTTAAATTATTCTTGTATTATTTACTCGATATACCAATAGTATAGAAACTGCAATTACTAACGATTCTTTATATATATATATTACGAAGTCGAATATTCACAAAAAGTACAGTAAAACCCGGAGTCGCAACTTATACATTTGAGAAGTCGACATAACTTATATAATTTAGAGATTTCTATAATTACTTGTTAATAAGATTGTTTATTTAATACATGTGTATATAGAACTTGACCAGAGTACTCACTAGCTTGCATACTATTTAAGTGTTATTTATTGTGTTGATCTGATGTAAAAAGAGATACAATATTGAAATTGTCTGAATTACATATATATATATATAAACTGATCATAGTAACACTTCATTAAATCATTAACTTTAAACGAATTATTTATTTCTGTCTTCTGAATCAACGCATCTTTAAATACACCTATTGGATTACAGGGTTGAGTTAACCCAAGGGAGCAGTCATTTGAAACAGTATTTATTGCCGAGTATTAGTTTGTCTGGCGAATTGTCTAGTTTTGTCAGTGGGTCAGAGTTTCACTTCAGGGAAACGAAAACGCTATAGCAACACAGAACGAAAACGTTACAATATTTTAAAAGTTGATATATATTATTATCACTACAAACTCCTCAGAGCCTGAATTGACCAGTTTTTGTGCTCGACCAGTAAAATCGAGCACACATTTTACTCGACTAGTCTCGACATTGTCTCGACTGTACTTAACTGTACTTAAGTGTACTCGACTAGGTCTCGACTTTACTTAATTAGTCTGATTCAGTACTTGATGATCTTTGTGTTGTCTGAAATGGTCTTGACCAAGGCTCGACCTGTCTCGACCTGTCTTGACTAGTCTCGACCTGTCTCGACTAGTCTCGACCTGTCTCGACTAGTCTCGACTCAGTCTCAACCAGTCTCGACCTGTCTCGACTAGTCTTGACCTTCAAATTTAGTTTTGACTGGTGTAAATCATCCCATCTAACTAAATTAGATATTGATCTTACAAAATTCAAGCTTATTAGGTAGTTTGATTTATTGCTGTGAAATGAAAGAATTAAATTTTACAATATGTAAAAATAAAAATTATTATATAAAGTTCAGATAGGCATCTTTAATTTTTTTAATAACTTTTTCAAATCAACTTGGATTTTCATCAAACTATGCAGCTTTGGTCAAGACCATTTCAGACTACACAAAGATCATCAAGTACTGAATCAGACTAATTAAGTAAAGTCGAGACATAGTCGAGTACACTTAAGTACAGTTAAGTACAGTCGAGACAATGTCGAGACTAGTCGAGTAAAATGTGTGCTCGATTTTACTGGTCGAGCACAAAAACTGGTCAATTCAGACTCTGAGGAGTTTGTAGTGTATGTAAGTGTTGATTAATATTGATTTGAAGTTATACTATGATTGATTATTGTGAAATGTTAATTTCAATACTGTATTGAATACATTTTTAATTTCAAGTTGTTGTTCAAATTTCATTTTTATTAAAAAAAATCCTAAATTGATAAAATTCAGTTGATAGATACAAAGAATAGGTCTAGTCTGGTTAAGACTTGGTCGAGTATGGTTCAGACTAGGTCGAGTACGGTTCAGACTAGGTCGAGTACGGTTCAGACTCGTATAAAACGGTTAAGTACTGGTCAAGTACACATACAGGCTGTTAAGTATGGTTCAGACTACAGTCGAGTATTATCAAGTAAATCTCAGACGAATTCAGACTGGTCGAGTAAAAATCAGTACAGTCGAGAACAGATATAGGCCACTTCAGACTTTTAATGGTTTGTAGTGTATATGTCATGAAATACATTTTACTAAAATAATAGATAATAAAGATCTTTCCGTTTTAAACTTTCATCGTTCAGTATTTCTTTTACCTAAAAATAAAGTCTAGAATTAGTAATAAAGTATAAGGAAAGCAAAACAAGTAGAAAAATGTACAGAAAACATACTATATTAATGTTGATGTTTTTGAATTACTTGCATAGGCTATGGTCGGGTTGTTGTCGCTTTGACACATTCCCCATTTCCATTCTGAATTTTATGTAATAAATTTCATTGATGCTATAATAAAACAGTTAACTAAGCACAAATATGACCGATATAAACCAACCAAAATAGCTGAAATGCAGGCTCCATGAGTGAGACAGACTTATTTATCAAAGTTAAACATGTTTGTGATACATCACCCTCCACTAAGCCTGAAGTGTGGTATCACAGCACAACATTAAAACGAACTTTACAAATCAGTAGCTATTGTCTTGACTCAAAAGTTAGGTACAAGACACACAAACAACTTACTAAAAATAAAAGAAACATTGAACAAAAAACCTCGCGTTTCTCTCCAATTAAAAAGGGGGTCTTATATTAGCTTGTTATATTCTGAAGCGTACAAGACGTCTGAAAACCCACGGTTTAATTACTTCACGCCGGACGACATTTGGCGTCATCTTGTTAAGTTGCAAAAACAATAAGTTGGCCAAATGTTTGTTTAAATTTTTTATAAACCGAAATACTATTCGAAATAAAATGATTTGTTAATTTATCATTGAAACAAAGATAACTGTATTGTACTGTCATTTTGGCCGGGGTAAAACTATGGTTTACTGTTACACAATTGAGTTTACCTGTTCGTTTAAATTAACTGCGCGAATCGCGCAACAGCTAATTTGTATTAATGCGTCTGCACTAAAGGCAGATATATTGATTACACATACTGATGTGTATACACATAGGTTGTCATATTTAATTGAACCTTAACGAAGAAGAGTATTCAATACATGTTACGTACTATCAACTGCAAATTCGTTTGTTTCTACGACTTTGTCCATATAGTCATTGATTATATTCAAATTTTTGTATTACCTTTATTGTCAATTTAACTGTCAACCACATCCTTTTTGTTTACTTTTTAGTGAGATTTCTTTGTTTGCTTACACAATTTTGGCAAATTTGTTCAAATTATTGTTGCATTTACCTTATCAATATTGCCATCTTTATTTTTTTTCAGTTTTCTTGACGGCTACGGAAACAATTTGTGAGTTTGAATATTTTTACCGCAACGATATATTTTATCTGCAATGTAACACAGTTTTAAATAAAACAAAGACACCATACATAAAAGAAAACGATATGTTGTCAATTATCTTATTAAACAGTGGCTACTGAGTGTGGATAGTCATTTATTATAAAGACTAAGTTTGTTAACTATGCACATTTATTGTGCTTATTTCATTACAGGCACAGTTGTAGACAATAGAATGTAGAATACAATTTTGGATTTCTTTGTGAGATAAAAAAAAAACCAAAGAAGATCGTGGTTTAGAATTAGATAATTTCATATAGAACCGAAGTCAATGATACATGAAAAGTTTGAAATCTGAACTGATTGGCTTAATAAAGGCAACAGTAGTATACCGCTGTTTAAAATTCATAAATCGATAGAGAAAAAACAAATCCGGGTTACAAGCTAAAACTGAGGGAAACGTACTATTTTCTTTTACTAATTTTAGAAGGATGATCAACCAACAAATGATATGCTGCAATGAAAGACCGTAAAGGATAGTTCATGGGGTTCGTGTTTCTCAGTCCTTAGTTCCCTATGTTAACTTTGTGTTTACTGTTTTTCAAGTCTATTCGTTTTTCCCGTTGTGCATTGACGTTGCCATTTTTTTTCGACTTACGAGTTTGAATATCCCGTTGTTCCTTTCACATCTTTTGAAAGGTAAATTCAATCACAAGGGATAAGCAAAAACAAAAGTATTATTTCCGTTTCATATAATGAATATGCATATCATAATGGTCTATGCCTAAATCATTCATCTGTTATAAATTATTTCAGCTACTGTGGGAACTGTGGGTAAGTTCATTTTACGTCAATGTCTATTTAACTTATATTTCTCGTGTTTTCTTTTTTTTCTTTTTTTTTATTTATTTGAACTTTAATGTATGTTAAATAATGTGTCAAGAAAAAAACTGTTCAGGTAATCAATACAAAAAGCCAACAAAAAAAAAAAAGATACAAAGAACGGACAAATAACCAAACGATTCAGATAGTCTGATTTGTTCCAGGCACATAATCGTGGTTGATTAAAACTATGTATCGTGCATAAATACTTTCATCCTGATTTTGCCTGAACATACCAGATTGTTTTTGAATATTAAGTTATATAATACAATCAAAAGACTTTTGCATGCTATTGTTTCCGTTCCACTTATTGTTTCAAACCGGTAAATATATCATTTAAAAGTGTGAATGCTTATAACAAAGCTGGTGCGTTTTAAAAACTTCAATGTAGAATTCTTTTTCCCGGTGTCACACATTGGCGTGTAGACCGGCGTGCACCAGACGTACAGAAAAAAATTACAAATATAAAAAAGAAGATGTAGTATGATTTCCAATGAGACAACTGTCCACAAGAGACCCTAATGACACAGACATTAACAACTATATGTCACCGTACGGCCTTCAACAATGAGCAAAGCATATACCGCATAGTCAGCTATAAAAAGCCCCGATATAACAATGTAAAACAATTTATACGAGAAAACTAACGGCCTTATTTATTTAAAAGAAAGAACGAAAAACAAATATATCACACATAAACAAACGACAACCCCTGAAGGCTTCTACCTTGGAACAGGCACATACATAAATAATGTGGCGGTGTTAAACATGTTAGCGGGATCCCAACCCTCCCCTAACCTGGAACAGTGGTATAACAGTACAACATAAGAACGAATTATATAAATCAGTTGAAAAAGGCTTAACTCATCAGATGGACAAAAATACAAGTGGACGTGGCCGGGTACTTGTACATCCCGACAACAAAAAGACACTAGAAACAGATCTGAGAGTACTCGCAGTTATCTGACAGCTATTTCAAAGCCACTAACAACTAATAAAAAAAAATCATGCATCGAAGACTAAAATATCAATCCGTACACATCCAACATCCAATGAATTTAGTGTAAAGACGTCATAAAAAGTCAGTGAAAAACATGACCTCGTGCAATGCCAATTTACAGGTATCGACAGATTGTAGATCCATGAATGTGTACTAGTAATATTTAGTTTGCTTTTAATTTACTGATAACAAACAAAATATTTATACCAATTAAAAACCAATTGTTCAGAGAACAATTGAAGGTCTTTCCATCAAAACAATGTATTTTGAAATGAAAAGTTGTGAAACTAAGTTTAAAATGTCATTTCAATCGTCAAATGATAGCTCCTAGTAAGCTGATTCCAAAAATATATTGTTTCCATACATTTTTTTTAAATAAGGGAGATAATTAGTTACTTCCGGTTTGAAAAATGTTACTTCCGATTATATTTGAATATTTACTTGAAACTGATTCCAAAAATATCTGGTTCTATATACTTTTATATTAATAAAGTACAAAAAAAATAGCTATTTCCGGTTTACAAAAGGTCACTTCCGGTTGTTTTTTACAAGGTTAAATGGTTTGATACCTTTTTCTAAAAGTTGTATATCTTTATCATGTATACATATAGAATAAAAGCAAAGGTCAAAATCTAGAACGTCAAATTAAGCTATGACCTTGAGATCAATTTCAAGGTCATAAACCAAGGACCTCAAATCAAAAGACCATAGGTCTTTATTATATTTAGTTAATGAGTTATATCACCAAACGCGTATTTTTAAATACAAGAGGGGAGAAAACTCCCTTTTACATTCAACGTACGCTTGCAATCAAAATTTACGTGTTACGACATGTCGCAACTAACAATTAAGTAAAAATAATTTGTTGATATCTTATACAGTCTTTGGATATAAGTGAAAATAAGCCAAATTCAAATATTAGAATATGACCTTGACCTTTGACCTTGACCTAATTTTCATTTTTTGGGACCAAGGACCTCAAATCAAAAGATCCTAGGTCTCTATCACTTATGATTTATAAGATAGAAATTCATATCACTTATATCAGATGCATAAGGGGAAATAACTCTCATATGGAGCGGTCATATCGCTTCGGTCAAAATAGGACAAATCATGCGAAGGATATAACGAGCAATTTTGTAAAATAAATTTGTCAGAATCTTTTACGGTTGCGAAGGAGATGCGCTAACAAGGAAAACAGTGTTTGGGGAGATAACTCCTACAAAGAAAAGTATTCGTTTACGCAGGGTAAATTTCAAAAGCACATAAACTGTTCGATATCATATACCAAATATCTAAGCGACATATTGCGAAACAAATGTTTATCGCAAGAACAAAATTAGGCGGAAGAAAAAAAAAAAAAAAAAATAATCAGAAGAAAAACAATAGGTCTTTCCACAGAAAAGTGGAAAGACCTAATAAAGACAATATTCAATTATCTTATTACAGTGTTAAATTTGTAACCCTTTAGAATAAGTTTATTCAAAGGAGCGACAAGTTTACAAGGATCATTTCTAAATTTCCGGGCACGGTTAACAACATTTCCGTAAAAATGAGGGTGTGCTATCCCGTTAGAAATAAATTTTCTACAGGAACAACCAAACTTCAAAACCAAATCTTCATATCTATGGAAAATTTTAGTAAAGGTTTTAAGTAATTTATAGTAACGATATCCCTGCAGTGGTTTAATAATTTACCAGTAATACATAGATTGCGTTCGTTAAAATCGAAAACGTCACAACAGACTCTGGCATAGCGAACGAGCTGTGAAATATAAACACCGTAAGATGGTGCCAAAAGAACATCACCATCTAAAAACGGAAAATTGACAATAGGGAACGAAAAATCGTCCCTTTTGTCGTCAACTTTAGTGTGGAGATTCCTGTTTAAAACCGAAATATCAAAACCCAGGAAAGGACAGTTATTACCGTATAAATTTTATTTATTTAAAGTAAGTTCTTCGGGGTAAATTTCAGTAGTATATTGAGAAAATTCTTGATTATTTAACGAAAAAATATCATCAAGATAACGATAAGTGTTGTTGAATTTATCAATTAAATGCAATTTCGACGGGTCTTACTGAGTTTAGTCATAAACTGTGACTCGTAACAGTACAAAAAAACAAGTCTGCTATTAAAGAAGCACAATTGGTGCCCATGGGGATACCTACAACCTGTCGATAAACTTTGTCGTCGAAACGTACATAAATATTATCAAGGAGAAAATTAACAGCCTCAATCATTTCATCACACCTCCAGTAAGTATATCTAGCATGTTTACCTTTCTCATTACAGAAGAAGGCTTAAAATGAGTTTCAGCAAATATATTTGCATTCAGCTTTACCAAACGACCATTTAATTAGATAGGAAAACTTTTGTTTAATAAGATAGTGTGGAAATGTAGTGTAAAGAGTAGAAAAATCAAAACTGTCAACAGAATCAAAAGGACCATCAAAGGCACGTAAATTATCTAAAGAATTTTTTACACTCCAAAAATGGTTTATACCACTATGTTCATATATTTTATTACAATAGTTTATGATAAGCTCTTTAATATATATATAGTAGTTAATGAACTTGTTAAAAGCACTGAAAGATTAGTTGTAGAACACTTACTAGAGGCCGAGATGAAAAGATATTTAAATGTTTTTTTTTTGTGTAGTTTAGGTAGCCAATATATAGTAGGGACTTTCAAATGTTCAGAAGAAGCCTTAAGCTTTGATGTGGATGTGATATGTTGGTTTACTATATGACTCTCTGTACAGCGGATGGACTGGAATGTAGAGGAATTTAGAATTTCATTCATAAGAACGTCAGTGTAGTATTTACGGCATACCACCACCACATTGTTGGCTGCTTTGTCGGCCGGTACAAACACAAACCTCTTGAAAGTTCTTAAAGTTTATTTCTTATTCTGGAAATAGGTGTATTATGTTCTCTATTATTTACTTCTAAATTATTTTCGTAATGTGATATTCTCTTTTATTTTGACATTTATTAAAATCAGAATCAAGAGATTTTCTATCAGATTTTCCCCGTTTACACCACTTTTCACAAAACGAGGAAAGAGCATCTTTGGTGACTTGACGACACTCTTTCCAATCTATTTTAGATGGAGGACGATATTTTTTTTCAAAAAGTTTTTAACCTCTCTGTCCTGGACGATATTGAGTTCCCCTGTAATAACATGGCCATAGGGAACATATCTAAACTACGGCGATTCACAGTGTCAAGTTAAGGGGGTGTTATTATCTATATTCGCGTCTGATGTAACCAACGTATAATTAAAAATAAAACTTCTGCTGTTTTTTTTGTATGAAATTATAGGTGGTTCTATGTTATCAAAATAGGGAGGTATAAAGTTTTGAACGATAGAGTCATTAAATATACTAGATAAATGATAAAATCAATACCTCTGCTAATATATTTAATTTTCAGAAAATTTTCACAAAATGACGTTTATGATCTTCAGGTTTGTCGATACGCGGGAACAGCCTATGGTGGTAAAAAGCTGTAATTATACGAGAATATTTATACAGTGGGCTGAAGAAAGAGATGGTGTCACACTCTTTGAAAATATCGTGTAATTTACTAATGGGTATTTGACCCAGTTTACATAATAATTGATGCCTACCATTGTTTTTAAATATAGATAGGAGATTACCAAGTGTATAATTTATACGATGTTTAACTCGTTGATTTCGATTGATACGTTTCCCATGAGACCTATTATTTCGTTGTTTTTTTTATCAATAATATTCATGATATCAATAGAAGAAGTAGTAGATATCTTCCCTTGTCCAAGTATATTGTCATTAAGACCCATGGGATAAGCTGTTTGAAGTTGTTTAATCCAAGACAGTTCGGTAATTTTACAGGAATCTTCAAATTGTTTATGCGATTGCCCTTGTTGTTTCTTGACCGTTTCGAGCAGTTGAAATCTAATATTCTTTCCATTTCGTAAAATCATGATTATTTGAAGGGTTATGAGAAGGTAAACTGAGGCCGAACGTCATAACATTGAATTAAGAGTTACAATAACGGAATATATATAAACAATTTATAAAACAGTCGAAGAATTCTTATAAAAACTATATTGAACAGCCCGACAAAATGACGTAAGTAAAGCAAGACAGACATGAAACAAATATAGGTCCAAGAAAACAGTTATGACGTGGTGAATTTATCTTTAACAGAAAACAACAAAAATCTTTCAACAAAAATTAAAATATTTTTACAGTTTAGTGTATTAATTTTGGGACACATCATAGTTTATGGCCTTTTCAAACTGGACCAGATCACTAACTTATCTTAACGCAAAATTACTATAAACTGTATAGACATGTAATTTCCTCTCCATATTACTATATTATACATAAAATATAAGGAAATAAATTGAAAGGTGTATGAATCAAATGTAAAACACTGTCTGCATTAGGGACTATATTTGAAGGCAACAAAAGAAGGACGACAACTGTGTCCCGGACCTATTAAAAGGATAATACAAGAAAATATAAGAACTCTTAGTAAAACTATAGAAGGGGGCAGGATAAAAATACCGTATAAGAAATAGATCATTAATCATGATAATAGAATAAGTAGACAGCTCTCTCACAAGCAAAAAAAAAACCCTAACTGTAAAAATATCAGGGCATACACCACAGGCACGGGGACACATTCTACTGAATTCAAACAGCACAAGTAACAAACCCTGCAGTAAATATAAAAAAGAAGATGTGGTATGATTTCCAATGAGACAACTGTCCACAAGAGACCCTAATGGCACAGACATTAACAACTATAGGTCACCGTATGATAGATATACGTTAGTTGCACACCAGAGGAAACGCTAAGCAATCGTTAAACGCGCGTTGCATAAGTTTGAAGTACGTCGAAATGCAAAGATATACGCTTGGTGAACGTTATAACTCAAGAAATTTTTGAAGCTTTAAAAAATTCATCCAGCTCAAGCGTTTGTCTAGCGTATGCCTGTACGCTACACGCACGCAATACATACGCTACAAGCGCGTTGAAAACAGATAAGTTTAAGACACGTTTAGTCTCGTTCCCGAGGGTATCACCAGCCCAGTAGTCAACATTTGGTGTTGACATGAATATAAATATAATGTGGTCATTTTTATGAATTTCCTTTTTACAAAACTTAGATTTTTTTCGAAAAACTAAGGATTTTCTTATCCCAGGAATAGATTACCTTAGCCGTATTTTGCATAACTTTTTGGAATTTTGGATACTCAATATTCTTCACTTTGTACTTGTTTGGCTTTATAAATATTTTGATATGAGCGTCACTGATGAGTCTTATGTCGAAACACTCGTCTGGCGTACTAAATTATAATCCTGGTACCTTAAATAACTATTAGGGCACGTTGTTTACGCTTTAAGATCGTTCGACTTTCTCTAAAATGTTTGCGGGTATGTTCGTAACAAAAACCCCATAATAAAACGACACAGACACGCTGAAAGCATGGATTATCGTCCCAAATACGCCCGGGACGCGTCTAAAATACGTTTTTCCTTCGTAGCGTGCATTCCATCTACGTTAGACAAACGCCAGACATACGCCAACATACGTTACTTGAACGCCCGATAAACTGTTAGGTACCCTTCTCGTACGCCCAAAACTCGGTTTAAGCTCGTTGTGCACACGATACAGATATGATTGACAGGTTGAATGCATCAAAAACGACTAGCGTACATGCTTTTTTACCACGCCCGGTGTACGTCGGAGCTATCCGCTTATTTGTAACGCTCGTATTAATTTCATTTCACTTATCTTTAATTCTAGGATAAGACATCTTGTTTGTTTATGATGACCATTCTATTATAATTGTTTGTTATTACATTTGTCATTACTTCTTCAAATGCAAGAACAATCATAATATATATTAAAATTGAGAATGGAAATTGGGAATGCATTAAAGAAACAAGAAAAACGACCAAATAACAGAAAATAGCCGCAGGCCAGTAATGGGTCTTCAAAAAAGCGAGAAAATCCGGAACTGGGTTGCATGCTTCAGCTGACTCCGGTTTTGTTTGATTAATGAATATATAACTTGATTCATCACCTTGTGTTAACATATACATACACATTTAGTAAATGAAATAAACGCATTTCAACAATATTTATGTCCTTAGTTAGTGATGTCCGATATCAAATTAAGTTATAAATCTGCCACTATAATAAAACGTCTACTACAGATTCTATTCAAATCATATTTGTTTGCTTGTCATACTAAAGACAGCCTATGTATGGTGTTGATGTGGCGTCACCAGGCCAGTGTTTGTATGCATTTTGAGTATAATTGGCACATTTCATTTCCTTCGAGATTATTTAGCCACCCCTTAGTCATAGTCTATTTATAATAAAACATTACCTTACTTTAAATAATAAAAGTTACTGAAGTTTTAGGGGACCAATTGTATTAAGTCAATGATATGTTGGTTTGTTGTTGTATCAGCTCTAGCACATATTATATCCTTGGAGATTATTTGGCTCAACCACCTTACATCTGTCGATTCTTTAGGATAAACACAAATATTAACTTTATCACTGGAAATGCATTACATAGGTCTCCTTTCATCCGTTTAAAAGTGCTGATTGCAAATCGTCCACACAATTCTTGAAAATGTCTAATTTGACGAAACACTTATTACTTTTATATGGCTTTGTGTCCCTTGTCCATATTGTTTAGAGTCCGCCATCTTGGGCTGTGGGTAACTTAAGTTACCCACAGCCCTTTAAGCACAGTGATATTGTTTGTGTGTTGACTTGTTATCTTGACTTCTTAAACAAGAATTGAAATGTGTATGAGTTCATATTCACTACCAGCAAACATTTAACTTGAAGCAACTGATTTCCGTTAATTGATTATTCCGTAAAAGAAATAAACACAGCCAATATCATTCAATATTGTGTGAGTTAAAACATATTTTTTGAATCAATTATGATTCTTATCATTTTAATCGATTTGGATACTGCATAACACATTTCATTCATTTTTTTCATGTCACGTTTGCTTTAGTTTTAGTATGTTATATGTGCTTTAAAATTTGTTTATTGTTTGTGTTGAGTATACCTCCAACAATCTCGTCCATCTTTTATCGTAGAAAGGGTGTTTTCATTTACAATATCTACAATTAATGGTACTGATGGTATAATGTGTTGATGTGTATGAAGGTAAGATTAGAGTAAATATTACTTGCTTCAACTTATCAATGTATTTTATAAGAGTTACACGACTAGTCTTACATGTTGAGCGGGATCCGTTTACCATTAGGAAGCATGTAGAGATCACCCACGATTTTTACTGTGGTTCTTTTTGTTCAGTCTTCATTTTTTTATATCTTTATTCTATCTTGCACACTTTTTTTAAAATTATATAATATGTTAAAATATTGTTACATTTGTTACAGGGATGGAATGAGATTCAAATACATAAAGAAAGAGTAAGGCAAAGAAGCTACAAAGTATTTCAACGATAGCATTCAAACTTTTGATTTTACCAAGGAAACAGTGGAATTTAGAAAACTCCTAATCTCGCAGTCAAAACAGTTGAGTTTACCTTTTAGAAAAAAGGTCTACACTCGATCATTTTGATTGACGGTAAATTTTAAAGACTTCCTACTGTCAGAATTTTGATATAATTGAGGAGATATTAAGTTATATTTATTTACTTTGTTATTTTCAAAACGTACATGTTCTTTGGTGTAGAATTTATCTTTTTGTTTAAGTTTTCACTAAGAATACATAAAGCTTATTTTGATATTCTAAATTTCAAGTGAAAACAAATCATTTGAATACATAAGCTGTCATCATGTCATTGTTCTTTCATGAAATAAACTAATTGCTTCAGATTTGGCAGGATCAAAAAGTGAAAACCCCATATTTGTCATACCTTTCTAGCAAATGTTCAGGACCTTGTTTTGTCAATTGAAATAATGTCTTAACATGTCGTTTCTAGAAAACTTTCATCTTTGAAATTATAGTAAAAGACCAATTAATTAACCCACAATTTGATGATAATAATGTTCGACACATGAAGAATTTCAACACCTTTATCGAAATCTGATAGAAATATAATCAGGTGAACGTTTGACACGCACTTTTAGGTATCAGTGTTTGGTCCTTAGTCCGTTAGACTGTCTATTTGTTATTTAATAGCACAAACTTTGACAATTGTTTGGTATGACTATACCTTTTCACTCCTGCACTCGTGAACAACACAATTATTTATTTTGTAAAAAATTATTTCCGTTATCCATTACTCTACAACATTATTTTCATTTACCTGTGTATATTTTTCTATCTGGCGTCATTTTGTTCCAGGTTTACATCGGTAAATCATGTAAATGGCGGCATTTTGTTGAAGGATTAGATTGACTTTCTGAAATTGTTTATTATCTCTCCCCTTATTTGAATTGATTTTGTAATAACATTGTGTCATAAATGAAATTTATTCGTTTAGTGTATATTTACTTGTATGTTTTCATATGTCTTTTGAATGAGTAAAGCCGTTTTAATTGATAACTATTAGTGTGGGTTTCTATTTTGTGATGTTACACTATTATTGCAAGTACGGGTGAAGGTTGGTACCTATTAAAACGATTAAACCCGCTACATTCATTTGCACCTGTCCTAAGTCAGCAACCGAATGTTCAGTGGTTATCGTTTGATGATGTGGTTCATAAATGTTTCTCAGTTCTGGTTGTCTATATAGAATAGAACGCTGGTTTTCCCGTTTGAATTGATTTACACTAGTCTAGTCATTTTTGGAGACCGTTATAGTTTGCTGTTTGGTGTGAACCAAGGCTACGTGTTGAAGGCCGTACCTTGACCTATAATGGTTTACTTTCATAAATTATGACTTTTTGGGGTTTTCCTTTTGAGGTTTATATTTTTTAGAACTTTCTTTTAAGGTAATTAGATGTTTTTTGTACCTGATTGTCTGACTATTATTGTTGACCTTTGTAAAGTAGTGCTATTTCTGATAATATATTTTGAACTATGATTTGGTAAGAATAATTCTTAAATTTCTGCCACGTTATTTCAAACATGTTTAAGTATATTTTATTATTAACAACATTAACATTATTGCAATTTCGTCCATTGTAAATAAAAAGTAATCTTGTGTATCGTTAAATTTGAAAAGTAAAATAACTAAAAACCGGAACTCCGAGGAAAATTTAAAACGATGATTAAACCAAAGACTCAAACACACCAATAAAATGGATAATATTTGTCGTATCCCTGACTTGGTACAGGAATTTTCTTCGTTCTATAGCTAGCTTAACCTCTCACTTGTATGATTGTCTTGCTAAGATATATTTAAATCTATCTTTATTCAATTTAGCTGAACTGGAATAATCTTTATCACAGTATTATGAATGTTCATTACGAATATGGATATTTTTAATCGTACATTATTTTCAGAATATACCATGTATAGTTGTGGAATATGATATACTATCATTTATGGCATGATTGGTAATCTTTAACTCCTCATTTTTTATAGTGTGTCCAGTTAGTAATTCTGAGTACTTGCTATCACCGCAATATTGGCAATGCAATTGTATTTATTCACATTGTTTTTCAAAATGAAGTACGGATATGCAATCCAAAACTATGATAATATGTACTTTCATAATAGCTATTTGTAATTGTGTAAAGCTAACCATGTGTAATAATACTAGTGCTTATTGCATTTGCTTATGATATTTGTTTTTGTTTTGAAGAGTTATATTTTGTTATACATAAAGTATTTGAACCAGTTTGGGTCTATAGTTTTGAGCCCTTATATTGCCCTAGCACATAATAAGCAAACACACAAACTCAACTTTATTGTTTTTGTATGTTAGCACACTCAAGTGTATCCATGTTGCATTTATTTTTATACATATGTTGATATATACTATAATGAGGACATGTTAGTCAGTTCAAACATACTTTTTTCCCTGATCATTTCTATATTTGGCCAATACTTGTGTATTTAAAAAAACTTCTTATCTCAACTGAAGGGGGAAAATAAATTTATACGTTGCGACACATCAACAGGGGCACAATACATCAATCGTCAAGGGGATACCAATAATTAATTCTTTGCCTAAAAACTTGGAAACTATGGAATTTGGCCATCGGTCATCAGAAACACATAATGGACACTAGAAAATTCTATAGTGCAAAAGATATTCCTTAAGCTAGGACCATCAACAATAGATCTGTTTGCATCAATCCACAACAAACAAACTCAGATTTTTTGCACGTTTTTACCTCACAATCAAGTTTATGCTCTAGACGCACTGTCAATTTCATAGCAGAATGTGTTCGGGTATGCATATCTCCCAATATTCCTTATTTTAAAAATTCTACCACACATGTCCCAGTAGAGGTGTCAAATTCAACTAATAACACCACATTGGACAAGATGACCATGGTACCCAGACCTTTTGAAAGTACTAGTAGACTACCCTTTAAAAATATCAATTCAAAGAAATCTTTTACACCAGCCAGAATCAAGGATTTATCTTCCAAATCCAGAAATATTCAAACTAACTGTATGGCCTCTATGAACAAGCTCTTTAAAAAGAGAGGCTTTTCTAAAGACACTAGACAATTACTTTCTGCCTCATTGAGGGCAGGAACTCAAAAAGGTTATTCTGGATAATTCCAAAAATTCTGTAGCTGGTGTAATGAAAAGGGAAATTAATTCCTATACTGCCTCTTTAACATTGTTAACAGAGGTAGCAGATTTTTTGAGAGGTCTGTTTAATAGGGGACTTCTAGAGAGAAAAAAAGCTTGATATAGGTCCATGTTATCTCGTGCAAACGTTACTCCCCGCTACCAAGGGTTGTAATCTTTCTTATGATAGTTTAAAACAGGGACATTATATAATAGAAAGCCTAGCAAGTCCCTGTTTAAAATAGATCTTCTGAAGGCTAAGTGTTTAGTATATGGCATGATAAGAAGACAAATATATTTGTGACGATTTTAAGCTAATTTTTAGGGATATCACAGGTGGGTCGGGGGAGGGGGGGGGGGGGTGGTGCGACTTATACGCCGCCTGATTTCGTCACAAATGTTATATCACTAAATCGTATACCATCTTTGAATTTTAGGAGAAATAAGAAAACAGCGACACCAGCGAATTTAGATGTTCTCCACAGGCCGCTTTAGCGCAATCGCAATTTACTGCGGTGGTTTTTGGGCAGACCGAACGCTCTCCAATCAAAAATCAGCGCTATTGTTTTTGAATTTGTTAACCTGATGCATTATTTCGTACACATTCTGATCACGTGATCGACTTGTTGATTAATCTTAGAGATCGTTAATTTACCCAACGAAGTCAAATATTGAGGGGACCAGTTCAATAAATGAACAGAATGGCCCCAATTGCAAAACTTTTCTGTCACATAAACCTTTCCTTCCTCGAGTTTTTTGGTTTAAAAAGAAACTTCATTAATGGAATGGACAGCGCTAACAGAGACATATAATGCACTTCTCTGGTGCTGAAAAGTTAGTTTCTAAATCATTTTAGGGAAGTTTTAACCCTTCTCTGACAATGTGGTCTCGACCATATTTTTTACGATCTATGATTATTTCATTATTTTTTTGCGTTTACAACCAAACTGTTGAACCTGTATTGCTTTAAGGAAGCATCCCTGTTGTCAAGGGATTCGTTACAAGCCCGGTTTTTACGATTACTTGTCCATCCATCGCTCTTTTCCAAATTTATTAGAGAACAAAAAAAAAACGAAAACATTGTTTAAATATATATAAAATATCGATATTTGTCAACCAATCGTCAATATTAATTAAGTATTGTTTTAAATTTAATGTAAACAGAGGATGGCTTGGATAAGGAATGACATTTAATTATACATAAGCCACAAGTGTAAACAGGAAATCAGTAAGGGAGATAGTTTTGGAGGGAAAGTCCTAAAGGAAGTATCATGTTGACAAACTTATCTTGTAGCAAATTTCAAATGTTTTAAAAATTATCAAACACAACCTCTAAAGGTGGAAGTTGTTTAAATTGGCAAACCAAATTTATTTGATTGGTAATTCACCTTTAAAATTAAAAAAAATCTCTTTATTTTTTTTTATATAGGATTTCTTTCATATTTATCTTGGAATATGTTAGCCTTTTTTAAGCAAGTCTTTAATAACATTTGAATATTTTTAAAAGGGCAATTTTATTTCTTCCTTTGAAATACTATACTCATTTTAATTGAAAAGTTTTAATATGAAAGAAATGTTAATAAAAGTTGATGAAAACATACCAATCTTATCATTGACAACTTTCTGTAAATTCAGTAAATTTATGAAGTTGTATAGGATGTATAACTAGTTTATAAGTCAAACAACTAAAAGTGCATACTTACTCTCACAAAAAAGATTTGGAAGGGTAGTAATGAAATCAAATTATATAAATTGTCTAGACATTCTAATTTAAAAACATAATATTCAAATTGTACCTTTTTTCCATTTTTACGTAAACAAAATGCAGGTCTTTATATATGTAAAAATAGTGAATGAATCCAACATCGCGCGCTTACCACAGCGCTACCAAAAAATTCCTGCTGAGAACAATGAACAGAGAAGGATTATCATGTTTAGTCTCAAAATTCACATTGATATTTTAGAATAGTCAAAATGCAAGACCAATGGATGCAAATTCATGGCGGCTTGCACTATTTTTATGAGAATTCATATGTCTTAAGTTAGAAGGCCTGAATGCAACATACTTCGCACACAGATCTTTTATTATAAATCTAAATGTTCATATATACCCACTTAGAAGGCTTTATTATTCTTCAACAATCTAAAAATCAATTTTACTGTACCAAAAGTGTTTTATTAAAAAAAATCACCATCATGGTCATAATGCGAAAATAAACTGCTAACTGTGTATTGCTACCCAAGGTTTCGTGTTCCACATAAAGAAAAAAGTAGATGTGATATGTTTGCCAATGATGCAATTAACACCGAAATCTACAGCTACAGGTCAACAGACGGCCTTTAATAATAAGCAAAACACATACCGCATATTCAGCTATAAAACGACAAAATCACAAATGTAAAACAATTCAAACGAGAAAGATAAATATGTAACACAAGTCCGTACCTCTAATACCATAAGTAATAGGTCAACTCTATTTGCTTATATGGCCTCATAACTATTATGCGACCTTGAACTTAATTTATTGGTTATTTGGTAAAGGTTAAGTTTTTATTTGTATGAATTTTATGTGTACTAGTCCGTCTGGTAGGTTACATTTCACCTTGACTTTTTTTTTATAAACAATGTTTAGTTGATGTGATATTTTTATTACAGCGGATGGCCATGAGGGCATTCCAGTGTATTGCTATCGCGTAATATTCGTCTTGGGTTTTTAACGATCTGTAAACAAGATGAATACGTAAACATCATCAAGTGCAATCTAACATTCCTTATCGCTTGTTAAAATTCATTTCTTCAATGAGTACTCATCAAATACTTTTTAAAGAAGATAATTTAATAATATAAAAATGTTTTTGTTATATGTATATACATATAAGTTAAAAATCATTAATTAATCTATCTATGCACACGCATGCGGAAGCATATCTCTGGAACGTTTACAATCTCAAGGAACGATAACTCTGCATGATTTTTTTTGGTGGGAAAATACGAATGCCTACTCAAATTAAGGCAACAGTAGTATACCGCTGTTCGAAATTCATAAATCGATAGAGAAAAAACAAATCCGGGTTAAAAACTAAAACTGAGGAAAATGCATCAAATATAAGAGAACTACGACACAACAGAAACACAACATTAAAATGTAACACACACAGAAACGAACTATAAAATAACAATGGCTACTTCCCGGACAATTTAACGAGATATTAAACAAATTTGAGACAAGGTTCACTCAATTCGTCATTTTGACATGCATTTTTACTTATTTCTCCGTTAATATAGAACTGTTGTAGACAATATTACACCTCACAATAGAAAATAATCATATATGTATACATGTTCTTCGATATCATAAAAATAAAAAAATAAATAAACAGAAACCTACATTTTATATGTTTATTAATGTTCCGTCACCGTTCCGGATATAAGTTACTATCGAGTCCAAACATTTTTTGCCGGTGTGGGTTAGACACAGTGTGTAACGAATAACTTCAATATTTAGTTGATTAGAAAGATGTCAAGTATCGTCAACGACCGAAAGATTGAATATCAATCATACTGTGTAAATAAAACCTGTCCAGACAATATATAAATACTGTGATGCTTAGTTTTATGTAGTGAAAGTTGTGTAAAAACAGACAAGATAATTGCAGTATACAAACAGTGGATGAGCGAGGATGAATCTGACAGGTCAACATTGAATGCCTGCAAATGACACTTCTGCAGAGTGTCTGTTATCTACAACTGAATATCTAAAATATCATTAAAATTTTTAGATCGAAAATCAATTCAAGATTTTCTTCTTTAAGATGTAAATCCAACAAATCAACATATCTGTGTTAGTTATAAATCTTTTTCTGCACGTGAAATTAACCGAGAAAAACTGAAATACATTTATTGTATGAAGTGATTTTTTGTTTTTAAATTCTAATGTCACATCCTTGAGTCACAGACATATTTTACTCCGTGCCTGTTATATATCAAGAGCCTGTCCTTCAGAGACGGTTGCTGGTTCGTGTCTGTCACATGTGTTTTTGTGAATTGTTGTATTATGAATTAGGACCATTTTTACATCAATTGAATTGTTTCATATCGGGACGTTTAATAGCATGATGTACGATATGTTTTTATCTCTTTGTTGAAGGCCGTATAGTTGCCTAAAATTACTTACATATTTTTGTCTAATTTTTTATCATGTTTCATTTGCAATTAATTAACATCACACCATTTCATATATAATTATAATTTTCGTTTGATCTTATCTAGGAATAATCAATTTATACCTGTTTAGGAGTATTAATCTCATAGTTGAAACCGTATTCCATCACTTGTTTATTCCTATTTGTTTTTGTAATTGTCTAAGGCAGTAATGTTCATTACAATTGTTCAAGTCAGATTCATTTGATATTTAGTGGCTAGTTTTCTCATTGGCAAGCATACTTCATCGATCTCCTTATTCATATATACAATTTTCGTTGTCTTTTATTTAGGACAAATCAATATATTCCTGCATTTGAAGTATAAATCTCATAGTTGATACACTATTTCAGCGCTTGTTTATATAAAAAGAAGATGTGGTATAATTGCCAATGAAACAACTCTCCACAAGAGACCAAAAAAGACACAGAAAATAAAAACTATAAATCACCGTACGGTCTTCAACAATGAGCAAAGTCCATACCGCATAGTCAGTTACAAAAGAGCCCCAAATGAGTAACACAATTATTACGAGACAATTAACAGCCTAATTTATAAATTTTTAGCCACTAGGTCAGCCAACTGCTGGTGGACGTTTGCTCCCCGAGTCAGCATTTCGGTTTTTGACACGAATGTCAACTAAATGGTCATTTTTTTTGATAAATTTCCTGTTTACAAAACTTAAAAATTTTCAAAAAAACTAAGGATAAACATATCCCAGGCATAGATTTACATCGCCGTATATGGCACTATTTTTTGGAATTTTGCGTCCTAAATGCTTTTTAACTTTGTACTTGTCGCTGATAATTCTTATGTAGACAGAACGGGCGTCTGGCGTATTGAATTATAATCCTGGTACCTTTGATAACATATTACTTAATATATACTAGTAGGTACTTAGATTATTTATGTTTCTAGGAAATCTCGATATGTTACACAATCGTCTTCTCTGTAAATTATAGATAATTTATTTTATTGAATGATTGGCGGAAGCAATCGTCGTTGGATAGACTTGTGGAATATCGGGGATGGATTTCAGAAACAAACAAACAAATTACAAATAAAGATCAGAAGATGAGGTGTGATTGGCAATTAAACAACTCTCTACCAGCGACCAAATAACAGAGAAATTAACAACCATACAGCATTCAACAATAAGTAAACCACATATATAGTCAGCTATAAAAGGCCCCAAAATGTCAAATGTTAAACAAATCAATCGAGAAAACTAACGCATTATTTATGTAGATAAGTTAGTTTTAAGATTTAAAGGCACTAAACAAACATCCTTAAATGCCGTGATTCGTTTGCATCGTTAATTACTTCTATGGACAAATCTTCTGAAATACACAACATTGTAAAAAAAGTTAGTCAATATCATGTTTATTTTACAATCAATACATAAAGCTTGATTAAATGATACCAGAATGTCAAATTAAAATCATAATGTTAGAAAATATTTGTCACTGTATAAAGCAGAATGCTGTCTGACTAGCATAAGACGTGTCACGGTACTTGTCTATCCCAAATTCATGTATTGGTTTTGATGTTATATATATATGTTATATTTGTTATTCTCGTGGGATTTTGTCTATGTGTGTTACATTAAAGTGTTATGTCGTTGTTCTCCTCTTATATTTAATGCGTTTCCCTCGGTTTTAGTTTGTTATCCCGATTTTGTTTTTGTCCATGGATTTATGAGTTTTGAACAGCGGTATACTACTGTTGCCTTTATTTAGTTCTTTTAATATAAATACTTTTGAATAAAGATAGAGATTCTAATACATTCTAATCAGATATCTATGAAACCTGACAATGACTCATCACTAAAGCGTTAATTCAGATATAATGTGTTTCTCCGAATTCATTCAAAAAAATTAGAAATAAATGTTTTGATAAATTTCGTTTTTTTTTAAGTAAACATGTTGACACTTATTGTCATCTAATCAGAATCATTTATATAGAATAATGGCACAAGAATAAAAGATAGATTAACCATGCTTCATGTTAAAATAAATGTAACAAACTAGCACAGAGTTTATTAAGTACACACGGAGTTTATTAAGTACACACGGAGTAAACAGTGTTTAAATGAACGGGAAAGGCAAATAGTTGTCTAAATCATATTGATATCTAATTAAAAATGTTACATAAAACGTTGCACAATTATATTAAAACAAAATAATATCGAAAAAATAGAAGAAAAACGACATCAAGTGCATGACGTCAAGAACAAATTATATATAAATTAGCTGGTCCAAAAAGCATTTTAACTCCTTCAGACGTTAATATATTGTTAAATCAAAGAGACCTGCTTATATTTTTAGCCAAGGATATAACAGTGTTTTTAGTCATAGAATTTAATCTTCTGTCATACTTACTCTTGGAAATTCGCAAACATATGAATAAAGATCAGTACAGGGTCTTGGTCCAAAACCCCACAACAAAAAAATGTTGACAGGAGATATGATAAAACATTCATCAATAAGATTAGGGCCAAAAAATGCATCAAGTGCTACTGCAAAAAAAAAGAAGTATATATTGCAACTGTACTATCATAAAAACAACGTTATATATATGTATCAACTGAAATAATATATAATAACGGAATTCAGAGAATAATCTACAGGACGTACAATAATGTGTATGTGTCGCAACACTCAACTGAAAAGACAGTAATATGATCGATGCAAGTACAATGAAAAATATCCTTATAATGTTGCATTATATGCTTGAGCAATGCATTATCAATTGTTCTCCCATAACGCACAAAAGACAAACATTTTAGATATCGTATTTCTGCATGAATCTAAATCATTTCCACGACCATGTATTTTTAATATAATTAAGGACACTTGTCAACAAACTTTAATACTTTGGTTGCTTTTCATTCGTTAAGTCAATTACTTCTTACGGAGGTATTTGATAAACGAATACACTGCAAACATAATGTATGTAACTATGAAGAACCCTAATATCGAGATGCTTATCATATTTTTTCAAAAATAATGATCCTGTATATCACAACTTGCAAATGTTGGTGTGTTTGGATTCATGAGCATTTCTGTATATAAGCATCAGAAACTAAAAAGTACATTTGTCTATATATGTTAGATTGATAAATGTTTTTATATTTGTACATTATTTAAATACATATATGTTTAATACAATTTGCTGCAGATGCACAGATATACGACGTCCAGATCTTTAAATGCTCTTGCATAGTGGAAATAGTTTTCTCAGGTACCAGAAATAAGAAGAACTTGGAAGCACATTTTAACTATTTTCATTGATATATATACTCTGTAATATTTGTATGAAGAAACTTAAACGCCAAACTAGTCAGAATAATAAGAAATAAATGGAGTGCATGTCACAAGTCCAACATGCACAACACTTAATTAATATTTCTTAAACTCCGTGTTTCTTTTTTCATATAAGATATTATTTTAAATACTATGGTCGTCAATCAAAGCAAAAACATTAATATTAACAAAGTAAAAGCAGATTGATTTTAAACTGGTTCATGCTTATGTTAGTATATACAATTATTGTAGTTGTCTAAAACTTTTAAGTTACTTCCAAATGGTATATTCTCCTGATCATATACCAATTCTATGTTGTCTATTTCAAATACAAACTTTCCATTACTGTCTTTTTTCCCACCAGACCAAAAGGCTTTTGGACCTACAAACATGAACTTGTGATACGTTACTTGTGAAGGTTTCATATATAAAGTACATTAAAATTTTCAGCAGATTACAAAATGACAAAAATAACAAAGCAATGGGAATATACGAATTCTGAATCTGTATGTTGTCAGTTGTATTTCATATTTTAAAACATTTAATATTTTTAAATTTGTCAAAATCTGCTTTAATTTGCAAAACAAATAAACTCTTGAGATATTGTCCCGTCTGTTTGATGTTCTTTTACAGGAGAATATTATTTTAAATGGTTGATCTCTAACACTCTTTCAATGATGAGCACTATCTATAGACATTGACATTGCCGGATGAAGCCCTTGTAAAAAACATTAACATTTCTATGGATTTTGTTGTTGTCTACCAAAGAACTGGTTCTAACAGTTGTAGTCTTACACTGTTATTGGCAGTTTTATCTTCGGGTCTGTTTGTTGACAGCTTTATCAATTTTCTTTTTAATTTGGTCAAATGATCACATGATTAATAGGACACATACATCATAATAATATGCATTCGCTACCCTTTCATCGTTAAAAAAATTAAAAAAACAAAATATTAACTTTTTACTAACCAATATTAAATCTACTCCTTACAGCAAACGCTTCCTTCTTACTGTTTGCGTTCCACAAGAATGCACCAGGGGTCATTGAACATGACCTCTGAAATTGAGGAAGTAAACATAAAACTTATTGAAAAATATATTCGGTTTGCATAAAACAAAACTTCTATCATCTTTGTTCAATTTCATATCCGTTATTTCAATAACCCTTTATCTCATTGAAGTTAAGATTAAAGATACCGTCCAAAATTGAAGTTTTGCTAAATATCTGCATCTTTTTATAGGCATACTGTTGAACGATTTCTAACTAAAATCTTTGATAAACTTGATAATTTCAACTCCCAAATTATCAATATAATGTGTCTATGCAGTAATGTACCACTGTATCAATCGTCAAGCGTTTCCATATCTCATTGATTCGTGGCTGTCGTGCATTGTCAAACAATTTGGACTTAATAAACTTGTTAAACGTTTTACACAAACAATGCTCCAAAAAGGATCAGAATAAGGAACTAGCATAACCGATACACACGTTTTACGATCACAAGCACGTGTTTATTGACCATTACAATATGTTTAAATCTTTAACTCACAGTCTTAAATATTCAAATATCAGAACGCGTCCATTATGTTATGTTACCATTTATGTCAGATTCATTCTTGTGACATATTCACGGCTTTGATTTAGCAGTTTTGTATTGACGTAACAGTAGACTCAAGTTCGATGTTTTCACTCTCGTCGCAAAATTACCACTTTTGGAGAAAACAATTAGCATTACAAAGTAAAGAGTTTACATTTCTGTCATATCCAATAATACTCACTCTAGCGTCAGCCCAGGATTTTGTATTCTCATCACCACTATACAGGTAACAATTCGGACTAGTATTTTCGTCAGGAAGCAACACATACCCAGGAGGACAACTTGTTGGGACACAAGGTCCTGTTAATATAACAAAATAATTTTTTATAGTATTCAAACAATAAGAAACATAAATAAAGATAACGTGAAAAGCACAATCAGGGTTTAAAGTTTAATTTTTATGACAAATGCTTTTAATCTATTTTACGACAAAGGATAGGCAAAAGATATACAAGGGACGTTAAGATTGAAAGTGTTGAAAATAAGCCGACAACGCTATTGCAAAGAAGATAAAAAATCATAATACAAAAACCAACAAAGAAAACTAAATAGATATAGGAAGATGTGGTGTGAGTGCCAATGAGACAATTCTCCATCAAAATAACAATTTAAAAAAGTAAACCGTAATAGGTCAATGTACGGCCTTCAACACGGAGCCTTTGTTCACACTGAACAACAAGCTATAAAGGGCCCCAAAATTACTAGTGTAAAACAATTCAAACGGGAAAAACAACGGTCTAAAAAGTAAAATCACAAAAATACTGAACTTAGAGGAAGATCAATTGGGAAAGTCCATAATCACATGGCAAAATCGAATAACAAAACGCATCAAAAACGAATGGACAAAAACTGTCATATTCCTGACTTGGTACCGGCATTTTCAAATGTAGAAAATGGTGGATTAAACCTAGTTCTATAGCGCTAACCCTCTCACTTTAATGACAGTCTCATCAATTTCCGATATTTTTACATTGATGCGTTAAATAAACAGACACAATAAATATAATAGTCAAAATATGGGTACATCAGTCATCATCGTTTAACAATTTTAAAAGGAACAATTTAACAGAACACAAAAACATCTACTATCTACGAACACATTTATTGAGTGTCTGACGTCAGAAAATTTTATACGTCACATAAATTTGTCGTTCAATGTGCATACAAACAATTTTAAAATTTTCATGGGAATGTTAGCATACAGGGTTAAAAAATCAAAAGTATATAAGAATAAATTTAAGAAATAGACCGAGATTTAAACTAGTCCAAAAGTTATATATAGAATTTATAAGAATCCAAAAATAGTTAATACCACTACGCGATTGAATGATTTTGACGTTTGTGGTTCAACGTATATTGTAATTCATAATAGAAATATATCATAATGACATATAATAGAACAATATCATACTGACGGGATCTTTTAAAGTACAGAGTCACGTTATAAGAACAAAAGAGATACAAAAAGTCGCAAATACAAAACAAACCACAAAAAAATGAAAGCCAATACAAACACATTGACAAGATGTATAAGTACCGAGCCACGTGAAACGGATATCACATGAAACCATTCAACAGTAAAAGTAATATTAATAATAGAACAAAGACAAATGAAAGAACTATAAAACACGTTGTTAAGATGATAAACAACATCAGTACGAAGAATCTATACATCAAGACCATCGTGTATTATTTGAGAAGTTGATACGGAATATTTATCAACAAGGTCTAATCTATATAAAAAAACGAGAAACAAGAAACACGTATAAATTACATAAACAACTGTACATCAGATTCCTGACTTAGGACAGGTGCAAACATTTGCACCGGGATTAAACGTTTTAATGGTACCAAACCTTCTTCTTTTTTCTGAAACAATAGCATAACATCACAACATAAAAAAAAACCACGATAAAGTCTAATCAACATGAACCCTACAAAAACCTAGGATGGTCTGATTTAATCCGGATGGTTGAGTATCTATTTACTAAAATATTCCTTAATTAACCCTGTACGTTGCAAAGGTTCTATTTATCACTTCAGACCTTGCATTATTTGCAAAAGCAAGTAGCACAGATTTTGATTGCGATTATGTCACATGCTTTGTTCAAAGAAGTGTTTGAAATACATATACTATCACCAGTATTTACTCCATTTCGACCCTTTCTCATCTTTTCCCTTGTGTTTTGGCAGTAAATATCATATTCATGTTTATGTTTATCCCGACCTTATTTTTGGCATGTAAACAACATTTTGTGTAAAAAAAAAATATTTATTTTTATTTTTGTTTTTTTGTTTTGTTTTTGTTTTCGTTTTATTTTGGGGGAAGGTTGGGGTAATACCGTTTCATGCATGCTTGAAATAAAAAAAAAATTAAATCGCACATCATCTGAAACAGGTTTACAAAAATGTACTTAGAAACTATTAAAAAAAAATACCCATTACAAGTGATAATTGAGACTCGAAATTTACATCATGGCATAAGTACATTACATTCGAACGTAATGAAGATTATGATTAGAAAATTCGACTGGGGATCGACAAAGTTATATAAGAAGTTTTCTGCTTCAAAAGTTGATTTTGTAGAAGTAAATGTCTTTGGAAGAATTATTGTAAAAAGTATAAATAGATTTCCATTAGACAATTATACCACATCTCCTTACTGTTGTTTTAAAGTAAAATAACAAAACTACAAGAACGTTATATTTTTTTTCTCAAAAGGAAAAATCAAAACTACTAACACATCAAACAAATGCTAAAAACTATAATATAACTAACTTGGTACAGGCATTTGCTTATGTAAAAAAAATGGTGGATTAAATCTGGATGTCAGGTTATATTGACGCTACCTTAATTAAGTACAGATATGTCTGAACTGTTCAAGCATGTCGAGAATACTGTTCGTGCAACAACGTTATCGTTAACGTTCTCGTTCCGGAATCTGTAAATATGAATGAGCGAGGACACTCCTAAGTACTTTTAGTTTAAATTTTAGACCAATTCATTTTGAGGTAGGTATTTCTTAAAGAGAGGCTAAAGAGGTATTCAAACTCGTAAGTCGATAAACAAAAATTGACATGAATTATCATTGATATGGTTATATTTATGAATAAACTGTTTACAAACTTTTGAATTTTTGAAATACTAAGGCTTTTCTTCCTGAGGCATAGATTACCTTAGCCGGATTTGGCAAAACTTTTAGGAATTTTCGTCCTCAATGCTCTTCAACTTTGTACTTTATTTGGCCTTTTTTACATTTTTGGATTCGAGCGTCACTGATGAGTCTTTAGTAGACGAAACGCACGTCTGGCGTACATATACAATTTAGTCCTGGTATCTATGATGAGTTTATTTACAATGTCAAGGCAAATAAAACAATAGCAATCATAAAGACAAACAACACTATACACCATAGAATAGAAATAATGAAACTTTTCCAACTATTTACATTCACTTTAAGATAGATAATGGTGTTGTCAACAATACGTACTGTTTGTTGTTGATGAGTCTGCTGTCGGTGGTGAGGATTGGGTTGTTGGAGGTAAAGTTACCTCACATTGACAATTGCATTTGTTTACAGCAGCTGTTGTACTAGGACTCGTAATTCTCATCATAGCAATGACAGGAACAATAAATAAGAGAGGAAAGAATTGTAAGAGGGATTCTAAACCATTTCCTGTACCAGGTCCTGCAGTGGAGTAAGAATAGTATGATAACATTACAAACACATATACTATATAGATAACTGTTGAAAATCTAATGGTCCTTTCCAGAGCACCTGACAAAAAAGATTCTAATATGGTTTAGAGCTTGAGTTTCCTGTCATGATTTCCCTGAGGAAGCTGTTAAACGACACATCTTTTTGAATTTTGAAATAAACTAAAACTTCCAAGATTGAAAAAAAAACATTATATGTTAAACGATTTGGATAACATTCTGCATTAGGTAAACACCTCTTCCCGTTTTCACGGATGTTTTTTTTTTTCAATCTTGGAAGTTTTAGTTTATTTCAAAATTCAAAAAGATGTGTCGTTTAACAGCTTCCTCAGGGAAATCATGACAGGAAACTCAAGCTCTAAAGCATAGTTCCAGCAAAACATTATATATACTACTTGAGCATGCTCTACTGGAATGAAAATAAACTGTTTGAAATAGTTCAAGTATTTTTTAAAGATTTTATTCATAAGTGGTTATTCAGAGGCGTGAACATACTAGAACCTTTATAAGTGTATATGGATGCTACCTTAATTAAGTACGGATATGTCCGATGTTAGCTATTATTCGTGTGTTTCTTTGTCAATTGTGTTCTCCTATTTATTGATATTGTAGTCCTGTAATTTTGTATTGTCATTTTGGTGTTATATTTTACATGGCCATAAAAGAGGAAGGTTTGGCATGCCACAAAACCAGTTCAACCCACCATTTCTTCCTTTCAAAATGTCTTGTACCAAGTCAGGAATATGGCCATTGTTATATAATAGTTCGTTTCTGTGTGTGTTACATTTTAACGTTGTGTTTCCGTTGTGTTGTTTGTTTTCTCTTATTTTTGAGTGTGAATTCACATTACTTTAAGACGTATTACGGTACTTATCTATCCCAAATTCATGTATTTGGTTCTGATGTTATATTTGTTATTCTCATAGGATTTTGTCTAATGCTTAGTCCGTTTCTGAGTGTTACATTTTAATGTTGTGTCGTTGTTCTCCTCTTATATTTAATGCGTTTCCTTCAGTTTTAGTTTGTTACCCTGAATTTGTTTTTTGTCCATTGATTTATGAGTTTTGAACAGCGGTATACTACTGTTGCCTTTATTTATAGACATGCATTAGAATATAAGAACAATTTAAAGTCAGAAATACTGAAATTGAAAGGAATAATACATTTTCAAAAATGATTCCTCCATTATAACAAAATTTACCTCCGGGGTTAATTCTGTCTTCAATCATAAGGAAATCTTGCTGTTCTTCTTGCTCTTGGAGCGGGAATACTACGCATCCACATTGTAGAAAGCAAATAATGGTCAAAACTATAAGTATTATCTGAAATAAGAAAAAAAAACGGTATTGGTAATTTAGTTGTATTGATATTTTCTTTCATCTCATATATAAATTATTTCTGACGTAGGTTGGTGTCATTTCAAACTGCGTTCCAGAACCACTCTGTCTACCAGAGTTCATTTGCAGAGCGTTGCATGATGATTTAGGTTAGATTATCGACTAGAACGCTAGAAAAAAACATTATACTTTATAAATGACATATCATGCTTGTGTCTAAATAATCAAGTCGTCATGTTTTGATCAATACCGCGGACTTTTCTGCCATGAGAAAAAAATCGGTCATCCTTTACATGTTAAGTATGATTTAAATCTTATGACGAAGAATAAAAACACTTAAAAACACTGTAAGTGAAAAAAAAGCAAACTAGCATTGACCCCCATATTTAAGATATTTTTGTTAAACATATTTAACTATAGTGGATTAGAAAACAAGTTATTGCTTTTATATTGACCTCTTTCAATTTTGCGAGTCAGAGTGCTGCCTTCTACCGGCATAAGCCGGCTCTTTTTCGAAATCTTTAAGGTGTATTCTACTAGCAAGATATATGGCTCTCTCATAACACGGGTCGGCCATTTATTATGTCAATGCGACGGACTATCATCGGTTCTGAAGACTATACTCACAAATAGTGTCAACGTAGAGCCAGAATTCAGTCCAAGAAATTTTCTTCACAAAACGGAGATCGAATCAGGAACCTTTGTGTAAGTAGTCCGATGCGCTAACCACTACACCACGAGATATTTCAAAATAACGCAACAATAAACCAAGTAAAAAAACCAACTAAAACTATGTCCAAAACGACCACAAGAAAACGGAACGAAAACGCTCATTTAACAAAAAACTGCAGAGAACTAAACATTGAGTAAGTTGTGATATGAGTGTCGATGAGACAACTCTCCATCAGGGTGACAATTTGTAAAAGTAAACCATAATAGGTCAAAGTACGGCCTTCAACACTGAACATTGTCATTTTTCGTCTGATAAATACACAGTATGAAAAACTCTTTTTATGTTATGGTTGAGATCAATTGCATAATAAGGCCTAATTCAACGTATTGCGATTGGTTATCAAAGGTACCAGGATTATAATTTAATTACGCCAAACGCGCGTTTCGTCTACATAAGATTCATTAGTGACGCTCATATCAAAATATTTATAAAGCCAAACAAGTACAAAGTTGAAGAACATTGAGGAGCCAAAATTAAAAAAAGTTGTGCCAAATACGGCTAAGGTAATCTATGTCTGGGATAAGAAAATCCTTAGTTTTGATGATTGGAAAATATATAGTTGTAAGGAATACAAGTACATCTAAACCAAAAAGCAAACTTAAAAAAAATCTCTCGGAACAATTAGAATATCAGTAAAATTATATACACAAGTATTAGTAAAACCAAGAAAATTAAAGGAAAGTAACATATACGTATTATGGAGAAAATCACTAAGAATAACATTTATATATGTTGTTTTTCTGTTTGTCTTTTTTATTTTTTGCCATGGCGTTGTCAGTTTGTTTTAGATTTATGAGTTTGACTGTCCCTTTGGTATCTTTCGTCCCTCTTTTGTCAAAATAGACATTTTACAGTTTTTGGAGGAATTGTGTCAGAATATAATTTATAAATGATGATGCAACTAAATGCATACATAATAGTACAAATCTTCAATAATGTGATCAATACGAAAATTATATTATCATGGATCAATGATAAAATGTTGTACGAACAAACTTCTCGTCTAAAAAGGATAATCAACGAATGTTTTGTCTAAAAAAAAAAATCATTATTACGCTCGAATAAGATAAATAAATTGAAGTGTCCAAAAGGAGAACGTCATCAAAAGTATTTCAAACAATCCTATTATTAACAGAGATTGGAAGGGTATATTTATCAATTTCTACACCATTTATTTTTCACGGAGCAAAGAATGATGGAACATTGATACATTCTTTTTATAATTAGGTCCCCAACCCATATGCGTATAAATCATGATATGACATCAAAACAAAAGAACATGTATACAATTATTTAATATTCAATACTTACCACTACAAACTGCCCAGAGTCTGAAAAGACCAGTTTTTTATGCTCGACCAATAAATCGAGCACACATTTTACTCGACTAGTCTCGACATTGTCTCGACTGTACTTAACTGTACTTGACTAAGTCTCGACTTTACTAACTTAGTCTGATTCAGTACTTGATGATCTTGGTGTAGTCTCAAATGGTCTCGACTAAGGCTCGACCTGTCTCGACCTGTCTCGACTAGTCTCGACTCAGTCTCAACCAGTCTCGACTTTCGAATGCCAATCTAACTAAATTAAATATTGATCTTACAAAGTTCACGCTAATTTGGTGGTTTTGATTTATTGCTGTGAAAAAGAAAGAATTTGATTTTTCAATAGGTAAAAATAAAAATGATTAAATTCAGATAGGCATCTTTAACTTTTTCAAATCAACTTTGACTTTCATCAAACTATGCAGCTATCTTAGATATATATCAAGCTTACTGCATCCCATGTCATTTTATTTTTTGTGGTCAAATTTAAGAATTAATTTAATCTAGGTAAAGAAAAAGCTAGGAGTTGCAGTTTTGGACAAAATAGAGATAGCACACTTTAAGTTTTTAAATTTTTTTTTTAAATCATCTTGGATTTTCATCAAACTATACAGCTATCTTGGTGAGATTTTTCTACAGAATCCCAGGTTGAAATGAAGTTTTGGTGTATTTCTGTCAAATTTAAGAATTAAATTAATCTAGATAAAAAGAACTAGAATTTGCAGTTCGGACTATATTCAGATAGTACACTTTAACTTTTTTAAATATTTTTTTCAAATCAACTTAGATTTTCATTAAACTATACTACTACATTAGTAATATATTATTCGTACTGACATGACTGTATCCCAGGTTGTAATTTAGTTAAATGTATACTTAAGAATTTAATTAAGCTAGGTAAAAAAAGCCTGAATTTGCGGTTCAGACTATATTAAGATAGTACACTTTAATTCTTTTTATAACTTTTTTAAAATCCACTTGGATTTTCATTAAATTATACAGCTAACCTTGGTAATATATTGATCTTACTGAATCATAGGTCATTATGTAGTTTGGTGTAAATCAGCCCATCTATCGAAATCAAATATTGATCTTACAAAATTCAAGCTTATTTGGTGGTTTTATTTATTGCTGTGAAATGAAATAATTTTATTTTACATTAGGTAAAAAAAAAAAATGATTAAATTCAGTTAGGCATCAATTTTTATTTATATTTTTTCCAATCAATTGTGATTTTTATCAAATTATAATCCCTGGTCATTATGTAGTATGGGTGTAATTGCTGTCAAATTTGAGAATTAAATTAATCTAGGTAAAAGGCTAGGATTTGCAATTTCGGACAAAATAGAGATAGAACACTATAATTTCTCTTCAAACTATACAGCTATATTAGTAATATATTGATCTTACTAATTCCTAGGTTGTTACGTAGTAGGTAATCGAGGTAAAAAAGATGGATTTCAATTATGTAGATGTTTTAAAAACGTTCGACTTAACGAAATTGAAGAAACAATTAAAATATTAAAATGTGTGTGGAAGGGGTATCAAAATTTAATCATCATTCGTTTAAAACAATTTCTTATAAAAAATATCAACTTTTTTATTTTCATGAAAATATATATTCACCAACAACAAAATAAATATATTAAAACTTACCTTATCATTGTATGCCATGGTATTCCCTTTTCAGATTAATGATAAAATATAAATATTGACTTTATATATATTATGCAATTTCTTGTTTTGACTTGCTCATAATGTTTGCGGTTTTGATGTAAAACGTTGATGTCTTATTTGAACAAATGCATCCGTTATCTGATTGAAAGTGCTTGTCAACCTACATGTACTTCCAGGTGAACATGTTCATTTTAAAATCATTCGACACATTGCAACAATTTAACGAGACGGTGTACAAATACAAAATTTAACTTGTCAGGGATTGATTTTAAATCAAAGAGTATGTATGAAAGCAGTGCATAAAAAGAAGCTAAGTATCATACTCTGGCTTCAAATCGTTATATCCCTCCTTCAAATCATGGAGTTTTAGAGACTACGTTATATACATCATATGTACGTTTCTTGGAAAACTATGCGCCGGTTGGTAGGAAGTGTTTTTTTTTATTTGATGAATGTATGTTAATCGGATGGAAATTTAAAAGGTTCATGTCAGTATTTTTAATCTATGCATTCATCGGAAGAACAAACTGGCATGGTCATGGAATGGTTTTTGTCATGTACCAAAAAAATTTCACACAAATTACTGATCATTCCGACTATTGGAATAATAATATTCTTTTTTTTTTTCTTCAAATAATTCTGTCATACACGGGGGTATCAACCTAGGAATTAGTAAGATCAATATATCACTAATATAGCTGTATAGTTTGAAGAGAAATTATAGTGTTTATCTCTATTTTGTCCGAAATTGAAAATCCTAGCCTTTTACCTAGATTAATTTAATTCTCAAATTTGACAGCAATACACCATACTACATAATGACCAGGGATTATAATTTGATAAAAATAAGTTAAATAAAATTGATAGTAATGTTGAAGTTGTGGAAATTGAACAAAAATCAACCAAACAACGGAAAAGACACGCAAGTGAAGACAAATATGAGCAAGACTTCAAATGACTTATACTATAGTCACAGAGGAAGGATACTACTGTTTTCTGTGTGCCAAAAATACGGCACAAAAGCAAGAAACAGGACAGAAACCTTGATCGAAAGGCCTTAAATCCATGCTGATGCATAAAATTGTAAATGAAAGAAGAGATAAAAGAGATAAATTTTTGAAAAAATAAAATCAAATAAATTTGCCAATTAATAAAGACTATTTCTATTTATGTTTGTTCAACTCCATTAAATGTGAATATTATACTAATCTTTATTTCTGTGACCCAGTGTGCACCCACAGTAAATTAAAAAAAGGATGGACATTTAAAAAAAAACCACCCGGTTGCAAGTTATTTTTTTAAAACACCCACCTTACCTTAGTGAAAAAAGGAAAACACTGTATACACCTGTCTACTCTAACATCGAACTTTATGTTTATTTTTTGTTTTTGTTTTTTTAAGCGTCACTGATGAGTTTTTGTGAAAGAAACGTGCGTTGAACGTACACATTTATAATCTTTTGCGTCTTAGATAAGTGTATTTATCATATATGTATAGAAAATAATGGTTAAATTGTACCCCAAACAAAGGACTATAACATTCATTAATTTGAATTATTCCAGTCATCAACTACAATGTTTTTGAGGCGACGCTGAGAACCGGCTGTTCAAAAAGACGTGGGAAGAGTTTTGCATTCTAAATGAATTCACCACGCGTCATTAACATACCTTTATAATTTACTTCAAAAGCAACGAATACAAGTTCAAAACTGTAAACAAAGGCAACAGTACTATACCACTGAACAAAAAACTACTGAGTAAGGGCAAATGCATAACAATACAGCAGGTTTTATCGTGTTAACAAGCGCCAACAATAATATGTCTTTACATGATACAGTAGTGTAACATTGCAACAAAAAAAAACTCTATAAATGTCAACCGAAATAATTCAAATCAATCATAAAGACATTTAAACAAAATCTAGTAAGCATACACTGATCTAATAAGTTTGATCTATAACACAACGTTAAACACAAAGTGAATCCAGAAATATGATTTGGACGTATGAAAATAATGACGTAGATGATTGTGATAACTTATCAAATTAAAATATTTAGATCGGTAGAATTCACTTTGATGCATATGAAAACAAACAAATGATAGAAAAAAAGGTGTCCATGATCTTGTAAGATGTTGGCCTAAGCATTCCGATAGTTCACTTAACATCTTACAATATTCAAATGACGTGAGACATTAAAACACATCTTACAATATTCAAATGGCATGAGACATTAAAAACACATCATACAATATTCAAATGACATGATACATTAAAACACATCTTACAATATTCAAATGACATGAGACATTAGAACACATCTTACAATATTCAAATGACGTGAGACATTAAAACACATCTTACAATATTCAAATGACATGAGACATTAAAACACATCTTACAATATTCAAATGACATGAGACATTAAAACACATCTTACAATTTTCAAATGACCTGAGATATTAAAACACATCTTACAATATTCAAATGACATGAGACATTAAAACACATCTTACAATATTCAAATGACATGATACATTAAAACCATCTTACAATATTCAAATGACGTGAGACATTAAAACACATCTTACAATATTCAAATGACATGAGACATTAAAACACATCTTACAATATTCAAATGACGTGAGACATTAAAACACATCTTACAATATTCAAATGAATAATCCTACAGCCTGAATATATATACAAATAATGGAATCCGACAGCGAGAGGCTATATCAGATATGCACAAAAAACGATCCACTTGAATTCGCACCTACCACAATAGACTTGTTTTTTTTCTATTATTTGAAAGTTCAATTCAATATTTGAAGTGAGACACAGACATAAGATGCAGATGTAAATAATTCAAACTTTACAACAATTTAGTTTTAAACTTCGTAAATTTCCTAAGTAGTTAAAGTGTTTTACAGTTTCAATATGATGAATGTACTTAAATGTATTGGCCTTCTGGCTTGTAGTAAACGTAGATGTCTTATCCGTTATCTGTTGTGTTATATAGAAAGTGCTTGTCAACCTACATATATCTCAGGGCGATCCTGTTCATTTGTAGGATGCATATTGTCTTGAGTAAACGGTGATAGTCCGTCGGAAGGGGACGATAAATGGCTGACCCTTGTTAAGAGAGAGCCATATCTCTTGCACGTTAAAGACACACTTGTAGATTCGAAAAGAGTAGGCTAATGCCCCTAAAAGGCAGCACTCGCACCCGCAAAGTGGAAAGGGATGAATATAAGTTGCAAAACTTGTTTCCCAATCCACTATAAATAAAATATGTTTAAACTAAAAAAAACTATTTAACGCACATTATTTAAATGTACGTTGGTAAGGACTAATTTTTAAACACACATTAATCATGTAAAGTGTAAAACTATTTAACGCACATTATTCAATTGCTTAAATAAAGAAATGATTATTTCGATAAAACAAAATGAGAATATTCATGTGTTTTTCATCAAATAATTTTTTCATACACGGTATTCTATAACATCGAACTTGTTTGGTTTTTTTTGTATATACTCTAATATGAATTCAGCGTCACCGATTAGTCTTTTGTATACGACACACGAGACTAATGTACTCTATTTTTATCCTGGTATCTTTGATCATTTTACAAATATGTACATTTCAGGCGCAGATCCAGAGGGGGGGGGGGGGGGTTCCGGGGGTTGGAACCCCCCCCCTTTTTTTGAACGATCAATGCAATTTGTTTTCCTATAAATTCCAATACAAGAACATGAAGTACAAAACTGTTTTAATGTCTCATGTCATTTGAATATTGTAAGATGTGTTTTAATGTCTCATGTCATTTGAATATTGTAAGATGTTAAGTGAACTATCGGAATGCTTAGGCCAACATCTTACAAGATCATGGACACCTTTTTTCTATCATTGGTTTTGTTTTCATATGCATCAAAGCGAATTCTACCGATCTAAATATTTTAATTTGATAAGTTTTCCCAATCATCTACCTCATTACTTTCATACGTCCAAATCATATTTCTGGATTCACTTTGTGTTTAACGTTGTGTTATAGATCAAACTTATTAGATCAGTGTATGCTTACTAGATTTTGTTTAAATGTCTTTTTGATTGACTTGAATTATTGCGGTTGACATTTTATAGAGTTTTTTTTTATGTTGCAATGTTACACTACTGTAACATGTAAAGACATATTATTGTTGGCGCTTGTTAACACGATAAAACCTGCTGTATTGTTATGCATTTGTCCTAACTCAGTAGTTTTTTGTTCAGTGGTATAGTACTGTTGCCTTTGTTTACAGTTTTGAATCTTGTATTCGTTGCTTTTGAAGTAAATTATAAGTATGTTAATGACGCATGGTGAATTCATTTATAATGCAAAACTCTTCCCACGTCTTTTTGAACAGCCGGTTCTCAGCGTCGCCTCAAAAAACATTGTAGTTGATGACTGGAATAATTCAAATTAATGAATGTTATAGTCCTTTGATTGTGTAAACATCCCAAAAAATGTAAATGGTGTATGGTATATGGTGCTATTGTATATTGTCTTAGGGGAATGGTGTAATGGTGTAACGTGCGATAGATGATGTGATTGAATGGTGTACGACGTTTAAAACGATGCAATATATTGATAAGAACTGATTCTTAAATACTACTTTAAAATGATTTGATAGTACTAGCTTCATAAGGACTGCCGTCATTTTTCGTGATTTTCATACAAACCTTGACAATGTTCTGTCCAATTCCGTGGGGAATATCATCAAAACTTCTTATAGCATTATTACTTACCCCTTATCCATGTGGTAAACACATTTATATCACTGTGATGTTTGATTCTGATCGTGTTTGCATTTTCAATGAATTAATGTAATCTTTAATCGTTACCGTAAAATGATTTTGCTTATGTCTTTTAAGTAATGAGTCTGAATATGGAAATGACTGATAAGGTGAATACGAATTAAGCGTGTGATGAAACCGGAAGCAGTTGATATAAAAGTCATATCACACGGTAGAGACGATTCTTCAAAATTTAATGAATAAATATGTACAAATCATATTTTTATCAAGGAGTACAATTTAACCATTATTTTCTATAAAAAATATGATAAATACATTTAAATCTAAGACGCAAAGATTATAAATGTGTACGTTCAAGGCACGTTTCTTTCACAAAACACTCATCAGTGACGCTTACAAAACAAAAACAAAAAAATAAACATACAAAGTTCGATGTTAGAGTAGACAGGTGTATGACAGAATTATTTGAAGAAAAAAAATGAATATTATTATTCTAATAATCGGAAAGATCAGTAATTTGTGTGAAATATTTTGGTACATGACAAAAACCATTTCATGAGCATGCCAGTTTGTTCTTCCAGATGATATATAGATTAAAATACTGACATGAACCTTTTAAATTTCCATCCGATTAACATACATTCATCAAATAAAAAAAACCACTTCCTAACCAACCGGCGCATATTTTTTCCAAGAAACGTACATATGATGTATATAACGTAGTCTCTAAAACTCCATGATTTGAAGGAGGGATATAACGATTTGAAGCCAGAGTATGATACTTAGCTTCTTTTTATGCACTGCTTTCATACATACACTTTGATTTAAAATCAATCCCTGACAAGTTAAATTTTGTATTTGTACACCGTCCTCGTTGAATTGTTGCAATGTGTCGAATGATTTGAAATTAACAGGTTCACCCTGAAGTACATGAAGGTTGACAAGCACTTTCAATCAGATAACGGATGCATTTGTTCAAATAAGACATCAACGTTTTACATCAAAACCGCAAACATTATGAGAACAAGAAATTGCATAATATATATAAAGTCAATATTATATTTTTATCATTAATCTGAAAAGGGAATACCATGGCATACAATGATAAGGAAATGTTTTAATATATTTATTTTGTTGTTGGCTGAATATATATTTTCATGAAAATAAAAAAGTTGATATTTTTTATAAGAAATTGTTTAAACGAATGATGATCAAATTTGATTCTCCTTCCAAAACACATTTTAATATTTTTAATTGTTCTTCAATTTCGTTAAATTGAACTTTTTGAAACATCTACATAATTGAAATCCATCTTTTTTACCTCGATTAATTTAAATATTAAAATTTGACAGCAATACACCAAACTATGTAACAACCTAGAATTATAAGATCAATATATTACTAATATAGCTGTATAGTTTGAAGAGAAATTATAGTGTTCTATCTCTATTTTGTCCGAAATTGCAAATCCTAGCCTTTTACCTAGATTAATTTAATTCTCAAATTTGACAGCAATAACACCCATACAAACATAATGACCAGGGATTATAATTTTGATAAAAATCACAATTGATTGGAAAAAAATATAAATAAAAAATTAAAGATGCCTAACTGAATTTAATCATTTTTATTTTTACCTATTGTAAAATAAAATTATTTTATTTCACAGCTTGAATTTTGTAAGATCAATATTTGATTTCGATAGATGGGCTGATTTACACCAAACTACATAATGACCTATGATTCAGTAAGATCAATATATTACCAAGGTAGCTGTATAGTTTAATGAAAATCCAAGTGGATTTAAAAAAGTTATAAAAAGAATTAAAGTGTACTATCTTAATATAGTCTGAACCGCAAATTCTAGCTTTTTTGACCTAGCTTAATTAAATTCTTAAGTATACATTTAACTAAATTACAAGCTGGGATACAGTCATGTCAGTACGAATAATATATTACTAATGTAGTAGTATAGTTTAATGAAAATCTAAGTTGATTTGAAAAAAATATTTAAAAAAATTAAAGTGTACTATCTGAATATAGTCCGAACTGCAAATTCTAGTTCTTTTTATCTAGATTAGTTTAATTCTTAAATTTGACAGAAATACACCCCAAAATTCATTTCAACCTGGGATTCTGTAGAAAAATATCACCAAGATAGCTGTATAGTTTGATGAAAATCCAAGATGATTTGAAAAAAATATTTAAAAAATTAAAGTGTGCTATCTCTATTTTGTCCAAAATTGCAACTCCTAGCTTTTTTCTTTACCTAGATTAAATTAACTCTTAAATTGGACCACAAAAAAACAAAATGACATGGGATTCAGTAAGCTTGATAATATCTTAGTTTTTCTGCATAGTTTGATGAAAGTCATAGTTGATTTGAAAAAATTAAAGATGCCTATCTGAATTTAATCATTTTATTTTTACCTATTGAAAAATCAAATTCTTTCATTTCACAGCAATAAATCAAACCACCAAAATAAGCTTGAACTTTGTAAGATCAATATTTAATTTAGTTAGATTGGCAGTCAAGACTATATTCGAAAGTCGAGACTAGTTGAGACGAGTCGAGACTAGTCAGACAGGTCGAGACGGTCGAGCCTTAGTCAGACCATTTGAGACTACACCAAGATCATCAAGTACTGAATCAGACAAAGTTAGTAAAGTCGAGACTTAGTCAAGTACACTAAAGTACAGTTAAAGTATAGTCAGACAATGTCGAGACTAGTCGAGTAAAATATGTGCTCGATTTATTGGTCGAGCACAAAAACGGTCTTTTCAGACTCTGGGCAGTTTGTAGTGGTAAGTTTGAATATTAAAAATTTTAAACATGATCTTTTGTTTTGATGTCGAATCAAGATTTATACGCATATGGGTTGGGGACCAAAAATTATAAAAGGAATGTATCAATGTTCCCCTTATTTTTGCTCCGTGAAAAATAAAAGGTGTAGAAATTGATAAATAAACCCCTTTCCCAAACTTTTTAAATAATAGGATTGTTTAAAATCTTTTGATGACGTACTCCCTTTTGGACACTTTAATTTATTTACTTAGTCGAGCGTAACAATGATTTTTTTTGTAGACAAAACATTCGTTGATTATCCTTTTAGACGAAAGTTTGTCGTACAACATTTTAAACATGCATCCATGATAAATAATTTTCGTATTAATAACATTATTGAAGATTTGTACTAATTATGTATGCATTTATTTGCATCATCATTTATAAATTATATCTGACACAATTCCTCCAAAAACTGTAAAATGTCTATTTTGTCAACATATATAAATGTTATTCTTAAGATTTTTCCTTTAAATAGTATATTTCTTTCCCTTTAATTTTTTTGGGTTTTTTTACTAAATTGCGTATAAATTTTACTGATTTTTAAAATTGTTCCGAAAAAATTTTTTTTTAAGTCTGTTTTTTTGGGTTTAGAGTATTTTTTCCTTAAACATAATTTCCAATCATCAAAAACTAAGTTTTTCTACCCAAACAAGATTCCCTTACCTTTTTTTTGGGCAAAAAACTTTTTTTAATTTTGAACCTCAATTTCTTTTTTTTTGTACTTTTTTGGCTTTATAAATTTTTGATAACGTCAAAAAATGAATCTTATTAGACGAAACCGCGTCTGGCGTAATAAATTAAATCCTGGTACCTTTAAAACTAATCGCAATTTTTGAATTAGCCTTATTAAAAATTAATAACCCATAACAAAAAAAAAGTTTTTCATACTGTGTTTTATCAGACAAAAATGCCAATTTCAGTTTAAGCCCTATTTGACCTTTTGTGTTTATTTTTAAAAATTTCCCCAAAGGAGAGTTGCTCATCGACACCCCAATCAAAACTTCTAAATTTTTTAGTTCTCGTAGTTTTTTTTTTAAATGAGCTTTTTGTTTTTTTCCCCTTGGGTTTTTTTGGACTATTTTTTGGGTTTTTTTTAATTTTTTTATTTTTCGTTATTTAAAAAATTTTATGGAGTCGGTGGGGGGTTAGCCATCGGACTTTTTCACAAATTTCCTATTCGATCCCTTTTTTGAAAAAATTTGGGGGACTAATTTTTGGGGCTCAAACGTTACCTTTTTGGAGTATACCCTTCAAACCGATGAAAGCCGTCGGATTGACAAAAAAAGGCCGACCCGTTTTTAAGACCCTTATTTGCTCTAAATACACCTTAAAATTTCAAAAAGCCCCGGTTTATCCGGGGTAGAAGGCGCCCACCGAAAATTTTGAAAAGGTATTAAAAAGCAATAATTTTTTTCCAAAATCCCATATTAAATTTTTTTAAAACAAAAAATTAAAAGGGGGGGTCAATGCAGTTTTTTTTTTTTTCACTTACAGTGTTTTTTAGTGTTTTTTTTTTCGTCATAAAATTTTAATCATACTTAACTGTAAAGGCAAAAGGAGCCATTTTTTTTTTCAGGGAAAAAGTCCGCGGTATTGTCAAAACAGACACTTGATTATTTAGCCAAGCTGATAGCATTTTAAAAAATAAATTTTTTAACTACGTTTTAGTCATAATTAACCTAAAAAATCTTTCAACCCTGCAAAAATCGGGGGAAAAGAGTGGTTTGGAAGCAGTTTTAAATGACACCAACCTACTCAGAAAAAATTTTTTCGGATGAAAGAAAAATCAAACAACAAATTTACCCCAAACCTTTTTTTTTTTTCTTATTCGAAAACTTATAGCTTTGCCATTTTTGCTTTTTACAATTGGATCTATATTCCCCCCCAAGCAAAAAACAGCAAATTTTTCCTTAAAGAAACAGAAATTTAACCCCGGGGAATAAATTTTTTATAATGGAGAAATTTTTTTGAAAATGAATTCCTTTCAAATTTTAGTATTTCTGCAAATTTTTCTTTTTATTTTTAATCATTCTATAAATAAAGGAACATATAACCGGTTCAAAACTCATAAAAACCATGGCAAAAAAAAAAATTCAGGTAAAAAATTAAAATAAAAACGCATTAATAAAAGAGAAACAACACCAACAGACAGGGGATATTGAACAATTGTGGGGGAAAAAAAAACACCGTAAGATTTGCCAAAGAAATCCCCTCTAAAAGGAAAATTGACAATAGGGGCCAAAAACTCTCTTTTTCGAAATTTTAAGTGGGGTTTCCCGTTTAAAAAACAAATATTAAACCAGGAAAAAACATTATTACCGAATAAATTTTATTTTTTAAATAGGTTCCTTGGGGGAAAATTTTCCCAGTAATGAGAAAAACTTGATTATGTAAGAAAAAAAATTATCAAGAAAACGGAAGTGTTATTGAATTCAATTTACGGGGGTTTTCTGTTTTTCATAACTTGATTCTAACAAAAAAAAACAAGTTCTATTGAAGGGGACAATTTTTGGGCCCTGGGGGGAACCACAACCTTGATAAAATTTGTTGCCAAAACGGGCCCCAAAAATTACAAGGGGAAAAAATTAAAAGCTTTAAAACATCCATCACACGTCCGTAAGGGTTAAGATAAGATCGAATGACAATGCACAAATCACGACAAAGAAAGAAAACCCAACTAATTAACGATTGAACTATTTTTTTAAAAAATTTAAGGGTTTTGTTTATTTCTTTTGATCTTTTTTTTTTTTGCTTTCCTATTTAACTAAAAATTTAAATTTTAAAATTTCAAAAAAAATTTAAAATTTTTAACACAGAACTTTAAAAACCCCCAACAAAAAAATTCAACTGCAACATGCAATTGTCAAATCACAATTCAAACTTCAATTTGTTGAAAGGGAACTTTTTAAAAACAATTTTTGATTTATAGATACAAACCAAAATTTAGTTAAAACACTATTTTAAAAGCAATAAAATTTTTTTTAATTTTTTTTTTCCAAACCATTTTCCGGGGCAACATAATTGTATTGATATTTTTTTTTTATTTTTTTACCATTTTTTGTTATGGAAATAATTGTGTCCTTTACCCTTATTCCCCCAAGGGGGTTGCTCTTTAGCTTTTAAGACCGACTTTTTGAAAAATTGGCACTACACCCCATTTTTCTTTTGACGATGTTTTTCTCTAGATCCATTAACATAATAAAAGTAGTTCTTTTTTTTCAGGGCTTTTTAAACAAATTTCCAATTTTTCATAAAAAAAAAAGGGTAACAAACCTTAAGACAAAATTTTCCCCAAAAAACCCCCACACTACTTGGTTTTCAAACATCTATTTTTCACGGTCAAAATTTCTGTGGATATCTTGATTGTATCAAACGGTTTTCCAAAAAAAGCATTGGGTACTCTAACCTTTTTAAAATATTAAAATCATCAAATTTCTATGTTGTATAAACCAATACACTTTAATTGACGGAGTATATTATGGCCGGGTATTTGCATTCTGAATTTAGGTTGCTCTTTTGTGTACCCTACCAAAAAGTCCATGTACTGAACAGTGTGATTGGACAAAAAATACAGTATCAAACTGAACACACTTTCCCTGACTGAGGGAGTACTCAGGTGTAGAAAAATATGAAATAATTTTACAAACAGATGAACATTAATTTTTTGAGATTTTTTTAAATCACTCCATCATAAAAGACCTAAATGTACTAATGACCTTAGGTTTTGAAAAATTGCAAAAAAAGTAAACGGCCATGATACACATGCAAATTCATTTCTGAATAGTAAAATGAAAGTACTTCAGTTAACTGTGAATGTAGAATTTATTGCAGTGTTAGAAAGTGGTGAAAATTCTAAAAAGGCTATCATTATCCCTTATGGACCAGGAAATAATAATGTGCCACCTAACGTGTTCGATTAAACGGTAAAAGTCTACGGGACTCCAAAGGTTATCGAACACATAATTTTAATTTTGAGACAACCGTTAGTCTTTTGTAAACGTTTTACATTTGTCATGTCTATGTGTTGTAAAACATACTATCCGGTATGAGTTTTCGCTCATTGTTGAAGGCTTTCGTTGGATATTGTGATCAACTCGTTTTAATTAATGCTTAAAATATACCAAAAATTACTTGCAGGCCAAGGTATTTGTAACCTTTGCAGTGTTTCCTACACTGTGCCAAGGTAATTCCCTTGCGTAACTCTATAAAAGTTTGATGGTAAATGACGTCTGCTATCATCCGCAAAACAAACCGATATAGCCTGTCACAAAATAAATAAATATGAATAACATTATGAATTTGTTCACCAAGTATTTCATACTCGCGTCATACAATTAATTACAGACACAAAATAATTGTGATAATGTTTATTATATCATAAATGAGAAGTTCAAAAATATATTGAAACCCAATTTTAATAAATAAAAACAAAGAACCAAAAAAATGCGGCCACTTTCATTAAAGACGGAAACCGTCTAAAATTTCACTATAATGACCAAATTTTGAAGATTTCAGTAATTTAGCATGACTTAATGATGCAATACCCTATATATTTGCATTGCAATGTCAAAAGCAGCCCATGTTTATGTAGCTGAAGTATTCCACATTTCCAATACATAGCTAAAAGTTTTACACTCTATCCGAATGGATTAATGCAGTGAGGTCGTTAATACAAATCAGAATCAAGAAACTGAATGGGTCCATCAATGCCCCCTGCTACGTCAATCTTTAAAGACCCAAATGTTGCTAAACACTTATCCGACCTCCATGATAAATATGTTGTTGTCCCCGCAGACAAAGCCCCAAATAACATCGTTTTTGTCTGTAAAAGTCACTACATTAATTGCTTGATAAACGAATTAGGTATAGACAATTCACTTGGAAACTCAACATATACCCTCACGACACTTACCAAAGAGGAAATCCTGGATAATCATAGGTCTGTTCTTTGTTCCTTTGGTATTTCAACCAAAGATGAAGAACTGGATCTTCCATCACTGTATTGGATACCTAAACTACATAAGTTCCTTACAAACAACGGTATATTGCTGGGTCTTCCAAGTGCTCCACGAAACCTCTTTCTAAATTATTAACATCTATTTTATCAGCAATCAAAGACGGGCTTCAAAGTTATTTGGAAACTCCTATTCTAGAGGTGGCGTGAATCAGATGTGGATACTTAAAAATTCCAAAAATCTTTTAGAGTACATACAATCTAACTCTCTTTCATCTTGTAACAGTATTAAAAACATTTGACTTTTCTACTCTTTATACAAGTATTCCACATTCCAAACTAAAAGACAAATTGAAAGAGTTGGTATTACTTTGCTTCATAAAAAAGAATGGCCAACGTAGATACAAGTATCTTGTCTTAGGGAGGGAAAAATCATACTTTGTAAAGAATCACTCTGATTCAAACAAAAAATTCTCTGAAACCGATATATCAAGATGCTTGATTTCTTGATTGACAACATATTTGTAACGTTCGGAGGACGTGTTTTACAACAGACTGTCGGCATCCCAATGGGAACAAACTGTGCCCCTCTACTTGCCGACTTGTTTCTTTTATTATTATGAGGCTGACTTCATGCAGGAACTTCTTTAGGAAGAAAGATAAGAAGTTAGCAATATCCTTTAACTCTACTTTCCGCTATAAAGATGACGTTCTTTCACTAAACAATTCAAAATTTGGTGACTATGTGGAACGCATCTATCCCATCGAATTGGAGAAAAAGGGATACTACAGATACAGTTAAGTCGGCTTCATATCTTGACTTACATCTAGAAATTGACAATGAGGGTCGGTTGAAAACAAAACTTTACGACAAAAGAGATGATTTCAGCTTTCCAATTGTGAACTTTCCATTTCTAAGTAGTAAAATTCCAGCAGCACCTGCATACGGGGTATATATCTCCCAATTGATACGATATTCCCGTGCTTGCGTTTCCTATCATGATTTTCTTGATAGAGGGTTACTGCTCACAAGGAAGCTATTAAACCAAGAGTTCCAAATGGTGAAGTTGAAATCATCCCTTCGTAAATTTTACGGACGCCATCACGAGTTGGTTGATCGTTATGGAATAACCGTTTCACAAATGATATCGGATATGTTCCTTACGTCGTAACTACAATCCCCTTCCCTTTCATGAATGTGACCACCGAATTAGACTATTTACCGGATTTGTAATCACATAAGCAACACGACGGGTGCCACATGTGGAGCAGGATCTGCTTAACCCTTCCGGAGCACCTGAGATCACCCCTAGTTTTTGGTGGGGTTCGTGTTGTTTATTCTTTAGTTTTCTATGTTTGTGTCATGTGTACTATTTTTTTTTCTGTTTGTCTTCTTCATTTTTAGCCATGGTGTTGTCAGTTTATATTAGATTTATGAGTTTGACTGTCCCTTTGGTATCTTTCGTCCCTCTTTTACACTTTACCAATTTTGTAAAACTGCAATATTTGGGGGCCAAAAAATGGTCTTACTGGACCTACTCCTTTGCGGCAAAGATGGTAAACAACAACAAAAGGTGCTATTTTTTTTTGTGTGCACCAGATCTGGATGTACACAATTAATGTCTCTTCAGTGATGTTAGTGATCGAAACGGTACTTTCAATGCCATATTATTTTACCTCAATTTAGGATAGAGTCAAATTAGGATGAACGGATCATATAAACCGAAGGTAAAATATGACACAAGCGAGAACGAAAATATATAAACAAGTCTAAATTGAAAACTACGTTTAAAACCTATGAATGCGTTTGATAAAAAACGCATTTGTTATACGTGTGCATGTAGCAAATTTCGTTGTAGAGGGGTCTAAATACAGGACAAACATCATTTTCCAAAAGACCAAAAGATTGGAAAAAAAACGCATTTGACAGCAGGTCAAAAAACTGATGTTCTTAAACATGCTGACTGCCATTGGTGATTGCCAAATATATTGATCACAAGGTGTAACAAAACGGATCTCTATATTAATTTTAATACAAAGTAGAAAACAATAAATTTATGACAAAGAGGGTAAACCACAACAATAAAAGTGAGAATGGAAATGGGGAATATGCCAAAGAGACAACAACCCGACCATAGAAAAAAACAACAGCATATATCCAGAAGTTACATATTTCAAACCATTGATACATGATAAATATAATTATTTTGTTTTAGAAATAGTAGTTAAATTGTACCTTGAGGTATTTTTTTCAGTTGCTGAATCTTTCCCATCATCGTATTATCACTTCCTCTCAATGCTTTAACAATATTTGCCATCTTTTCCCACATAGCATATCTGTGGTCCATTTGCCTCTGCATCCATTTTTCTAAGTTTTTTTCTTCATTTAAGGGGGCTCGCGGGTCTAAATAAATTTTTTTAATTTAATATAGGATTTCTATATATTTTTCTATAAATGAACTTTATCTTATACTTAATAAAAAATGAAATAAAAAAATGGGGTCACCGTTCATTTACGCTCACAATCTACCTTCGAAAGAAGCATACATTTTTGTTAATGTCCTTTTTTTTCTGTTGAACTAATAGGAGAAATAGCTGTAATATAGAAATAAAAAAATAACTAAATTACAGAAATCGCTTAAATTTTACAATTACTTAGTTTATGTACAGCTTATTCCAAAACAACAATAAAAAATATAGGTCACCGATGAGTTAAAAAAAATATTTCAATTTTAATGCCAAAAAAGGGCATTTTTGCAGGAAAGGGAGATAATCTGGAGCGTTTTCAATGATATCTACATTTTAAAAGTCATCTGGGGCCAACAAGAATTGATTTTTTGGAATGATTTTAGAAACCATATGATAAAGTAACAACTACTTAAGGTAATAAATAAAATTTGTAATGAAAAATAAATGTTTAATTTTTTTCTGAAAATTTTATACCCGCGAGCCTCCTTAAACTGGAAAAAAAAAACTATTTCTAAAGCCAATATTAAAACAACAAGATACCTCATTTTTCTGTAAAAGGTATTGGTACACAACTTGTTAAATGAAAGGATAATCTATCATAACAATACATCAAGCATAAGTAGCATGTTGTTTATTGATATCATACAAGATTACAACATCTAGAATATTCACATCTGTTGCAAAACAATTTGAACCGTAATTATGATTACAAGAATCTTCCTGTTTCGATATTTTTTAATTATTGATATTGATATTCATCTATTTACCAGTCTTTCATGTCTTTCATGTCTTTCTTGATAAGTACATTTAAATCCATTTTCGACATTTAAAAATGCCTGTACCAAGTCAGGAATATGACAGTTCTTGTCCATTCGTTTTTGATGTATTTTGGTATTTGATTTTTCCATGTGATTATGGACTTTCCGATTAGATTTTTCTCTCAGTTCAGTATTTTTGTGATTTTTAATTTTTATAAAGTCTAAGAATACAAAAAAAAAATGTTAGATTCATTAATAATAAAAATGAAATAGTAAACATTGACTTTCATGTTGGAAGTAATACAAGTATGCATTTATATATATAAGGCCGTGTTCACATTAGTTTTAAACAGTATTTATTAATGAAAATGTCATGATAAATATTAAAATGTTACATAAACATGATAAAGTTCAAATATGGAATTCGGAAACAAGTTTGGAAAAACTTTTATAAATGTGTTTATATTGATCTAAACTCGATGTTGCATAAGTGTAACTCACACATAAACTAAACATAATTACGTTCCCATTGATAAAACTCAATGTTTTCAAGTAGTTTTAATGCGTTTCCCTCAGTTTTAGTTTGTTACCCCGATTTTGTTTTTTGTCCATAGATTTATGAGTTTTGAACATCGGTATACTACTGTTGCCTTTATTTAAATCATGTTTTGCCTACATGTAGTCGATGGTCGATGTAGGCCTTGTGTAGGTTAAGTGTACACTAAACTAGACATTCAGAACTTTAATTTCCCATGTATATTTTAAAAAGAAACGATTTTTATATAACATCGATACTTATAACACTTATTAATAAAGTTCTTTACAGAAATATTTGTCCAAACTTGATATATTTATTTGTTATAAAAACACTTTACGTAGCCTAATAAAATCTTATCAAGACTCATCCATCATCATTGCCGAACACATAATTCATTTGAAAATGTCTCCGAATCGACGGGACATACACACTGACAGACATATTTGCCACTGGTCTTCACTCAAACAACGGTTCACTCATCAATGCATTACTGAAATAGGGTGAGGGTAATTGTTTTCTTTTTGTAGTATCACAGATCCGTTAAATTATAATTACAAATAAAAAAAAGTACCCCCCCCCCCCCATTTTACCAAATACTCCTTTCGTCGTCTGTAAGCACGCTGATGCAACCTACGTTTTCATGCGTAATCGAGACATCTTTTAAAAACTACTGCAAATCATCCAAAATGACTTTCTTAAAGGAGCAACCACTTTACTTAAAAATAAAAGAGGGGGGGGGGGGGGGGGGCGGGTCTTATTCAGAATTTTTTCTCGCACGATAGTCAGTTATATTTAGTTTTTTTTTATCGATGGTACCAATTCAATATTTAACACTATATTGTATGGGAAATTTCGGATTCGGAATATTAGTTCATTCTTATCATCTGTATGACCCTTTGTTTTTTTTAATCAAAATGTCGAAAATTCCACCCCCCTTTTTCTAAGTCAAATGGTCGTTCAATAACTGCTACAAAAGTTGTTCGAAAATTTGAATTCGGTTCTACGTAATGGGCATTTAAATGACATATAGTTTACAAGTGTGAACAAATCTTATGTACAGGTAACTAGACAAGGTGTATAGATGTTAACAACATTAATGTGAAACTAGTGTGCATTACATTAAACCAAATGTAAACATGTTTACTGTACACGGCGTTTGGTGTGTACACGGCTTTTAGTGTGAAAACGGCCTAATATAATGAATCAATGCTTATCAGTAATTGAACTTGACTACTCTAGCAATTCCCTCAAAAATAAAATAAACAAACCAAATGTTGGATACACAGAAAAAAAAACATCTTTAGAGACAACATTACATTTTCAAACTCCATCACTAGTTATCAAAACTAAAATAAAATTGAGTTTTTTATATCGTGGTGTCTTTGCAAAGGACAGATACATTAACATGTGTCATTGGGGAAACATGGCTACTGACCAGCTCGATATTCCTTAGAGGTACATACTAAATAAATACTGACAAGCTAGAATATTGTCAGAACCTGCAGTCATTTATTTAAGAGGTAGAAAACACTTTAGTTGTAGGAGCTATTTTGTTCTATAACTGTGGTAGTTCTATCGATCCTTGTATCTTTCTTTAAAGAAAATAATTGTGATAAGTTTGACACTCTCTTTTAAATATGTACATACGGCGTACGATATTAACTTTCTTGATATTGCACACTTTTATAAGCCACACCAAGTATAGCTTCGACAGTAAATATAAATCGGGGAACAATATTATATGGTTTGAATTGCTAACTAACAATTGTATTTAAGAGGTTCAGGGTGTATAGTCTATGTTTACCTTGAAAAAATATGATTACAACGCCTTTTAATTTTATTTGTCCTACGAGTTTTTTTCTGAATTGAAAATAAACGGTTCCAATGGGAAATAAATACTGGATTAGCTGTCATAACAAATTAAACCATTGTATTTTGGATTGTGGTACGAGTTTTTCTGAATTGAACCTCCAATATATTTCGAATCAACACATTATTTTTCTTACATGCATGCACAAACTGCATCAAAGAAGTTGTCAGGTGTCATTTTCGAATATAGTCATATAATCTATTAAAGATGAAGCAATACGACAAAACCAAAACATAGGAAACTACAACATGTTACAACAGAATATAACTAATTAAAAAAGATGATTTATTGACGAACTGAATTACTGCACTCCACACTTAAAAGGACACACATATAATACAGATATTGTAAACTGAATATAAATATATTAATCCAATAAATATAACAAATTGAAAAAATATTAAGAGCTTTCAGTAAATACAATAAGACAAATAGTTATCCCGTCATACTTTGAACGACAAAATTATTTCATGTCTACCTGTGCGAATTTCAAACGCGCAATTTTACACCAGTACCCATACCCTCCTTCCTTGATGGGTGCATTTTACATAGACAAATATAATCGTATAATATAATCAAAACGAGGATGTTAATTTGATGTATGCCTTTTTTGTGCTTCTTCGTTACATTTGTTGTTTTTATAGTGATTAAGATGACAACACAATGTTGACTGCTGTACCCCTATTTTTGACATTTTTACCTATTATGTCTGTTTGTTTTGTTCACACATCGGTGACTATATAATGGAATTTGATGCGACTGTCATACAAGTGAGAGGTTTAGCTAGCTATAAAACCAGGTTCAATCCACCATTTTCTACATTTGAAAATGCCTGTACCAAGTCAGGAATATGACAGTTCTTGTCCATTCGTTTTTGATGCGTTTTGTTATTTGATTTTGCCATGTGATTATGGACTTCCGAATTGATTTTCCTCTGAGTTCAGTATTTTTGTTGATTTTACTTTTACACAGTTACGTAAATCAAACATAAAAGTTCTGAAAACGTACTGGATTAAAGTTGAAATATTTTATGAAGTGTGTCAGTTTGAATCCCTGATTAGTGCATTTATGCCATTTTATCGATTGACTAAGAATTAAGACATACAAATCATAGTATATCAATGAAAAAGATAATATATGTAATTGTTTCAGAGTAATGCATCTAAAGATGACCATCCTAATGTTTAAATGCTGAAAACAGTTAGCTGGTGTAATAATATATCACTCAATACGTAGTATCCCAATTGTTTACGAAATACAAAATGATCTATCGGGCGTAAACTGTGTGATAATATATCGATATGATATAAGATTACTACATCAACTGTTTATGAATATATAGGATATTACATAAACAAGTTGTTTGTTAAACGAACTTCCGTGTTTGAAATATGAAAAAATAATCACTATAACATTTACATTTCTAATAGGTACATTGTTCAGTGGAGAAATCAACGATACTTCCTTTTTTCTATAACCTGTATAAAAATGATAATTATTAATAACCTTATTGAAAAGCACTTTACGCCCATACGGACCAATGGCTTAAAACATTATACATAATATACAGTTTACAAATGCTTTGTAGATATTGTATATTTGATAGAATGACTTGCTTCCGCGCTTAATTCAAAATGTACTTTAGTCAATGAATTTACACCCCAACAAATTTACAAAAAACAAACATGCAATTCTTAAAAAGAGATACACAATTTAGCCTTTAAACATTTTGTAGTGGTGATTCCATTTGTGTTTTATAATACAAGATACACGCTAGGTATAGTGTCCGACTAGGATCGTCGTTTTTCGAGTGAATAAGTCCATTTTTTCGAGTGTAGTTCGAGACTGCTTCGCTCTTCACTAATTTAGGGTTATCTTTGTGCATGTGGTTATTAAATTAGTATTGTAAATGGTGTATTTTTAGGTATCGATTGATATAAAATTGAGAATGGAAATGGGGAATAAAATGGATTTACTTTAAGAGTGTGGGTTTTACACCCATATTTTTAAAAAAAAGTTTTTGTTGTTGTTGAAAATTAAAACAATATTTACCGATTTAGACACGACTGTTGAGGTGTGCCTTTTTTGGAGGTGTGTCTATATTGTCAGAAGTTATAAAAAACAGATAATGCATTTTTTAAACATTGTTTAGGAACATTGTTTAGCAAAGCAAATCGTACAAATTGCAGAGTAACAAAGCAATTAAACATGTATTAATAATTGATATTTCAATATTGAATTGATCTGTGAAATGTATGCATAATAAAACGAACATGAATTAAATATAGTTGATCGGAACTGAAATACACATAGTTATTTTTCGGCATTTAATGTCTTATCCTGGACGAAAAAAGTCTGTAATTCTTTATCTCATTTTAGCCAATAGCTGTTGCTTTATCTCAGACTCATTATAATGCAACCAATAAGAATCTATAATACGTGATAAGTTATTTATTCAAGATGGCGTGTATTTCAACTGAAACTTATAGCTCCACACCGTGATGCAAAGCAAAAAGATAAAAATCTCACACACAAAATCCACTCCATTTTCATTGCCTTTGAACACAAAATTTGAATAAAATTTCAGATAAAATCAACAATGAAATGAATAGTCTTTTAGCCTAAATATGATCTTTTAGCAATGATAGACAAATAAAAAATGTGTATATTATATGCTATCACCAGCTAGATTGTCAAGTGTTTCGAACGACACTAGGAACAACATTGTCATGTCTTGATTAATATTCATATTTTCCATTTTTTAGACACTTTTCTTTTTTATTGAAAGGAAGTTAGCATGGTGTTTAGTTGCTGTTTGACCAATTATTATATTTGCATATAAAATCAGACTCCTCCTCACAATTGAAGTATTTAGTCATTTTCGGTTTCCATTTCGTAAACAATAAAATTAATGATACAAGATACACGAAAAATCGATAATGAAATATCTAAGATGTATACTCTTTTAAGAACAAACATACATCTCATATTATACAATATAAGTTTGTATGTCTCAATTCGAATTGTCTATGCATATGTTCCGGACCATATGAGTATTAGAACCATACGCGCATGGTCACGACCATATTCGTATACTCATATGGTTAAGCTGTACGCGTATGGTCGGACCATATGATAGATATTGGAAGATGAGGTATGAGTGCCAATGAGACAACTCTCCATCCAAATAACAATTAATAAAAGTAAACCACTATAGGTCAAGGTACGGCCTTCAACACGGAGCCTTGGCTCACAACGAACAACAAGCTGTGAAGGGCCCCAAAAATAACTAGTAAAAACCCACTCAAACGGGAAACCTAACGGTTTAGTGCTGGGGTAGGGTGGAAAAAAAAAGAAAATTTTAAACGAAAGATATATTTATGTTACTTGGCGAAAAAAAGTAATAAAGTGTCAAAAGAGGTGGCGAAAAAAGTAATTGCCCAAGGACAAACCCAATTTGGGACCATATAGGTATACATTAGAAACAATTCAATAATACAATAAACTTATCTATAACAATGATGGTTACATGAAATGTATTAATTTTTAATGTTTGAAGGCTACCCAAAACAGCACAAGTTACAAGTTGAAATCCATTGTCTTTCAATTAATTGTCTTAATCTGGGTGTAGCTGTTTTCTGTCCGTCTCTAGTATCAATTATTGGAATATTTGTCATATCGACATTTTTGTTAGTCAGTTAGTAAAACAGTTGAACTCTTGTTTAACAGTTCATTAAGACATTTTTGGAAGTTATCTTCCAAGTCGACATTTTGCTGTTCAGTAATTGTTATCCCATGACATGCATGAGGTCCAAATTCTTATAAATATGGTCCGGAACACTCATATTAGATTGTTGACATCACGGATATATACTGTACATGCAATTTATAAGATGTGAGAAAAAGAATATGTACTAATGAACGATATAACTGTTTCGTGACAAAATGCAAGTGTTGATACACCATGTGCCTTGAAAGTAATTAATATGAGCTTTTATTTTCTAGTTTTTTAACGTAAGCACATAACATTTTTAGCTATAAGAAATGTGTATAATTACTCAATAAAAAAAGAACACACTCGAAAAAGCCCGGACTGCTCTCGAAATAACCCGGACATGCCAAAATGAATTTAGGCTCAAAAAGGCGTTTTCAATTCAATAACAATAGTTTTTGTGAAATATATATATTCCATGTATGCATTTTCGTCGACATTTGCATTGGTATGTGTAAGAAAATAGCTTTATTCTGTATTTTGGAATAAAAGCATTTTTAGGCTAAATTTAATTTTTAAACGAAAAGCAATGTCATAATGACACTATCTTTATATCTCAAATACTAACATATCAGGCACAACCTTGTATATCATACTGAAGCTTCTATATGACGTCTTGTTAGAAAAAAAGTCTGTTTGTTTACATTTTTGATCATATTCATTCAACAGAAAGTGGTCACACTCATAAAAAGCCATATCAAATCATTCGAAAAACCACGATCCTAGCCGGACACTATACCTACCGTTAAATAGATGTATAAAGTATAAGGTACGTGTTAATGGTCTGTTCGCATATTAAATAACTACAGCAGAACTACTTTTTGTTAAAAAAATATTATTGGAAAAATTTATATCTTGATACAAATCAGAGATGAAACTTGATGGATCTATGAATACACATGTTTAATAAATCTTTTAAACCTACATATAAGATACAAGTTGGTTTACTTTGTCTCAGTGTCTAGTTTTGTTTTGTTGTGTTTGTATTTACCAGTAATTGGTTTTCGTCTTAAGGTTGTTTTCCTTTTCTGACATTGTGCTGTTAGTTGTTTCATTTGTGACCGGTTAGATTTTATGTTTGGGAAATTACCGTATTACTGTAGATTAATTTATTTTCATAGATTAAGGAAACCTTATATATTCGTGGATATTCAATTCAGTGATTTTGCCGAGGACTGATTTCAAGCCTTTATAAAATTTCCTGTGCTAACGAAATCCACGAAAATTGGTGTCCAACGATTAATAATGAAAACGTTTAATAATGAATCCACATTATAAATATCACAAAGAAGATGTGGCATGATTGCCAATGAGACAAATCTCCACAGGAGACCAAATGACACAGACATTAACAACTAAAGTTTGTTTTCATAGAAAATGGCTGTATCAAGGATATTAAGTCTACACTAAAAATCATGAGTACTGGATGGTTATACCAAGTCAGGAATATGGCAGTTGCTGTCTGTTTGTTTTTAGTTTTTTTATTGTTTTTTTTTCAGTGGTTTGTTATTCTATTTGAATTTTACATTTGTTAGAGATACATAAAGTGCCGATATTTTTTCCCAGCCTTGTTAACGTAAGAATATAGCATATGAGTGGTAACATGGGTAAGGTTAGAACTTGTTAGTGCCAATATAATAATAATATTTTAGAAATTGACATGTATGCAACTAAATGAAAATAAGTTAACATGAGTTTTTTTTTTACAAAAGTGATCTAATTGATATTATATGATGTCCTATTTTACATTTATCACGTAATAGTTCTATTTGATCCCAAAATGATTTCAAAAATTTGCATGTCAAAATTTTTTTTCATAATCTTCGATGACATTACAAATATTGCATGAAAATGTAATGAAGGATTTGTTTTTAAATGAGACCATTTTTCCTTTTCTATCTTTAAATTTATATTTGGAGTTAATTTCAACTATTGTTTTAATTGATTCTTCTTTAGTTATCTCTTGTTACCACAGTTTTGGTATTACTTTCATCAATTTTAAATACTCCGAAAACCAATTAGCATGGCAAGATAGTTTATATCAAATATCATATTTTTATTGTTCCATATAAAACTATGTAATATTTTTTAAAGTCTGCTATGTATTCTTTATAAATTTACCGATTCAACAAAAGTGATATTTGGTAAGATAAATAATTTATCAAGAGTAACCTTACCATTTCACAAATGATATCGGATATGTTCCTTACAATCCCCTTCCCTTTCATGAATGTGACCTACCGAATTAGACTATTAACCGGATTTGTTATCACATAAGCTATACTACGGGGCCCATGTGGAGCAGGATCGGCTTACCCTTCCGAAGCACCTGGGATCACGCCTATTTATTGGTGAGGTTCTTGTTGCTTTTTTTTTAGTTGTCTATGTTGTGTCATGTGTACTATTGTTTGTCTGTTTGTCTTTTGCATGGTGATGACAGTATTTTCGATTTATGAGTTTGAGTGTCTCTCTGGTATCTTTCGTCCCTCTTTTACCTAACATAGTTCAGTTTCTTTTATTCAAGTCTTTAATGTTTTTTTGAGATCTTTCGTATCGTCGTTGCAAGTTTATTTTTTTACACTCATTTTTATAAAGTCCAATGTATTTTAACTGGTCTTTCGTGTACATTTTTTATTTTCAATATAAGCATCAATTTAACGGTTTTTTTTTCGTTTTAAAAAAATCGATGAGTACTGATTGAATATACACCAATGATTGTTTTATATGGAATATATGCATGTCTTTAGATAAAAAAAAATGTTTGCATCGGAAGTATTTCTTACTGCACCATCTGCACATATCTTCTTGATGTATTGAATAATACATAGCTCATTACCAAAATAAATGTATAGGAACAAGTAAGACAAAATAAGCAACGGATAAATGGACATTTTAATAGTTTTGCAGAAATTGTTGCAATGGTGTTTTTAAACAAACACATGAAACTCAACAATATATTTCGTGTAACTTTGTCGATTATCCATCAGAACAAATTTTCATATAAAGTACTTTAGTAAGTGATTGTATGCAAATTTCGGAACTCTACATGATGCGTTTGGTGATACGCTGCATAAATAGAATTTTCTATGGGTAAGGGTATTGCTTCACGATAATTATTAAAAAGCATTCATATTAATTACACAGATTCCACATTCATTTTGTAAATAATGTTTCTTTTGGTTGATTTATTTGATTTCGAGAAAGTTTTGTAAAGAATACAATGACCAGTCCTATGATCAACGATACTGATGAAACAGGTGAAAAAGACTGAAAATTACTGACTTACAGTGGTTAATAATGTTTGATTATATTTTGTATGGACCAATACTTACAAACCGATTTCCTAGCTAGAAAATCATTGTTAATTGCTGTCAGACATGTCAATATTAGTCTTAATATATTGCCTACCTCCATGAAAAAGATGGTGTTGTTCCACAGATAAAGGCGCAAACAACATCGTTGTTGTGTGTAAATCACATGATTAAAACTGCTTGATAAATGAATTAGGTAATGACAATTCAGTTAGAAACCAACAAATACCCAAAGACATTTATCAGGAAGGAAATCAATTATAAATCTGGTCTCAGTTCTTTTATTATTTCAACCAAAACCGAAGAACTGGATCTTCCTTCACCGTATTTGTTCTATCCAAAAGTCATCCAAATAACCCACAAACCTCTTTTCAGAAGTAATATTAATCTTAACAGCATGCAAATGCGGGATTAAACATCATTGTGAAACAACTTAGTAGTGTTGTTCTTGCTTTTTTTCTTAAAAATAAAACGTCTAACTTAGACACATGAATCCTCTTTTAACATGTTCCGTATTAATTTGAAAAGTTATTAATCACGAATTAAGTTCGATGACTTATTGAATGTAAAGCAGTATTGCCAAAACATGCTAAACACCAAATAAGATAAACAGGTCACCATTACAAACTACCAATTTAGGTTCTGTTGTTAGGATTTTAGTTTTGACGTAATTTAAGTTATGACGTCATATGCAATGTAAACAAAGAAACGCTATCTTTAGGTAACGTTTTTTCATATCAAGGAATTATTAAAAATGAAATTGATATTGTGTTCCTTCCTATTTATACTATACTGATAAATATATATTTTACTCAAAAGTTCATGCAAACGAGACCGGAAAAAGGGAAGTACATTGTAGATTTTTGCGCAGATGCGGGAATTCAAAACATGACATTAAAAACAAAATTGACTGATTTTGAATTTATTAGTACAATGAAAATTTCGGGAAAATTTTCCCGATTTTTTTATCTTATTATTATTGAATTTTCTACTGTTATTGGGGACTTCGTCCCCATATGAACCATTTATATATAATTCCATTTGACAATAGCAGCATTCGCAACCGCAAAGTGGAAAGGAATTAATATACGTTCCACGTTCCACAAAAACTACGAAAAAGTTCACAATAAATTCTTACTTAAACTTACACTTTATTTTTACCTCACAAAAAACTTATACCAAATTGATAATTTCTTCTTAAAACCTTTCTCCTCATTTTTACATCACAAAATATGTATGCCAAATTGAAATATTATTCTTTAAGCCATACTCCGAATAACATTCTGAACGTACATCAAGGCAGTCAGTTATTTGTTGTAATAATGCTATATCGTATTTTGTTAAAAGAATTGTGTTTTCATTGTACCGGTCAACTAATCAGTAGGTCTTAATTGATAAAAGTGTTATGATTTAATGTATCGTAATTCTGAATATTATAGAACAAGGGCATACTTAAGACAAACCAATACTAATATATTGTTTTAAAACGGGATGACTACAGATACACACACGTTCGTTTTTATACTGCCTGTCAATATATTTATTTTTGGCATTGCACAAGTCATGTCTTTTTCACTGAAGCATCACTGAAGAGACATGTATTGTCGAAATGCGCATCTGATGCAGGAAAATTAGTACCGGTAATGTTATTACTACCACTGGGTCGATGCCTCTGCTGGTGGACTGTTAGGCTCCGAGGGCATTGCCAGCCCAGTAGCTTTGGTACTGGCATGAAAATACGGATTTTTTTGTGCTATTAAAATTTGCTGTTACAAAATGTTAGAAATTATTATAGAGTAAGGAATGTATCTCCTTCATGCAAAGCTCTGATTCCTTTCACGGATTTGGCTATTCCTTTTGGACCTTTTGGATTATAGCTCTTCATCTTTTATATAAGCTTTCAAATTGGATTTCAAATATTTTGGCCACGAGCATCACTGAAGAGACATGTATTGTCGAAATGCGCATCTGGTGCAGGAAAATTAGTACCGTTAATGTTATTACTGTCCATGACGTTAAAATGCTAAATCACTGGGATGTATTGTATTCAGTTCTAGTCTCTGATGCATGATTTTTTTACATATATTATTGTTTCAAGTTATTAACTAGATGTCAAAATGGGATTACTCTCAAACCGTCCTTTCTTGTAAATTTAAGCTGTTGATACTATATATAGAGACAAAATATTAATGAAAAAACTATCAATAAATGAATGTGGTTTTCCACGAAAGTAAATTTTAAAAATCGAGTATTTTTTTTCAGAAAAGAATATTTCAATCCTTTAATTACTCTATAGTAGAGTAATCAATTTTGTATAACAATACAAAATAACAAATCAGGCATATATATTGCATGTTAATTTTATCGATATTATATAAGATTACTACATCTAAGTTATTCTCATATTTAGCATATTAAATTTACAATTTGTAAATAAGTTCAACTTCCTTGTTTGAAAAACATAAAAACATAGAAAAATCTATCAACATGTATTTATGTAAACTTCTTTTTCTAGGAATCAACACATCATTGTTTTTTAAACATTTTTTCAAAATAATTAGCATACATAAAGATTACAGGAATAATTTGGTTTGTCGTATACATACAATCAAGTATTTAGATAATAATAATTCCTATAATAAGGAGCATAAAGTAACTGCATTGTCAATACATTCGTCTTAACAGACACAAACAAAGTATATTATTTGAAATGAATAGTTGAAAAATCATTTTTTTCAAACTTACATAACAATTTATACACAATATTTGTAAAACGCTGTCCGTCATGTCACTAGTCATGTTGGTAGAAATATGAAGAGTAATTATCATTACGAAAAATACGGCGATCATGCAATAAGTAGTTTAGCATAAAGTTATTCTTCACTTTGTCCAGGATTATATGCAGTTCTGCATAGATAAAGACAACAGTAGTATACTACTGTTCGGAACTCATAAATCGATAGAGAAAAAAAACCAAATCAGTGTTACAAACTTAAAACTGAGGGAAACGCATCAAATATATGATGAGAACAACGACAGCATACTCCCAATGAATATTACCATGTAAAAAGTAGAATTACGTAGTGTTCATAATACTAAGATGGATTATTTAATTTGCCAGATGGATGAACTGAGCGTTTTTTCTGTGCTCATATGTTAAGACAAATAACTGTAAAGAAATATATTTATACCTGCTGAAACTATTTGACGTTGAAAAAGGTAACGGAGACAAAAGCCCCTCACCTCATTCTCAAGTAAATCACTAGTAAGTCGTTTCATACAAGAAATAATAAACCAATAGACAACTTTCGAGTTCGATGCATTTCCGTCCAAACTGCATGAATTATTCGGTAGTTAAAACGATCACTAAAACGCTTGATGAACCTGTTGTGCAAGTATACAGGCGATCCCCTCTATCTTGTGAACAACGCCATAAAGGCGCGCATCATTGACGAGCTTTTTCCGGTGACGAAAGTGGTCTATGCGAGCAATTACTATCAATAGAGTTATAAAGTTCGACCACATGTTAGTTATGAAAAGTGCAAATTTAAAACCATATACAATTGCATTTGGCAATACTAATATGATAAACTTTCAGTTTTATTTTTAAGCCCTGTGTAAGATGTTACAGAATGAAAAACAACACATCGAAGAGCAAACGTCCACATTTACACAACAGTAAACTTTAATCTCATATCAAGCTAATTAGACACACATGCAGTTGTAGGGAGTCCTTAAATTAAAGAAGCAGGACAGATCTTGAAACAGCCATTACTGTAAACCAACTTATTTTCGCGAGCGATTTATTTTCGCGAGCGATTTATTTTCGCGACTTACGCGAGTAGAAAAAAAACGCGAATATAAATCGTCGCGAATATGTAAAACATTGATCTCTCCTCATTAAACTACATCGAGTAAATCAGAAAATCGCGAAATTTAATAGCCGCGAAATGGTCTAGGAAGAGTAAAACGCGAAATAAAGTATCCGCGAAAATAAGTTGGTTTACAGTATCTGTTTTGATGGAGTAACCAACAAAATGTTTGCCGGAAATGATAATAGAGTGACAAATGAGTATCTTGTTTTCATCCTTAGTTGTCTAAGCAGCATGTTCATATCTATTAGTTCCATTTAATATTTTATAGTATGTTTGCGTTGAAAGGTCGTTGAATATCGTGGTATATTCAAATATGCAAACACTGATTTAAGCGATTGCCGGTTCATTTTGAAATTTTTTATTTTATTTCATTCAACCTTAAACTCAAGGGGACGAACAAAGATATATGTTTTATTATTACTTAATGATATTTTGTCTTTACTTAATATGGTTTTGACATTACGTAATGATGTTTTAATATAACTCAAAATGGAATAGTCATTACTTAATGATATTTTGACTGAACTTAATATGGTTTTGACATTACTTAATAATGTTTTAATATAACTCAATAAGGAATAGTCATTACTGAATGGTATTTCGATATTACACGATATGGTTTCGTATTGACTTGATATAGTTTTGTCATTGCTCAATATGGCTTTGTCATTACTCGATGTGGTTTCACCATTATTTGATATGGTTGTGTCAATGTGGTTTTAACATTACTTGATGTGTATGTGACTTAACGTAATGTAGTTGTTTCATTACATGATGTGGTTTTGCTATTTCGAAATGATGATTTGTTTATTCTTTATATGGTTTTAACATTACGTAATGATGTTTTAAAATTTGACGATTTTACACTACTTGATGTGTTTGTTTCATTATTTGATGTGGTCTTGTCATTCTTTGATGTGGTCCTGTCATTCTTTGATGTGGTTATCCCATTACTTGATGAGGTAAAACCACGTGACCAATTCAGAAAAACCTGTTCTATTTTTAGATAGATTTCCATGTTGTATGTGCCTTGAATGCGTGTGGCCATCCATCTAATAAGGGTTCAAATTAAAGTTCGGGTTACTGTTTGAGTTAAACTTTGGGTTAGTTTTCGAATTCAAGTCATGCTTAGAATTAAAGTTCTAGTTATCATTTAGGTTTGAGTTGGACTTCGAGTTTGAGTCACATTTAAAGGAAGAGTTCTAGTAACAACTTTGAATTTGAGGCACTTCTTGAGGTAGAGTTTGAGTAAGATTCATATTTAAATCTCATTTAGATTAATTAAGATTTCGAATTGAAATTCGAGCTATTTTATATTTCTTTTTGAGTTCGTAATTCAATTTTCTATCGCGGAACTAGGGCTTTTGCTTGGGCTTCCGAAAAGAGGGCTCCGGGATATGCGTACTAAATACACAATGTTGCAGTATACAAAACGCAACACAGGAGTTGAAAAAAACTTAGATGTGGTGTGGTTGCCAATGAGACAACTATCCAGCAGAGTTTAAACGCAGTGGATGCTAGAAATCATATATAGGCAACCATACAGCCTTCAACACTCCGTATAGTTAGCTACAAAAGGCCACCATGCACTATGTGAAAAAAAAATCTATTTTTTAACAGATTTCAATATGTCGTTTGCTTAATGTGCTTTGGATGCGTATCGCGAAAGTTAAAGTTCAATTAAAGATCGAGTGGTTGTTCAGAGCTATTTGGTATTGAAAAGAGGAACTGCAGACAATAATAAAACAAATAAAATCCTAAAAGTGATACAGTATATCATTTGGGTATCCCCAAACCACTTGATAAACTACTAAGTTTTAAAACACTTCATGGAGGTAATAAGTTTATCATGTCAAAGCAGTTTAATTCGCTTTTATTTAAAACTAAAAACAAAATGGTATGGTTTTCAACAATGAGCAAAACCCATACCCCATAGTAAGCTATAAAAGACCCCGAACTGACGCCACATTCAACGACGTTGTTGTGTCTCACTGCCACTACATTGATGTCGCATGCTCGACCCAAATCAAAAGACTAATACGTTTTTGTTAACAAATGAGACACTTCAAATCAACTCACACTTAAGTGACAGGAAAAACGGGGGAGGGGGCTCGGACTAAGCGACAACGCATCAATATTATAAAACTGAAAAATAAACTTTTTGGAATATCCGTTTCACATGTGACGACGAACATGTTTCAGTTGGCACAGCCTCGCATTTCCCCGTTTCTAAGCCTCATCCTTATATCGTTGATATGCCAAGTCAATGCACTATTATTGTCTTTATCTGAAAGTTACTGTTTGATACATTTGTTTTTAATCATGATGCATTTATTTTAGTTTTTCATTCGAACCTTAGGCATGTACAGAAAAGACACAGATGATCTGCATCAAAATGTAATAATTGCAATTGAATTTTGTTTTTATCTGTCAAATTATGAATTGTGTGAAGGGTGAGCAATGCTTGAAGGTGCAATATTTTCAAAACTTGGGTGGCTAAAAAGATATGTCTGTGAGTTGCTCCTTGTTGTTTATAACATATCACCTAATAAGAGAGAACATGTAATCGTTCTGTGTTTACTGAATTTAACCACAGTAACATAACACGACTAAAACCTAATTGAATGTACCTGTAATTAATCCTTGATACTTATAATGTGACTCGGTGTTATGTGAATTAAGTAATGTATAGATACAATCAATGACTGTAATACAGTAATTTATGGTTGTTTTATTCGATACATCTGCTAAACATAAAGCAACACATGTAAAGTATGGTACTCGTTAGTCGGTAAATATCTTCTTCAAACTTGAAGGGTAAGATGCGCGAGGCGATCTGTCATATTATTCTAAATTTATCTTTTAATTTTGAAAAAGTGGATGCATGTGTCAACTTCCCCTACCCAAGTTGCAATGTACCAACTTCACCTTTTCAATAACATAAATGGTATCAATTTGCCTGCACCAGATGCACAATTCGACAATCAATGTCTCTGTACTGATGTTAGATGCCAATGGATTTGAAATTCCAAAGCTTAATAAAGTGATGAAAGGCTATAAAAAAAAATATATAGCCAAAGCCTGGCAAGGAATTAGAGCTTGACATGAGGGAGGACACATTCTTTAATTTTCAAAATTCGACACATTTGTGTACAACAAATTTAAATACCAAAAACAGCTGTATTATCATGTCAGTGTTATAAGTCATCAAAAGAAAGTTTTAGATCAAATATTTAATCGTGTTAAGATAAAGAAGTTAAATGTAACGAATAACTTCAATATTTAGTGGATTAGAAAGTCAATAATAATCAAAACCAAGTAGTAAACAAAGACTCATAAAACCAAAAGACATTTACCGCAACAGTTACAGATTATAAATAAGAAACAACTCCACTAAAAACCGGGAGTGAAGTAATGTGCTCCGGAAGTGTAAGCATTTCCTGCACCGTATACGAAACCCGTTTTATTTCTTTGTTTAAAATATCAAGTATCGTTAAAAGGGAAGTCAACGCCCGGAATCAATATCAATCATACTGTGTAAATAAAACCTGTATAGACAAAATATAAACTGTGATGTTAAGATATTGTATTGAAAGCGGTGTATAAACGGACAAGATAATTGCAGTATACAAACAGTGGATGAGCGAGGATGGATGACTGCCTGTAAATGACATTTCTGCAAAGTGTCTTTTAACTGCAACTGAATGTCTAGGATATCATTAAACATTTAAGATTGAAAATCAATTCATGCGTTTTTGTTTCAAAGATGTAAAGCAAAAAAATAGGCATGTCTGTGTAAGTTATAAATCTTTGTCTGTACGTGAAATTAGGTGAGAAAAAGTAAAATACATGTATTGTATGAACTGATTTTTGTTTTTAAATTCTAATGTCACATCCTTGAGTCACAAATATATTTTACCCCGTGCCTGTTATATATCAGGAGCCAGTCCTTCAGTGAGGGATGCTGGTTCGTGTATGTCACATGTGTTTTCGTGAATTGTTGTTTTGTGAATTAAGGATGTACTTAGGTGAGGTTTTGGAATTTGTGTCAAATGTTCGGACTCCTTGGTGTTTTCCATACAATACAATGTAAAATATTTTGCCCCATAACATCCATTTATTTTTTCATATAAGATTTAATAGCTGATGAAAGGTCATTTACCAAAATTTAAGAAGGTTCTTAATTTTCTTTCTTTTGTTTTAAGACCCAAATAATACCAATGCAAATATAAGGTAAAAGTCCGGGTCAGCCTCAAATATATCGAAAAGGAAGTCCATGACTTATATGATTTATATAAAATTAAGAAGATCTGGTTTGATTACCAATGAAACAACTCTCCCGAAGAGAGCATTTGACGCATAATGACATAGGTAGACGACTCTCCTACTAGCAAAAAAACCTAACGAAAACCTGGAAACACATTCTGCTGCATTCACACAGTACGAGTAACATACCTTTCAGTAAATATAGAATAAGTAGATTGGGAGTGATTGCCAGGTTTGTTTTTTTTATTGTTAATTTTCTCTTACAATTGCTTACATCAGATTCATTTGATATTTAGTGGCTAGTTTTCTCATTGGCAAGCATACCTCATCGATCTCCTTATTCTTATATATAATTCCCGTTGTCTTTCTATTTAGGACATATCAATCTACTCCTGCATTTGGAGTATTAATCTCATAGTTGATAACCTATTCCAGCACTTGTCTATATAAAAAAAGAAGATGTGGTATAAAGGTCAATGAAACAACTCTCATCTTTGTAATTGTTTGGCTTTATAACTAGTTTGATCTGATCGTCACCGATAAGTTTTATTTATGCTGCACTCGTTCTATTTGAGCAGTCCTAATGCGTCGATATTTCTATGTCATATACAGTCATGGTCCCGATATCACTTTTACTCATGAATATTTAAATACAAATTGCCGAAATCATATCGAATTATTCATACGACCTTCTCAACCTGTTCTGGTTTCCAATGCAGACAACGATGCGTGGAACGACTCAAACTTGTTTCTTTTACAATTATTAGAAAAACATGTTTTATTTTATTAAGGTCTTTCCTTTTTCTAAAGGGAAAGACCTTACTGTATTTCTTCTGTTTATTATTATTAGGTCTTTCCACTTTTCCGTGGAAAGACCTATTGGATTTCTTCTGATTATTATTATTATTATTATTTTTTTTCTTCCGCCAACTTTTTTTTCCTTCGCAGTTTTTTTGTTTCGCAAGATGTCGCTTAGACATATGGTACATGATATCGAACAGTTATTACGCTTTTGTAACTGACACCGCGTAACCAAAATCTTTTCAATGTAAGAATTATCTCCCCGAACACTGTTTTTCTTGTGATCGCTTAATATTCGCAACCGTATAAGAAACCGACAAATCTATTTTACCAAATTGCTCGATATATCCTCAGGATGATTTGATTTATTTTGACCGAAGCTATCCGGAGACTCCATATGACAGTTATTTCCCCTTTTATATTTGATATAAGTGATATGCATTTTTAACTGGAAAACCATAAGTGTTATAGGCCTAGGGTCTTTTGTTTTATGGTCCTTGGTCCAAAAAAATGAAAATGAGGTCAAGGTCAAAGGTCAAGGTCATGATTAAAATTTTGATTTTGGCTTATGATCTCTTATTTTCAGAAATCATATAAGATATTGACAAAATATTTTCATAAAATTGTTAGTTACAACATGTAGTAACACATAAATTTTAGTCGAAAGGGTACGTAGACATTTGACGCGAGTTTTCCCCCTTTTTATATCTAATATCATACGTATGGTAATATAACTCATGAACAATATAAAGTAGAGGACTAGAGTCTTTTGATTTGTGGTCCTTGGTTTATGACCTTGAAATTGAGCTCAAGGTCATATGCTAATTAAACGTTCTAGATTTTGACATTTGCTTTTACCTCATATGTACACATGATAAAGCCATGGGACTGTTTGCATTAAGTTGTAAGCAATGTGACCTTAAAAAACACAACCGGAAGTGACCTTTTGTAAACCGGAAGTAGCTATTTTTTGCACTAAATCAATGTAAAAGTATATAGAACCATATATTTTTGGAATCAGTGTCAAGTAAACTATCAAACAATACCGGAAGTAAACTTTTTAAACCGGAAGTAAAAGATTATCTCCCTTTTTTTTTTTTTTTTTTTTTATAGAAACCATATATTTTTGGAATAAGCGTTAAATAAGCTGTCATTTGACGCTTAAATTGACATATAAAACCAAATTTAAATATTTTCATATAAAAAAAAGGTCTTAACTGGTGGAAAGACCATCAATGGTTCTCTGAACGATTGGTTTTTAATTATTATTATTATTATTATTATTCTTCCGCCAAACTTTGACAAATTTATCCGCGTTAACCGTAAGACGTGTCGCTTTCATATTCATACCTTGTATCGGTGTCATGAATACCTATCCTGAACTCACCCTGTGAGTCGAAATATTTTGTCGGTTCGGAGTTATCCCTCCGAAACCCAAAAACCTTGTTATCGTTCCAACACCGTAACCGTAATAGGTAGAAAAAAAACGAAGGGTGAAATTTGTTCAGGACCTGACCCCGGTTCTTCGTTACATTTGGATCGAAAAGATTCAACGACTCATTGGTAGGGTTATGCCCCTATGGAAATTAACCGGTGTCGGTTGGACACCAAAACTCAGAAACCATAAGTCGTAGACACCTGGGATCTTCACCAATCATCATCAATTTATGTATTTTCGAAAAATACCTCAAGGTCAAATTTGTATGTTGACCTTGACCTTTGACCTAACACCTTGTTATGGGATAATCTCAGGAACCATTATACTTACAGAAGTTTTAAATAGTGGAAAATGTTTGGATCATTATGGCGCAACTTTGTTATATTTTGACCAAAGAGATTTGACCTTTCTATAAGGGGCATAACCCTTGTTTTAGGTTTCTGAAAACACAAAATCAGCTTTTACTTTATAACCAAAGGTCCAAGACCCCATCAATGACATTGGGGACTAATGACCTTGACAAAGGTCAAAAGGTCAAAGGTCAAGGTCATATCCCATATAGCGAATTTAGTGTGTTTAACCTTATTTAAAGGATTTTCAGTGTGTTTTAAAGCTTTTCAATACATTCTACGTCTATTTGAACATGTATTTTACATTAAAAAAGGAAAGACCTCTCAATTGTTCAAGAACAATTGACAGTTTAATTTGTTAATACTTTTTGTTTGCAATCTATTTTGTTTTATGCTTCTTGTTGATATTTCGTTCACCATCGATTGTGGGTTCCTACAGGTGATGTACATTTCATGATGCTGTATATTTCTCCCCCAGCATGATATAAAGGCTTTTTAAAGGGGCATTTTCACGAAAATTTAAATCAAATCAATAACATTAACATTAACAACAATAATTTTTTTTAATTGCAGTAAAAAGACACATTTGTTTGTTTTTATAGCGGTTACGATTATAACACAATGTTGACTGATGTACCCTTACAGAACACTTTAATATTTCGGTTGTTTCCTGTAATTAGTTAATACTTCAGTTTTATCATATATCTTTTGTATGATAATTCTATAAAGTTACCTGTTTGCAAAAGTATAAATTATTCTAAATAATATGGATGTTCTGGTACCTAACAGAAAACCCTGACCGTTTTTGGCACAATTTTTTTGAACTTTGTTCCTCGATGCTCTTCAACTTTGTACTTTCAAACTTTTGTATCTGGGCATCACTAGTAAATCTTGTGTGGACAAAAAGCACTTCTGGCGTATTAAAATTTTGAACTTGTTGCCTTTTGTTAGCTATTATTCGTGTGTTCCTTTGTCAATTGTGTTCTACTATTTATTCATATTGTAGTCCTGTAATGTTGTGTTGTCATTTTAATGTTATATTGCACATGGCCATAAAAGAGGGAGGTTTGGCATGCCACAAAACCAGGTTCAACCCACCATTTTTTCCTTTAAAAATGTCCTGTACAAAGTCCGGAAAATGGCCATTGTTATATAATAGTTCGTTTCTGTGTGTGTTACATTTTAACGTTGTGTTTCCGTTGTGTTGTTTGTTTCTCTTATTTTATAGTGTGAATTCACATTACTGTAAGACGTTACTTATCTATCCCAAATTCATGTATTTGGTTTTTATGTTATATTTGTTTTTCTCGTGGTATTTTGTCTGATGCTTAGTCCGTTTCTGTGTGTGTTACATTGTAGTGTTGTGTCGTTGTTCTCCTCTTATATTTAATGCGTTTCTCTCAGTTTTAGTTTGTTACCCCGATTTTGTTTTTTGTCCATGGATTTATGAGTTTTGAATAGCGGTATACTACTGTTGCCTTTATTTGACGACTAAAAAATATTTGGCTGATTTGAATTTTATAAAAGTTGACAAAATAATAACCAGTTTATCCACACAAATTACAGAAATAATTTCATTTGATATAAATATCATTTTTTTAATCATTGCGAAGTTTTTCTTCTTTACCAACAGTATGTAGTTAAAACGTTCGGCTGATTTTCATAAAATAAACCATTAAGACATGAGGAGTTTTGTATCCCCTAAAATAACTATAAAAAAAGTCTACTCGAACATGTTATGGCAATAAAAATTTTATTCCATAAATGAAAAAGAAATAGGCATAAAAAATACAGTACCTTGTTTGTTGTTAGTATACCGGTATTTTATGAAATGAAAATATTCTGCAAATATCTGGTTGTCAACTGGTCAAATACAAATACTACTGCTCTGAAACAATACGTTTTGTCATAAAGAAAACTCAATTGGAATTTCTAATAGACTGCATAATAAGATCTCCTGAAATTTCTTCATATCATCAATTTTATTAATTATAAATATCAAAAGAAAGAAATTAAGATGATTTTTTGAAAACCTTATTACTGAACTTTTAGTAAAACAAGTAGTATTTGTTAATATTACCAATGTTATGTCAACTGATCGGACAGAGCTTACGTTTTAATTTGCATCAGGACAGTCGTTTTCAAGATGTGTGTGATAAGGATCAATGCTGTTATAATTATTACTGATTTCTAATCACCTATCAGTGTCATCAAATGCATTTACAAAAGAATGACTATTTTAAAACACCTTATATAGATGGACTGGTTTATTTTGAGCGAACCGGTTAAACTCCGCCAATTCAAGTGAAATATATCGAGTAATACATACCTTGTTATGTTTACCATCCTTTTGACGGGTTTGTGGTTTGACAAAACATGTATAGAACTAACAATTCCTTTGAAGAGTAAATAAGGAAGAACAGTCTTGTAGCAATTCATTTTATTTTATTATATCCCAATCGCTTTGCTTTAAATTAACGTACACAAATCTTTATTAATTGATCGATGATTGTCATGTTACATGTCAATCTGCACGAAAATTGAGAGGAACAAAGTAGATGACGATGTATGCATGTCCTAGACACGAATATAGGCTAAACATGCATTTTTTTATAATTCAAATATGATGCAATTCACATGCATCTACATGCACAACATGCACCATAATTATACTCTTTAGAGGTTTTATAAATACATAAATTTTAAATTATCTTGACGACAAACATTTCAATGCTATTACCTATTCATTCTCTATGATCAATTCAGAAATGCCCAAATATTCACATACAATATAAAAAAGATGTGGTGTGATTTTCAATGAGACAACTGTCCACAAAAGACCAAATGACACAGGCATTAGCAACTATAAACTTCTAAAACTTATGCAGTCAATTAAAAGTATATAAAATTTACAAGAAATATTTTAAAGCAGTCCGAAATAAATGAGTGTTGAGTTGCTTTTTAAAAACATCCAAAGAATTTACACTCCGTAAAGACGATGGCAAATTGTTCCAGAGTGTAGGTGCAGTTTGTAAAAACTCCTTTCACCGTAGCTTTTCGTTCGAACGTCATTTGGAGGATGTAGGAGCATACTACTTTCCGACCTGAGGAATCTACATGGCTTGTATGGCGTAATTCAATTTTGAAGGTAACTAGGAGCCTTGCCATGCTGTGCTTTGTACACATATAAAAGAAGTTTATATTGGCAACGGTAATGTATGGGTAGCCAGTGTAACGATATTAAAACAGGCGTAGTTGAGTCAAATTTTCTTTTTCGAGTTATCAAACGTGCTGCTGTGTTTGTGGCAATTTACTGATAATGTTTGTGTAAGTACCGAACAACAATGCATTGCCATAGTCCAGCCTTGATGTAACTAGGAAGCACACTAGTGTTTAACAGGCTTCAACTGAAATAAAAGATAGAATGCGACCAATATTCCGAATTTAGTAAAATCAAGCCTTAGTGATCGCACTGGATTGATGTTCCATACTGATGGTTTGATCAAAGTACAATATCCCAGATTTTTAACACAAGAAACGTCGCTTAACACTGTTCCATCAAATGTCAGACGAAAATCTGAAAGATGCTTAAAATGATGTTTGGTGCAAAGATTATTAATTCTGTGTTGTCTTCTTTAAGTTTCAGCTTATTGGCACTCATCCAATCACCAATATCACACAAACAATTGTCTAGGCGTTTAGACAGATCGCCCCAGTCTTCTTTCGGTCTTATGATTTGATAAACCTGAGTATCGTCTGCGTACGAATGCTATGACATTCCGTGGCGCCTACAAATTTCGCCTACTGGTTTTTGCAAAAATACAATATAGTTTTGGCCCTAAGGCCGAGCCCTGCGGTACACCAAAATTGAATTTGATATCGTCAGATTGTACTGATCATATAGGAACACGTTGAGTCCTGTTCATAAGACACGATTGTAACCATAGCAAAGTATCTCCGGTAACGCCAAAATAATATTCCAAACGATAAAAAAAAATCTGATGGTCGATGGTATCAAAAGCGGCCAATAGATCGAGCATGAGCAAAACGGTACAACAGTATTTATATAGTGCATAGGCAATATCGTGGTGCATAGGCAATATCGTGGTGAACACGTAAGAGATAAAATTGAGAATGGAAATGGGGAATGTGTCAAAGAGACAACAACCCGACCATAGAAAAAACAACAGCATAAGGTCACCAACAGGTCTTCAACGTAGGAAGAAATTCACACACCCGGAGGCGTCCTTCAGCTAGCCCCTAAACAAGTAAATACTAGTTCAGTGATAATGAACGCATACTAATTTCCACATTGTACACTAGAAACAAAAATTAAAATAATACAAGACTAACAAAGGCCAGAGGCTCCTGACTTGGGACAGGCGCAAAAATGCGGCCGGGTTAAACATGTTTATGAGATCTCAACCCTCCCTCTATACATCCAGCCAATGTTAAAAAGTAAACACATATCAATACGCACATTAAAATTCAGTTCAAGAGAAGTCAGAGTCTGATGTCAGAAGATGTAACCAAAGAAAATAAACAAAATGATAATAATACAAAAATAACAACAGACTACTAGCAGTTAACTGACATGCCAGCACCAGACTTCAATTAAACTGATTGAAAGATTATGATTTCATCATATGATTATCAGGCACAATGCTTCCCGTTAGGTGTTTAGTATCATACCATCATAACATATATGAGAAGAACATAACCCGTGTCATGCCAACAACTGGTTTTAAATAAATGTGTTTAGTCCCGATGTAAAGACCCTATATAAGTGAATCAATATTAACGCAAAAATATGCAATCTTTAGTGACCTGACAACAGTATGGTAACTATATCACTTCTTAATAAGTCTATTTAAAGGTTTAGTTAGTTTCTGAGGTGAATACTGACATTTTTGTGCTTTATAAAGAATATTTCCATAAAAAAATGGATGTGAAATACCTGAACGTATTAGAAGTCTGCATGTTGAGCTATATTTACGAATGATGTCCTTATACCGATTAAAATTTAGTAAATGTTTTGACTAGTTTGTGATATCGAAAACCTTGGTGTGATTATTTTTCAGTAATACATAAATTTCTCTCGTTAAAATCTAAAACATTGTACAAGTTGAGATATATACACACCGTAAGATGGTGACAAGGGAACGTCACCATCTAAAAATGGATAATTAACGATAGGAAATGAAAATTCATCTCTTTTATCATACATTTTAGTATTAGCTTTCCGTTAGTGATATGGATATTAAGATCGTGGAAAGGGCAGTGGTCATTGTTAGTATAAGCTTTATTTAAAGTAAGTTCAGCAGGATAAATGTCTTTAGTATACATACTGAAGTCGTTATTATTGAAAGCCAAAATATCATCCAAATATTTAAAAGTATTATTAAATTTCTTTTTCAGATGTTGTTTCGATGGGTCTTTGCTGAATTTAGTCATAAATTGTAACTCTCAGCAATGCAAACACAGGTCCGCAATAAGTGGTGCGCAGTTAGTCCCCATTGGAATTACGATAACCTGACGATATACGGAACTCCAAAGGGAACAAAAATGTTATCTTGTAAAAATTCAAGGGCAGATATATAGTATCAAAGCATGTCCAATTGATATAGTTTTTTTGTTTATTGCTACTAAAAAATGACCTAAATGAGTTTGAAGATATATTTTCACATTCTGACTTTTTCAATACCCATTTAATTAGTTGTGTGATTTTTTTCTTAATGAGAATGTGAGGCAATGTGGTATATAGGGTAGAAAAATCAAAACTTTAAACAGATTCAAAATCACCAATTTAAGCATGCAATTTATCTAATACTTTCATCGAGTTCTTGACACTCCAACAGTAATTAATTCCAATATTTTCGAAGGCCTTACTTGAACAATTTATTATCAGGTTTTTGATTGTACCAAGTGTACTGGTAAGAAGAATAGACAATTTAGTAGTGGAACAATGGCTTGAAGACGAAATAAATCTATATGTGTAAGGTGTTTTGTGTAGCTTCGGACGCGAATACATAGTTGGGACTTTCATTGTATTTGATTCTGCTTGTAAAGCGGTAGCTAAAAGATTATATAAAAAAGAAGATGTAGTATGATTGCCAATGAGACAACTATCTACAAAAGACCATAATGACACAGACATTAACAACTATAGGTCACCATACGGCCTTCAACAATGAGCTAAGCCCATACCGCATAGTCAGCTATAATAGGCCCCGATAAGACACTGTAAAACAATTCAAACGAGAAAACTAACGGCCTTATTTATGTAAAAAAATGAAAGAAAAACAAATATGTAACACATAAACAAACGACAACCACTAAATTACAGGCTCCTGACTTGGGACAGGCACATACATAAATCATGTGGCGGGGTTAAACATGTTAGCGGGATCCCAACCCTCCCCTAACCTGGGACAGTGGTTTAACAGTACAACATAAGAACGAACTATAAAAATCAGTTGAAAAAGGCTTAACTCATCAGATGGACAAAAATAAAAGTGGACGTGGCCGGGTAGTTATACATCCCGAAACAAAAAGACAAAATAAACAGATCTGAGAGTACTCGCAGTTATCTGACAGCTAATTCAAAGCCACCAACGACTGATAAAACATCATGCATCTAAGACTAAACTAAAGATCTTATGTCTGGTCTCTACTTCAAACAATATCAAAGACTCTTCTTTGCCACAAAATATAATTCAGTTTGGACAATTTTGAAATCTACAATTTGAAAGAACATTCAAATTGCTCTGAGAATGTTTTTGTTTTAGTTTTGATTCTGTCATGGCCTTGGCAAAGAGAGTAACAGAGAAAGTACATGCTAATGAGAAAACAGCTGGTTTTACTTGCACTTTCCCCAAGAAAGTATCCATCAAATTATAAACGATACAAATGAACAATTTTTAGACGAAATCAGAATCACAAGTATATCAAGAACAGAAGGCAAAGAAAAAACACTATTTTTTTTACAGTTACTGTGAAATTCTAGGTCTACAAACAAACACAAAATAAAATTACTTCAAAGTAGAAAAAAAAATATAATGTATTCATCTCCTCATTTAGCTTGATTTTTTTTTGCCTATACTAAGTCAGAAATATGTTATCAACTCGTTATGCACGTACTGTATAACACAGGACCATTGATGGAATTGAATGCCTGTTTTTCTGTTGTCTACCTCTAAAATACACACTCGAAAAACATGTGTGCTTCGTTCGTTCCTAATAAAACAACATTTCGAAATTGATGTTTTACTATATTGTTCATTTTTACGATATTATTCTACACACTAATGCTAACTGTAACTTGAACGAAAATAACAATCGGTTTAAATAAGTAACACATCTCCCTTCCAACCCTATAAATAACTGATATCGTTATAAATAGTAACCTATAAAGCAACATACACGTATCATCAGTTGTATACATGTATAAACAGACATGAGATATGATACACATAGTGAATTCAAACATATTATCAAAAATACATATATCAAATTAAACAAATACGTTATGAATCACGCAAGTAATTATTATTAAGTTTTTCAAACTTTAAATCGAAGTCGTTTCAAATTAGAACATGTTCATTAGAAAACACAAAATTTTATAGAATTGCTTATTTTCAAATGTAAATGTCCTTTGGTTTTGCGAGTCTTTTTTACTCGTTGGTTTTGTGTAATTGTCTTTTAAATAACGTTTCATTCTGAGATTACTTTGTGATAGTTATCGACCAAAACAATCATATTTTCATGTTTAACACTTCCGACATCTTTTAATTTATTAGAAATACATTTACCAGCTGGTAATGGTTATCTGAGGGAAACAATAAATGATGGCACAATATGCTTCGAAGTCATGTGATATATGCATGAGTGGACCAGGGCATAACTATTGTGAACAATGTCACCAATGGATGTGTGAAAATTGTAAAACTTTACATTCACGGTCAAACACATGTAGAAATCATTCCTTCCTGAATGAAGAGCAGACGTCAAAGAATGAGACCAGGTATTTCCCTTAGATTTATAAGATTCAACCTGTAAAATAAAAGTAAATGAACTCACCATAGATACCAGGATTAAAATTTTATATAAAGGTCCTTTGTGGTTTGTATTCAAGGTTTCAAGATATTCATAATAAACTTTAACAACATTATGGCCGAGAAAAAAATTTAATTGACAAAATATTTACACTAATGTTTTGATCATAAATGAAACGTCATTTTCAGTTGTTTGCATTTATCTTAAAAATAAGCCTACATAACACTTAACCACATATAATTTGAGACAAATCAATAATCTTTGTTAGTGCTTGCAGTTTTTTGTTCCACTTGTGACATCCATTATAATATATTTGAAAAATAAAGGAACTTTTTTTTTTGTGATTGAGTTAAACCTTCCAATTGATATTTTGTAGTGTGTCTTTCTATGTTGTAATGTTATACATGGTCTATTGTTTCAGATAAGATAGAAGGTTTGGTACCATTAAAACTTTGATCCCGGTGCAAATGTTTGTATTACGGTTAGGAATCTGATGTACAGTAGTTTATGTAGTTCATACGCATTTCTCGAGTTTCGTTGTATATAAATTAGACCGTTGGTGTTCCCGTTTAAATGGTTTCACACTATTATTTTATGGGGCCCTTTATAGCTTGCTGTTCGTGCCAAAGTTACGTGTTGAAAGCCTTACCTTAATCTATAATGGTTTACTTTTATAATGTTTTACTTTGATGGAGAATTGTAACATTGGCAATCAAACAACATCTTCTTAAATCTTATGAATGCGTAATAATACAATATTTAAGTTAAGAAGGAATACTGCATGGTTCTGAAATAATTTGTTCTTTTTTCAAAATGGTGGTATTTGTTCCTCATCGACTGATAGTACGAGTGTGACTTCCAATTTGCATATTATTTCCATTCTCAGAAAACATAAAATATACGATTTATGAACTTGTGAACACAGTGATATTTTTTTTTGTAAAATGTAACACCCCTTAAATGATTATAAATACAAAATGCTTATCATTTATTATCGCTATTTTAGAATTTTTTCTTTGTTCTTGTTGACTGATAATTTCATTTCTCTGCACATTATAATAAAATGGAAAATTATTGCTAGAAACTAAGGGCGCATGTGCTTTCCTCACTTTCGACGTTCCGGCTCATGCGAGAAAAGCAATCTGGTTTAATTCACCAACGATAATTATAGATTATCGTTGATCATCTCAACGAGATTGATTTTCTCGCTTGAGCTGGTACAGCGAAAGTGAGAAAAGCAATCGAGTTGAGATGACCAATGATAATCTGTTTATCGCTATTTTACCTATGACGACGTTGTCAATTTCATGTCAATTTCGTTAGCAACGTCACGTGGTCTCCTTAGTTTCTAGCGATAATTTTTACATCTCAAGCGAGAAGCATGATATGAAAATTATCACAAAAAAAGATCAAAAGAAAAATGCACAAAATAGCGATAATCTATAATTATCATGGTTTATTATCATGATCCATGGATTGTTAACAAATATGATTATAATAACTGTACCAAGTAACCTGCACCAGAGGATCATTTAGTCAAAAAGCGTATGAGTTATGATGCTCAAAATCAAAGTATGTTATATGATTTCTTTGAAAAAGTGAGGATTTTCTTATCCCAGGAATGGATTACCTTAGCCGTATTTGGCACAACTTTTTGGAATTTGAATCCTCAATGCTCTTCAACTTTGTACTTGTTTGGCTTTATAACTATTTTGATGTGAGCGTCACTATGAGAGTTATGTAGACAAAACGGGCGTTTGAGCACAATACGTGAACTGAAATATTACACAGTTTGCACTCGAATGCTAAAAGTCGAAAATCCAGGCATTTACAACTGTTTAGATAATAAAAACAACGATGCAAAAATGGTTGTCATAGAGTAAATAAAATGTCCTTCATTAAGTATCTTTTTTTAAACCTTTAAGGTGGTACCCAACACTTTCACTAAAATTAATTTGGCTCGTTTAATTTTCATAAAATTTTGTCAAAGTATTTACTTTGACACTTTAACAAAAAATATAAAAATTTGAAAAAATTTGAACCAACCGTTTTGTTAGAAAAATTACACTGGTTATATAGCAATTTGACAAACATCAATTTTGATCATTGAGAAGCTTAATATTCCTTTTACAACACAACGTAATTAAAATGTTAAGCCGACTTTACAGAGTTATCTCTCTGTAGTGTTAAGTACCACCTTAACATACATGTATATATCACTATAATAACGACTGGTATACATTTTGAAACTGATGATGAACGTGAATATGTTTCCAATTAAGGAGATGTAGTATAATTGCCAATCGGACACTGTGTACACATACACATATACATCATATTTTTTATAATTCATTTTGTTAACTTTTTATGAACGTACAATCCATATCAGTTATGCATGTTGTATATTTCGATGAAAATCTTATCTCGGTAGAATTAACTGTATTTTCTTAACAATGGTTGCTTATAATAATCAATAGCTGTCGTAAGAAAATGTTGACAATACATAAAAACAAGTAAAATTGCTCCTAATACATGTAAAATATGATTCAATAAGTTTCAAACATTTGGTAACTTACTAGAATTATATGAGTCGTTAGTTTTATTATATAACGAATTTGCTTTATCATAATTAATATCCATACAACATGTCTTTTGTTATAATGTATCAAAAATTCTAAAATCTAATTGTTTACTATAAGTTAAGCACTGCAGACTATTTCACAACTCCAAAGCTGTTTTACTATCATGGTCTTTTAACAAATATAACTATTTTCATCTTCACCTTTTAAACTTGTTTTTTTAGGTAATACATATCATTATAAGTTTGGTTTCCAAATTTTCTTGAGCATTTGTAACATTTTTCTCATTACAAACATTAAATCCTTTCAATCGATATTGATAGCTTTTTATATTGGTTTACTGTGTAAAACAGTGTATGACATAAAGCGTAGATTATTGAGTAAATATGGAAAACACGCGTATTTTGGAATATGTATTAGTACTAATATTTTTGTTATATGAAATATGTTCAGGTCCAGTTTCACCAGTTTATATTTTTATACTTCTGATTTCAGAAACCCATCAACAAAGACAGTGTTCAGATACCAATGTGACCATTGTTGGTAAGAATAACGTTGTATTTAGTTTGAATGTGAAAAGGATTTTAAGATATGATATCGTTTCGGCGTATATAAGGAAGGGTTAATCACAAAGAAAAGCGGTTGTCAACAAACGCAACAGAGCATAAAATTACTAAAACAAAGGATTAGACATAAGAAACGATAACAAAAAGCACAAACAAACAAATCATCAATTGTAAGCATAGAAAATCAAGAGGTCAGACCGATAGAAGAGATAGACATGACTGAAGAAAGAAGCAATGATTGGTATATAACGTTCTTACAACACATGCAAATGAAGATACTTACTATAGATAACGCACTCATAATCCTAAATTATAATTTTAATGTTATAGTACATGAAAAATGAGAGAATATGATTGAAGATTATTAAAATTACTTCCCTTTTGATTTTCAGGAATGAAAGACTTTCTGAGTAAGTACCAGTTTATATCTAAAACAGCCTATTAAAAAAATAATTTTTTAACCATGACTGAAAATATTTTTTCTTTCTATAAGTTATGTAAGTGTATTTAATCTATGACAATACTAAGTCATTATAGTTTCCTCTTTGCCATGCTTTCTATGTGTTCTATTTTAGCAAGATAATTTGTGGCATATCCGAAAATGAACAAAAATAAATATCTGGTCTAACTGACCACCATCTGTTTTGAAAATTTATACACACTTTTGTTATCAAATATGGTCTAAATTCAACCAGAAAAACAGCGTAGTATAATGATTTCAAGTTTATTCGGGAAAAAGTGAAGTAAATCAGATATCAAATAAATATAACCAACTGTTCACTACTGTTAAATCTTTTTCAATTGTATTTTTTTATGCCCCACCTACGATAGTAGAGGGGCATTATGTTTTCTGGTCTGTGCGTCCGTTCGTTCGTCCGTCCGTCCGTTCATTTGTTCGTTCGTTCGTCCGTCTGTCCCGCTTCAGGTTAAAGTTTTTGGTCAAGGTAGTTTTTGATGAAGTTGAAGTTCAATCGACTTCAAACTTGGTACACATGTTCCCTATGATATGATCTTTCTCATTTTAATGCCAAATTAGAGATTTTACCCCAATTTCACGGTCCACTGAACATAGAAAATGATAGTGCGAGTGGGGCATTCGTGTACTGAGGACAAATTCTTGTTTGCAATTTGTTTTACAGAAACAACCCTACAAGGTGAGCATGCATTCTTTTTACTTTCATAAGTCAGTATTAAAAACCTATCATTTTGAGAAAAAAATCATACAATTGACTATGCTCCTTTAATTTTGATTTAACATTAGAGTTTTTCTACAAACATGCATAGAAGTTTATCTATAACCTTCTATTGCAATAAATATATAAATATAACGCATAAGAGAGAGGAGAGAGATAAGAAAGAAACATTGATACTCATGAGGGAAATTATTTGAATGTAATTGTTATACATACTATTTAAAAAAAAAACTACTTAAAAAAAGTAAATGTATCTGTGGGACTTTAATACAACCATTCTCATTCTGCACTTTCTGTGCCGCATTCTGCACTTTTGTGTTCAGACGTTAAATGAAAACCCGCAAACATGGATATGTGTAAAACAACAATATTAAATGGTATTGTTTTTAAAACTTAACGTGAGCATACACAAGATAAGACCGATGAACAAAGCCCATATCGCATAGTCAGCTATAAAAGGCCACACAATTACAAATAATAATGTCAATCAAACGACAACAATGGCTGCCTAATTTATGCACAAATAAGAAACGACTTTTTGATTATGTTCACGTTGTATTTTACAGTTGGCCAATACATGGACGATTTTTGTAAGTTTGTATCAATATACACATTGACGACGTATTTTGCATAAACTTAAACATAGCTGAATATTAGAAATAATAAAACACTCTTTCCAGTTCAGCAATGATTTGTATCTCATGCCAGTAAACCCCTAAATCTAAAAATTAGTCAGACAATATATATAAAAAAAAAGAATTAGATACTTTTCTAGTATATCATATTGAATTTCCTTTCTATTATACTACAACTAATAACATATACTTGTTGGTTATGTTCATGACAGGTAGAAATTTTAATAACTAATCCCGAAAATGAGTTAAAAACTGTTTATTTAATTTTGGAAACATTGGAAAGCTAATCAAGAATGAAGATAACATTGTTTAACATGGGTAAAATAAAGGGAAAGAAAAGGCAGAAAATCCAAACCTAGTTAAACTTTATTTATTTAAAAAAAAAAATAATGGAGTGATGTAAGAGGCAAGTTATGATATGTTGCATCATAAGAACGTTTTTATACGGTTTTTTTTTTAAAAGGATGCGATATACAGTGGTTGTTTTCAGCGGACAAATATGAGTATCTATGTATTCATAATCAAAGCCTAAATGACAAATACGATGAAGTGTTAAACTGTGTAACTATATAATACGTAATTTCGGTGATGACTTATGTTGTGAATATAATATTTTATTCTTATTTGTACTTATAAAAATAATGCTTTTTTTAGCATCTGCAAAAACTGTCGGTGAGTGTTTTTCGTGTTTATATCACCTTTCCTTTCTTATTATTTATCTTGTGTTTGTTTTTGTTTTTATTCCTTTTATTTTTCTAAGTTTGTTTGATGTTCGTTCCAATATTTGAATGTCTAATGATATTGCTAAAATAAATTCAAAGTTATCACAGAAATAAGAAGATGTGATATGAGTTCCAATTAAACAATTCCCCATCCAAGTTAAATTGTGTAAACATGAAACAATCAGATGTTCAAGAAAAGACTTTAACACGGATGCTTGGCTCAAAATCACCCCAAACGAGAAAGGTTTAGAAAATAACCAGTGGAATCAATTAAAATAAAATCAAATATTTGAATGTCTAATGATATTGCTAAAATAAATTCAAAGTTATCACAGAAATAAGAAGATGTGATATGAGTTCCAATTAAACAATTCCCCATCAAAGTTAAATTGTGTAAACATGAAACAATTAGATGTTCAAGAAAAGACTTTAACACGGATGCTTGGCTCAAAATCACCCCAAACGAGAAAGGTTCAGAAAATAACCAGTGGAATCAATTAAAATAAAAACAAATGTAAAGAAACAACATTTTTTAAATATAAACAAAAAACAAGAAACACTTATGTCTGTTATGAAAAGCATCACCAAATGACAACCACTGAAAATCATGTTCATATTTTTAGAATCAACACTCTCGATGTATTGAATCAAAAAAATCCCCGGATGATTGATCTATTTTTTTTTCATAAACAAGAATGAAGCTATATGTCAAACTTTAACATGAAACATTTTAAACCTTTTCGAATTAAGATATAATAAAACTTGACAAAAAGAAGATTTTCAGGTGAATAATTTTAGTGTTTTGTATATTATTGACAAAATTTAATATGTCTGCTGCCATGGACATATTTTTCATCGTCTTTAAATTTGATTGTCATCAATAACACAACGATAAACAATGGAGATGTCGTATTATCGTCTCATGATACTGAATAAGCCAATCAAATTATCACAGAGTTTCATATAACTATTTATCAACAGTTCGTGACTCGTTAACGTTCTCTTAAGAGCTGATCTCAGAGAAATCCATGCAAAATTTGAAAAATGTCCAGAAGCAACTATTGAGATTTGGTTTTTTGTGTTGTTTAATGGAATGTAAAAAAAACCATGATAGAAATAAAAATGTTAGGATGCGCTGACGAAAATAATTACATATTATATGTATAAATGTTATGTAAATACCCCATGTATGTAAAACGCACATAGTTTTATTGAAAGAAATGCAGTCATTTTACTATGTAGATTTCGATTTCATTCAATCAGTATTTATAGAACAACCAGTCAGGCATTATGAACATGTAACGAAATTAATGTGCACATGTACTTCATAAGAACAGCAAACACATACAAGATAGTCTTTAGGGAAAATTCCTTATAGATTGATGAAATGGTCATTACAGTTTTATCTTTAAATACAGTTAATACACCACTGTTAATACCAACTTCATACAAATGCGACTTAATACATCGACGATTACTTAAAATGATGCTATTTAATCAATTTGATAGATAGACAGAAAAAAAAACACAAGAAAATTAGAATGTCAAACCCAGCAATTCCAAATGAGCATTTCCTTATAACATGAATGACAACACCAAGCAACAACTACATTCGTGAATAATAACAACGTACCTACTGGTAACTTGCGATATTTGTACAATATCTACATTACTAACACGGAATGTTGATTTAAAAAATTATTAACAAAATATCAAATATTATTATGTACATAATATATGTAAGATATAGTACCATATAGCGGGTCATTTTCGCAGTGTGTATATTTTCGCTTATTTTGGCGGGTCAGGGGAAATCGCGAACATGAATCCCGCAAAAAACATTTACGCATACGTTCGATACTTTCTAATAGCTAAAGCGTTTTGTAAACTATCTATTTTTGTCCGTTTGGATGAATCAATTCGATTTATCTTAATTTAACCAACGTGAATAAAAAAGATCATTGTTCACTGGCTTTCAGGTTTTAAAAATTAGTTGATCGGTTATATAATAAAATAAATGATAATATAACAGAGTAAAGTATGCTTTCAAGTATTTTATCCTTGTCAAATAGTGTCAAATTATATGAACTGCAAGTCACCCATGATATTGTTATACGGTAATCTAATTAATACACCACAGGTCCGGTAAATTTCGAAACTAATCAACCTTGACATTTGCAAGAAGTTTGTACACTTGCAACAAGTTTTAAATGTATGTAATGGTATTCCATTGATTAACTGATCAAAATTTAATTAATAATTAAGATGTTATGCAGGTAAAACAATCATATAACGATAACATAGACCCTTGTTTGTCATTTTTTTTAGCTACAACCATTTCAGTGTCCGCCAAAATATTTAATTGGGATTAAAGAATATGACAAAATGAAAACCGCCAACAATTTGTGTATACTTTGCTGCCCCTAAATTGCGAAATATTATACTCTCGGAAATAACCCACTATACAGTATCTTATCATATTTTTCAGGTTTCTAAGGTGGTTTTTCCTCAAAGAATAGAAGTAACAGAAAACCTAATCAACAAAGCAAATATACTTAACAATTCATTGAATGATCTTTTTTGACTATTTAATAATTCTGATTAATTTGACGACATTATACACTTTAGTGCAACAAATCTTTGTAAACAGTTTACATTATCTGTATATTCATGCAATAAATTGAATATTGTCAGTCCCATTTGGTTATACATTCATTTTCTCGAGATGCATTTAAAATATTTGAAATTGTTAATTTGATAAATAACACAAATGAATAATAACAACCTATGAATATAGTTTATAACAAAATAATCCTTACCCTTTTAACAATGCCGCGATTATGTATTTATTAAAATTCCAACTAGTTCTCTCAAATAGTTTGACTTCTCAATTTTTATGCCCTATTTATGGTGATTATATTTCTGGTCTGTGCGTCCGTTCGTCCCGCTTCAGGTTAAAGTTTTTGGTCGAGGTAGTTTTTGATGAAGTTGAAGTCTAATCATTCTGTAGCTTAGTACACAAGTTCCTTATGATATGATCTTTCTAACTTAAATGCTTAATTATATTGTTGGCCCCAATTTCACGGTCCACTGAACATAAACACTGATATTACAAGTTTCAGATTAAAGTTTTTGGTTAAAGTTTTGGGTCAAGATAGTTTTTGATAAAGTTGATGTCCAATCAACTTGAAACTTATTATATATATTCCCTATGATATGACCTTTTTAATTTTAATGCCACATTAAAGATTTTCCCCAATTTTCACGGTCCATTGGACATAGAAAATGATAGTGCGGAAAGGGCACCCGTGTACTATGGACACACTCTTGTTATGTTAGTCTTCAAACTTCAGAAAAAAATGTAGATCTTTGAAAATACAAATTTACCGACTATATCATTTCAACTAACACGATTTAAAAAGGTTTTTAATTTTTAACAATTAGCATGTTGAGGAAGATATTGCTATTGCTAAATGCGACAACAAAATAATGTGGTCAAACAATTAGCTTCTACAGAAAAAAATAGTCGATTCAGGATATTAAAAAGGTTTGCAGCTGCTGCACCTTCATTTGCATTTGTCGTTCTGTTCATGTTACATAGTTCAGATGTTACTACAACAACTGATTCCCCCAATCATGTTAATACCGATGTCTGTGTTCCATAATGATCGTCCTCATTCATTTATCATTATTAAAAAGAAGCTTAAAATCTTAAACTATATGTTATTAACTGTGTCATTGATGAATGAAACTGGTTTAGCGACACACGTTATAGTTTGCATTTCTGTAAATATTTACAATGCAATTTCCCATAGGAACTCCTTTTACGGCTAAAACTGTATCACTATTACTATGAAGTTTGAAAAAATCTTTTCCTAGAATTGAAAGTTCATATGAACCACAATTCTTTTCAAAGGTCAAAATATAGGGCTGTGCGGCATATTTTCAACGTTTATATGCTTCAGATATATGCTTTTATATTCTTAGAGTTTTAGCTAACACTAATTTTCTTAACTACCCCGACCTCGAATGAAAGGTTACCACAGATTTCAATGTAAACAATATGCACATGTAAATTTACTGGTAACACTTCCAAGTTATGTCTCTTTGAGATGGAACACAGAGAGCATAACTGGGAACCAGTATGTAAAAAAAATTAATTTTCTATGAATATTCAAGATCTCCCCAAAAGAGGCGTGTTTTGAGAAACAGCCGTATTTACAAAGTGTTACCTATACAAACATTTATTCAAAACGCCCTAAAATCAGTTTTTCTCACATTAATACTCATTTATCAGAATTATAGTCTTAAAGAAATCACTGTGCATAAAAAATGCTTAGAATCTGTTTAAAACTGTTTTGATAACATATTGAAAGCATATCATAATACTAATAATGTTATGTTTAGCAGTCAATCATTACAACATTCAAGATTATATAAAGGATCTAATCCAGCCTCTGTCTCCAGTCCACATCTTACTGTATGCCTATTTGTCAATTGAAGTACACATTTTCTGCCTCAAATGGTCAATTTCGAATTCTTGTCACAACAGTATCATCAGTAACCATTTATCTGACACAAATTAGCTAATATATATATACTAGAAGAGTCCAAACAAAGCCATATTTGCAATAGTTGTATGTATGCAGATATCAGTCTGAGATTTAAATTCACTTAAGGGGGTTCGCGGGTCTAAATCATTTATATAGGATTTGTCTATATTTTTCTATAAATAAACTTTATCTTATAGTTAATAGAAAAATAAAATAAAAAAGTGGGGTCACCGTTCATTTGCGCTCACAATCTGCCTTCGAAAGAAACATACATTTTTGTAAAGGTGGGTTTTTTCTGTTGAAGTAATAGGAGAAATAAAGGTAATATCGAAATAAAAAAAGAAATTTATAACAGAAATCGCTCAAATTTTACAATAATTTAGTTTAAGTACAGCTTATATGGAAATTATATTAAAAAATATAGGTCACCGATGAGTTAAAAAAGATATTTCAATTTTAAAGCCAAAAAATGGCATTTTTCCACCAAAGGGAGATAATTTGGAACTTTTTCAATGATCTATACATTTTAAAAATCATCTGGGGCCAACACCAAGTGATTGTTTTGAATGATTTTTGTACCATATGATAAAGTAACAACTACAAAAGGTAACAAATTAAATTTGTAGTGAAAATCAAATGTTTAATTTTTTTCTGAAATTTTTATACCCTCGAGCCTCCTTAAAATGTTATAGAGATGACTGGTAACATCTGATTTTTGCATAACGTCCAAGCATAGTTTTCTATATCAAGGACTTTAAAATCATAAAATCGTAGCATTTACAACCTGTATTATTTGTTTTATGACCCAGGGCGTAGCCAATTTTCTCTGCATTACTACCTTCGTTTCCATTTTTTTAAGTTAGAAAACCACTTACAAAAATGAAGGTTGATCTTGAAGAATAAGTTTCAGATAGGTGTTCATCACTATAGGATTAAATTGTACTATGAATAGTGTTATTGTCCCGTCAATGAGTAAAGAGTGGTGAACATGTGCTTATGGGAAACTATTATTAGACACAAATACTTCACATTTATAAAATTAAATATTTGTTCATACCTTTGAAATGATAAAGCAAGAAAATTGTTTTGAAAAATAAATATATAAAAACACGCTTTTATGTCATTACTCTAGATGGGTAGAAAAAAAAACATATGGTTATTCTCTAAAGAGGATGAAGAACCGATATCCTGATATCTACGATTTTTATTTATCAATTAATGAGAACGCGTTCTATTTAACCTTTATGTAATGCTTAATTAAACACAAATACAAACAGTTTAACTCGAAAAAGGATAACAATTTACTTGTAGTTTTATAAAACTTGGTGATATTAGTGTATTTAGTTATCAATCTATGCCAAAATTTTGTTATGTTGAATTTATAAAGAGATGCAGTGTCTTTCAAAACTCAGCTTAGGATATTTAAATAGTTTACATGCGTTAAGTGACTATCAATATCGGAAAGATAATGATTACGTTGTACTTCTGATTTGACATTTAAATATGTATAGATGGTACATATTTACAAAACAAACCCGTTTCAAACTTGCTTTCACATTTTATATTTTAATTCAGAATAATTGCAAACCATATTTTCATCTATAATATCCTCGAAATCATGTGCATAAAATTTGTTTTAAAAAAATCAATAAGAGAAAAAAGTAATTATACCGTTTAAAATTAGCATAGCAAGTAATTGATAATTTGACAAGATTGATCCAATTTGGCTGTTAAAAGCGGATTATCATTTCATTATTTCACTTTTTCAATGATTGAAACACATATATTCATGTTCTCTTTTTCATATCTGGAATCTAATGTCCTTTTTACATCTAAATGACAAACGTATCGACAATACAACAGTTAAAAAAGTTATAAAAATGTATACTATTTATATTCATTAGCTGAACGAATGTCCTTGTCATGTTTATGCATTTTGCAGGGTTATGGAAACAATTTGTAAGTTTGTAAATATTATAAACATAGACAACAGCTTTTTTTTCCTCTCTGTAACGCTGTGAAGTCTAAGGTATCAGCGATAAAACATACAAAACAAGTCAGCGATAGCCTGTCTGTTATCTTGATTAAACAGTGACAACTGAATTCGGATATTACAAATCCTTAGAGTCAACTTCACAAAAATAAGACTAATTCATGAACTTGTGATCAATCTGAGTCGTAAAAGTTTGGTAAAACCGACTGCAGACCTTTTATATTATAGATCTTGATTTTCCTTTTTGCATAATTAAAAAAGGATAAAAGATATTTTTGGATTTAATTTTGAAATAAAGTAAATGAAGATTAGATGGTTTGATAGAGAATCAAAGTATATACTAGTAAATATAAAGTGTGAATCCTGATTCTCATAATCTCCAAGATTTTACAAACTTATCTGTACATTTTCAGAAAGAGGATAGGTAAAAATTATTAAATTAAGAAATTAAAATTGATACTATAAGCTGGTAGAGCATCAATTAAGGATAAAGATAAGCTAAAAATATTGATAGGTCATGGACCTCCTTTTCGAGATATTTGAGATTTGAAATATGGCGGGAATAGGCTGACTCTGACTTTTACCTTATTTTTCAGCCAATAAGGGATAAAACATAATGACATGCACCGTAGTAAAAAGTAAAATCACAAAATACTGATCTCCGATGAAAATTCGGAAACGTAGTAACATTAATTGAGGGATTGAATCAAAAGGGACAAATGATAGTCTCACATTATCAAACATGTCAAATATTCATTCGTAAATGATCAGTCTAAATTATAACTCTAAAACTTTGTATAACCAGTTAACGTTTATTTCAGTTACTGTGATACGTGTAAGTAAGTATATTTTACGTTGATTTTTTTTGCTTGATTATATTAGTGTTCAGTCTATCCGATTTCTTAAACATTGTCTCTATAAAGATGGTAAAAACCTCAAATAACAAAAAAAAAAATACTGGTCAGGACAAAGCAGTGAGGGTAATCCATCAAGTTTAAGGTCATCGTCATTTCATTTTTTAAAGAATGCCATTTCTTGTCAAAATGTTTCTTGAAAAGATAATAACGTTCTACAGGTCAAAGATTTTTAACGCAATTGAGGATACACTAAATAAAAGTAATGCAGTTTATATTAAAATGAAGATTTCAGTATTATGAAGTTGGTTATATATAAAACATCAATTATATGAATATAAGATAGCAATCTGTCATATCATTCAATTCCAAAAAAGTAAGACAATTCCATCATATAGACACCCACTATTTATCAATTCTATTCTCGACCAAACACAGGTTGTTTTGAAGTATTTATGAAATATTCATTTTAATATATATTTGGAACATTTGCCATCTTCGTACTTATATATATTAAACATATTGTCACATTGGTTACATGTGTGTAGGATGGTTCACATCGTAGGAGAAACTTGAAAAAGCTTTACAGTATTGCAACAGTCACATTTTCCAGTTTAACCTTGGAAAGAAATGTATTATAATACAACGAAAACTCGCACTGTTACAGTCAAAACACGAGAGTCGACTTCTGTAGAATATTCTACACGAACTCACCTTGATGGACTGTAAAATATAGAATCTTTGATATGTCAGGATGTTCAATTATAATAGTACATTTATTTTTAAATGTTTCATTATTTACAAAACTTCCATGTTGTTAGATGTCAAATGGACATTAATGAGTTCATAAGAATGCATTACGCATTCATCAAAATTGTATATTTTAAATAAAACACAAATTAAATGAATTTAACATATGATGGATTACATTAATTGGACTCATCGTATTTTTATACGTTTGTTGGCTAGAGATATAGAGGTGGGGGTTAAAAACCCACAACACATGTTTAACCCTGTTGCATGTTTGCGCCTCTCCAAATAAGGAGCCTCTGGACTCGTTAGTCTTGTATGTTGTTTTGTTTTACTTTTAGTACATTAATGTGGTTAGGACTTTATATAGTGCGACATTCATTTTTACTTAACTACATATAATACGCGTTTTTGTTAATGGGGTTAGTCGGACCCTTGGTGCATGATTTTCTCACTGTGTTGAAAGCCCTTGGTAGCCTTGGTCTGGTTAATGTCTCATTCGCGCATTCCAAATTACCATTCTCAATTTATTGTTCAACAGACAACTGGACTATACGCAGCACCTTTCCACAAAGTTTCTTTATTTTCCAAATTAAAAAAAAGGTCCAAGAATTACGTCACTAGATATGCATGTCTATATAGTTATAGTAAACCTAACCAATCTACACTTGCAAGCTGACAATAACCTGTTCGACAAATGAAGAATTTCAACATTATTATTAAACCTGAAATATTATCACAAAGTCTTATGGATTAGGCCATACTACATGTACTATTGGGTTTATCAAATTTTTGTTGAGTTCTGTTGATTAATCATTACTTTTTAGAAGTGTTGTTTGTAATTTTGCATGTGAATGTTCTTTCTGAGTATACACTGTTTGTTAGATTGTCATTACTGAAAAGCTATCTCTGGTTATAAATACTAAAAGCACTTATCTAAATTTGAAACTATATACAATTATTTGAAAGCCTAAAACAGCTAAGTAATCATTTTATTAGTACTGGTATGATTTATAACAAACACTGTTTTTAATAATTCGGTTTATGAATTTATAAATTATTGAATGTATGTTAAACTCCCTCTGGCATTTTGACTCTTAATTGTTAGGTCATTTTATTATCATATAATGATATAACCAGCTATTCTATTTAATAAATACGAACTCAGAAGATACTGTTTGTCTTTCTTTTACATTTGTTTTTACTATCTCCTGTTTCTTTTCTTTTCCATTTCGAGAGGAACGTTTTGTTTCGTACCATTCAAAATGTAATAAGATTCGACAAAAAGATGATTTGCAGGTAAAGAGTGCGAGTGTTTTGTAAATTATTGAACAAAAAACATATTTCCGTTGCCAGAGACGAAATGTACATACATACATGTATGTAGTCGTCACCTTCAAGTATCATCATTAACTCCTCCTAACAGTGTGTAATTTCACAACTTGTTCTCTTAACCCGTATCTGTAGTTGCATTTTAGATTCCAGTGAACATAATTCATGTATAACTGGTAAACTATAAAGTGAGGAAGTACGTGACCACAAATAAAAGAAAACCTTGACCTTATATGTTATAGATCAAAATATTTAGTTCAGAAGTTTGGCTGTTTCTGTAGCGTTTTAATAAAAACAAACGGAATACTATATCCTAACTTTTTACAGTAATTTTATTTGTATTATTAAAAAAACATTTTCACGATCATTAGTTTATTGATTGATTGATTGATTTTTAACGTCATTTCCGGTAGGGGAGTAACCTGGAATGCCCGGGGAGAACAATGTAAACGTCAAATTTACACGATCAGGTAATATCTTTGCTGTCTTTGTACATTTTGGTCCCCAACAGCTTGGTAGTCAGTAATTTAGTACTGCAATGAACATGATGAACTATAACATACGTTTCTGAAATTTGTCATTGATAGATTAAAAAAATATTATTAAGATAAGGTTCCAGCTCCACTCAGTTGACCTTAAATAGATTTGATTATTCTGTTAAAGTTAATTTCGGTCATATAGCACCCACCATACGTTTTCATGAATTTAATAATTATTTGTTTTTAAATGTTAAACTTGAGTTTTTGTGATACACTATCATAGAGCATCGAGGGTTTAACTTTGGTTCAACAAATGATTGTATTAAAAGTCTTGCTGTAATGTCCTGGCTACAGTAAGAAACAAAATTTTGCATTGTAAGCATGTAAATTAATAAATAACAGACATCTTTGATTGAGACATTCAATTCACTAAACATAAAGTCTTAATTTATCAATCGTTTGATATAACTTGTTTTATTGCTCATCGTAGTTTTGGTTCTGGCTTGTACGACAATGTAATACAGTTCTGGTGGCAGTTGTGGTAACTAGTAATATTAGTATACAGTTTTTGGTATATTTCACCTTTTAAAAACCATTGATACGTGTAATTTTGAAACGTGTAAAGTCGGGAAAAATAAATCATTCCAATATACGTATTCTCCAATTTTCTTACGCACTAAAGTACGCGCATATGATATTTATAAGATAGCGTCTGCTAAAATCAAATAATTTGACGAAAGTATAACTATTGGAATGAAATAAACTACTTACAGGTTTGTGTCTTTATTTGCAGTTTAAGGTGGCATTGGTGTCTTCCTCCATCTTGGATTGTAAAAAACAGAGAACCAAAGGTCCAGATTTTCTATCAAGTTAGCAAAATTTGATGCAGGAATGAAGATTTTAAATGTGAATGTTCATTTAAAAGAACCAATTTATAAGAATATAACTTATAATTATTAAATATTTTTGCAAATGTTGATTATTTTTGGTTGTTTTTTTTTTAAATTTTAAATTGGCATTTGAAGGGGAAGTAACTCTAAAACAGTGTATTTTCTGAAGGATTCTACATGGAATTTTCCAATTTTGTATTTTAGCCGGAAAAAACGTACGGTGACCCGATCTTTTCTTTTCATATTCTCAAAGCATTGTATGAAAGCTATCTTGTCTATCATTTTGTTTAGTTTCTAATAACAAAATGGTGTTTTTCCATGTATAATCCATACAAAATGTGTCATTTTGTCACGTCCTGTAGCTTGAGAAAATACGCAGTGACCTATCATTTTTATTATATTTTTCAACATGTATCAATAGATACTACGTTTTGGCAAAGTATGAACAAATTCTATCATTTTTATATTTAGACTCTTTACCACCTTAAAACGTACAATGTATAGATTAAAATGTTTACATAGGTAGAATGATCGAAATGAACAGGTTCGCCTAGAGATATATGTAAGGTGATAAGCAAGTTCGAATTTTTAAAACAGAAAACGGATGCATATTTTTCGAATAAGACATCATTTATTTACGGGCAAAATGTATGCATCTGTTATGTAATTAAACTACACGTTACATAATACATAAAACGTAATATATACCATTTCATCCATAAGCTTAACAATGAACAGGATGGTTTACATTGATCATGTAAGTATAACTGCATTGATTTCGTTGTTGCCTGATCACATTCTTAAAAAGACTTTGAATTTCTAATGACAAGGTGTATTTTTTTATGAAGTACTAAGCTTAATTGTCAGTTCTTAAACTTTATTAATAAAAATGATCGCAACTTGTTTTAATGAATCTTAATTACATTTTATCGAATAAAATTAAGGATTTGAAATCAAATTTTTATTTCACAGACCAACATTTTCAACAAATTCATAATATATGCATATATAGATTTTCGTTGACTATTCAACGTTGTCTGCAGGTAGTGTATTTTTATTTGCACTATCTATAGCATTTGGCTTGCAACAAGCTTTCTGTATCTGCGGGTTCTCTTTTATCTTCGCTTTGTTTCTATTGTTTCTATGATATATATTTTTGTGTAGGCTTTATACCGATCTGTTGAATTAAATCAAATGAGTTTTAAAATTGGGTTCTGATGCTGTACTCGTACACGACTGCCCCAAGTTATACACTAATTACCAGTAAAAGTCTGAATTGAACAGTATCTGTACGCCAATCCACTGATTTTAAATCGACCATTCTGAGTCTGAATTTTAGTTGATATTTCTCGACTGTCTTATAAGCACGTTGAACAGTTGGAACTAAAATCTTGTCTTTTACTAAAACAGTTGTTAAGATAGAAAGAAAATAGGTACCGATGTTAAATGTAAGAACAAAATAGAGATATTTATTTCCCGCCTAAATTTTTAAATTGTTTATATCTCAATACCGAAGAAAGAGACTTTTCCTTTTATTTCTTCTTTTTCAGCATTTTTTTTAGTACTATCAATTTAAAGTAGCATTTTAAAAAAAAGCTTGTTGTTTTGAAACAGAGTAGCGGATATCCTAAGTAGATGCAAAACAGAAAAAAGAAACATAAAAAACTCCGGAACAAAAACGAATGTTAAGCTTTCAGATCACGACTTAACCAATGGCTGGCGTTGTCAAACATTGATGGCGAAGTCACAATTTATGACAAAAGATGCTTAATGGTCAAGATGTGGAATCCCAAAAGATATTTGTTTCCCGTATTGTTCCTTATTTTATTGATAAATTGATATAATTCATAATCACAATGTATGCGTACAGGGAAAGGGTTGAGTTCTCACAAAACATGTTCAACCCCGTCGCATTTTTGCGCCTGTAAAAAGTCAGGAGACTCTGATCTTTGTAAGTCTTGTTTTGTTTTTTTTAATTTTAGTTCATTTATCTGTTTTTTGAGTTGAGTGTGATGTCCATTTTCACTGAACTAGTACACAATTTTATTTAGGGGCCAGATTAGGACCACCTCCGGGTGCGGAATTGTTTCACTGCGTTGAAGACTAATTGGTGGCCTTCGGCTGTTGTCTGCTTTTTGATCGTTGTCTCTGTTACATATTCCCCATTTACATTCTCAATTAGATTAATCTAAAAGCATATAAACATTTAGAACATGAACAGCAACTTAAGGACCTATTGCAGATCAATAAGATTTGAGTATAATATATCAGCAACAAAGATTTGGTGAAATGGAATGGTATCTGTACTCGACTCTACTGATTTTAAATCGACCATTCTGGGTCTGACTTTTAAATGATATTACTCGACTGTAGTCTGAAAAACGATTATTAGTCGGAACTTTTATTAGAGTTGTTAACAATTGGAAACGATTTGAACCATAATCGACTTAAGGGTTCAAATCATTTTTTTTTCAAATATAGGATTTCGTTATATTTTTCTAAAACTAAACTTTATCCTATACTTAATGGAAAAATGAAATAAAATCATGGTGTCACCGTTCATTTAAACTCACAATCTGTCATTGAAAGAAGCAAGTGTTTTTGTTAAGGTAATTTTAAACTCATAGGAGAAAAAAAGGTAAAATCGAAATAAAAAAAGAACTAAATAACAGACATTTCTTAAATTTTACAATAGTTTAGTTTAAGTACAGTTCATTTGAAAAAAATAATAAAAACCAGAGGTCACCGATGAGTTGAATATGCAAAAAAAATTGGCATTTTTTTTAACCAAAGGGAAATAAGTTGGAGCTTTGTCAATGATATATACATTTTAAAAGTCATCTGGGGCCTAAACAAATGATTTTTTTTTGACTGATTTTTGTACCATATCATAAAGTAACATCTAAAAGAGTATTAAATATAATTTGCAATGAAAATACTAGGGATGGCAACGAGTACTCGAGTACTCGGGTACTCGATCGAAAGGCCGAGTACTCGAGTACACTTTTAGTACTCGGATACTCGTTTGCCTGTTATACATCTTGAGATATTTTCTCTTCACATTTCCACTCACTTTAGATCTGTTGAAATATCCCCTTCGTCATACTAGATAAAATCAATTAAGAACATAATTATGTTTATCCTGAGGCTACTATCTGGTATAGTAGTACCGTCAACGTCTTTTACTCTCAATGGAATGTTTTCATGTGCTCTACTTGTAACGTCAAACAGTCTTCCGCCTGAAATTGTTGACCAGATCATATTGCTAAACAAAAACAAAATCAAAATGCGGTCGCAACTGATTAGAGACATATTTGACGGTGTTTGTAGACGGTTCAACACTTTCATGGATTAATAATTTAACACATCACAAGCCGAAACACTTACTTTTGTTTGTTAATCAAGATTTCTATGTAAACGTGATTGGTATTAGATATACATTTAGATTAATTTAATTACTCTATATTTGAAATTTAACTATAATTGTTTAATTTACAATTGAAAAATAGGCAAAAGTACGAGAGCGACATTTCAACTAAAAAGTCAAAAATAAACTGACATCGTCATGGATAAAATAAAATAAAATTAGACAAACAATGGTGCCAAAAAACAAACAAAGAAAAAGTTAGACTGAGCAACACGAAAAAGCACAAGTAATTTGAAGTCCAATATTGTTGAAAAATAAATGAACAAGTCGTATCATAAAAAATACCAACACCTCAGGAACAAATGATATGTATACTGTCTACTTTGTAGGACTTTATATGCAAATATTTTATTGGAATTTGGTTTATGAACACGTACCCAAACAATACTTGCTGTTATTATAGGTTATTTGTAGAATTGTTTAATTGACACAAAGAGCAGAGGAGAAAGCTATGTTTGCAGTACGTTTGTCTTGTTTATGAAAGGTAATAACGAAAACACTGCATCCAACCTAAAAGCTGAACTTTTCAATAGACGTTTAAGATTCATCCGAGTACTCGCGAGTACTCGAGTATTTTGACCGAGTATCCGAGTATTAAATGTCAGATCTTTTGACATCCCTAGAAAATACAAATGTTTAACTTGTTTCTACTTTTTTTGTACCCTCGCGCCTCCTTAAGGCGTAATATAATACAGTTACAGGGGAGATAATGACGCTGCCAACGTAAAGTAACCCTTTTTTTGGTCAATCTATGATATATCGAGAAAAGTTGCATTGCTCTACTAATATCAATCTAAGCTTGAAAACAAATACATGGAACCCCTATGTTTTTGAAATGACATTATGCTTCATTATGTATGACAATTATTTGTACCAATTTTCATGGACAAATCGCCGATGGAATGTTTTTAAATTGGATAAATGTACAATAAGAAATGCAGTTGTTTTTTTCTAAAATCATAAAAAAATAATTAAATTAATCATATATTGAAAATTATTACACAATTCGAAGCATATTTATGTAAAGAAGATGTTACATGTTACAAATGTTTTCACAAAACGCAACTTGTTTTTTCCATTTAAACAAATAATTGAATGCATCACAAGCGCTTCTCTGGATTTACCTTCACCATTCGTCTAAAATCAACTTTGTCTGCGAAAGTTGAAACCTTATGTTTTTAATCATTTCAAAATTTATAAACGGACAATTTTAGAAAAGTTTGTTAACTCATGTTAATTACCGAAGTTCTGACTACTGAGCTGATGATATTCTCGGGGACTAATAGTCCACCATTCAAATTGAAGGGGGACCAGAACACATACGGGAGTGTTGAACTCTTTAAAAATCAGTTGAATGTTTAAATCACATACTATTAGTTAAGATAACTCAAGCTTCCCACGACTAAAATTAGTGTTTGTCAAACTGCTCTATATCCAATGAAATTAATTTATTTTTTAGTCAACAGGTCAAGCTAATATTTTGTCCAGATTTTATGAAGATTAAACGAATCAAATACATTTTAGTCATAGTGTATTGTAGTCTCGTAAACTAAACTGATTTAAATCAAGTACTTTTTCAATTATATTTTTAGTCATTTAAATGTTTAATATATGCTTCAAATATGTTTTTTTTTGCCATCTTTAAAACCTTAAAAGTCAAGTCGTCAATGCAAATGTATACATTACATTATCTTATCTATTGTTTTCGTTAATAACTAAGATACCCCTAAATTTTATTTATTTTATCCCGAAATTGTGCCTAAAGACATACTGATTTTATTGAAAAAGTCAGCGACAGCAAAGGTATTACACATACATATACATATCTTTATATAAAAAATAGCAACTCATGTTTATTAGAAAAATAAACCATATAGACATATATCATAATAAAGTTAAATAATGATACATGCTGAATAAATAAGCAAGTGGTTACCCAGGTGATCATTTAATTTACTATTACATGTGAATGCGAATATTGACGTTCCATGTTTGAACGGATATGTTCCTTTGTCTCTTCCTAACGGTGTGTATTTTCATAACTTGTTCTCTTTATCTGTATTTATAGTTGCATTGAAGATTTCAATGAAAATAATTCATTTATAACTATTAAACTATCAATTTGGAAGTACGTAACAACAAATTATAGAAAACCATAATGCCCGCATCACACTGTCCCGATTTTTATATACGATGGACACCCGAATGCGAAAATTGTAAGTTCGTACGAAGTTGGTCCCGATCTCGTTAAAATACCAAAAAAAATGACCGCAGCAAGTACGAAGAATAACGAAGTTTATACGATGGTGCCGAAATTATATACGATAGCAAAAGATGGACATACGAAGGTTAACCGAAGACGGGTATTTAAGCTTCATATCGCAGCCGAAGCTTACACGATGGATCACGAAGGCTACACGATGGATTACGAAGGCTACACGATGGATTACGATGATGGCTCGATGGCCATACGATGTCTAAAAGACGTCGTGTACAGCTTAAGCGCTATTGACTTTAAAGTTCAAAGGTCAAGGTCACAGTGGCAGTTGTAATCTAAAACCAATATTCTTCAAGAGATTTTAACCAGATTTGGTATATTGTTCCTCCTTGTAATGATCTGACATTTTTTACGTTCAAGGCCAAAGGTCAAGGTCATGCAGATGGACTTGTTTTTTCTCCTTAGAATAGCATAATACCCAGGAAATTGGTTGCTCATTTTTTTACCTGCTGGTTCCAAAGACAATATTAAAGGTATTTCCAGTTATTGAATGTTTTTGTTGATTTCTAAAAAAAAAGTTTATGTATCAAATATGAATATTCAATTTACTATTTTCTTCATGTGTCATATACAAATATAGTGTCCATATTTGTCCCTAATATGTTACATACGAGGGGATGCCACGCTCGGCATTGCCTTGATTGAACTGTGAAATGTGTGGACTAGTCTGAATAATCATTCATAATTATGCCCATGTTTACTGATCTATCTTAAAGGTAAGGTAATGGGTTCGTTGATCCCTATTATTCAAAAAGAGCTCTTTCCAGGAGAATATCATAATAATATAGACAAAAGGAAAGATGTGGGGAAAGCAACAAATGCGGCAAAAATATGACATATAGAAAACAAAATGGTTATGGAGTAAACATTTGTGTGACAACAACTCAGACGATACATAAAAAATCAGAATAATGAAGAAAAAGTTGGTTTCCCTATATACTGTGTACCTGCAGTGTTGGAGTACGAGGCGCATTTATGATTTTCATTATGTTACTTGATATGAAAAATTGACAAAAAATAATATTCTACTTGTAAAAGTAAATCCTCAGCCTGTAATAGCTGCTCTTTTTGTTCCATTTGAATTAATAGAAACAACGCTATCGTCTTTCTTGTTCTCATAAAATCATATGATATGAGCTCCATGTTTTGTGAGCGTCTTTCTTAAATGTCGTATTAGACTGACCAGTGCATATCGCGCATGGCACTTTAAATGTATTTTAGCGCGAAAATTAACTTACATTTAGCTGGATTTATTGCCGTCGTAGTTCCATCTTGTCGCCTTCGTACTTTTATTCGATGGCAACACGACGGGATTACGATGTCTTCACGAAGTCGTGTTGCCATTGTAAGACCTCCGGGTAGCTTCGTGATTCATTCGTGTAGACATCGTTATGTCAAAACTGCCCGATGGAAACGATGGAAACACGAATGCAATACGATGTTCAAAGATGCATTCCCGGTGACATTACGATGGTGAGGATGGTGATACGAACTCAATACGAACCCTAAAAATCGGGGATTTTTTAACATGTTAAAAAATTTAGAACCATTCCCGAAGTTGTCCCCGAAGGCTAGAAAAAGTGGCAGATGGTTCTACGATGGTTAAAGATGGCACTACGAATAGCTCGATCTGGATACGATCAGTCCCGATTTTGAAAATTTCCATAATCGTGTTGCCATCGGCGTAAAAATCGGGACAGTGTGACGCGGGCATAACTAAATTTGTTCATAGAAAAACTTATTTCGTTAGAAAGTTTAGATGTATCTGTAGACGGGATACTACATCCTTATTTTTACAGTGATCTTGTTTATAAAGCCCATACATTTAGACAAGATCCATATTGATCCATTGCATGAACTTATTTTTAATGATTATTGATTAATTGATTGATTGGATGATGTTTAACGTCACTTTCAGTTCCATAGTACTATTTCTCGATGGTCAGTTTTAAATGGGAGGAGTAACCCGGAATGTCAGGAAAGAACCTTTGATCTTTGGTAGGAAAACCTACATTCCTTGCAAAATAACATTGGTATCAAACGAGACGTACGAGATTTGAACTCACATTCCCAGTTTGACAGGATAGTGATACAGTAGTCTGACTACTTAGACCACTTGCCACCGAGACCGTTTGACTATTAATTTATCACAGTATAAAAATCGTATGATATTGATTTTATCTGTACTGATATTTATGTTTTTTTTTTAGAAATAACTAATTTGCTAGATGTGTACTAGTTGACACTTGAGTTTTACAGATCCTGAATTTTTACTTTCTACTATCTTTTAGTAACTGCGAATACTCTACTAATTTAGGTGCCTTATGTCAATTGTTTTTATGTTCCCAGAACCAATCTACCGATTGAATCAAATTGTTGTTTTTTCACATATATTTTAATATCATGATGTTACACCACTGTCCTAGGTAGGCGGAGGGTAAGGCGCTCATTAACATCTTGAACCTCGCCACACTCTGTATGTGCCTGTCCCAAGCCAGAAACGTGTGGTACAATAGATGACGTTAGGTTTTTTTCGGTCATATTTAAATCATTTTTTTTAAGTTGTTTTATTATAAATTAGGCCATTAGCTTTCTCGTATGAAATTTTCAATTCATACATGTCGAGTCTGTTTATAGCCAACTATACGGTAAGGGTTTTGTCGTTGTTGAATTCTTTACAATGATCTACAATTGCTTACAACCACTTAATTTTTACTCTGGCGGAGATTGTTTCACTGGTTATCATGCCAAATCTGTTTATTGTTATATTGACGTTTCATATTTGTACTACTTACATAATAGTTATTGAAAAACTGGTCATTATCGTATGACTGAGACAGCGGTAATGACTGAGCCAAAGGCGAGGTCATTATCGCTGTCGCAGTCAATACAACCGTCCTACGGGTTGTCCATATATCACGATAATGACCAGTTTTTCAATAAATATTATGTTTATTTCATGGAGAAACTATGTTTTAAAAAGAATTCAAAAATTCAAATTGTTGAAAGTAACCTGGAGATAATGTACGATTTCTTTAGGAAAGAGTAGAGGCTGGTCATAGTTTTAGATATCTATATACGTCACTTCAATAAAGTTTACTATAATTTCATCAGTAGCAAAACGGTCATTAGAGTTGTCTGTACTAGCAGACGTGTCTTCATTTTCCTAACTGTAAATTGCAAACACGTCTGAATCGCGTTGCGTTTTATTAGAGAACGTCACTCTAACAGACAAGCCACGCCCCACCGGTCATTATCATGTAAAAGTATGTTAACGACCGGTTTTCCGGTCCGGTTTGTTCTGTTAATAACCGATGGAACTTATTACTGAAGAATTAAGAATGTCTTTGTATCCAATAAAATAAGCTCATTCTTAAATAAAGGCAACAGTAGTATACCGCTGTTCAAAACTCATAAATCCATGGACAAAAAACAAAATCGGGATAACAAACTAAAACCGAGGGAAACGCATTAAATATAAGAGGAGAACAACGACACAACACTAAAATTTAACACACATAGACAAAATCCCACGAGAATAACAAATATAACATATATATATAACATCAAAACCAAATACATGAATTTGGGATAGACAAGTACCGTGACACGTCTTATCGCAATGTGAATTTACACTCAAAAATAAGAGAAAACAAACGACACAACGTTATAATGTAATACACACAGAAACGAACTATAATATAACAATGACCATATTCCTGACTTGGTACAGGGCATTTTTAAAGGAAAAAATGGTGGGTTGAACCTGGTTTTGTGGCATGCCAAACCTCGCACTTTTATGGCCATGTGAAATATAACATCAAAATGACAACACAGGACTACAATATAAATAAATTGGAGAACACAATTGACAAAGAATCACACGAACAACAGCCAAAAAAAGGCAACAAGTTCAAAATTTTAATACGCCAGAAGTGTATTTTGTCCACACAAGACCTATGTGTGACGCACAGATACAAAAGTTTGAAAGCCGAAACGAGTACAAAGTTTAACAGCATCGAGGACCAAAAGATCAAAAAGGGTTGTGCCAAAAACGGCAAGGGTTTTCTGTTAAGTTACCAGAAAATCCCTATAATTTAGAGTAATTTATACTTTTGCAAACAGTAAATTTAATAAAATGAATATTCAAAAGATGTACATGATAAAGCTGAAGTATTAACTAATTACAGGAAACAACTGAAATACATTTACATAACCAGACATTTGAAACACAAAAGTAGACACATCCGAATAGTTTAAACCTCTACGCCAAGTGACGTCCTATTTGAAACTGAAAAATGACGAAAAAATGACGTCATTTGAATTAGTAAAACCGAGCATCAAAAAATGAAAAATGACGTCACATAAGAATGAATAAGATAGAATTAGGATTAATTTAAGATTATATATTTGAACTAAATACTGATATTGCATTTAATAACAAAGCACATTTTAATTCTTATTAATATAAAACTGAGGTAGCAATTAACTATATTATAAAACTATGTCCGGTTTGTTATGAATCTAACTTCAAACGTAAAATATCGTACTGATTACTTTGAACGAAATCAAATCTGATAAATGAAGGCGGTGATTAATTTTCTTTACCATAACACATAAATATAATAGAAAAGACGTCAACACATTTGACAAAATCCGATGAGAATTACAAATATAACATTAAACATTTAAACTAAATACATGAATTTGGGATGGATAAGTACCGTACCACGTCTTATAGTAATGCGAGTTCACACTCGGCAAAACAGTCACAATCGGGAATAAGTCACGTTTGGTAATTAAAAGATTAGACGACATTATGACAAAACACAATCTACCATGTGGTAAAAATGTCCTTAGCTAGTTTGGTCAACGAAACATCGTATGGATCCACAAAATCGTGATGGTGTCCATAAAATTTACGGAGTGTCAATTTTAATCTGTCCTCCTCATAACTTTGTTGGAGCAGTTTCTGCGTAAGGAGCACACTCCTGTATATGAAGTCCGTATAGTGTGAACAAGCACGAGAATAACTTATCAATTGTGATATGTAAACACCATACGAAGGGCTTAACCGATATGAAATCATATTTTAAAGATACATATCTGTTACTCAGGTGAACTTTGAATAATCAAAATTAAGAAAAAAAAATATTGGAAACTAAAATTATTTAATAATCAACTTATACATTTTACGATTGTTGAAATAAAATAAAAATGAACTTTACTTATAAATAAAGATTAAAAATATTTTTACTTTCAAATTATTAAAATATATATCAACATGTTTTTGAGTTGGAATGATATATTCTATTTGTTGAAACTTCAAGAATTGTTTAATTCAACACACGGGAACAATTCAATTTATCAGATAATGCAAAATTATATGTTGGCTGCAATTTTGACAATATTGTTTAAATTCCACAATGAAATAAAAGGGAAAATAAAAAGTTTCAAGTTTTCTTTTATATTTTGTCTTACTTACCAATACATCCTATCATATTGTATTTGATATTATTTACCTGACAAATACATTTATATGTTTCCAAAAATGGCAACCATTCAAGATGGCCACCTAATACTTCAATAGTCCTCAGTTGATATTATTTGTCATAAGATATACAAAAGTTTATCAAAATTGGTAAAGTAATGTATTTTTCATATTTTTTCTAATATTTTTTTTTAATTTTTTGGACATGATTTCAAAATGGTCGCCAAGAGCCGCCATTTTGATTTTCTGAATTGGGTCCATAGCTATAAATGTTAGTTATGACCTCAACTAACACTCTGCAAAATATAATGCTTTTACCACAATCTGAGCAATTGTTTCACAAATCGACTGGACTATTATGATTTATTATATTTGAAAATGTTTGCAGACTTTAACAGAATGAAATAACAATTATACTATTTTAATTATATTTTATGATAAGAATAGCATCATGTTAAACCTCTTATTGCTTGTCAAAATGGGTTTTTAACTTTGAGTATTCATCAAGACTGTAATAGCCTATTTTATTTGTATATGAGGATTTTGAAATTTTTGTTTCAAATTCTTTAAAATGTCACCAGTATTTTCCTGTCTTATTCCCGTTTGTATTTTATATTTAGATTAATCAGTAAAGAGGGACGAAAGATACCAAAGGGACAGTCAAATTTTAATCCCCTTATTCAGTGATAATGAACGCCATACTAAACTCCAAATTGTACACAAGAAACTAAAATTAAAAATCATACAAGACTAACAAAGCCCAGAGGCTCCTGACTTGGGACAGACGCAAAAATGCGGTGGGGTTAAACATGTTTATGAGATCTCAACCCTCCCTATATACCTCTGGCAAATGTAAAAAAGTAAACGCATAACAATACGCACATTAAAATTCAGTTCAAATATAAGTTATTCAACTAGGAAACACAGTAAGGGACAATGGTATAGCACCTATTTTATGAATTTATGACTTTATATTCAACACAGTTAACAAATCAAATATTTATTTGTATTGCGATATATTTTCATCATTAATCTTCTGTTCAAAATGTGGATGAAGTATTCTTAACAAGTGTAAATCCGAGAATAAATACATACATTATAAATCTTACATTAATTTAATTCAGTTGTTATAATAGTCTGAATTATAGCCATTACATACCCTTGTATTTTAAACAGATATATCATGTTAAGGAGGGGAATTTTCGAAAAGTACCAGTCGAGAGAATGTAAAATTTCGCGAGCCGTAAGGCAAGGGAAATTCATTCTCATGACTGGCATTTTTAGAAAATACCCCTCAAGATAGAACATGATATATCTGTTTAATAACACCGAATGTTAATGGTCAAAAACGCATTGATGATCATGACGTTACAAGTGTCCAGTCGGATAGAGTATTGTTTTGCAAGTACCTCGGTAGAAAGGGTAAAAAAGGCATATCCTTTTGGTAAATACCACGGCGGCGTTACAAAATGAACGATATTCATTTGATAACAGTAAATTGGTGAAAAATACACAAGCTATCAACCAATCAAAATCTAGGATTCTTACATAAGGTGTATTTAATGTTGTAACATTATACACAATATAAGTATTTATTTAGTAGTATATGATACTGAATTTCCTTTTTTTTGTTACAATGTAATAAATGTAAATTATAAATTGGTTTGATTAAAAGTTGGTCTCATTGGGGTCTAAGCGTGACGCGGGATAGCCGACTTTTTTGTAAGCGTGACACGTAAAAGTCAAATTAATATTATTGTGCCGTGAAAACGGGAAATGAAGTCGGGCGGGACACGGAAAATTACAAAAAAAAAAAAAAAATGAGAATTGCTTACGTAGATAGTGTAAACGGGATACGGGAATCTGACATAACAGTAAGCGGGATCCGGGATCAGAACCCCCAATGAGACCCCCTTAAAACTGGAAAGGAAGAAAATAAAAGTGTTTCATAGTTGAATAACTTATATTTGAACTGAATTGTAATGTGCGTATTGTTATGCGTTTACTTTTCTACATTTGCCAGAGGTATATAGGGAGGGTTGAGATCTCATAAACATGTTTAACCCCACTGAATTTTTGCGCCTGTCCCAAGTCAGGAGCCTCTGGCCTTTGTTAGTCTTGTATGATTTTTAATTTTAGTTTCTTGTGTACAATTTGGAGTTTAGTATGGCGTTCATTATCACTGAACTAGTATATTTATTTTTAAGGGGCCAGCTGAAGGACGCCTCTGGGTGCGGGAATTTCTCGCTGCATTGAAGACTTGTTGATGACCTTCAGCTGTTGCCTGTTCTATGGTCGGGTTGTTGTCTCTTTGACACATTCCCAATTTCCATTCTCAATTTTATAGCAAATTATAATATCAAGATTGATATAAAATCGAAATGAATTAAACAGGTCGGCTATGATTAAGAATTGATCAAATGTAGTTCAAACTTTATGTCGAATACTTTTTAAACATTAAAATCAGGATAAGAATAAGTTAAATACAGGTTTCATATGGGTTAAGACTTTAGCAGTCTGGTCGCGTATTTGTTCAGATTGATATGTACTGTCTAGATTATGGTCAAGTATTATTAAAAGAGAGGTCAAGTAATTTTCAGTTAAAGACATACTCAGTATTGGTCAAGTAAGACTCAGTATAGTTGAGTGCAAATACTGCCAATTGCAGACTTTGACTTGTTTGAATGGTAAGGGTAGGATTGTCAGAGGAGGGACGATTTTCTGCCCATGGCACACTTATTGGTTTTATATTATCGATTAGTTGTATGGTATGCGTAAATTGTAATCGATTACAAGTTATTTCTTTATCAAGCGCTAATGTCATTTAAGTAATATGTACATACATGTAATTTCCTCGAATCTCTCTGCGAAAAAGTAAGGAAGGAAACGTAGCGCTGGAACTGAATCGTACTTTGTATTGGGTTTGACTTGTCATATGAATATCATAACCTACGCAAAGTAGTATTAATTTCTGATATCAAATAAATACTTGTTCATTTATTCTATATTTTGTCAATAGCATTATCAAAAATATATATTTTTTTTTGTCATTTTCAGCTCATTAGCACAGTACTGATGTTCGTTTCCCTTCCACAATGTATATGTGTAGTATTCCAAACCCCTCAGCAACCTGTAGAGGTTGCGATAGTGGAAGACCAGCAAGATTTTTTTTGTAATAGAAAACAGTTTTGCCGGCGGAGGTAAATTCGTAACTAATAAACAAATGTCTTTAAAAATTTATAACTCCTATCAATGCCAGTATTGTTTATTATAACATGTTCTTATATTATAACGAATGTCCACCAGAAGGTGTAGTATGTATACGCTTTATATACCTTTTTATGATTAACTTCATAAAATTTTTTGATTGAGTTAAGTCTGCCAATTGATATTTTATCGTATGTTTTTCTTTGTTGTGATGTTATGCTATTGTTTCAGAAAAAGGGAGAAGGTTTGGATCCATTAAAACGTTTAATCCCGCTGCAAATGTTTGCACCTGTCCTAAGTCAGGAATCTGATGTACAGTAGTTGTCGTTTGTTTATGTAATATATACGTGTTTCTCGTTTCTCGTTTTGTTTATATAGATTAGACCGTTGGTTTTCCCGTTTGAATGGTTTTACACTAGTAATTTTGGGGCCCTTTATAGCTTGTTGTTCGGTGTGAGCTAAGGCTCCGTGTTGAAGGCCGTACTTTAACCTACAATGGTTTACTTTTTAAATTGTTATTTGTATGGAGAGTTGTCTCATTGGCACTCACACCACATCTTCCTATATCTATTGAACTCTTAGTTGTTACGATCCAGTGCTTATGTGTTTTTTACATACATCCTTTGTTACGACATATTTACTACCTCTGTAGAACGGTCATGTAAAACTATAGACAGTACACTCACAGGTAGCAAAGTTATTTATTTTATCTTACGGGCAATCATGTTCAGCTATGTAAAATTTCAGCTTGCTATATGATTACGATAATGGCTTTATAATTTCTTCAATACACTGAATTAAAGACATAGTTAGCAAAACTCCCTTTACTTTAAATTTACCAACAAGTTGACTTCATCCATCACATAAGGCAATTTCTTCTTGAGTAACTGTTAGAATTCCTGTGGAACTTTAAAGGTAAATATAAAAAGAATATGCCAGTTAAATTTAGTAAAACTTTTCTTTTTCCGTACTGTTCGATACATTCGAATAAAGAAAGGCAATTTGTATTTTCTATTTGTGTTTCATAATGCAAATTTAACATCTATAATACTAAAATAACGAGGTCCAATTTGTCAGCCGTCATCACGTAAAAACGACGAATCAAAGAATTTAACATTATATATAACTAATATAGTACAAAGGGGTAGATTAAAAATTACACCAGTCCAGGCCCTTTTGTTTTCCACGTAATTAATATTGCCAATAATTAAGAAGTTCCGGGTCGATTCCGATACCGATACCAATAGTATATTCACCTGTTACCTATTACCTTATCTGTACGTTCCGCATCTGACAGGTGCACCACCAAACGGTGTACTTAGGATTAATATGCTATATACACGGGTCATAATCACAGGGTTGACACTACTAAATTTAATCATTTAATCAGTAAGACTTTCTAAGATAACAATACGAATACTAAAAATCTGGACTAAAAATAAGTCGTAAAGGTACAGTTTTCAATTTGTAAGCGGGCATGACGTTAAACAGCGAATCAAAGAATTCAACTTTATTTATAACTCATATAGGACAATGCTGTTGATTAAAAAATACTCAATTCCAGGACCTTTTGTTTTCCAAATAATTGATATTACCAATAATTGATAACTTCCATTTCGACGGGTTCAAACAGAAAGATTTGAAAGCAGAGAAAACTGTGTATCTTATAATCGGCATGACTTTATCAGATGACAATATTAATACTAAAATAATGCTTGCGCATATTTATATACTTTAATTCAGTCACGGACCCGCGATATCACGGGTGTGCTCTAGTGTTATCTAAGAATATCAATGGAAAATGTTTTTTTATTGAATTATGTAGTTTTCTACAAACCACCTAATTATTCTAGGCATAGTCTTCCTGTGATAGCACGTGCAAATAGGAACAATCATGCCTATGACATCAGTTGATCACTTTTTGTAATAAAATCACAAACCTAGTTAAGTTTTCTTGCCGCCACATTGTTACTTCTTTGATTTTCCTTAACTGAACAAAATATGTTTTACTCTTCTTCTAGGAGTGCCTTCATACCTTAACCGACAAATGAATAATTATCCAATTAAAGTATGACAGCCTCTATTTGGTTTTTTTCCATATCGAAGACTTGCTCTGCAATTCTTTTGAAATTTTAAAGACGAAACTACTTTAAAAAAAAGTATTAAAGAGGCGAAAGCGACCAAAAAGACATTTAAAATCATGAGTCGAAGACAAACTGATAATATTGTTACATATCAAATAATTGAACAAAATGCTGTAATCTTGATTTCTTAATCCCTCCTTATGATAGGGGCATTAAGGCCTGGTTTTGGCCCAAGAAAATAAGATGTTTGATAACTTTTTCAAATTGGCACATAATCTTTAGAAATGCATAGGGTCAAGAAATATAAATGAAAAACATTAAGATTCTTATGTGATGACGTCACAATTACGTCATAATATGTACTGTTTTCACAAAAACGATGAAAATTCAGAATTTATGCAGTTTTATATCTTTATTTCTGTTGTGGAAACATCGTGCGCAGCCAAGAAACAACAAAATGATTTAACTGAAGCTTTATTAATACTATTGACAAAATCTCAGCAAATATAAAGTTGTTTCTTGGGTGCGCACATACTTTTCCAATCGAAAATATACTTAAAAATTGGATGAATAACAAGAAAAATCACAAAATTTTACAAAATATGCATATTAAAGCATGATTTGTTGCCATGGTAACTTGTTCAATGTCCAAAATTATTTGTTTTTCTGAATACCTTCTACCTGAGATACTTTTCAGTTATTTAAAAATATGTATGATAACTTTTAAATTTGCAGTAATTTTTGGGCCAAATAAGGGCCTTATTGCCCCTACTCCTTTCCCGAAAAATGGCGAATTTCGCTTAAACGATCAAGTAATCTCCAGGTAGAAAAAAAGTTCCAAACTTTATCAGGAGTTTAAAATCCCAAATGAAGACAAACGTTTATATTCGGTCGTTGTAATCTACATGTATCAGTAAAAACATACGATATTGTTAACTTACAATGTACCGTGAATCTTCAATGATTTTTTCAAAAAACGTGACTGCTGAGCACCAAAAACAATAGTTGAAACAACACATATATTATTTATTTTAATATATATTTGAAAGTTTATATTAAAATAAATAATAAGTGTGTTGTTTCTACTATTTTTTTTCATTTTTCAAATATAAAAAACTTCATAAAAAAGCAAGTCAAACTTGGCTATATCGAAATGCATCATCCGTGATAACGGTAAAAGACACCATCGAACTACAAAATGTGTTTGGATTAAATAAAAGTGAATGTGACAAATTAAATATTGAAAAAACAATGAAACAGTCAAACAAATTGATACTTGATTGGGAAAAAAGAAATTTAACAATGATAAGTCGAATAACAGTTGTTAAGTCGCTTATTTTACCTAATCTTATATTTTTAGCTTCGGTTATTTCAATACCTCAAATGTACATAAAAGATTTAGAAAACTGATATACAACTTTATATGGAATAATAAACAAGAAAAGGTAAAATGTTCATGCAACACTTCCCAAAGATTACACAAATGGAGGTTTGAAAATGACAGACATTGATTACTTCTTAAATGCATTACAAAATTGTCACCGTGTAACACGACACATGCGGAGTGTCGGCTACGTTTAACATCAAATGACAATACAGCTTCAAGGAGACATGAAGACGATGACATTAATATTCTTTTTCACTTTTTTACGAAATCAAAAGCACAAAAACAAAAACAAAAATCTCAGGCAAATTTAATTACTTCAGTTTGTAAAGTCTTATCATAATATAGTAGATGTGTTTGAACTAAAAAGTATCAGAAAAAGACCGACTTATATGCAAATCTGTTATATCTTTTTTTAAAGCCTCTACCCCTTGAGACACAAAATCTGACACCCCGAGCGACACTTCATATTTTGATGATAAACTAGTTTTAAAACCAATTAATTTTAAGTAAGAAGCTGGTATTTGGTTAAATTCCATGAAAGGAATTCAATTCTATATAAATGATACGTGAGGAAGTCGTCTTAAGTAGTTTTGTATCCAGAAATTTGCATATAAAGCCTCAAAATCTGCAACACGGAAAACTAGGGAGAGGTGTTTGAGGAAACGGAGCACTGAAAACGACTACTTCTGCTGGCAGGATATAGATTATGTTTAAGTTCATTCCGTGTAATACCTTATATGGTACTAAGAATTCTAAAAAATGAAATTTTGATACTTGAACTTACTTTTATAGTTTTTCTCCGCTTCGAAATTGCCACCCCGTGTCAAACATAGCCGACACCCCGCATGTGGCGTTCTACACGGTGGTTTTGCGATGTGTATCTTCGTCAATTGTTTTTCTGTAGGTTCGATGCGTGTTTTCATAAAAGTTCCGTACCGTTTGTAAGCAAAACATCGACAACATAATTTACTGCTTCTTTTGAAATACCTGTCCTTTTATAATTTTTTTGTAGGTAAGCATTTGAAACTTCTAAAAATATTAGACATTTCTAACATTTTATATTGGAGATTGAAACAAGCTGAAATTTGTATTTGTTTCACGTCAACAGAACTTATTAGAGCAGGAGAAGCCACTCATTTGGATTGCCTGATTGCAATCCAGTTCACCTAAAACCCTGTATTTTGATCTTGAGGTCGAAGGTCAAGCTCACACGAAGGTCAATGGGATATGCGTCTAAATGTAATACACGTTAATGTCATGCATATTTAAATATGTTTAGTAATTTTGCTATTAGTGTGTCATGGATCCAAACATATACTAGAGTAGAACATCATGAATATAACGCAATTAATGACGAATTTTCAGTGAAAAGTTTTAGTACTCTGTCTTTCTTGTCAAAAGCTTTTTTACAGTGGCGAAATTCTGAGGTCAGTTTTTCAAGTAAATTTCTGCAAAACAACTAAAACAATGGGATAGTAATTCGAATTTTGTATCAACAACAACAAATTACAAAATACACGGTCATTTTTAGTGTAGGGACTAACCAAACATGCATTATTTATAGCTTAATCAAGTTCGAGTTGCCTTGCTTGTTTTTTTTTGTAAGAATATTTGCTCAGAGAGTTCATAGATGCATTACATCAGACTATATAACTCACAAAGTATGCATATATAATCAATCCTCCTGACTTCATAAGTTGTGTTAAATAGTTGGCTAAAATAAGACTTTAAATAATTAAAAAATAAACAATTTCCTTCTTTGAAAATTAATGCTTTTCATATACAATAGACATGAATCGCCTCTTCGGTGAAAATGAAAATATAGTATCATTTTTCGACAGTAAACGCAAATTGCAAAACAAAAACAGCATAGTCAAAGTTTAATCACAAAAAAAAAACGAATTCCGATGAAAATTCAAAACATGAGTCCCTTATCGAAAGGCAAAATCATAAGCTGAAACACATCAAACGAATGCATAACAACTGTCTTATTCCTGACTTGGTAAAGGCATTTTTTTCGTAGAAAATGGTAGAATGCAATTCAATATCAACAAACTCGGATGACAACACCTGTTTTAAGTTATACAACATTAATAAATTTGTTAAAAGTAAATTTTTTGCAAATGAAATTTAACTACTCCTTCTAAATCTCTTCCACTTTCTTTACGTGAAATATTCATAATATTTATTTATGTGTTTATCGATTTTACACCTGGTTGTTTTGGCAAGTTTAAAACCCGTCTGCGTCCCCTAACAATATCACGAATTAATAAAAACAGAACATATTATATATTCTTTATTATTTTATTCAAAAATCAATTGAATTTGTCATCTGTTTATTTATCATTATGCCTTTGAAATTCGTAACGAATACAGTAAAAATAGTATTTCAGGGTTCGTACATAAGATATTGTAAGTTATCTACATACACATCTACATACACATACACATCTACATACACATACACATAAACTACTGTATAATTTGAAAACTCAGGTAGGACATTCAAATATCTATCGTAAATATATATGTTAGATAAAACTTAACACATTAACATATTATAAAGATTATTGATTTTCACATACTAGTATTTTAATAGTGATTCGTGTTAATCCAGTACTTTAAAACTACTTATATCCCAATTAGTATAAAACGAATGACATTCTGGAGGTTGTTGTTTCGAATTCCGGAACTTCATACTTTACCTTTCCATTATTGTTCATTTATTACAGCTACATGTTTACGTGTGTCAAGGTAACTTTACGGAACCATTATAGTAATGGCCCAATCCGCTTCGAAGTCCTGTGATATTTGCATGAGTGGATCTAGAAAGAACTGTTGTAAACAGTGTGACCAGTGGTTATGTGATAATTGCAAAACTTTACATTTAAGGTCAAAAATAAGTAGAAATCATACCTTTCTTAGTGGGGAAAATATCAACCCGGATGAAAAACTTGTATGCAAAGAACACGACGAAGACTTCTTATTTTACTGCATTGATTGTGACGTACCATTATGTAAATTGTGTATCGTCAACAAACACAAAAAGCATGATACGTCTGAAATCAACGAATCGATTCAGAAATTACAGGCGGAAGTCAAACAGGTAATTGCATCAAAGATCAAATCAGCTAAAACAAATTTAGACAAAATTGAACAAGGCACAGAAAAATACCAGAGCGACGTTAAAGAAGCTATTCGTGCCATTAAAGAAGATGAAAAACAGATGAAACAGTTGATTGACAAACATGTTTTAGCATTGAAAGAATCATTGGAAGAAAAGGAAGCAGAAAGCATTCAGACCTCAGAACCTATTAGGACTGAGTTAGAAAATGATATTGAAATATTCGAAAAATGTCAAAACGAATTAGCCGACAGCCAGAAAATAGTTGATGCTGCTAAACTTCTGAAAATGTTAAAACAAATTCAGTCCGATTTAGAGGATACAGATGAAAAAGAGCCACCACTATTACCAACTGTGAAATATACCCAAAAAGATAGACTGGAGAGAAACATACTACACTGTTTTGGAGAGGTATCAATCAAGTAAGCTATTGACTCTAGAAAACTATATATAATACTTGTTTATTACAATAGTCGATTTTATCTTAAACAATGCAATTTTTAATCACATAGAATATTGATCTTCTTATTTCATTCATAATTCTAACCTCAAATTAGTTGAAATGCATACCCAGTCCTCTATGTACACATAAGATGCATGTACATCACATGCTTAAACATCTTAAAGTATGCGCATTTGGAGGAAAAGTACATATTCTTTACAGCAAGTGACATACACAACTATCATGTTAGATATAATATAAACGTTCATTTTGTGACGGAGTATTTTTACATGGGATATTTAAACAATTCTACGTTTAATTTATTTATTTCATTAAACTTACTTAAAACTGAAATTAGTAACCTTAAATTTCCAAAACATCATTATGTCTTTGCAACTTTTACATATTAGTAATGTATGATTTCATCTTAATTTTATCGTTTAATCTTAACGTTGGTAAAGTACTTGGTGTCATTATCATATTGTATGTAACTACACATCGTTATAGAGAGATTGCAAAAGATATAAGAATTTGTAAATTTTGCTTTTTAAGTACAATTGAAGATGAAATTCATTTTTGATGAAATGTATAGCTATCAAACAACAGCGACAATCAATGTTGATTCAGCTTCAAAAATATATCATTGTACATATTGTGTGTCATAAATCGAAAAACGGAAAACATATTTTATTTAGCGTCTTTATTGTACACATGAAAAAATATGCAACACTGTGGCTTTGATTTGTTATAAATGTTTCACAAAAGAAAAGAACAACTAAAGTCAAATCCAGTTTATTCTAAGCAATATGATAATCATGTTTTTGCGTTTAACATACCGGTATGTCTTTTTGTTATCATTACATAGGTAACATGCCCTTAATTACCTATAATTGGTTGAAGTAGTTGTATCCATATACATGCCCATTGCAGGCAGATCAATAATTCACGTCGAGTAAACCATCAAATCTCAACCAAATGGTTAAGCGAGCACAAACAATACTGGCACTTTCTGTTGAGTTTTTCTGGTACAAATTTTTTTTTAAATATAGATAGAGAATGTCGATTTATTCAACAGTAGATCTCATCATCGTTCCATAATATCACAACCAATACTAGTTAATCTTAACCTGACATTAATGTATATAATATTCAGTTTATTCAAATAAATTTGAAGAAAAAAAAATCACTTCGATGTCATTTTATATTGCATTGGTCCAAGTAAAGAACGAGACAAGCTCTCATTTATTTATCTTTGGCATGACATTTTCCTGTTAATCAAAATATTTACAGATTCACAATGAATTGACAAAATATCGACATAACTATATGTATTTGATATTTGTACCAAAAAAGCTCGACAGGGAGTGTGATTAAACTTTTCTTGTTTAACTATGTGGTTGAGATTTGATGATCTACCAGTCCTGTAATGTGAAAATTAATTTATGGAATTGTGTAAGAGTAAGTAACACTTTGAATACAAATAAAGGCAAAAGTAGTATTATACCGATGTTCGAAATTCAGAAATCGATTAAGGAAAAAACAAATCCGGTTTACCAACTAAAATTGAGGGAAACACATCAATTATAATAGGAGAACAACGACACAAATGAAACACAACACTAATACGCATCACACACGAACTATAATATAACAATGGACATTTTCCTGACTCGGTACATGACATTTTAAGAAAAAATGGTGGGTTGAACCTGGTTTTGTCTACCTTACAATGCCAATTGAGCTTTTCTCATCACTTGGCGTCCATCGTCCATTGTTGTCGTCTGTTAGCTTTCCCTAAAATCCTAAAAATGTTCCACTCTGAAATTTTTGGGCTAACTTTCAAACTTGGTCACAATCATCATTCTAATATCAAGTACCTAGTTTCAAAAATGTATCCAATGACCCTGTCTGTCCTAACCAATATGGCCGACAAGGTCGAATATGTAACATAGGGATAAAAGGCTAGTTTTTCTTACTGTTTTGAAAACCGTTTAAAAAGGAAATTCAGACATGGGCGAAAATGTTCAGAGTGTTCGATTGGTCGATTATTTTCAAACTAGACCATATTAACAAATAAGCCATAAGGCGAAAATCAGTCGACTCGTTATTACAGCTAGTGCCCTTAAAATAAAGATATCTGACAGTTTTTGTTTGTGTGTGCATTGTTTGCATATTATCTTCAAATCTATATAAGAAGATATATACTTTTAAAAAGAAAAACGTACCACAAAGGATTAGATCTACAAATATGTCAACATGACTGAGATTTTCAATTACTTCTTTATACAGTTATTCCCGTTTATTGATGATATTTACTTAAAAGTGACCATTTGTTGAAGATGCAGGTGAGTGACAATGACTCTGTAGATTAATTTTATTTTGAAATTATATTATACTGTCTGAGAAGATATGTTTATTACAATATATATAATTGCTTTATCTTGTTTTCTTAAGGGGAAAACATAGCATTACTGCTGTACAAATGAGCAAAAAAGAGAAGACTCGGGTGGCGTATGCTGACAGGTAAATTTGAATAACAACCTCATTTATCTATATCAACTGTATAAACGTGATGCACAGTATCTTGAAAATAAGAATACAATAATGCAATCGATTGTAGTGCTAAACGGTAATGGTTTCTGTACTGTTATGCATCACAGTTTATGGCAAAACTCATTAAAGACCCGTCTTAATACGAATTTATAGATAAGTTGAGTATGCCTGAGTATTTTCTACCTCAGGCATAGATTACCTTAGCTGTATTTGGCAACACTTTTAGGAATTTGGGATCCCAATGCTTTTCAACTTCGTATTTTATTTGGCTGTTTTTATGTTTTTTTATTTTTAACTTTTTTGGATTCGAGCGTCACTGATGAGTCTTTTGTAGACGAGACGAAACGCGCGTCTGGCGTATATATAAAATTTAGTCGTGATATCTATGATGAGTTTATTGGTAACATTTGATGAAATGTTTTTGTTAAATAATCAAGAATTCTTCAAATATACTACCGAAATTTACCCAAAGGAACTTAATTAACATAAATCAAATAATTACAACAACAACTGTCCTTAGACTATGTATATTTTAGTTTTACACGTTTGTTTGCTTTACAAATACGTTAAAAGTACAAACAAGTTTAAGATTTGATCTTTGTTTTTATTCTATGAACTATAAAAGAAAACCAATCAACATCAACATTCAATTCGTTCAAAAGTCTGAAACTAAAGGAAACTTTTAAAAAGCGCCCAATTTGAGAAAACATTTTAGTTAAAAATAATGTAAAACAAAGAAATAAATATTCAAAACTTAAATTTACATAGAAAGGACACAATTGGTAAATCTGGGGTTCGGCTTGCAATGTATACATCAAAACCAAAAAAATACGGTACGAGGGAATGATTTGGAAATGCAAGAAATTGAGTTAATGTTGACAGAACTTATAAATTTGCACCGAAAGCATATTTTACTTGGATATATAAGTTGGACTCGGAAGTGCAATGGGGACGCTGAAGTGCGGTGTTTTTTGTCTATATTATGCGTTATGGTTAGTTTACAATGTACAGATGTTTTATCATTATGAGAAGTCGAGTTTTTTAAGGGTTAGTATAAGCATGTACATTTGCTTTTATTCATAGTTTAAAACGTCCTCTTTCATTTTGATGTGAACATAACTCTGTGTTAACCCAAGTGACCCGCCATGACATTTGCAGGCTTATTGAGGTAGAACGTCATTGTTAGAAAAATTATAAACATGATAAATATCGAGATTCAATGAAATACGTTTTTGTGAAGAAGAGATAAACACTTTCCTTGGCTACTTTTTTGCGGACGCCGAACTATACATCATATATAAGTTTTGAAGAAATTTTACTTTATCGTTTGAAGTGAAAAATATTTGAATCTACATTTAAGATAGATACAAAAAAAATCAAATTTCTGCTCTAAAGATTTCCTTTCATAAATGAAATCTGAAATATATCCCTAACAAATGTACCGTATACAATGCATATAAGAGAACACCTACTTATAAACTGTTACGCGTCGCATACTAAGTATAAAGACATGCATAATAAATCTAAATTAAAAAAAAAGGAATTCTTAATGCTTACTTTGACAAATTTTGAACTAACTTCATTTCAACAAGTTTTAATTACATGTTCTAAAACAGAGCTATAAAAAAAATGCTCTGCTTTATAAATTTTCTTTCATAAATGGAGTCTGAAATATATCCATAATAAATGCACCGTATCAAATGCATATATGAGAACACCTACTTATAAACTGTGACGTGTCGCATAATATGTTTAGAGACATGCATGATAAATTTAAATTAAAAGACAAATTTTAGACTAACTTCATTTCAACAAGTTTAAATTACATGTTCTAAAATAAAGCTAAGAATAGTTTGTATTGTAGTAAATTTAAGTCTTTGAAGTTTTATTCAAATATGCTATTGAACATAACTAAAAGCCAATAAATAAAATAATTTTGTATGTTATAAATTAGTGCCTTCAATAAATAAAAGTCGTCATAGAACAGCCTTATTTTCATACCGGTATTCGAAATGAGTCATTTCATTGCTATTACAACAAATATGTCATAATAACATGACAGAGAGTTTTGTTTCGAAATATTCTAGATGAATATACAAAAAGCAAATTTTAGACAATGTACCCTCCTAAGCCTGGAAGTGACTAGTCACATATAGTTAACGTTGTTTTTCTCACAATGACGTTCTACCTCCATAAGCCTGTATATGTCATGGCTGGTCACATATATGTTTTCCACCGGCCGAGTCCCAAGAGGACATGGGTAGGCATATTATTTATCGATAATTTACACTGAACGTTAGCTAAGTGTAAAATATGGTCAAATATAACGCCTATCCTTGTTAATGTGAATATAGCATGACTTAAAGGAAATATTTCGATTCTGATATGTTTTAAACAGTATTTCTATAGGTCAAAGCGTACGAAAGTACCTTAAAAATGTTTGGCTGTTCTAGTTTCCTCCTTTTAAACGCTAAAAGCAGGGTAAAAAGTGTTGTTTGATAAACAATATATAATAAAAGTTTATGTAAGCTACTCAAATGTATATATTTCATTCGAATAACAATGAAAAGAGGGAGAATATAAACTAGTGTGCTAATTATAACACGGCTTTCTTTGCAAAGCGTAATAAGGATGTCATATTGGAAGTCAATGCCATGACATCTTTAAATCTTCTAAACATATTTACGTGTAGGCCTATATAAAAGATATTTTTGTTCTTCTTTAGAAACGAAATTGTCACATCAGAATAAAATATAACCGTGAAATTCAGAAGTTCCTCCTTAAAAAAAATTATGAAAAAAAATACAGATAGAATCAAAGATACAAATAAGTTCAAACATAAAATAACAAATGAATATTTAAAATATGAAATTCTAGTAGTTTGCATCTCTATGACTTAAGTGAATAAAATCAGTACAGGCTGCATATGCATGGATAATAGTGCATTTCTATATTTTGAATTTGATTTTAGTTAATTTGTTTTCTTGTTAATGCTCTTGAATTTTATTAATACTTTGGTTTCCAATTTTTAGTTTGAGATTGACAAAACGTGCGTCTTGTAGACTAAATAAAGATAAAAATTAGAAGAAGAAGTATAACTAGAAATTATGTTGCAAGTAATAGCGGATGTCACCCTGATCAACAAATTGCCACTAAACAACAGCCATTTCGAAATTTTGAAATATATGCATTACAACATATACCTTTTTAGAAAAAAATGAGTTGACACTGGGACATAACATGGCCTACAAACATATTTTGAATATGGAGAGCAAGCTGTCGTAAACATTCAAAAGTGTCAAGTCTAAATTACTTTTAGTTGTTTAAAAGTAAATAACAAATAGGGAGGATAGAAAGATTAAAATAAATCAAACTTTTCAGTGTTTATTTACCCACTATTTATGTCTATATCAATATCATATTGACCAATTCTGAGTTAACTACCAGAGAGATACAAATACGAATAAAACCTGAACCTAAGTGGCAGTTTGTTTAAACAGTTGTCTGATTTCAACTAAATACAAGTAATGTTTACTGGATCAAGGCATATTTTGGTAAATAATTACCAAAGAAATATTTTCTTTATACAATTTTGACAGAATTCTTAAAACTTTGCATATAGCATTTTCCACAGACAGATATTCTTATATTAAAACATTTCTAACGTTTTTAATAATTGTCAGAGTGTAATCAAATTGGAATTTATACCTCTTAAATATTAATCTATGTAAATGTGAGGTTTCATAAGAGTCCTTTTAATTTTTGATATCTAAAGACCACAATTAATTCCCTTGTTCTTGGTCTAGGAATCTAGTTCTAAATTAATATGTGGGGTATTTCTTCCTGAGTATTCTGACTTCTATTTCCATTGAAATGTTTACTATTGAAGTGGTCCTATCAGATGCATATATCTTAAAATAAATAAAACTGGTGGAAACAATTAATTGTTGAAAGTTGAAATAGTGATTTGACCAAAATGAAAGTAGGGTATATATGTAGGACTCTAAAGTGCGATGGTACTCTAAAGTGCGATGGTCTACGCTAAAGTTCGATGGTGTATTACGCTAAAGTGCGATGGTTGTTTGTCTGATAAAGTACGATGGAATATCACGCGAAAGTGCAATCGCCTAAAAGGGTAATATTCAAGGGCTTAAAATGTTAAAGAACACGGATTTTAATAAAAAGTCTCGTTTTGCAAAAGCTAGTATGATAATGTTTTATAACATATGTGAAAGGCTTTATAATTACCAATAGGCTTAAGTGATTGTTTCAAAATTTAAGATTGACCACGTGAAAATTGTTAAAATGGTAATTTTGGAGTGACAAAAATCTATATATCCTGTGTATGATTTTTTAAATTCAGGTGTATCCAATATTTTGATGATTAGTGTAGCTTGCAGTTCACATGTAGTCTATTCCTTATGTGAACTTCTCCCCTTTAAGTCGTCATCGTAAGTTACAAATACAAAATTCGTTCATTGTGTATGTGTAACATTTTAAATAGTTTAAATCTTTATTTAAAAGAGAGAGATATGCAATGTTCTCCGAGCTTTCTTCATTTCGCAGCGAGTACAAATACAGGTTGTATTTTCCTACAATGTACAAAATAAATGTTTTAGCGGACAATTTATGATTTACGCATGAAAACATGTACCTGATATTTTACCGACTTTAATTTTCAATCAAATCGACAATATTTTAACGGGGACCGAAAAGTAAACTGCAACATAAAAATTATTTCAATATCCGTGAGCTTCTAATAAAAACAAGATAAAGGATACTTATGCGTATACTTTAATATCTATATAGTAAAATGGTCGACTTCAGGTCACAAGTCCTTCTTCCAGCATCACACGGAAAAAAATATTTGCGTCAGCCGACAAAGCACGGTTAGGTTTAAATTAAGTAAGTCATGGACATTTGGTTTAAAGTTGTTAATCAAATATTCTATATTTATCGGCATGTTCATTTTTTTCTTGTATTTATAAACGACTGTTCACGTCATAATCAACAAAACGTTTACTACGTCTATACTTTCTCGCGGACCATCACACTTTAGCGTGTGTAGGCATCGCACTTTAGCGAAGACCATCGCACTTTAGCGTGACCATCGTACTTTAGCGTCCCCATCGCACTTTAGAGTCCTACATATATAAGACTTAATCATTTATTCCTAATTCAAATCCGAAATTGGCATGATAATAGGGCTCTAAAAAGACAGAAAACTGACAGATTGTTCTTCGACAACCATTTTTTATTAGAACACTAATGGTCTATAAGCAGATAAATTTATTTCATGTTTAAAGCGGTGCAAAATGACTTTTACAAATGTGGTGTGAGTCCTGTTCTCGGTTGACCGTAAATACTTACGTGTAGTGGTCCATTATACGTTGTTACCTATTTAGTGAAGAAAAAACAAAGGTTAAAAGCTGCATAGGTAAATAAACCATTACATGTGCAAGGATATAAGTATGCTACGTTATGCATATCTATATAAGGCAGTTTTCGCGACTTGTTCAATGGTTCAATGGTTCAGGTTTTTCATATCATCTTTGAAATGTATTGTCTTTACACTTTGCACTTGCAGTCTGGCGCAGTTTACGATGGCACCACCACCACCACCACCACACCACCACCACCACCACTCAAACCACAAGAACGGTGAGCTTTTATTGTTGGTTGAATCATTTAAAAAATCAAGTTCATTAAGACCATTTATATAGAAATCTAATAATTACGGACAGAGCACACACCTTGTTTTACTCCATAATTTTCCAATTTTTAGTTTGAGATTGACAAAACGTGCGTCTTGTAGACTAAATAAAGATAAAAATTAGAAGAAGAAGTATAACTAGAAATTATGTTGCAAGTAATAGCGGATGTCACCCTGATCAACAAATTGCCACTAAACAACAGCCATTTCGAAATTTTGAAATATATGCATTACAACATATACCTTTTTAGAAAAAAATGAGTTGACACTGGGACATAACATGGCCTACAAACATATTTTGAATATGGAGAGCAAGCTGTCGTAAACATTCAAAAGTGTCAAGTCTAAATTACTTTTAGTTGTTTAAAAGTAAATAACAAATAGGGAGGATAGAAAGATTAAAATAAATCAAACTTTTCAGTGTTTATTTACCCACTATTTATGTCTATATCAATATCATATTGACCAATTCTGAGTTAACTACCAGAGAGATACAAATACGAATAAAACCTGAACCTAAGTGGCAGTTTGTTTAAACAGTTGTCTGATTTCAACTAAATACAAGTAATGTTTACTGGATCAAGGCATATTTTGGTAAATAATTACCAAAGAAATATTTTCTTTATACAATTTTGACAGAATTCTTAAAACTTTGCATATAGCATTTTCCACAGACAGATATTCTTATGTTATATTAAAACATTTCTAACGTTTTTAATAATTGTCAGAGTGTAATCAAATTGGAATGTATACCTCTTAAATATTAATCTATGTAAATGTGAGGTTTCATAAGAGTCCTTTTAATTTTTGATATCTAAAGACCACAATTAATTCCCTTGTTCTTGGTCTAGGAATCTAGTTCTAAATTAATATGTGGGGTATTTCTTCCTGAGTATTCTGACTTCTATTTCCATTGAAATGTTTACTATTGAAGTGGTCCTATCAGATGCATATATCTTAAAATAAATAAAACTGGTGGAAACAATTAATTGTTGAAAGTTGAAATAGTGATTTGACCAAAATGAAAGTAGGGTATATATGTAGGACTCTAAAGTGCGATGGTACTCTAAAGTGCGATGGTCTACGCTAAAGTACGATGGTGTATTACGCTAAAGTGCGATGGTTGTTTGTCTGATAAAGTACGATGGAATATCACGCGAAAGTGCAATCGCCTAAAAGGGTAATATTCAAGGGCTTAAAATGTTAAAGAACACGGATTTTAATAAAAAGTCTCGTTTTGCAAAAGCTAGTATGATAATGTTTTATAACATATGTGAAAGGCTTTATAATTACCAATAGGCTTAAGTGATTGTTTCAAAATTTAAGATTGACCACGTGAAAATTGTTAAAATGGTAATTTTGGAGTGACAAAAATCTATATATCCTGTGTATGATTTTTTAAATTCAGGTGTATCCAATATTTTGATGATTAGTGTAGCTTGCAGTTCACATGTAGTCTATTCCTTATGTGAACTTCTCCCCTTTAAGTCGTCATCGTAAGTTACAAATACAAAATTCGTTCATTGTGTATGTGTAACATTTTAAATAGTTTAAATCTTTATTTAAAAGAGAGAGATATGCAATGTTCTCCGAGCTTTCTTCATTTCGCAGCGAGTACAAATACAGGTTGTATTTTCCTACAATGTACAAAATAAATGTTTTAGCGGACAATTTATGATTTACGCATGAAAACATGTACCTGATATTTTACCGACTTTAATTTTCAATCAAATCGACAATATTTTAACGGGGACCGAAAAGTAAACTGCAACATAAAAATTATTTCAATATCCGTGAGCTTCTAATAAAAACAAGATAAAGGATACTTATGCGTATACTTTAATATCTATATAGTAAAATGGTCGACTTCAGGTCACAAGTCCTTCTTCCAGCATCACACGGAAAAAAATATTTGCGTCAGCCGACAAAGCACGGTTAGGTTTAAATTAAGTAAGTCATGGACATTTGGTTTAAAGTTGTTAATCAAATATTCTATATTTATCGGCATGTTCATTTTTTTCTTGTATTTATAAACGACTGTTCACGTCATAATCAACAAAACGTTTACTACGTCTATACTTTCTCGCGGACCATCACACTTTAGCGTGTGTAGGCATCGCACTTTAGCGAAGACCATCGCACTTTAGCGTGACCATCGTACTTTAGCGTCCCCATCGCACTTTAGAGTCCTACATATATAAGACTTAATCATTTATTCCTAATTCAAATCCGAAATTGGCATGATAATAGGGCTCTAAAAAGACAGAAAACTGACAGATTGTTCTTCGACAACCATTTTTTATTAGAACACTAATGGTCTATAAGCAGATAAATTTATTTCATGTTTAAAGCGGTGCAAAATGACTTTTACAAATGTGGTGTGAGTCCTGTTCTCGGTTGACCGTAAATACTTACGTGTAGTGGTCCATTATACGTTGTTACCTATTTAGTGAAGAAAAAACAAAGGTTAAAAGCTGCATAGGTAAATAAACCATTACATGTGCAAGGATATAAGTATGCTACGTTATGCATATCTATATAAGGCAGTTTTCGCGACTTGTTCAATGGTTCAATGGTTCAGGTTTTTCATATCATCTTTGAAATGTATTGTCTTTACACTTTGCACTTGCAGTCTGGCGCAGTTTACGATGGCACCACCACCACCACCACCACCACCACCACCACCACTCAAACCACAAGAACGGTGAGCTTTTATTGTTGGTTGAATCATTTAAAAAATCAAGTTCATTAAGACCATTTATATAGAAATCTAATAATTACGGACAGAGCACACACCTTGTTTTACTCCATAATTTTCCAATTTTTAGTTTGAGATTGACAAAACGTGCGTCTTGTAGACTAAATAAAGATAAAAATTAGAAGAAGAAGTATAACTAGAAATTATGTTGCAAGTAATAGCGGATGTCACCCTGATCAACAAATTGCCACTAAACAACAGCCATTTCGAAATTTTGAAATATATGCATTACAACATATACCTTTTTAGAAAAAAATGAGTTGACACTGGGACATAACATGGCCTACAAACATATTTTGAATATGGAGAGCAAGCTGTCGTAAACATTCAAAAGTGTCAAGTCTAAATTACTTTTAGTTGTTTAAAAGTAAATAACAAATAGGGAGGATAGAAAGATTAAAATAAATCAAACTTTTCAGTGTTTATTTACCCACTATTTATGTCTATATCAATATCATATTGACCAATTCTGAGTTAACTACCAGAGAGATACAAATACGAATAAAACCTGAACCTAAGTGGCAGTTTGTTTAAACAGTTGTCTGATTTCAACTAAATACAAGTAATGTTTACTGGATCAAGGCATATTTTGGTAAATAATTACCAAAGAAATATTTTCTTTATACAATTTTGACAGAATTCTTAAAACTTTGCATATAGCATTTTCCACAGACAGATATTCTTATGTTATATTAAAACATTTCTAACGTTTTTAATAATTGTCAGAGTGTAATCAAATTGGAATGTATACCTCTTAAATATTAATCTATGTAAATGTGAGGTTTCATAAGAGTCCTTTTAATTTTTGATATCTAAAGACCACAATTAATTCCCTTGTTCTTGGTCTAGGAATCTAGTTCTAAATTAATATGTGGGGTATTTCTTCCTGAGTATTCTGACTTCTATTTCCATTGAAATGTTTACTATTGAAGTGGTCCTATCAGATGCATATATCTTAAAATAAATAAAACTGGTGGAAACAATTAATTGTTGAAAGTTGAAATAGTGATTTGACCAAAATGAAAGTAGGGTATATATGTAGGACTCTAAAGTGCGATGGTACTCTAAAGTGCGATGGTCTACGCTAAAGTACGATGGTGTATTACGCTAAAGTGCGATGGTTGTTTGTCTGATAAAGTACGATGGAATATCACGCGAAAGTGCAATCGCCTAAAAGGGTAATATTCAAGGGCTTAAAATGTTAAAGAACACGGATTTTAATAAAAAGTCTCGTTTTGCAAAAGCTAGTATGATAATGTTTTATAACATATGTGAAAGGCTTTATAATTACCAATAGGCTTAAGTGATTGTTTCAAAATTTAAGATTGACCACGTGAAAATTGTTAAAATGGTAATTTTGGAGTGACAAAAATCTATATATCCTGTGTATGATTTTTTAAATTCAGGTGTATCCAATATTTTGATGATTAGTGTAGCTTGCAGTTCACATGTAGTCTATTCCTTATGTGAACTTCTCCCCTTTAAGTCGTCATCGTAAGTTACAAATACAAAATTCGTTCATTGTGTATGTGTAACATTTTAAATAGTTTAAATCTTTATTTAAAAGAGAGAGATATGCAATGTTCTCCGAGCTTTCTTCATTTCGCAGCGAGTACAAATACAGGTTGTATTTTCCTACAATGTACAAAATAAATGTTTTAGCGGACAATTTATGATTTACGCATGAAAACATGTACCTGATATTTTACCGACTTTAATTTTCAATCAAATCGACAATATTTTAACGGGGACCGAAAAGTAAACTGCAACATAAAAATTATTTCAATATCCGTGAGCTTCTAATAAAAACAAGATAAAGGATACTTATGCGTATACTTTAATATCTATATAGTAAAATGGTCGACTTCAGGTCACAAGTCCTTCTTCCAGCATCACACGGAAAAAAATATTTGCGTCAGCCGACAAAGCACGGTTAGGTTTAAATTAAGTAAGTCATGGACATTTGGTTTAAAGTTGTTAATCAAATATTCTATATTTATCGGCATGTTCATTTTTTTCTTGTATTTATAAACGACTGTTCACGTCATAATCAACAAAACGTTTACTACGTCTATACTTTCTCGCGGACCATCACACTTTAGCGTGTGTAGGCATCGCACTTTAGCGAAGACCATCGCACTTTAGCGTGACCATCGTACTTTAGCGTCCCCATCGCACTTTAGAGTCCTACATATATAAGACTTAATCATTTATTCCTAATTCAAATCCGAAATTGGCATGATAATAGGGCTCTAAAAAGACAGAAAACTGACAGATTGTTCTTCGACAACCATTTTTTATTAGAACACTAATGGTCTATAAGCAGATAAATTTATTTCATGTTTAAAGCGGTGCAAAATGACTTTTACAAATGTGGTGTGAGTCCTGTTCTCGGTTGACCGTAAATACTTACGTGTAGTGGTCCATTATACGTTGTTACCTATTTAGTGAAGAAAAAAACAAAGGTTAAAAGCTGCATAGGTAAATAAACCATTACATGTGCAAGGATATAAGTATGCTACGTTATGCATATCTATATAAGGCAGTTTTCGCGACTTGTTCAATGGTTCAATGGTTCAGGTTTTTCATATCATCTTTGAAATGTATTGTCTTTACACTTTGTACTTGCAGTCTGACGCAGTTTACGATGGCACCACCACCACCACCACTCAAACCACAAGAACGGTGAGCTTTTATTGTTGGTTGAATCATTTAAAAAATCAAGTTCATTAAGACCATTTATATAGAAATCTAATAATTACGGACAGAGCACACACCTTGTTTTACTCCATAAGTTGATTCAAATAAATGGCTGATACCATTTTGGATTTTAATTCTTCATGTGGTTTTATAAACATAGAAACAGAATGTTTAGGAAATTGTATTTGGACATACTATGGAAAACAAACCCACCCTAGACAGTATCAGATGCATTCGGTATATAGATTTTTTTATTCAATTTTTGTATTTGTCTTATATTCATCAACAATTGATTTCAATGAGAGACATGGTCTGCTTTTCCAGCCTTTTCATTGGAGCTAATTGAATTTTTACAAAGGTCATTAACGTATTAATGTTGTTAACATTCTTAAATGTGGTAAGTAAAAGTCAACAACAGAAACAAAAAACATACGACAATGCAACACACACATAAATATGATAAACGAACTATAAGATAACAATTGCCATTTTCCTGACTTAGTACAGGACATTTTAAGAACAAATGGTGGGTCCAACCTGGCTGTGTGGCTAGCCAAACCTCAAGCTTTTATGGCAATGCTAAATATAACACTAAAATGACAACAGGACTACAATACAAATAAATGGAAGAACATATAAGAGAAATACACAGATAAACAATACAATAGAATATTACGACATGCTAATAGTTATTAAAGGTACCAGGCTTATAATGTAATACGCCAGACGCGTGCTTTGTCTACATAAAACTCATCAGTGACGCTCAGGTCAAAAACGCATAGCGAGGAGCCGTTAGAATACCAAATTTGTGTCATGTTGTTACCCTTGGTATAAATTTGTATAAAAAGATAACCTGTACACAATATATATATAACCATAATCAAAACAAAAATATATCGTTTTTATTAGGTTAAACATATTTAATTATAGTGGATTGGGAAACAAGTTTTGCAATTTATAATAATCCCTTTCCACTTTGAGGGTGCGAGTGCTGCCTTGTATCGGCTTTAGATTGCTCTTTTTCGAAATCTACAAGGGTGTTTTTAACGTGCAAGATATATGGCTCTCTCTTTACACGGGTCAGCCATTTATCGTCCCCTTCCAACGGACTATCATCGTTTCCTCAAGACCATACTCGCAAATGGTGTCAAAGGAGCGCCGAAAATTCAGTCTCTGAAATTTTCATCCCAGACGAGAATCAAACCAGGAACCTTTGTGTATCGTTTTAATTTGTTTATTTGTAGATAATTATCTTCTATTCGTGTAGTCTTGTTCAGAGACTTATTGGAAATTGATTTACTGTGTAGGGTTACTCTCTTAAATATTAATATAATATTATTATTATTATTATTATTGATATTATTATTATTATTACCATTATTATCATCATTATTGTTAATAATTTTGTATTGATACTTGAGCCCTTAGCGAGGAAATGGAACACATGGGTCGAGCTAAAGTTTAAGTTAAACGTAATTAACACTCAGCGAGTGAGTAATTTGTAAAACATTTCTCCTTTAAGTTTGGGTGTATGACCCTGCTTAAGGACTGTGCGATGTCAATCAGAAAGGACATCACTGAAACCTCTGATAAAATTGTAAGCCATGACAATTGTGTATGTCTGATTTAAAACACGATAGTACCGATATGCTCAAGAAATTTTTAATAACATTGCTTATCGGAGAGTCAAAATATGTGTTACCGTCAAGTAATACCAACTGTCAAACAGTGTCCATACCTCGAGATAAATGCCGTTCAATAATATGTTATCAATAAAGGTTAAAAAAAAACACATATTGCTCAGTATTTCATTGCACAACTGGGTCCATAGCGCATAACTGACCTCCATGTAATGTACATTGACGACTGACTCTTACTGATCTGCACTGGAATTTGAGACAGCTAGCTATTGCTCGAGAAACTGCATCCTCTACATGGTCACATCAGGTTGAACGGCTCCCAGATGTCCTGTACATTTTCAAAATATGTTAGTTTTGACCAAATATTGAATAATTTGTCGGAAAGGGATCAAAGCACACATCACATCTCATTATGTTTAAAGAGTGTTAAGACTGACAAAATGCATTGGCTCGTTTTGACGGTTATACGTTCGGCAGAAAAAAAAGGGTTACGTTCATTTACACTTGAACGTCGACCGTTTTCGTATTTTCTCTACAAGATTAGTTAGTTAATAACACAGCTTTTTAGGTAATAACTTACTGAAAAGCTAGAAAGAAGTATGTTATTTTAACTGTCATTACAGTGTTGTGTGTATTAGTTTTAAAATAAATGTTAGAATCTTATTAAAGATTGCAATAATTTACTTTCCTATCTTTAAATTAGGCCAAATACCTTACAATTTCTATATCTGTGTTTAAATAAAATGAAGAAGTAACTGTTACACATATGATAATTGTTATTTGTTCTTCTGTACAACTTTTTCAATTTGAAGTATTCTTACCAACTTGCGGCTGACTGGTATTATGTCAATGAATATGATTCATCTGATTTAGAGGGACCTCGGTGGCAAAATGATGTAAGTAGTTTTACTACTGTAATCACTAGCCAGTCAACACTGAGGTTGTGAGTTCGATTCCCGCCCGTGCGGGTGCACTCGACTCCAATCTTAATTTCCTAGGATTGGCAGTTTTTCTATCGAAGGCTTCCTTAACCAATAGAAAAATAGCCGCCTCGAAATAACATAAAATTGGCAAAGAAAAGTGGTGTTAACAAATCAACTGATCTTTTTAATCTCACTTCTTCAGTAAATAAAAAGCAAACTTCTCAGTGATCAAAATTCGTGTTTGTCAAATTGTTGTATATCCAATGAAAGCATTCATGTGAATTTAATTGTTTAAATTACTTGAAATTTTAAAATTATGTCAAAAAGTTAATACTTTGTTAAATTTTATGAAAATTAAACTAATTAATTTTAATTTAGAAAAAGATGTTTTGTACCCCCTTTGGTATTCTTTATTTAGGCTTACTGCCAGTATCTAGACTTGAAACATAGGATTCGATAAACTGTTTATTGATCTTTTATTCAAATGACTGAAATATTGAAACAGTATAACGCATTATATAATATAATAAACATTGTTTTCAGCTTAGTCAGGCGTGTTTCTGTGTCATTTGTATGTAAATATTAGCTGTTTCATTTTAATGATTATAAGCAAGACAAACGGTCGTTTTTTAGAATGATTGTTTTGTGTTAAACATTTGTTTTACAGAAGAAGAACAAATGTGAATAAATAAATGTTTACTTTTATAATACCAGCTTGTTGATAATTCTTAAGTCAAGAAACGCATTTTCAGAATGTTGACACAAATTTAAAAAAATATATATAATTTAAAACATGAAATTAAATACATCGTTTGATCTTTGTTTGATACAAGTAAAACCCTCCTGTATTATCTCATAAAAGTTCAGAAGGATAGAGAAAACATCGTTCATTTATATTTTCAGTGAAGAGACCATTGTTTCAATGAGAGCAAATGTAATGTTATATAATGACTCAAGAAAAACATGGGTTATTGCGGGTGTAACAAAAGCACAGATTTGCAGACACACAGGAAAAAATACATTTCGCGTTTTTTGTACAAAAATGGCCGATCATGAAGTAAGTATCCCTTCATCAAATTAATTAACATAATAAAATCTATTTTTTATAAGATAGATCAATTTGTTGAAGAGAGCAAGAACATAGACATTTTTACATTTATGTATCTATTTATTTTTTTCCGTGAGGGGGGGGGGGGTATCCTACATGTCTACATGCTCAAAACAGTTTTGAAATTTCTTATACAAACTCACGCCACGTCCACTTGTATTTTTGTCCATCTGATTAGTTAAACCTTTTTCAACTGATTTTCATAGTTCGTTCTTATGTTGTACTGTTATACCACTGTCCCAAGTTAGGGGGAGGGTTGGGATCCTGCTAACATGTTTAACCCCGCCACATTATTTATGTTTGTGCCTGTCCCAAGTCAGGAGTCTGTAATTCAGTGGTTGTCGTTTGTTTATGTGTTACATATTTGTTTTTCGTTCATTTTTTTTCACATAAATAAGGCCGTTAGATTTCTCGTTTGAATTGTTTTACATTGTCTTATCGGGGCCTTTTTTTAGCTGACTATGCAGTATGGGCTTTGCTTATTGTTGAAGACCGTACGGTGACCTATAGTTGTTAATAACTGTGTCATTTTGGTCTTTTGTGGATAGTTGTCTCATTGGAAATCATACCACATCTTCTTTTTATATCACCAATGATGAAATGAAATAAATATAAATGGTGTTCAAACATACGCTAATAATTATTTCTCTGGGTTTTTTTTCTACATATTTATTTTTGCACTTAAAAATATCACAAATGCAGTAATTAACTGATGTCATTTTGAACTTTTTGAAAATATTTTGTTTTTGTTTCAATTTGTAGAAAGATGACAATCTCTTGAAAGATAACACTATTTAACGTCACTCTATGGCTTGTTCATGGGGGTTCGTTCATGGTATATTATCAGCAATTTAAGCTGGTATAACATTTTAAATGTCACAACGGTGGAGCAATCAAAACAGAGGCTGCGTATTCAAACAACCTAAATGTTTAGCAGTTTTATAATGATTAATAAAATAATAATACATTTTAAATACGGTTAAATAATTGAATGTGACTGCATACTTGTAAATCCCTTCCAAATGAAATATTCCATCTTCATGCCTTAAATATCATGTACTGTATTACGATTAAAACTGACAAAGCAAGGTAACACCCGGCCAGCGAAAGTTTATTATTGTAGATCCTAGGTGGTCGAGTGGTCTAGTGCGTCGGGTATAGTGCAAGGCGATTTAGTGCCACAATATCTCACTAGCATGAATTCGAATCCCGGCGAGGGAAGAACAAAATAATTGCGAAAGCAAATTTACAGATCTACCATTGTTGGGCTGATGTTTAGACGAATTATATATATAATTGTTTGAACTTTGTTTTCTATTTAGACATGTTAATATCTATTTCGTTTGCGTTTGTATTATATTTTCCATCGCTTTATATAATCCGTTTATCCTATTTCGACTATTTAAAATTCAATAGTCTTACCTAAATTGAGGTAAATTATATGGCCTTCCAAATACTGTTCGATCCCTAATATCAATGAGGAGACATTAATTGTGGAAATCCGGAAATGGTGTTCAAATTTTAACACCTCGTGTTTGTGTTTTACCATCTTTGCCGTAAGTTTATTTTTTTATATTTGGTAATAATTTAATTTTGGATGTAACGCGTCTTCTGATTGGCTGACTTTTTTTGTTATGAGCCCATAGACATAATTTAGTCATGTGACCGTGACTTCATCAACGTTTTTCATGCTTTTCTACGGTTTAAAATGGAATTTAGAATTAAATTATAAGAAATGACTGTAATATTTTTTCTACCTATTCGAAACAACATTAAAAATGTGGTGCACACTGTTAAATAACCCGCTACGCGCGTTATTCAGTGTGCACCAAATTTTTTATGTTATTTCTTCAAACACAGAAAAAATATTACAGTCATTCCTTAATTAGATTAATATAAAGATCCACTTTGTTATGGTACATCTTGTTGTCAATTTATTTGGCAATCGTCAATGGCAGTCACTTTATTACTACATTTGTACTTTAAATAAGTTGAAAGATGCAATCCCGAGTTTTGTATGTACTTTTATTTCATAGATGATGACGGATATGTTCCAGTCGTCGGAACCATCATCTCTTCCTCCATTTCCCGAATGTAACCACAGTTAGAACAAGCTCTGCGTGCTCTTCCGAACATCAAAAATCACCACTGTTTGATTCGTGTCGATCAGTCGTTAGTTTTCTCTGTTGTGTTTTGTAAATTGTTTATTTTTATTTTGTTTCTTTTGCCTGGTTTTGTCAGCTAATGAGTTTAAACGTCCCTGTGGAATAGTTCGTTTTACTTTCATTTTTGATTACATTTGAAAAATACTTCCCGAAATCAAGATAATAAAAAAATCAAGTTTACATAAACAATCTAAAGGATGAGTAAAATTAAGAATAGTAGTCATGGTAGTAGTTCAGGATGACATTATTAAACATAAAACAAAATTTTGTTTTGTAGGTAGTAATAAACTGTTATTTACCACGTAATCTAAAATACAACCAAGCTACACCTACATTCCACCAATGGAGGACTCAAGGACAGGTTTATGGTTTGAATTTTTTAAACAAGGAAGATGCCGAAAATTTTGCTCAAGCAATGAAATCAGCACTTGATACTTTGAACAAATGAACGATGCATAGCTTATATTGAGAGTAGAAAGTCATCATATATGTCTTGTCTTAATTCAAGACATAGGGATTACTATACAGGTGGCTGCAAATAATTGAAGAAGGAAAAAAAACCAGAATGCTTCATACCTTGTTTGCAATTGTTTTTTATTACAAAGTTTCCCTATGTCACATGTCTATTGTCATTGGCTTGATTTGCTTGGTTCAGCGAATGCTTTAAAAAAGTGTATGTATTTTTCTTCTTCTCACTTATTATGAATATTACATGCATTATGAATTGTATATGAGCTATTGGCAAATTTACATGTCTGACAGACAGGGTTCAACTCACCTCGACCTTATTTTACGGTTTCGTGATCAAGTTTGTTGCTCAGAAACTATAAACAAAAGTCGAATTTTGTTGGTGCATGGAATAACTGTAAGGTGTACATGTCTTTTGAAAAGGTTTCAAATTTCCTTAATCCCATTTTCAGTGTTCATTGGTTCGTGGTTAATTTGGCATGATTTGTCCGTTCATGAGATACCATAAGCAATAGGTTAATTACATTCGGCGAATGAAATCATTGAAAGGTAAAAATGTGGTTTTCTGACCATGACCTCAGTTTTATTGTTCGTTTGTAATACTTTACAGTACTTGCAACCTTAGGCGTTACTGTTTGACGTGAACTTGACTGATCGGTGAATGATCGGTGACGGATGTTTGACTGATCGATGAGTGATCGGTGATCGGTGACCCATAGGATCCATCAGATAAGTCAAATAACCTATGTAAGAGTTACCCTGACAACTGTCACCGATCGATCAGTAAATTAAATTTATGCACGGATCGGACGGATACGTATATATTTAGAATTCTTATGTAAACCGAACTCCACAGTGTTTACAATCGATGAACGCGGACCTCTACGAAGACACCTTAACTTACACGTTATAATTTGTAATACAATTAGTTGCAATAAAAAAGAAAAAATAGTTTAACAGAATAAGATGCTTAGAGCGATGAATTGTTTGTGTTGATTAATATTTTCGTATTAAATATTATAAACATCAGAGACATATAATACATAATTGTATTATATGACTCAGTTAACATGAACTTATTTCTACGAAAATGGTTATTGTTGACCGCCATTGGATTTTTGAACTTTTAATAGTTTCGAAATAGGTTGTTTTTTCATGAAATTAAAAGAATGTCAAAGAAATGATATTAAAAGTTTGTTCCCATTGTATAGAATTACCAAAATTAATCTTCTTTTTATCAAATATTGTACTATTTTATTTGCAATCAGTTATTTTTACCATCTTGAGACAAGTCTTCTAATCAGAATTGAGATATAATGAGAATTAAAATACTTAAACTTTTATTTTTGTGGAATAAGAATGCAGTTATTGATTTTTTTTTATGCAAATTATTAACCGTCACATGATTTCAGTACTTTTTGTTCATCATGATTAGCTGTTCTTCATAGAATAATCTAAATTTCAGGAAAAAGATATAAAATATTTGTACGCGTTGCCTAAAATACAAATATTTCTTCATTTTACTGAAAATTATTGACCGCCATTGGATTTTTGTACTTTTTATATTTAAGAATAGTTTTTTCTCATAAATTAAAAGAATGTCAGAAAAATCCTACTAAAATTTTGTTCCCATTGTTTAAAATAATCAAAATTATTCTTCTTTTTATCAAAAATGATACTATTTCATTTGCAATCAGTTATTTTTACCATCTTGAAACAAGTCTTCTAATCAGAATTCAGATATAATGAGAATTAAAATACTTAAACTTTTATTTTTGTGGAATAAGAATGTAGTTATTGATTTATTTTGATGCATATTATTAACTGTCATATGATTTCAGTACTTTGTGTACATAATGATTGGCTGTTCTTCATTAAATAATTTTACATTAAGGAAAAAGATATTAAATTTTTGTAGGCGTTGCCTAAAATGCAAATATTTCTTCATTTTACTGAATATTATTGACCGCCATTGGATTTTTGTACTTTTTATAGTTTAGAATAGGTTGTTTTTTCATGAAATTAAAAGAATGTCAAAGAAATGATATTAAAAGTTTGTTCCCATTGTTTAGAATTACCCAAATTAATCTTCTTTTTATCAAATATTGTACTATTTTATTTGAAATCAGTTATTTTTACCATATTGAGACAAGTCTTCTAATCAGAATTGAGATATAATGAGAATTAAAATACTTAAACTTTTATATTTGTGGAATAAGAATGCAGTTATTGATTTATTTTGATACTAATTATAACCATCTGTTATAGGGTAGGTTTTTGTATTTAAAGTTTTTTATGTCATTTTTTGAAAACATTTTATTTTGATTTTATTAAAAGGAAAATTGTAAAATTATTATGTCAGGTAAATTTTGTTCTGTCAGCATGTCACTAATTACTCAAGTCAAAAGTAATATAATTAACTTATCTTTTAATTAGCTTAATTAAATTGACACTATTCTTAGTTTTTACCTTTGGCAGTTTTGTAGTAAATTTTGATTACTCAAATTACATAAATTTATAGTTAGTAATACTCTTCATAATTTGAGCTTTTATTCGATGTGCTATATATTGGACCATCAACTTTTTTGAATTAATTGAAGTCACGATGTAGTCACAATGTAGTCATGCTGTAGTCACCAGTGTAGTCTCGTCGGTGTTATCCAGATAGGAGTGCTTCCAAAGCCAACCAGGCTCAGCTACTCAGGATAAGTAGCTTTTGAAATAACAATATTCATGATAATTCTCGAATTAAATTGCTCGTTATCAAAGCAAAAGTTTCTTCAAAGAAAAGTTGTGAATATATATATTTTATTGAAACTGCTACTAAATTAAGAAATTTTGTAGTTTTACACACATTTTTTGTAGCATATTGCCTTTTTATTCTGTGAATAGATTTTATCTAATATAGCCAAATTCTTTTAGTAGAAGTCATGGGAAAGAAAAGAATTAAGAATATATGGTGCCATAGAAGATCAAAATGTGCAAGCCTTCCCACCTTTACAGCAGAGAATCATTTGTAAAAGAAGAACACACTGGACACAGAATCAGCATCACATCTTTAGAAATAGCAACGACAGTTATGGCAGAAAGCTTTCAACACCGGGTTCTAAGATCGATGTCTACTCCATACAGTTGTCAGAAAAGGCCAAGAAAATTAACTTGTCATTCAATTGCCGCTTTCCAAGGAACCATCGTGACAGATACTGAAGTCCTGCATGCATGACCACTTGAAGAATGTCATGTTCTTGATCGGACGTTTGCTGCCATTCTATTAACGTACCTCTGGATTATCAGTTTACTTGATAGTAAATAAACCAGTAGATTCAAACTTGTAGAGTGTATTAGCTGAAAAATGTACCTTCAAATCAAGACCACTTCTTCTGAAGTCACAGCAACCAACCGTCATGACAATAGTGAGAATAAAAAGGAACAGCATGAACAGTGGTGAAATACCATAGCTAAAGAGTGTTTGTAATCTGAACTTATTTTTATGCTGATAATGATTTGTTTTAAAGACTCCTAGATTTAGTGTATTATGAATATTTTTTGAGTGTTAATGTAGTAATCAGAATGATTATTGTTGATTCTTTAAAAAGAAAACAAAGTGTTGTGTAATTGAAATGATGTCAATTTTTATCACAAGATATATATAAATATATATTTTTACTTCCAACTAATATAGTAAATATTGTGAATGTCTTGAATGTATATGCTTAATATAAATAGCAATGTTGTTTTTATCAATGTTTGTATGATTTCTTTTTGTGATTCTTTAGCTTGTGAATGTACTGGTAAATCAAATGGAGTATAGCTGGATTGACCACTCAGTTTTACACCATGCACTTGTATAAGACTTGGTCATCTTGTGCAAGTTGCATCCAGTATATTTGTGTGTGATGATGAGTATCTGTGTTTTATCTTCTTTTTAAATATGTAATGTTCTATGTGTTATTCTGTTTTATGTAATCACAATGACTTATTATCATGATTATCAACTTAGTTAATGTTCAGATTTTATATTGTATTTTTTTTTTAAATCAACTGCATTCTTTGTGATAATCTTTTGTTTTTTAATGTTTGAGGACAAACATATTTGAGCGGAGGGAAATATGTTATAGGGTAGTTTTTTGTATTTAAAGTTTTTATGTCATTTTTTGAAAACATTTTATTTTGATTTTATTAAAAGGAAAATTGTAAAATTATTATGTCAGGTAAATTTTGTTCTGTCAGCATGTCACTAATTACTCAAGTCAAAAGTAATATAATTAACTTATCTTTTAATTAGCTTAATTAAATTGACACTATTCTTAGTTTTTACCTTTGGCAGTTTTGTAGTAAATTTTGATTACTCAAATTACATAAATTTATAGTTAGTAATACTCTTCATAATTTGAGCTTTTATTCGATGTGCTATATATTGGACCATCAACTTTTTTGAATTAATTGAAGTCACGATGTAGTCACAATGTAGTCATGCTGTAGTCACCAGTGTAGTCTCGTCGGTGTTATCCAGATAGGAGTGCTTCCAAAGCCAACCAGGTTCAGCTACTCAGGAGAAACGCTAACTCAAAAGACAGCTCAACGCAACTGTAATCATCAACCAGACAACATCAACTTAGAATATTTGGAACATTTTGGACTTTAACTTTAAACTGTGAATTGGATTAGTGAAATTAGTGACTTTATTATTTGGAACATTTGGACTTTATTTGTTTGTAAATTGTTTTGGCATCATTATTATTACTTGGACCTGTTACTATATAAATCTGTTACAACTTGCTGCTTGCTTTATGGTTTTGCCTGCCATTGCTTAAGTCTTGCGAAAGACTGACCATCTGTACCTCGGGCTGTGCATGTTCGATAGTCCCCCTTAAACTCGACGTGCATTGGCTCTTGGTGACAGATTATATGATTTCAGTACTTTTTGTACATAATGATTGGCTGTTCTTCATAAAATAATTTTACTTTAAGGAAAAAGAAATTAAATTTTTGTACGCGTTGCCTAAGATGCAAATATTTCTTCATTTTACTGAAAATTATTGACCGCCATTTGATTTTTGTACTTTTCATAGTTTGAAATAGTTTTTTTTTCATAAAATTAAAAGAATGTCAGAGAAATCATACTGAAATTTTATTTGCATTGTTCAGAATAACCAAAATTATTCTTCTTTTTGTTAAGGATGATACTATTTTATTTGAAATCAGTTATTTTACTATCTTGAGACAAGTCTGCTAATTAGAATTGAGATGTAATGATGTACTTTTTATTGTTTAGGAGTAGTTATCTTTTTTATTAAAAAAAGACTATCAGAAAAATATAATGTAATGTTGTTTGCATTGTTTAAAATTATTTCTATTTCTTGTTAAAAAATACAGCAGTTATTTTTGTAATTTGTTATTTTAAATGCTTCGATTGTGACGAGAATATAGAAAGTCAGTGATTATGTTTTTTTAAAGAAATTTATGATGATAAGGATACAAAAATTTTAAATATTGAAAAAAAATAGACTACATTTTTCAATAACTGATTCTTTCATTTTGTTTTTCCCGAGAATATTTGGAAAATAATAAAATAAAGACTGCGATGTAGACACCGTTTTGGAACTCGCCTGTTTTGAAAATATATAACCTAAATAAAACGAAAAAGACCATTCTTTAATGATGATATTTTAATTTAGGTTTTATCTGTACATTTCTTTTCATTTTAATTCATAAAACTTTGCTAAATAATTAATAAAAAAATGTATAATTGAACGTTCGATTTTCAAGAGTCGCCATTTTAATTAGATTAAACGAAACTTAGATTCCGTAATTTGTATTAGTTTATCATGTGACGTATTAAAGTTCAATCCGTCATCAAGGTCGATCGGTACTATCCGTCCGATCAGTCCGATCAGTCAATTACTTTTACTATAAGTCTGACGGATTGCTGACGTGAGTTTGACGAGAACTTGACTGATCGGTGACTGATCGATGACCGCTGACTGATCGCTGAAATAGTAACGCCTAAGGTTGCAAGTACTGTAGTTATAATAATTAGCCTTCTTTCCCGTATAATATGAACAACATGCTAACTATATTTAGCCTATGCTATGATTATTATGTACTATACGTCTGTATGTTAAAAACTCATCATAGATACCAGGACTAAATTTTGTATATACCCCAGACGCGCGTTTCGTCTACAAAAGTCTCATCAATGACGCTCGAATCCAAAAAAGTTAAACAGTACAAAGTACGAAGTTGAAGAGCATAAAGGACCAAAAATCCTAAAAGCTATACCAAATACAGCTAAGATTCATCTGACCTTGACATTGTTTTTGACATTTTTGACTATTGTGTCTGTTTGTTTTGTTCAAGCATCGGTGACAATATAATGGAATGTGATACGACTGTCATACAAATGAGAGGTTTAGCTAGCTATAAAACCAGGTTCAATCCACCATTTTCTACATTTGAAAATGCCTGTACCAAGTTAGGAATATGACAGTTCTTGTTCATTCGTTTTTGATGCGTTTTGTTATTTGATTTTGCCATGTGATTATGGACTTTCCGAATTGATTTTCCTCTGAGTTCAGCATTTTTGTGATTTTACTTTTTTAGTACATAGATTATTGATAATGTTCAGATTATAAATGTCATAATGTCAAAATAATAACTTTTGGTAAATAAAGTTTGTCGTTTTTGAGTTATTGTCCAAAGTGTTGATGGTAAAGAAACATACGAATAAAAATCATACAATAATTAAGAAATTTTTTCATGGAAGCCATATATTTGTTGGACGTTGATATATTGCCTGGGTCGTGTTATTCGTCATCTGTCTTAACAAATTCAAAATAAATATTTCAAAAAATGAATCTGTGACAAAGTCATACCTTGGTAAAGAGTATATTGCAATATGCCAAGAGCTATTTTGTATTGTAATGTAAGTCAGAGTATACTGCTTTTCTTTATTCCTAAGAAGTTCCTGTATGAAATCAGCCTCTTAAGAAAAAAATTAACTAGTCGGCAAGAAGAGGGCCACAGATGGCTCCTATGGGAATGCTGATTGTTTGTTGAAGTCACGTCCTCCAAAGGTAACACATATGTTGTCAAATAAAAAATCAAGCATATTGATTATGTCAGTTTCAGAGAATATTTTGTTTGAATCAGAGTGATTTTTTTTTTACAAATTAGGATTTGTCAATTACAACTAGTAGGACTTATCAATACAAACTAGCCGCTACGAAATAGCCATTGTGTTGACATGGTGTTAAATAAAAAAAAATATCAATCAATCATGTACATCAGATTGTATTCACCTTTAAATCATCAGCATCCGTTTTCACAGTAAAATATTCGCAACACCAGTCTTATTGAAATGGGACTGATTATCCAGTTTGTAATAAGGAAAAGTTCTACATTGTATGAGATAAGTTCGAAGCTAGACAAATCAGAGTGATTTTTTTTTTTACAAATTAGGATTTGTCAATTACAACTAGTAGGACTTATCAATACAAACTAGCCGCTACGAAATAGCCATTGTGTTGACATGGTGTTAAATAAAAAAAAAATATCAATCAATCATGTACATCAGATTGTATTCACCTTTAAATCATCAGCATCCGTTTTCACAGTAAAATATTCGCAACACCAGTCTTATTGAAATGGGACTGATTATCCAGTTTGTAATAAGGAAAAGTTCTACATTGTATGAGATAAGTTCGAAGCTAGACAATTAGGGACGACATCAAAAGATCAATTTAGGATAAAAATCTTCAATCAAATAGTTTAGGGTGGGGTTGGGGGGTAAAATTGCTGCAAGTTTTGTTTATTTGACCTCGATTATACATGTATCCATATTGGGCAATCAATTTTTCCTAAATTAAGTTAAGAGGGGCGGGGGGGGGGGGGGGGGGGGGGGGGGGGGGTCAGTCAAAAAAATATGTGAATTAAATTTTGTATCCAACATTTAACTTTTGATGTCGTCCTTGATGTCGAATAAAGGCAACAGTAGTATACCGCTGTTCGAAATTTATAAATCGATTGGGAAAAAAACAAATCCGGGTCACAAACTAAAACTGAGGGAAACACATCAAATATAAGAGGAGAACTACGACACAACAAAAACACAACATTAAAATGTAACACACACAAACACGAACTATAATAGAACGAAGTTTGTAAAGGTTTGACTTAACATATCTGTTTGTCTTGGTGTGCTCTTACTTTTTTCGTCTACGATTTTGTTGTCGTTAATGCACTAAAAAGCTTAAAGATAAGTGAAATCTAAATTTACGAACCTGATTATCTATCAAAACGGGATACCCTCAGGTACAAAAAGTACACCATCAGTGGCATTGATTAAAATCTATCAATGATAACACTTCTATGTAAATTATAAAGTTGAATTAAATTAATGATATTTTACAAATAGACAGGGCTGAAAGAGTACTAGTACACTAAATGGTTGCCAATAATTACTGTAACAGATAAGATAAGTCGGAGATAAAAAAAAATATCAAAACAGGAAAGTCGACCGAAAGACCAACGACTGCAAAACACCAAGTTATTTTTATTTGCTTAAAAGGACGCACCTATACCAGCTTTCGATTTGCTTTTAAAAATATATTCGATAGTTTGATCTTGATAAAAAAAAGAATGACACTGGAGAAGTCAATGTTTTCAGCGGAGTTCGTTTTGCTAGGGCTTTCCGTCGTGTTACAAGATAATTAATTGTCTTTGTGTTCGTGTTTTATAGGGTAGTTTCGACTCCTGAAAGAATATTGTTTTTGTCTGTTCCTCTTGTATTATCTGACTTTTTGAAATAAGATTTGTGTTTTTTTCTTATATGATATCTGAATTGTGTGTTTTTTATTTCGGGTTTATATATAATATTTTTGCAAATACCTATATCAACACGATAAATAAATCAAAACAAAAACACACAAATCAAATTTAATTTCGCAAAATATATCTCACTCACTAAAATACATTGTTAAACATAATTCAACATATTAATGGCAGCATCCGGAACGCACTATTACAATCTACATCTTGGTATAGTTCTACAGATTTCAGAAATGCATGTCTCGCTGATGCTATGTCTCTAACTAAGTGAAAAATTATACCTAAGGTGTTATATGAAGAAGCTTTCTCAGGGTTATCAGCAATGAAATAATCTTCTTCTATTGTTACATGTAAGTCTTTAAGAGAATGCTGACATTGATTGATATTATTAAGTTGATAATGACAAAGAAAAGGCAGAGAATGAGCATAAACTGGTGGTATCTGAAAGCCTGTCGTATTTTGTCCAATAAGGAGTTCATTCGGTGTGAACAATGAGTTTTCAATAAACAACATTTCATTTACTAGCAGCAATTTTGTTAATTGAACTATACTCATTTGCATAAACAAATTCAAAACGAATATTTCATTATCAATATTTGAAACATCAAAGTCATTGTAAATTTTTGCGGGTGAACTTTTCAGTAGTGAGTACTGCATGATATCTAGGGCTATTTGGTACTGTTTAGTCTGATAGAAAAATGAAGCTAACACCAGCCATCCAGATACAGCATCTTCACGTGTATTTAGTAACACTTGACTTATACACATTTTGTACTGTTTATAGAGAGATTTGTTATTGTCCATTACATCTAACGGTAGTAACTGGCATCTATTATGACACATTTTTGACATATAGAACGAGCAAAGGTATTTTATATTTGAACTCTTGAGAGACCTTATCACGTGAACCTCCTTTTCGAATGAAGAAGGAATGCTTGAATTGAAACCATCTCTCAAAAAAGCAGTTGGAGATACTACTATTTTCAGACTATTATAAGATGTATAATATAACGTTGGTGTTTCTGTTTGAATTTGAAATGGGAATTCATAAATTTGATTTGAAAATAGGATACATTTCCATCCATAACTGTTTAAAGACTTCAGCTTTTTCAGAAGTGTTTCCCGTGCGCGTTCTTTCATCTTATTCTCAGGAATGAAGTAATGAAATCCAAAACAAAATTGTTTTCATAAAATATGTGCATAGTATGTCTTTACTTTTAATCTCTATCACGTCTTTGAGAAGAATTTTCATCAGAGCATAACACAGTAATTGTGTATGACTGTGTAAAGGCATAGATCAGTAGTCTTTCTACAACGGAAAATGATATTCTCAATTATATTGATCTCAACTGTATAATCGAAGCGTACATTTTAAGACTCCAAAATAATACTTTTACTGATAAATTATGGTACCATTACGTACAACACGACGTTTAAAACTTCAACTATTTTTCTTCTATTTTCCAGTAGCATTTGAAAAAAAACTTGCGACGAGAAAGGAGAACAAGTTCAACAGCTGCATGCATCGTTGTAGATAAGGCTAGAGGTAGGTTAACTATAAGAGGAAAACAACGAAACAACAGAACACTGTAGTGCAACAACAAAAAAACGACAATGCAACATGCATACAAACAAACTTCTTTAGTATAAGATAAAAACTGCCATATTCCTAACTTGGTACAGACATTTTAAGAAGGAAATGGTGGGTTGAATCTGGTTTTATGGCTAGCCAAACCTCCGCTCGCTTTATAGCAATGTTAAACATACCGTTAAAATGACAACATTACATGACGGGAATACAGTACAAATAAATGCAAGAACATCATAGACAAGATAAATACATACATGAATAATATAACGACATGTTATCCACAGTATAACAACGAATAAATAAAATTAATTTAGGACAGTACTGAAAAACAGCTCAAAGGAATTACGAATAATGCCTCTGTATAAACATGATCAAATGAAAACATCGTGTACTAATTGGTAAATATTTTGAAGTTGAAATAGGTTTTAAAAAGTATACTTCATATCATGTCGTTGTATTTAGACACACAAACAGTTAAACGACTAACCACACATTTATGACAAACGGCAATGATGAAAAGCATGAAATTGTATGATTTTGTCTTTCATAGCAATTAGGCGAGTGACTTTAACCATAAAATTTAATTTTTAATGCACCTACCTAACACACGGCTAAATTATATATCATTTGAAAGCTACACATCTGTACTATCTGTTTTGCCCGGTCGTAAAACAATCGTACGGTGCAATTTCCGTCAAATCAAGATCAAAGGTCAAGGACGAATAAGTACATATTTTCTAAGATTTCATCTTGATTGCATAGTATGACTTTATACACTAAATTCATATATGCAAACAATTTAAACTTTTAGCAGAGAGATTAACAGACATTAATCATATGCATTTTAAAATATTTAAAGCGTTTTTTTGCTAGACAGCACATGTTTCCTGAAATTCGAGCAAAAGTTAACAAAATGTGGGAAAACCCAAATTTTTCTATCTGATGCAACTGCTACTCACTTAAAACTAAGTAAAACCCTGTAATGACTATCAAAGAAGTTTTTGACATCATAAATTTCCTAAAATTATGCTTACTTCTAAACAAACAGTAAATCTTAACAACTCATACAGTTGCCCAAATTACCACCATCTGCGAAAAAACAGCTTTTAAGCATTTCTTCCTATTTAAACATTGTATGTTGTCAATATCAGATTTATTCAACAAATTCTTAAGAAATTGAAAAATTTAAAGTAAAAAAATATGTGCGCAAATTTTACTATTGCTTGAAATAAAGGGGGCGAAACTAAGAAATTGCAATCTGCATTTTAACTACCAGACTGAAATAATTTAAACATCTTTCGACTTTTCTAATTGTTTGATTTGTAGCTTTATTATAAATATTGATGTAGTGAAAAGACCTTTTATTTATTAAATGTGAACCATAAAAAAGAAATTGAAGATTTAGACAAACATAAATAGTAAATAAATTGAAATTTCAAAGAAATAGAAAACTAGTAAAAACATTATAAAACATGACTGCTTGATTGCTTTAATTGCGTTGTTCATTGTTTAAATGCATTAATTCATCAAATGAGAATAATTTTAAAGAAAAAAAATCCATTATTACGCAACGATTCTAGTTACAACTAGACTTCCTGAATAGCTGGAAAGACTAGTTCATTTTTCATACCAGGATGACTTCATGCAAGAGTTTCTGATGACGACTGAAAAGAAGCTAGCATTATCTTGAAACTTCACTTTCCACTATATAGATGATGTCATCTCACTGAAAAGTGCCAAATTTGTGACAATGTTGGAATCGTATTTTCCATTCAAATTGAAAATAAAAGACTCAACAGATATAGTTAACTCTATCACGTATCTTGAAATCGACGATGAGGGTTGGTTGAAAACAAGTTTTACGACAAAAGAGAACAGCATAAATCAACCCATAAAACACTCCTTACTACCAAATTATAAAGTTTTCATTTCTATGTAGCAATATTATAGCAACGCCTGCATATCTATACTACTAAAGGAGGAGACCAATTTCCTTGAAAATCCTCTGAAACAATAACAAGTCCGAAATATTTATGATATGACGTATAAAGGTAGGGTTTTGTATTTCCTTAATTTGTCTTTGCATGCTCAGTCGACGTACTGCCCGCGAAATTAAATAAACCTTTTTATTTAAACACTTGCAAAATTGTAACGCGATTTCGCGGAATCTTCTTGTGGAGTATATATCTCCAAGTTGATACAATATTTTAGAACTTGCATTTACTTTCACGATTTTCGTGATAGTGCGTAACTGCTCACAATGAAGATATTAAATAAAGGCAACTATAGTTTACCGCTATTCAATAGTCATCAATCGATTTACTAGTAACTGAAACAAATCCGTGTCACAAACCAAAACCAAGGAAAATGCATCAACTATAAGAGGAACACACCCATATAACAGAAACACTGAACTGCTTTAAAAACAAACGCCAACATACAAAGAAACAGATTAATGGATACCAACTGTCATATGCCTGACTTGGTACAGAACATTTGAAGACAAATGGTGGTTCGAATATGGTTTTAAACCAGAGTTCAAATGCAAAATTGAAATTATCCCTTAGAACATTTTATGGACGCCACTACTAGTTGGTTGACAATTATGAAATATCTATTTCGCCAGATGACGACTGATCAGTTCCAATCGACATAACCAAAATACCATCATCTCTGCCTTGATTGTCACCTACCGAATAAGGCTTGGCACCGAGTTAGGAATTACATAGCCACAAGACGGGTGTCACATGTGGAACATGATCTGCTTACCCTTTGGGAGCCACTGAGTTCACCCCAAATATTTTTGGAGGGTTTGTGTTACTCAATCTGTAGTTTTATATGTTGGGTTTTGTATACTGTTGCTTGTCTTGTTCGTTTTTTGCCGATTTTCATTACTGCAAGTTAATGTCTTCAAAGTAAAATAATACCAAAGGGACATTCAACATCTCAAACCATGAAACAAATAAACTTTGTTAAAACAATGAACAAAATTAAATTAAAGTCCAAGAGACGAACAACAGTCCACAAAACACAGCACACCATGAAAACGATCACTGCCTAAAACAGCAAATGATCTTATGAGGTCAGGAAGGGTATTCAACTTTTTCATTTTTTTATTTCACAACTGCTTATAGTGTTTTACATACACAATGACCTGCATTTGTATTTTAAAAGCTTATGTTGAAAATGATCAAAGCATCTTTTATTCAAATAATTAAAGCGATTAAACTTCTAAACACATTTAATATGACTAACACGATTTTAAACTAAATAAGAAGCAGCAGAATTCTATTTAGTTCGTTTACATCCCGATTTGGACAAGCAAGTGTTTCTTTACAAGGTTGCTTATTTCAATGTTGCCTACGATTCAGTCGCAGAGTCATGTTTGCATTTAAACATGATTACAAAAAGTAAATAAGTTTGACTTTGTAAAAAACATATTTTTTCCACAATTAGCTCGTATATATTTTTTCGAACTTTAAATACCCCTTCTTTTATTATGGAAAATCATTCTCCTCCCTGAGATTGACAATAAGCGATGTGCTATCTTAACATAGAATAACAAAATGATCACTATTTGCAGATGGCAGATTTTTGGGCAACTGCACACACTTCAATACAAGGCTGTTCTATGAACAATAATTAATAATTGCATCTTAAAATTACAAAACAAATATTCCTTGACCTAAAACATATACATTTATTTATTTTTTTAGCATACAAATATCGATTCCCCAAGATATATTTTGCTTTTGGAACAATTTTTCATTTTTTTAGGATTTATGCTAAATTTCAATTTTTCGGGAAATATTGCGCATCTAACCTCTTATGTTTTGTTTGATTTGGAAATAATGTATCATGTTCCATAAAGTTCATAGGATCTTTTGGAAAATTTTATGGTACAAGAATTAGAAAATGACTTTTTGTTTAGTAATCGCAAAAAATGGAATGTTTATTCATGACCTTTGACCTTGATTTAACATAAAATGCACCGTACGATTTTTTTACGACCGGGCAAAACAGAAAGTACAGGTTATTAGCTTTCGAATGATATATAATACAGCCGTGTGTTAGGTAGTCGCATTAAAGTCGTTAACTAAGCGTCTTTTTGAAATAAGTCACTCGCCTAAATGGTGAACATATAAATCATAACATTTATGTTCAAGTTGAATGTAAGAAATATAAACTTGGAACTTATAATTGCTAAATGAGAATGGGGAATATCGAAATGTTGAGATAGAAATGAAAAATCTGAAAGTAAAAATTATATGTCAAATTAAGTTAAAAAAAGTTGAATATGTTAAATATTCTTGTATGACTATGTTTAACCATTAAAACACCTAATTGAAATTGAAAAACGAAAATTAGTTTCCTGATTAAAATCGACAAAACATATTGCTTTTAAATAATTGTCTTCGAGTGCTCTTATTAGCAAATATCTTGTTCATATGCAACTATCTTGACTCCAAGAGCTCTTTTTAGTTCTTTGGCAATTTATAGCTGAATTTGAGGGTAACTCGTGATGAAATAAAGTTAAAACAAACTTGGAAGTTCGATATCGGTAACTACTGAAAGACAAATTAAATGAACTATAATTATAATATCTATTTTTTCGTCTCATTTGTAATGTATTCCTATCAAGTAGTGTATACATTTAAACAATTGTGTTTAACACTGCCATATGATATAAGCGGGATGTTTGGTTAGTCTTTAAACAAGATTCAACCCACCAAGTTTCTTAAGATGTTCTGTTCCAAGTCAGAAATATTGCAGTTATTATCTAATAGTCTGTTTCTATGTATGTTTGCGTTTGGTTTGTTGCACTTTTATTTTTATGTTGTTCAATTGTTCACCTCCTCTTAAAGGTGGTGTATGTCAGTCGTTTTTATTTTGTAACCCTAATTTGGTTTCTTCCAACCGATTGATGACGTTTGAAACAGCCGTATAAAGTAAAATAACAAAAATATTGTCATACCTGTATCAAGTATTTTCCTGGAAGATCGGTATATTTGATATTTTACTTTTCAAACTGTTCCGTTTTTTCAAGTATCGTTGTCATTCCAACATATTGTTGCGGTTGCCTAATTAATTGCAACACAAAGATAATTAATCAATAGACGAAACATGCACATGCCTTGTTAATGGCCTGGATAGCCCGAGATTACTGCCCTTTTTTATTATTACTTTGTCCTCATTGCCTATATACGTGATCCATCGGTATAGACTTATAATCTGCTAGAAAAACCGGAGTTACCATTTTGTATACTTTCTTCATTAATCTTTAATTATTCGCATTTAGTATAAAAACATCATAAACTTGGTAGAAAAAGGACTTTGTTTTACTGAAGGTACGTCAAAAACAACTTTGTAACCTTTTTATAAGTGCCATAATATAATTTCAATTTGGGTTATTAGGTTATATTGTACGAAGCACTAGGTACAAGTTACTTAATAAATTTGACATAACATAAGGGATATTTGTTGATTTTGATATTTTATGGCGGCTATCTTAAAAAAAAGCGGCCATTTTGAATTTTCGAGGAGGACTCATAGCTTATGTTTTTTAAAACACCATGCACTATTACCTTTCAAAATCGTACCATAAATTTGACTCTAAATAGATGATATATATTGATTTGGATATTTTATAAATGCCATCTTGGAAAAGCCGCTGTTTTGAAACCCTGATCATATGATCACGAAGTAATTAGAACAAATTCATTTCTTGTTAACATGAACAAAGTTGAGAATGGTAAGTGCAAATTAAGGATTTGCATAGCAAGCGTTTACTCTCCTTAAATCGAACAAACATATCATTTAAGAAAAACAAGTCAACTATATTTTACATCGCATCGAAAAGCTATATGGTATTTTTTTATATAAATTTACTGTTTGTAAAAGTAAGAATTATTCTATCATGTCTATTACTAAGGATTTTCTTATCCCAGGAATAGATAACCTTAGCCGTATTTGGCACCACTTTATAGAGTTTTGGGTCATCAATGCCCTTCAACTTTGTACTTGCTTGACTTTCTTTACTATTTTGATCTAAGCGTCACTGCTGAGTCTTATATAGACGAAATGCATGTACATATATAGTGTATTACATTATAAGCCTTGTATCTTTGATAACTATTAGCATGTCGAAATGTCCTATTGTAATGTTTTGTGTATTTCTCTGTCCTGAATGTTCTTGCTTCTATTTGTACTGTAGTCTTGTCTTGCAATGTTGTCATTTTAGTGTTATATATAAAATTGCGATAAAAGCGCAAGGTTTGACCGGCCGCAAAATCAGGTTCAACCCACCAATTTTTCTTAGAATGTCCTGTTCCACATCTGGAAGATGGCAGTTTTTTAAAGTTCGTTTCTGTGTGTGTGGCAATGTCGTATTGGTTTTTTTTTTTTGTCGCACTTGAGTGTTTATGTTGCTACGTTGTTTTCCTCTTCTAGTATTTACCTCAGTTTTAGTTTTTTAACTCGGATTTGTTTTCTCTCAAGCGATTTATGACTTTCGAACAACGGTATACTACTATTTCCTTAAATTAAGCCAGGTCAGTTTACCTGCTCACCGAATAATGAATCCATATTTAATGGCTTAAATTCAAGCAAACTAGACTAATAGCAGCCTTGAAGATAGGTCGACACTTTTTTTTTGGTAATTACCTTATGTTTTTGGTTGTTTGTTTTTTTTGACGGAAGATCATCATTTAACTGTCAAGATAAATAAACAGAGTAAAAGTGCAGTTCAAATAATACTTGATATTTCCAGGTTGCTCTTATATGATATTATTGAATTATTGTTTTACACGTCCTAGTTCGTCATGTAGAATCTATAGATATATTCAATACATAATGAGGGAAAATGATACAACAAAAGCTTACATCACATAGGAATTACACATATCCACCACAAATCAAATCAATGACCTCGTAGATTAATTATAGTTTATGCAATGCTCTTCAACTTCGTTCTTGATTTGGCCTTTTTAACATTTTTTTATTCAAGCGTCAATGATAAATGTTTTGTAGAAGAAACGCGCGTCTGATGCAAATATATAATGTTAATCCTGGTATCTGTTATGAGTTTATTTTGAAAAACGTCTGGACTAAGTAAGGCGTACTCGAAGATAATAACTTAAAGAAGAAGCCATTGTTTTATAACAACTATATAACCCTGTACACAGGTCATTGCTGTCATCTACAGCAGTCAATGAAGTATTTAACTCTGACTCATAGGGTGAGGATTAAGTGACAATACCAGATACAGTATACTGAATTCCAATAATATATTTCTACTACAGCAGTCCCTTGTGAAAAAACGAGATATTTCTTCTTGATTTAGATATAATGATAATAATAATAGGAGATGTGGGTAATACGACAAAACACATCAATTAAAAGATAAAATAACAAGCAATCTGAATACGTTATTGATCGTCCCCAGTCCTTGGCTGTCATCAACATTCAACAATGTATATTGAGTTTCTAGAGGCACCTCCACACATACGATTTGTTTCACCAGCACATGCCATGTTACAATCTGAATCTGGTACTTTTGGATAACGTTGGTTTTTGAGTTTGTTCCCGCAAAGACAATATGTCCGATACTAAACGAAAAAGAAATTGTAATGCATGAAGTTAATATTGATATACCTGTATATGATATACAAATAAAGGCAACAGTAGTATACTGCTGTTCAAAACTCATAACTTGAAATCCATGGACAAAAAACTAAATCGGGGTAACAAAGTAAAACTGAGGGAAACGCATTAAATATAAGAGGAGAACAACGACACAACATTAAAATGTAACACACATAAAAAAGGACTAAGCATTAGACAAAATCCTATGAGAATAACAAATATAACATCAAAACCAAATACATGAACGACACAACGAAAACACAACGTTAAAATGTAACACACACAGAAACGAACTATAATATTACAATGGTCATATTCCTGACTTGGTACAGGACATTTTTAAAGGAAAAACTGGTGGGTTGAACCTGGTTTTGTGGCATGCCAAACCTCTCTCTTTTATGGCCATGTGAAATATTACATTAAAATGACAACACAACATTACACGACTACAATATGAATAAATAGGAGAACACAATTGACAAAGAAACACACGAATAATAGCTAACAAAAGGCAACAAGTTTAAAATTTCAATACGCCAGAAGTGCATTTTGTCCACACAAGACTTACTAGTGACGCCTATTTACAAATGTTTGAAAGCCGAAACAAGTACAAAGTTGAACTGCATTGAGGACCAAAGGTTCAAAAAAGATGTGCCAAAAACGGCCAGGAGTTTCTGTTAGGTACCAGAACATCCCTATCATTTAGAATAATTTATACTTTTGCAAACAGTAAATCTTATAAAATGACTACACAAAAGATATAGAATAAAACAGAAGTATTAACTAATTACAGGAAACAACCGAAATACATTACATAACCCGACAAAATGCATCACAAAAAATCGGCACAAAACAAAAGAAAAGAAATCTAAGTATATCAAAAATTGAATACTAAGTCTATATATTCATTTAACAAAGCAAAGTCACATTGATTAACTTAATATTTTTTTTATTTTTTATATATAAATTCTATTAATTTGTATCTGTTTTATATATGTATCAGCTTTGCCTTGATTGTGTTTAAGATATTAATATCAATAAAAGTATTACTCAATTCGACACTAATGTCCAGTTGTAATTACGTATTAGATTTTTTGTTTAGAAAAAGTTAGTGTGATATCATTATTACCTGCAACCCCGTGTATTTATATTCTTTACAATGTTCACGGCATTTGTCCAAGGTTATAGAATCCCCCAAATCCGACATTTTATATTTGAGATGTCTACCACCATCATCTTTGTAACATCCAATATAACCTAAAATATAAACAAAACATTTCTTAAAACAATAGTATTAAAATTATACAAAGTTATTCGTTGCTATTTTTTTCTTACCGTATTTCGGATCAATAATTTTGTTTATTGTCGTATTTGACAAATAATTTTCTATAAACTGAAGTTTTTGTTCAATAATGTAGAGAAGGAGGGACCAAGTAAATAACGACCTTCCGGTCAAATATCTTTTTCTATTAAAAGTTCCGACAATCATGTTTGGTTTCAAAATGTTAAATTGATTTAAAAGAACGATTCCATTTCAAAGATGCAAGCGCACAACGACTTTTACATTGTTACTTAAACTTATATATGCATAGTCATTTTTTTAATTGTTAACTTTATGAAGAAATTATCAACGAGTTTTATCTGATGTATACAAACCATCACTTTTTGGATCAGTTTTTTTAAGCAAACTATTTACAACTTTTCTGAGGTCTGTTAATCTGGATTTAATTGCAAAAATGCTGTCGCTATTGTTCTTCGAAACTGCCTTTATTTTGCTCAACTGATGGTCCATCCCTTTATTAATCCAGTTCGATTTAGAATTGTCTATTAGAAAGCCTCTAACTGGTATGTCTTTCCCTGCATTCAATGTAAGTGTAACAGGTTTGCGTCTCCCTAGACTTGCAACAACTGAAAACTTTACAAATACAACAAGAACTACATAGGTCTTCATTCTGTCGGTCGACCTCAACAATACCAGGAAAAATCGATTGAAAAAACATTTCTAAATGATGAAAAGGTAATATCCTTATTGCATGCAAATGTATCGATTACTTGTTCGACTGTTATGTGATATCTTAGACTTATTGTTTTCAAATGTCAACAATGTTACAAACTTGTGGTAGTAAATGACAGAATTGAATTAAAAAAATATCAAAGGTACCACTTATTACAAATTAACATTCTTTAATTATATCGTAAAAATGACCGAATGCACCCAGAATTGAGTTTACATGTATATGAATTTATGGATCATGACAAAGGATATGTGTTTATATTCCGGCTACTTCGGACACATATATATTATTTATTTATTATTATGTTATCTTACTAAAACAACTTTGGATTAAATGCACTTTTAATTACCACTGGAAAACGACAGGTCTGGTCGAGAGGGAAACGCTCCTTTTCAATAGACCAATCTATTCAATCCACTATCCAGATTATGTTGAGTTATTTCGGATGAATGGACAACGTTTCTGGTCTTTCTCGGTGCGACGTCAAAATTGTTTATTTGAAAAATATTCATACTTGTTGTAGTCTTAAAAGATTGAAAACATACAAATAAAAATCAACATATATACTAAAAGCCGAACCTTGATCAATGTTATTTTCTTTATTCTACTGTAAACATGTACCAACTTTTCACAGCTTTACGTCATCTTTGATGAGTGTATTTACAAGTCGGTGCCACTGCTTGTGCAGTTTTAATTCCCGAGGGTATCACCATCCCAGTAGTCAGCACTTCTGTATTGACTTGAGTTATCATTGAAATGTTCATAATTATAAATTGACTGTTTACTAAAACTTTAAAGTTGTATACAATAAAAAGGCTTTTCTACTTCAAAAATAGATTAATTTAGCTATATTAAGGACAAATTTAGGGAACTGTGGTTCTCAATGCTCTTCAACTTCGTACTTGTTTTTTGAATTTTTGCCATTCTTTTATTCGCGCGTCACTGATGAGTATTTTGTATTCGAAATGCGCGTCTTGTGCAATTATTTATTTTGTAAATATTTCATGGTGTATTTTTCTTTGTTGTGATGTAACACATTTTGCAGATACGGGTGAATGTTGGTACTTATCTAAGCGTTTAAACCTGCTGCATTTGTGTGCATCTGTCCTAAGTTAGGAATCTGATGTTAAGTAGTTGTAGCTTGTTCATGTGGTTCATAAGTGTTTCTCGTTTTTTGTTTTTTTCATGTATATTAGACCGTTGGTTTTTCCGTTAAAATGGTTTACACTAGTCATTTTGGGGCCCTTTATAGCTTGCTATTCGATGTAGACCAAGGCTCCGTGTAAAAGGCAGTACTTTGACCTGCACGTGTAATGGTTTACTTTTACAAATTTTGAATTGCATGGAGAGTTTCTGATTGTATAATAAAATAGGTAGCAATATTTGAATATTATGACTAAAAAATTTTGTTCGCATCAATTTAGAGTGCCAGCATGTCATTTTTTTATTCAAAATATTGAATCGTAAACAAAATTCAGTAGTTTTCATACCCCAGACTGACTCATATAATAAAATTATTTGTCTGCAACAACCAAAACTGACCATATAAGCATTTTATTATGTAAATCTATATAGCCGCATAGTAAATGAGTTATATTTTCATGTAAGGGTTGATTGTATAATAAAATATATAGGTAGCATTATTTGAATATTATGACTAAATAATTTTGTTCGCATCAATTTAGAGTGCCAGCATGTCCTTTTTTTATTCAAAATATTGAATTGTAAACAAAATTCAGTAGTTTTAATACCTCAGACTGACTCATATAATAAAATTATTTGTCCGCAACAACCAAAACTGACCATATAAGCATTTTATTATGTAAATCTATATAGCCGCATAGTAAATGAGTTATATTTTCATGTAAGGGTTGATTGTATAATGAAAAAGGTAGAAATATTTGAATATTATGACTAAAAATTTTGTTCGCATCAATTAAGAGTGCCAGCATGTCCTTTTTTTATTCAAAATATTGAATCGTAAACAAAATTCAATAGTTTTCATATCTCAGACTGACTCATATAATAAAATTATTTGTCCGCAACAACCAAAACTGACCATATAAGCATTCTAGTATGTAAATCTATATAGCCGCATAGTAAATGAGTTTTTATATTTTCATGTAAGGGTTGATTGTATAATAAAATATATAGGTAGCATTATTTGAATATTATGACTAAATAATTTTGTTCGCATCAATTTAGAGTGCCAGCATGTCCTTTTTTTATTCAAAATATTAAATTGTAAACAAAATTCAGTAGTTTTCATACCTCAGACTGACTCATATAATAAAATTATTTGTCCGCAACAACCAAAACTGACCATATAAGCATTTTATTATGTAAATCTATATAGCCGCATAGTAAATGAGTTATATTTTCATGTAAGGGTTGATTGTATAATAAAATAGGTAGCAATATTTGAATATTATGACTAAAAAATTTTGTTCGCATCAATTTAGAGTGCCAGCATGTCCTTTTTTTATTCAAAATATTGAATCGTAAACAAAATTCAGTAGTTTTCATACCTCAGACTGACTCATATAATAAAATTATTTGTCCGCAACAACCAAAAACTGACCATATAAGCATTTTATTATCTAAATCTATATAGCAGCATAGTAAATGAGTTATATTTTCATGTAAGGATTCATTGTATAATGAAAAAGGTAGCAATATTTGAATATTATGACTAAAAAATTTTGTTTGCATCAATTGAGAGTGCCAGCATGTCCTTTTTTTATTCAAAATATTGAATATTGAAACAAATTTCAGTAGTTTTCTAACCTCAGACTGACTCGAATTAAAACCAAAACAGACCATAATAGCGCTATATATAGCTGCATAGTAAATTAGTTAAATATCCATGTAAAGATAGCAATATTTGAACATTTAAATTGACGAGATGGTACAAATGTACATATATATTACACTTTATTGATATCCCTTTCAATACACTGTACAATTTAAGTTTTTTTTATCATTTGTCAAAACAGAATCTTATCATGTTAATCCAAGGCAAACAAGGTGAATTTCGATTAAAAATAATGTATTAAATGCACCGAGTTGTTAGGAATTCGAAGAGACAATTATAAATGGGGAACGAAAGAACGTAAACCATGATGTTTATATCCCATCATATAAAAATATTCTCCCGATGTCTCGGATAACTTTTCTTTCCGTATCGATATTTGCACATGTAACTTTTGAAAGGAAAATATATAAAATCTGCCAATCAGTAAAGTTAATGGACTTAATGAAAGTGATTTTGTGTAATTTAATATTTCGAATTAAAAGAGTTTTTGAATTGTTCTGGTTTGAAACACATATACGTAAAGTATTAAGACTAAAGGTCGTTTTTATAAAATAAATGTGCAAATGAACTTGAAGTTTATTTCTAAATTTACCCAATCAGTTAACGCGAAAAGTAAACGTGCGTTTACTTTCAAGTGCACGTAAAAATACACTTGTAAAATCTGTACTAAACGCCCGTTTACTTTTAAGTGCAAGTAAAAATAAATTTGAAGAATTCTGAAGTAAACGCTCGTTTACTACTGACTAAACGGACACAAAGTAAACGCCCGTTTACTAGGGTAGACATTAGAAATTTCCATTTCGACCACGTTAACGTAATTATAGAAAACGTGCGTTTACTAGTAAACGGGAGATTTAAAGTTAACTAACGAAATATGTGCACGCGGCGTTAACTTGCGTTTACTTTATGTAATGCTTGGTCTGCACCCAACTGTAGATTGACAATAAAACGGCACTGTTCTATAAGTAATGGATGTTTTCGGCTAAAAGTCCTAGCAGGATAAAGACCTTTTGAAAGTGTATGTATACTACAGAAGAATTTAAAATCTTTGTCTATTTGTGTCCTGAAACGCCACAACGATTCCTCGGTTTCTTGGACGGCAACTTTAACTGTTTTCTTCCTTTGAATGTAAGTTGGGAAATGACCTGTACTCAGGTAAGTATCAAAGTCTGACAATCTATAATTGTCCAATATTCTATGTATATCAGGAATTAATCCAAGCTGGTGTTTAACACAGTTATATTTAAATTCCATAGCTCGGGTAAGAAATATCTGCTTTGGAAGCATTGAGTCTTTCATTAATACTAACTTTCCAAGAAATAATAATTTCCGTTCATCTATGTATGACTCGGCGGACTTCCATCCAATCAACGCATTTACCATATCAGATCTAGTTTGCCTTGGTAGTCCCTGTATAGATTTACACACATATCGATGTGCACGTTCTAGTAATAAAATCTCGGTGTTGGTAATTTCGGTCCACAATTCACATCCAAAAAAAGCTTTCGTGAAACATACCTAACGAACTATACGGTTACAAGTGTCAATACTGATAATAGAAGGATGTAAACCTGATTTGATCAACCCTAATGCTGAAGATCTTAATGTTCTGCAGGCTTAAAGTGTTCTGTCCATAGAATTAAGGTTACTGTTCAATAGGACTCCTACGTGCCTAGCGGAAATTTCCAATTGTATGCTGCTGTTGTACAGTAGAATATCCGTAAGTTGTTTTGATTTGGAAAAATTAAGTTGAATGCTTTTTAGTGGATTAAACTTAAATTTCCAATCAATGCTATAATTTTCGCAAATTGTAACCATCGTCTGCATGTTAAACCAGTTAGTACTGATCAAAGCGATATCATCTGCTTGAACGGGTGATGAAATATGAATGTCCGTTACGAGTATGCCACGTCTACAATCGGAAAGCTCTTCTAACAAGTCATTAATGTATAACAAATACAATTTAGATGATAAGCTGCTCCCTTGGCGAACACCTCGATAAACTGGGAAGAAACGTGAGATTTGTCCGTTGTAAAGAACTGCACTTTTAGCGTCCGAGTACATATTAGCTATAAGCAACCATAATTTTCCAGTTACTCCATATTCAAGCAGTTTGTACAACAATCCGTTGTGCCAAACAGTGTCAAATGCTTTTGTTGAATCAAGTAAAACAACTATAACTTTTCCAAGTCTTTCAATATGGTGATAAATGGATTCATGAATATTGAATGATGTATGTAAACACGATAGACACTGCTGATATGCCGTTTGCTGTGGGTTTGGAAAGCATTTGTTTTTTTTTTTCAATTCAAGTTTTAAATCAATGATTTTGTCAAACACTTTTCTACGAAAGCCGAGAAGGCTCACCTATAATTCAGAATTCAACATTCGGAATTCAGCATTCAGAATTCAGAATTCAGAATTCGGAATTCAGAATTCGGAAATATTCGTTTTATAATGTTTTAAACTTAGTTATTATTGTAATAATTACTATTTGTTTTCATTGTGATATGAACATTCATTAATATCTGTCTTTATATCATCTACTCCTTCTTATATAAAGAAATTCTATTCATTTGTCCATTGCATAATCTATATAGGAGGGTTTGCTTTCATTTCATCTTTGTGTGTTTACTGGTTTGAAATCGACCCCTGTAATGGTTTTAACTTCTACCCTTACCACCATCCCAACATACACCACTACGCTGTTTATATTCCTTGTCTTTATTTACTATCTAAAAACATGCACGTTCATCAAACCCGAAAATATCTTATTTCGAACAAAAAGTGAAAATCCTATTAGCGTTAAAATTAATTATAGAATTACATAAAACTTAGGTAGTAAAAGCTTTTTCATGATCGAAAGAGAATTTCTCTGGCAAAACTTTGTAGAAAAATTATTCTCAATTATCCGTATTTTGACATGTAGATACGGACCTTCATATAGTTTATATCTATAATTTGAAAGGGATTATTCAAGGGAAAAAAGCAAGACGACAAACAGGTGACGCGGATTCTAGCATTTTTTCTTGCTTTGGGCTTGCTCTCTCTCAACACTATAGTACATGCCTATGAGTCTAACTACAATCCCTTTTTTGTCATTAACCCTTGTATAAACGCATGTTCCTGGTCCGAGACCACAATTGTCGTCCCTTGGTTTTCGTTGTTCACGAATATATAGTCCCTAGTGTTGACAGTGGGTTACTTGCCATTGATTTTTATACCCCTTCCAAATTAATTTCTCCATGTTTAATGCCTCAAATTGCAAGAAGGGGGGGGGGGGGTGAAATTACATTAAAAACATTTGGGTCCAGAATTTTAAAGGAAAGTAGTGATTTGGTCCAGCTGAAAAAGGTTGAAAATTAGCACTTCGGAAGCTGTCAAAAGATTTCAAGACGCCCTTAACATAAAATTGTCCATATTTTGAGTTAGAGCCGATGAAGTTTTCTATAATTTTGATATAATTTGTCCCAAAAGTAGTACAACACACTGTAAAAGTTTCTTTGAGAAAGCGTAGGTGGGATTTTTTTTATTTTCATTTATGTTCTAAAAGAAATGCACTACGAAATAATTGTGTTCTCGGACCTATTAGAGGTGAAATCTGTAAATATAGAATCTGTACTTTGGCAACTTCCCTAAATGTTTTGATGGTGTCAATTTGTCAAATAGCATGAAACTAAAGGATTTAAACTTTAATTTTATAGAGTTTCTGCAAAAATGACCAATTTTGGCATTTTATGGTCAAAATAGGCATTTATAGCTTTTTCAATATTGATGCATCAATGGCATCCTGACTTTCTATCTGACAGGTTTTCATGTGTCAATATTTGTGTTTCTATGCCTTTATCTAGTTCTTTTACTTATTTATGAACTCTGAATCTACAGAAATAGTTAACAAAGGTACCAGGATTATAATTTAGTACGCCAGACGCGCGTTTCGTCTACATAAGACTCATCAGTGACGCTCATATCAAAATATTTATAAAGCTAAACAAGTACAAAGTTGAAGAGCATTGAGGATCCAAAATTCCAAAAAGTGTGCCAAATACGGGGCTAAGGTAATTTATGCCTGGAAATAAGAAAATCTTAGTTTTTCGAAAAATTCAACTTTTGTAAACAGGAAATTTATAAACATGACCACATTATTGATATTCATGTCAACACCGAAGTGTTGACTACTGGGCTGGTGATACCCTCGGGACGAAACTTCCACCAGCAGTGGCATCGACCCAGTGGTGTAAATAGTTATCAAAGGTACAGGATTATAATTTAGTACGCCAGACCGCGTTTCGTCTACATAAGACTCATCAGTGACGCTCATATCAAAATATTTATAAAGCCAAACAAGTACAAAGTGAAGGCATTGAGGACCAAAATTCCAAAAGTTGTGCAAATACGGCTAAGGTATCTATGCCTGGAAATAAGAAAATCCTTATTTTTTTCGAAAAATTCAAACTTTTGTAAACAGGAATTTAAAAATGACAACATTATTGATATTCATGTCAAACCGAAGTGTTACTACTGGGCTGGTGATACCTCGGGGACGAAACGTCACCAGCAGTGGCATCGACCCAGTGGTGTAAATAGTTATCAAAGGTACCAGGATTATAATTTAGTACGCCAGACGCGCGTTTCGTCTACATAAGACTCATCAGTGACGCTCATATCAAAATATTTATAAAGCCAACAAGTACAAAGTTGAAGAGCATTGAGGATCCAAAATTCCAAAAGTTGTGCAATACGGCTAAGGTAATTTATGCCTGGAAAAAGAAAATCCTTAGTTTTTCGAAAAATTCAAACTTTTGTAAACAGGAAATTTATAACATGACCACATTATTGATATTCATGTCAACACCGAAGTGTTGACTACTGGGCTGGTGATACCCTCGGGGACGAAACTTCCACCAGCAGTGGCATCGACCAGTGGTGTAAATAGTTATCAAAGGTACCAGGATTATAATTTAGTACGCCAGACGCGCGTTTCGTCTACATAAGACTCATCAGTGACGCTCATATCAAAATATTATAAAGCCAAACAAGTACAAAGTTGAAGAGCATTGAGGATCCAAAATTCCAAAAAGTTGTGCCAAATACGGCTAAGGTAATCTATGCCTGGAAATAAGAAAATCCTTATTTTTTCGAAAAATTCAAACTTTTGTAAACAGGAAATTTATAAATGACACATTATTGATATTCATGTCAACACCGAAGTGTTGACTACTGGGCTGGTGATACCCTCGGGGACGAAACGTCCACCAGCAGTGGCATCGACCCAGTGGTGTAAATAGTTATCAAAGGTACCAGGATTATAATTTAGTACGCCAGACGCGCGTTTCGTCTACATAAGACTCATCAGTGACGCTCATATCAAAATATTTATAAAGCCAAACAAGTACAAAGTTGAAGAGCATTGAGGATCCAAAATTCCAAAAAGTTGTGCCAAATACGGCTAAGGTAATCTATGCTGAAATAAGAAAATCCTTATTTTTCGAAAAATTCAAACTTTTGTAAACAGGAAATTTATAAATGACCACATTATTGATATTCATGTCAACACCGAAGTGTTGACTACTGGGCTGGTGATACCCTCGGGGACGAAACGTCCACCAGCAGTGGCATCGACCAGTGGTGTAAATAGTTATCAAAGGTACCAGGATTATAATTTAGTACGCCAGACGCGCGTTTCGTCTACATAAGACATCAGTGACGCTCATATCAAAATATTTATAAAGCCAAACAAGTACAAAGTTGAAGAGCATTGAGGATCCAAAATTCCAAAAAGTTGTGCCAAATACGGCTAAGGTAATCTATGCCTGGAAATAAGAAAATCCTTATTTTTTCGAAAAATTCAAACTTTTGTAAACAGGAAATTTATAAAATGACACATTATTGATATTCATGTCAACACCGAAGTGTTGACTACTGGGCTGGTGATACCCTCGGGGACGAAACGTCCACAGCAGTGGATCGACCAGTGGTGTAATAGTTATCAAAGGTACCAGGATATAATTTAGTAGCAGACGCGCGTTTCGTCTACAAAGACTCATCAGTGACGCTCATATCAAAATATTATAAGCAAACAAGTACAAAGTTTGAAGAGCATTGAGGATCCAAATTCCAAAAAGTTGTGCCAAATACGGCTAAGGTAATCTATGCTGGAAAAAGAAAATCCTTAGTTTTCGAAAATTCAAACTTTTGTAAACAGGAAATTTATAACATGACCACATTATTGATATTCATGTAAACGAAGTGTTGACTATGGGTGGTGATACCTCGGGGACGAAATGTCACAGCAGTGCATCGACCCAGTGGTGTAATGTATTCAAAGGTACAGGATTATAATTTAGTACGCAGCGCGGTTTCGTTACATAAGACTCTCAGTGACGCTATACAAAATATTTATTAAAGCAAACAAGTACAAGTTGAAGAGCATTGAGGATCCAAAATTCCAAAAAGTTGTGCCAAATCGGCTAGGTATCTATGCCTGGAAATAAGAAAATCTTATTTTCGAAAAATTCAAATTTTGTAAACAGGCCCATATGATTTATGTAAAAATGGACACTAGTTGATACCCTAATGTCCACATGGCAAGACTGTGTTAGACAATAGATTGTTAGTACCCTCGTTCGTAAAGTACTATCAGTGCGACATAAAATATTTATAAGCCAAACAAGTTACAATTGTAAAGCATTGGTCAAAATCATTAGCCATATCAATATATTATGCTAAAAAGTAAAATTTATTATTTAGATAAAATTCCAAATTGTAAACTAGGAATTTACTAAATAGAAAACATTTTGAATATTCATTTGTATACCAATCACCGAAGTTTGACTACTGGGCTGGTGATACCCTCGGGACGAAACTTCCACCAGCAGTGGCATCGACCAGTGGTGTAAATAGTTATCAAAGGTACCGGATTATAATTTAGTCGCCAGACGCGCGTTTCGTCTACATAAGACTCATCAGTGACGCTATATCAAATTTTATAAAGCCAAACAAGTACAAAGTTGAAGAGCATTGAGGATCAAAATTCCAAAAAGTTGTGCCAAATACGGCTAAGGTAATCTATGCCTGGAAATAAGAAAATCTTTTTTCGAAAAATTCAACTTTTGTAAACAGAAATTTATAAATGACCACATTATTGATATTCATGTCAACACGAAGTGTTGATACTGGGTGGTGATACTCGGACGAAAACTCACCAGCATGCATCGACATGGTGTAAATAGTTATAAAGGTCAGGATTATAATTGTACGCCGAACGCGCGTTTCGTTACATAAGGACTCATCAGTGACGCTCATATCAAAATATTTATTTAAAACCAAACAAGTACAAAGTTGAAGAGCATTTGAGATCAAAATTCCAAAAAGTTGTGCCAAATACGGCTAAGGTAATTATGCCTGGAAATAAGAAATCCTTATTTTTCGAAAAATTCAAACTTTTGTAAACAGGAAATTTATAAAATGACCACATTATTGATATTCATGTCAACACCGAAGTGTTGACTACTGGGCTGGTGATACCACAGAAAAAAAGATTATCTCAGACAATATGTGCAAAATGTGTTGTATAAATGACCCTTGTCTAACGCCCTGTTTGGATGAAGTAAAAAGTGGGGAGCTTGGTAGATAAAATTTGAAGTCCATAATAAAGACCTCACTAAATTTGTATCAAAAGCACTTTACAATGTCTATTGTACCTGTTCCATTTCACATAATATCAAACTTTTGTAAACAGGAAATTTATAAAATGACCACATTATTGATATTCATGTCAACACCGAAGTGTTGACTACTGGGCTGGTGATACCACAGAAAAAAAGATTATCTCAGACAATATGTGCAAAATGTGTTGTATAAATGACCCTTGTCTAACGCCCTGTTTGGATGAAGTAAAAAGTGGGGAGCTTGGTACATAAAATTTGAAGTCCATAATAAAGACCTCACTAAATTTGTATCAAAAGCACTTTACAATGTCTATTGTACCTGTTCCATTTCACATAATATCTTTCTTTTCTTCTGTAGGATAGCAAGTGATTTAAATATATTAAGCCTGTTGAGAATAAATTGCATGCAAGTTTTTCCCTAAAAAGGCAAAAATCTTTGTATCAGACCATACTGTTTGTAAGAAAAGTTAATTGCAAGAGTCTTTTTGTGCTCAGATTTGTTGTATCATGTCACATGAGTATAGAAATGATAAAAAAGACACAAATTTTTATTTCTTATGGCCTCAGTATGCATTTTTTAATGTAAATATATGGCACCGCCTAAATTGACCCTAATTTTTTTCCAGTCTTACTTGGCCTAAGACCCTTTTAAACTAATATGATATGTTATTTGTAACTTTTCTTTCCATTTAAAGTACTTTCAATACATATGAAAGGATCATTTATAACCAAAAAGCTTCACAAATTTAAAATTGCTGGAAAATATTACATCTTCATGTAAGGCTCCCCTTCATTGAAAAACCTCAATTTTTAGGCGCAGGCTCATATAAATTTTACTTTTGAATAATTATGCCAAGTCTGATAAATCAAATGAGTACTCTATTGCTTTTAGTACTGAATAAGTTATATATTAAGGCATTTAAAAATTATTTTTTTGCAATATTTTAATTTTTAAAGCCCCAAATGTTGATAGTTGAAATTTTTCAATTTTAACGTCAAAATTTTACGCGCAAAGATGAGTATAGAACTTAACTTATTGTCTATAATATACATCCTATTGTCATGAAACTTTGTAAGCAGTGTTATAATATATTAAGCTTCTGTCATACCAAGTTTTTCTAAGATTTGTCAACTCTTTCTATCCTATTAGGTCCGAGACCACAATTGTCGTCCCTTGATTTTCGTTGTTGACGAATATAGTCCCTAGTGTTGACAGTGGGTTACTTGCCATTGATTTTTATACCCCTTCCAAATTAATTTCTCCATGTTTAACATGTTTAATGCCTCAAATTGCAAGAAAGGGGGGGGGTGAAATTACACTAAAAACATTTGGGTCCAGAATTTTAAAGGAAAGTAGTGATTTGGTCCAGCTGAAAAAGGTTGAAAATTAGCACTTCGGAAGCTGTCAAAAGATTTCAAGACGCCCTAAACATAAAATTGTCCATATTTTGAGTAAGAGCCGATGAAGTTTTCTATAATTTTGATATAATTTGTCCCAAAAGTAGTACAACACACTGTAAAAGTTTCTTTGAGAAAGCGCAGGTGGGATTTTTTTTATTTTCATTTATGTTCTAAAAGAAATGCACTACGAAATAATTGTGTTCTCGGACCTTCTGAAGGGAATTTACTAGTTCCGTGAAAGATGTTTGATTGTAAAAAAAAGTTCAGAGATATATTATATCCTATATTTATTTACAATCCCCTTTCCACTGACGTTATAAAAACGTGTACATGTACATATCTTGCTGAGAAAGGCTATATCAATTTCCCGCGATTTTTACTAGTGGTGAAAGCAAACTTACACAATACTGAGTATACATACATAAATGCAACACAACAAGTTTGAACTTTTATTACAGTTACTTCATTATCTATTATAATAAAAGCAACAAACAAATAATAACCAGGGGTATTGCACATGTTTCTTAATTCATTTGGATCGATCATAACAGGTTAGCGAGTGAGTGAATGAATTCTTCTTAACGTACAGAAGCAAATAAACTATATGCATATTCCTGATGTGAACATGTGAATAAATGATGAATAAACTCTGCTTTGTGTTTGTCCGATTTGTTGAGCCGGATACCAATTTCAAAGTCTTTTGATTGATCTAGCGGACAAAGGTTCGAACTTACGACATTCTATACTCAGACAAGCATGCTCAACAACGAGACCATCTAGTTTGTTTAGTATAATCGTGGATGTTTAAACATTACTTCAATGGTATAATATATTCTTCCCTGAACAAATATTTTTTATAAAGTCCTGTTATTTACATAGCTACTGATATAGTTCATGGGAGATAAATTCTTTCAATCTTTAGACAAAATAATGTTCCATTTGTTGTTGCGTTTTAATTGACACTCACTATACAAATGAAAAGCAATGACCGATCATCATAGACTATCAATTACAGAACGATTAAACTCATTATGTATGTTTATCTTAAGCCAGCAAATTCTCAAGGTCCTAATACTATAATCTGACAAGTAAATAACCTGTGTATTGCTTATCTTTATCTTTATCTTGTATTTAATTTGAAGTCGGTCGCAGTTGAAAGTTAGCTCTTATAATATTTAATAATTAATAATAATAATTACTGTATTTAAAGAATGTGACTCAATTAGCATTCACTAATCTACCTTGAGACCCTCACAAAAATAATACAGAACACCTAGTCTTTGAACATATCATGCTATATATATATTAAATGATTGTCTGTAGAAAAGGAAAAATAAATGTATAAAAAGATGTCTTTTTTTTTTTGGAACTCATAATTGATAATAAATAGTTAATCTCTTTTTAAATATAACCATTATTATTTGTTTTAGTACTTTAATTTATGATACTGCAGTTAATGACGAGTGTGTAGGGAGGCACGCGCGGGAAATATTTATTTGTAACAGTTGATTGACATACAGTAACACATGCAATGATATAATTTTCATTTTCCACATCACGTATCTTGAATTTTGACTTGACTGTATTTAACTTAATAAAACAAAGAGACATATAGAAAAAGTTGGTCAAGTTTTGTAATAAATAATTTTGTTTTGAACATGCTCCAAATTGTCCACCTGACAGGACGGACTCCACCGGCCGTCAACGTATACTTAAGGGGTACACCAGATGAGTAACGGAGTTTAACGAATATGAACGGACACGAACAAATTGTTTAAAGTAACAAATCGAGATGCTATCCGTTACTCATCCGTGCGCGTTATCCGGTACAGTTATCAGGGCACGGTCAAACGATCAGGGCACGGTCAAACGACCAGGGCACGGTCAAACGACTAGGGCACGGTCAAACGATCTGTATACGTTTTGGTGAAATTATGATTGTTCGTTCCAGAACTATGGGATTTTTTTTATTAGTTAAAAAAAAGGAAAGGTTTTTTTCACATACATGTATCTTTAAAATGCCATATCTGATTGACTTTAAACTTTACACAATTCTTTGTTATTATATATAGTCTTAAGGTCTGTTTAATTTTTTGTGACATTTTTATTTAGGTATTTAGTTACAAGAGATACAGACTTCTTTTAATAAAAATATTTAAAGGGGGAATATATTTCGCACATGTCGCGCTGTATTTTGAAAATGCCTCTTATAATTGGATTAAGTTACTTTACACAGTTGTTATTGTGATAAGGTCTGCAGACTTTTGGGTGAAATTTTATGATTTCACATATCGTAATGCTTCTTGAGAATGCATTTTTTTTTTTACTTCAGACTTTACACAGTTGTATGTTGTCATAGTCGGTCTGTATATTAATTAAAGCCGGGTCATACACGTACGGTAGGACATTTACCAGCTGGACCATATGAGTATCAATACCAAATAGGTATTTTATACATGTATCAGAATTTCTTAAAAATATCTTCAAAAATGTAAAATTTGGATTCCACAAAAACGATGATAGATTTCAATAGTTGAAATTGAAATAGCTGAAGAAATTGAAGAAATTAGATTTTAAAGGATCAAATATTTGTACATGTGGGTTTAAAAAAAAACTATTACGGTATTGTTGTATAACCGTTGTCCATCCGTCTGTCGTCCACACTTCGGACAATATAACTCAAAAACGATTTTTTAACTTTAAAACATCTGTGCAACCTTGCATTATATTTTGCCTGATAGGAGCCGGCAAGGTGACGTCGCGTTAGTCCTACAACTATTATTATTCCGACATCAAATTATTCCGACAACCCATTACTCCGACAGCTCATTATTCCGACAGCTCATTTTACCGACAATGCATCTGCCATAACTTTATGGGTAACGTTTCTCTAAAATGACCAACTCCATTCTCCATATTATTTCTATTTGTCCGTTTTTATTCCCATTATTCGCCTCATGTTGGATATTTGCTGGATATTTGTGACGTCTCAGTTCCTTGGAGATACAAATTCTTATTAATTGACACCATATGGATTATTGCCCTTTTAAGTCATTTTTTGTACACTTTTGTAATCTTTTACAAAATTCTTATCCTCAGAAACTTCAGGGTCAAATTAAACCAAACTTAGCTTGAACCATCCTCAGGGAATGTTGTTTAGCAAAATGTATCTGAAAACCTCGCCCATCAACCAAGATGCCCGCCATGGCTAAAGATAGAAAAGGAGGTAAAAAACAGTTAAGCTTATATCTCTGAAACTTAATCATCAAGATCTATCTACCGTTGAAATTTTCACACGCATCGGACAACCTGCCTGTTTGATTACTTCCCTGAATTGGTAATTTTTAAGACATTTGGCAGTTTTATTCTTTATATTCTTGCCTATATGTTCTTGAGTGTCCTTTATTTAATATACACATAGACCAAGGTGAGCGACACAAAAGCCTCATGTTTTGTTTTGTCATCTCTTCTTTTCGTATGTTCAGTAGATCCAATTGTAATTAACACCTCTTGTCATCTTTACACAAACTTTTTATTACCTTTGATTATGACTTAAGAGCTACCTAAAGTTAGTCTTATAAACAATTGCTGGATATCCGTCGGATGAATTCGAGTCAACATCAATGTGTTGACTTTTGAAGAGGGTTAATTACTTGGGGAGTATGAAATCTGCAACAAAATACAGATGAATAGTTTTAGATACGAGTCCGATAAAGTGATGCCTGATCCACGGTCAGTAATGTAAAAAATATCTTTATCTGATTCGCATCTTTTTTTGTTTTACAGTGAAGATATCCACCTGGATTCGCACTTATAGAAGAACTGATTAATATGACGTTACACGGTTGTTTGCTTCTTCTTTTTTTCGAACATGATACATTCGGGGTGGGGATAGGTAGTATTTGTATTATCGTGTAATGGACATATTTTGATAGACTATGAAACTAGGATTGAAAACCAACGTAGGGGTGTATGTTAGGACGGTGATGAGAGGGGCATTTTGAATCAGAGACTTAAAGGGGTAGATTCCAAAACAGCAAAAGCACAAAGATATGACGAAAAGCAACCCCCACTATAGATTATATTATAGACAACAAAATAGATATAAACTATTTATATACATATAAGGTCGAGTAGTTAACATAAAGACAGGCGTACAATTTTCATATCACAACTAAAACATATATCAATTATTACAATATGTATGTTATAACATTTGATTAAAACGATTTCCCAATTTTGAATTCCGAATTCTGAATTCTGAATGCCGAATTCTGAATGCTGAATTCTGAATTATAGATGAGCCTTCTCGGCTTTCGTACTTTTCCAATACACGGTGCTAAACTTATTCCTCGATATGAGTTTGGATCACTTTTACATTTTTTCCCTCCTTTAAATAAAGGAACAATCAAACTTGATTTCCAAGATTTTGGAGAATAAAAAGTTGTAACAAACTAAGTTGAAAAGTTTTGTCATGTGATTTCTCAAACTGTTGCCGCCGTATTTCAGATGTTCATATTCGATGTTATCTAATCCAGACGCTTTATTATTTTTCAGGCACTTCAATACCTTTTCCACTTCGTTAACTGTAATATTTAGCTTAGTATTGATATAAAATGTTCCTCTGAAATCTTTGTGAGCAACCTCAACAGTCTTGGTTATCGCCCGTTCTTTGTCACTAACCGGTTCTGATTCAGTATTTTGCTTGAAAATTGACTCGAAGTGCTCTGCCCATCCATCAAAGATATCATCCTGGGTCGAACATTGTCTCCCATTTACGATTAGTCTTGATAAGCAGCTTTTAGACTTTTTATTTTTGTTCAGAAATGACCAGAGACGTTTTTGATCTATATCGAAATCCTTTTCGAGTGAATTATATGTTTCTTGCATATGCTTTTGACATGCATTTCGTAATTCCCGTCGGAAGTTTCTTTTGGCTGATTTGTATTCTTGAAATATGACGTGTTCACCTCTTGGCCTATTACAAGAAATCCATTGTTGGCGTTTTGAAGCCATATTTTCATGCAGCGCATTTACTTGATGAGTCCAGTGTGGTTTAAGGTATTTTACGAAAGTTTTGTGTGGTAAAGTTTCTGTTTCAGCTTGTTGTATTGCATCGACGATATTCGAATAATAACACTCTATATCACAATTAGAACATCCTAAACTCGGTATCTCCACGCCCCAAAGATGCTGTGAAGTTGCAAAAGAGAAGTCTTCCAAATTGTTCTTTTCTCGAGCCATATTCCATGATACCTTAGATTGTTGTATTATAGTTTCCGTGTCTGGAATAACTGTATTGTCTAATATTAGCTTGGCTATAATTGAATGATGATCCGAAACATTAAACGAATGATCGTCTAACACTCTTGCAGAATCAATCAGACTGATATTATCCTTTGATATGGTCTATAGCAGTAGATGGACCACTTTCATAAGACTGGAATGTAAATGTATTTCCTTCACCAAAGGATTGTAAATGTAAGGAAACGAGTCGCAATTCGTCCAAAAATCTCGCAAATGTTACTGATCGTTTATCTCTAACGGAATTAAATGATCTCGGGCCATTTACTTTGGCGTTTATATCTCCAAGAATGATGACTATACCTAGCTGAGAGTATATCATGTATATGTCGTACAGTCGCTCAACGTAATTTCTAAAATGTTCGAATGGCTTTGACGATGCAGGTAAGTATACGCAGAAACAATATATATTCTCGGAGTGAATGGTGTGAATTTCTATTCCTGTTATACGCGTGTCCTCTATATCAATACTTTCAACATATTTGCCAATTGAAGATTTAACAATAAAAGTCACACCCCCTTCCATGCGAATTTTAAACGCTTCAGGGTAGCTATCATCAACACATTTTGGATTTACAGATGAATAAGTCGAATCAATACTTTCGAGTACGTTGACACAGTGTCTACGCAACCAATGTTCCTGTAAAGCACATATATCAACATCGTGGTTTTTCAAGCACTCCACCAAATATGGGACACTTTACATAATCCCACTACAATTCCATGACATAAATATTAGTTTGCTGGACATGTTCATTAAAGTGTCACATAAGATATAGATGATTACTAGATATATTAATTCGTTAATTGCCATATTTTTCATTCTTATAGCTGTTTCTTTCTTGTAGCTGACGACGGGATAACCAACGTTTGAAAAAAAAATGCCGTCTGGCCAAAAGTTAGAATCATACACTCTTTCTTTTTCTGAGTGTCGAACATTTAGTTGAGCAGAGTTACTATATATTGTTTTCAAGAAGGAAGTCTCGCATGTCACTTTCGATGCAGTCTTTCCTAATTCCTCCGACATACAAACGTTCGACTCGTTTATCCGATACTCCTCTAAAAAAATTTAACGAAACCATGTTTTGATCACTCGATATAACAACTTCAATGTGTTCTGGTGAGAATTGATTCTGTGTTTGCTTTTTCCCATGATTTTCTATAGTCTTGGACACTTCAAATGAACTGAATTCTGACATACTACTATCATCGATGACTGTGTCTATATTTGTAGAATTATCAGTAACTATATCTTTTTTTTTCTCTATACTGATGTTCAGTTGTCGACTTTCCTTGTTCTTTATCTGTTAGCTCTGCCATTTGAACTTTTGACAGACGTTTTGGACTCACGAAAGAAATGAGATCAATGTCGCTGTCTGTACTTATTTTCGGGGACTTTGGATAGTTCTTTGTTTTTGTTTTTGTCTTCTTCATGTCACCACTTTTGTGTAAATCTGAGATACTGCTGTTGTTCACTTTGATGTCTGATTTTACTGTGTCTATTTCATCATTCAAATCATATATATCTTTTCTCACTAATTTTAAGTTAGCACGTAAAGCATCTACTCTGCTAAATTTCGAGTCTTCCAGCCTTGTTATCCTAGAATCTACAGACTTTTCGAAGATTTTCAACGCATTAATATCTTCGCAGTAATGTTAAGGCAGTTCTCCATAAGTTTTGAACGATTCTATCGCAATCTAATTGTGACGTCATGTAGTCGATTTGATGATGTTCCTGACGGAAAACATGACTAGGATATCCAACTGTAAGTACAATATGACTTATGTTATGTAACTTTGTTTTCATACGATGTGTTAAATTCGCGAAACGTTAGGTGTTGTTTTCTATACAAAAAAGGGGAGGTGTTATCGAATTTCAACTTGACCATGTTTATTTTATAATCTGACCGCGTAATCACTATGAAGTGTTCGTTTTCTAAGTCGAAAATAAATTTGGATTCGGGCATAAACACTATTTGACAAATTGTTATTTGTAGTGTTCTTTATTTACTTACAATAAATTGCCATTTAATTTCAGAAAAAATCAATTAAATATTTACATAAATTTACTGATTGATTGTCTAATCAGACTGACAAGTACCATTAGACACACCTGAATTTGTATTTATTTCATGGTACTTTATTTCATGGAAAATATTATAGAAATAAAAATGTGGGGGTATTTTTCAAATGAAAAGTTATGAATAATCAATTTTCAATATTGATGTATAAAAAAAAACACAACTCTGAATATATTGAGAGTTCAAATATATTGTATGACAAACTTCATTGTTTATAAATCTTTGTTAAAATAACTATAACTTTCATTCAGGAGAAAGTGGAAGATACATAATTGCTCTTTTCATAAATGTGTCATTTATTTCTCTATAATTATCCAGTATCAGGGTATATAGTTGTGAGTGTGTGCATATTATATAAATGTAGCTAGCTAGCAAGTACAAAGTATTCATAGTTTAAGGAAAAATGCCTTTTTTTATATCCTCTATCATATCATAGCATGAATAAGAATATATATGTTAGACTCAGATCGACGTCCGGCCTCTAATCGACGTCCATTCCTCAAATCGACGTCCAAATTTGACGTCACATTCTTAAATCGATGTCCAATATTTTGATTCTCTAATCGACGTCCAATGTGACTGCATGTAGATGTATGAAATGAGTAAGCAACCCAACGACAAAGAAAACCAAAAGACATCTAGAAGCTTTATTAAGTTTTCATACATAGACAAAATAAAGAAGCACAACCAATTGTTTTGAGAGTATTATAATTCGGACTCTGTAAGTTTTTTTTCAACAAATTTCTGAGTTTTACACACGTGAACGCAAGAAATTGGCATAATGATTTTATCTTGTGCGGTTGCACCACTGTTCTAGGATAAGTGCTCATGCACATGTTTAACCCCGACATATTATGTATGAGCCTGCAGTGCATTGGTTTTCGATGGTTTATGTCTGTCATATTTTTTTTTCGGAGTTGTTTTTCTTTATAAATAAGACCGTTAAGTTTCTTATTAGAATTGTTTACATTTTTTATGTTGTGGCCTTTTAAAGCCTTTGCGATATGGGTTTTTATCATTGTTGAAAGCCGTTTATAATTCAATTTGCTCACATCCATTTTATTTGAACTCTGGTGTATAGTTGTCGCTCTAGAAATCATACCAATCTCTAAAATTAACAAATTGATACCACAACCTGTTTACATACTTAGTGTAGTATGTAACAAATTAAAAAAAACACACACACACACATTTCTTTTTAATCATTTGTTAATGGCATACGATACAGTTTTGACCCAATATTGAAATTTTGATGAAAATTTGCATGTAGGCTATTTTTTACCTGATTAAATCAAATATGTTATAAAAAATATACCTGCATGTGCTACTTTTTAAGTAAATTGAGGTTCAAATTTCGGATATTTCCTAAAAATACGCATTTGTGGACATATTTTCCCTTTCAATAGAAAAACATAACTGTTTTAAAAGATTAACACGAGCTGTTCAGTTCAGTTTTGTATTCTGTATCCAAAACGGACGTTGATTAGAAAGGCTCAAAATCGGACGACGATTAGAAAATTCCAAGAAATAGACGTCGATTAGATAGGCATAAAATTGGCCGTCGATTTGAAATGTTATTTTATTATGACGTCTCATTTGGACGTCGATTTGAGGAACGGACGTCGATTAGAGACCGGACGTCGATCTGAGTCTTACATATATATATATATATATAAACAAGGTGTCAAAAAAGATAGCCTTGTAATATAAAAGGTATAGATCTTTAATCATTTATTTGATTGATTAAGATTGTTTGGATAAATTATCTGATTTAATTTTGGCATATCAAGTTTTTCAATTATTCATGTGTTCTCTGTTTTCTTTAATACAGGATGTGACCAGACTGTGCTGTACTTTGAAATTAATTTGGAATTGACTAAACAGGTAAATTTCAGTATAAAATAAGAAGATGAGGTGTGATTGCCAATCATGATTAAATAATGATAGTTTTTACATTTGTACTACAAAATGTATTTTGTTTTTTAAATTGATCAGTAGTTAAACCAAAACTCTAGTTTTCTTGTCATTTCAAACTGAATTTGAAATCCATAATTTCATTTAATGAACTGTTTGCATTAATGATTATAATTTGAATATGGTACTAGATTTGAATTTTTAGAAATTCCAATTGAACAAAATGCATCTCTTTTACTTTAAGCTCATGCTCATTGCTGTCATTATATCTACATATCAGATTACAATAACACTTTTTTTAAATATGATCAGCTAATTTTTTAAGAAATTTCAAAACAATCAAGACTTTTAATAATTTAGTGCTGCACATTATTTGATTTTACAAACAGTTTCATTACATATGTATACATGGTATATGACATGTATTTTCTTGGGTCCTGATTTCACAAGTCTTGTTGACAGGATGAATTCCTGATAGTGTGTTTTGAACAAGCATTTATGATGAAGGTGATCACAATCTTTGGAGAAGTTATAATGATCATAGTATATTTATATATTAGTTAAAATATTCCAATGTATAACTATTTGAAACATCTACAATGTACATGACTTGTGTGAAATTTTGTGTTTAATTATGGTGGTTGACTTGATTACAGTGAGTTAAATGCATAATGATCAATGATTTGTTAATTTTCATTATTATTATATTTCAGATCAAATGAATATATCCAAACTGTGATAAAGTGACCTATATATTTACACTAGAAGTTAAACATAGCTTTTATGATGTCAACTGGATAAACCCTAAAAAGGAAAGATTGATTCCAAAATATTCACAAATCATGTGTTATGTTTACTTCAAAATTGCTATGAGAATAAACAGTGATAAATCAATGTGAATAGAAAAGGAAAATTCAATGTGATATTCATGTACTACAAGGATTCAGTGATTAAAATAAATGTGTAGGAACTCATTCATTATTAAGGAGGTAGGAAGTATACATTATTCCTTTTAGGATATTACACTGTTTTATTGGAAATGTTTATCAACTGCTTGACAGGTGACATTCTTTGTCTATGACATTAGTAAAACTACAAAATGTATTTTATTCAAAGCTTGAATGTAATTTTCTTTACTTTTAGGAATAAAAATATAAGTGTTCTTATATTAGACAATATTTCCAATTCTTTATACAGATAGACCAATTCTGAGTAGAACCACTATTACTCCTATACTGCTGATTTTGAACTTATACCTATATATCAAAATGGTTCTCATTTGAGCATGATATTAAATTACATATATATGACTATGCAAAAACCTCTCCAGCTGAATATTATAACAGGGGTATAAAGCAAGGGGAAAAACTAATATTATTAATATAGGGCCCAACTTGTGAAAATTATGAAAGATAAGTATAAGCATTATGAATATTTGCAATTAAAAATATTTAGTGGACAAGTCAGAAGCCTAAACAAGCCTTGGCTACTAGTGCCCTGCTTGTTAATGTATTTGCTCATTAATATACCTAAAGCAGACCATTTAAATATATAGCTTATTGCAAATCAATGGGTCATTCTTTTATGATCTAGGGAGAACATGACATTATTAGAATAGCAATGCAACAAGTACACCAGAATAAATTCAACATTTCTCTGAGCAAGAATTTATGATTCATGTATCAGAGTCTGAAAGGGATAATTATGACCAATTATATACTCACTGAACAAAAATAAAAAGGGAATATAGTGCTAATTAGTGTCTGTCTGTTGTGGTGATTATCAGGCAAAACAGTAAATAACAGAAAAGGTTACCTAGACATTAAAAAATACAGTTTGTATGAAATGAAGGCCCTTCAAGCATTCCTAGACTCTTTATAGAATGTCCTGCATTAATGAGTGTTGTGCAATGACCTATCATTATAATTGCTTATATCCACAATATTTGAATATCTTATCTGGATACATGTAGTTCTCAACATGAATGGTCAATGCCAATGGACATTTGACCAAATCGTCTTATTTTTATATTTGCATATCAATGAAAGAATGACTGCAACTGCATACAGTAAATTTCATAAATTAGCAGTGCCTTTATTACAGTGCAAGATATGAAAACAAAGATTTCAAAATTCGCTGATGAAATATGTTGTTCTCCGGACCCTCCCCCTTTTTTCCAACTATATTATTTATCCAACCGTACTGAAAACACAAACAAATACAAAGTAACTGTAAGGTGAGAGTGTTTATAAAAAAATTAAAACATATCATACGGACAGAAAAACAAGCTTAATTTTGATTATTAGAAGGAAAATCAGCGTTCTCTGTTAACAAAGGGGAGTAACTCGTTTGGAACATTGAAAGGCAAAGGAGCGTTTTAATATCGACGATTTAACTGAAATTCTGAACAGTCGGTTATAAAAACGAGTAGAACAATGGCATACTGGCCACTAAGGTCGATATTTTTTGGTTTCCCAGAAAGAGAATTTGAAATTACACTTCGCTAACATATGGCAAAGAATACAGATATAAGTAGTGATAAAAATGTGTCCGAAACTCCGAAAAAGCATGAAATGTGAAATGATTTGACTTTGAAGTTGGTTTTATATGCATTATCTTTAAAAACAACACTTTGCTATGATTTTTTAATGAACTTTAGATCTTAGGCTACCAAAAGGTGTCTTAAACTTTAAATTTAAACATCCGCATGCCCTTGTTCTACTGCGATTTATTTGTCAGTATTTTACTTTCTATTTCGGGTGGTCACATGACCTTTTCCCTTGGTCTAAAAATAGATTTGTATTTTTTTTTCAAAATCTACATCTATTGTCTTTATACACACCGACAATACCATGCTTGGAGACAACTATTTATTTTCTGGACACTGAATTTGAAAACACTGCAATTTTGTATCTTTTCATGTGGCGAACAACCTTAACATCACTGCGTTCTTTTACTGACTGTATTTTGGTTGAGTTATTTCCTGTTTCGGTTGCAAGAGAACTTATTACTGTGTCGATTTCTGACATATCCTTTTTGACCTCAATCAAGTTTTGACTATTTTGCTTAGTCTGATGGTTTTCATCTGTAAGAAATTGATTTCGCATCTTATTTCGGCCATGAATTCAACTAAAGCAGAGTCAGATTTGTCAATCGAATTTTGAAGTCGGTATATTGTATCTGCTTGTTTCTTCACGACATCTTTTAACGTTTCATTTTCTTTAATCATATCTCGTATCCTTTTATCAATATTATCGATATCTTGTGCGTTTTCACCTTTCATCGTCATTATATCGCGATCCAACCGTGCTAAGCCTTCTTTGAGGAATACGTCGTTGGAACTGTCTGTTCCTACATCTTGTCCGTTATCAGATGATCTACAGTTTTGTGATTGCCTTGGTCCTTGCAATTTTGAAATATTAATAGTTTCTAGCAATTCGTCGTTACAGTTGTCATTCAATGCAACATACAAAATAAAGCAATCTTTGGCTAATTTTTGTAATAATGTGTCCCCATTTTTTGAACGTGCTTCATATCGCTTTTTCAAAGTTGCTGTCTTATATGGAAAATTTTCCCGATCTCTAAATTCCGAAAAGAAACGCATTCTTAATTCTTCAAGTTTATGTGTATCACTACTGGTTGTTTGGATTAGTTTTGAAATGAAGGTTTCTTTTGGGCAGCCTCTGAAATTTTCATCGAAGTTATTGATTATTGCATCTTGAGATGATATATCCATATAATTAAACACTAAATCGTCGGGTCCTTCAAACTCATTAAAATCATCCCTCGTTTTATTTTGTGTCAGATCCATTTCATTATTCGTTTCTATGTGACTATCATCTTGACCGTATTGTAAATACAACGAACCAACTGATTGGAGCTCAGTAATCGTGTAAGAGTCGTTCATAATAACTGAGTGTAGTAATGCGTATTCGGATAGTTTCGCAAGTCCTTGTCTGTATGTAAACGTTTCGTCTGCTATTAACTGCAGAAATCATATACAAGTATACCGTATTCCGCTGTAGGCAATTAATAGAGTCCAAAGTCCAACTTAATAATTACGGACGATCGTTGACCACAGAGTACACACTATATACCCTTAGTGAGTTGTTTACACTGTTGTGTTGTGCATATTGTTTCAAATATTCTGTTTTATACGAATTATAGATAAATGTTTTAACTCACAAATTTGAATATTAGCAATCCTGGTAAAATAGAATAAGCATCCAGTTCATAAATAAATCCAGAAAAATCGATTTAACACTAAAAATCAAAATATAAATGTGAGACAAATTTCGACACACCTGACACTTCAGAATTAGGTAATCTTTAAGCTGGTGTTCCACAGGGTTCGGTATTGGGTCCTCTTTTATTTCTGATAATCATTAATGACATTCAAATGATATGATTGTATTAAGTGGAATGTTTGAAGACGATACATCTATTGAACACACTGTTCCAGATAAAACTACTCTCCAATCTATGATAAATATCGATCTACAAAATATTTATTCCTGGGCAAATGATTGGCTAGTTAAATTCAATCCAAATAAAACTAATATCATGTTATGTAGTAACAAAAAATAAAAGAAATAACTTGATTTTTGATTTTGGAGGAGTTCAGGTAGATACATTTGCTAGTCATAAACATTTAAGCATATTTTTTTGCAGTGACTTTTAGTGGACCAAGCATGTTGCTTCTTTAATAGAAAAGGTATTAAAACAATTGAGTGTTCTTAGACGTTTGAAATTCCGACTAAAAAGGGAATATATAGAAAAAAAATATACTTAACTTTTATAAGGCCTGTTCTAGAATATTCTTCTGAAGTTTGGGATAATTGCGGACAGTTGAATTCTGAAAGATAAGAAAAATAACAACAGGAAGCCGCACGTTTTGTCACTGGTCTAATAAGCTATGCTAGCACTTATTTACTTTATTTAGAGACAGGATGGGAAAAATTAAAGATTAGACAGGAAGTTAAGAAATTAACTTTATTTTTCAAAATTATGAAAGAGGACGCCCAGAATACTTATTTTGATACCCCTACAGTTGCAGAAACAAACAATTACAATCTACGAAGCAGTCAAAATATGTATCAAACCTCTAGCAGACTGTCTCTTTATGAGAAATCATTCATTCCATCTAGTATCAAACTGTGGAAATCGCTCGATTTAAGTATTAGAAATGAACTTTCTTTACATATGTTTAAATTAAAAATTAAACAGAAATATTATAAAAACAAATTACCCCCTACATATTTCAATATTGGCGATAGATACATGTTATAGTCGATGTTTAAGATGATATATACAAATTACCTTGTTTTCCATGTGTGCTACCACTGGAACAGATATTTGATTAAAGTCGTCTACTACAATAGGTTTTAACTGTTTGTTTTATAAGGACATACCTGTTACAAGTCAGGAATATGACAGTTGATGTTCATTCGTTTGTTGTGTTTGAGTTTTTTGATTTTGCCATTTGTTTAGAGACTTTCCTTTTAGAATTTTACTCAGAGTTCAGTAATTTTGTAATTTTACTTTTTTTTTCATATCTTTTGTCTGGTAATGAGGTAATGTAACAAATTAGATTGAAGAATTTTATAACGAACATTAAGCTTTTGAAAGGCATAAGGTTTGGAGTGTCAAAGCAAACATAATCTGTAAGGAATTTGGACGCACTCTGCATACAATTGGATTATGTGGCTAAATACCAGTAGCTACAATCGAAACATTAAGCTACATTTCTATAAAAAGTAAATAAGTAAGTTTGAAATACTTTCGTCTTCAGTTTTTTTCTTACTTCTTTTTTTTTTATTTAAACGTCTAAACAGCTTTATTACATTTGTTTTTGGAGCATTGCATTTATGGTGAATTGTTTGTTTTATTATTTGAAATGATTTTTTTTTTTATTTTGAATACCAGTATACATCCGTTGTGCCTATTTGGAATGTGAATAAAACTAATGGAGTACATAAATATAGTTTTGTTGACCTTCATTTTGAATAGAAAATTTCCTCACATAACAAGAAGCCGTGGTAGAAGGGTTTTCTTTGTTTTTGTTTTTGTGTCTGTGTTATATGGTTTATAATCAATCTTATAAGACCAAAATAAAATCAGTTTTTCAAACTATCCTTTTCAAATCAAAACATATGGACTTGAAGGAGAATATTTCGAATTTGTATTTTGACATTTCATTCATTTTTCCCTCTGACTGTTAATGACGGTTTTACACTAAATTCACTGGAAATAAGATGTGAACTGATTGATACCTTATTCTAAGACACATGATTTTTTGTATTACTTTGTGTTGGCTATTAACAAGCTGTCGTTATATGCTTGTACTCGCAAATATATACTTAGAATACTTGGTATCCTTTTTATAGTGGTGATGTATAAATAAGCGATCCTAGGGTCTTTTTCAGTATTCCGTTGAAGTTTGAGATTCAACCAAGAATATTACAATTTGTGAAGTATTGAATGAAAGCTTTAAAAGATATTACACGGTAACCATATATATCTTTTTCCAGGCACGAGCTTGTCAATTGTGTATTGAACCGGAAGACGCAAAAGTGATATCCGATAACTTAATTGAATAACTCAGCGCTGTAACCAATGGGACAATCTTTAAGATATATTACACAAAGACTCAAGAATAGGCGAGTGACTTTAACCATAAAATTAGATTTTTAATGCACCCACCTAACACACGGCTAAATTACATATCATTTGAAAGCTATACATCTGTACTATCTCCTTTCCCCGGTCGTAAAAACAATCGTACGGTGCAATTTCCGTCAAATAAAGATCGAAGGCCAAGGAAAAATAAGTGCATTTTTTCTAAGATTTCAGTTTGATTGCATAATATTACTTGTATGTACTAAATTGACATATGCGAACAATTTAAACTTTTAGCAGAGAGATTAACAGTCATTAATCAAATGCATTATTAAATATTAAAAGCGAGTTTTTGATAGATACCACATGTTTCCTGAAATTCGAGTAAAAGTGAACCAAATGTGTGAAAACCCCAATTGTTCTTTCTGAAGCAACTGCTTATCAGTCAAAACTAAGTAAAACCCTGTAATAACTATCAAAGAACTTTTTGACATCATAAATTTCCTAAAATTATGCTTACTTCTTATCAAACAGTAATTCTTAACAACTCATACAGTTGCCAAAAATACAGCAAACTGCGAAAAAAACACGTTTAAACATGTTTCCTTATTGAAACATTGTATGTGGTCGATATAAGATTTAAAACACAAATTCTTAAGAATCTGAAAAATTTAAAGTAAAAAATATGAATCATGCTTTTGCTAGAAATCAAGGGTCCAAACTAAGTGATTGCAATCTGCATTGTAACTATCAGACTGAAATAAACATCTTTCGACGGTTCTTATTGTTTTATTTGTAGCTTCATTATAAATATCGATGTAGTGAAATTACCTTTTATTTATTTAATGTGACCCATGGAATAGAAATTGACAATTTAGACAAAAATAAATACAAAAAAATTGATGAAAATTGAAATTTCAAAGAATTAAAAAACTAGTACACACATTATAAAACTTGACTTCTTGATTGCTTAGATTGTGTTCACTTGTTCATTTTTGAAATGAAATAATTCATCAAAATAAAAAAATATATCATTAATACGCAACAATTCTAGTTACATGTAGACTTCCTGAATAGCGTTCATTTTTCAGACGAGAATGGTTGCATGCAAGAGCTTCTGATGATGACCGAAAAGAAGCTACCATTATCTTAAAACTTCACTTTCCACTATATAGATGATGTCATCCTACTGAACAGTGCCAACTTTTTGACAATGTTGGAGTAGAATTTTCCATTAAAATTGAAAATAAGAGATTCAACATATATAGTTTACTCTATCACGTATCTTGAAATCGACGATGAGGGTTGGTTGAGAACAAGTTTTACGACAAAAGAGATGAGCATAAATCAACCCATAAAACACTCTTTACTACCTAATTATAAACTTTTCGTTTCTATGTAGCAACATTATAGCAACACCTTCATATCTATACCACCAAAACCTTCAACTCTTCTGAAACAATAACAGTCTTAAATATTTATAATATGACGTTTTAATGTAGGGTTTTGTATTTCCTAAAATTGTTTTTGCATGTTTAGTCGACGTACTACTCGCGAAATTAAATAAAATAGTTATTTAAACACTTGTCCAATTGTAACGCAATTTCACAGTATCTTCTTATGGAGTGTTTATCTCCAAGATGATTAAAAATTCCAGAGCTTTCATTCACTTTTACGATTTTCATAATAGTGCGTAACTGCTCACAATGAAAATATTAGATAAAGGCAGCTATAGTGTACCGCTATTCAGTAGTCATCAATCGATTTACTAGTAACTGAAACCAAATCTGTGTCACAAACCAAAACCGAGGAAAAGCAGCACTATAAGAGGAACACAACCGAATAACAGAAACATTGAACTGCTACAAAAACAAACGCCAACATACACAGAAACAGATTATTCGATACCAACTGCTATATGCAGGAGTTGGTTCAGGACAATTGAAGAAAATGGTGATTTGGAAATGGTTTTAAAACAGAGTTCAGATGCAAAGTTGAATTCATACCTTTGGAACTTTTATGGACGCCACTCCGAGTTGGTTGAAAATAAAAAAATATCTGTTTCGCCAGATGACGACTGGTACGTTCCAATCAACTTTACCAAAATACCGTCATCTATGCCTTGAATTTTAACCTTGATTTTCTTACCCTTTGGGAGACCCTGAGATTACCAAAAAAAAATTTGGGGGTTTGTGCTACTCAATCTTTAGTTTCATATGTTGTGTTTTTATACTGTTGCTTGTCTTTTTAGTTTTTTGCCCGACTTTGTCAGTTCGTTTTCAATTATGCGGTTGACGTCACTGTGATATATTATGTCACTCTTTTTAACAAGTAGTTAAGTTTTAAAAAATTTAGATCATTGTAGTTAAATGTATCATGATAACGATTTGGTTCTATAAATATATCACCGTGAGCAAACTTTCGCGGATATTTGTCTTATTGCGTTAATCTTTTTCTCTTTACTTTTTGGCGATTTTTTGGCCGATTTTTATTACTGCAAGTTAATGTTTTAAAAATATAATAACACCAAAGGGACAATCAACATCCCAAACCATGAATCAAATATACTTAATTAAAACCATGAACAAAATAAATTGAAGTCCAAGAGATGAACAACCGTCCACAAAAGAGGGACGAAAGATACCAAAGGGACAGTCAAACTCATAAATCCAAAACAAACTGACAACGCCATGGCTAAAAATGAAAAAAAGACAAACAGAAAAACAATAGTACACATGACACAACATAGAAAACTAAAGAATAAACAACACGAACCCCACCAAAAACTAGGGGTGATCCCAGGTGCTCCGGAAGGGTAACAGATCCTGCTCCACATGTGGCACCCGTCGTGTTGCTTATGTGATTACAAATCCGGTAAATAGTCTAATTCGGTAGGTCACATTCATGAAAGGGAAGGGGATTGTAGTTACGACGTAAGGAACATATCCGATATCATTTGTGAAACGGTTATTCCATAACGGTCAACCAACTCGTGATGGCGTCCGTAAAATTTAGGAAGGGATGATTTCAACTTCACCATTTGGAACTCTTGGTTTAATAGCTTCCTTGTGAGCAGTAACCCTCTATCAAGAAAATCATGATAGGAAATGCAAGCACGGGAATATCGTATCAATTGGGAGATATATACCCCGTATGCAGGTGCTGCTGGAATGTTGCTACTTAGAAATGGAAAGTTCACAATTGGAAAGCTGAAATCATCTCTTTTGTCGTAAAGTTTTGTTTTCAACCGACCCTCATTGTCAATTTCTAGATGTAAGTCAAGATATGAAGCCGACTTAACTGTATCTGTAGTATCCTTTATCTCCAATTCGATGGGATAGATGCGTTCCACATAGTCACCAAATTTTGAATTGTTTAGTGAAAGAACGTCATCTATATAGCGGAAAGTAGAGTTAAAGGATATTGCTAACTTCTTATCTTTCTTCCTAAGAAGTTCCTGCATGAAGTCAGCCTCATAATAATAAAGAAACAAGTCGGCAAATAGAGGGGCACAGTTTGTTCCCATTGGGATGCCGACAGTCTGTTGAAAAACACGTCCTCCGAACGTTACAAATATTTTGTCAATCAAGAAATCAAGCATCTTGATAATATCGGTTTCAGAGAATTTTTTGTTTGAATCAGAGTGCTTCTTTACAAAGTATGATTTATCCCTCCCTAAGACAAGATACTTGTATCTACGTTGGCCATTCGTTTTTATGAAGCAAAGTAATACCAACTCTTTCAATTTGTCTTTTAGTTTGGAATGTGGAATACTTGTGTACAGAGTAGAAAAGTCAAATGTTTTAATACTGTTACAAGATGAAAGAGAGTTAGATTGTATGTACTCTAAAAGATCTTTGGAATTTTTAAGTATCCACATCTGATTCACGCCACCTCTAGAATAGGCAGTTTCACAATAACTTTGAAGCCCGTCTTTGATTGCTGATAAAATAGATGTTAATAATTTAGAAAGAGGTTTCGTGGAGCACTTGGAAGACCCAGCAATATACCGTTGTTTGTAAGGACACTTATGTAGTTTAGGTATCCAATACAGTGATGGAAGATCCAGTTCTTCATCTTTGGTTGAAATACCAAAGGAACAAAGAACAGACCTATGATTATCCAGAATTTCCTCTTTGGTAAGTGTCGTGAGGGTATATGTTGAGTTTCCAAGTGAATTGTCTATACCTAATTCGTTTATCAAGCAATTAATGTAGTGACTTTTACAGACAAAAACGATGTTATTTGGGGCTTTGTCTGCGGGGACAACAACATATTTATCATGGAGGTCGGATAAGTGTTTAGCAACATTTGGGACTTTAAAGATTGACGTAGCATGGGCATTGATGGACCCATTCAGATTCTTGATTCTGATGTGTATTAACGACCTCACTGCCTTAATCCATTCGGATAGAGTGTCTACGTCTTCCTTTTCACGTTTAGCCCATTGCCTGGCATAATCCTCGACTGAATCCATCAAAACACAGCTCCGCATGAAAACGATTACTGCCTAAATCAGCGAATGACCTTATGAGGTCAGGAAGGCTATTCAACTTTTTTCATTTTTTTTTATTTCACAACGGCTTATAGTGTTTTGTATACACAATGACCTCCATTTGTATTTTAAAAGCTTATGTTGAAAATATTCAAAACATATGTTATTCAAATAAAGAGCTTAAACTTCTAAACACATTTAATATGTCTAACACGATTTGAAACTAAATGAGAAGCAGCAGAATTATATTTAGCTCGTTTACATCCCGCTTTAGACAACCAAGTGTTTCTAACCAAGGTAATTATTTCAATGTTGCCTACGATTTAGTCGCAAAGTCATTTTTGTATTTAAACATGATAACAAAAGGTAAAAAGGTTTGACTTCGTAAAAAACATATTTTTACCTCAATTCGCTCTTACATATTCTTTTCGAACTTTAAATACACCTTCTTTTATTATGGAAAATCATTTTCCTCCCTAATCTTGACAATTAGCGGTGTGCCATCTTAACATAGAATAACAAAACGATAGCTATTTGCAGATAGCAGATTTTTGGGCAACTGTAAACACTTCAATAGAAGGCTGTTCTATGAACAACAATTAATAATTGCATCTTAAAATTACAAAACAAATATTCTTGAACCTACAATCTACACATTTATCTATCGTTGTAGCATACAAATATCGATCCCCCAGGATATATTTTGCTTTCATTTTTTTAGGATTTGTGATGAATTTCATTTTTTGGGAAATATTGCGCATCTAACCTCTTATTTTTCGTTTGATTTGGAAATAATTTATTATGTTATATAAACTTCACATGATCTTTTGGAAAATTTTATGGTACAAGAATTAGAAAATGGCTTTTTGTTTAGTAATCGCCAAAAAAATGAAAGTTTATTGACTTTTGACCTTAATTTAACAGAAAATGCACCGTACGTTGTTTACGACGGGGTAAAATAGAATGTACAGATTATTAGCTTTCGAATGATATGTAATACAGCCGTGTGTAAGTTTGGTGCATTAAAGTCGCGTCTTTTTGAGAGAAGTCACTTGCCTAGAAGCACACAAATAACACATAACCTTCCTCATGATAAAAATACTTCAAAATACTAAGTACAAAACACAGGACAACTATATACGTTCATTTTTTTAACTATTAAAGGACATTGCGTCATGACCCCTCCCCCTTTCCCCCGCCAATTTCAAAGCGTGGATAACTCTTACGTTTTACAAAACAACGTTCTAAACCAGAAAAATATCAGCTTATCTATTCTTTGGTTGATGAACAGATTTACCTTTTTGTTCATTTCAACATATAGTCCAGTATAATGTGAAACCATTGTTCAGGTTGTGGTCAATAAAGGCAACAGTAGTATACCGCTGTTCAAAACTCGTAAATCTATGGACAAAAAACAAAATCGGGGTAACAAACTAAAACTGAGGCAAACGCATTTAATATAAGAGGAGAACAACGACACAACATTAAAATGTAACACACACAGAAACGGACTTAGCATTACTTAGACAAAATCCGATGAGAATAACAAATCAAACATCAAAACCAAATACATGAATTTAGGATTGAAAAGTACCGTGACACGTCTTATAGTAATGTGAATTCACACTTAAATATAAGAGAAAACAAACGACACAACGGGAACACAACGTTAAAATGTAACACACACAGAAACGAACTATAATATAATAATGACCATATTCCTGACTCAGTACAGGACATTTTAAAAAAAAATATGGTGGGATGAACCTGGTTTTGTGGCATGCCAAACCTCGCACTTTAATGGTAATGTTAAATATAACATTAAAATGACAACATAATATTACAGGACTACAATACAATAAATAGGAGAACATATAAGGCAAAGAAACACATGAATAATAGCCAACAAAAGGCAACAGGTTTAAAATTCAATACACCAGAAACGCGCCTCGTCAACACAAGACTCACCAGTGACGCCCAGATATAAAAGTTCGAAAAGCATCAAACTTTGCAGAGTGTAAGTTGAGGATATATTATAGAATTTATAGCTATGGACCCAATTCAGAAAATGAAAATTGCGGCTCTGGGCGGCCATTTGAATTATTAGAAAAATTAATAAAAATTATTAGAAAACATATGAAAAATATATAACTTTACCAATTTTGATAAACTTTCATATTTCTTATGACAAAGAATATCAACTGAGGACTATTGAAGTATTTAGTAGCCATTTTGAATTGTGGCCATTTTGGAAACGCAAATTTCCCTTATATCATTATTCGGTATCCTTAATTGTTTTTGAATTAATACTAGGTTTTATATGCCTTTACATCTAGTTTTGCTTATCATTTATTTATGACTGTTGCTATTCATGTAGGATATATTCACCAAGTGCTCAAATAAGGCATGCATATGTTAACAAATAAATGTATTTAAAGAAATACGTAAATTCTTTAAATTGCATTTTAGCATGTAGGGCTCAGATACTTTTTTTACCACAAAAAAATGCGTTTATTCAATATGAGTTATGACCACTGTATGTTGAAAACGATAAAATCACTGGAGCTGAAAAAATATAATAAATAAATAGACTGGAAAGAATTCCGTAACGCCAAGAGAGGACACGTGAGGATTTACAATGCCAGGCAAATACAGAAAGAGCAGACATAGACATTAGAGCTGGTAATCAGTATTTTTTTGTAAGCATACAACTGTTCAAAGTAGATGAGGGCCATGTAATGAGAGAATCACAAGGCTAAAAGTACTAATCCTGTCAAAGCAAATCTTATGATCAAAATATATTAGACAAAACGAAAAAAGTCTAAGATGAGTCACGGATAGAAAATACCAGTAAAGTAACCAGCCAGAATTGTGATGAATCAACAAGAACAATGATTGCAGGGAATTTTTTCTTTCTTTGTGATAATGTATCTGACTATCATCATAAAGCATCGACAATTATGATCGACAATAGAGTATGTGACTGTCACTTAAACTGCTAACCATTGTTCTTTAAGCCAGACTCAATGCTGGAGATTAATATTTAAGCAGCAGATCTAGATATCATGCTAAATGTTTGTTAAAACTGCACGACAAGGCAATTAGACAGAATTAGAAAGAAAGTCAAGAATCTGTTATTCATGGAATGGGGCTTGCCAAAATGATAGAAAATAGTGACGGCTCACAGTCTGAAACAGATATTGTTTTAATATTTGAAATTGATGATATCGGTAAACTGTACAGTAAACGTTCTTAGTAAACATGAGTTGCCATGGAAGGAATGATTAATACAACACTTCTGAAAAATTTAATACTAGCTGCCATAGATGATATGCAAGCACACATGAAAGAATACGTCTTTCGCCAGATATTCAATGAATACGTTTGGGAAGTTCTGAAACAGGCCATGTCTTTTAGTCGTGATGGTGAAGGCATCTTTATAGTCAAAGGACCTAGAATAGTTTGATAAGTTAGGCTTGCTACTATAAAAAAGTTTACAGGGACATTCAAAGTAGGCTTTCAAAATGAATCAGTTCCACAATCGTTGAGACATCTTACTTTCTATCTGAGGACTGATAAGTTGCAGTTGTATCCTTTCGACTGTTATTGATTGTCCCCGACTGTAAAGCTATTCTTAGTATCAAGCATATATATTTTGCCTGCTAGACTATGGTGATGCCTTCATGTTTACCCTTTTATTATGAGGTCTGTTTCAGAGCTTCACGAATACCTTTGTTGAAAATCTAGAGAACTAATTTATCTTGCTTGTATGCTTGCAGATATCATATGGCAGCAACATTCCAATTTTGTTAACTTCGTTAAATCAGTTCTTCCTTCAATGATAACTCCAAGTTGTTCCAAACGTTAACTGTACAATTCAGCGTGATCTGCAAGCTTGGAGATTGGTAAAATTCCTCCTCCAGACCGTGTGCCGTCAATGTATTTTATCATTTTGGAAAGCACAACTCCAAGGATAAAAGATTTCTGGATTTCTTTTTGTATATTTTACTCTGCCTATTTTCTATGTTGTCAAGTTTTATCAATCATCAAGCAGGATACTAGTGATTTGACATCTCCAGCTCTTACTTTGGCTAAGGGAATATGTCTTGTAGTACAGATGCACAGTCATGCCCTATTTTTGTCGATTTGAAAATGTCGATCGATGTATCATGGAGATCTTCAGATACATCACCACAGTCATTGTTCGGGTTGATCTAGTACCACTTTACAGTGTCTGTTTACTTATTATTTTCTTTCAATTGGCAATTGATCTTCAACACTAGAAGTATGTTTTTCCCTTTTACTGAAAATTTGTTTCACATGTTTTGTGCCATTTTGCCTTGTGATTCTAGAGTGCTTCTGCAGTTCCATAGCCCTTATTCAACTGTTTCGAATTGAGCGAAAGGAAAACCAATTCAAGACCCACCATCTTCGTATGCTTGCATCAAAGGAGTAGTGATTACCAGCTCAAATGTCTATGTCTGGTGTTTGTATCTGCTTAGAATTGCAAACCCTCACATGTCCTCTCTTGCCGTTTCACACATTCTTTTCAGTCTAATCGCCCATTATGTTCTTCTGATATCTAGCTCCAGTGTTTTCAAAATCTACAATTTTGATCTTTTCCAACAAAAACTTTCGGTCATAAATTATATCATATATACTTAATTTCTGTTTTAAAAAGTTACTTAGGCAAACGTGCAAGTAACAGACATTCTGCTACTAAAATCGTTTTTTGTAAACATGTGCATGCCTTATCTGACCTCTTTGTGAATGCCCAATATCAATTAGTAAAAAAAAGTATGAATGCAAACAGTGAATTAATAAGATTAGCAAATATTGATATATTGGAAAATCATGTTTTCAAAATGGCCATCATTCAAGATGGCTACCTTAAAAAATCAATATAAATGAAGTCTTCAGATGACAGTCCTTGTCATCTGTGATGAATATACCATATGACTATATAATAACTTCATGCAGCAAGCGCTTGACGTATAAGTCAAAGTTAACACCGTTACTAAGGAAATGCAAATGCGTAAAGGCAGTACATCAGTTGTACTACTTTATGTAAATGTTGAGGACAATGTGATAAAATATGATAGACAGAGTGTGGTTTGACAATACATGTACATTTCATTTATTGTTAGATATTTTTAACGTCAATTGAGAATATTTGAGCAGTTGATGTTCTTATAACATTACTTGTATGATATGCATATCATTATGTCTGCAATCAAGGTTTTTGAAAGTTGTTTCAAATGAATAATATCAACAAAACGAATTATCCTGTAATCATCCAACTATTATAAACGACAGGTATACAAATATATTCTTACTTTACTTTTACTTGTAAAATAAAATTCTCCTGTTATTCTATGTTGAACAAGCGGTGGCACGAACATTGCTAGTAATAGTTCATTTTATGATCCTCTTCGTGGTCCGCGTTTTAATGCTTTTGTACCCGCTACGGAACAGAAAAATAACTCGGGGAGGGGGGTAGACTCGCTTTTTGTCCTGTTTATATAGCTCAAACAAATAATTTGTATATCTTCGACAATGCATTTTTTTTTTAATTTTTATCAAATAATGACTTCATATTTTGGCTTAAAAAATGAAGATTTTAAGATGGCAGCCATTCAATATGGGTAATATTTCCAAAACTTTTGTCCAACAAGACAATTTAAATCAGCACTGTTATTCTTTTAACCAGGTTTCAGGTCAATATCTTCCCTAATATCATTTTTATGATTTTGTTTATTAATCTATAGATATCAAATGGTCGCCATTTTAAAATGACCGCCTTTTCCGCCAATTTCGACTTTCAGAGTGGGTCCATAGCTTAAAATGTTGTTCATGACATTTACTACTACTATGCCAAATTTCATGATTCCACCACAATCTGAGCAATTTTGTCAAAAATCTGCACAAATCGACTGGAATATTAGATTAGATATCATTCCAAGGACATGTAGGATACAAAGACATTAATTATGGAACGGTAAAATGTTTAAATGGTCAGTATTAAGGTTGAACAGTCTAACATAGTTTCATGCAACTAATAAAATAAAAAACAAAAACAGTGTTATTCAACATTATTTACATTCCATCTTGTTGTATAATTACTGTTGAATTGATAACATTGGCGGGGAATACACCGGAATATCTACTTTCGTTTCTATTAAAAGGTATTGTAAATTGATCTTTAAAAACAGATTTATCGTAACATGACTGTTATTAATACAAATTTTGTTATTATGTGTATTTATGCATTTTATACAGAAATGATATATTTCAATACCGTGACCAACTAAAATAGTTCATAACTGGATCAAAGCTGCAATCTAGTTATATTGTTTTATGTTTGTGCATGAAGGTCTTTCATTTTCCAAAACGGTAAGACCTTATTATTATTATTATTATTATTATTATTATTATTATTATTATTATTATTATTATTATTATTATTATTATTATTATTATTATTATTATTATTATTATTATTATTATTATTATTATTATTATTATTATTATTGTTATTATTATTTTCATTATTGTTATTTTTTTCATTGTTATTATTATTATTATTATTATTATCATTTTTATTATTTTTATTATTATTATTATTATTATTATCATTATTGCATAGCAATATGATTTTTCCAACAGAGGGTTACCAAAAGTTAGCGTGCAATAATATCGCACTAGTGCATTAAATCTTCAAAATTCATGATGTCATCAATGAAAAAATCTTAGTTCAAACCAATTTTCACTTTTAAATATTATATAAACAATTCTACTCGGGACGATATTCCCCAATATTCATGCAATAACCCTATATTATCATTATTCTTATTAATCTTATTATAATAATTGTTATTATTGTTATTATTTTTATTATTATTATTATTATTGAATAATTATTATTTAATAATATTAACTGTTTTAGTTTTGATTATTTATTTTTATTTCTTTGTCGTCTATATTTTTTCTTCGTTTCACGACTTATTGAAAGGATGTTTGGCCAACGATGGTCATACGCGATAAGGGTTTCCCTTTTCACCCACTTATTTTTTATAGGAGTTATCTCCCTGCGTCTGGTTTTTCTTGTTATTTTTTTTTTCTGTAATATTTTTGATTTGTTTTTGCCATTGCCTGTCTTGATTCCTTTTTTTCTTGAAAAAAATGTTTAAATAGTTAGATGAAAGCTTAAAAAGCAAAAACTATCAACAAAGCATAATTTGAATATGACAATTTTAACCCTTTTTGGAAGATAGAGAAAAACAGTCGGAAGAAAAACAAATCAGTATTACAAGCTAATCTAAAATTGAAGACAAAAAAAAATATTCTAGTTTCAATTTATAAAATTTTTCATTTTTTAAATAAGCTCAAAAAGTTAGGTGAGCGACACAGGCTCTGTTGAGTTGATAGTTTTCTTTTTTATTTTAATAAATAGCTTTTTCGACGATAAACCTTAATCTTTATAGAAATATCCGCAGATGCTATGATAGTTTAATGTAGGTCAATTTACTATTACCACTGCTTGTTCTATTTTACATTGATCTTACCAATCAAAAACTCACATGAAACACGTTAGACACTTTTGTTCTTCGAATCCTGGAAAATTTAGGAAAGGAAAGATCCAGAGATAGATGACTCCATTTTAAAAGTTTGATCAGTTTGAAACAACAAAAAATCAATATCGTCTTAAATTCAGGGCAACTTTTTCAAACTATAGTCATTATCTTCTATGAAAACGTGGTAGTTTTATTGCATTAACCTTGTCCCTTCTTCCCTGTCTGCAAGTCTCTCTACTGACCATTCGTCTAACATATATATTTCCGTCACACAATTCTCAGGTTCAACTTAAGTTGGATTATCACTCTGTGTTTCCTCAGAAAGAATTGTTTAATTCTTTGCACAACTGAAAATTTAATCATGCATTATAAAAAGATATAATAGAAAATAAAGATCACTGAGGTATTTTTCAATCTACATAACTGCCTTATTTTGGATAAATATTAATCTTTTTAGGGATAAATAGAAATCTATGAGATAGACTTAAATATGATACATAGGTTTTGGTGTACGCCCTCAGAAAGCACAAAGACAACATGTCGCCGAACTTTTTGTTTTTGCTACAAGTAAGAGATGGAAATTGTATGACACCCCCTTTTAAAATTGTTACCTAAAGAGAAAAATTGAATCGAACAAAAACAAATGTTTTGTTTTTGTTAAAACAGTATAAATAGTGCAACAATTCACTCAATAGTGCTGTTTTACAATCCAAGATAGTGGTTTATAGCTAATCTAGATTAACAGAGGTTAGTATTTGGTCAGCAGCTTAAGAGTAAGGAGTGGTAACGTTGTCATTTTTTTTTTATTTCTGAGACATCTACCTCATGTTATCCAAAGATTGGAGAAAACCAAGATTTTAGAATTAGTATTTGCGTCTTTTCTCCCAACCACCCAACATTTAGGAGAAAAAGCAAAAATTAGTACTTGGTAGGTAGGTATGAGTGGCCGTTCGTGTCATTGGCGATATCAACATACCGTATGGAATTTTCAACGCGTTGGTTTTTATTATCAACGCGTTGGTTTTTTACTTTCAACGCGTTGGTTTGTATTATCAACGCGTTGGTTTTTTACTTTCAACGCGTTGGTTTTTACTTTCAACGCGTTGGTTTTTACTTTCAACGCGTTGGGTTTTACTTTCAACGCGATGGTTTTACTTTCAACTCCTTGGTTTTCAATTTCAACGCGTTGGTCTTCACTTTCAACGCGTTGATTCGTAATTCATACGGTATGAAAAACCAACGCGTTGGTTTACAATTCCATACCGTAAGTTTTTCATTCCATACCGTAAGTTTTGTACTTTTGTCAACCAATCAAAATGTTTGTTACAAAGTATTTTCTAAAAATATCTAGTCGTAATTTCACTATTCGGAGAGCCTCTTGACTTTTCTTAAGATCTGGGTAAAGTATAAATATGGCTGAATTGTCCGCAGCCCGTCTGCAAATGTTTACAAGTTGCTTTCCTAAAAAAAAAAAAAATGTGATCGAAAACCCAAATGCTTGTTTGGCATTAACTATTAGATAATTGTTTTAATTCAGATGCATTGTTTTAGATTATTTTTGTTGTATAAGAATTAGAAACTGACATTGATTGATTACTTAAAGAAACTATATACTGATCAATGTGGGGTGAAATATTCTTGTTGAAGAAATCATTGTTAAAGGAATATTTTTTTCTCTCCTCTCTCCCGAAAGACAACATGTTATGTCACCATTCTAAAGTGCTGTTTTTTTTTTAGATAAGAGTTAGTTTTTGCGCTAAAATTCAAATGCAAATGTGAAGAAATTGAATCAATTAATGATTATTTGTGATTAAGAAATGCAATACGTGAACCTGTAAAATAGCTGTTTTTATTGAAATTTGAGATATGTTCATGGTTATTTGAACAATGGCTTGGTATTGATCATTATCAAGATCCTTACACCTGCTCTGCAAGTTTTTTGTGATGCTTAGGGTATAGAGCATTGGCAATTTGAAGTTGTGTGCTTTGTGTTCTTACAAGTTTTAGATGACAAACCTCTTTTGTTAAAAAAAAACAAGTGTGGACACAAATCAGTGTGGATAGTATGTTTCGAGGTTTGATAGTTTATCTGACATAAAGAGGTCTCTGTTTTTCTCCTACAGGGTTCTATGTTGAACTGTATATGTGGTGCACAATGACAGCAAAACTGGATCAAACACTAAAATAGCAGTGTCTTTTATTTCATGTTCAAGACTGTCATGGAGGAGACACTTATTTAAATCATTGTCATGCAACCGTTCATAGATTTGATAGTGTATTCTGACATATAGAGGTCTCTTGTTTCCTCCTACATGAATAGGGTTTTATGTTAAACTGTGGTGCACAGTGACAGCAACTGTACCAAACACTAAAATAGCAGTGTTTCTGATTCAATGTTCAAGACTGTCATGGAGGAGACACTAATTTAAATCAGCACCAACCATTCATAGATTTTATCTAGTTAGACAGTGCTTTTAATATAAAATCTACACATTAGCCAACGTGCTTTGAGTGCTTCGTGAATATAGATATTTACGTTCATGTTATTTAATTTTGTGCATATGCAACGTTCCATTCGGGTTTACCTTTCATCATTTTAACTTTGGAATAACTTCTTTTTGAATACATTAATCATTTTGAATATCTGGATGAAAACTCTGTGGAAGGTCTAACATTTATGAATGAAAAATTTACAGAGAATCTTGATTTGTATATCAAGTTATTTATTCTTCTGTACGCCGATGACACTATTATTTTTGCGGAGTCGGCAGAAGGGTTGCAAAAGGCTTTGAATGTTTTTGAGCAATATTGTTTTGAGTGGAAACTCACTGTGAAAGTAGACCAAGCTCAAAAAGCACTTTATAATCTTTACAAGAAGATACAAAATATCTCACTCCCGATTGATTTACAGTTAAAATTATTTGATGCATTGGTGGTTCCTATTTTGACCTATTCTTGTGAAATATGGGGGTTTGAAAATAAAAATAATATTGAAAAATTACATCTACAGTTTTGTAAGCGCATTTTTGGGGTGCGATTCTCTACGCCAAATTTTATGGTGTATGGAGAACTTGGAAGATTTCCACTTGAACTGCAGATCAGGTTAAAAATGGTATGTTTTTGGCACAAGCTTGCAACAAACGATAAAAAATTATCGGGTAAACTTTACAAGTTACTTTGGTACATGCATGAGCATGAAGATTATAATTTCAAATGGTTTAACTATGTAAAATCTGTGTTTAACGGCTGTGGCTTTTGTGAAATATATAATATTCCGGAGCAAGTTGATTATAATTATATTAAAACTAATGTGAGGCAGCGTCTCCAGGACCAGTTAATTCAAAAATGGTTCTCTGATATAAAGAACTCATCAAGGGGGGAATTTTATTTACACTTTAAAGAAGAGTTTTGTTTAGAACCATATCTGTTAAAATTAAGGCGGGGTCATAGAGTAAATATATGTAAATTAAGGGTATGTAATACAAAGTTTCCCATTGAAACAGGAAGATGGAGAAATGTACCACGAAATGAGAGAATTTGTCCAATTTGTAAAGCTGGTCTTGGGGATGTGTACCACTATATATGTATATGTACCAATTATGAAGTTAAAGATTTAAGGGGGAAGTTCATACCTCCATATTATTTAAAATATCCAAATGTTAAAAAAGTACTGGGCATGCTTAAATATTGTAATAATAATGTGCTGTCTAAGCTGTCAATTTTTATTCAAAAGGTAGAAAAGATGCTTGTGTGATTTAAAATTGCAATAAACAAAGATTTATTTCTGAAGATGTGTATTTTAAAAATGTATACTGAATGTATTATGAAATATGTTGTGATTTATATTGTGTGTAATATGCTCCTGTTACGCAGTCTTCTGTGGCTGAGTTTTCTTTAATAAACTAAACTATTATTACGTTTTTTGTGAGCAGCAAGGATTTAAAATCTTTGTGAATTGAAAACACACAAGTATTTTTATACACGACCGTTTAAAATTTTAAAATTTAATTAATTTATCTAACCATCCGTTTTATGGTTATATTACAATACAAAACAAAATAGCAATTATTTATAAAACCTTACTAAAACGATAGGGAATTGTAATTAACGTAGAAATATAATTAGGTCTTTCCACTTTTCTGTGGAAAGACCTATTGTTTTTCTTCTGATTATTTTTTTTTCTTCCGCCTAATTTTGTTCTTGCGATAAACATTTGTTTCGCAATATGTCGCTTAGATATTTTGTATATGATATCGAACAGTTTATGCGCTTTTGAAATTTACCCTGCGTAAACGAATACTTTTCTTTGTAGGAGTTATCTCCCCAAACACTGTTTTCCTTGTTATGGCATCTCCTTCGCAACCGTTAAAGATTATGACAAATTTATTTTACAAAATTGTTCGTTACATCCTCAGTAATTTTTGGCGTATTTGGATCGAAGCGATTCGAAGAAATTTTATAGGAGTTATCTATCTTTTCGGAATAAATTTGTCGGTATGTTTTTTTAACTCATAAACCGTTAACCGTATAACCCTGGAATGTTTTTATTTGAGTCCCCTGATTCCTAACTTAGAAAATTAGGTCAAGGTCAAAGGTCAAGGTCATATTTTAGATTTTCATATGTCTTTGATTTCCCTATAACTCTTGAACGGTTATAGATACAAAAAAATTAAGCAGTGAAAAATGCTTGGTACTTCAAGGGGCAACTTTTTTTACATTATGACTATATTGATTTTACCATCATGTAAGGGACATCGATGGTTTTTAAAAGGCCATTTTTAGGCAAAACTCTTAAACAAAAGGTCCTTGACCCATAGGGTCTTTTGCAATGACCTTGTGGAGCAATGACCTTGACGAAGGTTACAAGGTCAAAGGTCAAGGTCATCAAATTATGTGGTTTTGGCACTATCTAAACAGTTTTATGTGTGTTTGAATTTCAACCAACCAACCAACATACCAACCAACCAACCAACCAACCAACCAATCAATCAATCAATCAATCAATCAATCAATCAATCATGATCATGATCAATCAACCAATAATGATCATGATCAATCAATCAATCATGTTTCCGTCTCATGTGTTTCTTATAGGGTTCAACCAACCAACCAATCAACCAATCAATCAATCAATCAATCATGATCATGATCAACCAATCATGTTTCCGTCTCATGTGTTTAATATAGGGTCCAAGATCTTCTTTGTGTCTTTTTCCGTGTTTCAATTGACCCTATCCAATGTGTTTAACCAACCAACCAACCAACCAACCAACTAATCAATCAATCAATCAATCAATCAATCAATCAATCAATCAATCAATCATGATCATGATCAATCAATCATGTTTCCGTCTCATGTGTTTAATATAGGGTCCAAGATCTTCTTTGTTTCTTTTTCCGTGTTTCAATTGACCCTATCCAACGTGTTTAACCAACCAACCAACCAACCAACTAATCAATTAATCAATCAATCAACCAATCAATCAATCATGATCATGATCAATCAATCATGTTTCCGTCTCATGTGTTTAATATAGGGTCCAAGATCTTCTTTGTTTCTTTTTCCGTGTTTCAATTGACCCTATCCAACGTGTTTAACCAACCAACCAACCAACCAACCAACCAACTAATCAATTAATCAATCAATCAACTAATCAATCAATCATGATCATGATCAATCAATCATGTTTCCGTCTCATGTGTTTAATATAGGGTCCAAGATCTTCTTTGTTTCTTTTTCCGTGTTTCAATTGACCCTATCCAACGTGTTTAACCAACCAACCAATCAACCAACCAACCAACCAACTAACCAACTTATCAATCAATCAATCAATCAATCAATCAATCTGTATGACTGTTTAATCATGACAGTTTATTGAAGGAACAAACTCTCAATTATTCAAGAAAAATTGAAATTTAATATTGTTCTTACGTCACTTCTGAAAAAAATCCACATGTTCTCTGAAACTACAAGTACAATCGACCTCAAAATTTGCAGTCAGCAGGGCATACATGTACTAAACGTTTATAAAAAAAACTTGGTGCAGATATCTCTCAAAGCTTTTCCTAGAGAAAAGAAATGGCAATGCCGTAAAAATAGCTTGCTAGGTCCGTAAATCTCAGTAAAAACCTACAATAAAATGTCCGCTCCGAGTTTGAAATACTAATCTGTGTTACAAACAGGTGCTGAAAAATGTACATTATCAGAAAATAATCAATAAATGTGTTTTAAAGTTACACCGGAACAATTAAATCCAAAACATGCACTACTTGTGAACTGTCATCAAAATGTCAATTTCCTACAATGACAAAAGAAATTACATTGTGTACATTCCATCTCTATAGATGTTGTCTGTTTAACGTCCCCACCTAAAAAGAAATAAAAAGACTATCTTTTCGTTATTATAAACCCGTGTCACGTGATGTGGCGCGCGCGCTGTACCTAAAATAAAAGAAAAACTTTCCAAACTAAACATGAAACTTCTCCGGTAACAATAATATAGACCCCATACAGAAACAAACAAACAAACAAACAAACACCCCCCAATTCAATTAATTTTACAGGGGGGAAAGACCCCCTACAATTGCTTTTTTAAAGCAATTGATTTATATTTATTATTAATATTGCTTATCAATATTTTTTTTGTATGATGCAAGGATTATTTTATTTAGATTTAATTAGTATGCATGTTTCATTTACAAATGAATATTTATAAGTACTAAAACAGAGTTCCTTGTCATATAAATACTTATTTCTTCATTGCAACTCTGAAAATATTCTGGCTTCAATTTAATATTTAGTTTCTACAGAAACATAGATACAGTATATATTTTGTAAATATATTTTGTAAATATTTCTTTGATTTCTAATGAATAAATTAAATTAAATACTTTTGATAATAATATTATAATCATCTTTCTGTTTTCCGATCAAACATACATTTTAAACCAGCCGAATGTTTTCTCCTTAGTCTATGATAAATAATTGTCTTTGTAGTGGGTTCTGTTTGAATGTAAGCTCTGACGAGAACGCAGACTATCAAGAAGTATCATGTGGGTTTTATTTACCCTAAACAGATATCAAACATGTGTACATTCCTCGAACATTTTCTGGTGTATCATCGTCAATTGTACATATGTATCTGAAGTGATAATTCGGCTGCAATAATTCACCATTTCCTTGAATCGATCTAAATCCGGTCTCTCCTACGTGTAACCATGTAGCAAGTCAGTAAGTATCTTCAACAACGGAGAATATATTTTCCTAACAAACTTAACAACAATCTGGAGTCTGTCCGAACGGGTAATTAGATTGTCCTATGTTACAAAGATGTTGATTGGTAGACAGAAGTTAAAGACTTACGGTCTGGAATTGAAAATCAACGCGTTGATTTTTCATACCGTATGAATTACGAACCAACGCGTTTAAAAGTGAAAACCAACGCGTTGAAAGTAAAACCAACGCGTTGAAAGTGAAACCAACTCGTTGATATTAAAAACCAACGCGTTGAAAGTAAAAATCAACGCGTTGAAAGTAAAATTAAACGCGTTGAAAATTTCATACGGTATGTTCATACCGCCAATGACACGAACGGCCAATCAGGTAGGAGTCAAACTAATGGGTCTGGGCACTTTCATTGCAATAGACGTTTTACAATGTGGGCTCGCAGTTAAAAATCATGCCAACGTGTCGGTCTTATTCGTGTTTTATTCATATCTCATTATCATAAGTCGTCCTGAACATGCCTGAAATATTTTTCACTGGACGATTTGCAAACAACAAGAACTATAAACATTCAATCGTTTTGAGTTCCGTAGATGGCGTACGCCCCTTTTGATTGGAATATAAATCATTTTGTTAGCATAAAATCGATGAAGAAATGTTTAAGTTTCGCTCCGCTTGGCGGTATATATTCCCTTTTTGCAATTTGGCTCCTTTAATAAATTCTGAACCCCATGATTTCTGACTTGGTACATGCGGTATCCATTGAAAATTATGGACTTAACCTGGATAGAAAGCTAGCTAAACCTATATGATGGTTGTTTATTAATCCATTTTATAAGAATGCTTTTTTAGATGTCCGCGTTCTGATGAGTTAAATATGTTTTCGAGAAGATTTTTCGATGCAAACGTTTTACGTGGAATACACACTTCCGTTTTACAAAACATATCAATAAACATTACATTTTCGAGGACTTGCCTTTAATTATATTGGATACCTAAGCTTCACAAGATTTGTACAAACAACGGTACATTGCCAGATCATCTGCATGATTTACAAAGGAATCAGGTTGACAAAATTCTATCCGCAGTGAAAGAAGGTCTTCAGAAAAACTGTGCAAAAAGGATCGTATTTGAACGTGGTATTCCTATGAAATCGTAACCGCATAAAATGGAATAAATTTTCCTATTTCTAATAGGAAATCTCCTATAACAGTCAAACTCCAAAACTAAAAAGTTGTATCGATGAACGAATTATATAAAAGTTAATGGTGGAAAATAAATCCCGTGATGAATAACCAGTTATGAATAGATTACGTTCATTGAGATCTGAAACGTAACTACAGACTGGGGCATGCCATTACATAAGAAGGAACAACACCAAGTCTAACGATCAAATAAAGGCAACAGTAGTATACCGCTGTTCGAAACTCATCAATCGATATAAAAAGAAACAAATCCGTGTTATAAACTAAAACTGAGGGAAACACCATAAATATAAGAGGAGAACAACGACACAACATTAAAATGTAACACACAAAGAAACGAACTAAGCATAAGACAAAATCCGAAGAGAAAAAAAAATATAACATCAAAACAAAATACATGAATTTTGGAGAGAAAAGTACCATGACAGGTCTTATAGCAATGCGAATTCACACTCAGATATAAGAGGAAACAAACGACACAACAGAAACACAACATTAAAATATAACACACACAGAAACGAACTATAATATAACAATGGCCATTTTCCTGACATTAAAATTTAAAATTTAATACGCCAGAAGTGCGTTTCGTCCACACAAGACGAACTAGTGACGCCCAGATGAAATCCTAAACGAGTACAAAAATAAAAAGCAAAAAAGGGGAGGAAAACCGTTTGTTTACATCTTTATCTTGTGTAAAGTTTGACATTTTATATGTTGTGTAAAGTTTAGCACGGCGTCTTGGTTATAAAATAAAAATAAAAAAAAAGTACTGTTGTAAATATCAGTTTGCTTACAATGAGTTTGTTATGACTGATTTCCGCGTTGGCCTAAACATTTTGTTATATAAAGCAACCTGATGGTCATGGTAATGGTATTTGTTATCAAAATTCATCAAATGAATGGTAGTCATGTGGACTAATTGGAATATCTACGACTATTTACTACCGAAACGTACATAAATGTTGTCAAATATAAAATATACTTATTTCATCACACTCAGGTCATCCCACAGCATACAACACAGGTGTATCTAGAATATAACTGAAGAAGAATTAAACCCCGTTACATTATATATGTGCAGTTCAAAGATCAGCTGTCTGTAGTTCATACGTTGTTGCATAACGGTGTATCATATATGTTATTGTTTGATGTTTTAACAAGACTCGGGCCGTTGGTTTTCTGATTTGAATAGAATAATATTGTTGGAGCCTTTTATAGATAGCAAACCAACATGTGGACATATACATGATACGATCCACGTCCTTTGATTATTTGTGAGTTCCAGCATATTACTCGGGAAAGACCAATTAGTGAATTATGAAAATCGTAGGTTGAGAAATTGTGTGTAATTTGATATAGAGAATCGGTAACTAACGACTGTCAACATATTTATATACTTTCTTCTTGAGAATGTTCGTGTAGTGTTCACGTCTAATCACTACCAAATGTGTGTAGCTGTGTTTGCTTATACCTTTATTTTATAATTTTTTAATGTAGTATAATAGGAAATACAGTACTGTAGTTGAAAAGCTAGCGGTAACATTGTTAATAACCTTCACGGTACTAATTATACTGCACAAGATGCGCATTTCAATAATGTTTTGTAAAACAAATGCATTTGCGACCTTCATATCTTCAATTGACAGCGACAACTTCCCAACTATAGTGCCGTTATTCATTTTCATTATGTTAATTTATTTTAAAAATAAATAGTTAACACATACTTCCGAAGAGTGATAGGGCTGCATGATTTGGTTTCATTGAAAGCGAAACATATGATTTATTAATATACGGGTCTTACCGCTGAAAGATTAAAGATCTCTTTAAGAGTAACTCATCTACACTGTCAACCCTAGGAGTCTAAACCAGGTGATGATATAAAAGAAAATATAAAGAAAACTTTAAGTGGTTAAAGAATAACAATTCCTGATTACATCGTTTTTTTCACAACTGATGGACTTAGTACTTAGTACCTGGAAATATTATCTGTTGTCAGCAGTTATGCTGCGAATAATTACCGTGCCTTTAGTTTAGCCGTTTACAATTGCAACTATTATAGAAAGGATCCACCCGGGTTTGCAGACTGTTCTGTTTTGTATTTTTTTTCGTAGTTTGTTTTACCCAATTTGGATTTTATCTAATATTTTTAAAATCCCTATTGTATTATATCTGTTTTACATGATTCTAAAAGCTTTAGCTTATCGTAACTAAAAATGATAACAAAAAATAAAGGGTGTGCTTATTCGCGTTCATGTAGACACCATTACACGGAATAAGTTTAAAAGAAACAAAATGTAAAGTTAACAACACCTTTAAATCATTAAAGTGAAACAAAAGTCTTCAAAATTACTGAAAGATAAAAGAAACGGCATCAACATGATCAATTGCTATTCTCACTGTTTAAATATAATATGTCCCGTAACAAACGACCAATATGTGGAGAATTATGAGTACCATTAGCATACAACTAGTATATACACCATCTTCTATTTGAGTTTCATAGTATATGAATAAATTAAATCTGGTTTTTATCTATTTTTTTTTTTAAATTTAGGTGTTAACATACATATTTTTACATTGTTTTAATCATGATAAAGCATGATGTAAAGATATATAATGTTATCAAAGATTTTTGCATATTTTATGTTAGCCTAATGTGTGGCGAAGAATTATGTTGTCAATAATTGGCAAACAGTACAAAAAGCAACGAAAATTATATGTACTGAGCTGATCCCAACCACGCCCATTCCTACAAAAATCATAAAAAACATGATTGGTTGGATTAACTTGAATCAAAGTCAATATAACAATCAAACAACGGCATAGGATAACTTCATATTTGTTACTTAATCTAAATGTGTACTCCGTAACATAGATTTCATTTAAAAAACAATCAAGTTTATTCTTTCAAGCGCATCCAAATATTACAGGTATTTTTAAAATTCACCTTTAAAGCAAAATATTATCTCATGTTTTTACACATGTATACAAATTATTTTGTAAACTCAGGTATTAACTTTAAGATGTTTATCATAGGTAGATGTATCATATAACAGGGAACACTTTATAGAGGGGCGTAAAGAGGGTATCTGTACGGAAGAACGCGAAATAAAATGGCAATTTTACGATGAACGAATAATTTAAAATTTCTTGCACGTTGATCTTTTTACCGATTTCACGAAACACGGTGAATAAAGAACCTTTTCCACGTCTGCACGTGAAATAAAAATGACAAAATACGTTACACGAATATATCCCTTTCCCACCCTCTTTATATATTTTTTTCAAATATTTGTGTTAGTTAAATTCTGAACAACAACTCAAATCATGTGCATATCATAAGTTAAAATTGGATAACAGTTTAGAGTTGGAAGCATCAAAATTCCCGAACTTTATACTTCACTTTTCTAATATCGTTAATTCATCAGAAGTATAGGTGTCAAGGTGACTTTATGAAAAACTTTAGATAATGGCTCAATCAGCTTCGAAGTCCTGTGATATATGCATGAGTGGACCGGGTCGTAACTATTGTGAACAATGTGATCAATGGATGTGTGAAAATTGTAAAACATTACATTTACGGTCAAAAATAAGTAGAAATCATACTTTTCATAATGGACCGAATTTCAACTCTCAAAAAAAATTATTCTGTAAACAACACGACGAAAGCTACATATTTTACTGCTCTGATTGTGATATACCGATATGCAAACTTTGTATCGTGACAAAACACAAAAAGCATGATATGTCTGAAATCAACGAATCGACACATGGATTAAAGGCTGAAGTAAAACAAGCCATTCAATCGAAGATTAAATTTGTTAAAACAAATCTAGATAAAATTGCTAAAGGCACAGAAAGGTACCAGCACGATGTAAAAGAAGCTATTCGTGACATTACCGAAGAAGGGAATCAGCTGAAACAGTGGATTGACAAGAAAGTACAAGCTCTTGTGTCATCATTACAAGACAATGAGGCAGAAAGCCTTCGAGCATTACGATCTATTAACATTGTATTTCAAAATGATATGGAAATATTATTGAAATGTCAGCACGCCTTTACAGACAGCCAGAAAATAACGGACGTTACTTATCTTTTGACAAAGTTAAAACACATCGAATCCGAGTTGGATGTTGTAGATGAAAAGCAGTCACTAGTAATGCCGACAGTAAAATATAACAAGAAGAATGTATCAGAACGAGATATGATCGATTTATTTGGAGACCCATCGTTCCAGTAAGTTTTTAACCTTCGAAATAATTTGTTTTCATCTAATCGCCTGATTCACGGCTTCTTTCAATAATTCTATTTCAATTTAAGTTTACGTGTGTTAACGGATTTACTCATATTTACGGGGTAATACATAATTTAAAAAAAACAAAATCGCAGCACGCAAACAAGTGCTTACTAATTTGTAAACACACTCGCTGTATGAGGTACATGAAAGCACCCATACAACCTACAGAGTAACGCAAACGCTGTAAAGAGTTCTTCTAAGGTGTACAAATACACAGTTTACAGTATAGATACATTCATGCACATTGCAGGCGCTATACACTTTACGCACAGTAAACATGGCAAATTCTACGAAGCTAACCCTTATTGTTTCCTTTTTAATGCTGACCATTCCAAGTTAGACATAAAACGTATAATGCTTTAAGTGTCAGATGTAATGCACGTGCTAGAGTAATAAGAGGATAACCGATAAATATTTGACTTATTTGTTTTCTTTAGAAAAATAAGTTACTGTATAGAGAAGGTTCTACAGAAGAAAACCAGGTATGTTCATGAAACAGAATGGTATGGGATATTTACAATAAAAATTGAACAACATATGACGATTGAAGAAATGTCTTCACCAGTAGTATAACTATCTTCGTAGATGAAATGAAAATGAGAGAGAGAGAGAGAGAGAGAGAGAGAGAGAGAGGAGAGAGAGAGAGAGAGAGAGAGAGAGAGAGAGAGAGAGAGAGAGAGAGAGAGAGAGAGAGAGAGAGAGAGAGGAGAGAGAGAGAGAGAGAGAGAGAGGCGATTAACAAATCAAAAGTTAAATAAAAGACGCGACCATTTGACATTAAACGGCATAAAGACATACAATGATTAAATAACATTACACATAACTTGTTTCAAAAGATGGATTATCCTGACACAACACGCAATTGGTATTCGTCATATTACTCTTTGTAAATAGCAATCCAGTAATAACTCGAATTCAGTTTTGATATTGTTTTTTTTTATACCGAAAAGTAATCAAAATAAATACATGAATCACTAAATATAATCTTCAAAAATAAAATATGCGTGTTTTTTTATTATTTCAAATAAAATTTAGTGAACATATTTATTTAGATATGAACTATACTACTCACATCTAGACATTTTACGTGCATCTGAAAGAACAAGACTTTCCTCATCATCAAATGCGTTTATATGTATATATATATTCGTCTCATATGTATATAAATATATATAGTATTGCAGTGTATTAATAATTGAACTATCATCGAAGATGAAATATCATATACTTGCATTAATCTATTACTTTGACAATTTGTATTGTAAAACATTTTGACACTGACGAATAATGACGAAGGCTGTTTGATAAGTCGAAATATTTTTTTACGCGATTGTATTACATCATCTTCATATTTTATCACTTTATATTAGTAGCGTTGTGAAAATCCTTAGACTAATGTGTATATATATGTCTTTGTGCGATGATATTCAACACTTTTTAGTGTTTTGTTTTCGATCTATTTATCGGTATTGTTACACAATCTTTTAGACTCATATAATTTTTCCTGTTTGTAAAGTATTGTCAACTCTGATGATCCAATACCTACTAAATTTACTGGTTGGTAGATTCTTATAGACTCCATATATACATATCTGGTGATCCGATGAATAAATCTGGTATAGAGTTGTCACTGGCTCAGACGTACTTATATATACTTAAAATATATATATACAACTCGTCTAAACATCAACCCAATAATGTTAGATCTGTACATTTTTTTTCGCATCTGCATGCCTTATATATCATGTACTGAAGTACGACGCTAGATTAAAACTGACGTGTAATGGTAACACCCGGCTACCGAAAGCTTCATTTGTATAAAGCCCAGGTGGTCGTGTGGTCTAGCGGGACGTCTACAGTGCAGGCGATTTGGTGTCACGATATCTCAGTAGCATGGGTTCGAATCCTGGCGAGGGAAGAACAAAACATTTTGCGAAAGCAAATTTACAGATCTTACATTGTTGATTTGATGTTTAGACGAGTTTTATATATATATTATTTAGCATGTTTTCTGGGTTATTTAAATATTGACAAAATTGTAATTACCGATATTGCATTCGATACATAAAACCGTCACACTGTGGTTGTTTTATATGGCATATGTATACACACGTTCCAGATGTTCAATGGGTTTAATTTGATATTATTATTACAGGCGCTGCATACTTTCCCCATAAATGTGCACTTATCGCTTATGATCATTGGAGTTTCTAATCATATGCTTTTGATATAGTGTTCTTATCTGGGTTTTCTTCAATGGTATCAACTTTTCCTTTCGACTGATTAAGATTTGTCTAAGTTGTATACATTTTATTTCCATTTTTGTTAAATGAGATATCCATAATACTAAAATAACGAGATCCAATTTGTCAGCTCGACGACGACATTAGTTATACGCCTTTGAATACACCCAACAATTGTAAATCCAATTGTATGCGCAAAGAGTATACGTCAGCTCTGCTATCCGAAAGCACTATACGGTTGTGAACTCTTGGGAAAACTTACCTGCACTGAAACGCTGATGCTTGAAAGAACTCACCACAATATTTGTAAATTTATACAAGGTTTACCAAAAAGAACAAGAAGCGACATGTGATTGTCATTGTTAGGATGGCTTTCAATTAAAAGTTTCATATGTGAACGAAAACTATTATTGCATATTCAATGTGCGCAATGAATATACAACTGCAGATGTGTTATGTTCCATTCTTTCGCAAGAACAGTTTAAACAACAAACAAACAATTAAATTTGAAATTTGGCTGATTATTTGTCATGGCATTTATTCAACAATATTCAACAATATAAACCAACAAACAACCAACATCAACAAACTGGCCAACAAGTTAAAACTTGATGACAATTGGTCACTGAAGGAAAACCAACAGTAAATGCATAACAATTTCTAGCATCTGGGCAGATCCATAACAGCTTAATGAACGATATTTGAATAAATCACTGTCAGTTGAATCATGTTGATGATGACACCCAACGCACTTTCCATATTGAACGGAATGCCATGACGATATTCAGGTTTCATTGATCTGCCGATTAATATCTAAACGTCTGACACTTTTGATGATACATGACAATTTAATTGGAACATTCAATACATTTGGATCTGTTCACCATGTAATCTGAAAAATAAACTAAAAACAGCAGCAATTTTGTTTGTTAAAGGGAGGGAGGGTGGGTTGTGCAATCTTGAAAAATACTCGTGGAATGAAAATTTAGCGGGAGCACGTGCTTATATATGACCAAAGTCCACGAGGCGCATCAAGGCATATTCTTTCGTATGTTTAAATATCTGGTTGTAATTATGTAAATGGCAAAACGTAAATAACGGACTGACGTACGTTTGAAACACAATAAACAACTAAGTGTATTTTTAATGCAATAAATCAATTTAATTATTAGATCATTAAATTTTAATAATGATAATGTGGTAAACTTTTTGATGATCCTTGTACTCATGCAATACTATCATGTGACTATACAGTTGATTCTTGAGATCAATTTTAGAGGAGTGTTATATACATAAACCCGATAACATTTACTGTTCACTTTGGATATATGACTGACAATAAATTGCTAAATTGTATTCTTGCCTGTGACACCGATTTTGATCTAGAGAATAAAGAACATGAACAGTTTAACTTCATGTGTGTAAATTTTATTTACAATTCTTTTCAATTGTTACAGAACCGCAACAGCTGCTAGAACATGTAGTACACAAACTATCTCCAAACTGTAAAGAACATAATGTAAATAATTGAACTTTTCGTCGTGATCCCGTCTTTATTGACTGTCTTTGTGTAAATCATAACTCGTGTTGTTTGTATGTGATTAATTGTAATTGTCTTTGCTTTGTTACATACTCTCCAGTCTAAGGCTAATAAAATTATATATTACATAAAGCGGGCATGACGTGAAACAGCGAATCAAAGAATTCAGCTTTTATAACGACCCATCAGTATCATAACACTTGCGAACGTTGTTTCGGAGGGAATTTGAACTAGCATCGGAGCATGTCAAACATAAAAACCATTCAACTGACTAAAACGTAATTTAAACCTTCTGATTTAAGGAAAGGGATAATGTTTGAAGTTGATATCAAATGTACGTCAGTCTGAAAATAAGGATATGATGCATGATTGCCAATGAGATAGCTTGTACTCATAAACACTCTTATTTTGTTTTGTTCATATGTAGTACTCTTTTTCTGCAAATTTGTAGTATTTGCTCAATATTAAGTGTTATATTTAGGAACGAATCTTTTTCGTCGGTGAATTATACGTACAGTCATAGGCAAACGAGAACTGTCATTTTGATAAAAGATGGTTATAATAACATGAATAAGTAAAGCAATTAGAATTGTTCATTAATATATTGCCGACGTTTCTAAAAATTCAGACATTTGGAATATCACTTTAATCATATTAGTTGATTTATACACGAAGTTGTGAATTGCAAAATATAATTTTTCTTTACATGCCAGATCAAATAAATATATGGGCATTTTCTGAAAAGAACAATTGTAGCATAACACACAATTCTAAATTGTAAATGTGTACTGTAAATTTCGTTTTTGTTTTTTCCACTTTTAAAATTTACACTTTCATCTGTCTTATTGCAGAGATCAATCAAAACAGACAGTGTTCATATACGAATGCTCCATGACTTGCGGGTAAGTATTATATTTTATAAAGGCTGAATGAGACAAGTTTGAGGATGTAAAGGTGTTATGAAAAACTGTCATTTTGACGAATACCCAAATGTATAAGTCATGGTGATTGCAAGAAAAATATTAATTTTTATATGCAGAAAACACTACAACAAAAATTTATTACATTGTAAAACATGATAACAAATAGCAATAAGCTGAGAACCATCAATTGTAAGAATTAACTATTTGGAAAACCATTAATCACAAGTTCAGTGTAGAAAGTATCCTTGTTTCAAAAAAAGAAATACTTGAAATTAGTCTAGTTGTAGCCTGTCAATTAATACAATTAAATTTCATTGATATAAGAATACAACCATTACCGTAAGTAAACCAATAAAATGCCCCCCCCCCCACCCTCCCTCCCCCCCTGTTTCCTGTTTATAAGCTTCAGTAACAATGTCACCTCAAGTTTCCATAGTATTTTTATACAAACACTAAATAAAAAGAGAATGGTGCTATGAAACACCCAAGATACTTATTGCAGACTTAGGGTTACAATGTTTCCACAATGAAATACAGGGTTCATTCCCAACAAATGTAAAATTTGTTTTCGGCCTTTTTTCGAATGAAACTGGATGCGGCGTACTTTAATAAAGAAAATTACATTAATGATATGAAAGGAAATCTATTCATTGATGTTACATGTACATTTGTCTAATCCTATCCAAATCACCTTTTACCAGTTTTGTTATTTGATTTTGCCATGTGATTATGGACTTTCCCAATTGATCTTCCTCTAAGTTCAGTATTTTTGTGATTTTACTTTTTAACCCGAGTTATAAAAAAGTGTTAACTAAAAACTAAATTAGTTTGATTAATCTTTGATTAAACATGTTAAATTATATCGAATTTAATAATCTTATAAAACACGTTTTTCTTGCTTTTTTAGTAGAAGAAAGTTATCTGAGTAAGTATCAATACATATATACGACATTTTATTGAGAAAAAAAATCATTCATGAATAGCGACCATAAACATCCAAACATATGTCGTTAGTGTTCTTAACCTATGACAATACTATGTTTTCAACTTTTCATTTCTTGTCTATGTTCAAGTAGGCTTCATAACGCTATAATACATTAATCTTGCTTAAAGGTTTAAAGGTAGTTCAATAGTTTGAAAACTATACTCTTTGTCAGTTCATTAAATTGAAATGACATAAGGCGTTATTAGGTTAAGAATACTATATTTCAATTATGAAAAATACATATGAAAATAAATTTATTAAAGAAAATGAGGTTTAAAATGAAGACTTAATTTATCTAGACATTTTTTTTTGTTTCATAGGGAAACACATGTGACTATTCCGAAAATTATAAACAAATAGATATCTTGTCTGATTAATAGACTGTGTGTTTAATATTGAAGGAAATATCTTTATTTAAAAAATATACGTAATTTTCTTTATCCAAATAAGAGCTTATGATCAACGAACGAAACAGTGTAATGTTACAGTCTCATGTTTTATTTGGGAAGAACTACAGTAAAAATATCAAAAAACAAATGACAAAATAAACTTATAAGTAACAATCGATAAAATTATGTGTTAATTCTATCTAGTTTGTATTTTCTTTTTTTAGAAAAAAACCTACAAAGTAAGTAAACATTTAGATCTTTTTTCTTGAAATGATAGGTATGACGTGTTACATTTTGTAATTCACTCAAACAGGTAAATTGATTATTCAATTTTCAGCCAATTAAAAAAAGTAAAGCACTTATGTTAACGTGCACAACATATATGTCAATATGTCTCTGTCATAAGTACTTTTAAGAAAATTTTCTGAGGTCTTCAAGCACAGATAACGGAGCTGTAATCTTTATGCCTATACAACTCTTTTCGTAATATACTTGACATATATGATACACAATTCTATTTGGTAACACTATACATAGTCTTAAATCAAAACCAATGATACCCTTACATCAATTGAAACTGTGTTGTAATACCATTTGTCAATTGCACTCTAACAACCTAATTTTTTAATAATGTGTCTTCTATTTCAGAGGTGATAAGCACGGGTAAGTATCGTTTTTTTCTTCTCATAAAATATACATCTGTATAACTTTCAATGATTTTCATTAAAAAAAATTAAAACCACGGGCAAACATCTGGTTTCAGTAAAATGTTCTGTTCCACCACACGCGTAAAACCTAAATTCGAATTATTTGCGGTATTCAATTGACATGACATTTTTCAAAAATCTAACACAACATTGTTTTTCATCAAATAATCCGTCCCTAGAATGAACGGATGTAAAGTCACTGGGAGAATATATACATCAAGACCAATTTCCCCTTGCATCTCTACAAAATGTATGTACATTCTACATTTTGTAGTTTCCGTTACTTTTATTTTGTCATTGTTGGTCTAACCTTATTTCGGAACAATTCAACTGTCTAAATGATCATTTTTGTTTGTCGGAAACAGAATCAATTAAATAATTATACATGATATTAATAGAACTGCCTGAGTCATTTTCATTTTACCTATAAAACTGACTGAACATACTGACCATATAAATGAAATGTGGTTGAATAGAAACAAAAAGGTTTCAATTATTTATACAATTCATTTGGAACATAAATTTGCCGTAAAGAGCCGTAACTACAATACTACAAAGATTAACATTTTTTAAATATCTATACATCCAAAAACACTACTTTTCAAATAAACTAGTTGTTAGCTTGTTTTTTGAAAGTCTTTATTAAGTTCATGTTGTTTTTGCAGCTGGACAGGCCTTGGAAACATCAAGTAAGTGTTTATATACACACAAATACGAAGTATTTTGTTCTACAATATAACACAGCTTAAAATAAGGCAGATAGAAAATTACAAAAAGTCAACAATATTTTCTTTTTCTGTCATATATCTTAATTATGCTCATGATATTACTTACACTTAATTTAAGACACAAGGTTGAAATTGAATCATTTTATTTTAATTTATTGTTGAAAATAAGAAATAATGTTTAGGAAGTCTGAAACTAATTTCGTTATATTCACTTCAGTATTACAAAATATCCATTCATTTAATTATATAGACATTTTAAGTGTGAGGTTAACGAAAAATATATTTATGGAGATACTTTATACGTTATTTCAGGAAATGTGATAATTGTGGGTAAGTTTATTGGATGTTTGTGACTTTTTGCTTTGCTTTCTCTTGTTATGTATTTCTTTTGCTTTTTCTTATCCTTTAGCTATGCAATTTTTGTTTGATGTTCAAACCTATTTTATTTCTTAAGCAATGTCTTTAAAGTACTGTTTAAAAAAGTTCTTTTTGGAAATGATTGAAATATTACATTTAAATAAAGTATTAACACAGAGATATGTCTCGCCTGTCCATATAAAAATTCATTAAAAGAAAATCAGATGGAGATTAACACTGCTTATTAATTCAAAGTCGTTGGACCGTGATCTTGTGGACAAGGCTTAAAAATGGTCAACAAACTGAGATGTACTTCATACAAAATATTATTGGTCAGTGACAAGTAGTTTTTATCAAACTGACTTCAGCAGAAAACTTAATTTTGAAAATTGCTTAATAATTCACATTCACAGGACAATAGCCTAGGAAGCAGGGCATAACACAGTCGTCAAACTGATATGTATTGAAAGAATGCAACTACATATTAAATGTCAATGATCTTTTACAAGTAGTTATTATCAAACTCACTTTAGCAGAAAACGCTTCCACCGCCAAAGCCGTCTCCGTAAAATCAATCCCTATGTCTCTATTTCCGCGAATTTCGTCGCAGGGGAGTTCCTGTAACACGTACCTCATTTTTTTTTAAATTGATCGTTTTAAACTGTGCCGTTAAAATATTATTGACACTAGTGACAATAGTACAGTGATATAACGTTACAGTTCATAAAGAATAAAAACTTTCAAAATACTGCAGGTAAATTTGGGATGTTTTTGAAATTTTCTTTAACATTTATTTATTATTTTGTGTAGGTCACGTGACATTTATAAGACAGCAAATTGTAAATTATCCCGTTCTATTATTATATCCGTTTACATATAAGTAAAATGTTAACATAGAAATTATCATTTTTATACAATTATAAAATGACATGTTACAACATTCCTTATTAGCCATATGTTTTTGTTTCGTGCAAACAGTCACATATGTTTTTAACAGTTAGTTTGATGAAATGCAAATCATAAATATTTTTCAAATTAGAAAAGAAATTGAAGACACGTCTGCATGTAATTGGGAAACTGTATTTAATTTAATTGGACAAGAAATAACTTTGAAAGAGTTTTTACTAAAAATATGTTATAAACACAAGTAAATCAATGTCGATTTAAAACGATCTTTTTGATCTTAACATCATTTTAGAAACCTGCACAATAATTAATTTAATCATGTCCAATCTTTTAGTGAAGTAACAAAACCATTGCGGTTAATTCGGTTCTGTTCACACAATGCGCATGCAGTTAATTCAGTTCTGTTCAGAAGCCTTTCAGACAATCCATTTATCATGATGTTGTTGTGTACAGGTAAATAAAAACTACTGAACAGTTTGAACAGAGACTGTGCAGATCTGAATTGACTCTAGCGAATCGTTAACAATGAATAAATAGTATACAGTCTTACAAGAGCTGTTCAGATCAAATTTACCCTTTCAGATACAAGTTTGTTTACTAGTGATATGAAATACATAAAAAAAAATCAAATGCTGGAACGCTTTTCATTTTTCGCGTTCATTGATACATTCAGCAACGGAAACTATGTTTCTTCATAAATGAACAATGACCTTTGCTTTGTTCTATGTATTAACAATTCATCGATGCCATTAACTTCAGACTCAAGCATTTGCATCCCATCGGTCATGGTTAAAGTAAGGAAACTAACGGCACAGTGTAACTACAACAAAGGATGTAGCTAGGCAATATCTCGGTTAACAAAAAGAAATTGAAAAATGCGACACTTTATGTTTTAACTTTTACACAATTAAAAAATTCTGATATGAAAAATATATTCCCATTAAATCATTTGTAAATGCTTTAGAGACCTTTTTCTTACATTTAATAACGTTTCTTCTGTTATATAACCTTTCCTGTGTACTCTCGGTATCGAAGTACCACTCTGAAAACCTGTGGATATCCAGCAGTAGTTTGTTCAGACTCTTGCCTGAATCTATTTCAAATTTGATATTCATATTTATTTTTAGAAAAAGTGATACACTAGTTCTTATTTAACTATCTTTGTTGCAAAGTTTTCTCTTGAGAAACTGATTTAATCATTCGGTTGAACATTCTTGTAATTGTTAGGTCGAGGATATATCTTCAATATCCTTAGAAAAGTAAAATTCAAGAATGCCCTGAAAAGATAATACACGTTAACTTCAGGTATTTATCTTAACACTTGCGCACAGGGAAAATAAATTGGACCTTGTATTATTAGCTAAATGCATTAATCGAAGAGCCATACAATGATAATATCAAAATGTCTAGAAAACAAAGTATTCATACAAGGTAAAGCAAAAACATCGTTAGGGTAAATTATATAGGGAATGATGAAATGAAAAGTTTAAGGTTATTAGTTTAATAAATAACATGAACAAATAAGATTCAAGTATTCATTTAGACAATCTTAAATTGAACCCGCTAAACCAGGTCAAAATAACCCGCTTATTTTGTCTATAAATATAACTTTTCCGCAGGTTAATTGTATTTTCGCTTTTGCTGGATATCTCCGAAAACCACAACGGAAGCGTATTTTCAAAATAATTAACAAGAATATCATCAAATATTATACAATTACTGTCTTTTGATGAGATAAATATGCGGTTTTATTGACTTTTGAAAAATGATATTCACTGAGGCCGACGGCAGAAGTGAATATCAGTTTTTCAAAAGTCAATAAAACCCCATATTTACCGAAACAAAAGACATTATTGTTTTATTCCATATTCCGAGAGAAGAAAATGTATTTAATGACAAACATATACCAAATTTTTTTACATGAAACATTTTTCCATAACGTTGCATGTAAAAGCGCGTGACGTTTAGCGCGGTGAATAACACTTTCTCAGGTGAATATACTTTTTTTATTCAAAATCCAATTCATATAGAAAAACCTACTAAAATAATACCAATATGGAATAATAACATTGATGTATCTTTCAGACTCTGTAATTAAAGTAATGCATGTTTTACCTTTTTTAGACATAAAGTGTGGTTTAAATTGATAGGAGAGAATTAACACCTACAAGATAGACCGGCTTGGAAGTATTTAAGCAATGACTATACAGCTGTATACCTTAATAGTAGAAGGAATGTGCATCAAATACATGTAACATTGGTGATGAAATTGAAAACATAAGAGTCAAACATATAATCAAATAGTAATCAATATATATTTCAAATATATACAATAAGCAAAAGCTTTCCATATAATACAGTAGGTATTGTTTACAAATATTGGAAACTTTCATTGTTTTCGTTTAGAAAAGCAGTTTGCAATCCGCAAATTGAACACAATGTTTTTTTCGATGAGTTGATTCAAGAAAACCGTATGAACAAAGCAAATTAAATCACGATTTGATAAACATTATGTTGTGACTTTTGAATAAATGAAGTATAATATGGCATCATTAAATTTGTTACATTAATCATTGTTTTATCATTTTTATAAATCTTATATTCCTTGTACATGGTATTAAAATTTCTCAAGTGGTTATACATGTTTTCCTTGAATAGTTTGAAATTGTAAAATAGAGGCGAAAGATACAAAGGGACATTCAAACTAATAATTAAAATAAACTTACAACCCCAGGCGAAAAAGGAAAAGGACAACAAGACAAACTACAACATACAAAACGTAACCTTGAAAACTGAAAACTGAGCAACACGAACCCCATAAAAATGGGAGTTTTCTCTTGTGCTCCGGACGGGTAAACAGATCCTGCTCCACATATGACACCCGAAAATTTGATAATATTGCATAATATCTCTTGAAAATAATTCCAAACAGAAATCGACAGTATTTTTACAGTGCAATTAATCACTGGTAGGACTATAGTTATTATTTTCAGGTATAAATACAGTTTGTTTTACATTCTTTTTATCAATTATTATTTTTTTTGTCATTTTCTCCCTCTTACATAAAAATATACAACCATTTCACCTGTTTCTGCTGCACTCCTGACACTGTTAATGTACAATTAAATGAAAAATACATGAACAAAAGAACAATGAATCTAACATTTATATCCAAAAAAAATAAAGTAAAGGAATTTTTCTTCATTTATTGGCTACAATTTTGTAATTTTTCTAATAAAAAATGTAAAAAAATGCCAAAATATCTCAAATTTTCTTCAATTTTGTTTTCAAAAAGTAGTTGAAGTAGATCACCAATTGGTTCTGATCCTTCAAAAAACATTTTTAAATGATAAATATTTTTAAAGCAAACATATGATTTCGGGCATGAATATCTATTAAATTTGCTTTTATGCATACATAGAAATATACCACCATTCCACCTATTTCAGTTGCACTCCTGACACTGTTAATGTAGAACAATTATAAAGTGCGCTAAAACTATAAAAGATTGTGTATTGCATTCATAATTCTTTTCAAGGATTCATTCACCAAGTTATGTTTATCTTTAAGAAATGAGAAACAAAAAATATAATGAAAAATAGCAGAAATCATATATTATCAATTATGATTTCTTCTAATTTTCAATTGGAAAACTGTATCATAAAAATATGAGACTAATATCACACAGAGATTGGTCACTACCGATTTATCGTGTAATTTGAGTCTCCACATATTTAGCTACGTTGTTTTAACGTAGTTTCGTATTTAACCGTAGTTTCATATTTAACCGTAGTTTCATATTTAACAGTAGCAGACGACATATATCACAACCTAACCACTGAGACTACTATAATAACAGTATCGGATATAATTAAAAATAAATAAAAATACAAAATTGAATTAGTAGAAAAAGGAAAATAATTTATTTATATCTTTGTTATCACTATTCGTATCTAGATTTTATTTTTAATCAGTTTATAGTTCGTTAATTAATTGTAATTTGCGGCGACTCTTGAAAATGCAAATGTGATTAATCTTATCCATCCTACAGTTAGGTATATTGTTTTGCTACATGTCCGTTAATTGCATCTAATACTAGTATACAAATATTTTACCTGTAAAGACAGGTAGTCTCAAAAGCATGGGAGATTAATTTGTTTCACAGCTTGGTGCCCAGAATACAGGAGTCTCGTTAATTGCAATAAACTTTTATTCCGCATACTTGTAGGGTTTTTTCACAGCTGAGTACCCAAGATACATATTTGTAGTAATCCTTGTGGTTTGAATCGGGAGGTTTTTCTAGGTAAAAAATGTAGACAATGGAGAAAAATTGATCGTCTAATAAAGATAAGAGAAGAGAAAATAATAAGGTGTTAAAATTAAAAAACAAGAGAAAAATGGCACAGAAATTATAGGAAACAAAGAACCCGACCTGACCCTCATTCAGATTATCCAACGCTTATTTTATTTTTCAAACCATTTTTTTTTTCGGTTTCAAGATTATTTAATCAGGATGCCTTTCTTAAAGTAATTACATGATAATTAAAAGGTTTGATTATACAATCAATTTAGATCAAGTTTTTGCTAAATAAAGCCAACAGTAGTATACCGCTGTTCAAACTCATAAATCCATGGACAAAAAACAAAATCGGGGTAACAAACTAAAACTGAGGGAAACGAATTAAATATAAGAGGAGAACAACGAAACAACACTACAATGTAACACACACAGAAACGCACCACGCAACAAACAAAATCCCACGAGAATAACAAATATAACATCAAAACTAAATACATGAATCTGGGATAGACAAGTACCGTGACACGTCTTATCGCAATGTGAATTTACACTCAAAAATAAGAGAAAACAAACGACGCAACGTTAAAATGTAACACACACTATAATATAACAATGGCCATATTCCTGACTTGGTACAGGACATTTTTAAAGAAAAAAATGGCGGGTTGAACCTGGTTTTGTGGCATGCCAAACCTCCCCTTTTATAGCCATATGAAATATAACATTACGATGACAACTCAACACCAAAAGACTACAATATAAATAAATTTGAGAATACAATTGACAAAGAAACACACGAACAACAGTCAACAAAAGGCAACAAGTTGAAAATTTTAATACGTCAGAAGTGCATTTTATCCACACAAGATCTACTAGTGATGCCCAGATACTAAAGTTTGAAAACTGAAACAAGCACAAAGTCGAACAGCATCGAGGACCATAAGATCAAAAAAGTTGTGCCAAAAACGGCCAGGGTTTTCTGTTAGTAACCAGAACATCCTTATCATTTAGAACAATTAATACTTTTGCAAACAGTAAATTTATAAAATTAATAAACAAAAGCTGTACATGATAGAACTGAAATATTAACTAATTACAGGAAACAACTGAAATACATTAATAACCAGACATTTGCAACACAAAATGTAGACACATCCGAATATGTTTAAACCTCAACGCCAAGTGACGTCATATTTGAAATTGTCAAAACTTACAAAAAAATTATGACGTCATTTGAATTTGTAAAACAGATCATCAACAAATGAAAAATGACGTCATTTGAATGAGTAAGACAGAACTAGGACTGACCCAAGATTATATTTGAACTAAATACTGATATTGCACTTAATAACAATGCACAATGTAATTAGCGGCAATTACATAAGACAAAACAAATCATTAAAGGAAAATGAGTAATTTCAGCAAAGAGGTTATAATTTCAATTGGTACACAAAGCAAACATAAGACCTAAAAATTAAAGATACATGTTCCCCAATAATGGCCGTCATTTTCATCTTTCAATTCACAATGTCCAGTAACAGTGATTTTTTATCTTGGGATGATAGTGATCTGAATCTTGATCTTTTACTTGGTTATTATACTGCATCAGATGTTGAACCCGACGATGACGATGTCCCTGCTACAAAGACATCAAAAACAACAAAAGAAACAACAACCGCAAGTGCTTGTAAATCAGAGTGTCAATCTATATACCAGTGCCCTGAGTGAGACAAAACATACTCCTCTGTTTCTTGTTTCCGTGGCCATTTAGGAACAAAGCACAGCCTAAGCAAGATAACAGGTATGTAATCTAAAAAATATTTTTTTCAGATTCTCATTTCCTACTCTCAATATAAGGGGGATGTGTAGGAGGAGTGCTTATCCCGAAATTCCGGGCTTAAAAACACGATATCCCGAAATTCGTTAAAAGAATTCCAGGATCCCGAAAGTGTCAATCCCGAAATCTTGATCTTAAAAACACCCGATCCCGGAGTCCCGATAAAGGTCATATCCCCCTCATATATATGTATGTGTATGTCAAAATAATATTTCATCGACAAAAAACAGGTCACAATGACATAAAAAATAAAGTGCCAAATATAAAAAAAAAAAAAAGATGTGGTATAAATTCAAATGAGGAGACTCTTCCCAGAGACCAAATGACACAGTAATTAATTCTAGGAAACCGTACTGCCTTTAAAATTGACCAAAAGCCATTCCACATAGTGAGCTATATAAACATGCACTGGTAAAGATAGTATATTGTTGTTTCCAAATCTTGTGTTTAATGACAACATTTAAAACAAACAGGAGTTATTGTCTAGAACCAAAGAAACAATTTGAAATTAGAAATTAAAATCCTTTTTCAATTGTTCAATGAAAAGTCTGTTGGTGAAATATTTTCAAATTTTCAATTTCTAAGCTACATGAGAACGCCAGCGGCAAATAATCTCGAATATTGGGTTCATTGCGTTTTTCAAAATCTTTATGACGTACACTATTTTATGTCTCCTAGTGATTGAAAAAGATGTACCAAATATCTCAAAACTCAATTAAATTTGTAATGTCACATGTTGCTTTTAGTTGACAATTTCCAAAATATAACAACGCCTCAATTTAAGTACCATTTTAGTGAAGTGTATTTCTTGGTGTATCAAATGGTGTTATGTACAATTAAATGTGTAGTGTGAATCCAGGTTTTATGACGAATTTGAAGACATTCTAAATGAGAAACTTCCAAATTGCATGACTAAATACTGAAGATATCTGAAAGAGTTGACAACTGCTTTAATCATAGCAAAAATAAAGTGCCTGTTTCCGGCATGATGCTTTATAGGTTCCCTAAATTGACCAAACACTTGTGGTTCACCATAAACCAGACCAAATCACAAACTTATACATTGTGGACACCGCCGCCGCCGGAAACAGCATACCTATGTCTCATTTTTTGACTCCGTTAAGGGGAGAAACAAATGTCCCATGCTACTTTTTTATGTGCCTGTATCAAGTCAGGATCTTGTATTTAAGTGGTTGCTATTAGTTCGTGTCTGTCATATTTGATTTTGTTGCAAAGTGCTTTGTTAATGTAGACTATTCGTATCTCTACTGAATTGTTTATTGATTTCATGTCAGGGACTTTTTAGGCAAAGTTTAATTTTTCTCATTGTTGAAGGTAATTACAGCGAATTCCAAAGGCTTACATTCACATCATTGAATTTTATTCAACTTCAATAGTTGTCTGATTCCGTCACTCGTGCTCTTTTTTAAAATATATCAAAATCTCCTTATGTTTTTTTGGTATTGCTGCAAATAATTATTTTTGAATGGTAACTGTCAAAAGTCAAAATGTTGCACTCCTGACACTGTAGGGTATGCTCATTAAATTGGCTCTCACAAATTGAATGTGAGTTCCAGCAGTGAAATATTTGTTTGATTAGACAGATGAGATATTGTTTTAAAAGTTTACATGTCTTTTATACATACATTGCAATCCTTGAATTAAAAATACACAATTCTATACAAATTGGTCATTGTGTGTGTTGCACTCCTGACAGAGAACTAGTCTACTCTTTTGACTTGAGAAAAAGTGACATCCTATGCCTCAAATGTTTAATCATTATTGGAAATTAAAGGTGTATACATTGAACAGCTGCCTTTTGATATAAATATTTTAATTTTAAGGCAAGACTTTAGAAAAAGTCTCTCTTTTATGTCACAAAAATGTGCTGCACTGCTGACGTTTTTAGCATCAGTTTAGGGCACCAATTCATTATTTTGAAAGATATCTCTTAAATTTTTGGTATACAAGTGAAGAATATTATGACACATGATATGGTGTGCCTCACATCATTCGCAGGACTTTCTGTAAATTAAGTTAATTGGCCAAATATGCTTTGCTTTATTTATTTTGAATTCACCCACAAGCGATAGTTAAGGCAATTCATACACGTGAATCATTGACTTACTGCAATGTGTAGCTTTGGTGATCTCGATGAAGTATTTATTTTCTTTTTCCTCGGCGATAATGTTGACTGAGAGCTGTCTTTCTTTTTATACATGTTGATTTGTTTTGTCTAGGGCAGAACAAGTAGGGGAAAGGAACGCAATGACAATATGCTCAGAAGGTAACACTAACTACCAGCATATTTGTACGAAGTGTCAAGGAGTGACAATAAAACACATTAATGATAAAATTAGCAGTGGCTATTTTGACGGCAATGTTGACGGGTATGATTAAAATATATCAAAGAAGCTGGCAAAGTAGCCTATTTCTAAGAACTGGCTATTTGACCGGCACCAGCAAAATATAGTTAATTATAACTAAAATAGAAAATACGGTTACTTTGCTGGCGTTAAGTAAGCGAAAGCAAAGTTAAAAACTATTTTGCTAAGAGAGGGACGAAAGATACCAGAGGGATAGTCAAATTCATATATCGAAAATAAACTGACAACGCTATGGCTAAAAATGAAAAAGACAAACAGACAAACAATATTACACATGACACGACATAGAAAACTAAAGAATAAGCAACATGAACCCCGCCAAAAACTAGGGGTGATATCAGGTGATCCGGAAGGTCAAGCAGATCCTGCTCCACATGTGACACCCGTCGTGTAACTTAAGTGATAACAAATCCAGTAAAAAGTCGAATTCAGTAGGTCACATTCATGAAAGGGAAGGGATTTTAGTTACGACGTAAGCAACATATCTGATATCATTTGTGAAACGGTTATTCTATAACGGTCAACCAACTCGTGATGGCGTCCGTAAAATTTACGAAGGGATGATTTCATCTTCACCATTTGGAACTCTTGGTTTAATAGCTTCCTTGTAAACAGCAACCCTCTTTCAAGAAAACCATGATAGGAAATGCAAGCACGATTGCCCATGTGAAATTTTTGAAATTATTTGTATAAACATTGAACGACAAAAATATGTGACGTATAAATTTCCTGACATCAAACACGCGAAATCGTTTCTTTAAAAATAGTAACACGATGATGACTGCTGTACTCATATTTTGACTATTTTATTTATTATGTCTGTTTAGTTTACGCATCATTGTAAATATAAAGGAATTTGATGAGACTGTCGTACAAAGTGAAATGTTTGCGCTATAAAACCAGGTTTAACCCACCGTTTTCTACATTTGAAAATGCCTGTACCAAGTCAGGAATATGACAGTTGTTTTCCATTCCTTTTTGATGTGTTTTGTCATTTGATTTTGCCATGTGATAAGGGACTTTCCAATTTGATTTTCCCCTGAGTTAAGTATTTTTTTATTTAACTTTTTTGTTTACACAAATAACTGACTTTTATTTCAAAAGCAAGTTAAATTTGAATATGTTTTGTTTTATTTTTGAAGCTAGGTGATTGACTTGGTCATATTGTATGATATTTGATCAAATTATGACTTGCAAGGAGATTTTTTACTTTTATTTGTCTTTATAACACACAATTAAAATATCTGAGATTTAATCTTTATATGCATACACACATTAACCAGAGTACAATGACCGGATGTATAAGTACAGAGCCATGTCAGATATGTAACAAAGTAACATAAAAAGGCATATAGACAAAGCGCATGGCAGAAATTAAAGACAAGCAACAAATAACACATGTTTTACAATAGCAAAGAGCCACGCTATATGTATCGAAATAGCACAAAAAGGCACATAGACAAAGCAAACATGAAATACAAGAATACGAGAATATCTTAAACAATAATGACAGAATGTTCAAGTACCACAAGTATCTTAATCACAACAAAAACAAACAAATATTTAACAAAAAAGCACAAAAAGGCGTATATCAATTTTTTAAACAATCTCATTCATCAATATTCATTGCTTTCTTATTTTATAATTTCATTTTTGTATGTTAAATCAACCCATAAACGATTGAAAGATTTTAAGTACTGTGACCGAATGGTTAGATTAACATTCACTCTAACGTTATAATCACGTGTTTGAGGTCAGAATGTAACGTCACAAAAGTAGAGATACACAATAATTGTGTCGTTTAAAGTATGTAAATGATATAGTCTATAGTTCTGTTAGGCTCATTCTCTTCAGAGTGTAAATAAGGAGTTCACCTTTTCTTATTGTCGCTTTTCTATATGCTTATTGTGTATTTCTTTAAAACAAAACAAAAAAGAGCCACGTCATTATGAATAAAAACAACACATAAGGGCATATAGGCAAATCATTAGCAAATATAAAAGACCAAAATACAAAAATTGTAGTAGAACAAAAACACAATAGCGGGTGTTTAAGTACAGAGCCATATCAGAGAAACACAAAAAGTCACACGGACAAAGCAAAAATGAAAGATAACACAAACGTCAAATAGATATCACCAAAACAGACCGAACAGAAAATTTAATATTAAAAAGGACATATTAAAGAACATTATAACACGTATTAAGATGATAAACAGTATGCATAATAAAATTGAGAAAGGAAATGGTGAATATGTCAAAGCGACAACCACCCGACCATAGAGCAAACAACAGCCGAAGGCAACCAATGGGTCTTCAATGTAATCTATACTTCAACACAATCATATATTATTTGTGAAGTTGATACGGAATAGTTATTAACAAGTGCAATAAAGTATTTGTACCTTCCGAGGAACCTTGTTTTAATAACCGGCATATCTAAATTCAGTTACCTGAAGTTGCAAACAACTTCCACACTTGAAGTTCTAAACCAACTTTTGGCGCAATGTTTTAAACTCACAATGCAGTAGAAATTAAATGCGTTTTTTTTATTGGTTATTACGAACATAATTCATGTAAGTATTGAGAAATGTGTGTGTGTAATTTCTCACTGGTGTATATTTTTGTTGTTTTTTAAGTGATGGGGAGGGGTGAAATGTTTTTGGAAAGGGTGTCTTGATTGTTTTTTTCCTATTTCAAGGTGTAGACTTAAAAAAAAATACATGTTAGAGAAATTGCCATGTTTCCTCCAACGTTCACAACAATGTTACTCTAAGGGACAAAAAGTACACCAGCAGTGACATTGACTCAAATCTATCAATGATACCACTTTTATGTAAAGTATAAAGTTGAATTGAATTAATGATGTTTTACAAATAGACAGTGCTGAAAGAGTACTAGTACATTAAATAGTTGCCAATAATTGCTGTGAAAGATAAGATAAGTCGGAAATAAATAAATATTCAAACAGGAACTTAATCGACCGATAGACCAACGACTGCAACACACCAATTTATTTCTTTTTTGCTTAAAAGTACGCACCTGTACCAGTTTTCGGTGTACTGTAAGACATATATTTCATAGTTTGATCTTGATAAAAGGGAATGACACGGGAGAAGTCAATGTTTTCAGGGGGTTCGTTTTGCTGGGGCTTTAGTGGTTTCTGTCGTGTTACAAGATAATTAAATGTCTTTGTGTTCGTGATTTATCGTATAGTTTCTAGTAGTTTCAACTCCTGAAAGAATATTATTTTACCTGTCGCTTTTGTATCATCTGACTTTTTGAAATAAGGTTTGTATTTTTTTCTTATATCATATCTGAATTGTGAGATCTTTATTTCGGATTGATATATTACATTAGTTTGCAAATACCTATATCAATAAGATAAATAAAACAAAACAAAACACACAAGTCAGATTTAATTTCTCAAAATATACCTCACTCACTAAATATAAAAAAGAAGATGTGGTATGATTGCCAATGAGACAACTATCCACAAAAGACCAAAATGAAAATACATCATAAAACATAATTCATCTTATTAAAGGAAGCATCCGGAACGCACTATTACGATCTTCATCTTGGAAAAGTTCTACAGATTTCAAAAATGCTTTTCTCGCTGAAGCTGTCTCCAACTAAGTGAAAAATTATACCTAAGATGTTATACGAAAAAGCTTTCTCAGAGTCAAAATCAATCAAATAATCTTCCTCTATAGTTACTTGTAAGTCTTTAAGAGAATGCTGACATTGACTGATATTATTAAGTTGATAATGACAAAGAAAACAAAGAGAATGAGCATACACTACCGGTGGTATTTGAAAGCCTGCCGAATTTTGTCCAATTAGGAGTTCATTCGGTGTGAACAATGAGTCTTCAATAAACAACACTTCATTTACTAGAAGCAATTTTGTTAATTGAACTATACTCATATGCCTTAACAAATTCGTACGGAGTATGTCATCATTAATATTTGAAACATCAAATTGATTGTAAATGTTTTTCGGGTGAACATTTCAGTAGTGAGTACTGCAGAATGTCTAGAGCTTTTTGATACTGTTTAGTCTGATAGAAAGATGAAGCCAACATCAGCCATCCGGATACAGCATCTTGACGTGTATTTAGTAACACATGACTGATACACATTTTGAACTGTTTATATAAAAAAAAGTGTTTGTCCTTTACATCGAAGGGTAGTAACTGACATCTATTACGACATAGTTTTGACATAAGGAACGACCAAAGGTATTTTATATTTGAATTCTCGAACGACCGTATCATGTGAATCTCTTTTTCGATTGAAGAGGGAATGCTTGGATTGAAAATATCTCTCAAAAAAGCAGTTTCCGAATATTATAATATGTATAATATAACGTTGGCGTTTCTGATTGAATTTCAAATGGTAATTCATTGATTTGATTTGAAAATAAGACACATTTCCATCCATAACTGTTTAAAGACTTCAGCTTTTTCAGAGGTGTTTCTTTTGCGAGTCCTTTCATCTTATTCTCAAATAAATTATTCTCAGGAATGAAGTAATGTGGACAAACTGCGTTTTCAACAAAGTATATAAGTCTCTTAATACCCCTCATAAAATTGGATATTAAATAAGCTGGATGCCAGGTTGTGACTGGTAATTCCTCAGAAATCCAAAACAGAATTGTCTTCAAGAATTATGAGCATAGTAAGTCTTTACAATCTAAGTCAATATCTATCACGTCTTTGAGTACAATTTTCATTAGAGCATAGCATATTAATTGTGTGTGGGTAAAGGCATAGATCAGTAGTTTTTCACCCACGGAAAACGATATTCGCCATTCTAGATCTTCCTTTGTAGAACCTTTAATACCTACTGGTACAAATAGAACACCATGTGTTACAATAGACTGTTTAACATCGTATCCAGGCCATGAATTGTTTACGCGTGTTAACCACTATTTTGCATGTGTTATCCATGATTTATTGTTTAAGCAGCACGCAAAATCGAATATACCATTCTTGTCAGATGTACACGGTCCATGAATTATTGGCATTGATTTGTCGATGAGTTGTTGCTTTATACGAAAGTTTGAACAGTAGTATTTACCTCCAAGTTCTTCGCAATGTGTCAAAATGTTTATTCTTTTGTCAGATACATATATTAGACGTAATTGAGTGAACCCTGGTTGAGTTTCGTCTGTTTCCATAATAAAATATGCTTTATCAGAGTCGAAAGGAATATTTATGTCCTCTCACACCTCAATATATCTGAGTGCAAACATTTAATTAAAGACATAACGTTTCTTACACATTCACGTCTTTACCAACACGCACAACAAGTATGGTTTATGTGGAAGTGACATTAGCATATACTAAGCATGTTTGATTGCGGTTGTTTTTCCTATCGATTTTAGTAAAAGAAGAGAGGGACGAAAGATACCAAAGGGACAGTCAAACTCATTTATTTCGACCTCTGGTGTTGTTGAAAATACAACTTACGTTGCAATTTCAATTGTTACTTAATACACGAGAAGTCTATGTTTAATTGTAATTAGAAGAGGGGTTTGTTTACAAAGCAAAAGAGGGACGTCATATTATAATTGTGTTTGTCACAATTTAACAGTTACGTAAAAAAATTGAAAATGTTACGGGAGAATCTTTGTTTTTTCATCAACGAATTCTCAAAACTTCACTAAATTAGGAATGTTTAAAATATGAAGAACATTTAATTGATCGACACACTTCTGCACAACAGTTACAACTTGGAAAAACAACTTATACAGCTCAAAGTTCTACAGTGTTAATGTGACAACCGATAATAAATATCACAATTTTGTTACTCTGAATATGCTAGATAAGGTTATATTTAACTGGTATTTGAATTGATTTATATAACAAGCATCATTCGTCCTTCGAAACTTGACAAAACTTTAAAGCTTGAGTATAGCCAGATTTTGAGGCTGATTGGTCCAAAAATGGCATTTTGGGCATATTTTGGATACTTGGTAAAAAGATCAACAAAAGGACATGAAATCTCTAAAAGGATTTTGATTTCTTAAATATTTTAAATATTTCTATAAAGGTTCACATGTGTACTTCAAGTTTTATGATTTTTGAGCTACGGTCTCTTATACCGTTACCATGGCAACGGAATAAAAATGGGTTATTTTCATATTTTTTCACAATAATCTGTGTATTTAATCATGAAAACTTATTTATTTTTTACACTATCTCAAGATATTTGGCATGAAGGTGTATTACAATAAGACAGTATACCTCATCAAATGGAAACTGCCAATTAACCTTGACCTTTGACCTCAAGGTCAAAATATTTGATCTTCCCCCCGTTTTTTTTAATAGAGCACACAGTTTGCTCTTCCTTTAAGATTTTTTTAATACTTGACACACAATGTCAGCACCTAAATATGGTGTGTTGTGTACCATGGATAATGACCTTGACCTTCAAGGGAAAAAAGTCAAGGTCAACTAGGTAATTATATGTGTCAGCCTAAAACAAAACATTCTGTCTTGCCATGTCAATATGAAAGAAAAGTGTACTGACTGATTATGAGACAACTATCCATTACAGTTAAAATGGGGTGGTAGAAAGCAATTTTAATTTATAGGCCACAGAATGGGCAAGACCTTTGAGGTACTGCTAAGGGTTTTTACCTGGGGCCATGTCCCGCTCCTTCATATAATGATGTTGCTATTTGATTTATCTCAAAACAAGATTAGAACCCATATGTAACCCATATTTAATCTTAATTGTAGTAAATCATTGGGGTCATGCCCTGGCCCCTAGATACAATTGATGGTTAAATAGCTTGAAATATGTTCATATTCCTACCGTAAATCATATATATATTTTCAATCAGACCTTAGATTACACCAATGATGTTTTTGCTGGAGTGCACGCCCCTTATAAACACTGTTCAGACATTTTCAGATACCCACCTATAAACTATATACTTTAATGAATATACCATGACTAGACCAATTAAGTGTACCATATATTGTGTTTCTCATGTCATAACCCCTCGATTCATAAATTGTTTATTTGAAACAGTGTATATTTCCACTCTCACACCATATATTTTTATTGCAATTGCAAAAGTGATTTCCAAAGGGGAGACATTAGATTTGATTCACTAAAACAATTCTAACGAGTTGTAGTAAAATTTAAAAAAAAATCGTAGAATTGTAGCATAATGCAGAAACTTGAAATACTGCAATTTCAGAATTAAATGTCTGTAATAATATTATAATTGCAAATTCATGGTGACCGTCAAAAGCGTGAGATTAATCAAAACAAATTTAAGTTATACTGTAACAGAATATTGTACAAAAGTGGAAATGCAACTTTAGTTATGTAACAGCCAGGCCATATAGAGCTAACTACATGGTGTCGGGATTCCCAGTTTGTTGCAGATCGTGTAGCGACCTATTGGTGTACATTATTTTTGGCTGGTTAACTTCTGAGATGAAATGTTGTATCCTTGATATATACTCATGATCTATTATTGTTGTCCCCCTTAGCATCACATTGCAGCTTGGGATATATAAATGCTGTTCGTTCGTCTGTCCGAGTATTGTAAGGTATCTAGTTTAATTAATCGTTATCTAATTGTGATAACATTTATGCCATTGCTTTCTTAAAATAAATGGTCAAGGCTGAAAATGAGCCAAGTTCAAACAATTAGAAGTTGGGGGAACATTGAAAATCGGTTGTTTTGTTCATATCGCAATTGTTAGATTTCCCAAATATAAACTAAGAAAACAATGAATATTTGATAAATACAGCTTTTTGAAAAGCCCAAGAAAAATGTTAAATATCTTGAAAAAATTAAATAGTATAATCTTCTTACTTTTATATTGTATGCTTTTTATACGATTGCAAAAAAAAATTTGGGATTGTATAATGGTATGGTATCGTCGTCTGCGTCGTCGTCCGAAAACACATTGGTTTAAGTGAATGAATCTCTTGAATTTTTTTAATACTAGTTCAATACTACAAAAGGAAGGTTGGGATCGATTTTAGGGATGATGGTCCCAACCGTTTAGGAATAAGGGGCCACAAAGGGGTCAAAACAAGTATTTTTCTAGTTTCGGGATAATCACTTGTGTATTAGTATTTCTATTGCTCTGAAATTGTACCACAATGTTTAATATCAGAAATAGAAGGTTGTGAATTAATTTAGGGGTTATGGGGCAAACAGTTTAGGAATAAAGGGCCAAAAAGGGACCAAAAGAATCATGTTTCTAGTTGCCAGACAATAAGTTGTGTGTTAGTGTATGGATCTCTCTGACATTATACCACAAGGTTCCGTATAACATAGGGAAGGCTAGGATTGAGTTTGGAGTTAATAACCCAAATATGGAGGAATAAGGGGCCAAAATCGGTCAAAAATAAGCATTTTTCTAGTTTCTAGACAATAACTTGTGTTAAAGTGTATGGATCTCTCAGAACTCTGGAAAGTACAACAGAATTCCGTTATACAAAGGAGGGGCTGGGATTGTGTTTTGGGGTTGTTGCTCCAAGGGGGTTTCAAAAGGTAAAGGGGGGAGGTGTTTCCAATTCATAAACGGGATTCATATTTTATTCCAAAATTTTTCAAATTTCGAATTCAATTGCGCAATAGAATTGTCAGATCTTTGACCACATTTATTTTGTGTCAGAAATATATATTATATCAAAAATTTGATTTTAATCCAAATTCAGACAGTATCAAGATTGAGTATTGTGTCCAAATTGCCCCAACTGTTCAATGTTCGAAAGCTGCGTTTCAGGCTGCGCTCAGCGAAGCATTTTATATAAGCAAGATTGGGAAAAACTGAAAGAGACCTTGTTATGAAGGCTGTGATTGTTCGGGTCAGTGTTAAAGTGTAATTTGACATAAAAAAATATATAAAGTATTTTCTAAAGTTTGCTTCAGACATTATCTCTTAACCATAAAAAAAAACTTTACATTAATAAGCTATGCCCAAATTTCATAAAATCTTAGTTTTGACAAAGTAATTTTTTTTAAAAAGAACTAAATGTTGACGCCGCTGCAACCGACGGAAGAATATAGGATCGCTTTGTCTTACTTTTTCAACATAAATTTTGCAGTATCGATATAAGTTATCAGCGTGACAAGATGTAAAAACAATTCAATGGGTAAACTTGCCAGTTTACTTCCTATTTGTGTTATTGTTCTTCAATGGCGATTTAAAGCATTTATTTGCGTGTTTGCGTATTATTTTGAAATGTTATAAAACTGTAATAGTTTAGTATATAGGTGTATAGAAACTAAAGGGGCAAACATAAAATGACTACAAAAAAGTCTGCATGGCTCAAATCGTTTGACGACTTATAGCCTTATAATGAAGGTTTTTAACCTTGTTTTTTAATTTTTGCCTAGTATCTTGAAAACTTCAATCTCAAGATGTCTACTTTAAAATGCAAGAAAAAATGTTTTATAATTATTTCATAAAAAGAAACATTTAAATACATGAGATGGTTTAATAATGATGAGTTAACTGTCGTAAAAATATGACAGCACACCTTAGTTTTTAAGTCTGTTTTTATAATTTTGGATTTCTTAGTATTATCTAATTGGTCATATAAAAATCAATGTTAATTTGACTGTAATTTTTAAGGTATTTACACTTATTTACATATAATTCAGCTGTCCACGTTTTTAATAGTGACCTAAACATTGTCATTTAACGTATTGACGAAATGTGTTATATAAAGGCCAAAATCCATCAATTTGAAACACCAAAAAATACGATTATAGTATGACGCGGAATTAGGGTCATAAACATGGAATTTAGCATATGCTATATTATAATTTAGAATATGCTAAAATGAGTTTAGCTTAAGCTGAATTCATTTTAGCATAAGCTGAATTCATTTTAGCATAAGCTGAATTCATTTTTGCATAAGCTAAAATCATTTTTGCATAAGCTAAAATCATTTTAGCATATGCTTAATTGTTCAGCTTATACATAAATGTTGGCGCGGAATCAAGGTCATAAATATTAAAATTAAAGTTTATTTTAGCATATACTTAATGAATTTAGCGTATGGTAACATGATTTTAGCTTATGCTAAAATGAATTTAGTTTACGTTAAAATGATTTAAGTTTATGCTAAAATGATTTTAGCCTATGCTAAAATGATTTTAGCTTATGCTAAAATGATTTTAGCTTATGCTAAAATGATTTTAGCTTATGCTAAAATGATTTTAGCTTATGCTAAAATGAACTCAACTTATGCTAAATGAATTGTTTTATCCAATCAAAATCTCGCTTTCTTAACTACTTTTATACTTTGCTCTTGTATAAATAAATAACCACTTTTCTCAAATAAATAAAAGATTTTCTTAATGTAAAAATATGGCTCTCTGCCATCCAATTAAGCCGATTTTGTATAACAATTAAGGTTTCCCATGTTGGAAAATTTATTTCAAATTCTTGGCACGTTTTTGTTATTTAAATAAACTTCTTTGTGTAATTGTTTATACATTGTATTCGATCTTTCAACTTAAAAACGATGCTATAGATATACAATGTGTACATTTGTTGCCGATTGCATGAATGAACATTTCAATACTGTGTGGGATCACTATCCCTATGTCGAGCTTTCTGCAACAAAAGTTGCAGACTCGACAAAAATAAAAATGTCCAGGCTTTAAGTCCGACTGCTTAAGCAAAATTGAGTTAGGAAAGCAGAAAGAAAAATTGTCACGAACACAGCGATTTTTTCCTACCAATTGACTTTGTTTTTACACTCATTGTATAATTACACCAAATGCAAAAAACCAGAGCACAGTTCCAATGGTCATAAAGGCCCAGGTGGTGCAACACATATTTTGTCCTCACCATATGTCCAAACTTGTTTCTACAGGGTCTAACATGTCTACCTCTAATTTTTGAAAAAAAACTGACAAACATTCCCCTAGGTAAATCATGTTTACCCACTAGGGACAAATGATAGGTAATGGTCTAAAGTTCAACGGGCCTAAAGGCCATGGTGGGATATTTCATCGTTTGTCTTCACTATAGCTCCAAAGATAGATATTCTATTGTTTGTCTTCAAAAGGTCCCAACTTGGGTCTAAATGGTCTAACATGCCTAACCCACATTTTTTAAAGAGTGTCAAAACTTCCCTTCGTCAATACTTTTTTTACCTACTAGGTGCATTTTATTGGCAATGGTCAAATGTCTTAACGGACAACTTATGGTCTGTTTTCACTAAAGGTCAGAGTTTAGGTCTAAAGAGTCTAACATTCCTGCCCCTAATTTTTATAAGTCTGTTAAATACGTTTGAATCTTATTCAACCTTTGGGTTTATAGACACATCTGAAAATAGGCTCCTTTAACAGTTGGAACTGGCGTGTCTTAATTTTCTAATAATCATCGTAAACTTCATTAAGGTTTATGAACCCTTTTGTAGCCATTTTTGTACGAATTTTTCAAACCTCAATTGTATCAAAACTAAAGATATAATAAATAATAGAGATAGGCCATTTAGTACATGTTCCAAGGGGAAACTTGATGCAAAGCATTATTTTTTACTGTTTCATTGCATTTGATAGACAAAGAGGATTTTGTGGCAAATAAATCAAGATTTTTATAGAAAATCCACAGCCTTTTATACAGAGATTTTTGTTATAAAATTTGAAACATAAATTACTCACTTGATTTTCTATGATGTGCTAGTGTTTATTGTTTACAAAAAGTTCTAAGTAACCTGTAAATTCCAAAATACCTCGTGCTGAGTCACTAAAGTCGAGCGCACCCTAAAAGGTGTACTTGATTTTGGCCATATTTATACTTGTCTTAACCAATAACTACATTTATTGTATAGCAATATAATATTTCCCACAGAAAGTAACCAAAAGTAAGTGTGCAATAAATTCCAATATTGCACTAGTGCAATAAATCTTCAAAATGCATGACGTCATCAACGACAAAATGTTAGTTTAAACCAATTTTTACTTTCAAATATTATATTGCTATACAATAAAAGGGTTATTGCATGAATATTGGGGAATATTGTCCCTCGTAGAACATCATATTCTACTCGGGAACATCAAATTCTACTCGGGACAATATTCCCCAATATTCATGCAATAACCCTATATTATAAACTTGTTGTAAGGAAATCAATACGAGCACTGCATGCAATAATCCTATATCTATCAGTCATCAAATTGCCAAATATGAGAATACAAGGATAAAGGCTGTGGATTTTTTATAAAAATCTTGATTTATTTGCCACAAAGTCCTCTTTTTCTATTAAATGCAACGAAACAGTAAAAAATAATGCTTTTCATCAAGTATTATATTGGAATATGTACAAAATGGCCTATCTCTATTATTCATTATATCTGTAGTTTTGATACAATTGAAGTTTGAAAATTTCGTACAAAAATGGCTACAGAAGGGTACATAAACCTTAATGTTATCCAATATAAAAAAAAATCTACAATATTCGACGGCAGATATTATTTTCATTTTAATGATTCTTCTACAAAATATCTTTAGAAGAACCCAGGAGTCGCATGGATATAGCCGGGAACCAATCATTATATTGTTATCCGAGAAACGCAAACACTAAACATATTTTTTCTGAAACATCCCAAAACATTCTGGTGACATGTTTTATTGTTAACGAATGTAATATGTTTTAGTAGTATACAGTAGAGATAACTTCTAACCTCTCTTTAAATCAGTAAGTCAAGAGAACAAGAGTAAGTCAAATGTGCACAGTCCGGACAATTGGGTTTCGTGGGAACAAGAGAATACTGAACCAGACTCGAGCTGGCAGCCACTTTTATCGACCAATCAAGATAGCAGCCACTTTTTTCCAGCAGCCAATTTTGATGATATGTCTAGAAACCCCAAAACCTCATGAGACCCAATCGTTCCGAAAGCCGTTCAATCTTAGTTAAATGCAATTTATCAGTGGAAATCGACAATTTCACGGCTTGTATTTATTTTTAAAGCATTTCATTCCGTTTTAAATAGATATGTGTAGCTAGAGGTCTGTTCGTTATTAGATATTCTAAAATTGATATTCAATATACAACAGGCTGTTAGCAGTCGATTCAATATTCAAATTTAGTTGAAAATCATTAAAAAGCATGCAGGGAAAGATACGTCGTTTTATAACCCTTTCAAGCTGTCGTAAATACTTAGATAACGTGCATATTTGTCTTTATGTATGTAATTATAAGATTTTTATCAATAAAACGGCACGAAAGATTCAAAAAGATGTAATACAATATATAATATATCAAACAAAACCAAAAACCATCACTCCAGAAACATTTAAAAATATAGATACACAGTCGGGGCACTCAGCGAACTCCATAATATTATGGAATTGGCTAAATTTGACTGCTTTATGAAAAGCCATAATATTATGAGATTAAATAATATTTCCAGTAATATTATGTGTGTCCATAATTTTGAATATTATTGAATTTCATAATTATGCATGAAAAAATAAAATTTGATGTGTCCGAAAAACAATGTTTTGGGTACTGCTAACAAGTTCCGTAATTTATTAATCTTAAAATGCTATTTTTATGATCATCTATTGATTATATTCATCCGACAATCGTCGCCTTTCTCGCGTCATATTTAAAATGCTTCCGTCTTCAATGTCTTTTATCTAGAACAGTATTTTGTACAAGGGAGACAAATCGTGTCGTCTTATACGCCATATTTTTGTTAAGTATATTATCGTTCCTTAAACAATGAATAAATCGTGTTTTAGAAAATAAATGTAGAAAATAAGTGTGTCAGTTGACCTCGTGTTCAATACATTAGTTTTATCAAGGGGAAATGTTATAAAAAAAATAGTACACATCCTTCAGACGTCTTTATAAATTATAAATGACTATGTACACAATAGGTATAGAAACACATTACTTTCACGTGTTTATATGTCTTGATTTGACGAAATTTAATTAATGGTCAGATCCACAAAAACTCATTACATGCAATTGTTATTGTTTCAAATTCAGTTTATGTTGCAGACCGTTTTAATGTTGCTTATGTGTATTTGTGTATATTGGGTATTAAGGTGGGTACATTAATTAGAATACACATGCATACAACGTATTTTTTCTGTCACCATCAAATTTGAAATGTTTCTTTTCAAATCCCTTAAAAATAAAATTGTGTCTGTAAAAGAAAAGTCTCTTGTGTTGTCTTACATGTAAATAAAATTACATCTTAGAATAAAAATCGAGACATCAAGACAGAATTTAAATCATAATCTATAAACATAGGCAGGTAGAAATTAGATATTCATTTTGATGTATTACCAATAAATATTAATTTCGACGTCGGTCAATATTTGATGATAGATACACCTGAGTATTTAAAACAGCACTATGACATGTATGATTGTTATTTTCCTACATAACACGTTGCATATCAAAATTCAGTTATTGTCCATTTGACTTCTATATATCTGCAGAAAAAAATTCTTAAAAAATTAAGATAACATATTGGTTCTTGAGAACCACAAAATTAATTAAGTATAAAAACAGCAGAAAAAATAAATTGTAAATATTAAACTATTTCAATGCGAAGCAAGGTCATGTAATACAATATTATTTAGTTCAGCAGTATGATTAATTGGTAAGAAACAGATGACATAATTTACGTTTGATATGAAAATTTATACAGAATGAACTCATAATATTAATGCCTAGTTGAAATTATATCACAACGTACTAACGGGAGTGCAACCTGTCAAAATAATCCTTTTGAAATAAAGATATAAGTACTGTATGAAATGTGGATGATGACTTATACATGACGACATTTATAATAGACTTTTATTTTTGTTTGTTAATATATAATATTAAAATCGAAAAAAAAATGTTCTATTTCTATTTATCCAAATTTATTCGTTGACTTCTTTACACATCATACTAGTCAAAACACGAAGTTTGTTAGTCAAAATATAATATAGAATAATATAAATAAATATATTAAATATTTATAATATAGAGATTTGAAAAAACAAATATCAATCACTACGTGTTAATCGCAATTCATTGAATGGTAAATCAGTTGATTCAAACAAAAAATACAATATAAAAGCTACGAGAAATGTTGTATAAAGGTTTAAAAATTGTTCTATTATCTCGGCTAATATTCTAAAACTATAACACCTGTATTCCTTAATTTCCGAATTAAGTAGTATTTTTTTTATTGAGAGTAATGACTTATTGCTCCGGATTCACAATAATATGTCCGAGTAGGACGTCATGTCTAATTACATAAAATTGAGATCGAAATAGGGAATATATGTAAAAGAGACAACACTCCAGCCAGAGAGCAGACAACAGACTGACACTTTGTGAACTAGCAAGACTTGAATCCTGGTGAACATTTCAGACTAGTTGAAAGCCGGGTTGATATGGGGTTATCGTGTTTTGTCGTAAGGAAACTGTTTTTCTCCAATTTAAGTTTTAACGAGTGAATTCATATAAGATATATGACGTCCCATTGAATTGCTTTAAACTAATACAATAATAAATTACATATATGAATGTTACTACCTATTAAGCTTACAAAAATGTCGCGCTTACAAAATACTAAAACAATATAACCACTCTCTGTGAAAGATGGGCGACAGATTCCAGAGGGACAGTCAAACTTATAGATCGAAAATAAACTGACAAGGCTATGGCTAAAAAAGAAAAGACAAACATTCAAATGATAGAACCCAATACACAACACAGAAAGGTAAAAACTGAGCAACACGAACCCCAACGAAAACTGTGGATGATATCAGGTGCTCCGGAAGGGTATGCTGATCCTGATCCACATGTGGCACCCGTCGTGTTGCTCATGTTATTACAAACCCGGTAAATACTTTAATTCGGTATGTCATATACGTGAAAAGGAAAGGGGATTTTAGTTATGAAATAAGGAACATATCCGATATCATCTGTAAAACGGTTAATCCATAACTATCATTTATCATCTACAAAATACCACATTTAATTACCATACTCTATCGACACCATTCAAACTCTCGTTAATGGTCATCTTCGAAAAACTAAAGCTAATGATTGAAGAGTTTTGAAGAAGGCTTATTTTCTTTGGTAAAGTGCTAGTATTACACCATAACGAATATTAACCATAATTTAAGATATATTATAAAAATCAATAATATTATAAGATAGCATAATGTGTGGATTAATATTATGAAATCAAATAATTTTGGAAATGCTTATAATGCATCAAGATATTAAAAATCGATCATATCGTGATAACGATTTTTTTTTGGAATATTAGACATGTCTACCATTTGGTGCTCTCATAAGATAAACACTGGCAATGTTTTGAATTTGACATAGGTAACAATTTATTTAAAAATAAACCATTTATCCACCATTTCTTTTACTTTAAAAAAACTAAAAAACAGGCAAATGATACTCAGAGGACATAAAAACCCACAAGTCGAAAATAAACTGACTAAGCCATGGCTAAAAAAGAAAAAAAAAACACTCTGAAAACAGTAAACATTACAGAAGAATAAAAAAACGTAGACAATTTCATCTAACATTTACAACATACCCAATTTAATAACCATTCTCTATCGATGTACTCTTCGATTCTATTATATAAGTGCATTAATTTTAAAGCAATGTACTGATTCGTTCATTCAAATAAAGCAGTCAATATAAAAGTTTCGACACAATTCAAACTCTGGTTCATGGACATTTTTATAAAACTTAAGCTTATGATCGAAGAGATTTGAAGAAGGCTTATTCTCTTTGGTAAAGTGCTACCCAAAGTATTTTTTCGTGAAAGCGGCATTCCATCCGTATATACATTGGACATCCGTTCTGTCCGGACATCTTTTTTTTTCATCCGTTAGGCGTCCGTTCGTGCTATCCGGTAAGGTGTGACCGAAGCACGAACGGACGCCTAACGAATGAAAATAAAAGTTGTCCGTTGACAGAATTGTTATCCGTTGGGAGTCCGTTGATGTACTGACCGAATACAGCGGACGTGTAACGGATGCCTTACGGACACATACCGGATATGCAAAGTACGAGAAACGGAAATGTACCGGACAGAACGGATGTCGAACGTACATCCAACGGAAGAGTACCGCATAAAAAGCACACATAACGGAAGCGTACCGGATAAAACGGATGAACAATATATAGGGAAAAATAAAAGGTAACAATAATAATACATGTACATCGCATAAATATTCAAAATTTTTAGGTGTAACTGTTTTTGGTTTATTCTTCAAAATACCGCATAAGGTCAGCGTCTGAAATAAGAGCTGATTGATTGTGAAGAATCGCCCTTATTTTAAGGTTGATTATGAATAATAAGAATTCATGAACCTTAAGAAATCTGACATACCAATAATTAGCATTTCTGACGCAAAAATTTCAATTGGCATATATCCGTTTCAGATCCGTTGATCATCCGTTTTATCCGTTATACGTCCGGTAGAAGTCCGTTTCTGATTCGTTCAACATCCGTTTTATCCGTTATACGTCCGGTTGAAGTCCGTTGGTGAGTTTATCATCCAGACCACCAACAGATGTATAACGGACACGTAACGTATACAAAATGGAAACGAAACGGACGAGTACCGTACAAAACGGACGCCTAACGGACGTTCAACGGACATTTTATCCGTTGGACGTCCGTTCAACGTTTTGAATATGCTCAAAATTTTCCACCGGACAGAACGGACGTCGACGGATAAAACGTACGCTTGACGGACATGCAACGGATATGGACGGACGTCTTACGAATAAGAACGGACGTCTAACGGATATGAACGGATTGAAAAAAGGTTTTCCGTTAGGCGTGGGTTCGAGCTATCCGGTAAGATGTGAACGAGGCTTTTCTTGCATCCTTATTTGCAACACACTATAAAACACGATTTTACATTTCCAGCGATAGACTTTACATCTACAGCGCTTGAATTTACATCTTCAGTGCTGCACTTTATACGGATTTGGGTATACTTTTTGGACCTTTTGGATTATTGCTCTTCATCTTTTATATAAGCTTTGGATTTCAAATATTTTGGCCACGAGCATCACTGAAGAGACATGTATTGTCGAAATGCGCATCTGGTGCAACAAACTTGGTACCGTTGATTTTATTACTACCACTGGGTCGATGCCTCTGCTGGTGGACTATTAGTCCCCGAGGGTATCACCAGCCCAGTAGCCAGTACTTCGGTACTGGCATGAAAATACGGATTTTTTATGTGTTATTAAAATTTGCTGTTACAAAATATTAGAAATTATTATAAATTAAGGAATGCATCTCCCTCATGCAAAGCTCTGATTCCTTTCACGAATTTGGCTATACTTTTTGGACCTTTTGGGTTATAGCTCTTCATCTTTTTTATAAGCTTTGGATTTCAAATATTTTGGCCACGAGCATCACTGAAGAGACATGTATTGTCGAAATGCGCATCTGGTGCAACAAACTTGGTACCGTTGATTTTATTATTAAGTGCAGTAAAAAACATAAACTTGATAATACTAAGTTTAACTCTAATGAGAATATTAACATGTATCTGTTAACACGTACAACGCAATGTTGTTATTACTCTAGAATAAGTATATGTAATTTTAAGTTATTGCAATATCGGCAAACAAACACAACACAAATGTAAACGTCGTGCCAATACAATTCTATTCATTTGTTAATGGTTAACCTACAGTAATATATAGCCAATCTAATAACAAAGATTATTTGCACATATGTATTAAGCATACTTGACAAGTCAAGGTTACAAATCAACGTGTGTATGCATCTTATAACTTAAAATAAACAACTGAATATGAGCCTCTCAGACGTATTTGTTTCTACTTCCTCGAAACTTTGGAATAGAATCAGAATTATGTTTTAAAATATATATGATATTTTTAATTAATTTTTTCGAACATCGCAAAAATAGCAGTTCGTGTAATTGCCTCCAAAAAATCGTACGGGTTCCGCGGAACCCAGTGTCTCGCCTACATTTGCTGTTAATCGTAGGCTCAACAATAATACGGGAAAACAAATAATAAAATATTTCACTCGATCCAATCTTTAGATTCTAAGTAGCTTCTGTCCAAGTTAGGTAAAAATCATTGATCTTATACCTGTTTTGATAAAAACTCTAACTTTAGACTGTATGTAATGTTAACTGAAAGAAAAACTAAGTTCATTTATAAATAAAATACCGTTAAACGGGTACAAATTTTTATTTTAGATACTAGCTTTTGATCATAAACAAACTCCTGTCCAAGTTTGTTACAAATCCTGGCTAGTTTAAGACAGTTATAAAAATTTTACAAAACTTTAACCACAGAGTAAATGTCATGGTCCTTGTAGAAAAACTAAGTCCATTTATAAGTGAAATACAGAAAAAATGGAATTTTATTTTTACAAAATTTTCTTCTGGAAACTATTTTCCGATCATAAACAAGCTTCTGTGCAAGTATGGTACAAATCCAGGATAGTTTTAAAAAAGTTATTAAAATTTTAAAAACTTTAACCACAGAGTGAATGTTATGTTTTCTGGCAAAAAAAACTAAGTACAGTTAATGGTAAATATAGGGAAAAACAGGATTTTTTTTTTACAAAATTTACCTCTGGATACTATCTCATGATCATAAACAATCTTCTGTTCAAGATTGTAAGAAGTCCAGGCTAGTTCAAGACAGTTATCAACATTTCAAAAACGTTAATCACAGAGTGAATATTCGTGGACGACGACGACGACGACGGAATGTAGGATGGCTATGTCTCGCTTTTTCGACAAAATTCGAAGGCTCGATAATAAAATTCGTAAGGGTTCCACGAAACCCAGTGTCTCGCCAACTTTGGCTGTTAATCGCAGACTCAACAAAAATGAGGAAAAACATAAATAAAAATTTCGATACTGTCTTTTGATTGAAAGAAGCTTCCAAGTTTGGTAAAAAAAATCCAGGATAGTTTATGAATCTAATAAATGTTTTATAAACTTTAACTGGAGACTGTATATAATGTTAACTGGAAGAAAAACTAAGTCCATTTATAAGTAAAATACGGAAAAAGTGATTTTTTTTTACAAAATGTACTTCTGAATAATATCTTATGATCAGAAACAAGCTTTAGTCTAAGTTTGGTAGAAATCAAGGATAGTTTAAGAACATTATAAAAATTTTAAAAACTTAAACCACAGAGTGAATGTTTTGTTTCTGGCAAAAAAACTAAGTCCATTTATAAGTAAAATACGGAAAAGTGGAAATTTATTTTTACAAAATTTTCATCTTGATACTATCTTATGATCATAAACAAGCTTCTGTTCAAGTTTGGTACAAATCAAGGATAGTTTATGAAAGTTATTAAAATTTTAAAAACTTTAACCACAGAGTGAATGTAATGTTTCCTCGCAGAAAAACTAAGTCCATTTATAAGTAAAATACGGAAAAGTGGAAATTTATTTTTACAAAATGTTCTTCTTGATACTATCTTATGATCATAAACAAACTTTTGTCCAAGTTTGGTACAAACCAAGGATAGTTTATGAAAGTTATTAAAATTTCAACAACTTTAACCACAGAGTGAATGTTATGTTTCCTCGCAGAAAAACTAAGTCCATTTATAAGTAAAATACGGAAAAAATGGAATTTTATTTTTACAAAATTTACTTCTGGATACTTTCTTATGATCATTAACAAACTTCTGTCCAAGTTTGGTACAAATCAAGGATAGTTTATGAAAGTTATTAAAATTTTAAAAACTTTAACCACAGAGTGAATGTTATGTTTCCTCGCAGAAAAACTAAGTCCATTTATAAGTGAAATACAGAAAAAATGGAATTTTATTTTTACAAAATTTTCTTCTGGAAACTATTTTCCGATCATAAACAAGCTTCTGTGCAAGTATGGTACAAATCCAGGATAGTTTTTAAAAAGTTATTAAAATTTTAAAAACTTTAACCACAGAGTGAATGTTATGTTTTCTGGCAAAAAAAACTAAGTACAGTTAATGGTAATATAGGGAAAAACAGGATTTTTTTTTTACAAAATTTACCTCTGGATACTATCTCATGATCATAAACAATCTTCTGTTCAAGATTGTAAGAAGTCCAGGCTAGTTCAAGACAGTTATCAACATTTCAAAAACGTTAATCACAGAGTGAATATTCGTGGACGACGACGACGACGACGGAATGTAGGATGGCTATGTCTCGCTTTTTCGACAAAATTCGAAGGCTCGATAATAAAATTCGTAAGGGTTCCACGAAACCCAGTGTCTCGCCAACTTTGGCTGTTAATCGCAGACTCAACAAAAATGAGGAAAAACATAAATAAAAATTTCGATACTGTCTTTGATTGAAAGAAGCTTCCAAGTTTGGTAAAAAAAATCCAGGATAGTTTATGAATCTAATAAATGTTTTATAAACTTTAACTGGAGACTGTATATAATGTTAACTGGAAGAAAAACTAAGTCCATTTATAAGTAAAATACGGAAAAAGTGATTTTTTTTTACAAAATGTACTTCTGAATAATATCTTATGATCAGAAACAAGCTTTAGTCTAAGTTTGGTAGAAATCAAGGATAGTTTAAGAACATTATAAAAATTTTAAAAACTTAAACCACAGAGTGAATGTTTTGTTTCTGGCAAAAAAACTAAGTCCATTTATAAGTAAAATACGGAAAAGTGGAAATTTATTTTTACAAAATTTTCATCTTGATACTATCTTATGATCATAAACAAGCTTCTGTTCAAGTTTGGTACAAATCAAGGATAGTTTATGAAAGTTATTAAAATTTTAAAAACTTTAACCACAGAGTGAATGTAATGTTTCCTCGCAGAAAAACTAAGTCCATTTATAAGTAAAATACGGAAAAGTGGAAATTTATTTTTACAAAATGTTCTTCTTGATACTATCTTATGATCATAAACAAACTTTTGTCCAAGTTTGGTACAAACCAAGGATAGTTTATGAAAGTTATTAAAATTTCAACAACTTTAACCACAGAGTGAATGTTATGTTTCCTCGCAGAAAAACTAAGTCCATTTATAAGTAAAATACGGAAAAAATGGAATTTTATTTTTACAAAATTTACTTCTGGATACTTTCTTATGATCATTAACAAACTTCTGTCCAAGTTTGGTACAAATCAAGGATAGTTTATGAAAGTTATTAAAATTTTAAAAACTTTAACCACAGAGTGAATGTTATGTTTCCTCGCAGAAAAACTAAGTCCATTTATAAGTAAAATACGGAAAAAATGGAATTTTATTTTTACAAAATTTACTTCTGGATACTTTCTTATGATCATTAACAAGCTTCTGTCCAAGTTTGGAAGAAATTCAGTATAGTTTAAGAAAGTTATTAAAATTTCAAAAACTTTAACCATAGAGTGAATATGTGTGGACGCCGCCGACGACGACGACGCCGACGACGACGGAATGTAGGATCGCTTAGTCTCGCTTTTTCGACTAAAGTCGACGTCGAAGGCTCGACAAAAATGAATTCCTATAGACGGTTTCTATGGAGCTATAACATTTAATGTACATACATACTGGAACTAATTAAATATGTGTAATAAAGTTCTTCTGCGTGTTGCAAGACATTGCGACGGAGAATATACACCTCGGAACAACAACATAGAAACATGATTTTGTAATGAAATGTGATAACTTCGATCTAGATTTCAGAGATACATATAAATAAATGGATATCAAAATAAGGCGATGTAATATTATTCTGAGCAGAAAATATCCACTAAAAGATATAGGCATTGATATTCAGCCATACTTTCTAAAACAATGAAGAAAATCCATAGTAGTCGGTTTTAATATGCCTCGACTTCACTTTGCCTTCAAATTATATATCAGATTGAACAATAATAATGTTGTTGAATATGTTGAGCTTTACTGTCCTTTTGCAGTAGCAAGCCATCTCTATGCGTATTGAATTAGATTATTTACTGTGTATTAACAAAATGATATTAGAATATCGGTATACATTGTATGTTATGTTCTAAAACATTAACATGAGTAAGATTACCAAGCTGGTTATCATAGAAGCTGAACGTTCGGTTTGGTTTGTTTCATACCTTACCCCATTGGATTATACAATGCCAGGGATAATAATAATATGCCATTAACATGTAGAAGTACATTTATGCATTGCCTTGTGTTGTGTGGTCTTGGTCGATGCAAGCTGCTATCTTGCATAACTTGCGAAAACGTTATCAGCATGATCAGAGCAAAGTTATTTTATTCTTTCTATCAATTATTATAAATGTTGTTAAAATGTAGACGTTCGTTTGGACATTGCCTTGTGTTGTATTAAAGGGTTGTGTTACTTTCTTATTTTGTAAATAATGTACTGTTTAATCGACCTGTACAATAAATAGTGTGTTACTTTATGTAATACTTTTATGATATTGTTATCTATAAAATGTTTTCTTGGTCAATATTCCATACTTTAAAGTTATAAGAAACCTCAAATTAAAAAAAATAATAATGCATATGTTTTTATAACCCAATGGATAGTTTTCATTATAAAACTTATGTACATATACTTTTTTCTGAAGAAAATTCTTTAATATATTCATATTTAGAAGAAGTTTACTTCCCCTGACATATTTTCCGTATGCAAAGTGACCTCAGTGTGACCCATCTCGTAAAAATCCGGTGATCGCAATACACATGGATGTCCTTAATTATATAAAATAAACTATTATTGAATTTGAACACGTGCTCAATTTCCATGCTTTTTTGTTTATTTTTTGTTGATTGTTGACAACAGGTCACAATCGTTAAACTTCGACTTCAAAACACGAGCTTTAATTACCTGCCATATTTTCACAACAATACTGACCGATTGAAAAAAAAATTGACGATTATACGAAATTTATTCGAAACAAAAATGATAAATTCGTGCACAGAAGATTAAGTGTATGATGTTTGATTGCATTGTTTCAAGAATTGGAAGAACATTATTTTTCACCGGTCACTCGTTTCTTATGACTTTAAATTCAATTCAACTAGAATGCCCTCACATCATTAGTTCATTCTTTATAATATACTATACTGTTTCTTACTTGATGAGGGAACAAGATATGTGTCATTAAACATGCTATTTTTATTCATTTTCAGTCATTATGGGTAAGTAATGTAATTCTGTAAAATCTATATAATTAAACGATTGTTGATCATGGTTTTCGTCAATATATATTCTAAAAAAAACGTTGCTATGCATCAATTAATAAATAGATTAGGCGTAAAAATAAACCATAACGTTATAAAGTATTACATAAAGATCTATATAAAAACATGTTATATTTGCGTAGAGAAAACTTACAGAAAAATGTTATCATTGAGTATAACGCACTTTTAGAAACAGATGTTATTGTTGCGTTTAGCAAACTTAAGGAGAAATGCAATTATATGGCTTTAAAAGTTTTTTTGAATGTTAGCATGTATATCTGTTTGATACCTGAACATCTTTGGTATAATTGAACACTAACAAACGAGCTCGCACATTAGAGGTAACATACTCCACATGCCAACCTCTTATTAGATCAACATCAAATTGTTAAAAGACAATCAAAAAATTAAAGAATAAAAATTATGAATTGAAATCAGGAATGTGTCAAAGAAACAATAACCTGACCAATGAGCATATAACAACCGAAGACAACCAATTGGTCTTCAATGCAGCAAGAAAATCCCAAACCCGGAAGTGGGCATCAGCTGGTCCAATATTGTCAAAATTAGCATTTCTCAGAATTTCGTTTGAGTATTTTAGTTTACCAGCCATCTAATTAAAAATCGAAATAACCTCTGAATGCTGTCGATGGTTTCAGACATTAAAAATAGAAATAAACATAAACATAGAAATAGATATACAGTGACTTCGTGCAATTGGACCTGTGTATGTCAGTTTTATTCAAAGTTTCAGGATTAAAAAAAAAGTTCATTATCTTTTTTACTTATTTAAGAATTATAAAAATGTTTTCTTAGTCAATATTCCATACTTTAAAGTTATAAGAAACCTCAAATTAAAAAAAATAATGCATATGTTTTTTTGTAACCCAATGGATATTTTTCATTTTAAAACTTATGTACATATATTTTTTTCTGAAGAAAATTCTTTAATATATCTATATTTAGAAGAAGTTTACTTCCCCCGACATATTTTCCGTATGCAAAGTGACCTCAGTGTGACCCATCTCGTACAAATCCGGTGATCGGAATACGCATGGATGTCCTTAAAATAAAACTATTATTGAATTTGAACACGTGCTCAATTTCCATGCTTTTTTGTATATTTTTTGTTGATTGTTGACAAACAAGTCACAATCGCTAAACTTCGACTTCAAAACACGAGCTTTAATTACTTGCCATATTTTCACAATACTGACCGATTGAGAAAAAAAAATTGACGATTATACGAAATTTATTCGAAAAAAATGATAAATCCGTACACAGAAGATTAAGTTGATGATGTTTGTATGCACTGGTTCAAGAATTGGAAGAACATTATTTGTCAACGGTCACTCGTTTCTTATGACTTTAAATTCAATTCTAATATAACGCCCTCACATCATTAGTTCATTCATTCTTTATATTATACTATACTGTTTCTTAGGCAGCAACCATTTGATTTTCTTTGGGGGGGGGGGAGGGGGGCTATAGATTTTTTTGGAAAAAAAAGTTTGTTTCCAGTTTTGGGAGAAAAAAATAATTTGTTTCTGTTCCTGAGAAAAAAAAAGTGTTTGTTTCAACCTCAGCTGCCACTATATGTAATGCTAAAATTGAAAGAAAAAAATTGTTTTCGACTTCTCGCCAAAAAAATAGATTGTTTTTCGCCACAGGCGACAAAAAAAGTTTGTCAAGAAAAAAAATCCATAGCCCCCCCCCCCCCCCCCCCCCCGAAAATAAAATGGTTGCTGCCTTACTTGATGAGGGAACAAGATATGTGTCATTAAACATGATATTTTTATTCATTTTCAGTGATAATTGGTAAGTAATGTAATTCTGTAAAATCTATATAATTAAACGATTGTTGGTCATGGTTTTCATCAATATATATTCTAAAAAAAACCGTTGCTATGCATCAATAGGTAAATTGATTAGGCGTAAAGTGAAACCAGAATGTTATAAAGTATTACATAAAGAACTATATAAAAACATGCATGTTATATTTGCGTAGAGAAAACTTACAGAAAAATGTTATTACTGAGTATAACACACTTTTAGAAACAAATGGTATTGTTACGTTTAGCATACTAAAGGACAAATGTTATATATGGCTTTAAAAATTTATTTTTTGAATGTTAAATATCTGTATAATACCTGAACATCTTTGGTATAATTGAACACTAACAAACGAGCTCGCACATTAGAGGTAACATACTCCACATGCTAAGCTCTTATTAGATCAACATCAAATTGTTAAAAGACCATAAAAAAATGAAAGAATAGCATTATGAATGGAAATCAGGAATGTGTCAAAGAAACAACAACCTGACCAATGAGCATATAACAACCGAAGACAACCAATTGGTCTGCAATGAAGCGAAAAAAATCCCAAACCCGGAGGTTGGCATAATTTTTCGGTGTTTTTTTTCTTGGCTTTCCAGCTTCTTCTCCTAATAACAAGCATTTCTGAGTATTACATGGCAATACACAGTCCCCTACCAGTTAAACATTCTTAATTTCGGTAAATTTTCTAAGTCAAAGGACCATTACTCTGCACAAAATCATCAGACGGAACGAAATTCGAACTTAATCTGTAACTAGTCCTGATGAAACAATACACCAAATATCAAATCAATGTCTTAAAGCACAATGTAAAGTGTGGAAAACTGATTTGTCGGACTGACGGATGGACAGACAGAAAAAAAGACAGACAGACAGACGGACGGAGTACAAACTTTTAGTCCCCATTGACTGCGTTGGTAGGGCGCTAAAACTGACCGCCATGAAATAGCACAATAGTGTGTTAAAAATGGTGTTATAAAGACCAATGTATCAATACCATATGCGCAGAACAACATCATGAAATTGCATACAAACGGACAAGGTTAAATTAATTGAACTTTTCATGAGGATTGGTCAACATTGTGAAAAGAACCCATGTCTTAAATGGGCATTACCTGTCACAATCCTTTTGATGATTTATAACATACTTAAAGGTTTACTCAAATTACAATAAGTCTGAAATAAACAGTTAACAACAAATGTACTACATGTAGATAACATTTCAGTATTTCGTGTGAGTATTTTAGTGTATCTGCCAACTGATTAACAATCGTGATGACCTCCGAAGACTGTCGCCGGTCGCATGAAGCCAATATAGACATGAAGATAAACATAAAGAAAGAAAGATAGCGACCTCGTGCAACTGGACCCGTCTGTGTCAGTTTTATTTAATGTTTCAGGTTTTTTTTTAAAAGTTCATTATCTTTACTTATAGAAGAATTATTTTTTGTGAATCAAATCAGTCAAGGAAATGGTTCACCTTTATTTCACTTTCAATGTTGACGTTTGTTTTCCTATTATTGTCTGAACATGACTAAAACATGCGGAACTAATATTTAGTTTATGGGTTAAATCAAAGGTAACACTAATACGGATTCACTTGCAATAATTCATCAGCGATATTCATTTCCTTATTTGACAAGATTGGTCAAAATTGGCTGTTAAAGGCGGATGATCACTTCATTATTTCACTTTTATCAATGATTGAAACAAAGAAAGTCATATTCTAAAAAAAAATCACATCTCATAGCGCATGTCCCTATCATTTAAAGGACCCACAAATACTACACTTAAGAGTCATACCCAGAAAACAATATTATTTATGAACTTGCTCAATTAATGTCTTCATCATGTTTATGTCCTTTTGCAGGGGCTATGGAAACGTATTGTAAGTTTGTATATATTATAAACATTAACAGCGATTTTTTTCTCTCTCTTCAATGCTACAAAGCTGAAAATTAAATTGAAAACATCCTATAAAACAAGTCAGCGATATATTGTCTTTTAACTTATTTAAACAGTGACAACTAGATTCAGATATTACAAATACTTGGAGTCAATTCCACGAAAATGTGTTCAATCTTAGTTGTAAGTTTGTTTTTTCCTCCTAGGCCCAGTTTAAAAATGATATAAGACACTTTTGGATTTGATTTTTTTTTTAAAATAAAGATTAGATAGTTTGATAAAGATACAAAGTAAATACTAGAAGATCTAAATTGTGAATCCCGATTTTGATAAATCTTCAAAATTTTACAAACTGTTCTGTGCAATTTCAGGATCAGTCCATAAGGGGTAACAAGTATTGGCCTGCACCGTAGTGACTTTAATCGATGCCTTTGAATCAAAAGGGATAAGAAAATGACAGTCGCACATTATCAAAAGTGTCAAACTATTCATTCGTATATGGTCAGTCTTAATTATTACTCTGAATGAAGTATTTTACTTTTTATAACTAGTAAACGTTTATTTCAGGTACTGTGATAGCTGTCAGTAAGTATATCCTAAGCTGGTGGTTGTTTTTGCTTGATTATAATTTTTGTTTAGTATATACTATTTCTTAAACAATGTTTCTTTAAAGATCTGTTAAAATCTCAAATGACCAAAACATACTTGACAAGATAATAGACATTAAAGCAGTGGGATTAATCCATCAAATATTACGTCACCGTCATTTCATTCATTCAAGAACATTAAAGACATGTCACTCAATATCAACATTATACTTCTTCCAAAGAAGAAAACTTTCTACAGTTCACAAATTTTTAACCTAATCATGATAATGAAGGATACAATTATTTAAAAAAATGCAGTCTAAATTTCAGTTTCAAAACGTTGGTCATGTATAGAACATCCAGATAGTAAACAATATATATAAAATAGCAATCTGTCATATCATGATGCATCGCAAAATAACAAACCAATATCTAGGATGTTACATAACGTAAATCATTTGATCAGCTGCATGTATAAGTGATCTTAAAGACATGTTTAAAGTTATCACATAGGCAGCCAATATTTATCAATTATATTATCGACCAGACCAAACACAAATTAATTTTTACAACATACTAAGTATTCAATGTTTTCGTAACTTAACATGTATTTGTCATATTCGCCATCTTAGTACTTCACAAGTATATATGTATACTATTTATATATTTAAGATATCGTAATATTTGTTACAGGTATAGAAGATGGTTCGATTCGGAAAGTAGAAGCTAAGCAAACAAGCTTTACAGTATTCCAGCAGCCACATTTTCTAGTTTTACCTTGAAAAATTATGTATTATTATCCAAAGAAAATTCTCATTTTACGGTCATGACATTTACTGTTTGATGAATATTAATATTCTAGTATATGCTATCACCTCCATTATAAAATGTATTTTTTGTTTTGGCAGGATGTTGTATCAAAATTGTACATGTTATGAAACACGTATTAAATGAAAATACATAGCTATTGGTGCATATATATGATGATGTGTGTTAAAAGAGCACATTGATTTCTACTTTGTGTATTTTTATTCTACATTTGCTAGAGTTGCAGGGATAGGGTTGAGATCTCACAAAACATGTTTTACCACGCTTCAATTTTACAAGTGCCAAGTCAGAAGTCCCTGGATTTGTAGGTCTTTTATGATTTTTTTTTTTAATTTAGTTCATTAATATGTTTCTGACTTGAGTCACACGTCCATTTTCACTGAAATAGTAAACATTTTTGTTAATGAGGCAAAATGGAGCACATCCCGGGGTGGGATGTTCTCTCAGTGTTGAACACCCATCGGTGGCTTTCGACTGTTTTTTCTCTTTAATCGTGTTGACACATTCCCAATTTCCGTTTACAACGTTTATAGTTGTTTAAAACAGTCAAGAGGACGATAAGCCACACCTTTCCACATAGTTTCTTTTTATTTCAATTAAAAAAAGTTTTGGGAGTGCCTTCACTAGGTATGCATTTCTTTGAAATTAAAGTTAAGTAAACTGAACAAAGCTACACTTACAAATTGACAATAATCTGTTTGTCAAATAAAATATTTCAAGATTTTTATTAAACCTGTTATATTACCTCAAAGTTTTACATCATTATAAAGCCCATCATAAATTCATAGATATAGGAAGATGTGGTGTGAGTGCCAACGAGAAAACTCTCCATCCAAATAACAATTTATAAAAAAAACATTATAATTAAATGTACGGCCTTCAACATTGATAAATGTCAGATATATTGAAAATTATAAGCATTCTGTGAGTATTGCATGGCAATACTTTGCCCACTACCGGTTAAAAAATTGTTGCATTGGCACAAACTTTTTTTAAACTTGATATATATATAACTTGTCATGGAGTTAACTATATAACAAATATCAAGTCAATACATTCAAGCATGTTAAAAAAGGTACAGAAAACTGAATAATTTATTTGAGTTTATTTTCTCTAAGTCCAAGCACCATAACCCTGCACAAAATCATCAAACCAGAACAAATTATAAACTTGATCTTTAATTTGTCTTAATATAACTATAAACTATTTTTCCAATCAATATCTTCAAAAAAAAAAAACATGTATTGAAAATTGATAATTTAAGTGAATTTTCTAAGCCAAAGGACCACAACTCTGCACAAAATCATCAGATCGTAACAAAATTTTAACTTGATCTGTAACTAGTCAAGATTAAACAATACACAAAATATCCAATCAATAGCTTTAAGCATGAAGAAAATAGAGTGGAAAACTGATTTGCCAGACTGAGGGATGGACAGACAGACAAATGGACAGAATTTAAACCTTAAGTCCCCTTCACCCTCATATGTAGGGAACTAATTAATCAAAGCAGGTTACCATTCATATTACAAATAACATATGGATAAGGCTTAACTTTTCGGTGTTTTGATATTGTTGGTGGGTTCTGTTGTTAATCATTACTTTTTAGAACTCTTGTTTATAGCAGGTTAATATTTTTTTCTGAGTTTCATCATTGAACAACTAGCTCTGGCCATAGATATTAAAAGCATTTATCTAATTCCAAACTATATATAATTATTTGAAAGCCTAGAACACATACTATAGAATTATGTATCAGATCACAACATTTAAGTGGTAAAACAGTAGTTAACAAGAGTATCATCAGCTCAGTAGTCAGTTCATTCCTGGCATGATTTATAACAAACCCTGACTTAATTATTCTGTTTATAAATTTATAAATTATGGAAAAAGGTTTTACTCCTTCTGTCATATTACCCATAGATGAATTAGGTTATTATTTATAAGGTCCTTTTTGTATTTCAACTCTTCAACTTTTCTGTTGTTATACAACCTTGTCATTCAAATATGTGGCTTTCAGTGTTTCCTGATGAAAGAAAATCCAGAATGGTGCAATATAGAAAGTGTTGTTTTTATTTTTAAGGTGGTACCTAACACTACAGGGAGATAACTCTATAAAGTCAGCTTAACGTTTTAATTACGTTGTGTAACTTGTACAAGGAATATGAAGCTTCTCAATGATCAAAATTGGTGTTTGTCAAATTGCTATATAACCAGTGTATTTTTTCTGACAAAACGGTTGGTTCAAATTTTTTAAAATTTTTATATTTTTGTTTAAGTTTCAAAGTGAATACTTTGACCAAATTTTATGAAAATCAAATGAGCCAAATTTATTTTAGTGAAAGTGTTGGGTACCACCTTAACATGTAAAATCTATAGTTTCAAAACCTGATAATATTGTTTCTAAAAAGATGAAGGTATGATCACCAATGAGAAAGCTCTTCACAAGAGACCAAATGACAGAGAAATTTACAACTATAGGTTACCATACAGTCTTCAACAGCAATTTTAAACACATAATTGAGATTTATTTTACCAAATATTCAAATTTTGTACATAATTATAATGTATGGATAAGATGAATACATGTAGTTTCAAAAAGTACAACATTTTTTATTTAATACTTAAACAATAAACAAAGTCATTCCTACATCCAACAACTAAACAGTTATCATAAACAACAGGTGAGGAAAATATTTGTCCTGACAGGAAGTGCTTTAAAATTATCTCCCCTGAACAGAAGTCAACAATATAAAGATTTCCAGCAGTAGAAGCAAATGTGACAAATTTCTTTACTTTTCCATTCTTTTGTATGGTATTAATCTTTATAGTATCAGTTTTTAGTTTGTTACTTTGCTCACCTTCAAACAAATTACAAGAAGATTTTTCCAATGAAATATCTTCTGGTTTGGAATTTTTTTGAGGACAATTTGAAAGAAAATACATATTGGTTTGAACATCTTTTGTTTTAGTTTTGATAATGTCATAATCTTGTTGAAAATAGTTCAAAGTGAAAGTAAATGCTGAGGAATAAACAGCTGACTCTACTTTCACTTTCCAAATAAGGTATCCTTCCATTGATAAACAATACAGGTGACGATCATTTGACCCGATTAGAATCACATCATCAACAACAGTAGGCGAGGAAAACACTAAATCTTTAACTGTGTATGTCCAAGTCTGCAAACAAAGATAAAATTCGATAGAATACATAAAACAGATTAAAAGTTGAAAAAAATTTGACCAGATGATGAGTTATCTGCCCCTCTTTTTGTGATTTTAAGATAATGGATGAAGCATACAACTTGTAAATTTCTATTGTTACATATTTTCAGGTTCATCAGTAATATGAATCATCTTTTGACTGATCACTTATTGATTCAAGTATATTCAATCTCATTTATTAAGTAATTGTGTGCAATAGTTTGTGATTATCTATTTTAGTGTGTTCTTCAATCATAAAAGTAAGGTCAGCTTTAAGGATAGGTTAACCATGAATTCCATTTTAACTATAAAGTAATATATGGTTTTCATTTACCTTTTGTTAATTGTGCCGCAAAGAGACAACCAGAACTATTCAATTTTTGTACACACTCAATTAACTCTATATTGAATTATTTTTTTCACTCTTGATGAACGGCTTAGTGAAAATAAAAATCAGTGCAAACAAATTGAATTGGCTTATTCTTCATTGGACCAATAATTGTAGTGTTTGATAAAGTAATCACTCTCATCAGGACAGTTTTATCTTGTCCAGAGGTTGATCTAAATATGCATGGATGGCATAAGTAGTAAATGTATATCTATAATATATGATTTTATTTGCAAATTACCACTCAAGGCAGCAATGAAGGTACTTCCCCATGTGTAGGGTTATGAAAGGAAATGCTAACTAGTCTCACAAATTTATAAATATTTACCTCTTGGCCTTGGAAATTAATATGATATATTTTCTTATCCACACAACCAACACAAATGCCATGTTTTGTCAGCATAGGTGAAGAGAATACTGGTTTTCTACAGTTAAATTGCCATAACAATTTTCCATTGTCCTGATGATAAAAACAAAAAAGTTAATGCACATGTTTAAACAGTGTAGCTATAGAATAAAATTACCTGTTTAATAATTTGTTGATGTAGCTGTGATGCTGTTGCTAAGTCTCCATTTTTCAACTTCAATGAAGTTGGTCAAGGTGAAAATAAAATGGCAATTTTTGGGGGGCAAATACCTTAAAAAAACTGGTAACCAGACATATCTTTGAGAATAATATGCACAAAGTTCATACAAACATGACAAAAATGATAAAAATTGAAAAATATTACATTTCAATGCTATTGACCAATTGAATTAAATTCACAGACATTTATTTAAGGTGTAATATTTAAGGACAATACTTACTCCATGTAATGCTGCTAAAATTCCTCCCAGAGTTGCACAGAAAATTAAATGTGGTTGAGATGAAACACAAGGTGATGCAAAAATACTGCCATGGCCAATCATGGTACACCAAACTTTCTTTTTAACCTAAGATAAATAGGCATTCAAATTAATTACTAAAAGAGACAATGTGTTCTTCTCATATATGGTATGATGGTAAGATACTACTGTGGATTCCTTTTTATTCGTGGCATACCAATTTTCGTGGATTTCGTGGGTAACAGCGAACCACAAATTTAAGAATTCAACGAAGAATAATCCTGAGAAATGTGTATTGAGTCGGATGTTTATTTCCGGTTATGTTATGCAGTTCTAGTATAATGCTGACTAGCGATACACAGTTCTAGTATAGTGCTGACTAGCGATACACATTGTAACATAACACGTGTTTTTTTTATTGAAAGAAGATACAAGTGTTTTGATTAAATCTATAACAAATACATGTATATCTTATATCAGTGATAATTTACTTTTTAAAATTGATTAAAACTGTTCATGGAAAATAACTGCAAGTTGTTAATTACCGTGTCATAGTTTGGTTTACCAGTGATTAAACATCAATAGGATTAAGTACGGGGATATTGCCCGTAGGTAATATTATTTATGACAGGAACATTTATTTTCACACCTTATACTTATATCACTGTTTATTATATCGTGATTAGGGAAATGAGCTTTCAATCAAAGTTTTGAATGCCTTATAGAATTCAGACAAGAATTTATAAATTGTAAAACAAACAAATAATTAGTTGTCTCTGTCCATTATTGTAATCGAAGTTATCAATGAACACTTTAACCTAGAATGACCAAGCGAGCTTTTTCAATGAATTCCTTCTTTTTTGTTTTGTTTTATTATTGATAAAACCAAGGAGGTTATATGATCTCCTAAATCAAAAGGAAATCCACGAATTACGTATCTAATTTTTTGTTGTTGTAATCAGCGATCCACGAATTTACGTATACCACGAAACGTCTTTTTTTCTCTATCCACGAATATTGATACCCACGAAAATAAATGAATCCACAGTAAATCCTTAACATGAGCTCGAGGGATTGTGTCTGATATTCATATGTTGAAGACATAATCTTTCAATCAGTTTTATTGAAGTCTGGAGCTGGCATGTCAGTTAACTGCTAGTAGTCTGTTGTTATTTATGTATTATTGTCATTTTGTTTAGTTTCTTTTGTTACATCTACTGACATCAGACTCAGACTTTTTTTAATGTGCGTATTGTTTTGCGCTTATTTTTCTACATTGGCTAGAGGTATAAGGGGTGGGTTGAGATCTCATTAACATGTTAAAATTGGTTAGATATATAGCAGTTTGACAAACACTAATTTTGATCATTGAGAAGTTCAATATTTCGTTAACAATACAATGTGATTAAAACGTTTAGCTGATTTTACAGAGTTTTCTCCCTGTAGTGTTAGGTACCACCTTAAGTTAACTTTCAGCACTTAGTACAATTAAACTGTACATAAATAACTATGACAATATCTAGTCAATCCGTAATCCTTATTTGAGATACTGTTAATTTAAAAGACATTAGATCAATTACTGCAATTTCTCTATCAGATATCAGAATCACAATGCTATAATTGAGATCAACCAGTTATTGACTGAAGTGCACATTAATACAAAATTCATCATAATTTTTAAGTTTACAGTATTCAAAATTCTTTCTGCAGACCAAAATATATGGGTTTTGCTGATTGTTGAAGGCCATACACATCGTTTAGACTTTGTTGGATAGTTATCTCTTTTACAATCATACCATATGAGTATCTCCTTATTTTATATCAAAGCTTACTTTCACATCTACTGCATGCAAGCATTGATCATGTGACCCAAATATAACCAATGAAGTGACAGGATCTACAACTGGTGAGCTTTTAATCTCTCCTCCAGTTTGGTATTTCCACCAAACATCTCCATTCATACTATTTACTGCATATAAATTATAATCGTAACAACCTGAAACAAAGTGACGATATCATCTTAATGTTACATTAGCATGATATGTTTTATACATGTCAATTTAAACCCTACACTTGAACGAAACAACAAAAACTTATACATGACAGGTTTTGATAAATGACATATGATTTGATTTGTCTTATGTGGGGATTTTTAAAGTGTAAATCAACCACTTAGTAAATCATACAAGCACCTATTGTAAGTCAGGAAACTGTTGTTCAGTGGTTGTAATTTATTGATGTCATGGGGATGTGGTTCATAAGTGTTTTTTTTTTATATATCTTAAAATTAAACCTTCAGTTTCCCGTTTGAATGGTTTTACAGTAGTCATTTCTGGTGCCCTTTATAACTTGCTGTTCGGTGTGAGCCAAGGCTCCATGTTGAAGTTCCTTCTTTGGCCTAAAATGTTTTACTTTTACAAATTTAGGCTTGGGTGGATAGTTGTCTCATTGGCACTCATACCACAGACTCTAATGTCTAAAATCTATATTCAATTTAATTACATTGCTGGTGGAAGTTAATGGAAATATTTTCAAATCTAAAACATGTAAAATATAGATATTGTGCATCATATGTATATCAAGTTTGTAAAGAAATAAAAGTTCTAACTTTTTTTTACATTTATAACAGTATATGTGTATGTATGTAAAAGCCCTTTCTTTGTGAATAAAACAACTTAATATATTATTTCAATGAACAAAAAAATGAATGGCATAATTATATGAAAAACATAAAATCATAAAAGTTTGCAGTGCATTAAGGAAGTTCGCTTCTCAGTTTCAAAGTAATTAACTTTTCAAAACACTACTTTATATCTATAGGGGGTTAATAAAGGAATCCATAGGCAAAAAAAAATTTATAGGTCACCGTGCTCATGATGCTTGTTTTTAAGATATATGCCATTGAAATTTTGGCGTGAAAATATTCTCTCTTGACTTTTTATAGCTTTATCATTGACAAGTTGAAGTTCTCAAAATCTGTTAAAAAGTAATTAAAATTTTATAAGACTTTAACAGATGGCTTATCATTCATGTCATTATACATGTAAAAGATTTACAAAAAGAAAAATGGGTGTTACCGGGCAAATTTTTTTCAATGCATTGAAATGGATAAAACCAGAGGATATCCTGAAAATCTGACAAAAAATCTAAAACAGGACAAGCCAGCTTCCTTAAGATAACATACCAACAACAACAAACTCTCCACATAATGTAATGCAGGCTGAAGATTCTATTCTATCTCCAAGAGTTGTCTCCCATAGCAACTCACCACTTTTAAACAATATGGCAGAAAATTTATGAGAATGAGATCCAATGAACACGGCCATTCTACCATCACTGAAAATGGATATACAAAATAAGATTAAATAATTCATCCTATGTTATGTCATGTGATCTGATTTTTATTCTATTAATTTACAGTTATTAATTGGTAATTAAAAAGATCACCAGGGGACAACTCGTCAATTTTGTAATTTAGAGTGTTTTTCTATTCTTTGTGTTGTAAAAGTGCATATCTACCTCTGCACACAAAAAAAGTGTAGAAATACACAAAATGTGCTTGTTTCAGTAGAATTAAAAAAATTTCCGTGTCCTGTAGTCTCTGACAGATGGTTGTTTATTTTACCGTCTCATAGCATCACTTTACTTTTATAAAGAAATACAGCTTTACAGAAACAGAACATGGTTATACACCTTATCATTATTTGTCCCCCATTACTGGACATCATTGTCCCCCATTACTGGACATCATTGTCCCCCATTACTGGACATCATAAAGGTTACTGTCAAACTTTGACGTCACATTAGAAAATATGTGAAGCATCATTGAACAGAAAAGTAATTGTTATATGACATCAATAGTTCAAGAGGCCCAAATAATCAGGTCGACCAGCTCCGATTTCCAAATATGATAAGGTGTATAAATGACATCTAAATGACGATTGCAATATTTAAAGTGTTCCGGTAAAGCATTGCAATATTTAAAGTGTTCCGGTAAAGCATTGCAATATCTAAAGTGTTCCGGTAAAGCATTGCAATATTTAAAGTGTTTCGGTAAAGCATTGCAATATTTAAAGTGTACCGGTAAAGCAATGATCTTTCAATCCAACCTTATCATAAAATTACATACCTCAATGAAGCTACAAGTGGAGAAGCATCTACACATTTTCCTGTGTTGTACATCCACTTTTCATTCAAGGAAAGACTGTATGTATTTTTTGTTGATTGTGTTTCAAAAGGCACATCCTTTATTCCATACACTGTCTTTTTCAAATTAAATTCAGAATAACAGTCAGATGTAAAATTAGTCAAATCTGACTCTATATCCCTTTCATTTGAAAAATAGCTCAAATATTTAAAATCAGAAATTGTGTTGTCCATATGAATCAGCCAATCAGAGCATCTGTTACATCTAGATACACATTTCATTTTACATTTAATAGGTGTCAAGTTCAGTGAGGACACATCAGTTTTCTTTTTACAAACATTTTTCTTGATGAGATCATTTTCTGGGGAATGCTGTTCTTTGGAGTTTTTTTCAATGTCACTAATTCTCCTTTTCCTAGAAATCTTATGTTGATCAAATGTATCTGTTGTCTCCATAGCTACATTTATATTATCTAAATTATCATAATTTGACCCTTCTTTAGTAAAAAATGGTTTCACAAGGTTTTTGTTAGGAATTTTGTCAATTTCAACAGTATCTCCTTCATTTCCAATAGTAAGCATTATTTCTTTAATAATTTCACCAAAAAATTTGTTCAAAATAAAATCCAGTAACCATGGCAACTGAATATTTAAATCTGCTTGTATCTGATTGGCTAATTGAACTGCCTGCACAGAATTCCCGCCACTAAATATAAACATAGCCTCTTCTTTCACCTCTCCATTAATAACCAGAATTTCCTGAAATAAATTAAGAATAGCTTGTGTTTATAAATCATGTTTTTTTTCTGTATGGTTTGTAAAAGATCATGGAATAACCAATTATCATCTTCAATTATTATTTTCATTCCACAAGAAAACTCGGAACTTTGCAATGTGATGAGTTTTTGTTATAACTGTATATTACAAAATGTCAACACTTTCCTAACTTGATCCAATGTAATGTCTGCCTAAAATATTATTGCAAATGTTGGAATCATAAATCTTGCACAAAAATCAACCTATTAAGCATTATGAGTATCAAATCAGAAGGTTGCTATGTTTTAGAAGAGAGACCAAAGTCATATTCAAACTCAAAAGTCAAAATCAGACTCAGAATGCCATGGAAAAAATAACAAATGATAAACAACAATACACAAAACACAACATAAACATCGCATATCCAATTTTCAAGACTTTGCACTAACCCTGCTTGTGATTTATTCCTTCATTAAAAGATGGCATGCTGAGACACATGGGGTGGTTTTCCTCCAACTTTAAATTTATAAAATAAATTAAAAAAGAATGTGTCCATAGTACACGGATGCCCCACTCACACTATCATTTTCAATGTCCAGTTGACTGTGAAATTGGAGTAAAAACTCTAATTTAGCATTAAAATAAGAAAGATCATATTATAGGTAACATGTGTATTAAGTTACAAATTGATTGCACTTTAACCATCAAAAACTATCGCGACCAAAAACTTTAACCTGAAGCAGGATGGGCGAATGAACAACAGACACACAGACCAGAAAACAAAATGCACCTTTGTATATATATATAGCTAATATATAGCTACTATCTTAGGTGGGCCATATATCATATGTGGGCCATACAAAAATAATATTAGTCAATCAAACAATGTTTACTGCTCGTAGATTTAACATACCTTCCATACTTTAGTCAGATATTTCTCCATATCCTTTTGGGTTTCTTTTGACCCATCTAAAGATTCAGAATTAGCTTGTACAATTCTCCACAATGCTTCTTCATCACATTTACCTGTAAGAATATAAAAAGTTAATAATACAACAGTTCTGTTAGGTGGAAAAGCACAGGGTGCCATAAGGACCTTATTTGACCAAATTTTTTATTAAACTTTGAAGTTAAGTTTTAACAGTTCTATGTAAGAATCAGGCAATTAAGAAGAATATCAAAGCATGACAGAAAAAATATCCTTCGAATCTAACCATCCTATCTTAAATAAGTTAAAATTACCCAATATCCTGAGTTAAAAAATATGTCTTTCTTGCCTGTGTGTCTGGTAATTCTAGAAATCTCCTGATAACTTTTGGTTAGAGTGATAGCAAATAACTGAGTCAACACCCCTTAAGGATGTTTGATTCTCATGTTTTGGAATTTTTGTCAGATTTTTTAAATCCTCTGGTTTTATCCATTTGAATGCCTTAAAAAAAATTGCCCATTGACCCCCATTTTTCTCTTTATAAATCTTTTACATGTATAGTTATAAGCCTTTTTTAAAAGTCTTATATAATCTTATTTGTTTTATAATAGTTTTTGAGAATTTTAATTTGTTAATCAGTCAAGGGACTTACTTAAATGAGTGATTTTCTAAATCACTGATTCAAGTAACATTATTTCCATAAAGATTGGAATTAAGAGTTGTCTTTCTTTAATAATCACCTATTTAAGTAGTACAAAATAATCACTAGAAGAAGTGATTCAGTTTTACTGTAGCTTTAAATATAGAATACTAATGATCCAGGGACTAATTATGTTTCTAAACTTATCAGAACCAACATCTGTGTTGTCTAGGATGACCAGGTCATTTCAGGTGATGACCTTGTACAACATACTGAATCTAGGATAATGACATAAAAATCACTTGTTTAAGTATCATACCTTAATTTCCTTCCAAAAAATCACTTCTTTAAGTATCATTATTTTAATAACCCCCACTAATTTCAACACCCTGAACAGTGAAATTTTTATTGCGAACAGTAGAATTTTATTACATAATCTGAAAGATGAAACCTTGAACTTTACAGGAAAAATACTCCCACTGCTGGGAAAAATCTGTTAAGAAAGTATCAGTTCAGTATGTAAAGCCATTATTACAGCATTTTTTCAACTAAAATAGAATTTGCAGCTAAATGATAGCATCAAAAGCATTTAACCTTGATACTTTAAATAAAAGAAGCAAAAAATACATTTTTTCAATATTACTAATGAAAAGATATTATTTAAACCTATGTGTTTGAAATTTTGGTAAAACTATAAAATCACAATTTGAGACAAAACTTCAAATTTGCTACTCAAATAAGTGATTTAAAAATCACTTATTTCAGTAAGTCCCCTGACTGTTAATGATAAAGCTATGAAAAATCAAGAAAGAACATTTTCCTGTCATTGAAATACCAGAACAGGAACATGAAAAGGAAACAGGTGTTTTATTCATACAACATTTTGCACATACCAACTATATAATTTATCACTCTATTTGTCTTTATTAGCATCTTTAATGTAAATATGTGGGTGGTACTTGCATCTGCTCAATATTTTCCAATAACAAATCTTTAATTTACAGAAAATCTGATTTGAAGAAACATGTACAGGAAATTTCATAAAAGACTGACAGACAGGTCTAAAACAGAATACTTTGCTCCAGTACAGTAAAATGAATACAACAGTGTACAACATACTACATGAAAACATTACAAATATGGGAAATAAAAACACTTATGAAAAAACCTGGGATAAACCCATGAAGTCAGATATACTAAACTGTTCCTCCTTTACTAAAACGATATTCAACATCATATTACCATGGTTAGTCATTGGAATATCCTCTGTTTCAACGACTTTATCCAGCCAGCAATGAGCAGGAAGGCAGTCTTCTACTAGAGCTTTTACTTCAATGACTAAGTCACCAAATGACCTTGATGTAACATTGTCTGACCTTTCTACAACAACGGCTACTAGAATGCTATCTTTATATAGGATCTTACAAGTCTTTATTCTTTTTGACCTACATACAACCTGGAAACAAATTTTGAATTAGACATTTAATATGTTATGTTATTGTTGGATAGCTGAAAGGATACCAGCAGTATTTAACTTCTTCTTCATTTGGTTTCTGGTGTAAATTTGTTTTATTGATAATCATCCCACACCTTGCTATTTTTAGAAGACATTATTTACAAACAAAAACCTCTTGTTAAATTTCATTATACTTTAAAATTACTATGCACTTTGGACAAAACATATAAAGGTTATACATTATAGTTGTTTAGGAGGAAAAAAAACAGATTCTAAAAAAGTTCTTTGAAGAAGCAGTTCTTGTTTAATTCATTAACATGCATACCTTTTTTACAATTAAACTGCAACTCTCAGCATTGTGTTTTAGAGATTTATTACAGGCCATAACAGATTTACCAAGCAAATTATCAAATCTGAATTCTGTGTACTGAATATTGACTCAAATGCATCTAAAATATTGATGAATTAATATAAGACTATTAACCTTCTCAATCTCTTTTAAATCTATCCTTTTCCCATGCCTTTTGATCTGGTTATCTGTTCTCCCAATATATATTATTTGACCTTGACCATTAATATTGACAAGGTCACCAGTAGGTCTCAATACTTTTCCTTGTACGGCCTGTACTGGGCCTTCGTGGTTAAGGAAACAAACTCTATTCAAACTTCCTGCAAACAGAAAATTGGAAGTGTTTTTTGAGAAACTAAATTGTTTTTTTTTTTTAAATCTGTGATTTTTAAAACTTAAATGGTTTGAAATCATTTATAAAAAATCAGAAATCTAATTAGTGCATGATTTAGTATGCCAAATGAGATTTTTCAATGTGTGTACTGGTTTTCACTTTAGTTCCTATTTACTTTGCTTAATAATTTAAAATTGATTGATTGTTGGATGTTAAATGGCCACATTTAGTACTCTGGCTATATCATGTATATAGTAACTGGAAGATTTTATTAGAGGAAGCCATAGTGACCAGTAAAAACCACTGTCCTTCTGCAGTAAAAAAGATAATATTAGTCATTTTTTAAAGTCAGAGTCAACTCCATGAGAACTCACAGCCTAAGTGTGCCTGGCTTGTGATAGCTGAAAATGAACTACTTAAACCAATCAGCCACTTAGGCCCCACTTAATTTGAATACTACAGCATGGTGATTGTTTCTTATTTCACATACCTATGTACAGATATCCTTGTCCATTTTTTATAACCTTGCCATTATCATCTTTCACTATGTATTCTGTATCAATCATTGGTTTTCCAATTGGAACATCTTCTTTTACTTTCCTACAAGAAAAGACTTATTTTGAGTTAAAAAAAAAATCATCAAACTATTAATTATCAGTTACCGTAGCATTTAATATTATCAGATTATTAAATGGCATTTTTCATATCGCATCAGCCCTAGGTTCAATATCAGCTCAAGAGCTGCATGTCTCGAGGGCTGATATTGTATGTGTCTGTCCCAAGTCAGGAGCCTGTAATTCAGTGGTTGTCGTTTGTTAGGCCGTTATTTTTCTCGTTTGAATTGTTTTACATTGTCATATCAGGGCCTTTTATAGATGACTATGCAGTATGGGCTTTGCTCATTGTTGAAGGCCATATGATGACCTATAGTTGTTAATGTCTTTGTCATCTTGGTCTATTGTTGACAGTTGTCTCATTGGCAATCATACCATATCTTCTTTTTTATATTTTTAGTATCAAAATAATTGTTTTTTACACTACTTTTTTGCATTGAGATGTATTTTTCGGAATTTGCTGAAAGGTATGTGATAACAGTAGAAGCATGTAATAAACTTTTTATATCAGCCCGCTAAGCACCAATTAAAAAAATATGGAATTTACTTTAATTTAATGTTATTATCATACAGTAAAATTTATATGTTATTTAGTCTATGTATATGATAAATATATATATAAGAACAGACTGACAAGTTAAATAATGGTTGCTTTAAAATGTTTATATTTCTATGTATACAGTGAAACAAGTTATAGTGATATTAAGTGTTTCATATTCTGTTGATGTCAAGCAGAGCTTAGAAACAGACACGAAACAAAAATGTGTCCATAGTACACTGAAACCCCACTCGCACTATCATTTTCAATGTTCAGTGGACCTTGAAATTGGGGTCAAAACTTTAATTTGGCATTCAAAGTAGAAAGATCATACCGTAAGGAACATGTGTACTAAGTTTCATGTTGATTGGACTTCAACTTCATAAAAAAAAACTACCTTGACCAAAAACTTGAACCTTAAGCATGACAGACGGACAAATGGACGAAAGAACGTACAGACTAGAAAACATAATGCCCCTCTACTATCGTAGGTGGGGCATAAACAATCAAATTTGAATGAAATAAACATAATTTAATCTTAATTTTTATAAATTTAACACCACAAAAAAATAATCAGGATATGTTTCGTTACAAGTTTTGTAAACATTCTGACATCTCTACAAATTCTTGACCCTTTACCATGTTTACAAAAAAATGTTTTAAAATTATACTTTTTTAACAAAAATAAAGTTTTTACTGCAATTTTACAACAAAATTATGGTCCTAACAACTCTTTTTCAGAACATTCTTGATAGTGAAAATATTTATGACTGCAAAATATTAATTATAGGTGTTTACTCTTATCTTGACAAGATAAACAAATTATTGAAGTTATAAGTACATGCAAATCAAAATACCTAAAATCTGATTCTGTCACCTCATAGATAGAGGACCAACAGGATACTTCAGTGATACCATATAAGTTGTAGAATTTAGTCCTGTTTCTAGGAGCTCTCCAATGTTGAAGGTAAGAAAGTGGTGGAAATTGTTCTCCTCCCAAACCAATAACTCTTAATGGTGAATATTCAGAGAGAAGTGAGGTTTGAAGAACTTTGATTTTGAATCTGCTAAGTAAGGTTGGTGTACACTGTAAATGGAAAGTGAAATGTTGTAAAAAATAATATGTTGTTTATTTCCCTCTTAAAATACCCTTCTTTTATTTACTACAAATTATTTCCTGACTAAATCTTTATAACATAAAGGAACCATACGTTTATTCTCTTTTTGTCACAGAATTTTACATGTCCAGCTAGTAAAAAATATTTCTAATGTTTCTTGACTTTGTGTCTTTCTTCTATATAGATATACAGTAAAGGGGAATACTGTCAGTTTCACAATTCTAGGATTTGGAAAGTCAGTGTGATTAAACATTGCTACATAGATGCCAACCCCCTTTTGACACAATCAGTAACAATCTATCAAATTTTCTGTAATTTTGAAAAGTTTTCAGTAATCATTCTACCATAAAAATTACTGATGAGTATGTATGGTTTTTGCTCATTGTTGAAGATCATGCAGTGACCTAGCTATAAATGATGAATACTATTCCATTTGGACTCTGTTAGATAGCTGACTTTAGGTCAAGGAACAGTAAATGGGCTATGTCGCAGATTTTGCTAAAATAATGCATAGAACCTTGGCTCGTTGAACTACAACTGAAAATCGAAAAAATAATACATTTATCTCTTTTATTATCTGAAATATTGCAGATTGATTTCTTTTAATATTCGTGAATATTTGTATAGAAAGCACATAAAATCTTCTAAAATTTGTCTTAAAATCGCCAAATCTCTAATTCTACTCCATAGATTTTTCTTAAAAAACTATATATTGTTGACACATAAATTTCTGTTTTAATGATATAAAATAATCATAGGGTCACCAACTTCGTTTTTTGTCTAATAATCAATTTGTTACCTTGTTGGTAGTGCAAAACGTCAAAAATCAACGTTTTACGGCCTGCAACGCGGTAACGTTACGATTATTTCGACAATTTGTTGGATTTTTTCACAAAGAACGCAACTTTGAATGATGTATACCGTAAAAACGAAGTCGGTGACCCTATCTTTATTTTGCATCATTATAAGGGAAATTTATGTATCAACAACATATAGTTTAAAAAAAAAAATCTATGGAGTAGAATTAGAGATTTGGCGATTTTAAGACAAATTTTTGAAGGTTTTTCGCCGATTTTATGTGCTTTCTATACAAATGTTCACCCATTTTGTAAGAATTCAATCAGTAATATTTTAAATGATAATTGAGATCAATGCATTATTTTTCGATTTTCAGTTGAAGTTCATCGGGCCAGAGTTGTATGCCAAATTTTACTGAAATCTGTGACATAGCCCATTTACTGTAACTTGACCTTAATGGCAATTATACCTACATCTAGTTATTATTATACTTTAAATTTTAATAGCATCATTTATATTGAGTATTACATTACTAATTTCTGAATTAACACAAATTAATTAAAAGAACCTCAGTAAAAATACTATGGATTCATTTATTTTTGTTGGTGCAATTGTACCAATTTTTTGTGGATCTAGGAATTTTTTTTATTCTCGTGGATACTCGATTTCATCATGTTCATAGTTTTGCCAAAGTCTGCTTACATTGCTACAGAAAATTTGTAATTAGTTGGACATTGGATTTTTCCCAGGTAATCACAAAATCCAAAAAAAAATTGGTATCCAATGAATAATAATGAATCTACAGTATAGTAAAATTGAAATGCAACACACAAAACAAACCTGCATAACACTGACATGATATTTTGTCAGTAACCATAGTAACTTATTTGGCACAGCTTTCATAGCATCTGATGTCATCAGTAAACATGATCCACTACTCAAGGTCACAAATATGTCTACAATACTTGGGTCAAAGGTTAAAGGTGATGACAAAAATACAACGTCTTCTTGGCTGATTCTAAAAGAACTCCTGAAATGAATGACAACCATTATTTTAAGTTTGCCGTTTTTTTTTATAATTATAAACCGTTTTGATTCTTATAACTTTTTAAAAATTTCTTAATGTTTTTTTAACAAGTAATGTTGTATAAGTGAATGTATAGTCTGCTGTGGTCTCACTGGTCTGATAAATTCCTGTTCAACTTATCTAAACATTGTGCCAATGTGTGGCTGAAACCTGGTATGGATGTGATTGTATATACGGTAGCCATAACTTTAGTCTAAGACTATATATGTAGTCCTACAGGCGCAGGATTTTCTCGATGTGTTGAAGACCCAATGGTGGCTTTCAGCTGTTTTCTGCTCTTTGGTCGGGTTGCTGTCTTCATTCTATTCTTAAATTAAATTTGAATGCTTTAGTTTTTTTATTTGATTGTCTTGTTTAAGTTATGTCTCAATGACCTTAAGTTAACATCTCTTTATATTGAAGAACAAAAATGATTGTTAATTGTTCGCTTAATAAAAAGCAGCAAATATTTCTTGTATTTTAATTTTCAAGACAAATATACACAAAATTCCTGGAAGCTCAGATGTGTATACGTAATACCTGAGAAAATTGTGACAGCATTTTAAAGAATGGATGAACAGAAACAAACTGTATCCCTGTCCTTCAAATAATTCTTCAGAGGTAGGGTAAAAAAAGGTTAGGGAGAGAATGATTGACAGATTGTAAGTACATGTACCACTTTAGTTACCAGTCTTAGGAAAAATATGTGTGCTTCAAGATCTGTTTGACAACTTCTAGACCTATTCTAAATATGTGTGCATCAAGATCTGTTTGAGAACTTTTAGACCTATTCCATAACATAACAAGAAGTAATTGTAACAGGATGCTGTTACGAAGTCTCCCAAACAAAGCACCGATAACTCCCCATTCATATGGTCCCATGTTCATTTGATTTGATTTTTTGTCCCATACAAGAATATATATGGCTTACGAGTAGGGATCTCCACCATTTACAAGTTTTCAAACAGGAGGGGGTGGTGGTGACCCCCAGGGACTTTACCTACATTTCATTTGATTTGTTTTATTGTCCCCTACAAGAAAATATATGGTTTAGGGGTGGGGATCTGGACTGTTTACAAGATAATAGAACATTCTCAAATTGAACGGGGTGGGGGTGACCCCCAGGAACTTCCATCTAATTACATGTGATTTGTTTCATTGTCCCATACAAGAATATATATGGTTTAGGGGTGGGGATCTGGACCGTTTACAAGTTTTCAAACAAGAGGGGTTGGGGTGACCCCCTAGGGACTTCCCTTTTATTTCATTTGATTTGTTTTATTGTCCCATACAAGAATATATATGGTTTAGGGGTGGGATCTGGACCGTTTACAAGTTTTCAAACAAGAGGGGGTGGGGTGACCCCCTAGGGACTTCCCATTTATTTCATTTGATTTGTTTTATTGTCCCCTACAAGAATATATATGGTTTAGGGGTGGGGATCTGGACTGTTTACAAGATAATAGAACATTCTCAAATTGAACGGGGTGGGGGTGACCCCCAGGAACTTCCATCTAATTACATGTGATTTGTTTCATTGTCCCATACAAGAATATATATGGTTTAGGGGTGGGGATCTGGACCGTTTACAAGTTTTCAAACAAGAGGGGGTGGGGTGACCCCCTAGGGACTTCCCTTTTATTTCATTTGATTTGTTTTTTTTGTCCCCTACAAGAATATATATGGTTTAGGGGTGGGGATCTGGACCGTTTAAAAGTTTTCCAACAAGAGGGGGTGGGGTGACCCCCTAGGGACTTCCCTTTTATTTCATTTGATTTGTTTTATTGTCCCCTACAAGAATATATATGGTTTAGGGGTGGGGATCTGGACCGTTTACAAGATAATAGCACATTCTCAAATTGAAGGGGGTGGGGATGACCCCCCAGGGCATCCCCCTATATTTCATGTGATTTATTTTATTGTCCTATAATCATTTCTGAAGACTGCATGTATCTATCACTTATAGTTTTCAAGTTATATTCATTTAAAAAATTTTGAAAATAAAATCCCATAGGGTTCTATAGTAAAACCCTCCCTGCTTTCTACCCCCAAAACACCCCTTAATAGACCCCAATGCACAAACGAAAGATTGATGGCTCACCTAGACATATTAGTCTACCATTTTATGAAATCCTAAGTCAATCTGACAAGCGGTTTTGGAGAAACGCTGCGGACAAGTTCATTTTTTAAAGCGGCGGAAGAAGAAGAAGAACTAGATTTGTAATTGCTAGCAATAACGGATGGCACCCTCGTCCCCCCATTGCCAGGAAAAAGGCAGCCATTTTGAAATTTCCAAAGTCAAAGAGCGTATCTACACATGGATATTATGATTTTTGTAAAGTTTTATTAAGTTTGGAGCATTTTGAAATTTTTGACATTTTAGTCATTTCCATGGTTACAGCGGCCATTTTGAAATTTCTAACTCCAAAATGCAATTCTGCCTATGCCAGTTATCATTTCTGTAAAGTTTCATCTAGTTTGCAGCATTTTGAATTTTTTGAATTTTTTTATATTTCTACTGTTTCCATGGTTACAGTAGATAATTCCAAAATTCTAAAAGCAGGCATCTCATTGCCATATGTCATGTTATATATCAATACAGTTTCATTGATCTCTATGCATTATTCTTAAAGAAAATGCATCTTTTATGTATTTGTCCATAGGCTCAATGTTAAATATTTGCCCTGTTTCCATGACAATGGCGGCCATTTTGGAATTTCTAAATATTGTCTTCACATCTAGGCATACCAAGGAACATTTCCATAAAGTTTCATCCAGCTAGGTCTTATAATGAAAGATTTAGAATTTTGAAAATTTTTCACTTTTTTGCAGTTTCCATGGAAACGGCGGCCATTTAAAAAAATTCCAGAGTCAGATGCACAACTTCACATGGGGGTCTTCATTATGTTATTGTTCCAACATTATTAGATCACTCAATTCTTAGAAACACGATGGACAAAATGTGTGGAAGAATAATAAAAATAAGAAAAAAAAGAAACGTAGAATAACAATACGTCACCCCAACTCCGTTGAGGGTGCCATAATAATAAAAATAATAAGAACTGAGCAAAAACAATAAGTCTCCAAACTTTGTTTGGGAGACTTAATTATCAATGAATGGGGTAGAGCAGGAGGGACTTCCAAAGTTCCACAATTATCAGTACACCTCCTTTATCTACTGTAAAATTTGGAAAATTATATATATTATGTGTATCTATCGTGGAAATTTATTGAAAAAAATGGTCAACCATGCAAAATAAATTATTGTAATTTTGGGAAAATCTGCATACAGATATTTGTATCCTATATCATAATGGTAGTTCCTATTATTACAATACTCACAGAGTAGCATGATTTGCATTTAAAAAAAACTCACAATATATCGATCTGAATTTACAATTTTGTTTGCATAAATGACTCAAGTTAAAAACTAAATCTTCCTTCCCTACCCAACCATATTTATTAAATGGAATAGTCCCTTACCTTTGATATAAAATATTAGGAACAATACAACTGTGTGGTACTTTGACAATCTTTGGTGTACCAGTGGTACCAGATGTTGTGATGCAGTATGCCAGGTATGTTCTCTCTGTCTTCGGAAGTTGTGGTCTGTTTAGCTTTACTAATACAATGTCGAGATCTTGTAATATATCACTATGGATAATCTCAGTATCGTATTGAACATGTTGAAAGAGAAGCAGTTCTAAAGCCTAAAAAGTTGTATGGAATACTCGTGAAACAAAAATTATAAAGAAACTAGAAAATGTTAACTTGTTGCCATGAATGAAGATTCTTTATTCATTTAATTCCATGCATGATAAATTTCAATCTAATTAAAAACCTATCTCTCGAAAATTGGACCGATGATTAGATTAAATATATTAACAAGTGAGGCAAAACAAATCATTCCTAACATACTAGATTTTTTGTTGTTGTTTTTGTTGTTAGACCATGTACACCTAGATCTAGAAAAAGTCAACAAATTGTGTATACTGAAGAAAGCGTGAATATTTACTTCATTTATTTCATTTTAACTTGACAAAAGGTTCAGACAAATAGCATTCCATTAAATCATATTAAAGTTAAGCTTTTGGTATTTACTGAAAGCAAAAAAAAAAAATGTTTAACTGTTTTATAAAGTGTAGTACAATGAAACTACTTACTTTCAAATTAGAAGACTGAATAAACAGAATATTGACTTTCAGTTGTTCCAACACATTCTGTAAATACCCTATGCCACTCGCCGTAAAATTCAGGAAGGCATTGCCACTCTTCAAAACTCTACAGTACAAAAGATTATCAAACGTTACTACAACATAACCTTAAATATATCTTATCCATTATATATTCACAATCATGCTTCCTAGTATATAATGGTCAGGTGATCATTTCAGGGTTTATAGATGACTATACGGTATAGGCTTTGCTCATTGTTGAAGGCCGTACAGTGACCTATAGTTGTTAATTTCTGTGTCATTTTGGTCTCTTGTGGAGAGTTGTCTCATTGGCAATCATACCACATCTTCTTTTTTATATGTGGTTAAGCATGCTAGTGTTGAGTGTGGACAGTTGTGGATTAAATAAAGCTAACAATAAGTTATGGGGTTTCCTCATTGTAAAAGGCATTTGTATTTTTGTCCTTCTGATGAGTTAAGCCTTTTTCAACTGATTTTTATAGTTCATTCTTATGTTGTACTGTTATACCACTATTCCAGATTAGGGGGAGGGTTGGGATCCGCTAACATGTTTATCCCGTCCACATTGTGTATGTATCTACATGTGCCTGTCCCAAGCCAGGAGCCTGGAATTAACACATGGTCTGTGGTGTTTGGACTTATTTAAGTTAAATCGTATTCACATGGTCTATGGTATTCAGACTTATTTAAGTTAAATTGTGTTCTCATGGTCGATGGTATTCAGACTTATTTAAGTTAAATCATGTTCACATGGTCCATGTTATTCAGACCTTTTTAAGTTAAATCGTGTTCAAATGGTCTATGATATTCAAACTATTTAAGTTAAATGGCGTTCAACTGGTATTCAACATGGTATTCAAACTTATCTAAGTTAAATTGTGTTCCCATGGTCTATGATATTCAAACTTATTTAAGTTAAATCGTGTGCATGGTCCATGGTATTCAGACTTATTTTAAGTTAAATCGTGTTCACATGGTCCATGGTATTCAGACTATTTAAGTGAAATCGTGTTCACATGGTACGTTGTATTAAGACTTACCCTATTAGAACAGCTGGAACAAACTGATTTGGTTCTAAGCACAGACCAATGACATCTGGTGGTTCTGTTTGGCCTGCAATCAAACTGCTTATCTACAATGTAATGTTTAGAAAACAAAAGATCATGAAGTTGAAAATGGTACAAAAATACCTTGACTAAAATTAATTTTGCATGTATAATTTTCATAAAATTTGACAAAATATTCACTTTGATCCTCTGCAAAAAATACAAAAATTCCAAGTTTTCAATTATGCGCTTAACCAGACAGACGTTGTTATTTTCAAAGATGGGAACTGTACATGTATGTCCCTATAACTAATAACAACCTACTTTAAGTGTCTGCATGATTTACAAAACAAAGACACAGTTTTCACATCTTTGATGAAAATATGTCTACACTACCATTTTTGGCATTTAAAGTCATATTAAACCTCAAATTAAAACAAGAGGCTCTCAAGAGCCTGAATCGCTCACCTTAATTTTTTTGGTTAAATCTCTCATCAATGATTATTTTGGCTTTTCAATTTATTTAAATGTTCTTTGAATCGTCCTATTTTCTTCAAAAGCAAAAAAAAAATCATTTTCTCCTATGTTCTATTTTAGCCATAGGAGCTATGTTTCTGACATACAAGGAAATGAAATATAAAATTTATACTAGATACTCTGAAACTCATTTAGCCTTAGTTTGGCTGAAATTGATACAGCAGTTTCAAAGGAGAAGATTTTTTAAAGTAAGTCAACATGATGAACAAATTGTGAAAAAAGTCTTTAAAGGGCAATAACTCCTAAAGGGGTCAATTGACAATTTTGGTCAAATTGACTAATTTGTAGATCTTACTTTGCTTAACATTTTTGCTATTAACAGTTTATCTGTATCTATAATAATATTCAAGATAATAACCAAAAACTGCAAAATTTCTTTAAAATCATCAATTCAGGGGCATTATACCTGAAAAACCAGTTACCCAATTTGGTAGACCTTGACCTAATAAATACTTTAACTTCTTGTCTTATTTGCTCTAAATGCTGGAGTTTTTGAGATATAAGCCAAAAACTGCATTTTACTCTGTGTTCTATTTTTAGCCATGACGGCCATGTTTTTTGACGAAATAAAAAATAAAGCACAAACTTAAATTTATACACCCTACTGATCATTCAGTTGAAGTTTGGTTGAATTTGGTTTGGTAGTTTTAGAGGAGAAGATTTTTTAAAGTTAGCAAATATGATGAACAAATTGTGAAAAATTGTCATTAAAGGACAATAACCCCTTAAGGGGTCAATTGACAATTTTGGTCATATTAACTTATTTGTAGATCTTACTTTGCTGATCATTTTTGCTGTAAACAGTTTATCTTTATCTATAATAATATTCAAGATAATGACCAATAACTGCAAAATTTCCTTAAAATTACCAATTAAGTGGCAGCAACCCAACAATGGTTTGTTTGATTCATCTGAAAATTTCAGGGCTGATAGATCTTGACCTAATGAACATTTTTACACCATGTCAGATTTGCTCTAAATGCTTTCGTTTTTTAGATATAAGCCAAAAACTGCATTTGACCCCTGTGTTCTATTTAAAGTAACAGCGGCCATGTTTTTTGACGGATCAAAAATCGAAGCACACACTTTGTGCAGGATAATCTAAGGAACAATCATGCTAAGTTTCATCCAAATCCATTCAGTAGTTTCAGAGGAGAAGATTTTTTAAAGTTAGCAAATGTGATGAACAAATTGTGAAAAATTGTCATTAAAGGACAATAACCCCTTAAGGGGTCAATTGACAATTTTGGTCATATTAACTTATTTGTAGATCTTACTTTGCTGATCATTTTTGCTGTTTACAGTTTATCTTTATCTATAATAATATTCAAGATAATGACCAAAAACTGCAAAATTTCCTTAAAATTACCAATTAAGTGGCAGCAACCCAACAATGGTTTGTTTGATTCATCTGAAAATTTCAGGGCTGATAGATCTTGACCTAATGAACATTTTTACAAAATGTCAGATTTGCTCTAAATGCTTTCGTTTTTGAGATATAAGCCAAAAACTGCATTTGACCCCTATGTTCTATTTTAAGTAACGGCGGCCATGTTTTTTGACGGATCAAAAATCGAAGCACATACTTTGTGCAGGATAATCTAAGGAACAATCATGCTAAGTTTCATTCAAATCCATTCAGTAGTTTCAGAGGAGAAGATGTTTGAAAAATTGTTAACGACGACGACGTCGACGACGACGACGATGACGGACGCCAAGTGATGAGAAAAGCTCACATGGCCTTTTAGGCCAGGTGAGCTAAAAAAATGATGCATATGTTTTTTATAACCAAATGGATAGTTTTCATTATTAAACTTATGTACATGTACTTTTTTCTAAAGAAAATTCTTTAATTGTTGACCATTAGAAGAAGTTTACTTTTTTAATTGCTTGCTTACAGGAAGCAAGTCGTCGACATATTTTCCATATGCAAAGTGAACTTAGTGTGAACCTTCTCGAAAAATCCGGTGATCACAATATGCATGGATCTGTCACTGAAATAAACTATTATCTGTTTGTAAATATATGTTAAACACGTGCTCTATATCCATGCTTTTTTGTTGATTGTTTACTAAAAGGTGAAAATCTAAAAACTTCAGAGTCAAAACACAGCATTAATAAGCTGCCATATTTGTTAAATCCTAACAGACAGAGAGAAAAAAATTGACGATTTTACGATATATTTGCGTAAAAAATGATAAAATCGTACACAGAAGACTAAGTTTATGATTTATACATGCATTGGTTCAAGAATTGGATATCGGTAAACATTATTTTTCATCAGTCACTCATTTCATAGTCCTTTAAATTATTGAAACCTACCTTCCCAGCTATTATCATAACTTGGTTATATGTCATGGTTACTGTCATCTGTCTATCATCATAAACCACAGCTATTCTGTCTTGCCATTGGTCACAATCTGAGACAAGGTCAAATAAAGTTAACTCCTTTTTCAATGACTCAATCATGATTGGCTGAAACATAAATTTCACATTTTTGATATTTAAGCAATACATTTCAAAACTCTACTTAAGTGTTCTAAAGTAATAACACATGTCTAACCATCATGCATCAAGGTACAAATAAATATCCAGAGTGTGACATACATACCAGTAATTTTTTTGTAAACAATGCTAACACTTTTTACTGTAATTTAAAGTTTCACTTGTGCTGTTATTTTTATGACGCATTTACATTTAAATGGAACGCAAAAAAAATTGACAAGCAATTTTCAACTAACATGTTTGATTTTTAGGCAATGAGTCGATTACGACTGAAGACTGATGTAAAGAACTCATATTGAACAAACTGCTTAAGTGATCTGACCTTCCTAGATCACTTGACCACTGAGGACCGGTATTTCAATGAGCTATACTCATTACTGATTGCAGCTGTCAGGTTAACATGTTTCCTCCCCACCCCAACCTCACGGTTAAAGAAAAAATCTAACAGCTTATGAAAATTGCCAATGAAGTATACTGTTTCTGCCGATTATTCAAAAGAGACATGTTCTTGTATCTCATTGTCCAAGCTATCTCTGGTTTCATCACAACAACATTTTTGTTTGTTTTTATAGTTGCAAAGAGAGAACCGGCATTAAACCTCCTTTGACAAGGTTTTTTTTTGTTTTGCCTAGCACTTATAAGAGACCATCTTAGCTAAATTATGGCCTTACTATAAATAGGGAAACTTATAAAACTAGCTGAGGCTATCACAGCGGCTTTTACACTCTTTTGTGAATAGACATTTGAAGTTACTGCAACCTCTAGCTATTTCATATCAATGAACTTCTGCATTATTCAGTTGTTGAGTGAAGTGATATAAATAAGAAGATGTGGTATAAGTGCCAATGCGACAACTCTGACATCCAAGTCACAATGTTTAAAAAGTTAACAATTATAAATCAAAAAGTACAGTCTTCAAAACAGAGCTGTTGCTCACACCGAATAGCGAGCACAGCCATGTACCAACCAATTATCAATCCATTTGTTTAGTCAGCGATGACAGACCCTTCGTATAGCTATCATGCCATTAGTCTCAAGTACGACCATGAATCAACCATTTATATAAAACCATAATACTGATTCAATGCCTGTGTTGTGACCTAATGAACCCTCAAACGCTCACTCCATAAGTCCAGTCAAAGAAGACAGACCCATGGTAAAGCTAACATGCCATCAGTCCCAAACATGGCCATACATCAACCAATTATATCAAGTCATAATACTGATTCAAGTAAATGTATGCTTCCTCCCAAATTGAAGTGACATTGTGCACTTGATTTCCCAATGAAGAACAAGTTTGACCCGATATATCATATTGCCACTTTTTACTCATTGGCTAATCTTGTGGTAAAATAGTCATGTCGTTACGGTTATAGTGAAAGTGTTAAATGTTTTTTTTAAGACACACCAAATTTGCAAGGTATCAGCTTACACACAGTGCTAAGATTCCCTAAAGCTCAACCGTAATGAACAGAATCCTACTAGTGTTTCAGTGGATCCATTATAATTCTTTGGATACCAAATTTGTGAAATTTGAGGGCACTGGTAAATCCCAATTTCAAATGTTCAAGGAAGTACACATTTTCTATAAACTTGTAATCCGAATATGGCTAAACCATAAATTTTAAATATCCACAAGCGTACAAGTTTTCTTTAATCCACGAAATTTGGTACCCAAGAAAAACTTATGAATTTGCAGTACTAGTGTTGCCATCATTTTGCCAGAGAATGCCAGCACAGTAATGAGTTTTATATGTGTCTAACTTTTACGTGTGCTTACAAATTATCTTTAATGTGACAGATGGTTCACCCACCCATTATTCGATTTCCGATTAAGATTTAAAATTGTGATATGGAAATACATTCTCAAGATCATTGAGATTATCTAGAGTGCCACAACAATTAAGCGATTGTTCAAATTTAGTCCTGGTGTCTATGATGAGTTTATTTACATTATTGAAAAACATTTTATAATGTGAGCCATCTTGAAAGACCACCTTCATTGTAATATGGGAGTGTCTTATCAATGACATAACGGCATACGACATCTGCCATACTGATTCAGAAGAAACCCATTTGTCCATTGGTCATTTCAGAAGAATCAAGTTCTGGCTAATGTTTACGTTCCTTTGTGCAAATGTCCCATGTGACCTGTTTAATCATGTCAGGAGTAAAAATAAGATACTTTATTCAGCAGTTGACAACAAAATCATTTTAGCCTGCCTTAAACTGTGGTATGTTCTATAAAAACGAAAACATGATAACTATTTTGCATTTTTTTTTAGGCCCAACACGGTCTGGGCCTTAAGACGCAATTGCTGCTTATTAAATTCCTTCAAAAGCATAAATATGCAAGCTTTTGGCATATAGAATCGAAGCATGCTTATTTCTACCCCAACATTTGCTAATAAACAGTCCTCTTACGAAAAAGTGGTCTTTCAAGACAGATCCCTAAGAAGTTATCCATATATACCTAGTACCAGTTATTGAATCCTTTAAAATATTGTCTTCAGTTATCTTTTAAACTGGATCCGTCAATGAAAGCATGTGTTCCATATGCTCTTAAGAAGTCGGTTGAATCTTTGATATTTTCCCGTCTTTCCAATTCCTTGAGTGAATCAGGCTAACCTTGACATATATCCTTTGTGAAACAAGGTCAACCTTTCTATTTCATTTGTGTAAACCAGTCAATCCTTCTCAAGTTTGTTATTAAAATGATTCCTTTCTGAATTCCTCTTGTTGAATTCATCATCATTTCCAAGTCCTCGTATGAAATAGGTTAAATTTATCACATCAGTAGTGTTAAACTATTCATATGGTGTTGAGAACGGGTTCAGCTATGAAACTTAGTGTGTGAAATTATCAAATCAAAGTGTCCTGTTTTTAACGAAGGGGTAAATACTCCACGCTATACACAAATATTGCAACTGTCAAGATGAATGATGCTTACAACTTTCACAGTTTACATGATTTATGACCGAAGTTTGACGATACACACATCACACTGTTTATTGTCAATCATGATAATTGTTTTAGTTCATGACACAAAGATTGGAAGTGAAAAAATATATTAAGGAAAGCTTTACGATTAAAAAATAGGACATGTTCTAAAAAAATAACATTAATTACAATAAATTAATTAAAATTCATCATGTTGACTAAAATTGATAAAAGTAACCTCAATGTCAAACACGAACTACTTTTACTTAATAACTTGATAGTTAACAAATGCACTTCTTTAACAAATTACTTTTAAAACAACTAATTTACATGTTTTAAAAACAGATTAGGTGGTACCAAACAGCTGGATCTAAATTAATTTGGCTTCATAAAATTTTAACTAAAAAATTACTTTGACTCTTTGCCAATAATATTTTTTTTTTAAACTTGAACCGCACACTATATTGGAAAAAAATCCTCGGATAAATAAAAGTTTCAAAAACACTAATTTTGATCATTGAAAAGCTTAACATTCCATTAAAAATAGAATATGAATAAAAAGTTCAGTTGATTTTTACAGAGTTATCTCCCTGTAGTGTTATTAAAATTCATCATATTGAAGACATTAAATAAATTTGATCTGATAACAATAATCTCAACTTTAAACAAGAACTTTTACTCTATAACTTGATTGTGAAATTTTCTAACACACTACTTTTAAAACAACTAACATTCATGTATTAAAAATCAGTTAAGGTGGTACTAAACACTTTGACTTAAAATAATTTGGCTTCTTTAAATTTCATGAAATTTTCACTAATATAAAATTTACTTTGACCCTTTGACAAAAATATTAAACTTCAAAAAACTTGAACAGCATTTTATTAGAAAAAAAAACTTGGATATATAGTAGTTTAAAAAACACTAATTTCATCATTGAAAATCTTAATATTTCCTTTACAATAGAACATGGATATTAACCTCAACTGATTTTTACCGAGTTATCTCCCTGTATAATGTATTGTTTTGTACCACCTTTAAATATGAGTTCCTTTCTTCCAATCGGATATCATTTATCAGGATTTTTTCACATCAGGTTATGTTCATGGTATGTGCATCAGAAGGGACAGTAAAATCTTCCCCTTGTTCTTAATAATCAACCATGCCTTTATTGCATTTCAAATAGGTAGTGCAATGTTTGTGTAGTAGAATATCCACAAACATTGGACATGAAAATTTCCAAATATATGATATCTTAAACTATCTACATAAGATTCCATCAAAACAATTTTCATTATATATACATTATGTACAATATCAATGTTAACGTTAACATTTTTCTAATAACCAGGAAATTGGCGACTATTGCCATTCCCTGACCACATCTGTTGATTTGGAATGTTTCCTTGGAACTGATCATGATAATCTAATCCTTGACCCCACTGCATCCCATCCAAAGAATTGAACCCAGCATTGCCAGTGTTGTGACCTAATGACCCCTCAAATGACCGATCCATTTGTCTAGTCAGAGAGGACATTGAGGACACACCCATTGATCCTACTGATATATTTTCAGTAAATCCAAGACCTTGTTGTCTTCTGATGTTTTCAGTTTGAAAGTCTTCATTAAAGGTACCTCTCTGATACCTTATCTGATTAAAATTTTGAGACATTGAAGTATGGTCTGGTCCTATGTTATTTGTAATCTCAAAGTTCCTGTTTTGTGAAGTGTTTCCTGATCTGGAATATTGGACTTCACTGTCAAATAATGACCTTATTTTTCTTTCTCTAGCCTGAGGACTACTATTTATAGACATTGTTTCTGAATCTCTAAGTCCCATTTGATAGTTAGTGTCAAGGTTACCTTGAGAATAAGAGCCGAATGAATCAGCTCCATCGTCATGACTACTATTGTTTACATTTAAAGATGGTTGATAAAATTTCCCACTTCTCTGCCTATTTCTATTGCGAACTCTGTTTCTTTTCCTCTTAAAATTTGTATCTGAAGGATTCAATCTTTGGTTATTAGTGTTCTGCAAAGTGTCTTGGGAATTTTTTGAATTTTCTGAGAGATTAGTCCTTCTTGCTTGCAAATTTCTTAAATGGCGATTACTATTCTTTGACTGTGATTGGGAGCTATTTTTCGAAAACATTTCAGACTGCAGAAGTTCTTTTGGTTTGTTAGATGAATTTTTAAAAAGATCTGAAGAGGGACGATCCATAGACGACTTTCCTGCTGGAGGAAATGCAGAAAGTATGCTCGTACGTCTCTTTTCGTCTAATAAGCTGATCAAAATCAGTATAGGTCTCCAGTGGATCAGACCACCAGGAGAATTGATTGGATTTAAACTGAATCGGTCGGGTACCTTCCAATCTTGATCTTGGCAAATTTCCACCATGGCCCAATGACAGGAGGACAACTCTTCATTTTTTGAGACATCAATACCTATACCATTGACAAGATCCATTAAGGCATTGAATGAACTTTGAGGTCCAAGAATGGCCATTTTCAAAGCACGAAGGGCTGCAACACGAGTTGGGGTTACATTTGCTTGACTGATTTTATCGGAATCTTCCACCGTTTTAAATATGCCCGGTATATGTTTTTGAGATGCATGATAGTACAGATCATTGCACTCAATAAAGCACCCTGGAATGGGACACTTTTCAAGCTTGCGTTGAAAGGGTCTACCTTTTCCCACATCAAATTCCTCCCTTTCTGGATAGTCTATTCTGCGATTACGTTCTTCCTCGTCCCTCCAATTGAATTCTCGAGAAGGAAAGTCTTCCATTACATTCTTTCCTCTCAAAGTGTCCTTCACAAATCTGTCACGTTTCGAATCATCCCTCAAATCAAACTCCTGAGAAGGATGATCTTCTGTTACATTCCTTCCTCTGAGAGTATCCTTCACAAATTTATTTCTTTTTTCCTCATCCATCCGATCAAACTCTCGAGAAGGAAAATCTTCCATCATATTTCTTCCTCTAAAAGTGTCCTTTACAAATTTATCTCGTTCAAAATCATCTTCATTGGTCATCCTTCTCCTCTCTTGACCAAAACTCCTATCATGCCTATCAAATCCAAAGGCATTAAATAATCGGTCATCTTCCATCGATGAAAAGTCCTTTCTAAAATCATTCGGTTCGTTTCTGAAGTTAGCCAGAGCTCTACTTGGAATGACTTCATTGTCTTCCATAAGAACAGGACCAACTCCGAAACCCTGTCTGTTCCCTTTTTCTGCTGATGGGCCCATGTAAAAATCTCTATGGTCCGGTTCAAAGTTTGGACCTTGATCCATCACTTCCATATGTCTATGATGCATGTCATTAGGTCTTCCCATAGAAAAGTTAGCATGTTCTCTCATCATTTGCCTGCGTTCAACTTCATCAATATCAAAAGGTCTCCTCATGAAATCTTCCTGTTCATCAAACCCTCCTCTCATCCTTTCCCTTTCTTCATTAAACATGACATCACGACGTCTTCTCATTAATTCCTCTTCATCATGATAGAAGTTAGGGTGCTCTCTTCTCATTTCAGTATTTTCAAATCTAGCGTTATAAGGTTCATACCCGAAATCATTCTGTCGTTGTCCAAAATCAAACCCTTCTCTAAAAACTCCTCTATTTTGAGTGTTGTTATCAGGATTCATTGGTCCCATCATCATGTCCCTCGGATTCATTTGAAAAGGGTCATTTGGTCCAAATGGCCGATGAGCAAAATTCTGTTGCATGGAAGGAAAACCTGAACTAAAATTTGGTCTATTAGCTGCTGCAGCTACTGCACGAGCAGCCTGTCTCAATCTTCGAGCACGGCGTCCTGCAGAGCTCTCCTGAAATCTTTTCTTTTTAAAACTCCCAAACTTTGGGTCTGCTTTTTTAGAGGTATCTACCAGTGTGCTTTTGTTTTCTTTCGTTTGAGGCTTTGAATTTGTAGCAGCTTCAGCTGCCTTCGCAGCCTCTCTGCGCTGTTCTTTGACCTGGTCTGATTCTTTTCCCTCTTTTTCTCGGCATTTTTAAACTAGACACAGTCTTAATGGTTGGTGATTTTCCATGATCCTTCTGTGAATATCAAGAAATTTGACTGATTAAATTTAGTGCTGTTTTATCGGTCAATTTTTTAATGAAAATAATCACATGGAAAATAAGTTACAGTCATCATTATTTTCCATCATTTTCAATTTAAACAACCCTCTGCCTCTTCCCCCCCCAAAAAACTATATCATTTCAACTGGTAAATAATAATTATGATAATGAAATGGGTTAATGTCAATTTTCATCATAAGGATGAACATGTTAAATAAATACTTAGATAATACTTAAGGAATGACTGTAATATTTTTCTGTCTAGGAAGAATAACATAAAAAGTTGTGCACTCTGATAAGCTGTAGCGATTTAACAGTGTGCATCACATTTTATTTATTCGAATAGCAAAATTTTACAGTCTTTCTTATATTATTCAATCATTTTAACCGTAAAAACATGAAAAACGTTTATATCACGTCACAGACAAATTAATCTATGGCTCATAAAAATAACGTCAGCATCAGAAGATTTACATCCAATTATTATATTGTAATGGACAAACATGTTGAACTTGCCTTTTATAGTACTTCTTTGGATTGTTAACTTTTCATTGGAAGATTTCATGAGTACATATGAAACACAAATAGAAATGGTCAATGAATTACAAATTTTCTTGGAGGTATGCTGACTTTGTCAAAAGATTAATCAACAAGTAAACTGCGACTACTGCTCATGATAACCCCGCAAGTGGAATATTAATTGTGAAAAATTCAAGTGTTAAACAGAATGTCGATAATGAATGAAACGCATCACAGTATAGCTATTATATAACCTAACAAATTCAGAAATCCTTGTAGCATTCCGAAAAATGACAAAATATCATGGACAGAACGACTGAGATGAGGTGACGAAGACACAGTAACAGTATCCCCTTTTTCAAACCGGGGTATACATATCCAATATGAGTTGACTCAATCATAAATTGTACTATGAAAAACCATAAATCCACAGACTTCACAATCTGGACAATCATTGTATCTGTGTACTCGATTCAACTATTAATACATGTATTATTATTTCCAAGGGGAATTACTCTTTTCAAAATAGTTAATCAGCACTGATTTTCTAACTTGTCTTAGCATGCTGAGATTATTGATATAAATTTCATAAAATTCTGGATAGAATTGTACACATGAGAGCACTAACAAGACAGAATGGGTTAATGCGTAATATTTCCATGTCCCCTCACAACCCAATGTTCAGATGACAATAAAAGGTAAAGTGGCATATTTTTCTTAATTGGCATCAATACACTAAACTGTAAATATGCTAAATTCTAATATGACGTGCTTCTTTCGCTTTGAATACAACACTGTGATAAAATTCTCTGTATATCTATACTTAGCCCAGACTCAGAGATATACATAGTAATGGCTGTTACAATATACTTCCCGAGTAAATCTACATGTATTGGAACCTATTTGCAGACCCTTTGCAGATTTTATTGATTTAAAAAAAGTGCCATTAAAAAAGACAAAAGAACTGTTATTCTTATTATAATGCTCAGGATAAAATTTGAATATCACGGCCTAGGCCATGTGTAAATTTCCAACAATCTATTGCTTCCATCACGACCATGAACTATTTCTTAAATAAATCATTCATCACCATGTCAGACAGAGTTCTCGAAAAGGGGTGGTCCAAAAGATTTGATCTACAAAACTTGCAAAGTGGTGGTCCAAAGGATTTGACCTACAAAACTTGCAAAGTGGTGGTCCAAAGGATTTGACCTACAAAACTTGCAAAGTGGTGGTCCAAAGGATTTGACCTACAAAACTTGCAAAGTGGTGGTCCAAAGAATTTGACCTACAAAACTTGCAAAGTGGTGGTCCAAAGGATTTGACCTACAAAACTTGCAAAGTGGTGGTCCAAAGGATTTGACCTACAAAACTTGCAAAGTGGTGGTCCAAAGGATTTGACCTACAAAACTTGCAAAGTGGTGGTCCAAAGGATTTGACCTACAAAATTTGCAAAGAACAGACACAATTTTGGTATTTTGTTGTAGAAATAGTACATGTAGTAGTGGGGACCAGCAGTTCTTCTTCAAGGACCACCAGGTAAAAAAAGATTTCTAGAACTCTGAACCTGACCAAAAACTAGAACTCTGAATATGACCAAAAAGATAAAAGACAGATGAGTAGGACTCCTCCAATCTTAATTGACAAGGCATGCCAGTTTTCTTGCTAACAAGAATGTGTCCATAGTACACGGACACCCCACTCACACTAACATTTTCCATGTTCAGTGGACCGTGAAATTGGGGTCAAAAGTTTAATTTGGAATTAAAATTAGAAAGATCATATCATAGGGAACATGTGTACTAAGTTTCAAGTTAATGTGACTTCAACTTCATCAAAACCTACCTTGACCAAAAACTTTAACCAAAACTTTAACCTGAACTTCACACTATCTTTTTCTATGTTCAGTGGACATGGTGGACCGTAAAATTAGGGTCAAAACTTTAATTTGGCATTAAAATTAGAAAGATCATATCATGGGAAACATGTGTACTAAGTCTCAAGTTGATTGAATTTCAACTTCATCAAAAACTACCTTGACCAAAAGCTTTAACCTAAAGCAGGACGAAGGGACGGATGAACGCATAGACCAGAAAACATAATGCCCCTCTAATATCGTAGGTGGGGCAGAAAAATCATGAATTAACGAATAATAACACAAAATATTTCAATTTCCTGTAGTCTGCTCAGGGTATGCCACATTCTAATACAACAACGTTTTAACGTTTATTTTGATTGGATAACGTCACTTTCTTACATGGCATCAATTGACAATTGATGCCATGGGACGTATGCGCAAGCGCAGACGGCATATGGCAGATTTTAAATACATGTTTTAACGTTGTTTTCTGTCAGTTTCATTAGAATGGAGATAACAATATTGTATTTTAAGCTCCGACTGCATCAATTTGGGATTTGATGGTCGCAAATACCCGTTTACTGTCTCCGCTAACGCGTCGCCAGTAAACTTAATTTGCGACCATCAAATCCCCAATTGATGCCGTCGGAGCTTAAAATACAATACAGTTATCTCCTAATTATACAAACTAAAAAACCATCAACTTGTTTTAAAATACCTGACTCTGTTGACCAGATCCTGACTTCTCACTGGTACCTGACTTGATAATATTTGCTTGGTCTTGTGGTTTCTACAAATACATAAAGGATAACCATACACTGTCTTGAAATATAAATTTTATTTGTACTTGTAAGTGAAATTAAAAAGATAATAGCTGAGTAATTATATAGTTTTATATTATATTTTGAAATAGTAGTGTATGGTGATTTTTTTATGCTGCAACTCATATAACTATTCCAAATGAAATATTTAGAGAGAAAAAAACATATCTTCTTTTTATTTGGAGTGAACAACATAAAAATTTAGCAAACATGCACTTTTAATGACTTCATAAATAAAATTAAACAGTAACACATTTTCACAGTGATAAACTAGGTGATATATATGCATGATATGGTTAGAAATTGTATGTATCACAATTGATTATACTTTCAATGCAATCTGACTGGGTAAATAGCACAGCTGCAGTAAATTATATTATTTACACAAATGCAAGTAACATGTTACAGTCCTTGGACCATGTAAACTTCCCACTTACACCATACCTGTCAACCTGTGACGATGAAAATGCAGGTCATGACCTGCATTGAAGAATCAAATCTCAGGTCATAACGCGTACGAACTTTTTCGAGCTGAATTTCAGTATTTATGGTACATTTTCTTATAATGTATATCAAAGATACCAAAACATCAATGCATGTTCACTTGGTTAAGTCATTTTAAATCTTATTTATTATTATTTCATTACACTTTTAAAGATTTTTATTAACTTGTGTATCACAGTCTTATGTCCTTTACTTTTGTCATCATCTTAAATTTATTTTTCAAATGTATTTTTAAAATGAGTCTACTAGCCTTTAAACATACCATGTAGAGGTATTACATGAATGAACATTCATCTCTAAATTGACAAGGAAATTAGACTATGATAAAATATAGTAATACAGTTAAAGGAAGTATAAATGTAAAAAATAATTTTCAACTTTTTTTTAAAAATTGTATAAAGGTGTAAAAATAATGAAAAGTTATTTTTCAATATGTATTTGAATTTTATATTATGATGATTTAATCTTTTTCACCCATAAAACGTAAATATAAGGAATAATTTTGAATGGTGACAAATAAGGGGAAGTAACTCTTAGTTGAAATATCTTTGTAAAACAACAGGGCAATTTATTTACGACCTAAAGCTAAGGTAATTGGTGTTAATCAACAGTGTGTTTGACACCAAAGCTGTCAAGTGAAGCCATGCACTTAATGGGTCACTTAATTTGACAGTTTACATAGCTAGATGAACTGCATGTTCATGGAAGAATTACGAATTTGCCGGTATTTCAAAGGAATATTACTTATGTCATGAAAATCAATCTCAAGGCTAAGAAATACGGGTGAAATCGGGTCATTTTCGGAATTTCCGGGTTATTTCAATGACCCGGCGGGTGATCCGGGGGATCCCTCAGAATTGTGAAAATCTTGGGTCACACCCGCAGAATCCGGGTCAGTTGACAGGTATGACTTACACCATACACCATTACACCATACACCTTGTACCATTACACCATACACGTTACACCTTTGCACCATACACCTTACACCTTACACCATACACCATTCCCCATTCTATCTACATGATCCGAAATTACCCATAATGCAATTAAATTTCAAATATTAAGATTATTATTATTGTTTATGTTAGCAGTTCGAAAAAATAAATTAAAAAGAAATTAATTTTCAACCAATCAAATGTCGTACACCATCATTCACACCATTCCCGATCGCACGTTACACAATCACACCATTCCTCAAACACCATTACACCATTCCCCTTAAACCATACACCATACATCTTACACCATTGCACCATATGCCATACACCATTACACCATACACGTTTTTTTTGGGAAGTTTACACCATCCAAGGGCTGTAGTACATGTAGTAGGACAAAACTGACAAGGCATGCCAGTTTTCTTGCCTTAAGTCATGGAATAACAAGTTATAACACAAAATATCTTAATTGGCTGTCGTCTGCTCAGGGTATGCCACATTATACAAACTGAAAACCATCAACTTGTTTTAAAATACCTGACTCTGTTGACCCGATCCTGACTTCTCACTGGTACCTGACTTGATAATATTGGCATGGTCTTGTGGTTCCTACAAATATAGTATATATCATATGTCAATGCAATGAAAAACAAAAACAAAAGATATATGGGGCAAACATCAATGACATATAATCAGTACAAGCACAGCAAAAAAAAACACTCAAAAAGCAAAGGAACAGCGCTTTTATTGCTGTTCTTCATCTCAAAGTTACAGTTCTCACCATCCAACTGTAGGACAAAACTTTTCACAATTCATGGCATCAATATGCCATATGAGCATTCTACATGGAATTACGGTTGTTTTCAAATGGCATAACAATGTTCAGCAATTAACAGTTTTCTCCAATTTTTTTTATGGTTGTAGTGAACATAGTTAAATGGAAAAAAAGTATACTTTTAGCCTCATACTTTATCTTATCTTCTGAATTTTTTTATTTGAACATCCCTTAAATGGATCTGACAAAGAAACATGTGTCTGGCATACAAAATTGTAATCCTGATATCTATCATGTATATATAGTGAAATACTACAACAAAAAATATCATAAACATGATAAAGTATTGCAATGTAATAATTCAGCCTCTTCTAGTTCATAAAATTTTATCATTAATCCTTGAAACATTTTTGACTTGTGTTTTTAAGGAAAGTTCAAGATTGGGATTAAAATCATGTATAACGTGTGGATCTATAAATACATTAAAAAAAAAAACTGTCTTACCTTCTTAATTGTATCAACCCCCTGATCCTCTGAAGATTTCTCCAAGCTTTCATTTGACTCCTGTAGTATAATATGATAAAAATAAACAAAAATTTTATCTGAACATTTCACCACACTTTCATCTAACTCCTGTAGTATAATATGATAAAAATAAACAAAAATTTTATCTGAAGATTTCTCAACGCTTTCATCTAACTCCTGTAGTATAATATGATAAAAATAATCAAAAATTTTATCTGAAGATTTCTCAACGCTTTCATCTAACTCCTGTAGTATAATATGATAAAAATAAACAAAAATTTTATCTGAAGATTTCTCAACGCTTTCATCTAACTCCTGTAGTATAATATGATAAAAATAATCAAAAATTTTATCTGAAGATTTCTCAACGCTTTCATCTAACTCCTGTAGTATAATATGATAAAAATAAACAAAAATTTTATCTGAAGATTTCTCCACGCTTTCATTGTGATTTTGTAGTTTCATCAAAATTCTAAACACATAGGTTTTAATAATATCTTTTCATTAATCATTTGTTTTAAAATGAGTAAAATTGAAAAAAAATGAATTTTTTGCTTCTTTTAAGTAGCAAGGTTTATGCCTTTGATGCTATCATTTAGCTGCAAATTCTATTTTAGTTGAAAAAATACTGTAATAATGGCTTTACATAATGAACTGATACTTTCAAAACAGATTTTTCCCAGCAGTGGGAGTATTTTTCCTGTAAAGTTCAAGGTTTCATCTTTCCGATTATGTAATAAAATTCTACTGTTCGGGATAAAAATTTCACTGTTAGGGGGTGTTGAAATTAGTGGGGTTATTAAAATAATGATACTTAAGGTGGTACCTAACATTACAGGGAGATAACTCTGTAAAGTTAGCTAAACGTTTTAATTACGTTGTGTTGTAAAAGGAATATTAAGCTTCTCAATGATCAAAATTGGTGTTTGTCAAACTGCTATATAACCAGTGTAATTTTTCTGACAAAACGGTTGGTTCAAAAATTTAGAAATTTTTAAATTTTTGTTAAAGGGTCAAAGTAAGTACTTTGACACATATTTATGAAAATTAAACGAGCCAAATTAATTTTAGTGCAAGTGTTGGGTACCACCTTAAATAAGTGATTTTTGGGAAGGAAATTGAGGTATGATTCTTAAACAAGTGATTTTTATGTCATTATCCTAGATTCAGTACAAGGTCATCACCTGAAATGACCTGGTCATCCTATCAACACAGATGTTGGTTCTGATAATTATAGAAACATAATTAGTCCCTGGATCATTAGTATTCTATATTTAAAGCTACAATAAAATTAAATCACTTCTTCTAGTGATTAATTTGTACTACTTAAATAGGTGATTATTAAAGAAAGACTACTCTTACTTCCGACCTTTATGGAAATAATGTTACTTGAATCAGTGATTTAAAAAATCACTCATTTTTAAGTAAGTCCCCTGACTGATGATATAATATATTATGTATAATAATACAAAAAAACCAATACAAATATATATACTAACGAAATAAAATCTAATTTTACCTTTTTTATTCTGACCACTTCTTGGTCAGTTGGGGCTTTTATTGGTGCATCAGTTGGTGCTTTTATTGGTGCATCAGTTGGTGCTTTTATTAGCACCTCAGTTGGTGCTTTTATTGGCACCTCAGATGGTGCTTTTATTGGTGCGACAGTTGGTGCTTTTATTGACGTCTCAGTTGGTGCTTTCATTGGCACGTCAGTTGGTGCGTCAGTTTGTTCTTTTATTGGAACCTCAGTTGGTGCTTTCATTTCATGGTCAGTTGGTGCTTTTATTGACGAGTCAGTTGATGGTTTTATTGGTGAGTCAGTTGGTTCTTTTGTTGCTGAGTCATTTGGTTCTTTTGTTGGAGAATCATTTTGTGCTTTCACTGTAGAAGCAGTCTTATCCTACAAAAAAGATTGAAAGTTCTAAGATAGAAATATATACAAAGTGGAACAATCAATCGATGTCGGTCATTTATGAGGGTCTGAATGGAATTGGCAATTCAATTCTACATTCTCAAATTTGTTAGACATTTTTCTTTATTCCTTATAAATTTTGCACATTTTTCTTTATGTTCGTGATTTATTTATACATGTTATATTTGTGTGCCCAAATGTTTCTATAATAATCTTTTTTTTTGTTTGCTTACACATCATGTACATTTTCTCTTATCGCAATCACCATTGGCATTGCTATATGGCCATAGGGAAAGGTCGGTTTCTTTCCTCAACAGAAACATGGAAAGGACACGGAGGGGATCGACCAAAAAAATCATGGTGAATATTAAAAATTTATAAGTTAAAATCTTCAAAATAATGTGTGTTACCATCTTTATCTTTAAAAGGGTTAAAATATCATAATTTTACAAGAGTCTACAATCTCCAAAATTGTAAAAATGTCCAAATTTTTTTTTTGCAAAGACAAAAATCAAGGTCAAATATATTTTGGCCAAATTTGATTCTCTGTGAATTGAAGAGTGAAATATTTTAAAGGGAAAAAATTCTTACCGTCAGAAATAAACTGTTGGACATGCCCTTAAGAGAAGTGACAGGCGCCAAGTAACATCATGAACAGTCAGGGGACTTACTTAAATAAGTGATTTTTAAATCACTTTTTTAAGTAGCAAATTCAAGGTTTGTCACAAATTGTGATTTTGTAGTTTTACCAAAATTTTAAACACATAGGTTTCAATAATATCTTTTCATTAATAAAATTGAAAAAAATGAACTTTTTGCTTCTTTATAGTAGCAAGGTTTATGCCTTTAATGCTATCATTTAGCTGCAAGTTCTATTTTAGTTGAAAAATGCTATAATAATGGCTTTACATAATGAACTGATACTTTTTCAACAGATTTTTCCCAGCAGTGGGAGTATTTTTCCTGTGAAGTTCAAGGTTTCATCTTTCAGAATATGTAATAAAATTCTACTGTTCCGTTCGCGATAAGAATTTCACTGTTCAGGGGTGTTGAAATTAGTGGGGTTATTAAAATAATGATACTTAAAGAAGTGATTTTTGGGAAGGAAATTGAGGTATGATACTTAAACAAGTGATTTTTATGTCAATATCCTAGATTCAGTACAAGGTCATCACCTGAAATGACCTGGTCATCCTATCAACACAGATGTTGGTGCTGATAATTTTAGAAACATAACTAGTCCCTGGATCATTAGTATTCTATATACAAAGCTACAATAAAATTAAATCACTTCTTCTATTGATCAATTTGTACTACTTAGATAGGTGATTATTAAAGAAAGACAACTTAACTTCAAACCTTTGTGGAAATAATGTTACTTGAATCAGTGATTTAGAAAATCACTCATTTAAGTAAGTCCCCTGACTGATGAACATGTTGGATCCCTTCCCATTCTGTAAGTGCCTGTGGTTCAGTGGTTGTAGTTTGTTGTTTGATACACATGTATCAGTTTTGTTTTTCATGTTATACATAAAACACACCGTTATTTTTTTTGTTTGAATTGATTACATTATTGTTGAAGGCCATTCACAGAGACATCTGGTTGCTTTTTTCTACATTATTTAGTCTCTGGTGGAGAGTTGTCACATTGGCAATCATACACGGTGACAGCTTCTTCCTTTCATAACGTATAAAAGCACCACATAGCCATCACTTGACCTTAAGATTAACAGACTGAGAGAAGGGATGTGATGGTTAGATTAAATTCACACCTGTGCAGTGGTATCATCCTCGTCAGAACCTATTTCATCAACCATAACCAGATCACCAAAGTCTTCTGGGAAATCTGGTGCCTCATCTTCATCCTCATGGACACTCTTCAAAATGTATAAAAGATCAAGCAAATCATAAAAATTTTAGACACTAGAAACACATGTATTGTGCATCATATGTCAGACCAAAATCTGAATACTGAATCCACCATTAACAGACATCACAAATGTCCCGTTGAATACAGCAATATTTTCATTCGTATTTCGTGTATTTGTCCATTTATTACGATGAAAATTAAGAATGCATTGTGGATCTAAAAAAAAAAATAACTGAACAGTCAAAGATTTGAGCAGTAAAAATGTTTATTGTATAGCAATATAATATTTCCCACCGAACGTAACCAAAAGTTAGCGTGCAATAAATTCTAATATTGCATTAGTGCAATAAATTTTCAAAATTCATGACGTCATCAGCGTTTAAATCTTAGTTTAAACCATTTTTTACAGTCTTCACGATGAACTGCTAAATCTACAGGCCCAGAGTTCAATTTTTGAAATTTTTTAGTTAGATTCTGTTGGCCTGTAGATGTGATTTTTACAGGCCTGAGAGCAATTTACAAGCCTGGGCTGCCTGTGCTGCCACTCAGCATGAAGACTGTTTTTACTGTCAAATATTATATTGCTATACAATAAAAGGGTTATTGCATGAACATTAGGGAATATTGTCCCTCGTAGAACATATATTGCACTCGCAAGCTCGTGCAATATAAAATTCTACTCGGGACAATATTCCCCAATATTCATGCAATAACCCTAACCAAATCTTTGAAACATTGTAATCATGACAATGTCAATACTATTGGCAATAGCCATGATGACATTCTATTGCACATCTGAGAGCCTGAGGAAACTCCTCTTTGAACACAAAAACAAATAATTTGAAAATGGCCAGTTATTTAAAAAATAAAAATGGTGGGGGGGGGGGGGGGGAGGGGGGGCAAGGAAATAACCCAAAATCTGCACGTGTTGTGATATGTGTACTTTCACTTTGAACAACAAATTATGCCACAAAGAATACATAATACTTCAATAATAGAAAGAATACATATACATTTATGTACTATTTGTGTAATGGAGAATAATTTTAAGCGAATCATTACCATTTTCAACAATAGGGAGAACAAAATCAAGCTCAAAATTTCTGTGTAGAAAATCAAAATAACGCTACCGTGTAGAATTAGTGACTGGTAACTCAACACCCAGATTGTTTCAGGAAAAACTTTTCTATGAAATAACTAAACACCAGTAAGACAAGTCACTATTATAACGGAAGCAGGACAAATCGCCCCACTGGCAAATCGCCCCACACCCAATCGCCCCACTTTTTTCACCAACTCGCCCCGCTTTAAAAAAAAAAAAAAAAAAAAAACCGCCCCAAACTGATCTACCAAATCGCCCCACTTTTTAAAAAATCGCCCCACATGTGAATTGGTTTAAATCATGTTTAATATTACTCAAGCCAACTCGCCCACTTAATGGAAAACGGTAATATCTAGATTAATATATAATTTTCATGTCTGCCAACTCGCCCCACTTTAATGAAAACTAATCTACACAAAATACAGACAAACCGACAATTTATTTAATTACTATTATTGATATACTGGAATCATAATTCTAAATATAATTTTCGTATAGTTGGAGACAAAAAAAATAAGCAATAATTATTTTTTTCTTATGTCCTTGCATAAAACCATTTGAAAGTGTATAATACGATGACACGTGCCATCTATTCAATTTCTGTTTATTTTATATCTCATTTTATATATTTATGTAATGAGGCACGTGTTCTATTTTGACAGGAACATTTAATAAATGATTTTGCTAATGTTCTATCTAATTATATATATATGTAAACCTTCAAAATGATCATTAAATATATATGCCCCGTGTGTTATATTATAAGATTGTAATCTGCAGAAATAAGACGTTTTGTTTTTAAATTCCTATAAGATTTAATTAAGTTTGAATAAGAATAACTTGAGAGCGTTTCTACCCGGATGTATTCGTATATTACATGTAATTGTGCTGTTCAGTATTAATTGCTTATTTTAAAGTCCTGGTTAATAATATATTTACTAGAACTACCGTTTTCCATTAAGTGGGGCGAGTTGGCAGGAGTAATATTGACGGGATTAACCCATATACAACGGGATAACATCTTTTTCCATAAGTGGGGCGAGTTACTAAATTCATCCTGGTTAATAATATATTTATCTAGATTTTACCGTTTTCCATTAAGTGGGGCGAGTTGGCATTACTAAATTCATCCTGGTTAATATATTTATCTAGATTTTACCGTTTTTGGTTTTGATGTTATATATATATGTTATATTTGTTATTCTCGTGGGATTTTGTCTATATGTGTTACATTTTAGTGTTATGTCGTTGTTCTCCTCTTATATTTAATGCGTTTCCCTCGGTTTTAGTTTGTTATCCCGATTTTGTTTTTTGTCCATGGATTTATGAGTTTTGAACAGCGGTATACTACTGTTGCCTTTATTTATAGTACGCACTTGCCGACGATTCGTTTATACGACTGGATAGAAAGTTACGGAACTATAGCGGAATTTAAAATACATACATGTATACATTGAACATAAGAAAAAAACATATATTTTGAATAAATAGGGGTAAAAGTGTTGTAAATAGACTAGTCCACGTATGCCAACAGTATGTAATCATCGAATGTCGATAGACTATTGTATACCAGAAGAAGAAGAGAACCAATTTGATTTAAATACAGGTCGATGTATAACTTTTGCTTTGGTTCATTGAAGCTGTGGACCTAGTAAAATCACAGATTTATATGTCAATAAGATTGTTCTCGAACAAAGGAAGTAATTCGTCATCACAATTGTTATATATGCCACTGGACGAACACTAATTATCCCCAGGGAATGTGAATATTTTGCTGGGAAACTTTTGAGTATCAAAGTTTCAAATTAATTTCGGGATTTATTTTCTTTCTTGGTATTCAATAACAGAAAAAAGAATAAATTACTTGTTCGCTAAATAGGGGTATTCTTGTCAGATAAAAGACTTTTAGTTATATTTAAAAAAAATAGGGAAATATGACATTAAATTGGTTCTGTCTTTTTTTTAAACATCGTTAAAAAGATGTGTCTAAGGTGAACGCCACAAGAACCCTGTAATACTAGTACGAGAGTATAGCATGTAAATATTCCTTCTCAATAATATGGTTGTATTGGAAATCTTTTCATACAGATTGACAACTCATTGTCCGATATGCATGTAATATTTGCCACATGACGCCCATAGTTCTTTCTACCATCATCATCTTATTCTGTGATATTGCTGTAAACAGCGATGGTTCACAACCAAACAAAATGGGAGTAATGGACCTTCAGAGCTTATATTACATGTATACTAATAATGATTGTTTCAAGAACAACGATGTATGGACGAACTATTATAAATTCGTCAATATCAGTTATGCATGACTAAAATATAACTTTTATTACAACTACTGTATTACTTATTTGGATTAATGACGGCTATCATGTTCAACATTGCACAAATATTATCATAGAATTTTTTAAAAAAATCCTCAAAAATCCTCAAAAGAAATAATGCCTTAGCTTAGATAATTGATATTCTTTTCACAAAAAGTTCGTGTAAATGATTGTCAAATGAATTTAATTATGTAAGAATAAAATGTTAAAAAGCAAATAAAAAAAAATCATGCATGTTGTATGTTGTATTTTTTTGTCAATTAAAAACTTTAAAATTGCAATAGTTTTAATAGCATTTAAACACAGCCAGATTTGAATACAAGTTAAGAAATTCCGGAAAGTCAATGATATCAAACAGATGTACAATGGTATATCAAATTGGGTAATATTGCATTTAGTTTTTATAAAAGATTAAAACTACTATTTTTGCTTCATATTTGAATCTTTACGCCAATTGCCGCTAAGAAAGTAATCAAAAATTGTTTCCTTTTATTTTTATACACTTTCGGAATTACGAATCTGAATTTTATTTTCAATTAATTTACACAATTTAATTATTGTATCTTTATTCTCATCGTGTATTAAATCTTAGTGTATTAACATCGTGACAGCATACTCTTTCTAATCCTTTCTGTTTATCCTTTCCAAATAACAACATTTATACCTGTGTACGCTTGAACTCACACCTGCGGCTAAAAAGCTACAAGGTAAACGAATTGACCTCAAGCCGAGAAATATACAGTGACCTTTACAAAATAATATACACACTCTGCTCACACATTAGTTGCATTGAAATGATTATCAAAACAATAACGGTAAATAGAACTGAAATATTTTCAGTTCAATATCAGTAAAAATGTTCAATAAATATTTTATGAAAAAAATCTCAACAATAATTAATTAAATTTATTCAAAAACATTTACTAGAGATAATTTTATAGGAGTTTAATTCAATCAATACAAAACGGTATATGCATATTCATTTTCGTTCATTCTTATATTGTGGTTCATAACTTCGACCATTCGTCAGCTGTGCGCTTTTAATTACGTATATTGTCGATAAGCTATAAGAGTTAAACAGATTTTATTTTTTCCCAGAATTCAATAAATCGGGCTAATACGTCACGACCCACTCGAGAATTCAACCAAAAAAGTTACAAATACTTGATTTTCTCCGTTATTAGAAGGAATATAAATTTAAAACTTTGCAAATGTGTTTTTTTTATGTTAAGATGAACATAATTAGATGATAAGTAAAAAATCGCGGAATTTCCCTTTAAGTGGGGCGAGTTGGCAGGAGTAACATTAACGGGATTTAACACATTTCACAAGTGGGGCGATTTTTTAAAAAGTGGGGCGATATGGTAAACCAGTTTGGGGCGGGTTTTTTTTAAGTGGGGCGAGTTGGTGAAAAAGTGGGGCGATTAGGTGTGGGGCGATTTGCCAGTGGGGCGATTTGTCATGGATTCATTATAACGTACAATTTGGCATTTAATGAAATTGTGGCAAAAAACTATAGTTTTCGGTAACTTTGCCTTTTTGATATATTTTTTTTTAATAGGCATATTTTTGACAACGTTTTTATTTTATTTGATAGGCTGTCAAATTTCATCTCCTGGAAAACTATGAGCTGAATTAAATTTCAAAATTTTGGGGGGAGTGGGGTGGTCGAATATGCGCACCAAACCGCCATGGCAGTATATTCAGTCCGTTGATTGTGGCCATTATACCTGGCAGAAGCAGAAGAAGCAGGAGGTGTTATCTCTAAAGGTTTTGTTACTCAGTGAACTATATACCAATCCGATTGTAAAGTTAGTCTATCTATTTTCACTTGCGAGTTAGCAAATAGGAAAAATACATTCCAGTGTATTCAAGTAGGATTTTTATCATAACTATTGGACGTATTTTTCTGTCGATATACATGCACTCTTTGCCGCCGCTGGACATTTACTATAGCTGATCTAACTTGTGACAAACATGTCGGGTACATAATTTGTATAGCTGAGCCAGTTCAGCTAAGTTACACATTTTAGAACAAACAGTAAATAGTCCAACCAGTTTGTGAAACTGATGAAATCTATCAACTTAATTATCATGATGATATAATATTAGCATAAAAGATAATAGAAGTCAACAACAGAAGGCGGGAAAAACAACTCTCAACAAGAAACCAAATGACACAGAAATTAACAACTATAGGTCACCGTATGGCCTTCAACTATAAGCGAAGCCTATATATTGCATAGTCAGCTATACAAGACATATACAATTTGCAATTTTCGAACTTCAAATCATTCACTCCCAATAGAAAAGGGGATATATCACGTATATAGTATCATATTGACAGAAGTGAAAAAAAAGTGTTCCGATATGCCAGAATGGAACTAAATCTAGTTCTTTTAACAAGATTATTATTTCACTTGTTTTGTAATTCTTATATTTTCATTTATTTATGTATTTATTTATAATTGTTATGCATGCTTTAACTTCTATGTAACCTTTTTATGAGAATAAAGATAGTCCGCATAGATGTATTTATACTGCACTCGTTCTATTTGAGCAGTCAAAATGCGTTGACCGTATATTTCTATGTCATATACAGTCACTGACCTGATATCACCTTTCCTCATGAATATTTAAATAGAAATTGTCGAAACTTTATCTAATTATTCATACGACCTCTTCAATCTGTTCTTATTTCCAATAAAAACAACGATGCGTTTAACGATGCGTTTAACGACTCAAATTTTCACTTGTTAATATTTTTTGTTTGCAACCTATAAATCATTATGTTTTATGTTTATTGTTGATTTTTTAGTCTGTAAACAAACGAATTCGTTCACCATTGATTCCGGTTTCAACAGGTCAATGATGTACATTTCATCGTGTTGTATATTTCTCCGTCTGTGTGATATGAGGCCTTTTTAAAGGGGGATTTTCCCCAATATTTAAATCAAATAAATATAATCAACACACTAATTTTAAACAACAATTGAAAATGTTTTTTTTAGATTGCAGTATAAAGACAATAATAGTGCATTGACTTGACATATCAACGATATAAGGATTCGGCCCGAAACGGGGGGGCGGGGGGGGGGGGGGGGGGGGGGTGCATGTATATCGACAGAAAAAAGAAAGAGTGCATGTATATCGACAGAAAAATACGTCCAATAGTTATGATAAAAATCCTACTTGAATACACTGGAATGTATTTTTCCTATTTGCTAACTCGCAAGTGAAAATAGATAGACTAACTTTACAATCGGATTGGTATATAGTTCACTGAGTAACTATGCAGAGCCTCGCATTTCCCCGTTTCTAAGCCTCATCCTTATATCGTTGATATGTCAAGTCAATGCACTATTATTGTCTATATAATTGAACAGCGACGACCAGATGAATTATACAATTCCCATTTAAATCCAGGGCCGTAACTACATTGAGGCAAATGAGGCAAATGCCTCATGTAAAAAAATTTAAATTAAAAAAAAAAATGAATCAAAAGGTTGTTTTCACGGAAAGTGTCTGGCAAGAAGTAAGTCTTTTCACTCTCTGGTGTATCCCCTGCGGATGTTTTTCATTATTCATGTTTTCATTTTCCTTTTACAGAGTTGATTGTCTTTTGTTTGTACTTCTGTGTTCCGGGTTTGTCTTTTGTTCATTTATTGTCCTACTATATGACTATAGTCTGAGTGTTGATTTTCATTTGTAAACGTGGTTTTACAATGTTGCATGTCCAGCGATATCCAGAATTGTGAGAGAAATATATTTTAAGAACATGCGATGCTACTCAGTGGACACAAAACAAATGTCCTTTCTGCATGGATAATTGAAATTGATATCAAAGAATACAAAACAGTTAATTTGTTTTATTGTAAATAAAACTAGATAGCTGACATGGTTTGAATTAAAGTAAGGTCACATATTTCCCGGTATCAAATATTTTGAAGAAAAAAAAACAAGGTATTGCCATATTTGACCTTTTACATTGAAATGTTAAACTTGCATTAAATATAAAAAAGAAGATGTGGTATGATTGCCAATGAGACAACTATCCACAAAAGATCAAAATGACACAGACATAAACAACTATAGGTCACCGTACGGCCTTCAACAATGAGCAAAGCCCATACCGCATAGTCAGCTATAAAAGGCCCCGATAAGACAATGTAAAACAATTCAAACGAGAAAACTAACGGCCTTATTAATGTAAAAAAATGAACGAAAAACAAATATGCTACACATAAACAAACGACAACCACTGAATTACAGGCTCCTGACTTGGGACAGGCACATACATAAATAATGTGGCGGGGTTAAACATGTTAGCGGGATCCCAACCCTCCCCCTAATCTGGGACAGTGGTATAACAGTACAACATAAGAATTAAGTCATGTTGAGACCCTTTAACAGATAATAAAGGAGTATGGGGACATAATCGCACACAAAGTCAATGCATAGAAAAAATACAAATGATCAATGGTCAAAGTTTGTGTTCCTGCTCTTCATCTTGATAGTTGCCCGATGGTCTTCAACAATACTTTTAAAGAATCATTAATACCGTAAAAGATCGTAAAACAAGGTGAAGATGGTCCCTAGTGTGGACTTAAGCAGTACTAGTACTTAAAATATAATACTGCAATGTCACTATATTTAAATCTAGTCAGTTATTAATAATTATGGGAATTACGATTTTTGCCTTATCCTACATATCGGTCTTTGAATGCTGTCTCTAATACCTAAAAGTCTTAAATCACAATGAATCTTTGTTTTTGCTTTTGGACCTGATTGTCAAAAAAAAATATCTAAAAATTGATTAAGCCGTATCAATGCAAGAAAGAGTCTGGGAAACGCTCAGAATGCACGATTTTGCGTTATTTTTCTCAGAGCTTCTGGGGGGTGGGGCTTAAGCGGCCCCCAGACCCCTCGCCCAAAATCTTTCGCTTCGCTACGCTCGGCGGATATATTTTGCCTCACTATTAAAAGAGGCTAGTTACGGCCCTGAAATCGAGTTTTGATTATTTAAATTGTACTGCTGTAAATGCTGCAATTTTATCATAAAGATGCTTGACAGATCTTGACTGTAGAAACTAGAGTAGGTTTCGTAATAGGCACTGGCTACGGTTACATGGAAATGTAATAATAATGAAAATATTATTGTTACATTGGAGACTAATTGCCGGAATGCAAAGTTGGTTATGGAACGGATTAATTACGAATGTCACAATAATTATTGAGACTACAGTTACATTGCGTTATTGTTACATGAAAAACAGCAATGTATGCTAGATTTATTAAACTTAAATCTTCTATAGTTTGTTGCTTATTTTTTTCATATGTACTAAATAATACTTGTAATAATGATAAATAATAAGTATTACTATTCAACAAATGGTGTTTAAATATTTTTATATTTAAATTATTGATGTTCTTAAATATACTACTTCAGATTAGTAGTGCCAAAGGCGAAAAAATGTAGTTCAATGGTTTGTTGTTGAGAACTCTGACTGAGAAAAGTGTTCACTTTTAAGTATTTAACTGCACACCTACAGTCTTATTACTGTCACTATACTTTGAATAAAATTGAGAATGGAAATGGATGAAGAGATTCCTATTACCAATTTTGTTTTGGGTGAAAAATTTTAAACTTGGGATGCGTTTGAAAAAGAAACTGAAACAATATCAAGGCACACATTTCATACAAACGCAGTTCTAAAAAAATTGATACACCAAAAGCAAAGTTTGCTAACTGTGAACTTCTGTATACATGTATCCATGGAGGACGTAATATAAAAAATTAAAGAAATTTTATGTAATACCTGTAATACATGTAAATATAGAATACATGTCTTCAACTTTTATTATTTAGTTAGCCCCATCGTACATTGATGATTTCCATGTAACAATAACGCAATTAACGTAACCGTAGCCTCAATAATTATTGTTACATTCGTAATTAATCAGGTCCTTACCCAACCATGCATTCCGGCATTTAGTCTCCAATGTAACAATAATATTTTTATTATTGTTACATTTCCATGTAACCGTAGCCAGTGCCTTCGTAATATTGCTTCGTTATGGTGCGTTGTTGTGCAAATAGATCACTGGTACTGTAGATGCATATTATATGATTCTCCGTTGGAAACAAAATTTTCAGAACTTACTTATAAATCATCCTGTTGTTTACTTTCGAATTCCCCGAAAATTCGAAAGACAGACATGATAGACCTGAATATCAAGTTTAGCAGGTAACCTCCGCGTGAAACACATGTTGTAAATTGTAATCAAATATTTCTAACAAGAGTTGGGTCTCCTGTAGTTGGTGATCGCAATACTGATATAGGAACAGGTCAGGAATAACCACCAATTGGTGGATTATACCTCAATTGACGTATAATCCACCAATTGACATATAATGATATAGACCAATTGGTGTATAATTCTTTGTTTTTCAAAGCAAATTATTCCATCAAAATGGAGCATTGTTTTCTTAAAACCATATTATGGTATGAAAACTTGTCAAACATTCCTAGTTCAGTATAGTCACATAACATATTGCATTTAATCAATAATTGTATTTGCAGTTTCTTCTATTGTTATCTTGTCAATTCTTGATTGGCAAGTTAACCACTAATCACCTGTCAATGGACATCAATACTGTGTGCAGTAATGTGATCATGAGTACAACTCCACACTCAGGCACAGGTGAATGGAGCTCTTTGTTAATACTTGACTTTCATTATCAAAAGTCAATTATGGTCAATAGTACAAATGTTCCAACAAAAGAATTGTTGTACACATACATTCTCAAGGGATGCAGCAGTCTTTGACAAAACTGAAACTTTTGGAGGACTCAATAAGGGACATAAAATAGGTTGCAAGTTGCAAAATCATGCTCCTGTCTCAGACTAGCATTTTATTACAAAAAACCTGCATTATACGTCAATTGGTCTATACCAATATACCTCAATTGGTGGATTATACTTCAATTGAGGTATAATCCACCAATTGGTGGTTATTCCTGACCTGAGGAAGATGTGGTGTGAGTGCCAATGAGACAACTCTCCATACAAATAACAATTTAAAAAGTAAACCATTATAGGTTAAAGTACGGCCTTCAACACGGAGCCTTGGCTCACACCGAACAACAAGCTATAAAGGGCCCCAAAATTACTAGTGTAAAACCATTCAAACGGGAAAACCAACGGTCTAATCTATATAAACAAAACGAGAAACGAGAAACACGTATATATTACATTAACAAACGACAACTACTGGTATACTAGTATTGTGCACAATACTGGTATAAAAATTTTGTACCAGTATTGTATTCAAGTATTGTACCAGTATTGTGTTTTTCTTAAATAAACAATACATATAGGTAATTAATCTTTTATCAAAGGTGTCACATATAAAAATGCATAATGAAATTAACATATGGCATGACAATTTTATAAGGAATGATTGTACGTTTAACTGATGATGCCATAGGGCTCTTCGCGGTTAGTTCGGCCATATTGGATAGGGGGCAGATTTTTTGGAAGGAGGTGGAAATGGTATGAAAGTGTGGGAAATCCTATGTGTGTTTCCAAGCAACAGCTCTGTTTTAATGATGTTTTCCCGTATTTTTCACACCATTTTTACCTCTATTATGAAAATCTGCCCCCTATCCAATATGGCCGAACTAACCGCGAAGAGCCCTATTGATAGTACACTGTGATTGTCATAAAAAAAAGTTTTTAATTTTCTGATGTTTTTTTCTTAACATTGCTTATGGGAACCGTACTGTGTTAGCATTTTAACAAACTCTTTTCTTTCTTCTATGTTTTCTTTCTGCTCTCTCTTTCCAAGTCTCATAGTATATATTAGTGTCTATATCTTAATAAAATGGTATTTCTGCAAATCCTCCCGCCACACTTCCTATATTGATATTTAGGTATTAAAGTCTCTGTGGACTTTCTCTTACGCTTAATAGATTACAAGGTTTTTCAGATAGCACCTGTACAGCTCTCTTACTGTCGTTAAGTGCTTGTCTAGTACAAAAATGTATAAGTATTTGTACCAGAAGATATATCTGTTACAAATTGTATTGCCCATATATATTGTTCTGAAGTGACTACAGTACTTAAACTACCATTAACAATCATATAGACAAACTAGTTAATTAGATTATAGTCAGGTTCCTTTAGTACATGTAGTATGCAAGTTTTTATGTTTAAGGGATATTGATATCTTTTATTGTGAAAGATTAATAAGAAAATAAAGACCAACAAATGCATATGATCTAAGTATATACTGTACAACATTTGTACAATGTATGCTGAATTTAGTGTTAGAATGTAATACCAACTATGCAAGGGCTGTATAGCCAGTCAAGGTTGTTATAAACTTCCATTTGTTAGAATTTAATAATTTGCTTTAATTTATTAATAACTCATATACATGTAACATGTACATGATGTATAATGAAAAATATATTTTATCTAAATTGAATTTAATAAAATATAGAAATATGATAAAATTATTAGCAATTATTTTACATAATTAACAATTGTTTATGAGCATGATGAGATAATTACAAGAGTCTTTGGTTTATTTGTATAAGTATAGTAATTATTTTTAACTGGTTGTTAATTGATTTCACAACTATTCCTATAATCTGCTTGGCTTCATTTAATCTCACTTTGATCTTCAATACATTGTATCTAATTTTGCTTAAAATTCATTTTTCATTATCATGATTATATAGAACTTAAAATATAATCAACAATACAACTACAATACTGGTAAATCAGTAATGTACCAGTATTGTTGTTTTTTAAAAAAAAGTTACAATACTGGTACAAAATTTTTATACCAGTATTGTCCACAATACTGGTATACCAGTATTGCGATCACCTACTACAGGAGATCCCTGAGGCCGTTTTCACACCAAACGCCATATACCATCTATACAGTAAACAAGTTTAAATTATGGTATACACTGGTTTCACATTAAATTTGTTCACATCTATACACCTGGTTTAGTTATACCTTTATCTTTATCTTTGGGTCTTTACATATGGCAAAGGCTTCTACTGACCCCTCATCTTGGATTGTCGTAATGTGATTTTTCACCTCATAATAATATAGAGGGGGGGATCGGACCTTTATCGGGACTCAGGGATCGGGTGTTTTTAAGCTTGGGAATGTGGGATTGACCCGTTAGGGATCCAGGAATTCTTTTTTCGACTTTTGGGACTTCAGGATTTCATGTTTTTAAGTACAGGATTTTGGGATCTCGTGTTGTTAACTTAAGCCCGGGATTTTGGGATCAGGACCCCTCCTATATTTATATAATACATTGTAATATGATAAACTTATCAAAAATACTTATTTAGGTGTGCGCAGCTGAAACACTTAACACGAACATAGAATTTATATGGATTCCGATTTTCACCATTTAATGCAGACTTAGAATTTATTCAGAGTATTTGCCTGTCAGTTAAATCTGACAGGTAATTCCACTGCATACCTGCCAACTTTTCAAAATGTCCATGGGGGTTTTACGTGAAAGATGGTTCTTATAGTCCTACAAAACCTTCAAGGGGGCCTTCAAATATATTCTAATGTGTTTTTTTTTTTGTTTCTTCGTGCTTTAACAAGCTCATAGTCATTGTTAAATTCATTTTTTAAAGCAATTGCTTTTATGCCGTCGCGTATGGCCATCTTTGTGACCCAGATCAGAGACTCCGCCCAGATCAAGCCATAGTATTTTGTTAAACAGGCTCCTGGTCAGTCATTCTTTAACACCTATGTATGTTTTCTAATGCAATACATAGCTTGAAACTTTAAAAAAAAGTTAGTGGATTTAAGAAGTTTCAGAATATGTTCTTGTAGATGTATTTTTGTATTTAAAGGGTCAACCGTTTGACTATCAAATAACATAGAAGTCCGAGTGAAAAAAAAGTACATTTTTATAAATGCGATTCCGTTTTCCGCCGTTCGTACGATGTTTCAACAAAATATGGATTCATTTCAGTTGTTGATTTAGTATTGAAAATTTAACTGAATTATCTCCTAATAAATACGGTTTTTTTATGTTTAATTTGTGTTTCTTTAAGAGGTCAGGTGCTCTTGTTCATTCATAATATTATCGTTCATTCATACATTTATCGTAAAATCAAAATCACTACACAGGTTAATGTGTAGTGTCAAATTATTACCTGTAATCTAAAAATAGACAAACTTTATTTGCGCAAATAATTTAGCGGAACGAAACCCTTGTTGAAAACACATAACAATAAGTTCGTTTTCCTTTTCTGTCAAAACTCCGTAATATTTATCGATCACCTTACTAATGAAATGGACCCGTCCAAACGTAGTAGATGCCAAGTCGGTCCAGATGAAGAGATATTTACAATTTGGAATTTTCTAGTTTATTAATACATAGATTGAAAAAAAGTACGTCTTTTTAAATATCATGATCAAAACTGGGTTTGCATAACAAATGTCAGATGAAACCATTATCCTCGTCTTTTCAGTGAACAAGTCTACTACGTTTGTTGACACTCGACGGTCCACCGTGTTAGCAATTTTATTTCACATGTTTTCGAAATATTGAAGATCATTTTTCGCAATGTTTCCTGAAAATTGATAAATATCAAAGCAACGTAGAGCTGTTTGTTCTTGTTAGTATAATAAAATTGAGAATGGAAATGGGGAATTTGTCAAAGAGACAACAACCCGACCATAGAAAAACATACAACAGCAGAATTAAGGTCACCAACAGGTCTTCAATGCAGCGAAAAATTCCCGCACCCGGAGGCGTCCTTCAGCTGGCCCCTATACAATATATATACTAGTTCAGTGATAACGATTTAATGTCATGTTTGTCTGTGATGACCCCCCTTTTCGGGATTGAATGAGAATTGTAGTTATCTCGTACCCACATGCACTTGTTTCTATCCATAGGAAGGTCGACTATCCATATAAAACTATTTATATGGATAATCGACCTTCCTATGGATAGAAACAAGTGCCTGTGCTCGTACCGCATCAGAAGGACACATATCAACTGAGCAATAATGTTTGGAACTTAGTCTTAAAAATGATGACAAAGTAACATTATGAAAATATTTTTATTAAGCTGAAATATACATTTATTCTTTACATGTTTATGTCTTGTAAGATATTTTATTTCTTTCCCGTTTTTTAACATTTGCGTCTGGAAAGTTGAAATGTTTTAACTTAATCATTTGTGTTAATGGTTAAATATAAATTAATAATGAAAATTGTTAAAATTAAATCAATAAAGGAAATTATTGCCAAGGAAGTTACAAACACTACCAGGGGATAATCCATGATGATTTCTTTTTGAGTTATATGTTTCAGCACATGTATATTTGACCCCAACTTTAGCCTGGTAAACGTGTTGTCTCCTTGTGAAATATAAAACATATTAAAAATGACTTTCTGCTAAAGTCTTTTATTTATATAAAGTTAAAACCTTCTTACTTTTAACTAGACAACACTCATGTCAGGTTTAATTCTTGTATATATGTGGATGAAAAATGAAAGTCCCCAAACATTAACATGGCAGCAATTGCTTTTACAGCCTTTAAGGCTTTGATTTCTTTAAAATATTGGGCAAAATTGCTCTTACAAAATTTCCACTTGGGAGCCTCCATGGGGGAAATCCCCCGCAAATAGTGACAGTTGGCGGGTATGCCACTGATCAGTCAGAGCTCAGACATAAACAAGTCTTATTTTGTTTTTGACTTATAGAAGTCAAAAACATGTATTTATTATAAAATGTGTTTTCAATTTTAGACTTATCCAAGTCAGAAAATGACAGACCTGTTTAGGTCTATTTATGTTGATGAAAAAACTTAATTTTACTTGGTGGCTAAAGTACACCACCTATGACAGCAAAAACTTGTCTGAGAGTTCACAAGGATTTGAGCTATCTATATTTAATTATCTAATTGAACATCCTTACTAAACACAGATGTTTTACCTCATTAAGTGTGGTTCCAGGTGGTTGCATTGTAAGGATAATTACCATTATATCTGATTTTTTAGGCTCTCATTCATATTTTTCTTAAGAAGACAAAGCATTGTTTTCAAATGTTGCCCTTATTTGATTTAGATGCATGACCTTTTTATAATGTGCGTGGGTCTTGAAGTTTACCAATTTTGATAACTTATTGACTTGAAGGAGTCAATATTTGCAACTTTTTGATTCTGGTCAATTATTTCTTGCTTTACAATAAGGACCATAATTTGCTATTGGGCTCGTTTCCTATAACGATAGAAAAGTGATAAAAATGTGTATTACTGTAAGAAAAGTTGTAACTACATCTAAAGATGACTTTATTTTTATCAACATACAAGTGTATGCTACTCTTCCCTATAAAAAAAAATTGAAATTAACAAATTTCAAAGATTATACGACCGTATTTTTGTGTCGTTTCTCGCGTTACTTTCTGCTTCCGAAGTGCATAATGTTGACTGATTTATAGATAATCGTCACCGGCAAATTGGTAACTTTTGCTTTCAAATAATAAAGAACATCGACCAATAAGAATAGTCAGAAGAAAATGCTGAGAACTATAAGTATTTCTGTAGCAGGTGTAAGAACACTAGCGTTACTTTGGTTTCCGATTTCATAACGCAAATTTTAGATGATGTCATCTGCTTTGTTGTAATAGAATTCTTTATACATGTTATAACAATATGCAAATATGAACTCTCGCGAGATGTTCAAACAGGTAAATCAGAGATGATTTACATTCTAGTTTTGTTCTTCGTAATAATTAAGTTAGAAAATGACGTTATTGTATAAATGCGTTACATTTCACACGAAACAGAAGTCCAGTCAATGCCAGTTATTTCCTTTTTTTTTTTATTAAAATTGTTTTTGTCGTTAAGTTCTAATCATTTCCAGTCATACGTGAAACATGTGACTAACATGTGATCACGCCCTTACGGCCGGATATATGAAATACTAGGTCTAAACATTGTTTTTGTTTCCAACGGCATGTTAGCAAACATAATCTGTAGACTTGTTTCATCTTGTTTAAAAAAGGAAAATACAATTTTCAAAGAGATTGCGCCGGGGGTCTATTATTTTTTCTATGTGCATAATGTTACATACGATCTTGTGTGAAAATAAATGCCCAATGACTTGACAAAATCAATTTCAGATTTGACAGACGTTATAACACACTTCGTTTCCGGATAACAATGTAAAGGGTCCTTGGAAAATTCGATCGACATAACGTCTCTTATCATTGTGCCGATGCTCGTTGGATTGATTTTGCTTCAGCAGTAAATATTACAGGATATTTTAGGTGAATAAAGATAATTTAATAAAAAATACATGTTAATATACCGTTATAATTGGAATGTACAAAGTTGGTATCTTTGTCACAATTTTTAATTATTTTTTTTTATTCATGTTCTGCAAACACTTTTCAGAAACGCAATATACTTGTCAAAGGAAAAGTAAACTTTTACCATGCATGACTTGAAAGGAAGTTTTTTATTGATTTTAGCCCACTAAAGTAGGTTAAAATGTGGAAACCATGTAGATGGTGTACAGGTCACAAATATCACATGGTGCCTTTTTTAAAGATTTTAATTACAAGTTAAAAGTTTTTTTCTTTACTGGATTTAAAGAATTTTACATTGCCAATGATTTGGAATAAATTGTATATAACTGGAATTCAAAACCAAATATAAATATACATTTTTTTGGCTAAAACATCAAGATACAACGATTAAGGTATCCTGTATCAATGAAGAAAATATGGAAATTTCTGAATAAATTGTACTAATTGTTTTCAAAACAAGCACATATTTAGGAGTTTTATAATACTGTTACATTTAAGATGGATTTTAAGAAAAAGTATACTGTTCAGATTATTTTAAGCAGATTTTGCAATAAAATAAAAACTAAAAAAATGCTTTCGGTTTCTTATGGTTTCCTGTTGCGTTTAAAAAAATCTTTAATTTAACATTGAAAATAGATTTTAAATATTAACATGAAGCAAGTAACACCAGTAATGGTGTTCATTTATGTCTTTTGAAATATATTGTGCAAAATAAAGAAAATAAAGATTGGTTTCCTGTCACGTAAACGGGTAAATGTATTAATTTTTTCTTAAAAAACTCAATTGTTCCATTAATACTATTCTAACACCAACACCACCCACAGAATAAAAGTTAAAGTTTTAGAACTTATAAAAAAGGATACAAAAAGAAACCAAAGGCTGAATACCAAATTATGGTTCATATTTGACTTATTAAAGTCGTATTTTGTCTTGCATTAAAGGGAGACAAATCCTTAAACTTACAAATTTAGACATTTATGAGTCAAAAGCAGATTCAGACTTTTATATGTCTGAGCTCTGACTGCTGATCCACTACTCTGTCTAATGGAAAAAGTATTTAGTCTACATGTATGTGCATGATGTGTCGTCTTACACTGTTTTTTTTTTAAAGTTTTAACATGTTTAATGAGTGATCTCTAGTAAAAACATGAAAAATAGATGGTGCTAAAGCAGTCAGGGGACTTACTTAAATGAGTGATTTTCTAAATCACTGATTCAAGTAACATTATTTCCATAAAGGTTGGAAGTAAGAGTTGTCTTTCTTTAAAAATCACCTATTTAAGTAGTACATGTAGTACAAATTAATCACTAGAAGAAGTGATTTAATTTTACTGCAGCTTTAAATATAGAATACTAATGATCCAGGGACTAATTATGTTATGTTTCTAAAATTATCAGAACCAACATCTGTGTTGTCTAGGACAAATGTAGGATGACCAGGTCATTTCAGGTGATGACCTTGTACTTAATCTAGGATAATGACAAATCACTTGTTATACGACCGCAAAATTTGAAAATCGTCGTATATTGCTATCACGTTGGCGTCGTCGTCGTCGTCCGAATACTTTTAGTTTTCGCACTCTAACTTTAGTAAAAGTGAATAGAAATCAATGAAATTTTAACACAAGGTTTATGACCATAAAAGGAAGGTTGGGATTGATTTTGGGAGTTTTGGTCCCAACATTTTAGGAATTAGGGGCCAAAAAGGGCCCAAAGATGCATTTTCTTGGTTTTCGCACTATAACTTTAGTTTAAGTGAATAGAAATCTATGAAATTTTGACACAAGGTTTATGACCACAAAAGGAAGGTTGGGATTGATTTTGGGTGTTTTGGTTCCAACAGTTTAGGAATTAAGGGCCAAAAAAGGGCCCAAATAAGCATTATTCTTGGTTTTCGCACAATAACTTTAGTATAAGTAAATAGAAATCAATGAAATTTTAACACAAGGTTTATGACCACAAAAGGAAGGTTGGGATTGATTTTTGGAGTTGAGGTCACAACAGTTTATGAATTAGGGGCCAAAAAGGGGCCCAAATAAGCATTATTTTTGGTTTTTGCACCATAACTTTAGTATAAGTAAATAGAAATCTATGAAATTTAAATACAAGGTTTATGACCATAAAAGGAAGGTTTGGTTTGATTTTGGGAGTTTTGGTCCTAACAGTTTAGGAATAAGGGGCCCAAAGGGTCCAAAATTGAACTTTGTGTGATTTCATCAAAAATTGAATAATTGGGGTTCTTTGATATGCCGTATCTAACTATGTATGTAGATTCTTAATATTTGGTCCCGTTTTCAAATTGGTCTACATTAAGGTCCAAAGGGTCCAAAATTAAACTTAGTTTGATTTTAACAAAAATTGAATCCTTGGGGTTCTTTGATATGCTGAATTTAAAAATGTACTTAGATTTTTAATTATTGGCCTAGTTTTCAAGTTGGTCCAAATGGGGGTCCAAAATTAAACTTTGTTTGATTTCATCAAAAATTGAATAAATGGGTTCTTTGATATGCCAAATCTAACTGTGTATGTAGATTCTTAATTTTTGGTCCAGTTTTCATTTTGGTCTACATTAAGGTCTAAAGGGTCCAAAATTAAACTAAGTTTGATTTTAACAAAAATTAAATTCTTGGGCTTATTTGATATGCTTTATCTAAATATGTACTTTGATTTTTGATTATGGGCCCAGTTTTCAAGTTGGTCCAAATCAGGATTCCATATCAAGTATTGTGCAATAGCAAGAAATTTTCAATTGCACAGTATTGCACAATAGCAAGAAATATCTAATTGCACAATATTGTGCAATAGCAATTAATTTTCAATTGGAGTTATCTTTCTTTGTATAGAATTGTAGTTGATAATATATGTTGGAAATTTGCCAGACATGACTATGATGTCATTTTCTATTTTTATTTGCCAATAACTTTATGTAAATAACTTCATTGGAAATTTGCCAATATAAAATGTTGCTGATGAAGCTTTTTTTCCTTATCTTATCTAAAATGTTTTTAGATAATGTATGTTGGACATTTGCCAGACATGACTATGATGTCATTTTCTATTTTTATTTGCCAATAACTTCATGTAAATAACTTCATTGGAAATTTGCCAATATAAAATGTTGCTGATGAAGTTTTTTTTATTGTTTTATACAATAAACAATGTATATTCACTTTTACTACCAACCAATCTTTATAACAAGCACTTTATTTTACATTTTAATATTTTATGATGTATTTAAAAGAGTAGTTATTGTTGCAAACTCCATTAGAAATTTGAATTGATATCAGTTTTGGAGAAAGGGAAACGGGGATGTGAAAAAAAAGGGGGGGGGTTTAAATTTTTCTCATTTCAGATTTCATAAATAAAAAGAAAATTTCTTCAAACATTTTTTTGAGAGGATTAATATTCAACAGCATAGTGAATTGCTCAAAGGCAAAAAAAAACTTTCAAGTTCATTATAGACCACATTCATTCTGTGTCAGAAACCTATGCTGTGTCAACTATTTAATTTTAGATTTAAAAAGTTTGAAGAAGAAATCTTTAATTGATTTGTAAAATCTTGACATTTGTCTTGTGTAAAAAAAAACCATGTAATGTCAAAAATTTGATCACAATCCAAATTCAGAGCTGTATCACGCTTGAATGTTTTGTCCATACTTGCCCCAACTGTTCAGGGTTCGACCTCTGCGGTTGTATAAAGCTTCGCCCTGCGGAGCACCTGGTTTTTAAGTATCATACCTCAATTTCCTTCCCAAAAATCACTTATTTAAGTACATGTATATCATTATTTTAATAACCCCCCTAACAGTGAAATTTTTATCTCGAACAGTAGAATTTTATTAAAAGATGAAACCTTGAACTTAACAGGAAAAATACTCCCACTGCTGGGGAAAATCTGTTAAGAAAGTATCAGTTCATTTACTAAAGCCATTATTATAGCATTTTTTCAACTATGTATTATTGTCATTTTGTTTATTTTCTTTGGTTACATCTTCTGACATCAGACTCGGACTTCTCTTGAACTGAATTTTAATGTGCGTATTGTTATGCGTTTACTTTTCTACATTGGTTAGAGGTATAGGGGGAGGGTTGAGATCTCACAAACATGTTTAACCCTGCCGCATTTTTGCGCCTGTCTTAAGTCAGGAGCCTCTGGCATTTGTTAGTCTTGTATTATTTTAATTTTAGTTTCTTGTGTACAATTTGGAAATTTGTATGGCGTTCATTATCACTGGACTAGTATATATTTGTTTAGGGGCCAGCTGAGGGACGCCTCCGGGTGCGGGAATTTCTCGCTACATTGAAGACCTGTTGGTGACCCTCTGCTGTTGTTTTTTATTTGGTCGGGTTGTTGTCTCTTTGACACATTTCCCATTTCCATTCTCAATTTTAATATAGAATTTGCAGATATTAAAATGATAGCATCAAAGGCATAAACCTTGCTACATAAAAGAAGCAAAAAGTTCTACATGTATGTGTTTAAAATTTAGGTAAAAATACAAAATCACAATTTGTGACAAAACTTCAAATTTACTACTCATACATGTACATGTCATATAAGTGATTTAAAAATCACTTATTTCAGTAAAGTCCCCTGACTGTAAAGTAAAAAGGCCCATCCAGTCGATTTCATCTACACCATGCAGCGCTTTGAAGACTTGTATCATATCATTCCTATCCCTACGATATTCCAAAGATGGCAAACCCAATGAATGTAGCCTGTCGTCATAATTAAGATGATAAATATTTTTTACCAGTTTTGTGACCCTTCTTTGTACAGATTCCAGTTTGTGAATTCCTTTTTCAGATTCTTTGACCAGGCACATGTCAAATATTCTAACAGCAAACGCACTATTGATTTATAAATAGTAAGAAACATATCTTGATCCATGTTATCAAAAGAATGATGAATAAGAGATAACACTCTCTGTGCTTTTTCATAAATATCACTTATATGTTTTTCAAATTTCAAATTAGTCTCGAAAGTTACTCCCAGATCCTTTTCTTCCTTAACTGTAAATAATGCAATAAAATTTCAAGATCCATCCAACATGGTATAACGATATTGCAGGTCATTGTCAGGATTAATATGCAATACTTTACATTTAGCAGCATAAAACTTTAATTTCCAGTTCCACATCTGACCATTCACATAATCTGTCCAAATTTTCCTGTAACTTACATCGCTCATAATCTGACCAGACTTTAGAATAAACTTTACAATCAACAGCCAAGACTTTCACTATGCCCTCTACTATACATCAGGAAGGTCATTTATAAATGTTAAAAAAAGAACTGGTCCTAAAATACTTCCCTGAGGTTCACCACTCATAGTGAGATAAAAAAAAATGATATAAAAACAAATAACATGAATAATAAATGTACATGTACCGGTATGTAATGTCATGCATGTATGTTGTTTATTTTTACACTTTCAGCATGTTCTACATTTCAAAGACATGATCACGGATATCATTCATGGATATTGTCATGTATTATTATTATAAAAAAATTAATTTTTAATATTTTTCAGATCTACAAATTATTAAGAAATAGCTTGGTCTAGCATTATACTTTTGATGTGTTAAAATAATATTGTGCTGCTGATCAGCTGATTATGTGAGAAATGGCTACAAAAGTTACAGCTAATCCTGATCTTGATATATTTAAAGAAGAAAAAGAAGGAAAATTACGAGAAGTTGGAAATCAAGCAGTATGGTCTCTGTCTTCCTGTAAACCAGGTAAAAACAATATTATTATTTAATTTGGTACCTAACACTACAGGGAGATAACTCTGTAGAATCAGCAGAACGTTTTAATGACGTTGTGTTCATAAGGGAATATTAAGCTTCTCAATGATCAAAATAAGTGTTTGTCAAACTGCTATATAACCAGTGTAATTTTTCTGATTAAACGGTTGGTTCAGATTTTTTGAAATTCATATATTTTTGTCAAAGGGTCACCAAATTTTAAGAAAATTAAACGAGCCAAATTAATTTTAGTTAAAGTGTTAGGTACCACCTTAATTTTGTGGGTACAATGTATCACTTTTAGGAAATCTCTTGGATTGAAGAAACTATCAATTTTGAGGATATGGACCATAATTTGCTATTGGGCTCCGTTTCCTATAACTAAAGAAAAGTGATAAAATTTGAATTACTGTAAGAAAAGTTGTAACTACATCTAAAGATGCCATTATTTTATTAACATACAAGTGTATGCTACTCTTCCCTAGAAAAAAAATTGAAATATACGAATTTCAAAGATTCTACAACCGTATTTTTGTGTCGTTTCTCGCGTTACTTTTTGCTTCCGAAGAGCATAACGCTGACTGATTTATAGATAATCGTCACTGGCAAATTCGTAACTTTTGCTTTCAAATAACAAAGAACATCGACCAATAAGAATAGTGAGAAGAAAATGCCGAGAACTATAAGTATTTATGTAGCAGATGTAAGAACAGTGGCGTGATTTTTGTGTCTGATTTCGTAACGCAAATTTTAGATGATGTAATCTGCTTTGTTGTAATAGAATTCTTAAAAACAATATGCAAATATGAACTCTCGCGAGATGTTCAAACAGGTAAATCAGAGATGATTTACATTCTTGTTTTGATCTTCGTAATAATTAAGTAAGAAAATGACGTTATCGTTATGCGTTACATTTCACACGAAACAGAAGTCCAGTTATTTATTAAAATTGTTTTTGTCCTTAAGTTCTAATCATTTCCGGTCATACGTGAAACATGTGACTAACATGTGATCACGCCCTTACAGCCGGACATACGATATACTAGTTCTAAACATTGTTTTTGTTTCCAACGGCATGTTAGCAAACATAATCTGTAGACTTGTTTCGACTTGTTTAAAAAAGGAAAATACAATTTTCAAAGAGATTGCGCCGGGGGTCTATTATTATTCCTATGTGCATAATGTTACATACGATCTTGTGTGAAAATAAATGCCCAATGACTTGACAAAATCGATTTCAAATTTGACCGACGTTTAAACACACTACGTTTCCCAATAACGATGTAAAGGGTGCTTGGAAATTTCAATCGAAATTACGTCTCTTATCATGGTGCCGATGTTCGTTGGATTGATTTTGCTTCAGCAGTAAATATTACTGGATATTTTAGGTGAATAAAGATAATTAAATGAAAAATGCATGTTAATATACCGTTACACTAGGAATGTACAAAGTTGGTAACTTTGTCACAATTTTTAATTATTTTTTTTTATTCATGTTCTGCAAACACTTTTCAGAAACGCAATAAACTTGTCAAAGGAAAAGTAAACTTTTACCAGGCATGACTTGAAAGGAAGTACTATATTGATTTTAGCCCACTAAAGTAGGTTAAAATGTGGAAACCATGTAGATGGTGTACAGGTCACAAATATCACATGGTGCCTATTTTAAAGATTTTAATTCCAAGTTAAAAGTTTTTTTCTTTACTGGATTTAAAGAATTTTACATTGCCAATGATTTGGAATAAATTTTATATAACTGGAATTTCAAAACCAAATATAAATATATTTTTTTGGCCAAAACATCAAGATACAACGATTATGGTATCCTGTATCAATGAAGAAAATATGGAAAATTCTGAATAAATTGTACTAATTGTTTTCAAAACAAGCACATATTTAGGAGTTTTATAATACTGTTACATTTAAGATGGATTTTAAGAAAAAGTATACTGTTCAGATTATTTTAAGCAGATTTTGCAATAAAATAAAACTAAAAAAATGCTTTCGGTTTCTTATGGTTTCCTGTCACGTTTAAAAAAAACTTTAATATAACATTGAAAATAGATTTTAAATATTAACATGAAGCAAGTAACACTAGTAATGGTGTTTATTTATGCTTTTTGAATTATATTGTGCAAAATAAAGAAAATAAAGATTGGTTTCCTGTTTGGTTTCCTGTCACGTAAACGGTGAATCAAAATGTATTAATTTTTTCTCGAAAAACTCAATTGTTCCATTCATACTATTCTAACACCAACACAACCCACAAAATAAAAGTTAAAATATTAGAACTTATAAAAAAGGATACAAAAAGAAACCAAAGGCCGAATACCAAATTATGGTCCATATATGTCATTTTCATGATTTTGTGGTTTTGCCAATCTGTGCAAAACAAGCATATCAAAAAAAAAATATTCATTGAACTTTTGAATTACTGCTTCACCTGTACCCACAACAGCTATGCAAAGTGGTATCCGCATATGATAATGAATCTAAAGTCATGACAGTATCATGAGTACATGTATATAGTTTCAAGATTTTAAACATAAGAAATAACTAATTATGTATATATAACTTACATATGAAAGACATTAATGTTTTTACATTTAGATTAAGGGGCCTCTGTGACCGTGTGGTCGAACTATTATATCACAAGCTGGCACATGACAGATGCTTTCAACTCAAATTTCAATTAACTAAGATTGTTAGTTTTCTGACTGAAAGATGGTTCTCTCCACCTTCGTCCACAAATAAAAACTGACCGCCAAAAACTAGCACAATAGTGAAGTTTTAAACACCAATCAATAAACTAAAATTAACATTTTAATGTTAAAAGAACATTTATAAAGCAGATTATGATTTTTTTTCTAAAGAAAACATTTTAGTCATCCAACACAATTGTGTTGTTACTGTTGTAGATGTTGTAGAATTTTTATGATTTAAACATTACATGTACACAATTGTAGAATTTGGAGTGGACCAGTTGAGGGAGGATTCTCCAGACACTTACTGGCAGTCAGACGGTCCTCAGCCACAACTAGTTAACATACACATGATACAATTCATCTAACCTGATATTGTTTTGTAGTATTTTTAGGGTTTAACATTATATATACACTTTTGTAGGATTTGGAGTTGATCAGTTGAGGGAGGATTCTCCAGACACTTACTGGCAGTCAGACGGTCCTCAGCCACACCTAGTTAACATACAATTCAGAAAGAAAACTACCATTCATGATATATGTATCTACACAGATTACAAAGCTGATGAAAGCTATACCCCAAACAGGTAAAAAAAGTCTCACAGCAATGCCATGAAAATTATGAGCGTGCATTTGACAAAACAAATATGTATGTTTACCTGCTGGAAAAACACACTGTTTGGTTGGTTGTTACAATTTGATTACTGTAGATTCAGGAATTATTGCGTGCATTAATTATTGCGATTCTATCATTTAAGACTGAAATGCAATTTTGATTTTTAGGATTTTGAGAAAAGTCCTGTTTAAGGAAGCTGGCTTGTCATATTTTGGAATCTTGGTCAGATTTTCGGAATCCTCTGGTTTTATCCATTGGAATGCATTAAAAAAAATTGCCCGGTGACCCCCATTTTTATACGACCGCAAAATTTGAAAAATTTTTCGTCGTATATTGCTATCACGTTGGCGTCGGCGTCGTCGTCCGTCGTCCGAATACTTTTAGTTTTCGCACTCTAACTTTAGTAAAAGTGAATGGAAATCTAGGAAATTTTAACACAAGGTTTATGACCACAAAAGGAAGGTTGGTATTGATTTTGGGAGTTTTGATCCCAACATTTTAGGAATTAGGGGCCAAAAAGGGCCCAAATAAGCATTTTCTTGGTTTTCGCACTATAACTTTAGTTTAAGTTAATAGAAATCTATGAAATTTTGACACAAGGTTTATGACCACAAAAGAACGGTTGGGATTGATTTTGGGAGTTTAGATTTCAACAGTTTAGGAATTAGGGGCCAAAAAAGGGCCCAAATAAGCATTATTCTTGGTTTTCGCACAATAACTTTAGTTTAAGTAAATAGAAATCAATGAAATTTAAACACAATGTTAATGACTACAAAAGGAAGGTTGGTATTGATTTTGGGAGTTAAGGTCCCAACAGTTTAGGAATTAGGGCCAAAAAGGGACCCAAATAAGCATTTTTCTTGGTTTTCGCACCATAACGTTAGTATAAGTAAATAGAAATCTATGAAATTTAAACACAAGGTTTATGACCATAAAAGGAAGGTTGGTATTGATTTTGGGAGTTTTGGTCCCAACAGAATAAGGGGCCCAAAGGGTCCAAAATTAAACTTTGTTTGATTTCATCAAAATTGAATAATTGGGGTTCTTTGATATGCTGAATCTAACTGTCATGACTGTGTATGTAGATTCTTAACTTTTGGTCCCGTTTTCAAATTGGTCTACATTAAGGTCCAAAGGGTCCAAAATTAAACTTAGTTTGATTTTGACAAAAAATGAATCAGGTAGGTTCTTTGATATGCTGAATCTAAAAATGTACTTAGATTCTTGATTATTGGCCCAGTTTTCAAGTTGGTCCAAATCGGGGTCCAAAATTAAACTTTGTTTGATTTCATCAAAAATTTAATAAATGGGGTTCTTTGATATACCAAATCTAACTGTGTATGTAGATTCTTCATTTTTGGTCCTGTTTTCAAATTGGTCTACACTAAAGTCCAAAGGGTCCAAAATTAAACTTAGTCTGATTTCAACAAAAATTGAAATCTTGGGGTTCTTTGATATGCTGAATCCAAAAATGTACTTAGATTTTTTATTATGGGCCCAGTTTTCAAGTTGGTCCAAATCAGGATCTAAAATTATTATATTAAGTTTTGTGCAATAGCAAGTCTTTTCAATTGCACAGTATTGCGCAATGGCAAGAAATATCTAATTGCACAATATTGTGAAATAGCAAATTTTTTTTTAATTAGAGTTATCTTTCTTTGTCCAGAATAGTAAGCAAGAAATATCTAATTGCAAAATATTGTGCAATAGCAAGATTTTTTTTTAATTGGAGTTATCTTTCTTTGTCCAGAATCAACTTAAATCTTTGTTATATACAATATGCAATGTATATTCACTTTTTACTACCAACTGATAAATTAAAATAATCTTTACCATTCAGTGATAACAAGTAGTTTTTTTACATCTTAATATTTTATGATGTATTTAAATGAGTAGTTATTGTTGCAAACTCCATTAGAAATTTTAATTGAGATTAGTTTTGGAATAAGGGAAAGGGGGATGTGATTAAAAAAATTGGGATCAATTTTTCTCATTTGAAATTTCATAAATAAAAAAGAAAATTTCTTCAAACATTTTTTTGAGAGGATTAATATTCAACAGCATAGTGAATTGCTCTAAGAGAAAACAAAAATTTTAAGTTCATTAGAACACATTCATTCTGTGTCAGAAACCTATGCTGTGTCAACTATTTAATCACAATCCAAATTTAGAGCTGAATCCAGCTTGAATGTTGTGTCCATACTTGCCCCAACCGTTCAGGGTTCAACCTCTGCGGTCGTATAAAGCTACGCCCTGCGGAGCATCTGGTTCTTTTTATAATTATACCCCCGCTTTCAAAAAAGGGGGGTATACTGTTTTACCTCTGTTTGTCAGTCCGTCCGTCAGTCAGTCTGTCCCATGAATATTTTTCGTAGCATTTTTCTCAGGAACTACAATACAAGGATTTCTGAAATTTGGTGTCAGGGTTTATCTAAGTCAGCTATACCGTGTGATGTGTTTTCAGATTGATCACTTGACAACTTCCTGTTTACCAAACACTTGTATGATTTTACACATGATAGCCAAGTTGAAAATTTTCGTCACATTTTTCTCAGGAACTACAATACAAGGATTTCTGAAATTTGGTTTCAGGATTTATATAAGTCAGCTATACCGTGTGATGCGTTTTCAGATTCATCACTCGACAACTTCCTGTTTTAATACCGAACACTTGCATATTTTTACACTATTAATATTATCCACTTGCGGCAGGGGTATCATCAGTGAGCAGTAGCTCGCAGTTTCACTTGTTCTTTTACATGTATACTTTTAAGCTGTCTGCCCCTTTAAGTCATATATATAAAATATTTCAAAATGTGAGTTTAAATTATTGCGTTCACAACTTACTCGCATTTTTCTCAATAATAAAAACCTGGCAATAATTTCTGAATTGAAGTAATCTTTTTTTCCATTTGATCAGCAATCCCAGAAATCATGAAAATTGCCTTATCTCATTCTGGAATGCAAAGTATTTCATTTATCTTTATTTCTGAATAGGCCCAGTTTGTTGACTTGTTTTTGTCAACCAGATAATGCCTTTACCTGTATTTACACAATACTTATTGAATTTTTCGGCAGTCAGCTAGTAGGGGGGATAGGATGATTGCTGTCACCATGGTCACAATAATATTATGATATGCTCAATTTTCTGTATAAAAAGTTACAGTTGACTCTAAAAATATGGTTCTGTCATGTTTGTCATGGTACAGTATACACACATGTTTTTATTATGGTTTATATTCTGGTTATTCAAACATGTCTAAATCAATAAAATTTAATTATATAAAACCAGCCTTGTTATTTAAAATTAGAGATCTGTATGTAGTTGTTAATGAAATTGAGAATAAAAATGTATTTCAAAAAATCATCAACCCTTCCAACATGTCCATAGAGCAGATAAAAGCCAACAGCCACTAATGGATTTCAATGAAGTGTGAAAATTCAGCACCCAGCGGTGGGTTTCAGCTGGCCCCTCAACTTGAAAAATGTTTACTAGTTCATTGAAAATGGACATCATGCTTAACTCCAAAATATGAATATGTAAAAAAAAAATAAAAAAAAAAAAAATAAAAAAAAAATTTAATAAAAGACTTATAAAGGCCAAAGCCTCCTTACTTGGGACAAGCTCAATGTGGCAGGGTTATAACATGCTTTGTGAAATATCAACCCTCCATCATACCCTAGCCAATGTAGTATAAACAAACACATAATATACACACAGTAAAACTCAGTTTAAATGAAGTCTGAGTCTGATGTCAGAATATATATATGTAACAAAAGAAATTAAGCAAAATGACAATGGTACATAAATTAACAAAGACTACTAGCATTGATTGACATTCTAGCTCCAGACCTCATTCAAACTGATTGAAAAAATGATGTCTTCATCATATGAAAATCAAGCACAATCCCCCTGTTAGGGTTAAGAATCATACCATATCATAAAATATAGGAGAAGAATATAACCCATAGTGTATGTTTATATGATTAACATGTTTAACTTCGCCACGTTTTTGCCTCTATCCCAAGTCGGGAGCCTCTGGCATTTGTTGGTCTTGCATTTTTTTTAATTTTAGTTTCTTGTGTACAATTTGGAGTTTAGCATGGAGTTCATTAACACTGAACTAGTGTACATATTTGTTTAGGGGCCAGCTGAAGAACGCCTCTGGGTGCGGATATTTCTCGCTGCATTGAAGACCTGTTGGTGACCTTCTGCTGTTGTCTGGTTGTTGTCTCTTTGACACATTCCCCATTTCTATTCTCAATGTTATTATAATATATTTTAACAAAGAAGATAATCTGGTCAATCAGGAAACTACCCCGAATAATTCAGTTGTTATATTCTGCTGATCTACGATTACTACATTAACCTCGCAAGTAGTAGAGATCGATTACAGGGAGGGACTAAATTATTCCAGTTATCAGAAAACCTACATGACAACTAAGTAACTACTGTTTAACAGGGGTAGGGGGAGCAGGACCTGTTTTAGGGACGTCGGGATCTGGTGTTTTTAAGCTCGGGATTTCGGGATTAATCCTTTTTGGATCCAGGAATTCTTTTTTAGAATTGGGTGATATCAGGATTTAAATTTCTTTAAATTCGGGACCTCTGGATTTCTTGTTGTTAAGCCCAGGATTTCCGGATCAGGACCCCTCCAACCCCCCTCTGTTAACCTGTCAAAATTTATCCCAACACCTAGCTCATTATATATTTACAGTTTATCATTTTCTCCCATGCCTTTTAAAAGTTATTAATATCCTTTGTACACAGATCACACTCGTGTACTTTACTAATAACAATTAAATTTTTCTTCACGACCTTGACTTCCTATGAGGGAGGGTCTAGTATGGTTGGTATAATCAACTTTAAAAGATAAATTATATTCTTCAAGAAAAACTATTAATATACATGATATAAGGTATATTATACTTATTATTCCCGATCCTGCAAAATAAAAAAAGAATAAGTTCAAATAGAAGTAAAAATTGTGTTTAAATGATTTTATTATACATATAATGTACAAAACTAAAATTAACACATGTATTTTGATAGATACTTGAACGCACTTGTCAAAGGAGTCACTGGGATGATATGAATTTTCAACAAACCAGTTACAGTCTGTTTTCTTTTTCAAGAAGTTTCACTGTATGGATAAAATGTAGATTATTTTTAAAACTAACAAGTAATTTTTCAACTCTCTGTGCAAACATTGCAGAAATCGTATAAAACAGCTGCTTATGGTGTATAAAATTCAAATTCCAATTAAATTGGTTAATTATGTTAATATTTAGTTCATTTTTTTCAGAATCTCAATTAGGGCTGGTACCCATTTTAATGACCTGGTTGAGGTTGAACAGATAGAGATGTCGGAACCAGTTGGATGGGTGTGTGTACCAATGAAAGATGTCAATGAAAAGCCAATAAGGACATTTATGATTCAAATAGCTATTTTATCAAACCACCAGAATGGACGAGATACTCATTTACGGAGAATAAAAGTACGTGCTCCTGTACAAGACATTTCATCAGCAAAAATCCCTAAATTCACAAGTCCTGAACTTTTGCAGTATGCTTTTATTAGATAGCATTTGTAAGATAAGATCATTATAACTTTTCATTTTCAAGTTATGAAAAAGAAGATACAATGAAATAATCTGCAGTTACCATTGTCATTCTGTACATAAATTTATAATAATATCTGATTTGAATACATTCGAGTCAATATAATCAAGGACTGTCTACTTTTGATCAACAGGGTGCTTAACCAATCATATAAACCAGAATTATCACCCAATTCTGAGTTGTCTGCTTTACTTTGTCTTGCCTTAGAGATGTTAAAGAGGAAAGACTTAGGTGTGTCGTTTCCAGTAAAAACATACAGGTAACAATTTTACTGCACCAAACATGCATTTCAACAATTTTAATGAAAGTCTCTTCAGCTATGCGTGAAGCCAAAATATATGAAAATCCAAAGATTATTAAAAGGATGAAGACCAAAAACCAAAAAGGAAAATTATAGCCAAAGCCAGAAAAGGAATCAGAGCTTTGCATGAGAAAGATACTTTCCTTAATTTTAAATAATTTCAAAAATTTTCTAACAGCAAATTTTAATAACACAAAATTTGTTTTTTTAGGCCAGTACCAAAGTACTGGCTACTGTGGTGGCCATACCCCCAGGGACTAGCAGTCCATCAACAGAGGCATCGACCCAGTGGTAGTAATAACAATAGTGTTTTCAGAGGTGACAGTTAAGTAAAGGCAGCATTGTCGTCAGTGGTTTGCTCAAGTTTGTAATTTGGTCAACCTAAAGGGGATTAGTATTTATTTAAAAGTCAACAAATTTTTAGATCCAGTTTTAGTAGTTCGTACTTAGATACTTTTTAGCCTTTCCCCTTCAGTAATGATCTATTGAATTAGATGAGAATTTCAAGATGATTTCAGAATACACTTATAAGCACAAAATGTAAACAAGAAATTGATTAAAGGACATAATGAACCACAATGCATTTGGTATATGGGTTCCTTGCAACATGTACACATGGTACATATCTGTAAGGTAGGGTTCACCTGACCTCGACCTCATTCAAAGCTTAAGTTATGTAGTCTAGTCTGTTTCTTGGATACTATAAGCAATAGGTCAACTATATTTCTTGTATGATTCTAAGGTGTACATGTCCGGCTGGCAGGTTTAAACTTACTATGCCCCATGTTCCTGGTTCATTGGACAATGTGTAGTTTTTGTGGTTTTATATTATTGTAAGGTGTACTAATCCATCTGATCTCGACCTCATTTTCATGGTTTATTGGTCTATAATAAGTTTTTCGTAATTTTGTCATTTTATAAGACACTAAAGGCAATAGGTGAGATATATTTGGTGTATGAAATGATTGTGAGGTGTAAATAAACTCATCAGGATTAAATATTGTATATGCCCCAGACACACGTTTCGTCTACAAAAGACTCATCAGTGACGCTCCAATCCACTGTGTAATGTGTAATTATTTTAATTGATCATTTTTGCAATGTAATGTGTAATTTAATTAATTACATTCCAATGTAATTGACCCCAAGTCTGCTCAGAAGTGTACATCCTTAATGTAGACACGTTTAGTCTCCTAACCCAGAAACAGACACGAATGGTAAGGTTCGCTGATTATTATCATTACAAACATGTATGGCCAATAACAAATGCTAAACGATATTCGCTCATCGTTCATTAATATTCTAGTTATTTTTTGATACCTCCAATTTTTCATCAAAACAAATGCTAATATACTGTATAGGTAACTTGTTTTGTGATTTCTCAAACATTTGTTTTACAGTTAAACATTTATTTCATGCTATCTATTCATATATGAGATGATTATTGTATTAAATATGATCTCAGATGTGCTCGAAATTAAAGGAAATATTCATAAGAAAAATGAGATATCTGACCTTTGCATGCATACAAATGAGCATAATAGTTGGATAGCAGTGGCAATGACCAGAAGGTTACATTTCGTCGTATATGATTTCGAATTTTATTGGACATTATTGTCTGAAAAATTATACAAAAATACAACGAAAACGATATCTTATGATTGATCATTCCAATTTCACAATGCACTCGTTTGGATATTAGATTTTCATGTTTAAATAATTCAGGTAATAGTCGTAAAAAAATGTTCAGAAAGTTAAAAAAAAACAACCTCAATATACACAAGATGTGTAGCTAAGCATGTTAATTGTAACATTTCGTGTAGTTTGTTTAGTTGCTTCACAGTAAACAATCAAGACATGCATTTCGTTTAACATAACACTTTGTATAAAATCTCCATCCAGTTTCTGACATCTTAGGAATGACAGTGACGACACCTTGTCCGAATGAAAGCAGCTCACAACTGTAAAAAAACAAACCGGAAATTATTTCCGAAACAATGGCATTTTATGGGGGAAAAAAACCCCAATCAAACTTCGATTGAAACAAAAGAAAATAAACGATAAATAGACATTTATGTTTTAAGCTAGTCTGACCTTACTTTGAATTTTGAATGTATGCATGTTTTGCTTGTGTTCCAGTGATGTTTGTATAAAGTATGACCTAAGCTAAAAATGTATGTGTTTTAAGTAAGTGTGATTCGGTATGGAGTTTTCGATTTTGTTTTGTCGAAACCTTTTGACTTTTGTCAAACTTTTGGGAAACATGCAATTGTCAAAAATAATAGTGCATGAGCTTCCCATAAAGCCATAATGGCATACGTTACAGTTTCAGTGGAGTTAATGACGTTGCTCACGTAAAATCCTATTTTACGCGACAAAACTGAAACATATTTGGAAAAGACGGCTGTTTGTTTGACTTTCTTGAAAAAGAGTTCTTTTAAATGAATTTTGACTTAATACTGTATGAATATTATTTGTGTCAATTTTTACGAAGAAGTCACCAATGATTTTTCAAATTATAGATAAATACACCACAAAAGGAAGAAGATCTTTAACAAAAATACACAAGTGTTAATCTTTTTAAGAAAAAAACATGTAAACCAACGACCCACATTATCTCTAAATTGAGTACTTGAAAGTATATTTTTATTATATATGTTCCGCTCCATAGGAGTATTTGGACCATACGTATACTCATATGGTCTGACCGTACGCGTATGATCGGACCATATGAGTTTATACTCGTATGGTTATAAACGGCCCTGACCATATGAGTATTTTGACCATATAGGTTTTTCAAATATGCACTACAAACGTTTCAATAATACAATAAACTTTATCTAAAAAAACAATGATGGTTAAATGACAATGTATTAATTTAAAAGCTACGATAAAATTAAATATTGATGCCAAATTAATTTGCTTCGCTTATTACATTCTTGCATGTAGGCTTATGGTGACATTTACTTCCACACGGTAACATAACTTTTTTCGCATTTGCACGTCATGGTTGTGCACTATCCTTTTCAGTTACACCTTTTGTTTGAAAGTGAAAAAATAGCATTCTTTGCAGCAGCGTGCAGTGATGCCGAGGTTTTGGGTTATTCTGATGTGTCTACGGTGGTTATGAAGATCTAGATTTCAAATATCGTAATTTAACTACAGTACATCATATTAAAAAAAACAACTTGAATAAAATATATTCCTTGCCAGTGACTTCTTTTGCAACAGTTTAATGAGAAATTTTTGGAAGTAATCTTTTCAAGTCAACATATTGTTATTCACTCGTAATAAAAATTCGGTAGTGGACATCGGTATAAAATGTGTTAATTATAGTTTTGACTAATAGGTAGTAAAATTAACTATGTGTAACATCTTATTTTTATTTAGCTTATCTTTTTATTATAATATGATAATAAAAAGACCTATATGATAGCGTATTTTTAAGGAACGGTCATACCATATGAAGAGTTTAGAAGAATTCAAAGTAAACTGTAACGGAGTGTTAACTACCCCGACCATATGAGTATATGCCCATATGGTCATGACCATACGCGTATGGTCCAAATACTCATATGGTCCGGAACACATATATTTGAATTGACTAGTTGAACAAAAGCTTGTGTATATATTTTTGTAAACAAATCACCTTGGGACCTTACTCATTTTATGTGCTCTTCGTCAGCTTTCATTGCTTTTTTAATGGTTTAGATTCATGAACGTAGATTTTGAACAAATATTTCAAACAGACTTATATTAGTCTTAACTTATTTTAGTTCTGTAGGTTTTAAATAGGAGTATTTAGCTTACTGTAAAAATGGTATACACATCGATTAAAAATTTGAAACAGAATAAGCAGATCAACATCATAGAATGAGGATATTTCGACTTTTTCCTAAACCTATGACTTGGAAATATATATCTAAACCACATAACTGTTTGTTTTGTTCACACATCGTTTTCACTATAATGGAATTTTATAGAACTGACATGCAAGTGAGATGTTTCGCTAGCTATAAAACCAAGTCAGAAATATGACAGTTGATATCCATTCGAATGATATGTTTGCCATTTGCTTAGAGACTTTCCGTTTATTATACTACTCGGTATATTTGTTATTTCATTTTTTACCTGTTTTCACTGTAGTTGAACCCCATACATTCTTCATCTGCCTTACATGTTATTGCACATATCGTTATGGATAGCTGCATCACTGGTTTATAAATATTAAGATCAGCCCTCTCGTCAGATGAACCGCACTTGACAAAATGGTTAGACGTATTGCCATAAACTAGCAGAAGAAATAGAAATATAAAGTTTAAATGTTGTTCAATATTCAAAAAGAAACAGTCTTAATGTGTTGTTTAACTGAAATAATTAACTTGGTCCGATACTTTTAAGTTTTCATCATTTCCTTAAACAAAATCCCAAAAATGTAATCTTAAGTTAAAAAAATGAATGAATACTAGTATTGATAAATTATTCTTTGCTTAACAATGGCATACATATATAAATTAGATCGAAATGATGATAATATGTTACCATGTAGCTTCAATTTACATTGTGTGTGTGTGTTATCAATTCTATTTATGGAGACAATGAAGCCGATACGGATGGAATTAGGAATGGTTACGCATAGGATACAAAAGAAGAGCTCTTAAAGTTTCCTTTTTAAGAATTAGGTCAAAATAAAGTTTTTGAAAATTTCTGTTTTGAAATATTAATATTTATTGCATTTTGTACATTTCATGCACAATTACCTGTAGATTGAATTATCCAGTCGCCGTTAGAATTATAACTGTTTAAAACGCCAATACCTTTCACCTCAAACGGATTTGGATCTGTCCATTCACCAATGAGATCATCACCAATTACAGTTCCTCGTCCATGTTTGACAACTCCTCCATCCCAACTCACCCAGAAATCTCTGAATTCCCAACTTTTTAGAGTATGACGATCGATAACAGTATTCCATGACGTTGAAAATGTTGGGGTTAATAAGTTATCATTGCGCCGTATCAGCTGTGTTTTGGTATTTGTATGTGCACCAAAATTAACATCATAGAATGGCATTGTGCTATCCATAGTGTTTGAGCTTGATAAATATATATTTGCATCTCTGCTTGCCTTTACTTTAAATGTGAAAGAAGTGATTTTTGAACCCTCGATGCCATATTTATCTAAATGCACAGCATGATCCAATATATCAGGTGTTGATCCTGACGTCATCTGTTGTCCATTATCGGTTGCAGAAAATTTGAATTCTACAACCAAACCTACAATTATTTAATATTTATAATGTTATTAAAGCAACTACAAGAGAAAAGTGTTTTTACTGTTATATATAGCATTAAAGGTACCAATTTTTCAATTAAATGGTTTATATATAAAAAAGAAGATGTTATTTTTCTGTTACTTTTCAAGTGTTTCCATGAACATGATGAATACAAAAAGATATTAAGAAATTAATTTCACATCGGGAGAAGTTCATCAAACTGTCAAAATCAAACAAAAGACTACCAACGGAACGAAATGTAGTATTGCTGACTTAATGGAACAGGTATTTTTCGAAGAAAATGGTCTGTTAAACGTGTTTTTAGCATGCTAGACGTCCCAATAACTTTTCTTTTCTACCTTACCTAGATATTCAAAACGTTGCGAAACAATAAGAAACAAGTTTACAGCCATGCAGCTTAACATCCCACTAGCTTAAGGGTAACACAATAGCTTAGGTAGTGGGTAACAATCTAACTATGGTTACACACATTAGTAACAAAATATCACTGCCTATCAATCATTATACGAATACAATTTTGTTTGCTGTATTATGGCCATGGTTAGATAACTATATAAATGTAAACATGTTACTACCATGGATAGTCCACAGTCTTAAGTTAAGGTATTTAAAAAAAGGATCATATCAGAAGTATCATCTATTTTTTAGCTAATCGAACTTTTGTATCTGAGCGTCACTAGTAAGTCTTATGTGGACGAAACGCACTTCTGGCGTATTAAATTGTCAACCTGGTGCCTTTTGTTAGCTATTATTCGTGTGTTTTTTTGGTCCAATATGTTCTATTTATTTGTATTATAGTCCTGTATTAATGTTATGTTGTCATTTTAATGTTATATTTAACATTGCCATTAAAGCGGGAGGTTTGAGATGCCACTAAACCAGGTTCAACCAACCATATTTTTCCTTTAGAAAATGTCCTCTACCATGGCCAAGTCAGGAATATGGCCATTGTTATATTATAGTTCGTTTCTGGGTGTGTTACATTTTAACGTTGTGTTTCTGGTGTGCCGTTTGTTTCCTTGCCACTTATATGACATGCACGGTGAATCTGAATAACTATTATTCAATTCGTTCGATCATGGCACTATCTGATTTAGTCCATTACAATGCAAGCTACATGCTACTTGATGATAAAATGATATTGATAACATTGAAAAAGAAACTCTGGGAAAAGATAGATCGATCACATTGTGTATATATCAGATATGATCTGTTTTGTTTCACATCTAGTTTTTACTCTAGGAACCTAGAAGTTTATCTCTACTCAAGAGTTTTAATATCCCTTTGGTAACTACCTACTCATTTTGAGCAATGAATTAATTATGGAAAACTAAATGTCTAAATAAATAACATAAGTATGGTGGGGGCCACTTTTTAAAGTATCATGTGTGGACTGTCTCCTGGTAGCAACAACATATCATATTAAAGTCTTAAGAAGGTTTCACGTCTTTTCAAATGTCATGAGATAGAAAACGAGCCTCACAATTCATTTTTCTTTATTGAGAGTTTAATAAAAGGATTTACAGAGGAATTTTTCTGTCATTTATATCATATCGGGATTTGTGTCACGTCTGTTTAAAACATCAAACCATTTTTTTTTCGAGTGTCACTGTTGAGTCTTTTGTAGACAAAATCGCGCGTCTGGTTTGAACAATTTATTTTGTTATCTATGTTGATATTTTGTTTAACTTTTGATGTAATGCAATATGCCTTAAATAAAGAAAAGAATATGAAAGTACATAACAGATTTGGAAACAAAATATGACATGGAAACTAATTTCTATAACTGTATACCGTGAAGATACTTTTATTCGTCGGTATCGTTTTTCGTGCATTTTCAAAATTTCCTTAGTTCGTTGGTTTTTGAATTCATGGATATAATTAGAGCTTTCTAGTTTTAAATGGATTTTTTTAATTTCTTAGGGAATTTAAATTTTGAACCCAATTACGAAAACTACAAGAAGTACTACCCAACGAACAAAAGTATTTTCACAGTAATATAAAATATTCATAGAAAAGGTCAGGTAAATTGTTTTACCGCATGATACTGTCACACATTGTTAAATTTCCAATTAAAATACTATTGATTAAAGTTTTCATTTGTCTACAAATGAAACAATTACGATAATTGTCAAATTTTCATCGTATTAATAATTCAGTAAAATATGATTACAAGAGTGTTAGAGTGTTGATTTTGTTAGATGCAATGTGTACATAAAATGCATCGTAAAATAAACTTTAACGACACTGTTAAATAAAATAATCCGAAAACAGCTAGTGTTCAGCAAACAGTCGTTAACAATAGTTTCATGTCTATATTATCTTTAGGATCTATCTCCTAAATACCTGAATTATGCTTTTAATTTCAAATGAAATATTAAGTACTAAAGGAAATCGTATTTCCTATGCGGGTCTGTTCATTAAGTTAAACATTTCAATACTTTTATCTGATATTGATTTTCAATTCGATATAATGACAAATTTCTCATGTTCTCTCAAATGCTGTCTCTCAGGCATCAAATGTCCAACTAAAGATCCTTAAGGAATAATTAACATGGGTAGGCATCATATTTGTCCATATGTTTCACTGAGCGTTAGCGAGATATAAAATATGGTCAAATGTAATGCTTACCAGTGTTAGAAATACCATAGAGAATGACACGAATGAATTTTTCGATTCTATTGGAGAGACGTAGTATTTTTTATGAATCGAAGCGTACGAAAATACCTAAAACTGTTTGGCTTTTCAAGTTTCATCTCCGAAGAGCATGTACATTTTAATTTCACATTTAGTAAGTTTAAAAAAAAAATACCTAATCGAAAGTTAGCTGGACCAAAAATATGAAAGAAAGTTCACTACTACCGTTGTTTTTTCCCGGATGTCTTCTAGCTATTTAATCGATTATCATACACACAGTATCAATTTCAAACGTACTCATGTCTTAACTTCTGATATTAATCTCCATAAGACGGAGCATAGTGTATCAGGATATACATCTTACCTTTTCTCTCGTCAGATATATATGCTATGTGTCGCGTGCAACTGAGATTGCTACACACTTTTTTTTATAATTTTTCTTTGTTTTCCGTATGTATAATAATTTTAAAAACTATTGTGCAAATGTTTACGCAATTTTACACATAACTTACAGAAAAGTTAGTTAATCCATCATAACATGTTAGTTCAGCATTTGATGTACAATTAGTCAGTGCCGAAATTAATCTATTTGTATTTATAACGTGGTATATTTAGTTGTATTTACTGCTAAAAATACATTATATGTGATAGAGAGTTGCCTTCTTTATCAATACATAAATTGTTCCAAAATATTATTGCGTATTTTCCTTGGAAACAAAATAAAATCTGAACCAATGTCAAACTTGTAAATATTAATATGAATTATTTACAAAAATGGTACAAGAATGTTTCATTGTCAACATTTTTCGAAACCAAAAGAATATTAAAAACTTTGAAAAATACGACACGAAATTAAATGATAAGAAAGACACCAATAAATGCAATTTAAACAATCATTAGACATTTGGAAATGGAACTTCGGTTTACAATTTCTTTGTCACTTGAGGTATTTTTCAATTTAGAATTTTCACCATGCATTAACTTATCATTTATGTTTTGGTTTTAAATCATCTTTATTAACTTTAAAATAATGTAGACAAATATCTTTTAAGATTTTTATTTTAAAAGACTGTTAAAAAACCCAACGAAAAACAAATAGGAACATACGTACAATTATATCTCATGACATTTTCTTAAAGATTGGGAAAATATTTTAGAACATTTTGAGCATTATGAAATTTAATCTAAAACAAATATGCGTTACGACAAAAGTAAAATCAGAAATATTTTACTTACCAGAAAATGTCTTCAAGTAAAAAAGCATATACAAAATACTGTTTTTGTAATACATGTCTATAGTACACTTCTAAAATGACATATGCATTAAACAGCTTCCACCAATTGTTTGTTTGATCCCGTAATTAGCATGATAGCACAATTCTGTTATGATATGAACTGTAATATTTGAAACATTGATCTGATAGGGAATAAGTTTATGTTTATCCTCAATACGTTTACAATATAAAGTTGGATAATAAGTATGATCAAAATTATACGTGTATTTCAAAAGTTTTAATTTCAATTCACTGGCTCTCCTGAGAATACGCTTATAGTGCGTGAAAAGGAACGAACACAAAATAAATTATTCATTGTTAGTCACTAGATTAGTTCAATGATCTTCTAGTATTGTAATCATTTTATCAAATATGAATGTATCTAAAGAAATACTAATTAAAAGTGTATAATATGTTCTTCAAACGCATTAACAAAACTAAACTACCGAAATTAAAGATAAATTCAAAATCAAATGTAAGACTTTATCAATATAACAAACGGAACGAAAGGAACACAGATGTCATAGACTTGGTAGAATCATTTTCAACACAAAATGGTGGACATGTCTGCACTATTAAACTTATGTTACTTTGTTGTGGAATAAGGATTGTTAAGTTCTTATTTTGAATTAGCTACCTTCGTACTACAATAAACCGTACATATTTCGATATCAATTTGTATATAATGAATGCAGTGTTTTGAATGTAATTATGTACATGGTATTGCGCTGTACATTTCCTACAAATAACAATGAAATCGAGTTTGGTAATTGGGAATGTGTCAAAGAGACAACAACCCGACCAAAGAATAGAAACTGTCATTATCAACTAAATAGTTAACGTATAAAGTGACATTTAAGTGTCAGAATTCAAATACCAAGTCAGGAATATGACAGTTGTTATCCATTCGTTTGATGTGTTTGGGCTTTTGATTTTGACATTAAATTCGGCACTTTTCTTTGTTAATTTTGCTCGGAGTTTAGTAGTTTTGTGATTTTAGACGAAATCATTGTCAGTTATGTACTAATATTAACTGGTAATCTTTGATGAACTTTTTTTCAAAGCCATACTGGTAGGTTTTACCAATCAAAAAGGATACAGATTTGTTTTAGTTGTTTGTTTTAAACAGGGATTAGGTGACGTTGAAATCATCATGTTTTTAAAAAGAATTTGAACTTTAGTTTTTGGTGGGGTTCGTGCTGCTTATTCTTTAGTTTTCTATGTTGAGTCATGTGTACTATTGTTTGTCTGCTTGTCTTTTTCATTTTCAGCCATGGCGTTGTCAGTTTATTTTCGGTTTACGAGTTTGACTGTCCCTATGGTATCTTTCGTCCCTCTTTTAAAAGTTATTTTACTTTAAAATTCAAGCTACAAGTGTTTATGCGGGAAAATCATGAACAATATCTTCTTGTATATGTATTTCTGTTTTGAACCTTTTTTAACGATTTTCCGTCATCTTATGATCTTATATAGTAATTTTACTACGATTACGCTTCCGATTTTCAAACTAAAAAGGCCGAAACATTTTAAAGTTGACATTGTTCATTTGTACACGATCAGAAGCCTAAAAACATGTACAATTCACCTATATGGGGACAAAATTGTTGATTCGACATAGGAATTGTCATATTGGCTTTTTAATTTAAGGGACATATATAATCCTTCTGTCTGCTGTCATCATAAGGCAAAATGACCGCTATGCAAATTAGCAAAGTACCCTAAATTTTTGCCATATGATAAGAAATGTATGGAATTAATATTAATTTTAAATGTGAATGAGCATTCATAATAATATTGCACCATCTGTGACAAAATGGTTGAAAACTTGAACATGTTGAAACAGAAATGTCTTATCGAATAGCTTACCTACTGGGATGCAAATGCCAAAGATGATGAAAAAAGAAAGAAACATACAACACAATTTGTATAGGATATACATTTGTAACCATATTTGAAGAAATAAAGTATATATATTAACTTTTATGTGTGTTTTGTAAATGAATAGATAAACAGGTCATATATTTCCCTTGAAAATGTCGTTTGTGCTAAATCTCCCCCTCAACTCTAATAGCGGAGAGAAGATCTCCCTCTTTGAAGGTTATAAAGGTTGGCAGGTATGTGTTTAAGTTGATGTATATATTATTGCAAAAGTAGTTGTTTCAACATTTTTTTGTCATACACATTTCTACTTGCACATTTGGTTACGTTTTCATGCGCCAATAATATAAACATGAGAAAAATCTATCTATTTGATAATTCTCTCTAAAATGAATAAAGCGACGGTTGTTCCTATTTGGACAGTCACATATAACTGTACTACAGAATTGTCTGAATATTTGATGAGTTCGAGCTGCTTAGTCTTCATCATTTTTAAAATCATTGTATGGACTGTTGTTTTTCTGTTATCCTCGCTAAAATATAAGTTTGATTTTGCTTTTCCCTTGATTACATATACTATTGTTCATATCTGCTGTACTGCCACTTATCTATATAGACTTTCCCGACAAAATGTGTAATACCACAGTCCCACTAGTCCACGATCGCACTACGATCTCTGAACAAAATGCAAGTTTTAATGATCGTAGTACGATCGTGTAGATCGTGTAGATCGTATTAATGTCGTATCACGGTCGTAGTGAGGTCTTCAAGATCGTGATGAGCGTGAAACATATTCAAAACAATCGTGGTGCGGTCGTGGCGAAATCAGGTCGTAGTAAAAGCGTAGTGAAAGCGCACTAAGATCGTAGTAAGATCGCAAATGTCGCTGTACCATCGTAGCGAGAGCGTAGCGAAATCGTGATTCTATTCGAAGAGACTGCGCTACTATCTCACAGCGACGTTATTACGACCTCACTACGACCATTCCGTTCTCACCGCGACCCAACTACGACTATACTACGCTGTACACGGCCATAGTACGATTATAGCACGCCCCTTCCGTCTTCATCATGTTCTTCTTACGACCTGACTACGTTCATACTACGACCATCATTCTCATTTTCATTTGTGGTGGGTTTTTTCTTTTCGAACTTCTTAGATATGTGGTGGGTTTTTTCTTTTCAAACTTCTTAGATATGTTGTGGGTTTTTTCTTTTCAAACTTCTTAGATATGTGGTTTTTTTTTAATCATTTATAATCATATAACCAAGAGGTTGAAACAATATGCATTTTATTCTTAAAGTAGAGAAAAATCACAAATTTATAAAATTGACAGCATGGTAAATTTGACATAAAAAGTATTAAAATATGATAAAACTTTCTAATATTAACCTACCTATATTTGTTTTAGATAAAATTATTCAGATTGGTCAACTTCATCTTTATTGAAAGTATGACAAAAAGTTTAATGGTGGAACTGTTATTTTTTCACGATTGTAGCCCAAAATTGGGCAAGTACTAGTAGTTTTCAAAGGTACCAGGATTATAATTTAGTACTCCAGACGTGCGTTTCGTCTACATAAGACTCATGAGTGACGCAAAAATTGATAAAATGGGAAATTCATCCAAATTGGGTACTTTCAAATGGTCGTAACAAACAAAGAAGTGCACCATCATATGAATTTTTTTCTCAAATAATTGTTTGCTTTACTGTCATATAAACCCATTAATCAGGTTAATAAAAAAAGTTTAATTCTAGAAATATTAAGCTCCTCAGAGGTATACATCCTTAAAGACATCATATAAAGTGCGGATCATGGAATGAAATAAAAAGGCCCGTTTTTGTTCTCTTGTATTAGAGAAACTTCTTTTTAAATATCCCACGTCCGAATAAAGGACAAAATAGGTCAGTAGATGATTAAAGTTGCTCTGATACTTTGTGTTGTATTTAGTCGTTACGAGTTTTAATAAGAGGGTCACTGGTGAGTCGTTTATTTACAAAACACGCGTTTAGAGTCACATATTGAAGCCTATAAAAAAGAAGATATGGTATGATTGTCAATGAGACAACTCTCCACAAGAGACAAAACTGACACAGAAAAGTATAAGAAAATAGAACATCAATCATGATAATGGAATAAGTAGACAGTTCTTTAACAAGCCAAAAAAAAAACTATGACTTTAAAAATATAAGGGCATACACTAGAGGCACGAGGACACATTCTACTGCATCCACACAGCAGGAGTAACAAACAGTGCGGTAAATTTTAAAAAGAAGATGTGGTATGATTGCCAATGAGACAACTCACCACAAGAGACCAAAATGACACATTAAAGTATAAGAAATAGATCACGAATCATAATAATGGATAAACTTGATAATGCTGAAACAAATAATGATAGATACTTTTCTTTCACAGTGAGTTTTGTAAGTTAACGTCATCCCAAATTTGGAAACGTCCACATTATGCAACACAATACAAAAAGTTAAGTACTACAAGACTCAGTGTACTTATTCATATTATTCTGAAAAAAAAAGCTTAAGTCATCAATCAGAGCTGATGTTCCACATTATTGTTGTACTTGGCAATAAATGTCAGGCATCAAATATGAGGGAAGTAGATATTACAGACAAACAATAGATAGATTATGTTTGCGAGATGTCATAATGTAAGAAGCTTATCAACTGCCGTGGCAAAGAATGCATGTGATGAGTATCTGTTAATTCTATATACTGTTAAATGGCATGTTTCTATAATGCTTGTTTCCAAATTCAATTCATTTATTTCATGTTTTATAAAATTGTTTCCGTGTATAGACAAAAAGATTAAGAAACAAATAATACACAACACTATTTCATTGAATATTAAAGTTGATACTTTCCTTTTAAAACCTCTTCTTCGAAATTAAGTTAATGTCGTAACACCATGATACACAATTCGTTTCATTCTTTGTTTTATATTATTGTTTCCGTGTAAAGACAAAAAGAATAAGAAACAAATAATACATAACACAATTTCATTGAATATTGAAGTTGATACTTTTCTTCTTAAACCTCTTCTTCTATGTTAAGTTTATTTCTTATCGCCATCCTGCATAGTTTGAATTGAATTAAAAATGCAACGTCTTTTATTATTCTCACAGAGAGAAAACGCATCGTTATTTATTTTTAACTTAATTGTTTGACTTTAAAATTTCCTTAAATGCAATCTATGAACCTGCTTTTACGAGTAAACGTTGTGCCAAAATAAAGTTTGAAGTGCTTTTTTCCCGCGACTATTATGCTCTTTTTGAACTATTTTACTTTACACCAAAATCTATGATAAACGGGACGATTTCAACTTCCCAATAATCAATTTCCCAATTCTCAGCAGTAACATATCCTCTGCCCCTCCGTATGGTGTTTACAAATCTCAATTGATACGTTATTCTCTTGCTTATTCAAACTATACGGACTATATATACAGGAGTGTGCTCCTTACGCAGAAACTGCTCCAACAAAGTTATGAGGAAGACAAATTAAAATTGACACTCCGTAAATTTTATGGACACCATCACGAATTGATTGATCAATACGATGTGTCTTTGACCAAACTAGCTAAGGACATTTTTACCACAGATTAGATTGTGGTTTGTCATTACGTCGTCTAATCTTTTAATTACCGAACGTGACTTATTCCTGATTGTGACTGTTTTGCTGATTGTGAATTCGCATTACTATAAGACGTTTTACGGTACTTTTCTATCCCAAATTCATGTATTTAGTTTGATGTAATATTTGTAATTCTCATCGCTTTTTGTCAAATGTGTTGTCTTCTTTTCTACTATATTCATGTGTTACGGTTAAGAAAATTAATCACCGCCTTCATTTATTAGATTTGATTTGGTTCAACGTAATTTGCACGATGTTTAATGCTTGCAGTTAGATTCAAGGCAGACCGGACATGGCTATATTATACGGTTAATTGCTACCTCAGTTTGCTATTAATAATAGGCGAGTGTAATATTTGAAAAAGACGTCTAGTTAAGGACTTTAATGCACCCACCTAACACACGGCTAATTTCTTTTTTAAATGAAAGAATAATGATTTAACTTTGATTTTTGCCCTGTCGTCACAAAATCGTACGGTGCAGTTTTTGTAAAATTGACGTTTATTTCAGAAATTAGTTGAAAATTATAAAATTACGACATGTTTTTCAAGCAAAAGAAATTAGTCGTATCTCTTCTTTTAGACAGAATAATTAAGTGAATTAGATTCTTAAAATAATGAAAAACAATATTTACAACTAAAACTCTGCATGCTTTTGCATTCCTTTTAAATATTTGACATTTTGTACGAAAATTTTCATAATCCTGACCTTTTCGGATCTAAAATTAAATTTTTTATTAAATGCTTTTGCACTCTATCCATTTTAGAACACACCAAATCAATCATCAGTTATCGTTTTTTTCATTCAAGATCAAGACTTTATCTCAACATTTCTTAAAATCACGAATTTCTGTAAGTTTATGATGTTGGGTAAAATCACTATAGTTTCCGGAATCCTTTAGGCAGCAACTATTTGATTTTCTGGGGGGGGGGGGGGGGGGGGGGGGGGGTCTATGGTTTTTTTTGGAAAAAAAAGTTTGTTTCCAGGTTTTGGTGAAAAAAATAATTTGTTTTGGACCCTGAGTAAAAAAAATTGTTTGTTTCACCCTCAGCTGCCACTATATGTAATGCTAAAATTGAAAGAAAAAAATTGTCTTCGGTTTGTTGCTAAAAAAATAGATTGTTCTTCGCCGAAGGCGAAAAAAAAAGTTTGCACAGAAAAAAAAAACATAGCCCCCCCCAGAAAATCAAATGGTTGCTGCCTTACCTATTTCGTTATCGTTTTTTTACTGAATATATTAGTCGATTTCCGTGTACTTAATAGTACTATTAAGTATGATTTTCTATCTTGAACTTCAGTGTAGCTTAAATAGATATAAAATCGTCCGAAATTAAGATCAAATCAAAGTAAAACATAGTTTTTGAGTTCTGTAGAATTCACCCATTTCTAAATAAGGAATCGTATCGGAAAATTGTAGAAAATCTTCCGAGTCGTGTCAAATTTTCACAGTCCAGTTCACAATGAAACCCTTCCTATGCTAAAGAGCAAAAACTATCTATTGATTGACACATATGCATAGTCTGTCATGTATTTACTACATAGAAACTATGTAGTTAAACACTTAAATGAAGATACAGTTGTATTGCCGCAGTGGGAAAACGAAAAGATGAAGTTTACAGAAGACTGGTCAATGAATATAATCAATTTAACTATTGTCAGTTTATTGTCTTAATTTTGTATGCCATAACCATTTAATGTAAATGTGTTTGTGCGAATAAAATATTGTCTATTGTCTATTGTCTATGAAAAAAATGAAAACATCCCATTTGAAAATACAAAATGTCATAAAAGTTGCTATGAATATTTCAAAAGTAAGCACAACCTATCATCTTCTGTTTTGTCTGTACAAAGACTTTGTACTACATGTACCAATTCTACCGACCAGTCTCTTCTCATATATCAACGAGGGCAATAGATCTACAACTCATTCTGATTTGTCTCTTTGTATATTTTGCAAATGTATAAAGCCTATAAGCAAGTTACACAACTTCATAAGGTATCCTCTGAGTAGCAAACTCAAGCTGTATTGAGTGTTAAAATACATATATCTCCTACAATATATCGAAAAAAGAAGATGTGGTATGATTGCCAATGAGACAACTATCCACAAAAGACCAAAATGACACAAACATTAGCAACTATAGGTCACCGTACGGCCTTCAACAATGAGCAAATCCCATACCGCATAGTCAGCTATAAAAGGCCCCGATAAGACAATGTAAAACAATTCAAACGAGAAAACTAACGGCCTTATTTATGTAAAAAAAAGAACGAAAAACAAATATGTAACACATAAACAAACGAAAACCACTGAATTACAGGCTCCTGACTTGGGACAGGCACATACATAAATAATGTGGCGGAGTTAAACATGTTAGCGGGATCCCAACCCTCCCCCTAACCTGGGACAGTAGTATAACAGTACAACATAAGAACGAACTATAAAAAGCAGTTGAAAAAGGCTTAACTCATCAGATGGACAAAAATACAAGTGGACGTAATGATCTGATTTACAAAATAACTCATGATAATTTTACTATTAAATCTTTATACCATCGAGCTTGCATCGCTAAATATTTGCTACAAAATTTGAAGTCAGAAAGTAAAGAGCTATTTTATTCTGAACATAAAACAGCTTTTACTAACATTTCGACGATTAAAGATGACGTGCCTGTACAAGGAAGTATTCTGGTTAACAACTTTAATTACTTGATCAGTTAACCGGGCTTAATTTATGCCCGAGGATCGCCGACGAGAAAACTAGATAACATATTATCAGCTTCAACAAATACTAAAAATACATGTATATGGTCAATTTATAGTTACAATGTACATTTATACAGCCTCAACAAGGCCAAGGTACATCCAATATTGTATACAGCAGCTCTATAATTTTGTCTTATTCTTTTTAACTCTTTTTCATTTAGATTTATCATTACAAATGCACCTTATTTATGGACACACCTTTGATAACTATTAACAAGTTTGACTGATCAACAGATTAGAAAAATTGAAAATGGGGCATACATTCTACATGGCATTATTTTTCTTCTGGGGGTCAAAATTTTATCCAAGACAATGTCGACCTAACTACAGAAACAATAAAAGTTCTCCGTATGACTTTGGTTGGTTAAAAGGCAACATCGGTCCGGTATGATGTTATCCAACTTTCTGCAAGATTTGATCTGTTCACGCAGGGGGAGGGTTGAGATTGCAAAAACATGTTTAACCCCGCCGCAATTTTGCGCCTGTCCCAAGTCAGGAGCCTCTGGCCTTTCTTATTTTTGTATGATTTTTTGTTTTAATTTCTTGAGTATATTTCGAAGCTTAGTATGACGTCCATTATCATTTCAAACTAGTACATTTTTGTTTAGGGGCCAGCTGAAGAACGCCTCCGGGTTTGAGAGTTTCTTGCTGCATTGATGACCCATTGGTGGTCTTGTCGGCCGTTGCCTGCTTTTTGAACGGGTTGGTGTCTCTTTGACAAATCCCTTATGTCCATTTCCAATTTTTAATTCAATCTGTATATAGTAGATCTTGTGTCCGCTTTGAGCAAAACCTCTGCTGTACTGGTATATGCCCATGCCAAGGAAGTTGTCTTTGTATGGATATTTTGACCGATATGAATGATTAGATTACAAGTTAAAATGAAGCTATAATATTCCGATATCGCAATATTCCGACACCTAAATGGTCCTACATCCCATTAGTCCGACGTTTCGATCATTTAGGTTATACGCTAACGGGATTTTAACATAAGAAAGCCAAATAAAAGGTTCAATATTAGGATAACCTTGTCCTCCGTTTGAAGCGGTGAAACAAGATATAAAAAAGTATTACGTAGTGCCAAAGTAGCCGAAGGTCATCACTAGCGTAATTTAAAAAAAGTACAAACTCCTTTGTCAAGTGTTGTTTGATTAATAAGATATCTCAAGATACACGGCGGCCGACTAAAGTAAAATCAAACACAGTTTGACGTACAATGAGAGGTCATTTTTTCCTTGTGATGTTTTATATTAAAATTGTCAATTTGTTGATATAAATATACTAGTAGCACTTTACTAATTTTAGTAATGTTAGTTAGTACTCTTATCATATCTGATTTAGTGATGTAAATGAAATTGCGGTATGATCCAGACTCAACATATTGCACTACAATAATAACAAAAAATCCGCCCTATGGTTGTCTGATCTTGAAGCGGTTCGTAGGCTTTCAAACTAACAGGAGACCATACGCTCCCTCAATTTTAATGTACAGCTCATCATGGGACTTTCTAAACAATTAAAAATACGTCATATGTTAAATTTCCCCTTGCTTCAAATATTTTGTTTCGGATTATTTATATCAAATTTGCAGATATATGTTTGTAAATACGTGCAATCAAATGATACGGAGGTATTATAAGATTTAGATAATACAAGGGCGGCTACAGATACATTTGTGTGACTTAATGGTTGATTTTCAAAGACTCCGAGAGAAAACGTTACGTAACATGCGTTACCGTTAAAATAAACCAAAATTAATGATAGAAATATATTTTCCCAACAGTAATACAGCATTCCTATAAAATTGTTTCATTTTTGCATTTGTTTTGACTCGATTTTTCTACTGGAAGTATCCGTAAATTGAAATTGCACCCATGACCTTTGACCTCGAGTTAAAAAAAAAAATGCACCATAATTTCTTTTGACGACCGGGATATTTAGAAAATACACATTCTTAGCTTTCCAGTGATATATAATTTAGCCGTGTGTTAGGTAGGTGCATTAAAAATGTAAATTTGGCTCTCATATCACTCGCCTAATAAGTATTGCAATGTTTATTGTTAATAAATGTTATTATATATCAATATTAAGTTCAAATATAATCTTAAATCAATCCTAGTTCTATCTTATTTTTGAGAAATAGTTTTCGTCATTCTAATGTGACGTCATTTGTTGTGTGCTGTTTTAGAATTTCAAATGTGACGTCAATGTGTGCCTTTTCACCACTTCGTATGTGATGTCACTTTTTTTTTAACTTTTTGCGTTGAGGCCTTGACTAAGTCGGGTGTGTCTAGTTTTTGTGTTGATTTATGTAATGTATCCGGGTTCGGTTTTCTGTAACTAGTTTTAAAATACTTCAGTTTTATCAGTTTTATCATGTATATCTTTTATATTCATTTGATAAAATTTACTGTTTGCAATAGCATAAATTGTTCTAATTATATTAATAAGGATGTTCTTACCCCAAGCAGATAACCCTAGCCGTATTTGGCACAACCTTTTTGAACTTTTGATCCTCGGTGCTGTACAACTTTGTACTTGTTTTGACTTTCGAACTTTTATATCTGGGCGTCACTGATAAATCTTGTGTGGACGAGGCGCGCTTTTGGCGTATTGAATTTAAAACCTAGTGCCTTTTGTTAGCTATTATTCATGTGTTTTTTTTGTCTAATATGTTCTATTTATTTGTATTGTAGTCCTGTAATGTTATTGTCATTTTAATGTTATATTTAACATTGCCATTAAAGAGGGAGGTTTGGCATGCAACAAAACCAGGTTCAACCCACCATTTTTTTCTTTAAAAAATGTCCTGTACCAAGTCAGGAATATGGCCATTGTTATATTATAGTTAGTTTCTGTGTGTGTTCCATTTTAACGTTGTGTTTGAATTCACATTACTATAAGACGTGTCACGGTACTTTTCTATCCCAAATTCATGTATTTGGTTTTGATGTTATATTTGTTATTCTCGTCAGATTTTGTCTAATGCTTAGTCCGTTTCTGTGTGTGTTATATTTTAATGTTGTGTCGTTGTTCTCCTCTTATATTCAATGCGTTTTCCTCAGTTTTAGTTTGTTACCCCGACTTTGTTTTTTGTCCATCGATTTACGAGTTTTGAATAGTGGTATACTACTGTTGCCTTTATTTAAATAACACTGTCGTTATGGGAGGGTTTCAGCGCTCATAATCATGTTGAACCACAAAATATGATCAGGCGCCAGTTTGGTATGAACCACAGCAGTAATTGTGTTTGTTAAATTAAGAAATAATTCTTTCATGCCATGCTCTATGCTCATTTTAACATGGGTAGGCATTATATTTGTAAACATTTAATACCTCGCTAACGCTCGGTATTAAATGTATACGCTAACGCTCGGTATTAAGGTATTAAATGTTTACAAATATAATGCCTACCCATGTTAAAATGAGCATAGAGCATGGCATGATAGAATTATTTCGATTCTAATAGAAATATTTTGAACTTTTGTACTTCGAAGCGGACCTATAGTAGACAACTAGAAATGTCGCCATTTTGATTTGATGAACAAAAACGTTATAGAAAATCAACAGTTTATCAATAAAAAAGAACAGAAACATTTAAACTTACTTTTAGAATGTTTTTATTTAATTTCGTAGCGAGCAACACCAACAAAAATGTCCATTTTGATCTCTTGCGTTGTTCAAAATACATCTGACGTTGTAATTTCAATTGTGACGTCAATCACGTGCAGCCCATGTTCTATTCGAATTAGAACATGGCTTTGTACCCAAAGCTAAAGAAGAACGTCATATTAGAATCTCCATTTTTTACCCACCAAAGATACCAGGCTTAATTTTGTACACCAAACGCGCATTTCGTCTGCACAAGACTCATCAGTGAAACTCGAATATCTTTTCTTTATTAAGAGAGAAGACAAAATCAAATATGATCTGTTTTTGTGTCTGTATGTGGTTTGTTCGCTGCCTCATTGCATACACCTTCTATCTCTTTTTGTTAATAGTTTCATCTTTGTAAGGCATATCACAACATACATTTAAGGGAATTCATTTTATTGTGAGTACTATCCAACGTGGCGCAAACTAATGGTACTGCAATCTTATATCGTTGTAAATATAATGAAATTTGATGCGACTGTCATACAAGTGAGAGGTTTAGCGCTATAAAACAAGGTTCAATCCACCATTTTCTATACTTGAAAATGCCTGTACCAAGTCAGGAATATGACAGATGACCATTCGTTTGATGTGTTTAATCATTTGATTTTGCCATTTGATTAGATACTTTACGTTTTGAATTTTCCTCGGAGTTCAGTAATTTTGTGATTTTCATTTTTATTGGCGTAAATCTCCAGCTTAGTTGAGATATGTTAATGCAGATAGGCAGTGTGAATGTTTCTGTTTAGAAAAGTAAAGTATACGTACAAGTAGACAATAAGAAAACTTTTTACTATACTGTCATGCTAAATCTAACCGTGTATTTAAATTTATGATTTTGGGCCAAGTTATCGAATTGTTTCACATTGAGGTCCAAAGGGCCCAAATTCAATATTTGTTTATTCCATCAAAAATTCTAGCTTGAATGTTGTGTACATACTTAACCCCAACTGTGTAGGGTGTGACTTCTGCATGCTGTAGTATCAAGCTGCGCATTACGGATTATTTGGTTTTGTTTGTATCAAGGATATTTTACATCACTTACCAATGCAACTTGATCAGTGCATACATCTTAGACATAAACCTTCGTCCCACTATATGATAGTCCCACACAACGTTTTAATGACTTTGTATAATGTTTATGTCACATGGCGTCACATCTTATACTGTAAAGAGCATGCAAGCAACAGTCGAGTCAATAAAATTTATTTTACCAAAAACACTTTCATTCAGATTATGTATATTGAAGCAGTTGAGGGCTCAACAGTCGAATGGGCAAGGGAAGATGAATCCCAGAAAAAAGTAGTAAAGATAAAGGTTTTCATACCAATGCGTTTATTGTTTTTTCACGACCAAATTGGTAGCTAGTTTGTACAGAAGATCCACACTACTGAGTTACACAAATGTGACCATGCAGTGTGACTCAAAATTTCAAGACAACACGCTTCTCAATGAGCATAAAAACTGCAATCATGGAGAGGGCCTGATCACTCACTGTTCCATTCAGTTTAAAAGCAGAAGTGGCCTGGCTTACCATATGAAGAAAGTAACAGGAGCTTTTAGTCACACCTGCCCGTTTTGTAGTAAAACATTTCTACAAAAACAGCACTTTGATTGCAATGTCAACAAGCCATATAAATATGGGAAATGCGAGAAGTCATGTTTGTACAAACATAATTTGAAACAACATGCACCAAGTTGTCAACAATGAAAACAACTATCAGTGTGATTTATGTCTACAATAAAAATTCTTCGCATCTTCAAAAATTTTACATCAGAAATAATTGCACATACAGTGATAATTTATGGCAGCTATAGTTAAAATGGATCGCTTTTAACAATTGATATTCTATAGTATGTTGGTTTTATAATACATATTTGAACTTTAACACTGTTATTTCACATTAAAAAGACATATCAAAATGAAAATATGTTAAAACTTAGTTTCAAATCAATTTTATTGGTATATTTGAAACGTAAACAATTACAGTTTTCCCATGATCCTTTATTCCACAATAGACATACTCGTATACGACAGTGAAAATGAAACCTGTGAAAATGAACTACCTGGATTCGCCCTTCATACACACTGTGTGTTTACGAATTACAAAACGCAGGCGGTTGCATAGTTTACAATGAAAATAAACCCAAATATCCAAGTTAGCAATAAAACACATGTCACTTGTCAACACTTTGTAAATGGGGTTTTATTACTTTAAAGTTTAGCCATTAAGCAAAATTTCTAGCAGAATATGAAATGTTACCCAATTGATGAGTAGATTAACAAACTATACGACCAAAGAAAAGACAATACAAACTGGTTCATGCAGGGAAATTACTTAAGCATCGGCCCCACCTTATTGGATAACGCGAACGGATGCCGAACGGAGAACTTTTTTTTCAATCTGTTCATGTCTATTAGACGTCTGTTGTGATCCGTTAAACGTCTGTCCATTTCCGTTTCATGTCCGTTCTGCGTCCGTGTTGTCCGTCGACATCCGTTCAGTCCGGCAGAATATTTTGAGCATGTTCAAAACTTTGAATGGACGTCAAACGAGTGAATTTTTTTTTGAACGCCATGACATGAACGGAAGGTAAAAGAATAAAATTGATACGTACCGAATGTAAAATAGATGTATATGCAAATTGAACAATTCCGCGTCAGAAAAAGCAAGTATTGATTTGTCAGATTTCTTAAGCGTCCTGAATATTTTTGGCTCGACTTCTGAATCATTTTCAGACAGAGTTGTTGGCATTTTTCTTTGACATTTGTTTTCTCCTTCTTTTTTCACCCCTACGATTTGGCGGCATTTACTGTTATTACCTACAACCAGTTACAGGATTTTTTTTAATTATTAAAGTTCCGTGTACTCGTCTATAGGATGTACGTTCAACATCAGTTCTGTCCGGTACGTTTCTTTTTCTCGATCGGATAACATTTTCTACTCAAAACTTTATTTTCAACCGTTCGGTGTCCGGTTGAGCTATCCAGTTTGGTGTGACAACAGCCTATTCATAATATGCATGTGATACTATGATGGTTTACTTTTATAGCTGGTTGTTGGGTGTGAGCCAAGGCTCCGTGTTGTAGGCCGTACATTGACCAATAATGGTTTACCTTTATAAATTGTTTTTGGATGGAGAGTTGTGTCATTGGCACTCATACCACATCTTCCTACATCTATGTATAAGAGGTACAACTATTTATGCTGTTATTTCAAATTTTGAGCAGAATGAGATCAACTGAATCGAAGTGCAAATTAATTTGTGTTCGATTTTAAGTTAAGTTGAGTTCAAGCTCGTATTCGAGTTTAGGTTCAATTTTAATTTTAACGTTATACTCCTACATGTAGTTCGAGAAAATTCAGAGTGATAGAGTTCGAGTGAGAAATCTAGATACAACGACGAAGTAGAGTTCGAGTTATAAATATGTCAGACAATAACGATAAAAAGAGGTTTTGTTGAAACATGTTTAGTATGAAAAATTATATATGAAAAGGTGAAGTAAGATAACAAACACAAACATCGTCAATATATCGCAACCACGGAAAAATTAGCATCGTAATTATTTGAGGTCAGCAAAAATGTTATTTGTATGACCCTTAAGTGTACCAAATGTGTCACCTCTGCGTGCATATAATTTTATAACAGTCACTGTACTGTACACACACAATGATTATGATATAGAACTACAAAACAACCCTTATCCCTTTTCTATATAAAAACAAAACGCGTTTACTAGTAGCAATAAATATTTGATCTAAGCAATTTACTAAGTCTATTTAACTTCAAGGGGAAAAAGGAGGTGTGGGTATGGTCGTTTATGCTTTTGTTCTGAGTCAGAAAGCGATCAATTGTATTTGAATTTAGACAATTGTATTTAGTTTTCGACGTGTTCAATCAAACTGTTTTTCTTCAAAATGTAGCTGACGTTACGAGCGATGTTCATACATGTAAGCGTAACACAACGTCGCGAATATTTCGTAACGTTCAAACCAAAACTTTGACTGAAACGGTGTGTTTAAGCAAGTGCGACATTCTTGTAAGATTCCGCAAAATCGATGGCGCTTTTTTTAAACTACATATTGAAAATTGATTTATTTTAGATTTTTGAAAAATTAAGAAAAATAACATTTTATAAAATAATAAAATTATACCATTATCAGAACACTGGTAAGCAAACAATACACGTAAATTTGAGTTGAGTTCGTTTTAATGTCAAAAAATGGCGGTGCGATAACCTTGTAAGCCTTTGAAAAATCGCTCATAAATTACCATATATCCTTTTTCAGGACATTTGTCTTTAAATTCATAAAATTAAGCAAATTAACATTGATGTAGTATATACAAATACTACCCTTATTCCATTTTAGATAAAAGATTTTTGATTCTCAAATCTGGAATCCCAATTTTTTTTCCCGTGGGACAGATTTGCCCTTGTTGTATGGAACGTTTTTTTTTCTATGACGTTATCATAACGTCATAAAAAATGCTAATGTAACGTGTACACAGGGTAAGCGTGTCTATTTCTATTTAGAATGTGTCCGTTACCAGTTTGATACTGGATCAAAAATTGTTCTATTTACAAAACATATAACAAATAATCTTTATTTATAAATTAACGCCAATGAACCAAAATATGTACAACTGCTCTTTGCAATCTTTAATAAACTATCTATAAACTATTCTACTCAAAATATATACACTAGTACAAATTTGTACTCTTACAAATTTGTCCTGGGTCAGGAACAAACTTGTCCTCCTGGTACAATAATGCACCCTACAAGTTTACACACTTGTCTTTGTTCCTCTGGTACAATTATGTACTTTACAAGGTGGTCACACAGACTAACACTTGTCCTATACGGTACAATACGGTTCCGCTTGTAAATGTACAAGTCCGTATTTATAACAGGCACCGACCTGTTCTTTATTACACTTAGTAATAATATATAATATATACGAGCGAGCGATCTCGAATATCAACGTACCGTGGTCTTAAGTCTACTAAGACTTCTAACAATCGACCCTGAGCTAGGAATCTCTCCAGCTTTTATACCCCAATGGTAGCCGTACCATTATTATAGGAGGGGTGTTCTTCCAAAGTGTCTCATTACTCGTACTGACAGTTTCCTTTGGAACACCCCTTCACGTTTGACCTGACCCAAAGTTTACCCGCGAAACATCTTACTCTTTTCTATGTTTTATTAAAGTATATATACAATGCATAAAATAAGGCTTCTACCGAACTGTAACCAATATAAACAATCTAGCCTTAGATACCAAATCATCACATAACCCACGCCTCAAAATCACATGCGTCCCGCATGTCTAAAACTAACTTTAAAACGGACAAAACATAGAAATACTATATACACATGTTAATTTAGTTAAATGTACAAAAACTATTTAACAATATAATCTGCCATCCAAGCTGGTTTTCGCCTTGTACGACGCCCTTCAACACTACTTTCCTCAGTTTCTTCAACAGGCAACGTTGACTCATGAACAGCAATGTCTTGTGAATAAGGAGTTTCTGTAGGGTCGTTTTCAGCTGTATCATTTTCAGTGTCTAATGGAACAAAAGTGTTATTATCTGATTCTGTCCTTAATGTCTGTTTGTTCTTTTTCTTAAGTCTGTCGACATGTATGACTTGTGGTTTCCCTCTGTATCCACAGTCAACTTTATATGTAAGGTCACCATATTTGTCGAGAATTTTGAAAGGACCTTTCCAGAAACTAGTCAATTTTGAAGACATCCCAGGTTTCTTTACTGGGAAATAGACGTATACCTCATCATCTTTTCTGAAATTTTGGTATGACAATTTGAGGTCGTGATAGTGTTTTTGTCTTCGCATTTGCCCTTTTATTTTACCTCTGACAAAACTGTGGGAGATTTCTAACTTTTCCTTAAGCTCCCAAGCCCACTTATGTGCAGGAATATCTTTAACTGATGGTGGTATTTCATACATGATGTCTAAAGGGGTTGATAGTTCCCTACCTAACATGAGACTATTTGGCGTTTGTCCAGTCGTCTCGTGCTCGGATGCCCTATATGCCATCATGACAAAAGGAATGTATTCATCCCAGTTTCTCTGGTTCTGTTCCACAAATGAACTTAACATTGTTGCAAGAGTCTTATTAAACCTTTCCACCATACCATCAGATTTTGGATGATATGGAGTGGTACGTGTTTTCTTAATGTTTAGAATACAACACATCTCTTGAAACAACAAGCTTTTAAATTGCCTGCCTTGATCTGAGTGTATCCAATGAGGAACACCAAATCTTACTATAACTTCTTCAACTATTATCTTAGCCACAGTTTTGGCTTCCATATTTGGCATGGCAAAAGACTCCGTCCACTTTGTGTAGTAGTCAGAAACTACCAAGATATATTTATTACCACTCTCTGTTTCTGGCAACTCACCAAGGATATCTGTAGCTATCCTTTCCATTGGCCCATTAGCTTCAACTAAAGCCATTGGAGCTCTTTTGGACTTTTGTGGACTTTTTCGCTTTGCACATTTGTCACATCCGTTTATGTAAGTCCTGACGTCGTTTTGTAATCCAGGCCAATAATAAGATTGTCTAATTTTTGCCAAAGTTTTATGGATACCCAAATGAGCAGAACATTTATCATCATGTAAAAATTGTAATACCTTTTTGCGTTCTAATAAAGGAATGATAGCCTGCATTTTAACAATTTTGGTTGCAGGGTCTTCGAACCGTCTGTAAATAAGTCCGTCTCTTAACTCTAAGTTGTTCCATTGATTCCAAAGTGATCTCAAGAAAAATCCCTTATCAGAAATATCTTTGTAATCAGGACGTTCATCTTTTTCTACCCATTCTGTCACTATTTTCAAGTCATGATCATTATTTTGAATTTCCTTTAAAGACAGATCATGATCTTCACTGTCATCATCTTTGTCATTACTATCATCAAAACGGGTGATAGCATTAACAGTGTCATATTGGACTTTAGTCTCAGTCTCTTTTTCTAAACCGGAATGATAACCACATTGTTTACAAGGAATGCGACTAAGTGCGTCTGCATTCCTATGTTGCACTCCTGGCCGATGTTGAATTTGCATCTCAAATGATCCTAATGTCTCTATCCATCTAGCTATCTGTCTGTTCTTAAAGTTAAGCAACCACTTTAATGATCCGTGATCAGTTCTTACTGTGAATTTTCTACCGTAAAGGTATGGTTTGAAATGTTTAACAAAACAAACCACAGCAAGCAACTCCTTGCGTGTCACACAGTACTTTCGTTCTGATTTTGAAAGTGTACGACTAGCATAAGCCACAACATGTTCAAGTCCTCCATCAGATGTCTGAGTCAGGACAGCTCCGACTGCCAAATTGCTTGCATCAGTATCCAAAATGAATTCTTTGTTAAAATCTGGATATGCAAGAACTGGTGCGTTTATTAATTTACCTTTTAATTGGTCAAACGATTCTTGACATTCTGAAGTCCAAACAAACTTAGTTTCTTTCTCTGTAATTTTGTGTAACGGTTTAGCAATATGGGCAAAGTTTTTAATAAATTTCCTATAGTACCCACAAAGTCCTAAAAAGGAACGAACTTCAGTTATATTTGTAGGGGTGGGCCACTCTTTTACAGCCTTAATCTTGTCAGGTTCGGTTGATATTCCTTCCTCAGAGACAATATGTCCTAAGAAACGAACCTTGGTGGTACACAAGGTGCACTTTTTCGCCTTCAGCTTTAAACCAGCCGATTTAAGCCTAGCAAAAACGTCTCTTAGATTATCAAGCATACCATCTAGTGTTTTTCCAAAAACGATTATATCGTCAATGTAAACCAGACATGTTTCCCACTGCAAACCAGCTAGTATGGTTTCCATCAATCGCTCAAATGTCTGTGCAGCGCAACACAACCCAAACGGCATGACCCGAAATTGAAATAAACCCCTTCGCGTTGCAAAAGCGGTTTTGTGTTTGTCATTTTCGGTCAGCTCCACCTGCCAATATCCTGAACAACAGTCCAGAGTACTATACCATTTGTTTCCTGCTAAATGATCTAACGAATCGTCAATCCTCGGTAAAGGATACGCGTCTTTATTAAGGGTCACACTGTTTAAGCGTCTATAATCTACGCAAAAGTGATAACTGTCGTCCTTTTTCTTAACTAAGACTATCCCTGCCGCCCAGGGACTGTGGGATGGTTCAATAATCCCTTTTTGTAACATTTTGTCAAGGTTGTCATTTACCACCTTGTTCAAATGATAAGGTGTACGACGAGGTGGTTCTTTAAATGGCCTTGCATTTCCCGTATTGATTTCGTGTTTTACAAGATTGGTCCTTCCTAAGTCAACATCAGAAGAAGCAAACAAGTTCTGATTTTCTATCAACAAAGATTTTACTTTTTGTTTATCTTTCGAAGTCAATTCATCTGATGTCCTGTCTAACAGATCTTGTAAATCTGGTCTAAGTCCGTCATGTTTCTGTTCATTTGAACTTATATTACTATCTAGTACTTGTTCAACACCAGACATTTGGGCTATAGTTGTACCAGGATAGATTGTCTTAGGATCTAGTTCTGTGTTCATTAATCTAACAGGGACTTTTTCGCCTGAACTTACCAACGTTCTAGCAGTTAAAATGTAGTCTTTCCCTGCATGCTCATTTGCTTCTAACAAAGCATTGTCAGCAGGTAATTTCTAACCTTCTGCTAAGCAAACCGTGCCATTAATGACAATTTCTGACCTTGGCGGTATGACAACCGCTTCTGAAGCAACCACTCGGTAACAGCCTATTGATCCCTGAAAACACAAATCTACCTTAAAATCCCCAATACAAAAATGCCCATTCTTAACATCAATTAAACAATTATGTCGTTTCATGAAGTCTAAACCAAGTATACCGTCAACTTGTAGATCAGTCACAACAGCTTCATTTTGCAACATATTTGGACCGAAATGCAGATTGAACCTGCCTTTTCCACGAAGCTCTAGCTTATTGCCACACACTGACCTAACAGTTGTCTTAACTTCGCTTAGATATGATTTATCTAATGGAGTCAACATATCGTATAACTTGGAAGATACCAATGTCAAAGTTGCTCCTGTATCAACCACAAACTTGGCTTCAATGTCTCCTACATTTAGTTTGACATACATACCAGCATCTTCAGATGCTGTTGTAACCGCACCTTCATTTGTCTTACGGTTATTTTGTTTCCTAGTTTTCATTAATGTTTTGACAGTCCCATCCCCCTTATTTCCATTATAATTGTTCTGATTTCTTCGGGGTAGGCGACAGTCCCTTGCTAAATGACCAAACTTGCCACAATTGTAACAACCCTTATTTGTCCTCTTACTTTGGGTATATCTCGTTTTATTATAAGAATACCCCTCATTTGTACCACTAGTTTTTAATTTTGCCATTTCAGTCGTAAGAGTACTTAGACTTTTCTCCATTGTTTGCATCCATGATGCAATGTCTTTCGTTGGTGAGTCACTTTTTGTAATCTTTTCTTCCCTATCGAACTCGTCATCATTCATAGTCTGCCGTAAATAACCTCGTCCCTCTCTTACTTTATTTTCGGCTTTATTGTACGCCTCTAGTTCAACAGCAAGTCTCACGGCATCATTTAAATAAACCTTTCGGTCGCGATTGTTTTATTCTTTGTCGCATTTCCGAATCAACGAGCGCGTCAATAAACTGCTCTTTTCCGAGAGTTTCACGTACGTCCAATGGGGCAGTAGGATATGCCAAGTTGGACAATCTTCGAATTGACTGACCCAATTCGGGAAGTGATTCGCTGGCTTTTTGACGTCTTTCTTTAAACTGAACTCTATATAACTCAGTTTGACTAGAAGGCGCGAATCGCTCTTCAAGTGCGCTGACTAAATCGGCAAAGTTTTGTCTTTTCTCACTTGGTAAATCTCCAAGTACCGCCTGTGCTTGTCCCATTAACGATACCGCCAAATATAACCCTTTTTGGTTTTCTGACCAATTATTTACAAGTGCACACATTTCAAAATGGGACAAATAGTCCGTCCATGATGTGCTACCGTCATATTTACATGGTTTAACTTTTACACCAAAATTATCTGTGTGATCAGTATGTCGGTACTTTGATTTGTCAGTTTTGTCTTTTTCCCTAATGTAACTAGTATTTATGGGTAAAGGCAAAGTATCCCCTTCCTTTAAATCAATTTGGGAAAATTTTACAGTTTTGTACGTATTCGGGTTGTTGAATGTTGGTAAATCAACTTTTTCATTATCTCCCTTTCTTGACAATAAGGACCCTCTCGATTCCAGACCCGAATCATTTCTTTTTATAAAAGTATCTTTTGGACGAACACCCTGATCTTTAGGTGTAGACGAAACAAAACTGTTTCTGTACCTTGTTTCTTCCATACCTTCAATTTGTTTTGTCAATTCGTCATCAAAAGACATTTTTGTACTTTAATTTGCGATATAACTATGCATTCACAATATAATAATATCAACACAATGTCATAAATGTACAACGTAATAAATGTCAATCAAAATATTGCCTGTACCACTATCGATCGTTAATCCCTAATGTAAATAATAATCGTAACTTAACCGTGGGAAATTTAAAACGTTAACAGGACAATTTTGATCTGTGCAAAAGTGAACAGTTTGAACAAAAACGATCTGTGCAAAGTGAACGGTAAATTCTCACAAGACAGTTTGAATATAAGTTTATTAGATGATCAAATTTGGATATAATCTTTCACTGTGGATTTAAAAATGAACAATTCGGATCCCACCGCTAGCCACCAAATTATGTAACGTGTACACAGGGTAAGCGTGTCTATTTCTATTTAAAATGTGCCCGTTACCAGTTTGATACTGGATCCAAAATTGTTCTATTTACAAAACATATAACAAATAATCTTTATTTATAAATTAACGCCAATGAACCAAAATATGTACAACTGCTCTTTGCAATCTTTAATAAACTATCTATAAACTATTCTACTCAAAATATATACACTAGTACAAATTTGTACTCTTACAAATTTGTCCTGGGTCAGGAACAAACTTGTCCTCCTGGTACAATAATGCACCCTACAAGTTTACACACTTGTCTTTGTTCCTCTGGTACAATTATGTACTTTACAAGGTGGTCACACAGACTCACACGTGTCCTATACGGTACAATACGGTTCCGCTTGTAAATGTACAAGTCCGTATTTATAACAGGCACCGACCTGTTCTTTATTACACTTAGTAATAATATATAATATATACGAGCGAGCGATCTCGAATATCAACGTACCGTGGTCTTAAGTCTACTAAGACTTCTAACAATCGACCCTGAGCTAGGAATCTCTCCAGCTTTTATACCCCAATGGTAGCCGTACCATTATTATAGGAGGGGTGTTCTTCCAAAGTGTCTCATTACTCGTACTGACAGTTTCCTTTGGAACACCCCTTCACGTTTGACCTGACCCAAAGTTTACCCGCGAAACATCTTACTCTTTTCTATGTTTTATTAAAGTATATATACAATGCATAAAATAAGGCTTCTACCGAACTGTAACCAATATAAACAATCTAGCCTTAGATACCAAATCATCACACTAAAAAACTGAAGGAACCTTTCTGTTAAATAATGGAAAAAAAAGTTTTTCAAAATATTAAATAGTATAAATAAAAATCATAGTTTAGTTGTTACAATAAATGAATTATGTTACGCGGGACAGCCAAAAAATAGCCGTTTTTTTTAAATGAAGCTTGTCGCATGCAGCACAAAACATAGTTTCAGCAATTATTTTTCTCATTTCAATTTTAAAAAACATTATTTTTTAAAATACGTACAATAGCAATGAATCTGATAACACAATATGATATATTTTGGACTTGCATCTTGCCAACTACACCTATTTTCCAATGATGTACGAACATCGCACGTAACGTCACAGTCACTTTATGGTGGGAGGAATTAATTGATAGGGGATGCCGCTGAGATTCTTTTCATATAATTTAATTTTATATACTTTTTATAACATATTTGAATTGCTTGAATGCAAACTTTTGTAATCTATTCATCTTGGGTATCAAAATTGTATCCTATGCCCTTCTTGTTATATTTTTCTTGCAAAATATTCCCGTCCCTCCTTGTGTCAGATTATTTACTTTCTACAGTTTTCCACAGTCCAGCAGTATATTTATTTTTGACTCCCTTCTCTATAAATCAGTTGGTTGACCTGAAAAAAGGGGCCCTTTCTACATACAAATTAATAGAGCGTGCCGCTGAATTAGGTCTCGCTTTCCGGCTTCACAATATGTTTATAGTTTGGGAAAACTGTAAGAAATATATTATAAGGCAGGAACCATTTGATTTTCTGGTGGAAAAAGGGGGGGGGGGGGGGGGGGGGCTATGGAGTGGCAGCTGAAGGTGAAACAAACTTTTTTTTTTCTCAGAGTCAAAAACAAATGATTTTTTTTCTCCAAAAACTGGACACAAACTTAATTTCCAAGAAAATCCATTGAATTAAAAGATTTATATGTTGCTTTAGGCAACCGTATATCCTTGTCACCCTCACTCTTGAAAAAGAAACGATAGTTTCAACCATTTTATTTAAGGGTTAATGATACAAGTATCCTTTTCGAAACTTTTGTCTTTTCATCTTTTTAAATGTACTTTTTTTAAATTCAAAAGAGAGAGAGAGACATCGATATCAAACCAACACTTTTGTAAAAAATTGAAAACAATACTTTAAATAATTTCAATGCGTCCGAAGCATTGTAATATAAGATTCGTAGTATAAATCAAATGCGGCTGCATGATATATCATTTGCGTTTTTTTTTTATTTTCAATACTGTACCGATTAACTGTAACACATGTACTTAAAGTCTGGAAATATAGAAGTCAGCAGTTTATCTTGATAACATCAAATAAATCATTTCAAAACTGTTGTAACTACATGAATGGGGTTTTCTAACCTCAAATAAATATATCAAATGCCAAGTCTATCCTTGATCTAAAAATTATGGCGGGATCTTAATTATTATTTATTTGAACAAACTGATGATTTGTAAATATTCACTAATTAGTTAATTGATTAGTGGTTGCTTTACGCCGCATTAGCACGAAAAGGCTATATCGCGGCGAGAGCTAATTCGAATATTTTTACAATTTAATAAACAGAAAAAAGTGTCAGTCCGCCTTTTGCAAAGTTTTTTTCCCAACTCATACCAAGCCAGGTTTTTCATTTTCATAAACCTCTTATATATACCCCACAGAAATCCATGTATATTAAGGAAATATTATAAAAACAAAGTGTCATCAAGGACACACTTTAAATATGAATAAAAAGAAAACAAGGCGTATGCATTAACAAGACAGTTACTCAATGACAAAACAATTACAAAGGAGCAGATGGAAGATGGAAGATTTTATACACAGTTAATAGATGTAGGCAACTGCAACTGCCGTTTTCTTTTTTATACTTGATTATGAAATCAATAGTACTATCATTTTTTTTCTAACTAAACACAATAGTTCTGCATATGCATTAAATATTTGCCACTGGACGTTAAGCAACCAACAATCATTCATATATAGAAGAAAATATACGTGTGTCTCCTTTTGAACTGGACGTTATCTCCTCTCTTTTCCTATTTTTTTGGGGAGGGGGGGGGGGGGGATTCTGAAATTTCTGCAAAAGTGGACATTACATTTCACCCAGAGGGTAAAAAAGGAAGATACAAAATGGTCAATATACCATGGTATTTGAGACAAATTCACCGGCAGTGGTGAACAACATGCAAATTCGTTTGAAATGAGAAAAAAATGTTAGAATATGCGAAAAATATACTGCCTACCAACCCATCAAAGTTCATCATTCTAATATAAGGTGTAATTAAGCACTTAATTTACCTATATTGGTCATTATAAAAAAAAGTGCAAATTTCGACGAGGAAATATTTTTAAAAATGATGTCATTGTATAAAACATTTAAATGTGTCCCGCTATTCTATAGTATGGTAGCAACGATATTCAGAAATATGCAATGGGGAAAATGAAGAGTTCCTTCAATTTTAACAATTTTAGGCCATCCTTTGAAAGAATCGTGTCAATAGTGTTACCAATTTAAAGCATACATTTAGGTACTAAATGTTATTGTTTAACATCAAACAACTGTTCCAATTTGTTGTTTAGGTTTAAATTACGACCTATTGACATTATTCATATAACTGTGCATTCTATTCAAACATAATTTTCAGAAAACATTGTCGTAAAAAAGTTGGCTGTCCTAATTATGGCCGTTGTAAATACTAAAAAATACATTTAAACTGAATATATGTGAATTGTATAAGATTGAATGATAATAATCATGATAATATACCTAATATCATGTGACATTTTTTTTAAATTTTTATTCATAAATGAAAGTGTTTTTAGGCTTCGTACACGACCTAAAAACACTTTCATTTATGAATAAAAAAATTTAAAACTGTCACATTTTTATATAGTAACACCACTGACCCTTCAGTGACTCAAATGACACAAAATTATCACCATTGCCAATACATTTCAAATTTTACCTTTATTAAGTACTGAACATTAAGCCAAGAACACCGTGCAAAAGAAAAAGATGAAAATATAATTCTTAGGCTAAAATATCTCAAATTATATAACGCTACTAAATAGTGTCATTGGTGTTACCAGCATACATCAGTTTGTGAAAACTTTGTATATGTTATACATGATATTTTTAAAACATTGTTAAAGTATTGTTTTTCATAAAAAATGTGATGTTTCGCTTGTTAAGCATGAAAGAAACACACAAAACAAAAATGCTGATTGTCATGATATATTCAGTGGTGTTACTAAACTGGTCAATGGTGTTATTTTATCAAAATGGTCTCACCATAGACAGTAACACCGATGATTTAAGGTGTATGTTAAGAATTAGTTACGAAATAAGTGTTCCATTCCCCTATTTTATATGTTGTTACTGGTGCATGTTTCTATAATCAATATATTTCATAATTCAAAGTTCAGGAAATGTTTTAAAAAAATGATTTTTATAAGGGTACATACACCATATATAAGCCACGGTCACACCTTACCGGATAGCACGAACGGACGTCTAACGGATCAAAATAAAAGTTGTCCGTTGACAAAATTGTTATCAGATGGGAGTTCGTTGATGTACTGACCGAATAAAACGGACGTATAACGAATGCATAACGGACACACACCGGATATGCAACGTACGAGAAACGGAAACGTACCGGACAGAACGGATATCGAAAGTACATCCAACGGACGAGTACCGAATAAAACGGACACCTAACGGAAGCGTACCGAATAAAACGGAAGAACAAGATATACGGAAAAATTAAAGGCGACAATAATGATACATTCAAATCGCATAAATATTCAAAATTTTTCTGTGTAACTGGTTTTGGGTTGTTCTTCAAAATGCCGCCAAAGGTCAGTGTCTGGGCTGAATAAGAGCTGCTTGATTGTGAAGACGTGCCTTTGCTCTAAGATCGATTATGAATAATAATAATTCATGAACCTTAAGAAATCTGACATACCAATAATTAGCATTTCTGACGCGAAATTTTCAATTGGCATTTAAGTTTTGAACATGCTCAACATTTTTTACCGGACAGAACGGACGTCGACGGATACAACGTACGCTTAACGGACATGCAACGGATATGAACGGACGTCTAACGGATAAGAACGGACGTCTAACGGACATGAACGAATTGAAAAAAAGTTATCCGTTAGGCGTCCGTTTGAGCTATCCGGTAAGGTGTGACCGAGGCTTAAATTTTCAGCATAAATGTTTGTTTTCTTTTGCATAACATGCTTACAGGTAACATTGCTAAGGGATAATCTATTGCAAATGCTGAAATCTTGAGAAAGACAACTCTTACCGTACCAATTTGTCTTTTGGTTAACCATTGACTTTAAAAATTAGACATTTCCTTTTGGTGATTTTTTTTTATTATAAAACCAACATACACCTCCCAAATCATTAAAAAATGTTTGTATGTTTCAAAATGCAATAAAAGGTGATAAATCCTAATAACAAATGGTATACAAATAGTCCTATTTCAGGTCTGAAAGGATTTATAGTAAAAAATAACAGTTGATTCTGGCTATATCCAAGGATTTAAGAAAACACTTAAGGATGTTTTTTTATAACATTTCATACTGTAAGCTGTATAAAGTGTATCACAAAACATTCATATCTACCATATGCAGGTGTTATTTTGATGCATTTTGACATATGTTCATGTCTTTTGACTTAAACATACCAAATACCATAGTTGTGCATGTTTTTTTTATAATGACCCATATATTATACACAATTTTCAAATCGTAACGTCGAAATTAAATACCGGCGTCACACATGTATAAGCGTATAGCACCGACGTACGCAAGGTGTAGTTAAAAACCACGTACGCTGCCATTACGTAAGTAATTTTGAACGCACCCAACTTGTCAATTATATCTGTATCGTATACACTTACACGTGTGCATACGAGAAGCGTACATGCGCGTTTATCTGGCGTTCAAGTAACGTATGTTGCCGTATGACTATCGTTTGTATAACGCAGATGAAATTCACACTAAGAAGTAAAAACGTCCCTTGAATGTATAAATGAGACACGTCCCTGTCGTACCAAGGATTACACTCCGTGTTTTCGGCGTTTCTGGTACATGTAATGGCACATGGTTTTGTGTTTTTTTTCCTTTTCTGTTACATCACTATCCGAGGTTAGTTGGAGGGTTAAGATCATGCTAACCTAATTTACCGGCTACATTATGTGTGTATGTGTCTGTCCCAAGTTAAAGGCCTATATTTCAGTGGTTGTTGTATTACATATTTGTTTTATTTGTTCATAATTTTGCACAATGGATAGACCGTTTGTTTTCTCGTTTGAATTGCTTTACATTTGTGATATCTGGGCCTTTTTAAGCTGACCATTTGCTCAGGTTGAAGGTTCGTCTGGTGCACGGAGGTCTATAGGCCAATTTGTGACGCCGGCATTAGTTGAATGCAAAATCATTATCAATAATGTTCTGAACGTTCCGTAAGTGGACGAAAAGAAGGTCGATTCGGCAATTTATAGCTTGCTGACTAAATGAAAACGTCATCTGAACGAAAATATAAGTGTGACTTGATTGATATCTGGGCCTTTTAAGCTGACTATTTGCTCAGGTTGAAGGTGCGTCTGGCGCACGTCGGTCTAGAGGCCAATGTGTGACGCCGGCACTAGTTGAATGCAAAACCATTTTCAATTAAAGTTCTTAAGTTCCGCAAATAGACGAAAAGTAGGTCGATTTGGCAATTAATTAATAGCTTGTTGACCGAATGTAAACGTCATTGGAATGAAAATGTAAGTGGGCCATGATTGGTTTTTACGGAAGCGTATAAGCGCAACACAACTTATTATTTATTTTATCTTCATAAGTTTGAGTTGTAACCCAAACTTTTGCGAAATAACGCGTTTTTTTTTGCAAACATTTGTGAAATAACGCGTTATAACGCAAAGAGTTTGTGTTTTATGATATTTCTTATTTAAGATTCAAAGGATTAGCATTTATAAATGGAGGAGGCTGTATACATTAAAATTTATACTCCTGTGGTATTATTGCAAAGAAAAATGCTTGAATTAGAACATATGATTGACTTATAATGAGTAGGATAATATACAGAGGCGAATTTAGGGGGGGGAGTTGGCTTTTTGGGAAAAAATTTGGTTGCTTATATAGGGAATCATTGAAGTGTGACTGGAGAGGGCCCCCTCTTAGGTCAGTCAGTATGCCCCCACTTATGAAAATTTCTGGATCCGCCACTGATATATACGGAGTTTCTATTCGTCCGACTAGCTGGATGAATAGTTAAAAATCTCTATTTGTCCGGCCTTCCGTTTGCGGATGCGCAAATCTCTAATATCAATTAAAGTGTCATGTGGCGCTGAAAGTGTCCCGAATGAAGTGTCGGATAACAAACGCGCATATGCAATGGACGTTTTGAGATTTGGAGATCATGATTTATATTTAAAGATTTCATAAAGAAAACTACAGAGTATGCTTTAAAACATTTTTTTATTTATTAGTGACTCCAGAACAATAGCGTACATGTAAACTGAGAGAATTAAAGTCTGACATCAAATTGAAATTGCTGATTTATCCCATGGAGTCGACAAAACGCATTCAGATAATGACTAAATCAAATATGCTTGGATGTATAGTGTATTTCTAAGATCTACTATACAACGGTTATCTATGAACATGCACTGATATACCTTGACTCGGCCTGAATATTATACTAGTATCAGGGTTGTGGTACCCCTTTTTTAAAATTCTGTTTAACTTAATAAACATTTTTTTAGAACTATATTTTTGTATAGTAAACTCAATCTTACTTTTGGTAAAGGTTACATGTGCCTACCGTTCTCTCTTATTTTCTATGAGTTAAAAATCCCGAACATCATTTAGTTTAACGACCGGAATTGAACCAAACCTTTAAGAAAACAATAAATTCATAATCATCTTTCGGAATCATAGATGTCTATTGAACCCAATAATCAGTGGCAAGACTCTTTACCTTACATACAATTCTTAGGTAGAACAAATAAAAAGATGAGAGTCATTTTTGCACCTCCCCAAACTCCTTTCGAATAAAAACATCTGAATAAAATATATACTTTATAGTATATTCATTTGCATTTTGATTTGTTTTAGTGAATGAATGGAAATAATTTGCACAATTTTTAGCCACGACTATAAGTAACTAATTCAAAAGTGTATTTGCTGCATAGATGTTGAGATACGATTTTAGACAATATATTTCTTATAACTATACTCAGCGTGTATCTCCAATTAATTATGTTCTCCTGATTTCTGGTTCCATGTCTTAAACTGAGGACACATGTCATTGTTTTTGTAGAAACAATAACTATCTTTTCCTCACCACTTTCTCCTTTGAAAACAAGTTCTGTCAACAGATCATGATCATGTCATGATCATGTGGTTTAATGGTTGTCGTCTTTTTCTGAGTATCATGCTTTTTTTTCAATTATAGCTTCTCGTTTAATTTGTTTGACATTTGTCATATCAGATCTTTTTAAAGCGTGTAATGCATGTTGTGAAATCAGGTTTTTGCTTATTGTTGAAGGTCGAATAATGACATATACATGATATTGTTATTACTTCTACGTCATACGATCCCTGTTGTCATTCATTTAGCAACTTCTTATTTTCATATTAGGCTGTAGGGTATTTGTTATACTTCTCAATCCGTTCAGTTTTTTATCAATAGTATACACTGTATCTTTGTTTATTCGGTCAATAAATAAAACAATTATGGATTTTTTCTTTTTTTTTTAATCAGCATAAGTCAAGAATCACAGAGGGAACTCTCAGCAGTTTTGTCAAAATGATAGATGGCAAAAAATGCATACAGCAAATCTATGAAATAATTATAAATGTTTAAAAGAATCATACAAATGAAAACGTTTTAATGCTAACGATTAGGTTTCTTCCATGTTAATAATTATAGTTTTCTAGAGCTTAACAAACACAAAATAAAAAATGTTACTCACTTAACAACAACATATTGTTTTTGTTTCTTTTCCTAGTAAAAGTAATATTATATGACACGACACGCAGAATTAAAATTAAGCTATTATAATTCTCAATTGACGTTTCCAATTTTAATATAATGTAGGGACTTTATTCACGTGATAAACCTAAATCATACAGAATAATCATCGTGAACATAACTAAGTCATAACACATAACCAAACATATCATTACATTTTTACAATTACATCACAATAAACAATCAAGACATGCATTTTGCTGTACATAGCACTTTGTAAAAAACCTCCATCCAGTTTCCGATATCTTAGGAATAGCAGTGACAACACCGACTCCGAATGAAAGCAGCTCACAACTGTAAAAAATAAATAAAAAAACATTTCTAAAACATTTTGCTTGATGAATGAAAACCATAAAACAAATCATATCAAACAAATGAAACAACTGGAAATCATCTACAAATTATATAAAGAAAGAAAAGTAAAAGAAAAGATTTTTTGAATTTCATATTCTATTTAAGCATATTAACTGCGTTCTAAATGTGTGCACTGTGAACATAATAATCTGATTTAATTATGGTATTAATATGATCCGAGATGTGAAATAAAAGTGCGTGAAATAATATAATTCGACATGTTTAAATCATTTTAACCCATATCTTATTGTACATGAATACTTCGGTACTGGCATGAAAATACGGATTTTTTGTGTTATTAAAATTTGCTGTTACAAAATATTAGAAATTATTTTAAATTAAGGAATGTATCTCCCTCATGCAAAGCTCTCATTCCTTTCACGGATTTGGCTATACTTTTTGGACCTTTTGGATTATAGCTCTTCATCTTTTATATAAGCTTTTGATTTCAAATATTTTGGTCACAAGCATCACTGAAGAGACATGTATTGTCGAAATGCGCATCTGGTGCAAGAAAATTGGTACCGTTAATTTTATTGTTGACAGCTATTGTGTGGAATATGATCTGCTTATCCTCCCGTAGACCCTGACACCACTATAAATTGTAGTGGGATTGGTGTTACTTAGTCTTTATTTGTCTATACATTATTTTATGTACAACTGTTCGTCTGTTTATCGTTTCCCTTTTAACCTCTGGTATCTTTCACCTCTATCCTGTCACTATCTGATTTATTCAATCTAAGTACGACAATTATCAGAACAAGAGGCGAAAGATTTTAAAGGGACAGTCAAACTAATAAGTATAAAATACCCTGACAATACCATTGCTTAAAAGATAGTTATCAAAGGTACCAGGATTATAATTTAGTACGCCAGACGCGCGTTTCGTTTACATAAGACTCATCAGTGACGTTCATATCAAAATATTTATTAAGCCAAACAAGTACGAAGTTAAAGAGCATTGAGGATAAAAAATTCCAAAAAGTTGTGCCAAATACGGCTAGGGTAATCTATTCCGGGGATAAGAAAATCCTTAGTTTTTCGAATAATTTAAAGTTTTGTAAACAGTAAATTTAAAAATTTAAGAGAAACAGACCAATATGCACACAATATTGAAAACACAACATAAAAGAAATAAAAAACAAAAATGAGTAGCAAACATATTTAGAGGTTTTCTCATGTTGTCCGCAAGGATAGGCAGATCCTGCTCCACATGTTTATTTCAAGTTTGTGATAATTTTCATATTCAAATAAAACGCCTTTTAGATGCGTATGATGGATATTAACTCATCATAGATACCAGGACTAAAATTTGTATATACGCCAGACGCGCGTTTCGTTTACAAAAGACTCATCAGTGACGCTCGAATCCAAAAATGGTAAAAAGGCCAAATAAAGTACGAAGTTGAAGAGCTTTGAGGACCAAAATTCCCCAAAGTGTTGCCAAATACAGCTAAGGTAATCTATGCCTGAGGTAGAAAAGCCTTAGTATTTCAAAAAATTCTACATTCGCATAGCAATGCGATATCGTGCACCCTTTATATATTTTCTTTTCAGCATATAGTAAAAAAAAAATCATCGTACTTGTTATCTTTGTAGTTGAACCCCATACATTGCTCATCTGTCTTACATTCTATTGCACACATCGATACAGAAAGCATCACCACTGGTTTATATATGTAAAGGTCAGCTTTCTCGTTTGGTGGACTGCAATTGAGGAAATGGTTAGTTGCATTTCCATAAACTGCAAAAGAATTATGATTTGATTTCAATCTTTATCAAGCATTTTCTAATATGCAACAACCATATTACAGCAACGACTTTCATGATTTTGTCATTCGAATAAAAATTGGAATAAAGAGTCCTTTTTTTAACACGCCTGGTAAACCATCTAATCTCAACCAAAATGTTGAGACGGAAAAGAGTATTCTGGCACTTCCTGTTGAGTCTTTCTGGTTCAAAATATCCAAAATAAACACAGGGTAGGTCGACTTTTCGTCAATTTACTGAAAATCAATGACTTGTTTGTAAATTAGGAGAATGTCATGCCATAGATAAATGATAATTGTAGCTAATATGTCTCTGTTTGGTTCAAAATATCTGAAATTGAAGTCACAATCACTTTTCTCCTACGGATTATCATGTTTACTTTCTTTGAATCCGATTAAACTGCTATGATATTAATGACCTAGCAAGAAAATATGTCAATTATTTGTGTTTTTTTTATGCTTTACGATAACCACGTCTGTAAATTGAAAAAATATTTTTTGTCAAGCCTATTCTAAGCAGAAAAATGAAAAATTCTAAATGGTTGAGATATAAAGGTACTGGTTGAGTCTTTCTGTCACAATGTTGAGACTTTCTGGTAACTTTGTGTCATAAAGTATATTATTGTTAAAATATTGGCGCTGAGGTTTCAAAGTTCAAATTAACTACGACTAGCAATCCTAAACGCATGCAATATTACTATATAAAGACAAAAACTGCTAAAATAGCTATGCTTAAGTTTAATTTAAATAATTAAATGTAATTTCTGTTGTAAAAATAAAGTTATTTCCCAAAATGAACAACGAAACTTTATCAGTGAGCGGTACTATTCGAGTTTACCTTTTTGCGGTTAACCTGATATATATGTTTTCTGTCTGTGGTAAGTTAAAATCTAAATACTGATACAATTTTGATAAACATGCAGCAAAAAATGACGTTTGTTCCTCTATTCATGAATATTTGATAAATATGAGTTATTTCTGAATAAAAATTGCATATTTTTTTAATGATACTTATAAAATACAGAAATTACCGATTATTTAACAAAAAAACATTTGTGTTTATCGTTTAAAACAAAAAGTTATGTCTTTCTTTCGAAAAAGAAAATACGGACATAAATCTGAATTTTTAGCAAATATACAAAATTTCGAACTCATTTTACTCAAAAAGTAGCACATGAAGGTATATTTTTTTATTGCATATTTGATTTGATTGACTTGTAAATACAGGTTTAAAACTGTATCGTATGCCCTTTATACAACCACTACGACTATTCTACGGTTATGCTCAGCAGTTCAAGACCGTATCCTTTACAAAAGTCGATTCTAGTACGATCGTAATGAGGACGTTGTAACAGAAAAAAAACAACATGAAAATAACGAATTTTCCGTGACATTTTATGCCACTTATACCACGACCTCAACACGATTTGAATTTATTTTAGATCGCCGTGAGCGTTGTGCGATCGTGGTCTAGTGTGCCGAGGGTATTCTCAATATCCGCCCGACATTTATAAAAAAAAGGGAACTAACAGCTAGGAAATTTAAGAGTAACTCAAAACGATTTTAAGGTGGTATGGGTGTCTTCCTCCATCTTGGATCGTAAAAAACAGAGAACCAAAGGTCCAGACTTTCTATCAAGTCAGCAAAATTTGATGCAGGAATGCAGATATTTAATGTGAATTTTCATTTTATGTCCGTTATGTAATGAACAAATAAAACGGACTTGTAGTATGCCGAGAAATGGTAGGGGTTGAAAAGAATGAAAACAAATATCAGAATAAAAAGCCAATAACTTTGCCTGATCATGATTTAGAAGATCATATAAAAAAGAAGATGTGGTATGATTGCTAATGAGATAACTCTCCACATGAGACCAACATGACACAGAAATTAACAACTATAGGTAACCATACGGCCTTCATTAATGATCAAAGCCCATACCGCATACATGTAGTCAGTTATAAAAAGCCGTAAATATGCATGATACTAAAGAAAACCAACATACCAATAATTGTTTTTTCCTGACGCGATTTTCAATTGGTGTGTATCCGTTTTATAGTCAATTATCGTTCTGTTATCCTTCTGTTCATGTCCGTCTCACATCCGTTTTATCCTTTATATGTCCGGTAAAGATCGTTAGTGAACCTGTCTACCGGACCTCCAACGGATGTTTAACGGACGAGTAACAGATACAAAACGAACACAGAACGGACGAGTATTGTAAACAAAAAACAGACGCCTACTGGACACTTCATCCGTTTTTAACATGCTAAAATTTTCCACCGGACCAACCGGACGTCGACTGATAAAGTTGATACTGAACGGAATGAAACAGATATGTACGGACGTCTATAACGGATAACAACACTCGTTTCACGGAACGAACGAATTGAAAAAAAGTTATCCGTGCGGCGTCCGTTCGCGCTATCTGGTAAGGTGTGACCGGAGATTTAAGCACATGTTACACCTTTTTTTTTTTTTTTTAACGATAACAAATATTTTATTGCATGTTACACCTTAACGGATAGCGCAAACGGATTACTTTTTACAATCCGTTCATGTCCGTAAGACGTCCGTTAATTTTCGTTTCATGTCCGTTCAACATCCGTGATATCCATCAATGGCCCTTCTGTCCGGTGGAGAATTTCGAGCATGTTCAATACTTTGAATTAACGGACATTCAACGGATGAAGTGTCCGTTGTACATCCGGTAGTCGTCCGTTTTTTTACGGATGTGCATGCGTTCTTAAAGAGTGACAAATCTTAGCTGCGGGATAATACCTTGTATACTATAAATATATATATAATAGAGTATGATTACCAATGAGACAACTCTTCACAAGAGACCAAAATGACACAGAGATTAACAACTATAGGTCAACGTACGGCCTTCAACAATGAGCAAAGCCCATACTGCATAGTCAGCTATAAAAGGCCCCGAAATGACAATAGTAACGAGAAAAATAACGACCTTATTTATGTAAAAAAAATGAACGAAAAACAAATATGTAACACATAAACAAACGACAACCACTGAATTACAGGCTCTTAACTTGGTACAGACACATACATACATAATATTGCGGGGTTAAACATTTTAGCGGGATTCCAACCCTCCCCTAACATTGGACAGTAGAATAACAACATAGGAACGAACTATAAAAATCAGTTGGAAAATGCTTAATTCATCAGATGGACAACAATACAAGTGGACGTATATATCAATTTCATTTTCAAAAGTACACACGGCGTGTCAATCTAGTACAAAGGAGGGTTTATGTTCATATAACATTCATTTCATGTACTCGTCCTGAATATGCATTTAGTTAGAAAATGAGTATTTTAATGACTCATTAAAACACCAATACTACAATCTGCGCAGTTTTACTCCTGTTCATGTTGATTATAAACATAGAAAAAAACGAAATAGAAAAATAACTGACCCACTGATATTTTACTTTGTGAAATTGCTAGAAACAGTACCTATGCAAAAGTAGCTGTGTATAGTTAAAGTTAAGTGCTGATGTTAACCCCCAGCACTGCAAATGTAAAGTATAGCGATGTAGATTTCGAAAAGCTAGCTATTGCGATGTCAAGTTAAGCGATGTAGGAATAAATTTTAGCGCTGGAGATATGAATTACAACATTATTGACTTTATAGCTTCTGTGCAAAACTGCTTCTCAAACGCAGCTATTCACTATTAACTATTCACTTTAGTACAACCAAAGGTCTTTTTAGAAGCTGCCTGCCATAACTATACAGACACGAACAAAATGACAGTTGAAAAAGATAAGATTAAAATGACAGTTGAAATGTCAAACAATATACGGCAAGTTTATGAATTTTGGCGGTTGTACATTTGTATGTATAATTGATACTAAGCTAGTTGAAAATTTCAATCACCAGAAGATCTCAACATTGTTCCAGAATATCTCAACCGATACCAGAAAATCTCAACATGATCTACTTCATAACATATTTAGCTTAATTAAATTATATTAGTAAAGAAAAGGAGCAAACTGTAATTTTATGTTTATAAGGTTTTAGAAAAATTCTAATTTACTGATATATACGTAGTTTATCAATGATTTCACTGTAATTTTGTCAATAGCCGACTGCACTGGCCACATTTACCTGTAGGAGAAAAGTCATTCCAATTTCATTTTAAATCATATTGGTCCGTGTTATACACGAAACAAATCCTAATTCAATTATCTATGGCATGACATTCTCCTATTTTACAAAGAAGTCATTGATTTTCAGTAGATTGACGAAAAGTCGACCTACCCTGTGTTTATTTTGGATATTTTGAACCAGAAAGACTCAACAGGAAGTGCCAGAATACTTTTTTCCGTCTCAACATTTTGGTTGAGATTAGATGGTTTACCAGGCGTGTTTAACAAATATACATTTAAAAAACCAAACCAAAACACTTTCTAAAATATGCAGTTAAACAAATAGTAAACAAATCAATATTTATTGCTTATTAATCGGACAAACAGTCAGTATGATACGTGATAAAAATTTGAGATTAAACTAAAAATTGAATTAAAATAGTCATACTGCATACATTCTAAGGCATGGAGTGTGTATATTCATGTGTATCCATGGTAACATTGTATTAGAATAAAAAAATAGTTGGAATTTTAGATAATTACGCATATAATCAGAAAAATGATCCCTCGTATATTATTTCATATTTCTAAATTAAGTACAAAATATGTGGGCAGATACATTTGTCATATACATTTATGTTAGTGTGTTTTGAAGACATTTTGCATGCATGATTACCTGTAGCGTGTATTATCCAGTCGCCTTCAGAATCATAGCTGTTTAAAACGCCAATACTTTTAACCGGAAACGGGTTTGGATCTATCCATTTACCAATGAGATCATCATCAATCACGGTTCCCCGTCCATGTTTGACAATTCCTCTATCCCAGCTCACCCAGAAATCTCTGAATTCCGAACTATTTAGACAATGACGATCGATTACTGTATCATAAGACTTTTTAAATGGTGTGGTTAATAAGTTATCTTTGCGGCGTATCAGCAGTGTTTTGGTATTGTTATGTGCACCAAAGTTTACATCGTAAAATGGCATTGCGCTATCCATAGAGGGAGAGCTGGATAAATAAACATTTGCATCTCTGCTAGCCTTAACTTTAAATTTCAAAGAAGTGATTTCTGAACCCTCGATGCCATATTTATCCAGATGCTCGGAATAATCTAATATATCTATTGTTGAACGAGAATCAACTTTTCTTCCATTATCGGTGGTTGTCAGTGAAAAATCAACCATAAAACCTAAAAAAAATATGTTTTTCTTATTTACATTCACTTTTTTAGTGTAGTAGACATTGAAGAAAAGTTCACCGTAGACTCACGGATCTGTCAATTTGTGTAAAACTATTCACCCTTAAGGACAAAAAAAAAAAAAAAATAGAATTGTCATGATATTCTATTAAATTTGAAGCATGTTGTTAAGAGACAAAAATAAACACAATAGAAAAATACACAATCGATCTGTAGGAAGAAAGGAAAAAAAAAGAGAACTCCAATGCTGCATCATTTTAATTCTTTGTTGTACGGACCCGTCCGCACATACTTTTTTTTGCAAAACGTGTCTATTTCCCACACCATTTCTTGTAAATATAAAACAGATATACTTACATTGGTTTCTATCCCCCTTAATTGAATAGTATAAACTTGAAATACATTAACAGGTTGGGAATAAACCTCGAAATAATTATTCCAACAGACAAGGGGTCGTTTTATTGTAAAAAAGAGAAACGCTTAGGTTTTTTAACTTAAAGGGGAATTCATCATAATTTTTTGGAACTATTTTTTTAAATAAGGGGTCCACTTATTTTCCATAATTAAAAAGATACATTTAAGTCAAGGACTATCATAAAATTCTTGGACACGTTTTGAACATATAATACCAGACATACATATGTATAGTTCCTTGAGAAAATGTTTTTCCAGCAATTTGAATACAAAAATGTATGTGCCCTTTTATACTTAATAGACGTTTTACAAAAAAAAACCCACTTTATATCAGATAAAGGGGTAAAACACCATTTTAGGGGCTGTTCCCAACCTGATTTTGACCTGAAAGGAGAATTGTCTCTTTGGCACTCATACCACATCTAATGTTTATATAGTGCCAAACAAACAAAGAACTAAAATGAATGCACCAAAAACTACAGAGACACAAAACAATGAAATATACAAGAATAAACGAACAGGATGAACCCCAAATGTCTTGAGGTGAACACAGGTGTTCTGGAAAGATGAGTAGTTCCTTGCAAGAAAGTCGCCATGTCCCATAAAAGAGGAAAGACATCTATGAAAATTCAATGGAGATCGTTTAAAGCAATTGAACTAATTATGCAATTATTTCTTGGTGAAAAGGAAAAAAAACCCACTTCATATCAAAGTGCATAAGGTAAATCAAGTTTTATACTTAATTTATTTTGATAAATATTGTCAAAACCTATTATTTTATGTTACCAAAAAAAGTTATAATCGCTCGCCTTTACTTTACAAGCTTTGCTTCATAATATTTGCAAATTTATTTTTTTATTAGTATTTTCAAATCGCTCGCTCGCCCCAGTTGACAATTGATGCTATAGGACGTACGCGCAAGCACAGATGGCATATGACAGATTTTAAATACATGTTTTAACGTTGTTTTTCTGTCAGTTTCATTAGAATGGAGATAACATTATTGTATTTGAAGCTCAGACGGCATCAATTTGGGATTTGATGGTCGCAAATACCCGTTTACTGTATCCGCTAACGCGTCGCAGATAAACTTAATTTGCGACCATCAAATCCCCAATTGATGCCGTCGGAGCTTAGAATACAATACAGTTATCTCCTAACTATGAAACCGGATTTGTTTCATGTGGTTTCTTTTTTTGTATGTAAAGATCTTTGTTTAAGAGTAGTTCACAGATACTTGATTTAACATTTATTGTTCGAGACTTAACATATTCAACTCCTTAGCATTTTGGTAATAAATCAACTTATATTAAAAAAATGTTCAAAAGAAGAAGAAAATTAGACTGCAAAAAATTAAACAGAAAGTAAAAAAACCTAAAAAACACACACGATCTTAGTACATTTTCTGTATACTCTTAACAAAGTTTGCTTCTTCTAAATACATGTATGTACTACGGAAAATGTAAAGTCTTATTTTTACTACTTACCAGAAGATGTTTTCAAGAAAGAAAACAGATACAACAAACTGATTTTGAAATACATATCCATACAACTGTGTAACTAATATGATAGCTGAATAAAACGACTTCTACAAAATGGTTTTTTAAATCTAGTTGTTAGCGTGATTTTAAAGTCATGTTGTTCTGAGGCAACTGCACGTTTTCCATTGCTAATATTGATTATTAGTTTAATGCGTCTATCTTCAATTTTATAATGGTACTAAATATGAGAATTACATATTTGAATTTTTAAAAAGGATGAAAATAATTATCGATGTATTTCAAAAGTTAAAATTTTGTTTCATTGGTTCTTAACACAAGTTAAGTCCATTTTCATTAAACGTGAATAATTATAGAAATACGAAATCAAAGTCCTTATTCGAGGTCTGATTTTGATTGAGGGCTGTTTATACATCTAATATTAAAATTGACATTGTATTATCTTTTAACGATATGTTTAAGCACGTGAGAAAATTAACACAACTCAATATATTGATCCTTTAAAGTGGTTTTCAAGTAAAAGTTAAAATATTTTTATCATATATTTTAGCAGTCACTGTGTTGGTTCTTTAAATATTGGTTCTATTGATTTACAACGTACAAAACATACTTGGTGTGCTTTATGAAAATGTATTCCTCTCTATTGTTACTTCTATTTGTACTGTCTTTTTTAACTTAAGAAAAAGGTTAAAAATCTGAATCTTGCTTTTGCAATGCAAAGAAACTAAAATTCGTGGTAAAATGTCAATGTGAAGGTAAGTATAGGGTTTGTGTGTCGAAATTAGATTCAGAGCAGTTCTGCATATTTTATCTTTGATTTCTTTGAGCAGACAATTCAATTTTGAATCTAAAATGAAAAAAACAAACGCTTTAAAATTTCGCCAACTACATGTTTTTTATTGAATTGTTGTGGTATTTTTGCCAGAAGTTATTCAATGATAAAACCAAATTTCTCCGCTTTTTCTTTCAATGTATTTTTGCCGTGATACATTCTTTATGGAAAATTGTCGTTAAACACAGATAAACATCTATCATGGTCACTAATTGATAAATGCAAAATTAATATTCTATCTTCAGGAATAAGTTCGTTTATAAATTGTAATATAATGCAAATTTTAAAACTCAACAATGTCTGAGGTATTTCAATTGTTATTTTTTCGTTTTTTTTTTAAATTATTTTGCATCAGTTTTATCGATATTGTACAGTTGTATGTGTTTGTGCATATTTTTTTCAAGTCATATTTAGAATAATGATTTTCCATAACCATAAATATTTTAAAGTTAATTCATATGATGTTAACATATTTACTTAACATGAAATTGATTTATTAAGTGTATGAATACACTTTTTACAATTAACGGCGGTGGATTTGCTCCGCTTTTTATAAAACTAATGTTAAAGGTGTCGATATTTAAGCGTGATGTTTTTACTTGGTTATACTATCGAAGCATGTTATTTTTTTATCAACTTTTTTTATAAGTTAAAACAATTGACGAAGGCACAAGCGCATGTTTATTTCCTATTTCAGTGTTCCTTGCTAGATGCACTCGTGTATCACATATCAGGCAAACACTTACTATAACGTCAAGTTTTATCCACCATTTTCTACATTTGAAAATGCCTGTACCGAGTCAAGAATATGACAGTTCTTGTCCATTCGTTTTTGATGTGTTTTGTCGTTTGATTTTGCCATGTGATTATGGACTTTCCGAATGGATTTTCATCTGAGTTCAGTATTTTTGTGATTTTCCCTTTTACACCTTTATATATTGGATTTGTGATATATACATCTTTTTGAGTAGCGGAAAACATATAAATTTCTTCTCTGCTATATTACCAAATTATCAGCAAGCATATTATGATGTCCGGTTGTGGCGGACAGAAAACAATGAAGGTGTATCGTTTCATTGAAACAAAAGCTTATGATATTATAAGTTGATAACTAATCTCATTGCATATTCATACTTTTTTATTTAAATTACTCTTTTTAAGTTTAAGACATGAGATTAAACAAAAGGATGTATATACACAATAGAAAATATAGAACAACGAGATATTGTACTTAATCAAATCTGAATTTACATAAGTTTAACATTTTTTTACTAATCCGATCGTTTTATAACTTCTTGTGTTATGCCATTCGTGAAAGTAATAAACTAATTAAATTATTTGTCAATAAGATAATTCATGCTTTGATTTGTGTACAACTATTTAAGATATCAATTACTTTTTAGATGGCTGTCTTGTTTCGGTACCAGCCTTTATCTTTTACGTAAATGGATCATTTAAATTGTTAAAAACATTTTGTTCCTATATATCTATAATGTATTTGTTTTAAGTTAACTCCCTTTATTCAAAAATACAAGTTCAGAAAGGAAAAGCATGACTCAAGTAATCTTTTGAAAGTAGTCTAGGTACAGGTGCAATCATATAATATTTTATCTTGAATTTCAGCCTTGTAAAAAAAGAGTCAAAAGATAAAAATAAATAGCATTCAAACTCAGACCATCAACGCCATGTAAAAATGGAAAATCACAAAAACTCTAAGCAAAATTCAAAACTGAAAGTCTCTAATCAAGAGGCAAAATCAAAAGCTCAAACACACCAAACGAAAGGAAAACAACTGTCATATTCCTGACTTGGTACAGGCATTTTCCTATGTACACAAATATTGGACAAAACCTGGTTATAAAGCTAGCTAAACCTCTCACTTGTATAAAAATCGAATCACATCAAAACTATGTATAAAATACTAAATGTATGAAAAGTAACCACAATGATTATCCATATGAAACAGGATTCAAAAGAAGAAGTTTGGTGTTTATCAAAGAAAGAAGATGTTTGTTTTTTAAGGAAAAAGTTAAATGTTTGTTTAATGTTAAAAACGTTTGTTTATCCAAGGAAAACAAATACTTGTTTGTCAAATGATGAAGTTAATCGGTTATCCATGGAAGAATGTAAAGGTTTATGCTAGGCAATTTTACATTGTAAAATTAATCAAGTAAAGTTAAATTTAATCAAATGATTGTTCACATTGAAAAAAAAAAAATGCCAAATATTTTTTTTTTTATTGAATAGTTTTGGTATTTTTGCTAGAAGTCATATAATGATAAAACCAAACTTCTCCTCTTTCTCTTTCAATCTATTTTTGCAGTCATACATTCTTTATGGAAAATTGTCATTGAACACAGATTAAAATCTTTCATGGTCACTTATTGATAAATGCAAAATTAATATTTTATCTTCAGGAATAAGTTCGTTGATAAATTATAATGTAATGCAGAATTTAAAACTCAACAATGTCTGAGGTAATTCAACATGTTCAATTGTTAGTTTTTTGTGTTTTTTATAAATTATTTTACATCAGTTTTATCGATATTGTATAGTTGTATGTGTTTGTGCATATGTTTTTCAAATCATATTTAGAATAATGATTTTCCATAACCATAAATCTTTATATGATGCACGTTGTTAACATATTTACTTAACATGAAATAGATTTATTTAGTGTATGAATACACTTTTTACAATTCATGGCGGTTCATTTGCTCCGGTTTTATTTTTATAAAACTAATGTTAAATGTAGGTTATTTAATCGTAATGGTCTTACTTGGTTATACTATTCGAAGTATGTTATTTTTTATCAACTTTTGTTTAATTGATAAAGGCACAAGAGTAGGTTTATTTCCAAGTTCAGTGTCCGTTGCTACATGCACTCGTATATCACATATCAGGCAAACACGTACACTCTTTATTAGGTTTGTGATATATACATCTTTTTGAGTAGAGGAAACATATAGATTTCTTCTCTGCTATATTACCAAATTATCGACAATCATCTGCTTACCCTTCCGGAGCACCTGAGATCACCCCTAGTTTTTTGGTGGGGTTCGTGTTGTTTATTCTTTAGTTTTCTATGTTGTGTCGTGTGTGCTGTTGTTTGTTTGTCTTTTTTATTTTTAGCCATGGCGTTGTCAGTTTGTTTTAGATTTATGAGTTTGACTGTCCCTTTGGTATCTTTTGTCCCTCTTTTATGATGTCCGGTTGTGGCGGACAGAAAACAATGAAGGTGTATCGTTTCATTGAAACAAAAGCTTATTATATTGTAAGTTGATATCTAATCTCATTGCATATTCATACTTTTTTTTTTTTTAAATTACTCTTTTTAAGTTTAAGACATGAGATTAAACAAAAGGATGTATATATATATATATAATAGAAAATATAGAACAACGAGATATTGTACCTAATCAAATCTGAATTTACATAAGTTTAACATTTTTTTACTAATCCGATTGTTTATAACTGCGTGTGTTGTGCCATCCGTGAAAGTAAAAATTTAATTAAATTACTTGTCAATAAGATAATTTATGCTTTGATTTGTGTACAACTATTTAAGATATCAATTACTTTTCAGATGGCTGTCTTGTTTCGGTACCAGCCTTTATCATGTTTATCTTTTACGTAGATGGATAATTTACATTGTTAAAAATATTTTGTTTCTATATATCTATAATTAATGTATTTGTTTTAAGTTAACTCCTTTTATTCAAAAATACAAGTTCAGAAAGGAAAATCATGACTCAAGTAATCTTTTGAAAGTAGTCTAGGTACAGGTGCAATCATATAATATTTTATCTTGAATTTCAGCCTTGTGAAAAAAGAGTCGTAGGATAAAAAAAAATAGCATTCATACTCAGGCCATCAACGCCATGTAGAAATGGAAAATAACAAAAACTCTAAGCAAAATTCAAAACTGAAAGTCTGTAATCAAGAGGCAAAATCAAAAGCTCAAACACACCAAACAAAAGGATAAAAACTGTCATTTTCCTGACTTGGTACAGGCATTTTCCTATGTACACAAGTATTGGATAAAACCTGGTTATAAAGCTAGCTAAACCTCTCACTTGTATAAAAGTCGAATCAAATTCCAATGCGAAATTATAGCATGTATTAAAAGGCACGGGGATGATTCAATCCTGCCTGTGTATGGCCGTGTTCACATTTAACGCCATGTACAGTAAACATGTTTACAATTAGTTTAATGCACTGGTTTGACATTAAATTTGTTTACATCTATACACCTTGTTTAATAACTTGAACATAAGATTTGTTCACACTTGTAAACCATATGTCCTTGACCTTGACCTTATAATCCTCTAAATGAAAAAAAAATGTCTTTATATCAAAGACCTTTTTGACTTATGGCGTATGCATTAGTTTAGAATATTATCTATGTTTTTAAGGGAAAAACTCTCTGAGAACGTCATGAATAACAAAGAAGCTAAATTCATTCAAGTATGGACATCACAATATAGCAACTTATTACATAACAATTAATTATGTAACAATTATGTCATAATAAAATTATCACAATTTGAAAGATTAATCATTCCTCTTTCCTTTGATACCTCATTTGTAAAAGTTAAAGAAGGATGATTGGAATTACATCAGTTTAAAGATGTCTGATTGGGGATGAAAAATCTTTGTATTGTGCTACCTTAAACATAAGCAAAACACTCTTAAAGTAGACAAACAATTTCGAGATTACAGTTTGTTGATATCTTTTATGATTAAAGAGAAATGAAAATAGAAAAACGATAATAATAATAATAATAATAATAATAATAATAATAATAATAATAATAATAATAATAATAATAAATAATAATAATAATTATAATAATAATAATAATAATAATAATAATAATAATAAAAAAAAAAAATAATAATAATAATAATAATAATAATAATAATAATAATAATAAAAATAATAATAATAATAATAACAATAATAATAATAATAATGATTATCATATAATTGTAATAATTTTACTTCTAATAATAATAATAATAATAATAATACAGTACAAGACAGAAAGGGATTTCCCTTTTGGAAAAGAAAAAAAAACTAAATCACAAAAAATATAACATTGTAATCAGAATGAAGCTTTGATCAAGTTATGACATATTAGAGTTAGTCACGTATTTCTTATCTAACTATAGCAGTTACGTTCAAAACAGACTTCATAAAAAGGGACGAAAGATACAAGAGGGACAGTCTGGGGATTTTTCAACCCTCATATTTGGGTCCGATTATTGGCCCCTGTCCAAAGAGACATGTGCTCTTTTTTTCTCAATTTTCAGCTCTAAAATTACCAGTTGTATATCATTGTATATAGACTTCATTGCAAAATTTTGTTGGTGTTCTAATGTGGTATTTTGTTTACAAAGCTGCAATTATAACTTATTCCTTCTCAGAATGCAGAATTTTGCACATATTTTTTTTAAATTTTCTTGAGGACCTAGTCCCTAAACCCCACTTCCAAGTTGCAAACGACTGGTGCTGTGCGCCACCAGTATCGATACACTAATATATTTCCCCACAATCCAACATTTTACGACCCAATGGACCTTCACCTAGATACAAGGAAAATCACTGCAGTAAAACTCATAAATAGAAAAAAAAAATTGACAACGCAATGGCTGAAAATGAGACTAACAGACAAACAATAGTACACATGACACATCATATAAAACTAAAGCATACGCAACACGAACCCCACCAAAAACGGGAGGTGATCGGAAGGGTAAGCAGATTCAGAACTATTATTCTTTTATTGTTCATAACGATACATAACATCATTTTTGGACTCCGATTTCTATATGTTTAGATTCAGCAAATCGAAGAACCCCAATAATTCATTTTTTTCATGAAATCAAAAAAAAGTTTAATTTCAGACCTCAATGTAGAATAATTTGAAAATATGGCCTAAAATCTGAAATCTATATAAACGGTAACATACCGATCAAGTATCCAATGTATTCAGTTTTTTGTTGAAGAATTTAATCTTGGACCCCGATTTGCACCAATTTGAAAACCAGTTTCAAATCAAAAATCTTAATACACATACAGATTCAGCTCATCAACAGAACTGCAAGAATTTTATTTTGATTGAAACCAAAAAAGTTTAATTGTGGACCCTTTAGACCTCAATGTAGCCCGTTTTGAAGGCGGGTCCAAAATAGAAAAAAATATATTCACGGATGTATTTGGCATACATGAAAAAGTTTTTTTAATGTTTGATTAAGTAAAGTAATTTTCTATATATTTCATTTCTAAGTTGTTTTAGTTATTTCTTTAATTGCATGTGATTGCATGTGATTGTATATTTTGTAATTTACCTCTTGTTTTTCTTGTCAATGGGGCGAGTGTTTTTAAAATAAAGCATATTTTATTATATTGATTAAATTAAACAAAGTTTAATTTTGGACCTTTAGACCTCACGTTTATACCAATTTAAACACGGGGCCTTCAATTCAGAAAATAACAAGACAGTTAGATGCAGCATTTTAAAAAACCCCCGGAATTAAATGCCATTGAAATTGGTCAAGAAATAAACAACAAACACCAAACAACAACATATGATAATATTATACGGATGCAAACATTTTCTCGGTCGCTTAAAAAGTTATCTGATCTTTGAATACAAAGGTCATGAAGTCTTTAATGATATACAACAAAATAACTATACCATTTTCTGAGTACATGCACAAGACAGTTCATGAACTGCATTATGTTGCGCCCATGGTTTACATTTTTATGATGCCAATTTCATACTTGTAAAAAGACAGGGAAATGGTTAGATATAAATTGAAAAACAGTTTGCGAGTAAAATATATATTATAGCAAACGTTACATATCATAATGATCAGATTGTCCATGATTTTTTTTACCTTTTTATCATGTCATGATTATTATTCATTTCAGCTTTTGAAATACAAGAATCATTTTGTAAGGACATCTGTCTGCTATCCATTGACACAAGTTACGCCCTTAAAAATTCGCGTGCGTTTGAAACTATGTGATGTATATGGATAGGTACTTCCTTAAATATTATTTTTTCCAAAACGCCGTCAAAGCTTTTTTTGTTAAAACTAAACCACAAAAAAAGCGGAAATCTACGGCATATATAGAAAAGTGAGACTAGAACCGCGAAGAATGTCCCTAAACATCCAACTGAAAAAGATTAAAAGAGAATGTGTACAACCGACTTAATTGATAGCTAATGTAATCAAAACAAATACTCCAGCCATTCTATATCGTTGAAATATTTTTATTTTGTGTGCTGAGAGCATATGTTTTCATTATGTAAGGTGTTGATTTAAATCGATAAAACACAATCCACCTTGATATAAATAAAAAAAAAACAATTTGAAACTGAATGATGGCAAAATCTGAAACTGAAAACCTTGAGCACCTATTTTGTTTATAGTTATATCAATTCTTTCATTTTCCTTCATTTTTGCCATATCCATGTATATGTTGTAATTGCATAAGCTTGAATCTCAGAATTAAAGCAGATGTAGCAACTGTGAGCGAGACTTGAAAACCCGATGAAAATTTTCAAACAACAACAGCAGGGCCGCATTAAGTTTTCAACAAAAGACAGGACGTCCAAGTCTATTTCCGTAACAAGTTATTCAAAAGAATAAAAAAACCTGATTTCACTGTACATGTAATTATATTGATAGCAGGTTATGTCAACAGGTTAACGCAGACAATGGACATAAATTTGTCATTGTTAGTTGTTAAGTATGAAATCTTTGCCATATCCTCTATGCTAAATGTAAGAGCATCGTTTTTGGAGTCTAAAATTCTTGAAGCACAGAGTTAAAAACAACACCTCAAAGTAAGTAAAAAACATTTTGATGTCTGCAGGGATGACCAGGTTTGACAAAAGTTACATTATACATCATATGTATAAATATCAACCAACTAAATAATTTTTAGATTAAGTAAACCATTAACTGAGTCAACGTTTTGAAATTAGTCTGTGAAAACAAAATTCACAATTACTGATGTCGTCTGTTTTATGTAATGGCTCAAAACATAGCCTAGTGGATAAGGTAACTTATTCCTGGGATAGGAAAATCCTTAGTTTTTCGAAAAATTCAAAGTTTTGTAACAGGATATTTATAAAAAAATGACCATATAATTGATATTCATGTCAATACTGAACTGCTGACTATTGAGCTGGTGATACCCTCAGCGATGAAAAGAAATGACTGGTCGGTTCAAAATCAGACCAATGAGTCTGGAGAGGATGTCATATATAAAGAATAAGGGGAGGTTGTGTGATTGTAAATTATCCACCAGCTCTCAAAACATGTGGATGGAATCACTTATAGGTCAATGTTAAGTCTTTATAAATAAGAAAAACCCATACATTAAATTGGATGTTCTCGCAAACTGTTATATAGCAAACGACCTGATGCATGATACAAAAGCCTGTCTATCATGTCGGTCTTGTTCATGGTGAACAATCACATCATTGCCTAGTTTGTCCATCAGTCTGTCTTATTTCAAGCCTATATTTTAATCAGAATAGCTTATGTTTTCGATATCACAAACTAGTCAAAACATTCACAAAATTGCATCATCATCGGTACAAGGATATCATTTGTAAATATCAATCAACATGCAGACATCTTATACTTTTGAGTATGTCACATTCATTTTATGGTTATATTATATACAAAGAACACACATTTCGATATGGCGAAAATAAGGGCTGACTTTTCCGCACATTTGATAAAATTTATAATTTCATTCCTCAACTAAGAGAAGTAATTTAATAAAAAAGGACCACAGTCACGTGGAGAAAATCATAATTATGAAAAAAGTACCCTTTTTGCCATGGAGTTAAAAAACCTTTTGGTGGTCGTCGGCTGTTTTCTGCTAATATGTTTGGTTGTTTTCTCTTTGACACACTTTCCATTTCCATTTTGAATTGTATTGTTGTTAGCATAATGTAAGACTGTTAACATATGTTCGTTATGAAATGTAATGTTAAATTGAGGTTTTGACCAATATCTTACGGCTACATGTACTGGACATGGATATGAGACATGCGAGCAAAGTGTTTTTTAAATACAAATACAGTTGGTGTCTATTTTCATTTTTTAATTCTATATCTGCAAATCTAAAACCTGTTTATTCACTTCTTTTTCCATGACAATAAGAAATTATTATGGAAACATAAAAGTCTAAAACAAGTATATTTTTACTAATGCTGACTAAGAGTAGTTGCATATGTGTTTATTAGCAGATGTATGCCTATGAAATTTTCAAGGCCGAATGGTAATATTTTTTAAACGATGTAGACAAATAATGTTTGGTTCCATTCTAGTCTTTACTACACATTTAAATGTTTAAGCTCTACAAACATATCATAGGTTATAGATAAACTACAGATGATATGTAAAACCATGATATTGAAAACTGACTTGATATACAAGAAAAAGAGATGATCTTTGCAAATAATACAATTAATGGACCGTTGTAGAATAAGCAAGATTGGTTGTTTGAACTGATTTCTAGTTAACGGTATTGAGTACCGGTGACTCCTAACATAGAGGCATATGTAGATATGTTTCTTTAAGATTATTTTTTTTATTTGAATTCTTCTTGTGCTATTATACTAATTTAAGTAAAATAGTCTCATATTTGACTTTTCATATTCAATAGATAATATCTAATCAATGATGATATTTTTGTTTGCTTACATTATATATTGTAAATGACCTAGTAATTACGGATAAGGTGTTAAATTAAAAAAAAATACTTATTATACAACATTTTGTACAATGCGTATGATTGTTTGTCGTGCCAATTTAATAGATTTATTTCCGACAGAGTAAAATGAACGAGTACTCAATGCATACTTTATTTGGTACTTTTAACTATTTTGATTTGGTCATCATTGATGAGTCATCTTTACTTGTAGAGGAATAAGCGTCTTGCGTACATAAATTTAAACCTGGTATCAGTAATATCTCGTTGATATCGCATAACTAATAATTAAATTTTCAAAATTTTTTAGTGTTATTTTGTTGTCGTCAAGTGTAAAAAGACGGCCCTTTACAGTGGTACTACATGGATCGATTTGTTTTGTTGACGTTTTAGTTTGTTTTGAAGTAAACTGTCTTCACAACGGCTGTTCCCATGGCTTGGTTGATCAGCGAGGCATCCCGCTAACAACGTCGTTGTTTTACTGATCGCTGAGTTGTGGACTCTAGAGACAACCTGTTCAGGATCAGTACGGAAGCTCGATATAACGCAATATGTATATCGGCTTAGTTTGGGTGAGTGGAAAACTTGCCCATTACCATGCACTAATAATACAGGGCCTTCGAACGTCGGACGTCATAACACTTCCCCGTTTTGAATTCTCGTAAACAGATCAACATCTCACTTGAAAAGATGTCAACGAATTTCCCTTTGTCTTAATAAATTCATATTATCTAAAATCGTGACAAAGCAACTGTTTAATAGATAGATAGATATATATAGTTTTATTTCAAAGATAAAACTTGGTATATGTACATGATATATAATGATATTAAAATTTTAAACATACATATGTAATCACTAAACAGGTATATTTATACAAACCAGCCTTAAGAGGCTTATGCTGCATTGTCATTTATATGCGAAATATTATATGAATAAATTTCAAAATCTTATTATACAAATATGAAGATGTGGTATGAGTGCCAATGAGACAACTCTCAATCCAAGTCATTATGTATAAAATTTCAAGATAGGTCAAAGTATAACAATTGGCTCACACAGAACGTCAAGCTATAAAGGGTTATTCAAGACATAACGGATCTTCAATATGAACTATGTATCGTGTATTTGTTTTGAAGAATCAAGTGTTGATTTCATTGCTAGAGCAAAACTATCTGCATCATCCTTGTTTGCAAAATTCAAACCGTAAACCTGTCTTTGATCTCTCCATTGGTGAAATGTAGTGGTAGCCTGTTGGTAATGAAGAGTTTTTGATATTGAAGAGTTTATCACTACCTACAATACAAACAGTTGTTTTATTTTTGATAAAGTCAACCTGAACTATTTCTATGCTTTACTTACCACCCTCAAACGTTCTACAATATATTATAAAAGTAAGCATGGAAATGGGTAATGTGAAAAAGAGACAACAACCCGACCATAGCGCAGACAACGGTCAAGGTCACAAATGGGTCTTCAATCTAGCGAAAAACTTCCGCACCCAGAGCCGTCCTCCGGCTGGCCCCTAAAGAAATATGTATACTCGCTACATTGAAGACCTGTTGGTGACCTTCTGCTGTTGTCCTTTCTATGGTCGGGTTGTTGTCTTTTTGGCACAATCCCGTTTTCCATTCTCAATTTTATAGTTCAGTGATAATGGACGTCATACTAAAATCCGAATTATACACAGCAAACTAAAATTAAAAATCATACAAGACTAACGAAGGCAAGAGTCTCCTGGCTTAGGACAGCCACAAAAATGTGGCGGGGTTAAACATGGTTTTTGGAGATCTCAACCCCCCTAGTCAATGAAGAAAAACAAACGCACATCAATACGCACAGTAGGACTCAGTTCAAGAGAAGTCCGAGTCCGTTGTCAGGTTAGGTACAATAATACATAAATAACAAAAGACTACTAGCAGATACTAACATGCCAGCTCCAGACCTGAACTTAACTGATTGACATATTATGTCTTCATCATATGAATATAAAGCACAATCCTTCCCGTTAAGGGTTTAGTATAATACCATCATGAAATATATGAGAAGAACATAACCGGGTCGTACCAACAACTGGTGTTAGAATAAATGTGTTTAATTCCGTTGACTTATGAATTATAACACCATGGCATTTTTTTTTACAAAAAAACAAACTACAGTTTACAAAGCACAGTATAGAAAACTAACGGGTGAGCAACACCAAGAAAAACAGCGGTCATTGTATATGTTTTGGGAGGGTAAACAGATCCTATTCCAAATGAAGCAACCGTCGTGCTGATCATGTAAGTATCAAACCAATATTAAATTAAATCTAGTAGGTTACACACGCATTCGGGGAAACAAATTTTGGTTACGACGATTTGAACATATCCGTTGTCATCTAAAACAAAAAGATATTTTATAACATTCAACCAACTTGTAATGACATCAGTCAAATTCATGAAGGAATAATTTCCGCTTTTCCACTTTGAACTCTTGATTTAAAAGTTTCTTAGTGAGCATCAACCCTCTATCAACGAAGTATCAACAGGAAACGCTAGCCCCAGGATATCGTATCAACTGAGAGGTACATACTCAACAAGAATTAAGGCGCTGCTGAAATGTTCCTACATAAAAAAGAAAGGTCACGACTGGTGAGCTGAAATTATCACTTTTGTCGTAACGTTTTATCTGCAAGCTACCCTCATTATTAATGCCTAGTTTTAACCCTCCCCCCCAAAAAAAAAGAGAAGATGTGGTATGATGGACAATGAGACAACGCTCAACAATAGACCAAACGACACAGAAATTTACAACTATTGGTCACCGTGAGGCCTTCAACAATGAGCTAAACCAATACCGCATAGTCAGTTTAAAAACCCGAAAACGCAATTGTACATTAATTCAAACTAAAAAACGAACAACCTAATTTATGTTCAAATAATGACCGAAAAAAAAACAGTAGCACAGGAACGCACGATTACCACTGAATGACAGGCTACTGGATTAGGACATGCACATACATATATCTGCATGTATCTGTTATATCCTTCATTTCAAGTTAGAGGGAATAGATACGTTCAACATAGTCACTAACTTTGAATTATATAGTGATATAGTGGCAATGATAATAAACATCTGTAATATTCTTTTAGTGCAAACACATATTGTAAGAATAGACCAGAGCATTTTGACACTCAATGTCTACTCACATGTATATCAATTATCATGATTATAGGCCGGCATTTAGTCGATCATTATATGATATGGGTTTGAGATTGTTACATGAGTTTCTGCGGATATACATTATTATTGTCTGCGGTATATGCAAATTAAGGATTTAAGGTAATTAAAATAAATACATTTTTTTAATTCAATTTTATTTAAGAAGATGCCAAGTATATATAACAATGAATGTTTATTATGCGTGACCCGTATTTTGGGATTTCCCAAACCAGATTATGTTAAAAAATTTAAACAAGGTACAATGTTTTTACAACATGTCGTCGGAACACGGAAAATGATTTATCGTTTGCGTTATTTTCTCATTTTATATTCTAGTTTGATTATGGTAAATACAGTTTTTATCATTTAGAAAAATAATCATTATAAAGATATCTTTACTTTCAATGTGAACGATCTCGGGAATTCGTATAGGTCACATGTTTAAATAACCGACAATGATTTTCAAATGTAAATATACAGAAGACAAAATTGATATCACTACATGGTAATACCCAAATATGGAACGTTTTTATTGTTGTTCTTCATCTTCAAGTTACCATGTGCCATTCAGCAATGACCAATATTTATCATAACTGGTAATAAATTTCAGTGGACACTTCGCATTGGTTTGAACAGAATTCATAATTAAATATCACACAAAGATACATTTCTATTTGTATGAATGTTTGTTAATTTCACCAAAAGCGAATAGAAATGAAATTATTATTTCAATGAATTCTCAACCTTTACTGAGAGGAATAATTTGATATTTGTTTGCTTTAAGATTTTTATATTTTTATCAAACGAAGTTGGGAAAGAGATTTAGTGTTTCTTCTGTGCATCATAAAGTTAAAGTCCATCTATCTACACTACAAACTGCTCATAGTCTGAATTGACCAGTTTTTGTGCTCGACCAGTAAAATCGAGCAGACATTTTACTCGGCTTTGTCTCGACTGTACTTAACTGTACTTAAGTGTACTCAACTAGGTCTCGACTTTACTTAATTAGTCTAATTCACTACTTGATGATCTTTGTGTAGTTTGAACTTGTCTTGACCAAGGCTTAACCTGTCTCGACCTGTCTTGACTAGTCTCGACCTGTCTTAACTAGTCTCGACTTGTCTCGACTAGTTTCGACTCAGTCTCAACCAGTCTCGACCTTTCTCGACTTGTCTTGACCTTCAAATTTAGTTTTGACTGTAATCAATCAGCCCTTCTAACTAAACTGAACATTGATCTTACAAAATTCAAGCTTATTAGGTAAATTGATTTATTGCGGTGAAATGAAAGAATTTAATTTTACAATAGGTAAAAATAAAAGTTATTATATAAATTCAGATAGGCATCTTTAATTTTTATAACTTTTTTCAAATAAACTTGGATTTTCATCAAACTATGCAGCTATCTTAGATATATATTAAGCTTACTGAATCCCAGGTCATTTTGTTTTTTGTTGTATTACTGTCAAATTAAAGAATTAAAGTAATTTTGGTAAAAAAAAGCTAGGATTTGCAGTTTGGACAAAATAAAGATAGTTCACTTTAATTTTTTTTTATAACTTTTTCACATCAACTTGGGTTTTCATCAAACTATGCCGCTATTTTAGATATATATTAAGCTTACTGAATCCCAGATCATTTTGTTTTTTGTTGTTTTGCTGTCAAATTTAAGAATTAAATTAATCTAGGTCAAAAAGCTAGAATTTGCAGTTCGAACAAAACAGTGATAGTACACTTTAATTTTTTTTAATAACTTTTTTCAAATCTACTCAGATTTTCATCACACTATACAGCTATCTTAGTTTGGTGCGTCTAAACACTGCTAAGAAGTCCTTAGTGCACTAAGGACTTATAACATGCCACTAAGGACTAAGGCGTGCTGTCACATATAATTTCTTTTCATATTATGGTAGATATTGATATTTAATGCATTTATTTCAAATATTTGTTCTTTTTCATTAAAAAATATATCTATAAAAGAAATTGTATTTGAAATTATTTCTGTCGGCTTTTTTTCATTTTTTAATGAAACTTACTCTGACAAAAATTCGATGAAAGATTTCTTTTAAAAAATTCTTTTACTTTTAGAAAAAAAAAAATGTTGAACAATTACAAACACATGAGTACCGTATGAAGCCTTTGTAAACAGATATCAAAGGACGCCACATGATTTTTTTTCTTCTTCAATTCAATCGGAATTCGCTCTAAGTATAAATTGGTAAGGTTAACTTTCTGGTAATAAGACCCGTCACGGCCTGACTGAGGAATTGGGTAGGCAAATGCTCAAATTAATTTGTATCGATAAAGGCTCCAAATGCCTCCTTTATACGCCATAACTCATGGTGGTGATCCTTATAAAGGATGCTTATACGGAGACAAAAAGAAGATAAAGCCGTAAAAGAAAGTGGAAAAGCTAACATCATGTTTTATAGGTTTTATTTCGTAATTTACTCATAATTTTTGTAAAACCATTTGTATATACACGCATCTTTGTCAGAATTAAAATAAAGACAAAACACTTATGAATATATCTATTCCTTTTGTTTCGATATCTCTTACATAACCATTTTAACAAGCTGACCACCTCTAACACCAGAGTCATGCACCTATGGCATATAACTTTGTCGGGAATGAAGTACAGTAAAGTACAGTCGAGACAAAGTCGAGACTAGTCGAGTAAAATGTGTGCTCGATTTTACTGGTCGAGCACAAAAAACTGGTCAATTCAGACTCTGGGTAGTTTGTAGTGCTAGTTTAAACAGATTTATTTATAGTGGATTGGAAACACGTTTTTGCAACTTTTACTAACCCATTTCCACTTTCCGGTTGCTACTGCTGCTTTTTAACGGAATTAGCCTTCCCTTTTTCGAAATCTACAAGAGTATATTTTACGTGCAAGATATGTGGCTCTCTCTTAACACGGAGCAGCCATTTATCGTCCCCTTACGACGGACTATTATCGTTTCTCCAGACCATACTCGCAAATGGTATCAAAGGAGAGGCGGAACCGGGATCGAACCAGGAACCTTTGTGTAAATTTTCCGATGCACTAACCTCTACATCACGACTCCCCATCAATCCGTGGAAGTATAAGTTATAGTTTATAATATTTTGCTAATAGATGCGTCTTGGAATAAATAAAGGCAACAGTAGTATACCGCTGTTCAAAACTCATAAATCTATAGACAAAAAACAAAATCGGGTAAAAAACTAAAACTGAGGGAAACGCATTAAATATTAGAGAACAACGACACAACATTAAAATGTAAAACACACAGCAAAGGACTAAACATTAGACAAAATCCGAAGGAGTACTGATAATTTGTAAGTAGATGAGTCTGTAATAGTCAAAATCGAGGGTCCAAAAAAAATACGTCATCTTGACATTAAATTCATTGATGAGGAAATGAGGTGAAATGCTGCGTTTAAGTCCATATCTAAGATGAGGAATACAAAAAATTGTCAGTAGATGCAATTTTGATAGTCATGAGTTTCAAAATCAAGTTTTGAAAATGAATTAGATGATATTTCATTTCATCAGCTCAACTTACAAGATATTCGATTTCATCAACTGCACAATTAAGTTATATCTTATAACACCACCCTAACTAATTGGATTGGACTAGTTTTGTCAATTGAGGATTAAAGTCTACTAAATTATATTTTTATAGTTCGTTCTTATGTTGTATTGTTAAACCACTGTCCCAGGTTAGGGGGAGGGTTGGGATCCCGCTTACATGTCCCAAGTCAGGAGCCTGTAATTCAGTGGTTGTCGTTTGTTTATGTGTAACATATTTGTTTTTCGTTCATTTTGTTTACATTAATAAGGCCGTTATTTTTCTCGTTTGGATTGTTTTACATTGTCTTATCGGGGCCTTTTAAAGCTGACTATGCGGTATGGGCTTTGCTCATTGTTGAAGGCCGTATGGTGACCTATAGTTTTTAATGTCTGTGTAATTTTGGAGTTTTATTGATAGTTGTCTCATTGGCAATCATACCACATCTACTTTTTTATAAATATAAAGATTGTTTATATAATAATTTGCTTTTTTTTTACACCAAAAACCTTCATATTTCCGGTCCAAAAATTTGGTGTGCGCAGAAATGAACACTCTTCATAATTGATAGGACGTTTCACGAAACTAAAAAAAACATCTTTCCCCTGCACTTCAGTACACTTGAAGAATACAAATGCAACTTGTTCTCAAGAAAAACCAAATATAAAATGTTTCTTGATCACCTCAGCCTTTGTATCTATCCTATAAAAAATGGATTTCAATTCACGAAGACATAGATTGTTAATAATTATGTTTATTAAATTGATGAAGGGTTACTTACTTCATGATTGTCAATTTTTCTACCAACAACTCGAAATGTATTGATTCCTGTGTGTCTGTAAATTTGCACTTTTGATAAACCTTGCTGCTGTGCACTACCCACAGGCACCCATTTCCTTTTTGAGTCTTCATATTGCATTACGTTTGCTCTCACAGAAACAATGGGCACTTCACTGAAAATATAAATGAACACTTGTTGCACGATGTTTTCTATTTCCTTCTATTTATTTGAAAGACACATACAGCAGGATTCTAGTTTGACATGTATCAAATAAAGACGAAACAATATATAATGTAATGTTTTAAATAATTTATTTTTTTGACTTGTGTCAATCTTCTGAAAATGTGTTGCCTGACATGAAGTTTTCAGAATTATCGACAAGCTGGTATTAGGAAAGGAAACATTGTTTAATGGACATTGTTTGTTGTTCTTCTTTTCAACAAATGTTTTACCAAAGACCATCTTTTTGAGAAAAAAAATTGAAATTAATTAATCAACGTTGGCTCATTATAACAAAAAGAAACATGTATGGCTACGCTGACAACTATGTTATATAATGTAAAGATGCGACTATGTTATATAATGTAAAGATGCGTTATACTGTTTAAAAATACAAGAGAAATAAACAAAGAAAATACAAGAGAAAAACAAATAAAATAAAAAGAGTTACCGAATCCTATGCGTACAGTCAAGTTACTGACAGTTGGCCTAAATAAAGAATAATTCATGGGGTACCTCACACTTTGACTAAAATAGAATTATCTAGTTTTATTTTCAAAATTTTAGCAAAGTACTAACTTTGACCTCTTGACATTGTTTTCAAACTTAAAGTGATTCGAACCAAACAATTTACAGAATTAATTTCATTGGATATATAACAGTTTCACAAATACTAAATTTGATCACTGAGAAGCTTGATTTTTTCTTTACTAAAAGTATAGATTAAAACGTGCAGCTGATTCTTAGCAAGTAAAATATTTAAGTTGTTAGATTTCTTCTTAAAGTGTTATTGAGAAATATGAACTAGATGTTGGTAGCTAATGAAATGCACATGCACATGACATAGTTCAGAACGTTGGAAAGAATATTTCAAAATAAAAAAATTTAACCGTAGAACACACCAACAGTTACTTGTTTAGCCTTAGTTAGGGATATGAAAGTAAATTATTGCATCCGTTAATAGTGTGTGGGATAATAAAACCTTAGCTTTTCGAAAAATTGTGTAAGTGCTTTTAAAGCCGTTAATAATGAAATAACGCGTTAAATTAAAACAGCTTTTATCGTGTTAAATTTGTTGTTATCGTGCTAAATGTTAACACGTTACTCTGGTTTTTGACATGAACGGCCTTATGGGAATTTTCAAGAAAACGGAAAAACTTAAGCATATTTTCAAATATTTTTATTTATATTGAAACTAATTGCCCATTATAAAAAAAAGAATGTTTCATCGATGGTTATGACAACTATACTCCCAACCTCCCTGATTTCGGGTCGTTGACCTGTTTAATCCGTCTTTGCATCTCCATATTGGTGACCTATGTTTGAAAATTGAAGGACCTTCAAACAAAATACTGGAATAGCACACCATATATTCTCGTTAAAATCAATTTGTTGTAGGATGTAAGACAAACACACACAAAAAAGTGTTTTTACGATTCATTAATCTTTACACGAAAGGCCTCTGATATTGTCCAATGTATGTTTTTTTTTCATAGTTTACCTGATGTTTCTATGTTTAAAAAAAATATGTAAAATTAAATTCCAAAATGCTATCTGCAATTTATTTAAATCAACTTACGGAGTTAAACAATGTGTGTGCTATGCCCGAAACTGATTTCTGTATAAATGACCTCCTAAATGAACTCGATAATTAAAAGATTTAATCAATAGTAAGAGCTCACCTTTCTTGAGGTGTGTGTGGTTGTTGTGGTGGTGGTGATGATGATGGTTGTGGTGGTTGTGGTCGTGGTGGATGTGGTGGTTGGGGTTGCTGTTCTGCTGATGGTGGTGGTGGTGATGGTTGTGATTGCTGTGGTGGTAGTGGTGGTGATGGTTTTAGTTGCTGTTGTGGTGGTGACGATGGTTGTGGTGGTTGTGGTCGTGGTGGAGGTGGTGATTGTGGTGGAGGTGGTGATGGTGATTGTTGTAATTGCTGTGGTTGTGGTGAAGGTTTTGGATGCTGTTTTGGTGATGGGGATGATGGTTGTGGTGGTTGTGGTCGTGGTGGAGGTGGTGGTTGGGTTTGCTGTGGTGATGGTGGTAGTGATGGTTGTAATTGCTGTGGTGGTGGTGGTGATGATGATTGTGGTGGAGGTGGTGATGGTGATTGTTGTAATTGCTGTGGTTGTGGTGAAGGTTTTGGATGCTGTTGTGGTGATGGGGATGATGGTTTTGGTGGTTGTGGTCTGGTAGGAGGTGGTGGTTGGGGTTGCTGTGGTGATGGTGGTGGTGCTGGTTGTAATTGCTGTGGTGGTGGTGATGATGATTGTGGTGGTTGTGGTCGTGGTGGAGGTGGTGGTTGCATTGTAAACTTCGCCAGACTGCAATTACAAAATGTAAAGACATTATATTTCGAAGATGATATGACAAACAACAATCTGGTAACTTGAGTCATTGAAAAGATTAGGATTATATTTTGATATGCCACACTCGCATTTTGTCTACATAAGACTTATTAGTGACGCTCAGATCAAGATAGTAATAAAGCAAAACAAGTACAAAGTTACAGAGCATGCAGGAACCAAAATTACAAAAGGTTGTGCCAAATACGGCTAAGGCTATCTATTCCAGGGACAAGAAAATCCTTAGTTGTTAGAAAAATTCAAAGTTTTGTAAACAGGAAACAGGAACATATACTTATATCCTTACACATCTTTTACCTTTGTTTTTACCAATCCACTAAATAAGTAACAACGCACGATGGACTAGTACATGCCTACTGTCAACCGAGAACAAGTCTCAGACCACATTTATTCCTCCGATTGGTCATGTTGGTTACAATGATTTCTTTGTAAAATTCAAATTGAATAAAAAAATTGCACCACATGAAATAAATGTAACTGCTTATAGACCATTAGTATTTAAAAAAATATGCTTTCTATCAGAACAATTCTTCAATGTTTTTGTTCTTTTGAAAGTCCTTTTAACATGCCAATTGTAGAATATGAATCTTCAATAAATGACGAAGTCTAATATGTACCAAACTTTCATTTTTGCAAAATATCTACTTTTAATTTCAACAATAAATTGTTCCGACAAGAGTTACTTATTTCATTATTAATGCAACCAATAGGAGCACTGAGATATATAAACACCATAAGCTGGTGACATCTAAAAATGGATAATCAACAATTGGAAACGAAAAATCATCTCATTAAGCATAAATTTTTGTATTAAGCTTCCCATTCAAAATATAGATATCTAGATCCAAGAAAGGTCAGTGTTCATTGTTAGTATAAGCGTATTTAAAGTCAGTTTGGAGGATACATTTCTTTAGAGTACATACTGAAGTCCTCATACACATTTGAAAAATGAATAAGACAGAAAAAAACATAGGCAACCAGAAAAGCACGATTCTGTCACAAATTTATACATCTCATTCATGAGATAACTCACATATTAAAACACACAAAACTGTCTGGGTTTCTAGATCTCTATTTTTTATTTTTTTTAACAACTGAATCACTACATTTTAAGGTCACGCAGAAGGTCAATCCTTAGAATCATCATCAGTTTGGTCACCTGCATCTACCGAATTATCATTATCATCATTTCCATCATATTCGTCGTCATCGTTAGCAATATCAACGATTTGGTAATCCTTATATCTACAAGCTTTCGAGCATTTACATACAGCTATCTGTTCAACACACTGTGTTGAACATATGAACATCTTTTGTTGGCACAACCAGCTTTACATGAACAGCACATCATTATTAAAGCATCTAACGCTTGTGGTTGGTCTAGCCAATTGATGCTGATCAAATTGTTCTAAACAATCCAGTCATAGTTGTTTGGCAACAGACCAGTGTTGTGTTTAAGAGCAGATTTCCAAATCTACGTCTGAAAGTTGGCTTGTTTAATGTGCTTTAGCATTGCATCTTTTGTTGGGGGCAGTAGATGACAATGAATCTTTTTTTGTTGCATTTCAAAACGTTCTGATCTTTATTCATCGATATTTTTTTAATTTCGTAGCCATATATAGAACACGAAAACCTCTCGAGTGTTTTGACAACTCTTCGTCAACCTCTTCAAAGGTTTCACCACGATGGAATAGACCTTCTGAAAACTCCACATAACGTGCCAAAAAGCCGAATGCATTGCTTTTTTTCCTTTACCAGACAAAACACTTACTGAATCACAACCTGTATTGTCGTGAAATCCTGGCAGTTTTCTACAAACAGTCTCACTAAATTTCGAACACATTGATTGCGCATTTAATAACCTGCATTTGTACCTGTCAGACAAACAATGTTAGAATTTTAAAAGAATCCTTTATTTTGTCTCAAAACTAGGAATTGGCAGGAATTTATTCTTGGTTCTCATATGTAAAACATATAGTAGAAGAAACTTTGAAAACATATTCCTCACAAAAGATAACTAAACATATAAGAGAACAATTAAATTTAAAATTGAAGTATTTTTATGAAGAACTAGTAATTGATAAATTATCAGATTTCAAGGATAACAGAAAACTCACTATTTATAAACATGTAAAAATAAATAATACAGAAGAAAATATTGAACTTGCTCAAAACTTGAATTCAGAAAACTGATAACAAAGTTTAGATTGAGTGACCATAATTTATTAATAGAAAAGGGAAGATACCTTAAAATACCAAGAGAAGAAAGATTATTAAAAAACTGCAAATAAATTGAAGACGAAATTCATTTCGTGTTATATTGTTATAGAAACGATAATAAAAGAAAAGTTTATTTTGATTTTATGATAAATAAGAATATCCACTTTATAAATTTAAATGAGAGGGATAACATAACATATACACTCAACCAAATTTCACACACTCAGGTAAATAAGCTAGGATCCTTTATAAGACAGTTTATTGAACTGAGGACAGGGGACTCTTGAAATATTTACTTTTATTGTGTATATTAATGATCTTGTTGTTATTTTTTTATTTTCATTTTGTTATATTGTTTAACATACTATAAATATGTAGTTTTATGGCAATAAAGATTTGAATTAAATTGGATTGAATTATTGAGAGTCAATCTATCATCTAAATATCTAAAAGTGTTGTTAAATTTTAATGCTAATAGTTCGAATTGCTAATTTGAGTCATACAATTGTTGCATCATACATACACAAAAAATGATGTTAGGGCTATTTACTTGAGCACCGGCTACGTTGATATGTAGATTACTGAAGTAACACTTTATTAGGGAGATTGCCGTTGGAAAAAAATCTAACGTGTTATCTAGTAATTTGACTCCATTTATTTATTATTTGTTGTTGACCTCCAAAATAATTTGCATTACTTTATCCTTACTTTAAGATAATGTTGATAGAGTTGAAAGAGATAAATAATGTAGTATTTACCTTCCAGTATTTATCGCCTGAGCCTTTTCGCTATGGTTATTTCGTACAGTAATACTGTACTTTAGGTCTCTAAAGAAAACAAGATAATATAAATGTGGTATGATTGCCAACGAGACAACTCTACACAAAAGATCAAATGACACATAAATTAACAACTATAGGTCAACGTACGGCAATTATATCGTATATCTATATCGTAAATAACACATCTTCTCAGACAGTATAATATAAGTTCTAAATAAAACTAGTGGCTTTTAAAATCATTTATAGCTCATCCGCATCTTTAACAAAAATAATAGTCAAAACTTTCTGACCATTTTCGCCCATGTCTGATGTTCTCTATTTAAAACAAATTCAAATAAAAGAAGCCATTGATGTAATAAAAATCTTCATCTCTCAAATTTTTTAGCAGATTGATTAAGTCCTGATTTCCATTAAATTGAGGACAAAATTAATTTACTTTGTAAATTACTGTACTTTATTATGTACGTGTTCTTTTCATTTCATATAAGTTTTCTTTTTATCATAAGATTGTTCCTGTGCAAAAAAGGATATGTAAGCATATTAAAAAAAATTAAGTACTAGTACATGTAGTATGCAATTTTTTTTGTTGGATAATTATATTTCATTTCTGTTGTAGATTATTACGCAAATGCGAAATTGAATATCATATTCCAAGAAAGATACCATATAATAAATGACGTTATTTTTGCATATGTTACTAATGCTTATATCAATGATAGTAATTTTGATACATTGAAGCAGTCAATTTGATACCAGCTGGCGATTGAGAGAGCAAAAGATAATACATTCAACCACTGTTTTTTTATTGGTTCTAGTGAATTTCAAAGTTTTTTGTACATTTCTTTATGCTCTTTGTCGTTTTTTCTTGTTTCTCATTTTTCTGTTTGCCCTTGTATTGCCTGTCTATGGGTTATAATATAAAAAAAAGTAAAATCATAAAAATACTGAATTCAAAGGATAATCAAATCGGAAAGTCCCTAATCACATGGCTAATTCACATGACAAAACACATAACAAAAGAATGGACAAGAACTGTCATATTCCTGACTTGAACAGGCATTTTCAAATGTAGAAAACGGTGGATTAAACCTGGTTTTATAGCGTTAAACATCTCACTTTGTTGACAGTCTCATCAAATTCTGGTATATTTTCAATGATGCGTAATCAACACAGATAATAATAAATAAAATAGTCAAAATATTGGTACAGCAGTCATCATCGTGCAACAATTTTAAAAGGAATAAATTTAACAATACACAAAAACATCTACAAACACATTCATTGATTCGCGTGTCTGACGTCAGAAAATTGTATACCTCACATATTTTTGTCGTTCAATGTTTATACAAACAATTGTCAAATTTCACATGGGCAATGTTAGCGTACAGGGTTAAACAATGAAAAGTATGTAAGAATTAATGTCAGAAATAGACCGAGATTTAAAATAGTCCAAAAGTTCTATTGAATTTATAAGAATCCACAAATAGTTCATTCCACGACGCGATTGAATAATTTTGACGTTTGTGGTTCAACGTATTTTCTAATTCATTTTAGAAATATATCATAATGACATATTATAGAACAATAACATAATTGCCCCTTTTTTATTGAACAAAAACAACATAGTTATTCAGTTTTTATGTTTTTCTTACTCTGTTTGTATGAAACTAGCTTAACGTAAAAAATGTTACTATCTTGGATATCTTAACAAAAATATCATATGTGTATTGCAACACCTGGTCTACAATACAAAAAAATCTTATTATTATTCAACATTTACCATTTTTATAAATTTAAAAAAAAAAGAATAATAGTTAATCGATTACAAAACTTGAAAATTCAATTTTGAATCTGGTATAGCATTATGATTGAATTAGATAAAGCAATTCAACTCCACTTACTTCGTATAACACATGATATTTATACCAGCGGTAGATTTTAAATTTCATAATGAAAATAAGCATGCGGTAATGACTTTGCTCATTGTTAAAGACCGAGTGGTGACCCTATAGTTATTAATTTCTATGTCATTTTGAACTCTAGTTGAGAATTGTCTCATTGGAAATCATACCACATCTTCTTTTTTTCAAAATATAATCAGTGAATGAATAGCTTGCATTCCAAAATGCATACTTGATAACTGTTCTCTCGCTGGTAAGTGCGACTAATTCATTTAGTTTTTGACAAAATGAGTTCTTCAACACGTAACGTATATATCGGTTTATGAGTGTAATTCTTCGTCACTTTAAACATATGATGATAGTTTTTCTTCTATAGCCTAATTATCAATTATATATGGAATAATGAATGCAATAAGAAGATCCAATTTTATATCATTGAAATGGTATTGACTAAGATAAAATCGACTATAGTTAAAACAAGTATTATATATATAGTCTAGATTCAATAACTTACTTGACTGATATCTCTCCAAAATACTTAAGTATCTCTTTCTCTCTTCTATCCTTTTTGGCATATTTCACTGTTGGCATCAATGGTGGATCTTTTTCCATTGTATCATCTAAATCGGACTTGATATGTTTTAATGATTTCAGCATTTCAGCAACATCAGTTATTTTCTGGCTTTCGGCTAAGTCGTTGTGACATTTTTCGAACTTTTCAATATCATTTCGTAACTCAGTTCTTAGAGGTTCTAATGCCTCATAGCTCTCTGCTTCCTTTTTTTCCAATGATGTTTTCAAAGCTAATACTTGTTGGTCAACCTCTTGTTTTATCTCTTTTCCATTTTCTGTAATGGCACGAATAGCTTCTTTAATGTCGCTATGGTATTTGTCTTTGCCTTGTTCAATTTTGTTTAAATTTGTTTTAGCTGATTTGATCTTTAATTCAATTACCTGTTTAACTTCAGCCTGTAATCCTTGAATCGATTCGTTGATTTCTGACGTATCATGCCGTTTGTGTTTATTGACGATACACATTTTACATATTGGTATGTCACAATCAATGCAGTAAAATATGAAATTTTCATCGTGTTCTCTGCATGACAGTTTATCCTCCGGGTTGATACTTTCACCACTAAAAAAGGTATGATTTCTACTTATTTTTGACCTTAAATGTAAAGTTTTACAGAAATCACACAGCCACTGGTCGCATTGTTTACAACAGTTCTTTCCCGGTCCACTCATGCAGATGTCACAGGACTTGAAAGCAAATTGAGCCATACCTAAAAGATTTCAGTAATCTTGACACACATACAAATGTAGCTCTAATAAATGAACAAACTGAACAGTAAAGTGTCTAGGTAAGAAATTCGAAACCGCTAAGCTCTAAAATATCAATTTCCATTTGTATACACTTCATACAATTGTATGTGTGAAGTCCTTAATAAAACGTAAATTATCATAAAACACCAGTATGTGAAACACAATAACCATTATCATGTATTCAGTTTTATTCAATACATTTATTTATAATAGACATTTTAAATGTCACACATGTTTTTTTTTAAATTCTACCTTTTCATTTGTTTGCAGATAACGTAGCAGATTATATATTCTGTTTAGATTACTTTTAATAATACTTTTATATTATGATAGTGGCTGAAATGATATCGTTGAATGCTTTTGAATTGAAATTCGTGTACAGGTGGTACACATTTACATTAAGTTATAAATATGTCGTCGATTGATATATTTGTTCTAATTTGGAAGCGATGGGGTTGCAGGTTTGACTAAAAACCTTTTCTTACTCTACGACTAATTACTGTCAAGCAAGTTATAAAAAGCGGGATACAACTATAACATGATCAATCATCCTACTTTATCATATGGCAATCTTACTGTTGATCATCAATAACATATGACCACCCAAATGAAAAAACAGAGAAAATAATAAAACACAAATTATAAAACTCTTACGGCTGTTTATGTATTATCTCATATACTCTTTGTAAACTAATGTTGCACCTTATGCTACACGTTTTACTTACGTAGGTAAAAAAATGTTATCCACAGTGATTCGATATTGTCCTTGTTGTCTTTTGTGTGTGTTATATCATCTAAATAAACGTGTCATACTACACTAAATTTTGAACGTTAAATTTGAGATGCTAATTTAGGTCAAGCTTGTTGAATTAAGTAAGATACGGGAGAGAAAATTTAAAGGGAAAAGATTGATGAAAAATGAGAAAAATCATCAAAATTGTGTATTTTAAAAGGATTGTAACAAAAATATAAGTGCACCACCTTATGATTTTTTATTCAACATATAATTGTTACAGTCATATCAAACCAAAAATCAGGTTAAGAAAACAACTTTAATACTAGGAATTTTTGGCCCCTCAGAGGTATACATCCTTAAGGTTTAGTTTATTAATACATTATGTTGATTTTGATTCTTGATAATCTTTAATGTCTGCTGCCCCTTGTGTCTTATGTGTTTCGAGTCAGTTAGTAATACTAGTAGTATACATCTTCATGATATAGTAAGTTGTTCTATAACATTAACATCCGATGATCCATGTTGATTAAACATATGTAAACGTAATAATTTGGTAACATGCACTGAAGTATCATACCAACTTATAATATAGGCGTAATACCCTATAGAAGACATACGACTAAGCAACATGCATTCCTAGTGAAACCAGCGGGATTGATCCTCAAAGCACCGTTAAAAAGGCATTCGTCATGATATTCATTAAAAAGAAACACTTTGTAATATTGCCTGATTTTCCATTTTTAAAAGAACACATGAAACACACAACTCAACTTTTATTTGTTTTATGATAATCTTAAATGTGACAAAATAAATATATTCCCTCAATTTCAGTTATCATAACAAAAGAATAACTGGTTTTATACATTTCGGGGCCTTTTATAGCTGACAATGCGTTATGAGCTTTGATCATTGTTGAAGGCCGTACGGTGAGCTATAGTTGTTAATCTCCGTGTTTTTGTGGTCTCTTGTGGTAGTTTTCATTGACAATCATACCCATCTTCTTTTTTATATCTATAATCAATGATAATTCTTGTCAAGATCAGTCAGTATGGTTTCATCATTCAGATGGATATTTTAAACAGAATGCCTATTCTTTGTTAAAACAACTATTCAACAAACGAAACACAGTTGTTGTTACGAAATAAATCAAACATCTTGATAGTTATACTTTCGGTTACATTTTCATTTGGAACATATTGATATATAAGCAAAGTACGATTGTCCCTTCTGAAAAAAAAACGATACCTATATTTACTGTTGCCAATACAGTGAAGGGAGACACAATTCTTCATCGTTTCTTGAAATTCTAACGAAACACAAAACATATCTATAATTATACCGGATGTTCTTTCATTATGAATAGTAGGATTACATGTTAAGCTTCAAAACTCGCTAATTGGTGTTGTTTTATGCTTTATCCGCGGAGAAAATATCATACACGAAATGAAGGTAGGACATTAGGGTCCTTAAATCTTGATGTAACAGGTATATTCCTAGACAAATTCAGTGTTAAATTCAAGGTTGTATCAAGAAACTCACAGCCTTAAAAAAATTCGTTTGGAAAAAAATGAATTTGTAAAAGGGGCAACAAGCCGACCAAAGTTCAGAACATATCAAAAGGCCACCGATGGAACACATTAAGAAAGATTATCACGGTCTTCCGTCTTGCGTTCAGCAAGAAGCTCAGCATTTTAAATTTTCCTAACTAAATCTTGTCCTCATATAGTCTTAAATTATTTAACATGTCTTGTCTTTCTTTACTCCTTGGTTTTGATTGTTATTGTCTTTATATATACAGAACACCTATGACTCCTTTGAGTCACATGGTTAAATACTCAAAAGAAAAATAACAAAACCCAACAAATAAAATCACTTTATAATGCAATGACCAGTAAGAGATTTTAACTTGTAAATTTCATCTACATCTTGAATTGTGCTTTCCTTGAAAGGACAACTTACAAGATAATAGAGAAATGAATAATAGTTTGTTTTGAAAAATGTATTCAAATAAGATCGTACAGATAATATAAAATAAACTAACTAAACCCAACTTATTGTATAATTATTGTTCTAGATCAACCACAAGGAAGTGAGTATTTAGATTTGTAAAACCTGTATTAGAAGGTGATTTAAGGTTCTTTATTTAACAGATTGTATGTTCGTTCCTATTATTATGATGAAGGGCCGTTGTTGAAATAATACCGCGTAACGTCCAAATAATGAGGAGGTGTGTAAAAGTTTGCTAGCAATGCTAGTGTCTTTCGTGATTGTATTCATCTATGTAATATTATCTCACTGTGAAATCGATATCTATGAAAATAAAAGATATCACATAACAGCCGAATAAATCAATACATATGCATGCAAAAAGTATATTAACTTTTCACCATTTAAAAATGTTTTTAAAATCGATTTTGTCAGGTATTGTTGAGGTAAATCGACAGAATGAAGACATTTGTAGCTCTTGTTATATTTTTACAGTTTTCAGTTGTTGCAAGTCTAATAAAACGCAAACCGGTCACTCTTACTTTGAATGCAGAGAAAGACATACCAGTTAAAGGCTTTCTAATAGACAATTCTAGATCAAACTGAATTAAAGAAGGGGTGGACAATTAGTTGATAAAAAATGGCAGTTTCGAAGAACCATAGCGACAGCATATCTTCAATTAAATCCAGATTAATAGACCTCAGAAAGGTTGTAAATGGCTTGCTTCAAAAAACTGATCCAAAAAGTGATGGTTTGTTTACATCTGATAACATCAGATAACATTGGTACTGTAAATTCAGAAATTATTGCGAGGTTTTTATTATTACGAAAAATGCGACAGAGTTGTAAACGCAATAATTTAAACTCGCATTTTGAAATGTTTTATATGAATTAAACAGAATTTTTCTCAAAATCGTAATAATTAAAATCGCATTTAAGTCTAAAAAGACAAAATCGCAATAATAAATGCACGCAATAATTTCTGAATTTACAGTATATAACTTTTGCCAATTTTTGCCAATTCAAATAATGAAGATGCATAAAATGTAGTAAAATATTAAACAGCCGTTGTGCGCTTGCATCTTTGCCAAAGATCGGTCTTTTGAATTTAACATTGTGAAACTCAAAATGACAGTAGGAACGTTTAATTACACAAACTACCTTATAGGAAGTTATATTCTACCAAATAGACACCTATAGTTTCGCGTGCTCATGATTATTAAACAAAACTAAAATTTATGATTGTTTTACAGAAATATTTATCAATTAGATCAAAGTAGGTCAGAGACCCAGCGAGAAAAGTTAGCAACAAAATGTCTAAGTATATCTAATATAATAGAATCTCCAACGCGTTATATTTATTTGTATTCTGATTCGTTGTTTTCTTATTAACAATATGTCATTGCTAGAACGAAGCTCATTTAAATCAGCTTTTCCAACTGAATATATGTTGTATTATTTTGATATTATTAGTTTAAGAAATGTTATGTTTATATTTTAGGTTACTTTGTATGTTACCATGACGACGGTGGTAGACATCTCAAATATAAAATGTTGGACTTGGGCAATTTTATAACCTTGGACAAATGCCGTGAAAATTGTGAAGCATATAAATACACGGGCTTGCATGTAGATATGATTTTACGGTAACATTTCTAAACCAAAAAATCAAATACGTAATTTCAAGTGGACATTCGTGTCAAACTGAGTCATACTATTGTGGATACTAATTTGGCAATCACGTTAGACGCATAGCTGATACATATACAAACCACATATCAATCTATAGAATTCATACATAATCAAAACGTTAGTCGACCACTGTGAATGCGCTTTATAAAACGAATATATTGACATAGTATTTAATTTTGTTTATATACGTATAACTATCACAATTATTTCCTTGTGATTTGTAAACCAAATATAATATGTGTATCAATATAATATTTATGTATCTACGTTACAAACTTGTTTTCGTTTCAGTATCGGACATATTGTCCTTGCGGAAATAAACTCTCAAACCAACGTTCTCCTAAGTACCAGAATCAGATTGTAACATGGCTTGTGCTGGTGAAACAAATCGTATGTGTTGAGGTAGCATGAGAAAATCGATATATTTAGGGAACTTAGTTAAATAAATGTTTTCCCAATCAAAAATAAGATTTATAAATGTGTATACTTATATAAGAATTAAAAATAACACTTGCAAAATATCGTGCATCCGGATATTGCATGATTTTTAAAACTATCAACCGGAGACCAAACCATGTTCATATAAGCAACTACCGATAATTTGTACATTTTTCATAAAGAACAAAACCAATTTTATATGGAAAGCTGTTGTTAGTATATTTTAAATTCGATATGCATAAAATAAATTTGTAAATGTATTCTAATAAATAAAACACATTTAAAAGGTTTTAATTCTGAACTTGTAATGTATTATTGAAACGTTACTGTTTCAAATGTTCTGATTGCTTCAAACACGCGAACCACAACGCTGAAACTATTTGTTTACAGATATTCTTTTTGTTTTTATTTTTGAGATTGAACGCCTTTATTTTGTTCTGTTTCTAGTCAAACCGTAACCTTTAAGAGAAGTACAGAACAAATCGACACAAGAGTATGAAGAAGAAGAGTATGAAAATAAAATAATGGCACTTTGATTTACTTGTTTGTTGAATTTTGATGATAGACAAGGACTGATGAAGACGATTAGTCAAATAGTCAGATTGCTTGTTATTTTTGTCTCTTAATTGTGTCCTTTTTGTCGTATTATCCACATCTTCTGTTATGTTTGTAATGGTTATATCAAAATCAAGAACAACTATCTTCATTTTACAAGAATCTACTGTAGTGAAATACTTGATTGAAATTTAGTTAACTGTAACAAAGTTTGTCACTTGATTCGCACCATATGAGTCAGATCAGTGTAAGTTAAATTCATTGACTGCTATATATAACAGCAATGTCCTGTGTACAGGGTTATATAGATTTAATAAAATTCTTGTTTCTTCTTTAAGGATGTACTTAGGTGATCTACGGTAAAAATTAATCTTTCGTCCCTCTTTCAAATAAGTTAATAATTCAAAATTGATATTTTATGCTGGAAGAGTATTAGTTAAGGATAAAAAAAGGTTAACATATTGATAGATCATATAGCACCTTTTTGAGATATTTGATTTATAAAATATGGCGGGAAAATGCTGACTTGGACTTTTACCTAATATTTGCAATGGTTTTATTTGGGTCTCAAATCAAAAGAAAGAAAATCAAGTATCTGCTTAAACGGGAAGGTCCGGTAAAGGACTGATTCTGGCCTGAAATTTAAGATTCATCTAACAAGAGATTTAGGACACTTTTTAAACACTTAAGTGTCTATTTCAATTGATTCGATAGATTATGTGAAAGATTTTAACTGATTCAGTCATAAAAAATGCTCCGATTCAAGCTTAGATATGAAAAATCTACCAAATGTGTCAAAAAACGTCACTTTTTAGATGGTTTTTGTCAAAAATGAAAGTGACCGCATCCGTGTTCATTCTCAACCTTTATTTTATATGTTATGTATTATCATCAAATACAACTTACATTTCAATATTATGAATGCGGCCACTTTCATTTAAGATGGAAAATGCTAAAATTGTGAAGATTTCAGTAATTTATCATGACTACATTGGTCTAGTTTGCTTGATTTTATGCCATCAGATATGAATTAATTATTAGATAAGTAGATAAACTGACCTGGCTTAATTAAAGGCAATAGTAGTAAACCGCTGTTCAAAGTCATTAATCGATTGAGAGAAAACAAATCCGGGTAACAAACAAAAACTGAGGTAAACAAATTCACTATAAGAGGAAATTAACAAAACAACAGGAACACAGAAGTGCAACATAAAACAAACGAAAGTGCAACACACATGTACATAGAAACACACGAATTTTAACTGACCTCTTACTTCATCTACAACGATACATGCATATGTTTAACTTGTTTCCCTCTTGTCACAGAGTGTATTTCTTGAGAATAATTCTTTTTTCAAATGCTACATGAAAATAAAAATAAAATTGTTTAAGATAGTAGCATTTAGTTTGAACCGTAGAGTTGTACGTAATTGTAACATAATTTATCCGTAAATGTGTAATTTTGGAGGCTAAAAATGTACACTTCAATTATACAATTGAGATCAATATTATTGAAATGAATGCGACTGTCATACAAATGCAAGGTCTAAGGTTTTTAATCCCTCATTTTCTACATATTAAGAAAATGCCTATACCAAATCAGGAATATGACAGTTGATATCCATTCCTTTGAATTGATTGAGCTTTAGATTTTGCCATTTGATAAAAGACTTTTCGATTTGATAATCCTGATTTCGAATTATTGTTATTTTAATTTTTGCAAAGGATCATTCATGGAAAATTCTCCAGAAATGAAATAAGTAATGCCCGACTTGAATTCTCAAAACAAAATGTCTGTTTTTATTTCGTTTACACCTTTTTGCATGCAATAAAAGCATTCTAAAAAATTGTGCAACTTGCATTCAGGATCTTTGCAAGCTCCATTTTTATATTAAGATATTATAACAAACCATAACAGAAGAAGTATAAACAAAAAAGCATACTTTAAGAAAAATTCACAGAGGAAACCACTAAACTGATACATTGCGATATTGTCAATTTTATGAGAACCGTGAAAACCTTATTGAATAAACACTTCAACGCTATGTTTGACCACTATTAATCAATAGTCGAATACTTGAATGTGTCCCTTCAGGTGGTGCTGGAATCTAGTTTATGATTTACAACAATGAAAAACATAAAACCGAAATCATTCGCATACTACCTAACACAGAAAACAATATGTGGAGTCATATTTCAGAAGGATTTATGTTTTCATTGAGGTGTCATTTAAATCATTCTTAATCGATCAACCAAATATACAAAAAAAATTAACAAATATACAATAGGAACTATTTTCAAATTGAAAGAAACAAGGCATAGTGGGTCAATAGTTTTGTTTCAATTAAATAATAATAGTACTTTAATGTTAATTTAAAACTGAATTCTAATCTTTAAATCGCGCATAAGGTTACACAGGACTTAAAATATTACAATATGTAAGCAATTAATGTTCGATACTTACGACATTTAAGTCATGTATCATATATTCTTTTACTTATTGCACCATATTGGCTTTTAATGTTTTTTTTCCGTGCTATAGTTCGATACATGTTCAACAACTAGTTTTCAAATAGTAATAGCTTGTTTTGATATAACACTGAAGCTTAATATTGAAAGAAACGTGGATTGAGTGTATGATCGCAATGTTTCACCTTTGATGACTTTCGTCTCAGATTCGACAACATTCAGTTTTGTACCTTGTAGGTCAAACGAGTAGTCGAGATCAGTTATATAAAAGAGGGACGAAAGATACCAGAGGGACAGTCAAACTCATAAATGGAAAATAAACTGACAACTCCATGGCTAAAAAAGAAAAAGACAAACAGATAAACAATAGTACACATGACACAACATAGAAAACTAAAGAATAAATAACACAAACCCCATCAAAACTAGGGGTGATTGCAGGTGCTCCGGAAGGGTAAGCAGATCCTGCTCGACATGTGACACCCATCGTGTTGCTCATATTATAACAAATCAAATTATCATAACAAATCATATCATAACAAACATATCTTTAGTCACTTTTAGAGTTACTAACACGCACTGTGGAAATAAAACATATTTCTGCCTTTTTATGTTCAGTCCTTTTGATTAACAATATGATTGACATATAATTTAGAATACTGACTAAAACTGATTTCACCACTAACTTGAAATGGCCACAATCTGTAAACCAAAAATACATCATAACATTTTACGTATTAAGTTGTTTACCTAGTTAAATCAGTATTACTAAGGGTTACGCTTTGTGTGTCTGGCTACAGCGACGACACGATGTGAAATTAACTTTTCAAATCTTATTTTCAATTTCAACATGTCTAACGATATATACACGATATCTTACTTTTATAATATAGTGTAAAAATATTGTCATTCGAATTGCAAATAAGTATGTCGAGCACAGGGTTCGTTTAAAGTCTTATTCTACTCAAAATTCATCACGAAGTGAAAATCTAGCAACAGTAATATAAAGATATATAGCTCGTACTACTTCTTGTCTTGCAATTTGTTTCTTTACGATGAATTCTATATTTCAAATGAAACTTGCAAATGAAATCAAATAAGTATCTGAGAAATGTGTGTATGAACCGTTATGATAGTCATAGTGCATGTAATAACTACCTTATTTACAAGTGAATACTTATCGTGAAGGCCTTCATTATACGTTTTGGTTTCGCACTTTAGACTAATGTACAATAATTTGTTATACAAGTGAGATGTTAAGATGGTTATAAAACTATGTATTATCCACCATTTTCTATTGATGCTTATTGATACCTCCAACAAAACTTTAGAAATACACACTTCGATTCTACTTGCACTTATTAAGTTTTAGTTTTAATATGTAGAAACCAACAACAATCCTTAGGGTCACGAAGTTGACGGTGAGATGAGTTCGTTCAGTGTGATTAGTTAATGAATGTCATATTGAAAATTAATGATGATTGCATTAAAAACTGATATTCTTTGCTTCAATGCTTTTATAATCCATATTCCAATCCTTGATAATGTTATTAGCGAAAAGAAAACATCATAGAAACCAAAAAACAAAAACAAAAAAATTTACCTACCACAAGGCGTCATATCAAACGAAAACACACCAATTGCTTCAACATAAACAAATAATCATTGCAAGGTGTCAGTAGTTATCTTCTCTATCTATTTTTATCTACAAGCATAGTCAATGTCAAAATTCTACATTTATATATTTGCATATTTTGATTAATTATATTGAAATAATTTAGTCAATACTATATTTTAAAAGATAAAATACATTTTTGAAAAAAAACTTGAAATGTTTGAATGACTTATTCAGTCTCAAATCTTATTGCAATTTAGTGAAAATGATAAAACACCGGATTTAGAATATAATTATTTTTACTAGAGACATTCTTGAACTTCGATATTGTTTTCTTTATAGACTTAAATAGCTCATTTTCGAACCTTAGCACATTTTTGTTTTTCAATAACATGATCAACAGACAAATCTTTTTTTAATACTATTTGCCAATTTGTATAAACATGATTAATGAAAAGGTATCGTTTTCTAAATTGGAACTTATCGGATAATGATTTGCAAATATATGTGTTACACTCTAAAGGTGAACAGGTTAACAATTTATATATCTTCATGTATGAGAGTGGATTCCTAATAAAAACCAGACTTAACATAATTATTCAAATTAGCAGTTGGGACATATTTCATAAGTCTACCGTATTCTAAATCATATGACTAAAATATGATGTCAGTATAAACATACATATACAACCATTTTCATCAGATCAAAATAAAACACAGTTATGATAAGGTAACTTGGATATTCAAATACTGATTTCCCATTATCTATAAATAGAAATTAAATTGTTATGGGAAATCCCCGTTCACGTATCCAGGTAAACAAAAGTATGCAACAAAATGACAGGTAATATATATTTCTGCTTTAAGATTTGTTTTTTCTATTGTTTTGCCAAATGTTTAAAAAAATGTACACGAGTTTCATATTTGCTAAATAATAAATAAAAGAACTTTGTACTAAATATATTGAATGATATAGTACATGAATGTTATGAACCTCAGTTGAAATCGTTTTAGGTTTTTTGTGCAAGTACTTCAGTAGCGTATACTCAAACTTTAATGTGAACTTTGATATGCAGTTTATCATGATAACTTGTAGATCTTGCTATAACATACCAGTAGCTGGCATAGTTAGAAATAAACGCTATAAAGTTAAACGGACACGTTGATGTAAGACATCATATTGCATGATCTCGTGGAAGAATATCATTAAGAGACCATGGCATAGTTAGATATACATGTCAGTTGTTCATCCCTCCACCTGACCATAGTAGAGTAAATATGGTTAATGTCTAACATGGAATCCAACTCAATTTTTGAACATTTGTGTAAACTGTGAAAAAAAATCGATTTGTGAAACAGCACTAGATAAATAGAGATCTTTAACACATACTCATTGTTTCATAAGTAAAATAAAAAGACAGATAGCCCAATAAGTAATTATTTAGAAAAAAATAGCATAATATAGTTGTATCTGGTAACACATAGACTTGTTGTTTAATAAGTAAAATAAAAAGGCAGATAGTCCGATAAGTCATTTTTTAAAAATAAGAATAATATAGCTGTGTTGGTTATACATTTATAACATGTATAAAGGATTATAAAAATCTCAACTGTGTTTAAGTTTGTAATTATAAATGTATATGTTATAAAAGGAATCTCATCCCACGTTGGTGAACGACAGACATCAAGTCTATATTTGCAGACTCCTATAATCTGTTTGTGAATTCAAAGGTAGAAATTCAACACATTTATTGCGCGTGTTTTAAATTATGGTAATTGCCCTTGTAATATATCATTTAGGAACCACCTTCTCCGTCCCTGGCTTTATTACGTACATAATATAAACAATGGCAAGACATACTACGATACAGACCATAACATTATTACAAACGTACATGCAATATATTTGCTTTTTCCGAAGAGTAATACCTATGTTAAGGTAGCCGCTTTTGAAAGTATTTAATACTTTCAGTCTGCTCACTTTTCCAAATATATTGTTTGTATTGATTGTCAGTGTTACAACTCACTAATAGAGTCCAAATGACATGAAAATGAATACCTACATGTCACCGTTCGACATTCAACAGTGAGCAAAACCCTTACCGCTAAATAAGCTATAAGAGGCCTCGATATAAAAATTCGAAAAAAACGATAATTTAGCGGCCTTATTAATGTTTGAACTAATAAACGAAATCACAAATATATTAAACATAAATTAAGTACAACCACTCAGTTACAGACTTCTGAATGGGAACAGGCAAGTAGCCGGGCTGCATATTATTGCTTGCTCCAAACATTTCCCCTTACATTAAAAAATGACCTAACAGTATATAGTAAGATCGGTTGAAAAGGGTTAAATTCACTAGATCGCTACAAAGCAGAAAACAGAAGACATACAGTGGACGTGGAAGATAATTCATACATCCCCCTCAACATGATAAAAGTTTAAACCTGAAAGTACTCGTTTCTGCTGACGAAACGCGCATTTTTTTTAATACGATATCAATCTTAATATCTTAGATATTTTCTTTGCTGACACCTAGTTCAAATACAACGACGACATATTAAACTTTTTTTTATATCTCTCACTAAAATATCAATCAGTAAATAATTTTTTATTGAATTTAATGTAAAGACGTGATCAAAAGTCAGAGTAAAACTTGATCTTGTCTTTTATCGAAATAGATATATAATTAGACATATTATATACGTAGAATCATGAACGTGAGTATCTGTACAGCAACAAGATTTGAAATAATGGTTTTAATTTATTGAAAACCAAATGAGTATGTTAACTTATATACCAACAAAACAATATTCAAAGATTTAAATACAGTATTGAATTTGTAATTTTTTTTTCAAGTTGGTTGAATAATTTGTCTTTGCTCAGTAAAGGTATCTGTTTAGCTACAATGTTGAAGATATATGCCTCATAACTAATTAATAAGGATGATGTAAGGTGTATCCTGCCTTTAATTTAAATATTTATCTACCACGAAACGCAATTGCTAAATTCAGAGGCCGTAATATGAATGTTCCGGATGTTACACGATTTATTAATCAATTTAAATTATTTGAATTACCTCGAAGTATTGTGTACTGTCATTGAATCTCATTTCATCATTATAGATGAATCCACACAGAACGTATCACTAGCTCTGTATCGATACATGTGCCAAAATATTGTTGGATCAGAGAAACGCATTAAAACTATTAGAATGATGAACACTGTCAGAGACAATCTTACAAGGAGCAATATTGGGACGATAATCACTAGTGGAAGTTTTGGAGAAGGACTTGAGATGCGTGGAAGTGATATCGATATTATGTTTCTGTTGCCATATGTAGAGATTGTTGAGAACATGGAAATTCCGTTCAACCTTAATAAAATATATTTTGTCATTGAAACATACGAAACACAACCATGTTTCACCAAATTACGCCTTATATTTAGTGAAGAATTTAAAATTTTAAAACTTTGTGAAAAGATTGGAAGTGAATACTATCTATCGAACGTTTATATCAAGGAACTATGCTTGAATAAGTCTTGTCCTATTATTCATGGACCCTGTGTAGCTGACGAAGATGGGGTTTTTGAAATAGCCTACTGCTTACATAGTAAATCATGGATAACAGCAGCACAACAGTGGATAACACGATCAAATAATTCATGGCCGGGATACAAGGTTAAACAGTCTATTATACAACACGGCGTTCTATTTGTACCTATAGGTGTAAAAGGATCTACCAAAGAAGAATTAGAATGGCGAATATCATTTTCAGTTGGAGAAAAACTTCTTGTTAACTCATTTGCGCACACACAATTACTGTGTTATGCCTTAATGAAAATTCTTCTCAAAGACGTAATAGACATCAACTCAGAGTGTAAAGAGATTCTGTGTTCGTATTTCATAAAAACAATTTTGTTTTGGATTTCCGAGGAATTACCAATTTCAATATGGAGGCCAGAAAACCTGATTTCTAATTTCAATCGGTGTGTGAGAAGACTGATATACTGTGTTAACCACTCTGTGTGTCCACATTATTTCATTTCTGAGAGTAATTTATTTGATAATAAAATCGAAGGGCACGCGCAGGAAAAAGTCTTAAAAACGTTAAACACTCTTTACAGTTATGGTTGGAAATGTGTTTTATTTTCATATCAATTATCGAATTGCAATGAATTTATGTTTCATATTCGAAACGAAAATTGTCCATTTTATGATGATAGTCCAAAAATATTGTTATCTAAATTTATGTTTTTAACAAATTGTTCGATTTTGATCGCTAGTTCGTCTTTGCGTCAAACACTTTCCAGAATGTTAGCTTTTGAAAGTGCCAAAATAAAGAACCTTTACCTGTTCTTTTTATCAAAGGCAAATTTCGTCAGGGCCCAGTCACTACCATGTGATGTACTATATGAGAATAAATCTACCTATACACAGAGAAAAACCTTACTAAATGCATTGTTACTAAATATATGGCATGATTGTGGGTCTGGATGGTTAATGATAGCATCATTTTTTTATCAGTCTAAACAATACAACAAAGCTTTACACATCTTGCAGTATATTGTCCAGAAATATTCACCCGAAAAGCTCTACCTTGACATTGATTGGTCACATATTCATCATAAAATATTCAATTTGCATTGTTTTAGACAGATGAATATTGCGAAATTGTCCAAATACCTGCTTCTTGATCTAGTGCTGTTCATTAAAAATTCTACATTAATACCAGATGAACTAAAAATCGAAGTAAATAAAACAGGATATTACATACCACCAGTTGTATATGTTCATTTCCTTTGTTTTCTTTGTCAGTATCACCTTAATAATACCATCCAATGTTATCATTGTCTCCGAGATTTGCAATTATCTATAGAACAGGAGTACTTTATTGCTAATGCCTCAGAGAAAGCAAGAGCATACAACATCCTTGGTATAAGTTTCCAATTAATAGGAGACATAGCATCTGCGCAACATGCATTTATTAAATCTTTAGAATTAGACTCTGATCCAGATTTTAATAATGCGTCCTTGAGATTATCATGACATGTATGATGAATGTAATTCAGTTTTTGTCAGTTATTATGCACTGAGTGTTGATAGTTTTAATATTTGTTGCTTTTCTCATAATATGTCATTGTAAATGAAGTTTGGAGACAAATAATGTAGTATTTGAAATAAAAAAATAAATAAAAATGAAGTCATTATATGTAATAGCAAAAAAGCAGGGGGTTCGGGGGATGGGAGGGGTGTTCTGGCTCACAAGTGTCTATTTATGAAAGGCTGTCTATGAGAAAATTCTTCGCATTGCTAATGAGCGAACGGTTGTCTATGATTACTTACATCCACTCCATATAAATTTGATAATTGTCTCATTGGCAATCCTACCCCATCTGTTTATTTTAATATAAATACAAAATGTGGCGAGGCTGAACATATAAAGAGACTGTAAGCATCATTAATATATTAAATGCTACAGGAATTAATTACATTTTTTTTAGTTGATCACAATGTATGTCTTTATATCATTATCTACAGCATTGCACAGATACATCAATTATTTTTGAGGTTTTAAATGATCATCCTGTTTATGCACGTGCAAAATACCATATGTAATAATTTCTTCCAAACACAAGCAACATTTGGTAATATTTATTTTGATTGTCATACAAGTGAGAAGTTTAGCTCTATAAAACCAGGTTCAATCCACCATTTTCTACCGAAAAAATATCTGTCATTATAAAGTCAGGAATGTGATAGTTGATATCCATTCGTTTGATTAGGACTTATATCTCGAATTTGACTATGAAGGTCGTTTGAAAAGAAGACTTTCAGACAAAAGGGATAATCTCAGCTTTCCAATTGTGACCTTTTCAAACCAAGAGTTCCAAACAATGAAGTTAAAATCATCACGTCGTAAATTTTACGGCTGCCATCACGAATTGATGTGACCATTACAGAATAAACGTTATATGTGCCTTATGTCGTAACGACAATCCCGTTCCTTTTTTCACAAATGTGACCTACCGAATTAGACTATTTACCGGCTTTATGGACAATTTGACGGGTGCCACATGTGGAGCGAGATATGCTAACCCTTTACGGAGCACTTAAAGTCATCCCAAGTTTTCGGTGGTGTTTCGGGTTGTTTTTGTACCTTATTTGTGTCATTTTAGCGCAATACAACCAGGTTCAATCCACCATGTTCTACATTTGGAAATGCCTGTACCAATGCAGGAAAATGACAGTTGTTGTACATTTGTTTGATGTGTTTTATCATTTGATTTTCCCATTTGATTTGGGACTTTCCGTTTTGAGTTTCCCAAGGAGTTCAGTATTTGTGTGATTTCACTTGTCACCTGACACTTACGTTAACATTTCACGTGAGGTTCACATTACACGATCTTTACATGATAACCACGTGAAACTTTTCATGTAAATTTTATTTTCATTGATTGAGATTTTATTGAATCTCATTGGAAATTGGTTTACATAATTTAAAAGAAGTTCTAATGAATCGAATTTACCTAACAAAATGGTATAATAAAAAATATCGAACTCAAAGAAAACATAGAAAAATAAGAATTCCATTAAACAGCCATGTTTTTTTTTTTTATAATATTGTCAATAATAAAAGAGCTGTTCTACATTTAGTTTCAAAATGTTAGAAAAAATAATTGAAAACGCAACAAAAATATTCAATGATCATAACACCCCTACATGGTGCTCGACTTTACGTTTGGACTAAGTTTGGTTCACCTGTGTTTAATCGCACACTGATTAGGCATGGCTTATTACACACCTGTTGACTATTTATAACTAGTGGTCAGTCGAGTTCGTCGGACAGGTTTGGTTATTTTTAAAGAGTGTTCAGATGAGTTCTTGGACACGTTATCACTTTATTTCTGCTTGGGATTTTGGTGTGGATGGATGCCATACTCGTTAGAGCATTTTGTATTTGATATCTAAATTTAACCTACAGTGGTTCTACTGAACTTTTGCATATAGTGCATCAATTCTGAGGTAAGTGGTTTATACATAGATTTATACTTTTCTGTGTTTTTGTTTTTATTATCAAATTACCGAAACTTTCAGAATGCTGCAGACAAATTTCCATTATGTAAATTGTACAATTTAGAATACTTTGTAAACGGATTTAAAGATATGAAAACAATGTTTTATATTTAGATATTTGCGTTTTTTACTAGTGAAAAAGAACAAGATTGTAAATTACGGGAACAAATTAAATGTACGTAATATATATGTGTACAAGGTTCCGCATTTCCTGATGTACGCGAAACTATCATGCAAAATATGATACTTATAACAGTAGGACACATGTTGCTACATATAAAATGTATGCGCGTAATTATCTTCGTAAATTAATAGAATATATATGTTCATTTTATGAAGTTATTATAGAGTTCATGTTTATGTTACATGAACGTGCAAGTTAAATGCATATCTAAATAAATAACCGTACTAAAGACTATATTATCATTATCAGCACCAGAGAAATACACTGCTGCGGTGTTAAGGAGTGGTCATAGAGATTGAACTTCATGAACATCATATAACAAACAACATATCTAAGTACTATAATAGTGAAACTATCGTGCACGATACCCATTACCGTCATAATAAACTTTTCGTCATTTTCCATAGTTACCCAATCAAACAAAAAGAAATAGATGTTTCTTCGGTTGTGCAATTTCATTAAAATTTTGATTTAATTGGACTTACGTTTGTATCTCGTTAAGTGAAGTTGAATACATTCTATAAATCATAAGTCGGTGCGATTATACATAATAACTCAACACAGAATATGCTATCTTAATATGATCGGTAAAATGTGATAAACTACTTATCAAACTTACCAGACATAATATTTTCAGTTTCAGTTTTTAGATAAAGGAATTGATGCAATCAACATCAGCAGCGTTCTTCATCACAAGGAGGTCATATCTTAAATTCCACTCTATGTTCAAAGCAGGCTGTTCCTATCACTACAAACTCCTCAGAGTCTGAATTGACCAGTTTTTGTGCTCGACCAGTAAAATCGAGCACACATTTTACTCGACTAGTCTCGACATTGTCTCGACTGTACTTAACTGTACTTAAGTGTACTCGACTAGGTCTCGACTTTACTTAATTAGTCTGATTCAGTACTTGATGATCTTTGTGTAGTCTGAAATGGTCTTGACCAAGGCTCGACCTGTCTCGACCTGTCTTGACTAGTCTCGACCTGTCTCGACTAGTCTCGACTCAGTCTCAACCAGTCTCGACCTGTCTCGACTAGTCTTGACCTTCAAATTTAGTTTTGACTGGTGTAAATCAGCCCATCTAACTAAATTAAATATTGATCTTAAAAAATTCAAGCTTATTAGGTAGTTTGATTTATTGCTGTGAAATGAAAGAATTTAATTTTACAATATGTAAAAAAAAAAATATTATATAAAAATTCAGATAGGCATCTTTAATTTTTTCTATAACTTTTTCAAATCAACTTGGATTTTCATCAAACTATGCAGATATCTTACATATATATCAAGCTTACTGAATCCCATTTCATTTAGTTTTTTGTTGTATTGCTGTAAAATTTAAGAATTAAAGTAATCTTGGTATAAAAAGCTAGGATTTGCAATTCGGACAAAATAGAGATAGTACACTTTAATTTTTTTAATAACTTTTTCAAATCAACTTGGATTTGCATCAAACTATGCAGCTATCTTACATATATATCAAGCTTACTGAATCCCATTTCATTTAGTTTTTTGTTGTATTGCTGTAAAATTTAAGAATTAAAGTAATCTTGGTATAAAACTCTAGGATTTGCAATTCGGACAAAATAGAGATAGACACACTTTAATTTTTTTAATAACTTTTTCAAATCAACTTGGATTTGCATCAAACTATGCAGCTATCTTACATATATATCAAGCTTACTGAATCCCATTTCATTTAGTTTTTTGTTGTATTGTTGTAAAATTTAAGAATTAAAGTAATCTTGGTATAAAAAGCTAGGATTTGCAATTCGGACAAAATAGAGATAGTACACTTTAATTTTTTTAATAACTTTTTCAAATTAACTTGGATTTGCATCAAACTATGCAGCTATCTTACATATATATCAAGCTTACTGAATTCCATTTCATTTAGTTTTTTGTTGTATTGCTGTAAAATTTAAGAATTAAAGTAATCTTGGTATAAAAAGCTAGGATTTGCAATTCGGACAAAATAGAGATAACACACTTTGATTTTTTTAATAACTTTTTCAAATCAACTTGGATTAGCATCAAACTATGCAGCTATCTTACATATATATCAAGCTTACTGAATCCCATTTCATTTAGTTTTTTGTTGTATTGCTGTAAAATTTAAGAATTAAATTAATCTAGGTCAAAAAAGCTAGAATTTGCAGTTCGAACAAAATAGAGATAGTACACTTTAAGCTTTTTAATAACTTTTTCAAATCAACTTGGATTTTATTAAAACTATATAGTTACTTTGGTGATCTTACTAAATCCCAGTTTTAAAATATATTTTTGTCAAATTTAATGACATGACACTATACATGATTTAATTACATCAGTACACGTGAGTTTTACAGGTAAAAAGCAAGCCCTACTTTTCTTAAACTCGTGTATTACTTATCTAGTGAATTAAAAGCCCTGCGATATAGATTTAACAGGATGTTGCAACTTTGAATAAATGTTATTTAGAATTTAAAACTCTCTGGTAGATGTTATCTTTTTAATAAGTTTGCCCCAAGCAGAAGGTATTGCTTTATAAATCACCACAAATCAGAAGAACTATTTTAATAATTTCTAATATTTCATCCCTTTTTGATATATTTATATAGTTTATATCAAAAGGAATAAAACATTAAAGGAATTTTATTAATATTTTATGTATACTTTTTCCCAAATTATGAGAAAAGATATATTTCTAATATCGTAGCTTTTTGACCTAGGTTAATTAAATTCTTAAATTTGACAGAAATACACCAAACAAAATAACAACCTATGATTCAGTAAGATCAATATATTGCAAAGATATTTGTAGAGTTTGATAAAAATCTAAGTTGATTTGAAAAAGATTAAAGTGTACCATCTCTATTTTGTCAAAACTGCAAATCCTAGCTTTTTTTACCTAGATTAAATTAATTCTTAAATTTGACAGCAATACAACAAACTTTATAACAACCTGGGATTCAGTAAGAAGAATACATCACCAAGGTAGCTATGTAGTTTCAATAAAATCCAAGTTGAATTTAAAAAGTTATAAAAAAAATTAAAGTGTACTATCTCTATTTTGTTCGAACTGCAAATTATAGCTTTTTTGACCTAGATTAATTTAATTCTTAAATTTGACAGCATTACAACAAAAAGCAAAATGACCTGGGGTTTAGTAAGCTTAGTATACATTTAAGATAGCTGCATAGTTCGATGAAAATCCAAGTTGATTTGAAAAAGTTATTAAAAAAATTAAAGTGTACTATCTCTATTTTGTCCGAATTGCAAATCCTAGCTTTTTTTACCAAGATTACTTTAATTCTTAAATTTTACAGCAATACAACAAAAAACTAAATGAAATGGGATTCAGTAAGATTGATATATATGTAAGATAGCTGCATAGTTTGATGCAAATCCAAGTTGATTTGAAAAAAGTTATTAAAAAAATTAAAGTGTACTATCTCTATTTTGTCCGAATTGCAAATCCTAGCTTTTTATACCAAGATTACTTTAATTCTTAAATTTTACAGCAATACAACAAAAAACTAAATGAAATGGGATTCAGTAAGCTTGATATATATGTAAGATAGCTGCATAGTTTGATGCAAATCCAAGTTGATTTGAAAAAGTTATTAAAAAAATTAAAGTGTACTATCTCTATTTTGTCCGAATTGCAAATCCTAGCTTTTTTTTACCAAAATTACTTTAATTCTTAAATTTTACAGCAATACAACAAAAAACTAAATGAAATGGGATTCAGTAAGCTTGATATATATGTAAGATATCTGCATAGTTTGATGAAAATCCAAGTTGATTTGAAAAAGTTATAACAAAAATTAAAGATGCCTATCTGAATTTTTATATAATATTTTTTTTTTTACATATTGTAAAATTAAATTCTTTCATTTCACAGCAATAAATCAAACTACCTGATAAGCTTGAATTTTTAAAGATCAATATTTAATTTAGGTAGATGGGCTGATTTACACCAGTCAAAACTAAATTTGAAGGTCAAGACTAGTCGAGACAGGTCGAGACTGGTTGAGACTGAGTCGAGACTAGTCGAGACAGGTCGAGACTAGTCAAGACAGGTCGAGACAGGTCGAGCCTTGGTCAAGACCATTTCAGACTACAAAAAGATCATCAAGTACTGAATCAGACTAATTAAGTAAAGTCGAGACCTAGTCGAGACCTAGTCGAGTACACTTAAGTACAGTTAAGTACAGTCGAGACAATGTCGAGACTAGTCGAGTAAAATGTGTGCTCGATTTTACTTGTCGAGCACAAAAACTGGTCAATTCAGACTCTGAGGAGTTTGTAGTGTATTGTAACCTACAGTTACAACAAAACCATTCCACCTACAGAATACAAATTTTAACCAATTTAACATGGTCTTGATTTAAAAGAATCCCCAAGCAAACCTATGGCATGTAACTGCTTGGAAGTCCCAATTTTTTTTTACCCAGGTAAACATGAACTATTCAACAAAATGGCAGATAATGTAAAACTGTACAGAAAACACTCCATCCGATTTTCTGTCTTTTTTATAAAATTTCCGCATGATTTCGTTAGACACAAAATAAAAATGTATATGATTAAAGATTTGTTTAGATTGATCAAAATTGCTGTTTAAAAAAATTTCGGAAATCATTTTAAGGTAACAGGTACGTAAATGGCTTGTACGGCGATTTTTAAAAGAAATTGTATACACTTAGAACTTTTAAAAAGATAAGGAAAAATCGAAAAATTTAAGTAGGTCACCGATCTAATTTCCGAGTTCCAGACATTTGAAAATGGTAAGGAAACAAAATAAAGTACATAAACATAATGTCAAATTTAAACCAATATAAACGAATTGGTATCAACAGACATTTCAAGCTTTACTTATTCGACAGTTTAGACCAATACCACGATTATTCTATAAAAATTAAATGTTTTTAAGGTAATAATTTCCATTCTTTTGATATATAATTTTCATGGGGTTACCGAACTCACTTTTTATATATCAGCCGTTGAAGGGGTGTTGCTGACAGGATAAGAGAATAAATTCATGACGTCGCCGAAAGGATTATGCAACGTCAAGGTTTTTTCAGCAGAATTGTCAAGACAACGAACGTTATTATTTTATTTATTATTATTACTTTAACTGTTAAGTCAGTGTTTGTTATATCTATTTTGCGTGACTGTATTTATGCATCCCGTTATACTTTGAACGACAAAATTATTTCATGTTTACCTGTGCGAATTTCAAACGCGCAATTTTACACAATTACTCAAAACCCTCCTTCCTTGATGGGTGCATTTTACATAGACAAATATAATCGTATGATATAATCAAAATTAGAATGTTAATTTGATGTATGCCTTTTTGTGCTTCTTCGTTACATTTGTTGTTTTTATAGTGATTAAGATGATAACACAATGTTGACTGCTGTACCCCTATTTTTGACATTTTTACCTATTATGTCTGTTTGTTTTGTTCACGCATCGGTGACAATATAATGGAATTTGATGCGACTGTCATACAAGTGAGAGGTTTAGCTAGCTATAAAACCAGGTTCAATCCACCATTTTCTACATTTGAAAATGCCTGTACCAATTCAGGAATATGACAGTTCTTGTCCATTCGTTTTGATGCGTTTTGTTATTTGATTTTGCCATGTGATTATGGACTTTCCGAATTGATTTTCCTCTGAGTTCAGTATTTTTGTGATTTTACTTTTCACTATAATTTGTTTCGCTATACAAATGCTCTCTAGAGCACATTATTCTGTCCTAAAAAGGATTGATATCTATTATTGGTTTTTTTTCAGTGATTATACGAGATCCTATGTACATGATGTATTTATAACGTATTTCTTGATGATTAAACACAATATTAAAGGACATCTTTAAAAAAAATACATACGATTATAAACATATTTAACAGAAACAATAACAGACCTGTCTTTAAAATAGATTTTCCAAATGACGATATACATTCAATGTTCACATTTTCGACTACAATTGTGCTGCTTCACACTAAGGGAGGCCAAATATACCGGAAAACGGCCAAAAGACAACAAATGGGACACAGATGATTTGTTAATTTTGAAATGCAACGCTTTATTAAATTGTTCGTAGATCATGGAAATAGTTTTTTTATGTTATGTTTTGTTTACTGTTGTGTGTCTGTTGTTCCTTTTCTTCTTTTAGCCATGGTGTTTTTCAATTTATCAGTGTGTGGTCCTTTTGGTTTCATTCTATACTAGTCAACAAAAGAAACGATACAAGACTTTTTTTCAAATTTGAAATAAAGTTTTCCGTTAATAGGACCAATATAGAAGGTAGTAATACTTAATCATTATTGAAATATAAATCCGTTTAAAAAAAATATTTTTTTTGCTTTCGTGATGTTTTTTGACGATTGTTTTAGTTTTTTACAAAATTTACATAAAACGGCAATTTGAAAAACAAAAGTTTCAACTAACGATGCCAACCTCTCATTTAGAGGTAAAGACAATGTTTGCCATCTAGCAGGTTTCACCCAATTACGTCTAGTGTATAGTTTTGATATTGAAACGCTTGCTTTGTATGAAGAGATTGGAGTTGAATACAATTTTTCGAACAAATTTATCAAACAATTATGCCTGAATAAATTTGTTACGATCATTCATGACCGTGTGTTTCTGACGAATACGGAGTCTTTGAATTTGCAGTCTCCTTGCATTGTAACTAATGGATAACACAGACACAAGAGTGGATAGTATGATCAAATAATTCATGGCCGGGGTATGATGTTAAAAAGTCTGTTACACAAAAAGGCGTTTTATTTGTACCGAAAAATGATCAGGGATCTACAAAAGAGGAATTAGAATGGCGAATGTCGTTTTCCGTTGGAGAAAAACTTATTTATTCCTTTACACACACACAATTACTGTGTTATACCTTAACGAAAATTCTTCTCAAAGAGGTGATAAATATTCACTTATATTGTAAAGAGGGGGGCAAGGGGTTTAACTGTTATGCTGTTATGGGGCAATTTAATTCTTTGTTATCTGTTTATTTTGAAAATATGTTTGCTGTTAGCTGTTATTGTCTTATTCTTTGTTAGCTGTTATTGGGCTTTTAGTTTTTTTGTTATCTGTTATTGTGATAATGTATTTGCTGTTAACTGTTATTGAAAATTGGAATGTTAGCAACTTTTTTTGACAGTCAATATTCGGTATAAATTGAAGATCATTGGACATTGGGGTCTACCACTACTAATATGTTTGTCCCGTTTCAGAGAAGGATTCGATTAACATTTACCCATCACAGAAGTGAGGTCCAGGCCAATTCAAGTATATCTAATGATTATCCTTTGTAATAAATTCCATTTTTTTATGAATGTGTATTTAGAATTATCTTAATTTTTTGTATGAGAATAAGGTTCTTTGTTTCCCGTACGAACATATTAAATAAAACAATTCTTAATATGACAAAAAGGAAAACATATGGCCAGGAATATCTGACAAGGATCTCAATTAAGGACTAGGTCCTAACAACCAGTTAACCTTTTATATAATATGGTACATAGACTCAGCTCTGTGATTCTTTTCAAAGCAGAACCAAATGCATTGTACAATGAAAGTTCCAATCATGTACTTGGGTCCGAAGCTGCACATAACTCATTACAAACAAAGATTTCTTTCGTTTCAAGCCATTGTATACATACTAAACTATGTATTCTACTTACTAGTACACTTGGTACAATGTTCAATCAAAAACCTCAGCTGATAAAATTTTTTTCAAATAAGGCCTTTGAAAATAGTGGAATAAATTGCTTTTGGAGTGTCAAAATTCGTTCGAAGTACTTGATAAATTGCATGCTTATAATTGGTGCTTTTGATTTTGCTACCCTATATACCACTTTGCCTCATAGTCTTATTAAGAAAAATTCACACACCTCATTAAATGGTCATTTAGAAAAAGTCAGAATATTCAAACTCTTTTAGGTCATTTTTTTTTATTAGCAACAAAGGGAGCTTCAGTCAATATATATAAACAATACACCAACGTTTCATGAGAACTGATGAAAGCATTTTTTGAGTTATTTTTGAACACTAGAAAATATCACCTTTTTCTAATGAATAAAATCCCTTAACTCAATAACATAAAATCTAAATTTAATAAAAATCAAATGGAGTTTACAACAATAGATATAAACATTTCAGCAAAGTTTCATGAGAACTGCTGAAAACATGTTTGTGTTAATGTCTGAAAACTGGAAAATCCCCCCTTTTTAATTAATAAAACCCGTTAACTTGGAAACTTAAAATCTAAAATTTATAAAATTTGAAAGTGATCTCATGTTATTAGATATAAACAATTCACCAAAATTCCTTGCTTTGTGAAAGCATTTTTGAGATATTATCAGAAAACTGAAACAAACACCAATTTTATTGAATAAAAACCCATTACCTAGAAACTTAAAATCTAAAATTTATAAAATAAAACAAACAAAAAAACAGGGAGCTCAGGTCAATAGATTTAAACAATTTTCCAAAGTTTAATGCAAATTGGTTAAAGAGTTTTTGAGTTAATGTCCGACATGTTGATAACAGACGGACTACAGTATACCATAATACGTTCCGTAAACGAGCGTATAAAAAATATTATAATATATTGAGCAGTAATTTAAACACATTCTACAGTAGATACATAAATTAATACTTAAAACATTATCATAGAAAATGGAATGCATTACAAAGGATTATATCCGTAATAAGAAATACTGATTTGTCAAAGACCGAATTATTTTAATATTTCATTTACTGTTATCTGTTTTTGTCCATTTTAATTCCTTGTTATCTGTTATGAGCCAAATCAATTTGCTGTTTTGCTGTTATTGGGACCCCCCTTGCCCCCCCCTCTGTAAAGAGGTACTTTGTTCATATTTCATGAAAACAATTTTGTGTTGAATTTCCTATTTCATTATGAAAGCCAGTAAACCTTACTATTTATGTTATTATTAAATATCCGTCATGATGCTGTGTCTGGGTGGTTGATAATGGCTTCCTTTTTCTAGAAGTCTAAACAATACAAAAAAGCGCTATATATCTCGCGGTAATCTCTACTTAAATGTCCAGTCGAAAAGCTTACCTTGAAATTGATGTGTCACAAATTCATTTTGACATATTCAGTTTGCATTCGTTTAGACAGATGAATATTGGCAAATTATTTAAATTTCTGCTTCTAAATCGAGTGATGTTTATTAGAAACTCTACATTAATACCAGATGAATTACAAATCGAAGTAAATACGACACCATACGTAATACCACCAGTCGTTTATGTTCATTTCATTCGTTTTCTTTGTCAGTATCATCTAACCAATACGATCCAATGCCATTCTTGTCTCCAAGATTTACAATTAACTATAGAGCAGGAGTATTTTATTAATGATGCCTCTGAAAAAGCCAGAGCAAACAACATCCTCGGTATAGGTTTTCAATTAATAGGAGACATTGAATCAGCGAAATGTGCATTTATAAAATCTGAGGAATTAGATTCAGATGCCGATTTTAATAATGCATCCTGGGGATTATCACTAATATAACGAGAGTAATACTGTGATTGTCTATAAACGAAAGAGTGTATAATTAAGAATGTTAATGTGTTTTTTTTGATACATGTCTTTAATTGTCTCTGAAATATAAGTACCTAAACAAACAATGTATTTTTTGAAATAAAAATCAGTACACATCCAACGGAATTATTGTAAAAACGTCTTTCGCAGTCTGAAAAACGAATGGCCTTGTATTATAATTATCACAAGTGATATGCAAATATCTTAATATGAATATATATACTATCAATTGGAGTGAATACTTCTAAATGCTATTTAATTCTATCTATTCAGTCTTTTCCGGATATAGTCTAAAAGGGTTTCTCCTGGATCAATTATTTATTTCGCCACCTCTTTCCCCCAAAAAATATATTTTTTGCCACTTTATTAATTTTTTTTCGCCAAGAAACAAAGCTATATTTTTCGTTTAAAATTTACCTTCCCTTAAGAAAGATGATTTTGCCCCATTGTGTCTATGATTATTCTCTCAAACTTATTTTAGAGTCTACATTTTAATGAATAAACACTAAATATTTACTTTAAAACAAAAGATTTTTTTTTAACTTAAAAAATATTCATTGTATTTTATACAACTTTTCTAAATGAGGGCGCCACTATACTTTTAATGATAAAGAAGATATAAATCCTGGAATATAACAAAATTAATGGATATGTTTTGATTATATAATACCAGTATAGTTCGTAGGGAAAGTTTCTTTAAAAGAAAAATACTGATGTGCTCTTTTGTACTAAGAAGTGGTTTGTACAACAAGACAAAAGCTTTTATCACATGAAATTGATCCCTCATTTCATGTGTAGTCATTACATTGAAGGGTTACTCTCATTCGAGGGGTTGTTCTCAACCTTTTGGATAGATTTCTTCATAACGACAGTTTTCTTTTCTTGACCATCGTAAATGAAAAGATCTAGACGTGAAACTATGCTTGAAACACGTGTGTCCCTTAAACGACTTTACAGTAGTCTCCCTACTCAATAACCTATATTGAAGTCAAAGGATAATTAAAGTTTTAAATCGGAGATTTTTTTTTGCTTTGGAACATTTTTCGTCACAACACCAGCTTTCTTTTCTAAAGTATCTTTAAAAGGAGAGGAGACGTCAAAAGCTTGCTCCAAACACGTGCATCGCAAAGTGGTAAAAAAATTCTGCATGTGACATTTACCGGAAGCTATTTAACCATATCATTTTGTCAAACAATTCAATCAACACCTTTATCAGTTAGTCCTTTGTTGTCGATAACTATAACTATGCAATCAGCTCATTATTGATTTTCTCTCCAAATCTTAGTGAGGTCAAGGTGAATTCCGAGTATTGTCTGATCGGGTAAAGTCCAAGCAACTCGAAAAAAAGTAAATAAACAAGATGGAGGAAAATAAATCGTTACATATATTTCTTTTGCCAAATTCTTTCGCAAATGAGGAATTTTTATCGTCACAATTATCATTTTTTCGCAAGCGGAAACCCTGGTTTAAAAAACTTTTGCTAATGTCTATTATCCTCACCTCACACACACACCAAACAGTCAATTGGTTGTTCATTACAGTTGCGTCACAATAATATTTGCATTTTTGTTTTGTTTCAAAGAGCTTACCATTCAAAACAACTCAAAAAGTAGTTTAACACTGACTGTTATATATCAACAGTGAAATGTTAGTCTAGTTACATACTACATTTTGTACCTCTTCAGTCATTATATTTCTGGTTGTCTCATGTTTGGCGTGAAGAAATGTCTTTATTTTTATATTAAATATAAGTTTTCTATTTTTGTTATTCATTTTATGTTCTGTGGATTTTTATTTGTCTTTTCTGCATTTTGTTTTAATTGGAGTTTGTTTCTGATTAACAAGTACAAATATAATTTGGTATCTTCCGTCCCTCTATTCTTAATTACATCATAATTTTTCAATCAATATGCAGATAGTGGCTACTTTTGAAAGTGGCAAAAACCGTTTAAACATAAACATTTCTTATATATGATAGCTTCGAAGACGTATGTTGGATTTTAAATGGAGATCTGTTTATATATCTAACCACCATTATTTTTACGTTTTTACATGGATGGCACGAAGTTTTAGTATAAGCTATTTAGTCTTTTTAGTACCTCAGTTTAGTTTATATTTAAAGAAACGCTTTTTGTCATACACAGTCTGAGGTGTCCTGTTTTAAACGGAACAAAATGTCTAAAAGTCGACTATGAACATAACAAATGACGGCAACGTATTACGCTTTACATTTTTTCATCGGTTTCTTTTTCATGTTTCGAAAAAACTTTCATCTTCAGGACAATATAAAAAAGAAGTATGATTGCCAATGAGACAACTGCCCACAAGAGACCAACATGACACAGACATTAACAACTTTAGGTCACCGTACGGCCTTCAACAATGAGCAAAGCTCATACCGCATAGTCAGCTATAAAAGGCCCCGATATGACAATGTCAAACAATTCAATCGAGAAAACTAACGGCCTTATGTAAATAAAAAAAAATAAACGAAAAACAAAAATGTAACACATAAACAAACGACAACCACTGAATTACAGACAGGCACATACATGAATAATGTGGCGGGGTTAAACATGTTAGTAGGATCCTAACCATCCCCCCTAACCTGGGACAGTGATATAACAGTACAACATAAGAACGAACTATAAAAATCATTTGAAAAAGGCTCAACTCTTCGGATGGACAAAATACAATAGGACGTGGCTAGGTACGTGTACATCCCGACAAAAAACAGACAGTAGAAACAGATCTGATAGTACTCGCAGTTATCTGCCAGCTATTCAAAGCCACTAATAACTAATAAAAAAACCCCATAAATCTAAGACTAAACAATCAATTCGTACACATCCAACATACAATGGATTTAGTGTAAAGATGTCATAAACAGTCAGAGAAAAACATGACCTTGTGTAATGCCAAGATACGGGTATAGACAGATTGTAGATCCATGATTGTGTATATGTATATAACATACCAGTTATATTTATTTTGATTTTAATTTATTGATATCAAAATCAATATTTATACCAATAACACAATATCCAATGATCTTATCACAGTGTTGAATTGGTAACCTTTTAGAATAAGTTTATTTAAAGGAGCGATAAGTTTACAAGGATCATTTCCAAATTTCCGGGCATTGTTAACAACATTTCCGTAAAAATAAGGATGTCCTTTCTCGTTTGAAATAAGTTTTCTACCGGTACAACTAAACTTTAAAACCAAATCTATATACCTATTGAAAAATTTAGTAAACTTTTTAAGTAATTTATGGTAACGATATTCCTGGTTTAATAATTTACCAGTAATACATACACTGCGTTCGTTAAAATGTTTATTACTGATTTATTCGTTTAACAATTCCAAATTAAACAAAGGAACGAATACAAAACTGACGAAGACAGAGAAAGTGCATGTTGCTGCAGAAAACAAAGGTTTTTACAAAATTTAAAAAAAAAAAAAACAATATTAGATTAATGTCACAAAATTCTGTAATATTCTTAATTCTTAATAGTCATAAAGTATAATTTATCTAAACGTTATTGCATATTCTGTCAGTTTATTATGTTTTCCTCAATCATATATCTGAAAATTTGAAATTTTTATAGTTAAAGCCAGGGTATTTCACAGTAGTCAATGTATTTGTAAAATGTTAACATGTTTAAATTGTTTTGCATTAAAACGCTAACGAAATCAATTAAACGTTCCTCCTTAAGTTGTGTCTGGGGTATCCACATATTGGAGGCTTTTAATAACCAATGTTAACGTACAAACTGAAATTTCTTTGTTTCTGTATAATCACTAAGCTTACATAATCATGACTATAAATAGGTACATTTTTTGCTAATTTTAAAAGGGATAGTAGTTTATTTATTTCCCAGTGGTGTTCATTCTTTCGACTATTGAGATATAAAACTGCCTTTTGAACGATTAAATGCGTCAAGGACGGTCTATTCTGTATGCGCTAATTATCTCTTGTACACTCAAACCACGCTCTCTGTCTAAAACAAAAGTAAAATACATGCATTTCTTTTAGTAAAGAATAATACACATACATTAAGCTAATACAAATGTTATATATGATGATATTATATTTCATAATTTTGAAACTCCGAGTTCCTTGTGCATGCTGAAATGAAAGCAAACATTTCAGCTTTGCCTGGACATTTAAAGGATATAGTAGATACATAATTATTTTTTTTGTGGAGTTTACAGATGCAATAAAATAGATGTCTTTTATTTGCGAATCTATTGAGACGTCAAGCGAAATGCTTAAATCAAATTTCTCGTAGAAAAGTTTGTGACTTTATTTACCTAAGCAGATTATATTCTTCCCAATCAGTTAAATATAAATATATTAAATTTGTTAAAGATTTAGGTTACAATATAAATACAATTTTGTTTGCCATGGTTAAACTGTTACACCGCGATGGAAAATGAAAGGCTGTAATTACTTGAAAAACTTAAAATAAGAAAAAAACAAAGATAATCTTTAAGTATACAAATACTATTTTAAGACATTCTCGCAAAATAGTGTTGGCCAATAATCAATCTAACGTAAATAGCAAAATCAAAACAAAAATAAGATGAAACAAAATTAAGCAAACGAAAAAAGACGCACACATATATAACAAACTTACCCGCACTTTCCACAATAGCTAAAATAAAGCGTTATAAAAGTTCAAGTGAAGTATAATATTTCATTTCAATCATAACTCCAAGCTGACATAACGTATAAACATGTATACAGTATAACATTTCATTCAGATCTAAAAAACTTGGATAATGAGGGCAATTAATCTACAGTTTTCAAAACATTTCATATCGTATTATTTGTGATGTTAACGTTTTAATGATGCTACACATAAGTTTTTACCTTTTATATAACTTCTCTGTTTAGTTATGTGAATAAAGAACATAAGTTCTGCATTACTGAAGTTAATACAGTGAAACCTTTTTAATCCGAACCTCTTCGCGACTTAAGATTGTGTTCGGTTTTGGCTGAAGTTCGGTTTTATCAGGTTCACAACGCATACAATTTGATATGATGGTGCTTTAGAAAATGTTTGGTTCATACAGGTTTTCGGTTTAAGCAGGATTCGGTTTAGCCAGGTTTCACTGTATATTAAGAGTGGTTGTATACAGTATTTATTTTTTCTATATTAATGTAAAACCATCTAATCTTCATTCATGTTCAACTCTTTAAACTAAAAACATATAATCAGAATATTTCTTTTTCTATATTGTGTTATGTCTTCTCGTTGAATTCTGTATTTTTGGTATATTTCACATATTTCTTTTTTGTCAAGTATAGTCGATATAATTTCCCTTTTCCATGGATTGAGTATTGTGTAAGTCCACATAGTTATGACGTCGTTACAGCATTTATTTTAAAAGCCTTTCAATACCGTCATAAGTATGCTGATTTTTTGGACAAGTATAATTGTAAAAAATAATTGTAAATTTTTGAATTAGCGGCATGTGTTTTTATATATTAAGAGGTTTCACTACAATGAAATCACGCTGATAGCGCCAATAGTAATGCACCAAGCAATTTTGAGGTCCAAATGATCTGTGAAACATGTCAAGTACGCAACAATGGTTTGATATATATAGGCTTTTTAGATTAATCATTGAACTGAGAAGAAAGTATTTGTCTTCCCTACATGCTTACAATAATATCACTATACATTAAATCGTCATTGAAACTGGTTTAGTTACATTCTTATTGAATGTTGTTAGGTACATGTATAATGTTCGTTGTCATCAAAGGGTTTATTCGATGGCTTTAAATATCAAATCAAATCGATGTACAGATGGGTATTATTTGCCTTCTATTCAACATGAAATCTTCATCAAATTAATTAAAGCTACAAAGCTTGTAATTTTGAATGCTAGATACGCATTTCGGCTACCAGTAACGCTCGTTTAAAAAAATACGAAGTTGTAGACTATCCAGGACTTAACATTATGTAGTTGTTGTGTTTCATTTGTTTGAGGATATACAATCTTCTATTTAAACAATGTCATGGGATTTTCTTTTGTCAGATACAATAATATGAAAATCTATAATTGAAATGATATGCAATTTATTGCAAAAAATAAATCCTGTTTTCCTGACTTTCGCAGATGTTTAGTTTCGAAGAAAACAAACAGATAATTTCAAAGTAGTTTATATATGTTATATTAAGTTTTATTGTTTAAGTTATTAGAAACATGTAAACGATGAGTTACAAACGTTAAAAAAAGTCAAAACTATGTCTTTTGCATGTTAAAAAAAAGTAAAATAACAAAAATACTGAGTAAGATTCAAATGGTAAAATTAAATGACAATGCTACTGTTTTAAATGAAAGGAAATGTGTTATTTTTTTGTTGTTGTTAGCGGATTTACATTGCTTTAACTATTATCTTATGACATGAAATTGAATATATACTCACTGAATAGGTTTCTTCCTATAAATGAACAGGGACATATAATTAACAAATAACAATTAACATACGTTAAACGCTTTTATTAACCAACTAAGTACATTATTGCCAAAAAAGACTGTTTATTAAAAACCCTAACTGGGCTTAATACAGACAAACTGGGAATTAACACAGGGCCATTACAGAAAAACAGGGCTTTTACAGAAAAGACGGGCCATTACAGAAAAAGAGTGTTAATATCAAATATACGAAATTTAACATGGCCGCCGATTTTCAAAACGGATCGCCTCGAAAAAAAGTCATCATAATTTTATTCTGTAAAATACGGTAATGCAATGGTTTTCGTAAAATAAATACTTCTAAAATAGGCTATAAATAAAGACAACAGTAGTATACCGCTGTTCAAACTCATAAATCCATGGACAAAAAAAAACAAAATCGGGGTAACAAACTGAAACTGAGGGAAACGCATTAAATATAAGAGGAGAACAACAACACAACACTACAATGTAACACACACAGAAACGGACCAAGCATCAGACAAATTCCACGAGAATAACAAATATAACATCAAAACCAAATACATGAATTTGGGATAGACAAGTACCGTGACACGTCTTATCACAATGTGAATTTACACTAAAAAATAAGAGAAAACAAACGACGCAACGTTAAAATGTAAAACACAGAGAAACGAACTATAATTAACAATTGCGATATTCCTGACTTGGTACAGGACATTTTTAAAGGAAAAAATGGTGGGTTTAACCTGGTTTTGTGGCATGCCAAACCTCCCTCTTTTATAGCCATGTGAAATATAACATTAAAATGACAACTCAACACCACAGGACTGCAATATAAATAAATTGGAGAACACAATTGACAAAGAAACACACGAACAACAGCCAACAAAAGGCAACAAGTTCAAAATTTTAATACGCCAGAAGGGCATTTTGTCCACACAAGATCTACTATTGACGCCCAGATACAAAAGTTTGAAAGCCGAAACAAACACAAAGTCGAAAAGTTGTGCATATAAGTTGACATAGTTCAACCTAAAAAGGATCTAATTTAATATTGATAATGTTAATTACAAGACTTTTTTGTATTTTATTTATTTTAGTGACCAGCAACCAATTTTAGAGGAACCATATAAAGGGATAAATGTTCATCCTGTTTTTCAACACATAACTTCTGTCAACTTAATATCTTGGATATTTGGTATATTAAAAGCTTTTTTATGATGAAGTACAAATTATTTTTTTTTCAAACTAAACTGTCATTGAAAGAGTAGAGAGTACATTAAATTGGCAGCAACACATACACTTTTGTTCAGTTAGTTAAAATGACCTGGAGCCATCAAAGACTTCCTCGACCATTATTAAAGACCTTAGACATATAACAGGGCCATTATAAAAACACCCATTTATTAATACTATAATGAACTATGTGTTATCATTGCATTTGTTGTTCGGGATTATCATACTTTTCTTTTTCCTGTTTAAAAATGAAAACTGTCACGTTATGCTGCTTTGTTGATCGACCATACGTTATTTTCTGAATAAAATACAATTTGATAGATAAAAAGCCGTTCTTTTTTAATATTTTTTGGAAAAATTAATCCGAAATAAGTCATTATATTATTTTTCGTAATAAATTGATGAAAAGTAACGGAATACACCTTTTTTATAAATTTTATTTTAGATTTATGCCTATGTGAATTTATAAAGCATTTATAAACACAAACATGACAAAAAGTGAATTAAAAAATAGGAAGAAATACTACTGTCATGGTTTAGATAAACTTATATATATATATCTATTAAGAAATATGTTCACATTTGATGAACAGTTTTTTTTCAATACGCTATTGTGGATAGTTACTGGAACTTACGTAGCAAATACTTCTTCCCTGAAAAATAGAAGCATACGTATTTTAAAAAGTATTGCAACGGTTTAAACTTTTTAATTTTTTTCGAATTCGTTATTCTTTGAACTGTTGGTTCAGAGTCTTTTAACTGATTTCATCGTTTATTAGAAGAATTTAACGACGGTTGACTCAGGCACGGTTGTATATTATCTTGTAGAGAAAATATGTTTTGTTTTATCTATTAAATTTGATTAAGGTGGCTCGGGACTATTCGACTGCGCATAATTTCACGCATGAATTACAAAAGTATTTGTCGTTAATTCGATATATATTTTTTTTTAATATTTTGATTGATTATAAATGTTAAATCATTGTAGTTATGTGAATAATAGAAAATTTTCGTTATCATTCCTATTTGTTAAAGGGTAAAAATGACATTTCACCCATTTTCACCATTTTCCCGCCAAAATGTGGGTTTTACGGTAAAATATATTTTTTTCCTTATCGGTGACCTTTTTTTTTTTATTTGCTCATTCTATGAAGCTATATTTTAGCTTTTTATACTACAGTTTTGGACCATGTGTCATAGAACGTTTTTTTGATAATCCGATTTGTGGTTGATTTTTTCATTTTTCACTCATATTTCTGAACCCTATTTATGTAAGTATTTTTTTCTGCGTGTAGTACAAAGATTTCATAGAAGTAAAGATATTTTATTGTTTTCTATGCATCTCATTTTTTCTCATATTCAAACTTATGATGCTTTATACTAACCAACAATTGAAACATTGGTATCTGTTTATTGTTCCTCTTGAATGTTGTCTGTAAGGGAAAAAAACACTATTATATTGACTTTAGTCCTAGCTACATGATAAAATATACACGCTGTATTACACATTTCTTTTCACAGAATTTACCATAGGAAACAATTTGAAATCCTTATTGTCATATGTTTGTACTAAGTTGACATCTATTAATTATATCTGACCTGTAATAAATATAAAAAGATGTGATACAAGTAGGCATGTTTGGAAAATAGATTTTTGTTTTTATATAGATGTGTCTTTCCAAACTTAAACACATTATATAGAAGAAATACTGATAATAAGCAGGAAGAGAAAACGCAATATGAACATAACAAATTTCGAATGAATATGATTGTAAAACATCACTTTCGTTATCTATTTGTGATTTATCCTAATCCTTACATTGATATTTTAGTTCATCGAAGATACTTTTCCGTTTTGGTCAATTAAATTGTAAGACTTTTCATGTTTTTGGCTTTTTATATGTAGTATACATTAAAAATATATCGAAGGACAAAATTCGCACGTGTTTGAAATTGCTAGGTAGGTAACATATCTGACAGTCTAATGAATCTAAAACAATTCATTGGCTAAGTCTTATTGTCAATTTTTCGATTTACCATGTATGGTTTAGAGCTGAGGCTCCTTGTTTAAGGCCGTACTGTGATGTATTGCTTATCTTTTACACAGACTGACACGGATGATGAGTTGTTTAATGGGCCTCATACCAAATCTTCTTATTTATATACAATTGAGATGTATATGAGAAAACACATATTGCTTGCAATAACAATTGATTATGAATGATTGATAAATCGTATTTAAACATTAAAAATTGATGATTTTTAATAAAGTAAGGGGGAAATGTAACATTTTGTTAAAACCGGTCAATTGCTGGCTGGTTTACAATTATTATAGTTTACGGTTTACTGTATAATCAACTAAAACACAAATGGATCATTTCGTGGCTTTTTATAGCAGACAATGCGGTATGGGCTCTCCTCATTGTTGAAGGCCATACATTGTCCTATAGTTGTCAATTTCTGTGTCATTTTGGTCTATTGTAGAGAGTTGTCTCATTGGCAATCATACCACATCTCCTTTTATTTAACAACTGATGAAGAAAACCGTGGTTACTAAAAAGAATCCCGAAGTACATTGTTTTAGTCGCATTAGTATATCTTTGTCAAAATTTCTTTGTAGTGCTATGTTATCACTGCATATATTTTTGTAATTTTTCAGTCCAACATGTCCAATGATAGTGTCTGTTCTCTTTTATACAATAAATCAGAACATGTACCCGTTTTAAATATATAAAATATCATATATGTAAGGGAAATACCTCGTTTTCTTCTCTTGGGTAATTTCCATATTGCAAACTGTTTCTCTAAAGAGAGAAATGATCCATTAGAATAACATGCACTTAATGTACAAATAAAAATGTATTTATCTTTCAAGCATTAGCAACAACTAGGATATACATTTATATATGTTTACATCGCACATTGAAGTTAACTTGTGATACGTACACCAAACATTAAACAGTTAAAAACTGATGATTATCAATTGATTCAAATCTTGTTGTCAAAATTGGAATAAGGTAAATTTACTGTCTAACGATTTCCTTAGACAATGAAAAGACGATTACACATTTTGTACAGGATAGTTTAATTAAAATATGGTAACAGTACAAACAGTTCTGTGTAATTTGTTATCAATGTGCCAAACGTTTCTGGTTTTCGAAGATTCCTGATTCTCTATTCTTTTGATATCGGCGATTTACAGTCTAATTGCTTTCCGTTAGTCTGCATCAAAAATACTTAAAATATCGATAATATGGCAGCACTTTATTTACAACGAATAGACAAAGCAACGTCTACATACTGTATACAACATTTGTATTAATCACGTATTTGCTGGCGTATCCGTATCCACGTATCGTATAAAACATATATAAGGAAAGGATTAATTAAGTCAAGTTGGTCAATTCGAAGATATTTTTTAAAGCATTTATCTTGAATTTAGTGTCAATTGAGATCGGGGCTAAATAATAATTTTCTACATATGTGGCTAATACGTATACATCGATCCGTGCACGTAACCAAGTACGTGAAAAAACAAATGCTCTATTAATAGACACTTTTGTTTGTAATGATTAACGCATGAAAGATGTCAAATCAGGCATATATATATTAATGTCATTATGACTGTTAGAACCTTAATTGAAATAGAGTGTTTCAGATCATAATAGACATAGTTTGAAGACAAGATTTATGATTTAATTATATTATCATACATCATATGTATGCGTAACTTTCTGTTCATTGGTAAATATCTTGTATGTCGCTTACTATAATTGTTTGTGTGCCTTGTGTGTCATGTCTAGTTCATGCCATAACAGTTGTTTGCCGCTCTTCAAAAGTAATAAATTGGCTAGATTGACAGAAAACATATACGGGTAACAACTAAAACTGATATAATTCATCATAAGTAAATCTGGATTAAGGATGATCATTTTTGATGATAACTTATAACAATAGTATTTCATCGGAAAATGAATTAGCCATAAGTCAGGAGAAAAGGTGCAAACAAATTAAAGCACTGCATTATAAAACTAGCTTTACTAACTTACTGTGAAGAAATGTCTCCAAATAAAGTGAATATTTCTCGTTCTGATATATTCTTTTTGTTATATTTTATGGTTGGTATGACCGGTGATTTTCTTTCACCTGAAACATCTAAATCGAATTGCAGACGTTTGAATTGGTTCAGAAGTTTAGTAGCATCGGCAATTTTCTGGGTCTCGGTAAATGCAAAGTGACTTTTCTGAAACTTGTCTAAATCATCTTTTAACCCAGTTCTTATTAAATGTATGGCCTTAAGGTTTTCTGTCTCTTTTTCTTCCAATGATGTTATGAGGGCTCTCACTTTCTGATCAATCCATTGCTTTATCTGTTTTCCATCTTCTGTAATACTACGAATAGTTTCTTTTATGTCGCTCTTGTATTTTTCTGTTCCTTGTTCAATTTTGTCTAGATTTGTTTTGAGGGATTTAATGGCCGAGTCAATGAGATTTTTCACATCATCCTGTAATTCCTGTGTCGATTCATTGATTTCAGACGTATCATGTTTTTTGTGTTTTTTTACGATACACATTTTACATATTGGTATTTCACAATCAATGCAGTAAAATATGAAGTTTTCATCGTGTTCCTTGCATAATGGTTTATCTTTGGGACCACATTTTGATTCACTAAGGAAGCAATGATTTCTAGATATTTTCGACCTTAAATGTAAAGTTTTGCAACTTCCACACATCCATTGATCGCATTGTTGACAATAGTTACGCCCGGGTCCACTCATGCATATATCACATGACTTCGAAGCAGATTGCGCCATCACTGGTTGTTTTCAGTAACCAGGTACATGGATGTCTAAATGATCAAAAGATATTTGAAAGGTTAAACACCAGTTACGTAATATTTCTCGAAAACTATCAGAAATTAATCTTAGAATATATTTTTCAAAACAAATTAATCTTTCTTTTCTTTCGGATTTATGCATTTTAATCTGTATTGGCTTTGATTAAAAAATTTGAAAAATTTAATTAAAATTACTTACATTATTTACAACGTATTTGTTAAACTCAATACGTTTATCTATTATAAATTTGACCTGCGAATATCATCTATCATGGTTGTTGATATACAGCTGATAATGTGTTGCTCTATAGGTCAATATGTGTGATGTTATCAGTAAATTGTAGGGTTGGAAGGGGAGGTGTATGTAATCTTTATCTAAAACGTTTGTAATTTGCATTGAACCATCGTAACCATGGATCAAGATTAATCATGTTGATTTACTTGGAGATATTGAAGCACACACTATTTTAAACAATTATTTTTTGTGGTAGAAAAAAAATAGGCATTAACTTCCATTAAAAATCCTAGGTGATGCAGAGCTTATAACGACATTTCTTAAACATCTGGTGGAACTCTGTAAATACAGCTGTTTATTAAACCACGTCCCTTTTGAGAATGACATAGAATATTCATTTACATACGGGTTCCCAGTTATGACCTATAGGTTGCATCTCATAGAGACATATCTTGCAAATGATGTCATAGACATGAATGGTTTTTTTTTTTTTGCATTTGCTATCAAAGTAAGACTATGCGTAGGATAACTAGGTGGTTTGTATAAAACTACACAATCGATTAAAAGGGCATTCGAAAAAAAGACAAGTTTGCATTGATATTCTATAAAAAACACATTAAATTTGCATTATGAAACACAAAAAGAAAATACGAACGGTCTAATTGTATTCGAATGTATCAAATAATACGGAAAAAGAAAATTTTTGCTTAATTTAACAGAAATGTTCTTTTTACTTTGACCTTTGACGTTATAAAAGAATTCTAAAATTTTAACAGTTACTCATGAAACATGAAGAAATTGCCTTATGCTATTGATTAAATTAATTTGATGGTAAAGTAAAGTAAGTTTTGCTAACAATGACTTTACTACAGTGTTGAAGAAACTATCGTTATCATACAGCAAGCTAAAATTCCATTACTTAGTTGAACATGATTGAACGAAGGAGAAAAAAACTTTGCTACCTGTGATTGCGCTGTCTATACTTTTACATGACCGTTCTACAGAATTTGTAAATATGTTATTCTGACTCATATATCATTTTGGAATTTCCTTATTGATAGAGTGTTGAACAACATGAAAAATGCATTGTCTGACAGAACATTTTTTTTTATCCGAAATATATCCGAAATCGTATATAGGTTGCACAATACAATGTCTTCTTTAAATTACCCTCTTTTCTTAATGTTGAAAATATTTAGAATATTCTATTGAAATCAACAAAGAATTACAATGGTGCATAACTCAATGTAAATGAGTTTACCTAATTTCCATTTATAGAGAAAAGTATATGACCAGTTAAAGATAACTTGTGTGCAGATACATTATACATACACAGGCTCTGTAAGAGTATTTTTTAACGGGAATGTTTAGTTTACAATACGAAAACTATCTTTTTTTGTCGTATACTATATATCTTCTTTGTCTTTGTCAGTTTCTTGTCATTCACAAGTTATCAGACAGCTTTTTCGTCATTATGGTCTCTTTGATAATGTGTCTCATCGGCAATAAAACTACATCGTTCAAATTTTATATCAACAATATTTGTGATATCCTTCATTTCATAGACTTGTGATAGATGCAGTAAACATAGTCACAACACTTTTAATGAATCAGTAAATATTTTTGGTAATTTGTTAGTGACCAAAGACAAATTCATAAAGTTTTTTGTTATGCAAAGACTGGTCTCTGCTTATACATTCAATACGAGTTACTTTAGGTTTATAGCATCACAAAAACGTTTTTTCTCAGCCAAGAAGATGCTTATATAAAGTCATTGAGTTAGATCATTTGCTAATAGTTGAAATATGAAAGTTTTTTAATTTGTAGTCATTATTTCATTTGGAAATGATTAAATTAAGTTACTGAGTATTGATTTAATTTTCCTAATTTATAATAAAATATAGACACATTGTACTTTAAATTCGGTGATAAGTCACATTCGGTCATTCCACAATCGAAGTTACGACAATTGGGATATAAATGTGGTTATCTATAATATGTGTGACACAAATATTCGATGACAGACGATCAATTTGTGATAGCTTCCTGAAATGTTTCAAATTTCAACTTACCCCTTGGAAGACTTGGTTGCATAGCGTCCTTGTACATGTTGTAAGAAAGGATGTATGTAAAGACACAAAGCACTCGATCGTATCAACTAAGAGTTAGAGTATATTTTATGAAGGTAATCATAAAAAAGTATAAAGAGGCGTGTACATACTACACCTTCTGGTGGACATTCGTTATAATATAAGAACATGTTATAATTAACAATGCTGGCATTGATTTGAGTTATACATCTTTAAAGACATTTGTTTATAAGTTAATAATTTACCTCCGGCGGAAAAACTGTCTTCAATTACAAACAAAATCTTGCTGGTCTTCTCCTTGGTTTATCATAAGCTCTACAGATTTCTGAGAGGTTTGGAATATAACACATATACATTGTGGAAGGGAAACAGCTATCAGTACTGTGAGAATGAGCTGAAAATGAAAAAAAAAAAATAAAATAAAACAAATATATTTTTGATAATGATTTGAGAAAATATTAAATAAACGAGTAATATTTATTTGATATCAGAAATTAAATCTACTTTACGTAGATTACGATATTCATATGACAAGTCAAACTCCATACACAGTATGATTCCATTCCGGCGCTACGTTTCTTTTCTTACTTTTTCGCAGAGAGATCCGGTAAAGTTACATGTATGTACATACATGTATTACTTCAATGACATTAATTTAGCACTTGATAAAGAAATAACTTACAGTTAAACACGTGTAATTGATGACAATTAACGGCTTCAACTAATCGATAATATAAAACTCATTAGTTTGCCTTGTGCAGAAAATCGTCCCTTCTTTGACAACCCTACCCTTACCATTCAAACCAGTCAAAGTCTGCAATTGGCAGTAGTTGCACTCAACTGTACTGATTCTTACTTGACCAATACTGAGGGAAGCAAGTCATTTCGTGCCCTGACCATTTCGTACCTCTGCCATTTCGTACCCAAATCTGCCATTTCGTCCCCAATGGATTTAAATGCATCTACCATTTCGTAACTCATGGAATTAATACATGTAAGCTTATTTGTACCATATTTTTATAGTTATATAGTTATGTCATGTTTTTTATGTTTTTTTTGGTATCAGACGGTAAACTGAAGAAGATGCAAAGAAAGCAGGCTCGTACAACACGGAAAGCAACGTTCGACCACTGGCAGGAGTATATTGGTGGGGAGATTTGTGTAAGCCTCCTTATACGTCTCTATGGACGCCTTATGTACGTTCCTGAGTCTCACTAGTGACATTATGAATAGAGTGATGTGCAAAGTGCCTTGACTTTCCTTGTATGAAAAACAAAGACGCGTAGAAATGAAATGCCATGCACAATAATCTTCCATCAGGTACAAAAAGCATACATAGTAATCTTCCATGAGGTACGAAATGGTATCTCATATAAATCTTTGATGAGGTACAAAATGGCATACATATTAATCTTCCATGAGGTACGAAATGGAATTGCATATAAATCTTCCATGAGTTACGAAATGGTATTACATATAAATCTTCCATGAGGTACCAACGGTATTACATATAAGTCTTCCATGAGGAACGAAAAAGTATACATATTAATCTTCGATGAGGTACAAAATGGTATTAAATAAAGGCAACAGTAGTATAATGCTGTTCAAAACTCATAAATTTATAGACAAAAAACAAAATCGGGGTAACAAACTAAAACTGAGGGAAACGCATTATATATATATATTATTTTATATAGCTAGCTATAAAACCAGGTTCAATCCACCATTTTCTACATTTGAAAATGCCTGTACCAAGTCATGATAGATTGTACCAAGTCAGGAATATGACAGTTCTTGTCCATTCGTTTTTGATGCGTGTTGTTATTTGATTTTGCCATTTGATTATGGACTTTCCGAATTGATTTTCCTCTGAGTTCAGTATTTTTGTGATTTTACTTTTTATTAAATATAAGAGGAGACAAAGACACAACATTAAAATGTAACACACACAACAACTGACTAAGCATTAGACAACATCAGATGAGAATAACCAATATAACATCAAAACCAAATACGTGAATTTAGGATGGAAAAGTACCGTGACACGTCTTATAGTAATGTGAATTCACACTCAAATATAGGAGAAAACAAACGACACAACGGAAACACAACGTAAAAATATTACACACACAGAAACGAACTATGATATAAAAATGGCAATTTTTCTTACTTGGTAATACATGACATTTTTTAAGAAAAATATAACTCTTCCATGAGGTACGAAATGACATGTATTCAAATCTTCCATGAGGTACGAAATGGAAAACATATTAATCTTCCATGAAACACGAAATGGTATTACAAATAAATCTTCCATGATGTACGAAATGGTATTACATATAAATATTTCATGAGGTACGAAATGGGATTACATACAAATCTTGGATGAGGTACAAAATGGCATACGTATTAATCTTCCATGAAGTACGGAATGGAATTGCATGTAAATCTTCCATGAGTTACGAATAAACTAATCATAGATACCAGGACTGAATTTTGTACATATCCCAAACGCGCGTTTCGTCTACAAAAGACTCATCACTGACGCTCGAATCCAAAAAAGTTAAAAAGGCCAAAAAAAGGACAAAGTTGAAGAGCATTAAGAACCAAAATTTCTAAAAGTTTTGCTAAATACAACTAAGGTAAACTATGCCTGAGGTAGAAAAGCCTTAGTATTTCAAAATTCAAAACAGTTTATTTATAAATATAACCGAAATGACATTACATATAGATCTTCGATGAGGTACGAAATGGTATTACATATAAATCTTTCATGGGGTACGAAATGTCAAACATATTAATCTTCGATGAGATACGAAATGGTATTAAATATAAATCTTCGATGGGGTACGAAATGACATACATATAAATCTTCCATGGGGTACGAAAAGTCATACATATTAATCTCTCATGAGGTACCAAATGGCAAACCTATAAATCTGCAATGAGGTACGAAATGGTATTACATATAAATATTCCATGAGATAGGAAATGGTATTACATATAAACCTTAAATGAAGTACGAAATGGCATACATAATAATCTTCCATGAGGTACAAAATGGTATTACGTGTTAATATTCTATGAGGTACGAAATGGTCAAGGTACGAAATGGTCAGGGTACGAAATGGTTTTTGCCAGGATACGAAATGGAGGGTACGAAATGGTTAGGGTACGAAATGAATAGGGTGCGAAATGAATATGATTCATACTGAGTAAGAAAATTACTTGACCTCTATTTTTACAATACTTGACATTAATATAGACAGTTCTTAACAATCTGAAAAAGTATTCGACCGGACTGCTAAAGTCTTTACCCATATAAAACCTGTATTTAACTTAATCTTATTCTGATTTTAATGTTTGAAAAATATTCGACACAAGGTTTGAACTACTTTTGATCAATTCTTTAGCATAGCCGACCTGTTAAGTACATTTCTATTTCATATTAATCTTAATATTAGATTTTACTATAAAGTTTGGAATGAAAATGGAATGTGTCAAAAAGACAACAACCCGACCATAGAAAAGACAACAGCAGAAGGTCATCAACATGTCATCAATGCAGCGCGAAATTCCGGCACCCAGAGGCGTCCTTCAGCTGGCCTCTAAACAAATATATATACTAGTTCAGTGATAATGAACTCCATACTTAACTCCAAATTGTACACAAGAAACTTAAATTAAAAATAATACAAGACTAACGAAGGCCAAAGGCTCCTGACTTGGAACAGCAGTAACTATGCGGCGGAGTGAAACATGTTTATCTCAACCCTCTTCATATACCTCTGGCAAATGTAGAAAACGCATAACAATACGCACATTAAAATTCAGTTCAAATATAAGTTATTCAACTATGAAACACTTTTATTAGCTTCCTTTCCAATTTAAATCAAAACAAATTATAATTTACATTTATTACAATGTAAGTACAAAAAAGAAATTCAGTTTCATTTACTTCTAAATAAATACTTACATTGTGCATAATGCTACGGCATAAATAAAAGTTTATGGCTATGATTCAGACTATTATAACAACTGTATCAAATTAATGTTAGATTTTTCATGTATGTATTTTACGTCTAATTTACGCTTAATAACAATACTTCATCCAAACTTTGAACAAAACACTCCTGATAAAAATATATCGTAATACCAATAAATATTTGAGTTGTTAACTGTGTTGAATATACAGATATAAAGTCAAACAATAGGTGCTATAACATTGTCTCTGGCCCGATATGTCATAGATTGACCAAGAAAATATTACTATACGTTAGCAACGTCATTATCTCCCCTGTAACTGTATCATATGCCCTTTAAGACGATTATTGTTCAAATTATTTTCGATTGTTTACAACTCTAATAAAGGTCGAGTTTTAATTCCGACTGTTAAGCATTTTTCTGACTACATTTGAAAAGTATCAACTGAAAGTCAGACCCTGAATGGTCGATTTAAATTCTGTAGAGTTGATAGGACATAAATAATACTGCTGAAAAAAAAGAAAGGTCTCTTTCCTTGGTATTGAGATATAAACAATTTAAAATTTAGCGGTAAATAAATCTCTATATTTTTCTCACATTTAACATTGATACCTGTTTTCTTTTTTTTTTAGCAACTGGTATAGTCAAAGACAAGATTTTAGTTCCGATTGTTAAAAGTGTTTTAGACTACAGTCGAAAAATATCAACTAAAAGTCAGACCAAGAATGGTCGATTTAAAATAAGTAGAGTCGAGTACAGATACTGTCTAATTCAGACTTTTCCTGATAATAAGGGTATACATTGGGGCAGTCGTGTTAGAGTACAACATCAAACCTTATTTTAAAAAAAAAACAAAAACATTTGCAATTTTTTTAATTCAACAGATCGGTACGAAGCACACACAAACACATATATCATATAAACAATAGAAACAATGCACAGATAAAAAGAGAACTCGCAGTTACAGAAAGCTTGTTGAAAGCCAAATACTTTAGATAGTGCAACAAAAAAAAACCAACACCACAAGCAGACAACCTTGAATAGTCAATGGACATCTATATATAGATATAGGAAGATGTGGTGTGAGTGCCAATGAGACAACTCTCCACCCAAATAACAATTCATAAAAGTAAACCATTATAGGTCAATATACGGCCTTCAACACGGAGCCTTGGCTGCATATAACATGATTTTTTTTTAAAATGTAAAGGAATTTCGGTTTTTAAAAAGGTTACAAAACTTTGGTGTGTAAACATGGTGAGTTTGATTTTAAATCTTTAATTTTATTGGGATGGGGTATCAACATGTAATTATAGATTATCGTTGATCATCTCAACGAGATTGATTTTCACGCTTGAGCCGGGACGGCGAAAGCGAGAAAGGCAATCAAGTTGAGATGACCAATGATAATCTGTTTATCGCTATTTTACCTATGACGATGTTGTCAATTTCATGTCAATTTCGTTTCTGCTTAGTTTTTAGCGATAATTGTCTATCTCTAGCGAGTAGCATGATATGAAAAATTATCACAAAAAAAGATCAAAGGAAAAATGCACAAAATAGCGATAACTTAGATTCATTAAAACAAATTATGATCATTTTATTGATAAAATAAGCACTTCATAAAAAATACACCTTGTCATTAGAAAATCAAAACCTTTTAAAGAATGTGATCAGCCGACGAAATTAATGCAGTAATACTTACCTTATAAATGTGAACCATCCTGTTATCGTTTAAGCTTATTGGTCATGTCGGTGAAATAGTATCATGCAATGGGTAGTTTACTTTGTTATGTGACAGATTTATACATTTTAGCCTTAAATGATCGATGTCTCATTCAGAAAATATGCTTCCGTTTTCTGTTTCAGTAGTTCAAACGTGCTTGTAACCTTACATATATCTCTAGGCGAACATGTTTATTTCGATCTTTCTACCTATGCATACATTTAAGACTTTACGTATAGTATATAGTTTTCTATGCTGTGTTATGTGTATTATTGTTTGTCTGTTTACCTCTCCATTTCTAACCATGACGTTGTCGGTTTATTTTCGATTTATGACTGTCCCTCAGGTGTATTTCGTCCTTCTTTTAAAATCGAAATAAAAAAGAAAAAAAACATGTAGTAAGTAGTATATTTCATTCAAATTATTACATCATATGCGCGTGTGTTGGGCATACTTAAGTGCTTTTTTTGTTATGGCTTAATTTCTAATTCGTGCATCATGCATATTCATATTTCTCGTAACACACTGCACATAATATAATACTAAAAAGTGGTACAAAAAATGCGTTGATTTGATTGGATTATCCAGTTCTTCAGACAATATCACGAGATTTTCATTTACTATTATCGGTCAATGATGATACTTGAAGTTGACGACTACATACATGTATGTATGTACATTTCGACTTTGATAACGGAAATTTGTTTGTTTTTTTCAATAAAATACAAAATACTCACACTTTTTACCTGCAAACCGACTTTTTGTCGAATCTTTTTACATTTTAAAGCGTACAAAAATATGTAAAATGTTTTATGCTAAATTTTTAAGCCAGAACAGGTTACGTTGTTCTTTTTATATTATTAAACACTATAAGAATGTTGACGATACGAGAATTAATGAGCTATCATGATAATGTGATATCAATTGATACCAACTATCGTTATTTCATTTGAATAGTACACTCAATATGAAACCTAAAGCTAATTAATGTTACTCTAAAGGTGGACAAAAGAGTAAAACCAGTGCGTTTCTCTGAAAAGGGAAAAGTAGATAAACAGGAGATAATAATACAAAAACATGAAAAATGTAAAAGAAAGAGAAATTGTATCTTCTGAAATGGTATTTAATATACAAATTATCTGGTTATATCAATATACAAGAATGTGTTTTCTTAAATAAAGAGACATGGAAGATACAGAGAGCACATTCAAAGGTCATCCGTCGACAATTATGGATAACTTTATTGGCAAAATACTACATCGAAGACTTCTCCTACTCCATATGTGACAACCGTCATGGTGCTCATGAGAGGGTCAAATTTGGTAAAATAATGGTTGAATACAGCCCGGATATCAGATGTGTAGAATTTCTGCAGGTATAATATGTATGTCGCTTTTGTCTTCGTGCCAGCTAAAAGCAAACATTGCGTTTCTTTTCTTTTTAACTTGCTTGCTTTGATTTATTGATGTGTGTTTAGCTATTATACTATGCATGTGTTGTATTTGAATGTGTAGTTTGTCAAATGTGGATATAATTTGTAACTGAATATTTGTTTTTGATATCTAGTTGGTTCGGAGCTCTACAGAACTCATGTTGAATTGTACACATCATGTCCGACTCTAAATAAAATTTAATTACTTAACTTATCATCAGGGGTCATACTGTCACATTTATATAATGAACTTCACCTTTGGTCCAGTAATCATGTATCACATCCATTAATGTTTTATATAGGCTACTGCTGTCTAATTGCAAAACATACAAGTTGTTCATACATATTTTTGTTTTGCCTTTATTTTACTTATTACAGGTTTTTATCCATCTACAAAAAAACTGATGTTATTCGTGTGTCCCTTAAAATATCTGTTACAAAAAAATCAGTTTGCGAATACACCATCTCTTTGTAAATTAGTTATATTCCGTAGTAGTTCATTTTTATTTAGTTAGACAAGGTCACCTGTCTATCTACATGATCTATCTACAGTTTTGTTGTTTTAAAATGTGTTAGAAGGTCAACCCAGAAAACTCTGTAGACGCCTAAGATATTCAAAACATTGTTTCCTGTTTTTTTTTCCCCAACATGCTCACTATTATCAGATATTGTACTTCCTCGACCTGTTCGTAGATGACAATGAAAAACGAAATTTTTTAGCGTAAAATTTCCTAGGTGAACTTCTGAAAATTGTTATCATCATTTGTCTTGCAAAATGAAAATATATTTCATTTTTCCATTGTCCGTATATCTACAAGAAATGGATATTATGTCTGTTAGTCAAACATATTAAAATGCAGATTGATGTTTTTATTTATTATTTCAACCCTCAAAATGTACGATGAGAGTTCTATTCTGATTGCCTACAACATATTTGTTAACATATCTTCCAACCAACTTTACATAGAGTGTGTAGAAAAAGTTCAGATAAATAAACACCATAAGAAGGTGACAACGGAAAATCACCATCTAAAAAATGGATAATGGGTGAAATAGGAAATGAAAAATCGTCTATTTCATCATACATGTTGGGCATTAAGCCTCTCGTTAAAGGCATATGTATCAAGATTCAGGAAAGATCAGTATTCATTGTTATTATTAGCTTAATTTACAGTCAATTTAGCAGGATTAATTTCTTTTAATGTACATATGTCGTCTTTACGAAGAGCCAATATCATCCACATATCTAAAAGTGTTATTACATTTTTGTGAAATCAATCCTATCCTGAAGTCGCATTTGTAATTAACAAAGAAGATGTGGTATGATTGCCAATGAGACACTCGCCACAAGAGACCAAATGACACAGAAATGATGTCAAATATATCAAAGACATTTTATCCATGTTAGCCTTCAGGTCTTTTTGACACTTGATCTTGTACTGACCTTTGGTTTGAGATGTAGCAGACATTTTGTTTACAATCAGAACGGACAACATTAACAGCTAAATTGTATTGCAACTATTTGCAATCCTAGTATCTAATAAAAGTAAAACTCACAAAACCTGCAAAAAAAAAGAAGAAACTTCAAAACGGAAAGTGACTAATCAAATGGCAAAACAAAAGCTCAAACACATCAAACGAACGGATAACGACTATCATATTTAAGACGTACTACAGGCATTTTCTTATGAAGAAAATTGTGGATTTCACCTGACTTAATAGGTAGCTTAACATCTCACTTGTATTACAGTAGGATCAAATTTAATTTTATTGACAATGATGCGTGAACGGAACAAACAGATAAAAATAGATAAAAATTAAAAAAAAAAGGTACAGCAGTCAACAATGTATTGTAATTCTAATCCCTTTTAAAGACAAATAAACATATAACAAAGAAGCACAAAAAGGCCTATATCAAATTTAAAAACATCATTCTTTGCTTTTTAATTATACCATTTCGTTTATCTTTGCCAAATCATTTAATAAAGGCTTGACATATTTTAAGTACTGGGACCAAATCTCTATCCTGACATGCACACTGTTAGGTTAACATAAACCCTGGCATATAATCGGGCGTTTGACGTGCATCATTTGATCAGCATTGAAACGTCCCACAGGTAGACACAAAGTAATTTGGTCGTTCAAAATATGAACAGAATTTAGTCTACAGTTCTTTAAGGCTTATCTTCTGCAGAATCTCATTTGAAAGTTATCGCTTGTCTATATGTTTATTGTGGATTTCTTTCACAAAAGTGCCACGTCATTATGTATCAAAGAAACAGAAAAGAGAATAAAAACAAAGCATTATCAAACATGAAAGACAAGAATATAGAAATTATCATAGAACAACAGGAAAATGCCGGGATGTATAAGTACAGAACTGTGTCGAATGGATATCATAAATAACAGACTAAACAGCAGAGTTATATTGATAAAGACAAATAAAATAATCTATACTATTAAACGAGAAGACCTCATTTTTGGTGTCGCTTCTCTTCTTTCCAGAATAAATTAATCAACACGCCTCTGTGTCCTATAGGTACAGTGCATAGTCGCATTTGTCATCCATTCATATGATTATTCAGATTGAATTATTTTAGGAGAAAAACGAGAAAAAAGGCATCCGGATATTGTCCCGTCATTGTACGAAATTTTGAGTCGGATTAGACTTCCGGTTTGCGTTTTTCTGTATACTTTGAACATACATATACTACGAATAAAGTGTATTTTCAGAATTTTATCTGCTATCATTTTCAAGTTTACTATCCACGGCGGTCACAGAGTTTATTAAATAGAGAGGGTCTGTATACTATATCAATGATCACCATGGATCGATTAGTAAACTTAGAATTGAAAGTAAATACGCTTTATTTATATAGTAATGAATGTTCATAATATACAGATAAGCGCTAAAATTATTCATGTGAACTTTTGATACTTTTTCTGAAATTCTCCAGTCATTAAATCTTTTACAAAATTCATTGATTACATAAAAAAAAAAAGAAGATGTGGTATGATTTCCATGGTAAGACAACTCTCCACAAGAGACCAAAATGACACAGATATTAACAACTATAGGTCACCGTACGGCCTTCAACAAAGAGCAAAGCCCATACCGCATACTCAGCTTCAAAAGGCCCGAAATGACAATGTAAAACAATGCAAACGAGAAAACTAGCGGCCTTATTTATGTACAAAAAATGAACGAAAAACAAATATGTAACACATAAACAAACGACAACCACTGAATTACAGGCTCCTTACTTAAATAAATGTTCATAACATACTAAATGTATGTTCATATTGAAATTGATAGAAAACCAAAAATTGGGAACTTTGGAAATAAAGGTGGAGGGTAAAAAAACATTTTCCTGTCCCCAATAACCTATAACTTATGATACTTTTGCTGAAATTCTCCAGTCATTCTGTATTTTACAAAATTCTTCCAACAACACTTTACATACTTTAAACTACGCTCTGAATGCCCGCGATTTCGGGGGTGTGTTCTAGTATATATAATACGTTATTAAGATGACAAACAAAGTTAGTATGCAGAATATAAACCTCAAGACCATCGTGTTTTATTTGTGAATTTAATACGGAATATTTATCAACAAGGTCGTAATATCTTTCGATGAACTTTTTGTTTTGGTTCATCAACTTTCTGCTTAGATACTGGTGACGTTTTACAAAGTCTGAGTAGGATCTGCAGGCTCTTTATTACCGAGTTAGGAAATTTATATCTCATATGCAAGTGAAAAAGATCAATTCAAAATAGAATGACAGATCGCCTCGCACATAATACCCTTTGCAGAAAAATATTTGCCGATTAACGAATAATACACTGGACAGGTGTTGATTTAGACAATTGATAATGAAAATTGGGAATGTGTCAAAGAGACAACAATATAAAATATAAGATGTGGTATTATTGCCAATGAGACAGCTGTCCACAAGAGACCAAAATGACACAGACATTATTAACTATAAGTCACCATACGGACTTCAACAATGAACAAAGCCCATACCGCATAGTCAGCTATAAAAGGCCCCGATATGACAATGTAAAACAATTCAAACGAGAAAACTAACGGCCTTATTTGTATAAAAATTAACGAAGAACAAATATGTAACACAAAAACAAACGACAACCACTGAATTCCAGGCTATATTTAGATATATATGCTAAATAGCAGATATATTTAATACAACAATCATATAGTATTGTATTACAGACATTGATAGTATCTAAAATAGCTTATAAATTACTTTTTTCACATAACAACGGATCACATGATAAGGATAAATATTCTATTATAGGTTCATTCTCATGCGTGTTATCTGTGTTATGTTAACTGTGGTATTTTGAAAAACACATAACATTTTTCTTCTTCTCTCAAATTACCTTAATGCATGAAAATTTAAAATGGAGTGTCGTATATCAATGCGCCACCGAAGTATGGAAAATATTACTTCTTCAAACATTGCTCATCTTTAACCCAAACCGTAATTTGACTAAGAAAAAACAAATTAAATTGCAATTATTTTATTTTGATGCAATTTCTCTGTTTCTTTTCTGTTTTTCTCAACTCGCTTATGGTACCACTGAAAAAAAATAAGAAAATAAATGCATCATAATTTAAAACAATTACAATGTAACTTTCACGTACATGTAATGTCAATTCTGTTCAAAATTGATTCATGTATTAGCTTTAAAGGATAAACTTAGGTGATCTAAGGTGAAATTCAAAATTAATTCTTTCAGCTGGGAGAGTATTTGTTAAGAATCAAAATAAGCTTAAAATATTGATAAGTCATGGAGCTGCTTTTCGAGATACATGTATATTTATTTTATAAAATATTGCGGGAAAAGGCTGATTCGGACTTTTACCTTATATTCAATTTGCATTGGTGTAATTAGGGTCTCAAATCAAAAGAAAAAAATCAAGAATCTGCTTAAATTTTGTCAAGTGACTTTAATGAGCTATCACGTATTATATTAAACTATGAATAGGTGTTGTTGGGCAAAATGTTTTACCTTTTATTGTATGGAAAACACCGAGGAGTCCAAACATTTGACACGTATTCCAAAACCTCACCTTAGTACATTCTTAATAAATGAAAATAATTAAATAAACCGATGAACATTTAACAAACATATCAGGTTTGTATGTAGAGGAAAACAAATGTCTTTACTAATAGATATAATTTTGCAAAGTTACCTCGATATATGGAGTTTCTCATGCTACCTCCGCAGATTCGTTTAGGTTCTCCAGCACATGCCATGTTACAGTCTGATTCTGCTACCTTTGGATGCTTTTTACTTTCTAGTGTATTGCCACACGTACAGTATGTACTATACTAAAAAAACAAAAACAAAAAACGATGTTAATTCTGAAAGAAATGATTTATAAAAGCGATATGCAAATTACTAGCATCAAAATGATGGAACGAAAAAAAGTATGGAATTGTACATAAAAAAAAAAAAAAAACACTTTTTTTTCTTAACCAAAATATGCATATACTTTTTAAATAGAGACTCAATCGTGTGCGAATATACATCCACTTTATCATCAAAAGATTCAAATAAATATCGGTAGGATTTCCCTAAAGTTTGAGAAACTGTTTCTCTAATTTTTGTACTATTTTCACATTTCCTGACCGGTGTGTGAAAAACATTTCTCCTCACTAGTGAAAAATCTGTTCTCGGCAAATGATTGGTTGAAATTTAATTGTGACGTTAAATTTTCTTGTTTTCTTCTGAATTATCTTATCATGACGTCATGAAAAAAGACGACCATGTATGATGACATCACATCAGAAGTACAAACTTTCCTCAAATCTTTAAAAAGGAAAGATACAAATCATAAGAGAAAAAGATTCCACCACTGTAACTCGTGTAATACGATATTTCTCAACTCTCAACAGTTAAATTTTAATTATTTAAAATGTTCGGCAAGCCTCGGGCTTCAAACATTAATATTGAACTGTCTCGAGGGGAGAAATACCGTAATACACTTGTTGCAGTTATGGAATCTATATATCTTTTACAAAATCTTCTTTTGTTCATTTGAAGCTGACTGAAAATGCATATACATTTGACACTATTTTATGTTTTGCTTTTACAAGTTAGTTGTGAAATCAGTGTTACCTGCAACCCGGTATATTTATATCCTTTGCAATGTTCACGACATTTAGCTAAGGTTGTAGACTGTCCCAAGAGCGAAATTTTATGTTTGAGATGTCTGTCACTAGCATCTAGGTAACATCCAATGTATCCTGAAATATTGACAATATCGTTCACTTAAAGTGACAAAATCAAAAGAAATTAAAAGACTCGATCCGAAATTTGCGTTATTAAGTTCTGTCGTTCAAAAGCATTTTTGTTTTCATTAAGTAAATATCATACACTTTGATATTGTTTTACAACCATTCTAAAAAATACTATTGAAATATTTTAATTGAATATGTTTTGTTCTACTCTAATTCTTAATTTTTCCAACACGTGTTTCTTTATTGTATCGAGCATAGCAAATAATTTCAATTGTAATCAAAACAAACGAGAAACGAATTTTACTTCTACACGCTGGTACTTTAATTGATCACGAACTTTCTATGGTATTTCTATTATCATGCATAAAGATGTATCGTCATCGTAAGATTTGTCGTTTTGAGATTGTGATTATATACAGAATACATTTTTAAAAAGCTACTTGAGCACATTGTATTTTATTTTCATAAATTTCAAACCGTATAAATATATAAATTAGTTTTGTACGCAATGATTTAAATGTTGTTGAAAACTTTATTGTATATTGAATACTAACCATCATACTGTTTTCTAGTTGCTTTCTTTAATCCATTGACCACTTTACTAAGATCTGTGAGGTTGGATTTAATTGCGGATACGTTCTTGCTATTTTCCTTCGAAGCTGCTTTTATTTTGTTCAATTGGTCATGGTGGTCATCCTTCACTTTTTTAATCGAACCATGAACCGCTTTACTAAGATTGGTGAGTTTTGATTTAACTTCAGAAACATCGTTGTGATTTTCCTTCGAAGCTGCTTTTATTTTGTTTAATTGGTCCTGTTGGGATTTCATCATTTTTACAATCGTTTTTAATTTTGAAGATGGAACCGTGTCATCGTTATTATCTATTAAGAAACCACGAATGGGAATCTTATTTGGTGCATTCAAGGATAAACTAACCCCATGTCGTTTATCTAAACTGGTAACTATTATAAATTCCAGGAAAGCAACTATAATTGCTAAGCTCTTCATTCTGTTGTAGATGCTTAGAATATCAGGAAATCAGTGTTTTATAATAAAACAACTAATATCCATATGTCATGCAATTGTATTGATTACGAACGCTGCAGTTGTATGATATGTGATACATGTATTTATATGTTTTCATATGGGAGTCAATGTTTTATGAATTAAAAGGGAAAAAAATCACACTAAACAGAAAATACATGTAAACAAGTGTCCGTATATTTGAACATTCTACGTCATTTCAATACGAAAATATAAAAGAAATAAATATAATCAAACAATAAACGGTTGTCTTTATCAACTAATAATAATTTTGATTTTTCATTGCTGGCATTATATTTTTCTGTATTCATCAAAACAACTAAATACTACATTATTTATATAGCAACTTAATGTTCATAAGTACCTACAGTTGCATCGAGTCTTTGTATAGCATAATTTTGTCTTTTGTGTATAAGTGCACGTCAATTTGTTGCTCTTCGATATTTTATTTTTTCCTATCGCTACTAATTACACAGCACACACACTACAACTGGAATTAGATTATCGTATTCATTGTCAATTAATATGGTGATTGATTTGTACTTTTTATAACTTATATGTTGTCAACCTATATATTTTTTTTAAATACTAATTGCTCGAAGAAGTCCATAAGAAAACAAGGCGTCAATTACTATTTAAATAATAGATTAAGACAACCACACAACACCTTTATACATGTATAAAACATACAGAATGTTTAAAAAATACAAAAGTTTGAAAACAACAGAAGTTGACTCATAAGTTCTAAACAAGAATGTATTTTTCTCTCCTGCTTTTCATTTATCGTTTTCTCTAGTTTAATATCATGTGATTCCAAGGTGTCTGTGATAGACCTATCGTTTAGTGTTGATGAGTTGCTGTCGAAATAACGTGCATACACATATCTCTTTATTTATGAAAGAAAATACTTACCAGGAGCAAATCCTAGCATGCTGCCTCTTTATTTATGAAAGTAGCATGCTGCGTCGTCATAAGGTGTTAATTTCTTAATTATCAAAATCAATTATGATCTGATTTAATTTCTATGGAAAATGAAAACATTCGCAATAAAAGCGTGTTATAAGATAATACAATACGAGAAAAACAAATTATTAGAAATAGTTATCAAAAGAAACATAATTATAATTTAGTACGCCAGACGCGCTTTTCGTCTACATAATATCATCAGTGACGCCCATATCAATATAGTTAAAAAGCCAAAACAAGTTCAAACTTGAAGAGCATTGAGGACCATGGAATGAACGAATTTCACATAGTATTTGTAATAGTCACGCGTCATCTTACAGAGGTGTTAGCGCTGAAATTTATTCTCATGCATTTGACCCAATTCAGATTCTTGATTAATAGCATACTAAAACATATCTCCAAAGTATAAAAAGTCTAATATAAACAGTTTACTATGTACGGACTGGAAGATATGTATCAGATTGTCGTGCGTATTTCAGTCTAATTAACCATTGAGGTGACCTCCGAAGACTTCTGACGGTCATATTGCGCGATTTTAACATAGAAATAGATATAAATTGATAGAGAAATGTATGTTTTCTCTGTTTTATTTCATATTATAGGTTTCAAAAGTTTGTAAATACTCGTTTTTACGTGTATAAGAATGATTTTATTTTTAACAAATCAGTCAGGTGAATGGTTTACGCGTGTTTCACTCTCAATGGGGACCTGTCTTTTTAACGCTGAACATACCTTGTCAATGCATAATTCATCTATAGGGGTTCAATTGAAGAACACATGAATACGGATTAGGGACTTGCAAGTGCATATTTCATTAGCCCTGTTTCTTTCCTTATTGTGACAACATTAATCCAAAATGCCTGTTGAAAGCGAAATATTATTTCACTATTTCACTTTCATTAATAATTTAACAAAAAGAAACTCTATGTCTCATAACTTATGCCCTTTTCAACGTTATGAAATGATTTAACTTTTTCGGATGTTCGTTACAAATAATCTGCTTTGTAATATACACATATCTAACATATCTTACTAAGTTGTCGGATAAAGTCATGATAGTTATAGGTTTTTGTCTAAATATTTTATCGACATGTTTTGAAATATGCCTTAAGATTCAATAATCTTCCATAGCGTAAAACTCGTCACCTTATTGAAAATGAACATGTTGAAACATATCATTTATTTTGTATTCTAGTTTCCAAACCCTTTTCTTCTCTCAGCTGTATTTACATAGGTGAAAAGGTGGATTCTACAGTGTTGAATATATTATCTACTAAATGGAGAATGGTGGTATACTTGAAAATGTTCGAAGTGTTTCTTTGACATCATTCATTCATCTTCGTTATCATTTCTCTATCTGTTTCATATTTGATATTTTTATAACAGATATCTCCAATGCAGTTTTCGTATCCACCGTCTAGATATCTTTTTCACGAATGTTGTTTCCCTATTTAGACTTATCCTCGAGAATATACTGACAGAATCAACCTGACGGGAGTCAGCTTACGACTAAGATATTTTTTCCATCATTATATTATCTTTTGTTTTTTTAAGTGAGTGGTTATGGTCAGGTTCTATGCTAGGTTTTGTTAACTTGTCTTCTGGTCGCTTTTCGTTTTTTGACATCTGTTTTCGGTTCGTTTACGACTTTTAAAAAAATATGCGTTTGACAAATGACATTGCTTTGTCTATAAATTTACTTTCTCATTCATTCACAAAATTGGTTCATCTTTTGCAGCGTTACACAGAAAAATCATCATGTACATGTACAGAAGTATCTCTCACTAAAAAAATCAGGAAGAGTATACTAGGAATGTTTTCAAATTATCATAAGAATAAATTAGACTGTCATTTAAGTGAAAGGGTTAGCGCTATAGAACCAGGTTTAATCCACCATTTTCTACATTTGAAAATGCATGTCCCAAGTCAGGAATATGACAGTTTTTGTCCATTCGTTTTTGATGCGTTTTGTTATTTGATGGACTTACTGAATTGATTTTCCTCCAAGTTCAGTATTTTTGTGATTTTACTTTTTAGGAGTGTATATTAAACATTGTTATTGTAATATTTATTTAAGTCAATCCAATTATAAATGAATAAAAAATTCTGTGTTGATTCCTAAAAAAATTGAAAAAGTATATCAATAGATGTTCTATTTTAAAACACGGAAGTCAGTGTAATTTACGAGCTGATTTGAATTCAGGTAATGTGAAATTTGATTTAGTAATTGTATATGATATCGATAAAAAAAACATCACGCAACTGTTGCTCGATATGTTATTTTGTTTTGTACAACAGCTATGCAAGCTCTACCACAGAGTGCTCGGAGTTTAAACTGAACATTTTGTATTTGAACAAATACATGTACATTACTTGAGATTTCTTATTTTACTTTATTGGAGTTGAAGTCTCACGGTATTTTGTCGGCATTCAATTTGATTGTTACCAGTCTTAACATATTCTTTATATTCGTTAGGGCATCCGATACAGTTTCAAATGAGTTAACTTTTGGCGCTATATTAAGCGGTCAATCTCTACAAAACTTCACTCTCTGCGAGACGCTAGGCGTAAAAAAAATAAAATCACCAAAATATTGAACTGAAAGGAGAATCCAATCGGAAAGTCCATAATCACATGGCAAAATCAAATGGCAAAACACATAAAAAATGAATGGACTGTCATATTCCTGACTTGTACATGCATTTTCAAATTTTGAAAATGGTGGATTAAACCTGGTTTAGTTTTCCGCAATGAGAACGAATTTTTGTATATATGTAATTGATGCCCCAATTTATGTTTCTCGATCATGCTAACTTCTACATTAATTAATGTAAGTGCATTTAATCCTAACAGGATAGCAGTCTAATAAACTTATAAGAAACACACAACAAAATGCAATAACTAACAATATCTTTTTAATTCTTTAAAACTTTTTAAAAGTATGTTAGAGAAATAACAAATTGAAAGCAAATACAATGCAATTACCAATATAATTAATATGTCCTAATGACATAACTCTTATGAAAAATAGTTGATAAGCATTGATTTACGAACGTGTCCATACGATATAAGCTTTATAAACTAGACAAGAGATGTACGCTTGAAAAATCTAATAAACCGGAAAGACCGACGGAGAAAAGGACGTGCGAAAGTTTATGCACCCAACAATTCACCCCGAGGAGGACAAATACATACATAGTTATTTACTAATAAGTACGCTATAAGAGAAGTTTTTAGATTTTGATTGCAACTTGTCAACCCTCCTCCTTTTCCCCTAAAAAAAACCAAACCAACAAACCAACAACAAGTGACTAGCTTTTAAATCTTTATTTGGGAGGGCATAGCGTTGAAAGTCGGGAGAGGAAGAAAAAAGAAACAGGAACAAAAAATTGGGGGGATGTATATGGAAGATGTCCGGTCTTCTAGATATTAATTTAATCGTTTTCGCCAAATCGAAAGCTTTGAAAAATTTTGAAATTGATGGTAACGTTTCTTTGTCTGGTAAAAGCCTCCTTAAGCAAATTGAATATTCTGCTCTATATGATTTTTAATTGTTTTCTGACAAGTTCCGTTTACAGGAGATGTAACCTTTGTCATGTTTGTGCTACAATCATTGTCCCAAATAAAAGTGTCATTTTATGAATAAATGTGAAACTCCTAAAAGTATATAAAACGTGAATTAAAGAATTTTAAGTTGTATTTTAATGAAACAGTAGCCCACCAAACAAACAAAAACTACATCTAGAGGTAAACATATGGTATAAAACATTAAACGAGTGTGTACAGTACATGCACCTGCATGCCAAGTTCCAAATTGCCGTGAGTCTTTAAATTTTAAAAGCCGTAAACATTATCAACAGTCCGTTATAATTTTTCTTGAGATGTTTCTCACTTGGTCCATAAACATAGAAAGGTTTATTTGATGCACATGAGTTTATTTCCGAAAACAATATTATAAATTTATGTGTAGCTCTAATAAGCAATATTTTTACATCTGAAAAATGTTGCCGATAACTTGCAGAGATAACTGGCGGGAGACGTCGAATTTGTCTGCCAGCGACGTCGTGCATTTTAACGCTAACGTTGAAGTTATTATGGAAGGGACGCACTTTTTAGGACAAACCACGTTAATCTACGAATTCAGCAAGGTAACATATATGTTTAATTTGAGATTTTTAGAAAGCATGACAGCATACAGTTAATGCAGAAAATGATAAAAAAAAAGTACCTTTTCAGAACCACTCTGTTTACATATTTTTAGGTTTAAAAAAACTACCACTTTGAGCATCTAATCCGCAATGTCAATAAAGGCTTGAATTATTGTATAGTAATTCTTGTAGGCATTTATTTGTTTTCATTATTGTCACATCAGATTGATCATGATCTTATTAATTTAAGACGAAGAATATCTGCTCCAAAAATTTTATAACACTGCTTAATCTTTTTTTACAAAAATGCAAAACGCCCCATTTTTTAGCCTGAGTTGTCGAAAACAAGCACGATAATCTTTGATTTATTTTGTGTTTTATTTTATAGCTCGCCCAGACCAACAAGTTATTACAAAATCATACAAATTACATTATATCTATAAACTGTATCGGATACCCTTTATTTTCTGAATGTAACGCGAACATTTGTGATAAATACATTTATATTTTCAAATTATTCTCGAAAATAAAAAAAACTATTAAGACATGTAAGGAAAACACACTACACAGAAAACAAAGGTAAAACAACGCATCAAAAGATCAGACTCTCTATTAGATATCACAACATTTATAAGACCATTAACAAACAGCTGCATAGAAATCTTAGAAATTAATACTTAATCGATAACTTATACCAAAAAAAAGGATAGAAAGCATAAAAGAGACCATCATATATAAAACAGTTGACAAAATAATCTATAGAAAACAACAAAATAAAACATAAATAAGAAAACTAAACAGAAAGCACTACTACTAGTGCGTGAACGAACTCATCACAGCTAGTAGTAGAGCACTTGGTGCCTTATCATCAAAATATTTTCTGGTGGATGGTTTTGATTACAAAACATACACAAAATTATTTACAAGTACAGTTGTTCCAATCATGGACTATGCATCAGGTGTCTGGGGTTACAAGCCTTACGATAATATTGAAAGACTCCAATACAGAGCAATCAGGACATTTATGGGAGTTGGGAAATGTAATCCGATTCCAGCTATTTGTGGTGATATGGGTTGGACCCCTGCATATATCCGTCGCCAGTGTAACATGATCAGACTTTGGCATAGAATAACAAGTATGCACGTAGGTCGAATTCCAAATCGTATTTTCCAATGGGATTCAACTTTATCAGAAAAATATAAGAAAACATGGTACAACGAGCTAAAATCAGTGATGGAAAAGTGTGAAATTTTGGAACTATTTAACAATAACTACACAAATGGACTAAGTGTAAAATTTATTGCCAACTACTCAGAACTTTTGCTCCGTCAAAAAATCATGATAAATGGAAAACTGGATATTGTGAACATGCCAAAATTACGAACTTTTAGATGTCTTGAAACTAACTTTAAAACACAGCAGTACATTACCACTAATATAACACGACAACAGAGATCGACTTTAGCCAGAATGCGTTGTGGGACTTTTCCGTTGGAATTAGAAAACTTGGGCGTTATCGTGGTATCCCGTCAAATAGACGTTTTTGTAAAGGTTGTAATGACAATGTATCCGTTGAGGACGAAATATTTTTTAATTAAATGTCCTTCATATTCGTGTGAAAGAAACAATGCCTTCGCTGACTTTCAGCAACGTAACAACATAGACCTTTCCGTTCTTTCTGATGACGAAATACTCATTAAATTGCTAACTACAGACTGTAAACTAGTGTCAAACTATATGTTCAATATTTCAAAAATCAGAACTCAGTTACTTTCTCATTGTGATATTTAGATAATCTTGTTATAAAATGTTCTTGAAGTATTAATTTCATATTTTCTTTATTAGCGCAAATTATAGATATTAATTGACAGTGCTTCGTAAGCCTTTGAAGGCTGGCTGATTGACTTTGTATCAATGTATGTAAAATAAATGTTATATCAGGTTGCACTATAAATGAAATTATATTTTATACAATACTCATGTCTGTCATGTCTGTACATGTGATAAACTTGAGAAGATATGTTCCTAAATATGTATTTCTAATCTATTAACAGATTGTACTACAGTGCATTTCGTTTGTCTTAATATATTTTGTTATCTCGATTTCCGCACAAATATATCACAACCACACGACACGTCTCAGTTCTAACGACTGAAAGGGCGTGCTGAATAAGCTGGGGATTTTCCGTTAACTCAACCATGTTACGCTGCACAGATGATTCAACGACAAACTTGTTTATGAGGATCTCGTGTCAGCAACGCTCTGAAACCAATTGTGTATGGGTGAGTGTCATATGCTGCCCAGACGTCCGAGGGTTATGTGTATCGTGGTTGTATTGTTATTTCAGTCATCAGCTACCGAGTCAATGTTTCATCTTCAAGTAAAACATCCCGAAGGTTAGTGAGCTGCCCAGAATAGGTCATAAAATTCGAAACTTCGAAAAGCATTCGAATCTAATAAAATAACTTATGAAGGATCTTAATTAATATTAACATTAATATCAGTCAGCTACTGACCTGCATGCACATTTCTTGTATATTGTACTGGACAATAACAAAAAACACACTATTGTTTTTATACCCTTTTAATCTTTATTTGTGTTTACAGAACAATACCGATTTCAAAATGTGATTGATGATCTTATTTGTGTAATTGTTGGCAATTTTTTTAGGTGATATTATCGTAAATATGTAAATAAATTTATGAAGGTAAGAAACAAAAAAAAAATGTCGTACAGGTTAAAATAAAAATAAAAATTTGACAATTTCACTAATCACCAATAAGTTGGTCAATATAAAGGACAAATTTAAAAGTTCTAAATATTCATGAAATTCAATGTTTGAAATTCATTTAGAGTACATATTGTCTTGACAAATGTAAACAAATAGAAAAAAATTAGATAAAAAACAAACAACACATTGACGGCATGTATAAGATGTATAAGTACCGATCCACGTCAAATGGATATAAACAGCAATGTGTTAATACGTATGTTAGTTTACGAATGAGAATGTGGGTTTGAAAAAATCAATCTGACATTTTGTTAACGTATAATTGTTCGTTTATTGTTTGTCAATGGGACATTGCAGACATTGAAGTTAAATGCTACTCCAGTGTGATTCAATTGATCATAATAACTCTAATTAGATACATATAAAAAAGAAGACGTGGTATGATTGGCAATGAGACAACTCTCCACAAGAGACCAAAATTACACAGAAATTGACAACTAAATGTACATTAATTCAGCGCAAAACAAATTAGTCATTTCATATGCTCAATGTTTATTCAATTGTCTGTATCACTATGAAAATGACATTTTGCTTTGTACCAGGAACAAACCTTACAATTAAAACATGTTTATAGATTTTATTGGGTGTTTGTTTTTTAAACAAGGAAGTAAATACGATATATGAGTTGAACATCTGGTATATATCAAAGAAAATTTTGTTGTAGTAATCTAATATAAAATCAATAAAAAAACATGCAATTAATGCTTCATTTGTTAATTTGTCATTATTTAACACCTATGCAATCAACACTAAACGCGCGTCTGGCGTATATACAAAATTTAGTCCTGGTATCTATGATGAGTTTATTTTCAACATGCTTCAAATCATCATTTACTAATCTGTGTCTTAATTTGACAGAAAAATAAAAAAGTATATCAATAGATGTTCTTTTTTAAAACACGGAAGTCGGTGCGATTTACGAGCTGTTAATGCATGCAATGTAATATTTGATATATGTAAAACAGGTTTGATGTAGTAATCTAATATGATATCTATAAAAAACCTCACGCAATTTGTTCTTGGTGTGTTGTTTTGTATTGTAAAACAGCTATGCAACCTCTACTACAGAGTGCTTAAAGTTAAAACTGAATTACTTGAGATTTGTATTTTACTTTATTGGAGTTGAAGTCACTCGGCATTTTATCGGCATATCAATTTGATTGTTTCCTGTCTTAACATACAGTTTGGTAAACCAAAGTCTTGCCCATAGTACCACATATATTAAGGCACACATAGTGATGCGAAAATCAATACCTTTCAAATAATAATATGTAAATTCAATCCGCAACAATACTGTTCATATATATGTTCTATCTTACAGCTTTAGTCACAAGAATGGAGAAGGACAATATTTGTAATCTTTTTTTTAAAGAAGTATTTAAATGTTCAATGTATTTTCTATACAACAATACAATACAGCATAAACTAATACAGAACCGCCGGTCAGCAACATTGAGCCGTATATTTCAATTGAACAGACGTAAGTAGGGTGTGCTTACCCAATGTTTCGTTTTGTGTACTATTGTATGTCGTTGTTTGTCTTTTTTTGCCATGATATTGTCAGGTCATTTTTCAACTTATGTGTTCAATCTAAATACAGATGGGTGCGGTCCTAACCTGTACAGCTAGTTAACTTAATAAGCAGACTTTAGGACTGGTTAAAGTTAACTTAGGACCGGTTTTATGACTGCTCTTACCGGTCCTAGGACAGAATTTATGTTAACTTAAAAAGCAGACTTGGTCCTAGGACTGTTTAATGATTGTTCGAAAAGTTAACTTCATGACAGGTCCATGACCAGTATCGAAGTTAACTTTAGACGAAGTTAACTTTTCCACAAGCAGTCCTACGCGCAAGTTAACTTATGACCAGGTCTGCTAAAAAGTCAAACCAGACCTGTTCTTATACAAGTTAACTTTGGTAAAGTTAACATGATCCTAAGTTAACTTTGGTCTGGTCTGCTCCTCTTAGATAAAGTTAACTTGACCCAAAGTTAACTTGACCCAAAGTTAACTTTGGGTCTGGTCTGGTCTGCTCCTCCGAGATAAAGTTAACACGGTCAAAAGTTAACTTGTTAGCAGGACTGCTTTGGTTGATGAATGTCATATGAGTATCCACTACCGATAAATGAAAAGCATACGATCTTTGCCTTTTTAATGTGAAAACAATTATCAACTATGCCACCAATAAAACCACCTAGACTTTCATTGTATGTAAGAGAACGAATAGTCAGTTTGCAGAGAGGGGGACAATCTCTACGGAAAATTAGACAAACTTTGATTGACAGTGAAAACATCCAGGTGTCGGTTAATGCTATTTGTGCATTTTTAAAACGATATCGACAGAGTGGTTCGTTAAAAGACATCCCAAAGATCGCAAGTAAGCCACCGATTCTGAAAAGAAATCATTTAATTTTTATTGACCAAACAATTCGTCAAGATAGGGAAATTTCTGCCCAGGAAGTAGCTGTTAGTTTACGACGACGTTTCCAACTTGGAGTCAGTTCAACCACCATTAAAAGGGCAAGACGGCGTCTAGGATGGAAGCATTCTCCAACTCAATACTGCCAGATGATACGAGACGACAACAAGCCAAAACGACTGAACTTTGCATTGAGATGCATCGCTACAAATGAAAACTTTGACAATGCAATCTTCACAGATGAAACGACAGTAAAAATTCAGACTTCCACAAAATACAGTTTTCGCAAAGACGATGAACGAGTTCCAGCAAAGGGCAAACCAAAGCATCCATATCAGGTATGAATTATTTAAACACTCACTATTTCATGCGAAAAAATTATCGGAGTGTCATCCGATCATTATCAAAACCACAACGGGCATGTAGCTTTCGTTTCTTTCCCTCTTCCCTGAATAACCGAACATTAATATTCCGGTTGCTTTTTTTAAAAACATCTGGAAGAATGAGGCATAAAATAATCTCCTACTTACAACATGTACAAAGGAACCAACATCATGTTAGACGGTTTGAAAGGCTAGGTTCTCGGTGCTAGGTAGACTTTATTTATTCTCTTCTCCTCTATTCTTTAGTTACATTATTAACAAGATTAATATAGGAAGGACATAATTTCTCATACCTGAACTAATTTAAGGGTGATTTTATTTTTGTTATAAAAATATATACGTAACAATGTCCCATACTAAATGTACATGTACATTATTTGAGTAAAAGTGAAACCTAGTCCAAATAATTATGACGTCTGGCAAAGCTATTTTATTTATTTTTGGGGATGCCTTCCTACAACGTTTTTTTTTCTGGAACGTCACAGGAAGGCCTCCAGATTTTTTTTAAATAGCCTTGTCAGACGTCATAATTATTTGGACTAAATGAAACCCTATTTAACTAGTTTACTGGGATGCCTTTGACTATGACTTCTTGATTCAATGACTCTTGACCATATCACAAAATACAGAAATGAAATTAAGTTCTTCAATTTTCATTCACTCAGACATATAAAATTAAGAGATATGAGTGGTATGAATAATTTTAATACAACTACACATCAGAATCTAAATTATATGAATTTTAACCTACCATCAGACCATGCATGCCATGACTAAAGCTAGTTCACCTGTTCTGCATTCCAACAAATAGCAAAACCTAATACTTCTTAAAAAAAAAGGCCAGATGAAAATTGAACAATTAAAGTTAAACCCCCAAAAAAGTTTGTTTTTGCAGTAGTACATTAAAACATGTTAGTCATGCTTAGGAAGTCAAATGAAAGTGTGACATAAACATGATACACTGATACAGATATATACATATTTTGGAAATAAACACGTTGAATGTTCACATAGCATACATAGTAAATACACTCTGTACTGTACAGATTTTTTCACAGGACTTTAACATGTTTAACTTAAGATAGGTGTTAAGTCTGGGCACAGAGTGACAGACGTGACAGATAACTATTGAATACAATTCTTTTTATGGTTAGAGTTGACTGTCAAACATGCATGCATGTTAAAATAGATATTAAAATCATTTTAGTTATAAACATATTCATTTTCTTATTTTCAGGTTCATGTTTGGGGAGGAATTTCTCGTAGAGGTGCCACTGGACTATTTATATTTACTGGGATAATGGATAGTATATTTTATCAGCAGATTCTTCAACAGACTTTCATGCCGTTTATCCAAACAACTTTTCCAGACAACCACCGTCTTGTCCAAGATAATGATCCAAAGCATGTTTCAAGGTCCACAAAGGCGTTCATGACCACAAACAACATAAACCATTGGCCAACACCACCTGAATCCCCTGATATGAATCCAATTGAAATGGTAATTATTTATAATTTATTTATTTTTTAAGTGCAAAAAAGTGTACCTGTCAAGTCTTAAAATAAAATCGAGAATAGAAATGGGGAGTGTGTTAAAGAGACAACAACCCGACCATATAACAGACAACAACCCGACCATATAACAGGTCTACAACAACCTGACCAAATAACAGACAGCAGTAGAAGGTCACCAATAGGTCATCAATTCAGCTGGCCCCTAAATAAATATACATACTAGTTCAGTGATAATGAACACCATGCTAAACTCCATTATACACAAGAAACTAAAGTTAAAAATAATACAAGACAATGTGGCAGGGTTAAACATTTTTATGAGATGTTTACCTGTCAAATCTGTATATTTAAAAATAACTGTTCTTTTGTCGTTTATATTATGTATATTATATTGTATATGGTGCAAGAGCAAGCAAAGTGAGCCCTATATGGACGAAAAAATGCCTACCCATGTGAAAACTACAACAAAGTAGTCTGCATCAATTATTTCTTAAATAATTCATACACATCACAAGACATGCAAGATACCAGTACATAGTTCAATTCATTAACACAATCCTAGGTTTACCATGTTTACAGATTTATTAAATATATGTATATATTTATCTAATTATAGGTTTGGGCTGAATTGAAACACCATATAAGGAGAAGGAAGAAACCTAAAAATAAGCAAGAACTTCTTGATGGTATTACAGAGTTTTGGCAGACAATGACTCCTGAAAAATGTGTGCGTTACATTGACCATCTGTACAAAGCTATACCAGCTGTGGTTACAGCTGGAGGAGCAGCATCTGGACATTAAGAACTTGTTTGATAATTTGTTCATGAGATATCAACTACAATTGTATATGTTTTGTTGGGATTCAATAGATAGCATTTCAGTATATTTTATTGAATGCAATATTAAGAATAATGTTGTAGGAAATAGAATTGTAAGTAGGGTAGAGTACATTTGCTGTTATTCATTCTCTTTACTCAAGGCACAAGTTTTGTCAATTTGAGTTCAGGGTTAAACATTATTTTTTAGCAGACTCGTCGGAGCAAAAATAATCAGTTTAGAAGATATACATACCAAATGTATTATATACTGGTTTAAAACATCTTTATTAAAAGTAGTGTTCCAAAATTTTTTTATATGTTGATGAAATGCAGTTTAAACTTATTTCTATCATCTCTTCACACTGGTTAAAAATGCTTTGTCAGAACTATAAACAATTTTTGGCTCAGATTTTTTTTTACAGTAAGGGGAGGTAAGGCATTGTAGCCTTAAATGTAAATTGGGCTGAACATTTTCTTTATTGCAGTTACTTTTCAATTGTATATTGGCGAATACAATGTTCCATCATGTTCATATCTTTTTATTTCTTGTGTGATGTTTTTGTTCAGTATTGTTGGTGTTTTTTGTTATTTCATATTATGCATTTTTAATTTCTGTTCCTTAATTATAAATATAATTGCTTAAAATAAATTTTACTTATCTGAAAGGATAACATTTTGTCTTTGTAAAACATTATATTCCTTATTATTTGTGTGGAAATTTGCTATATATTTAAATTTTGGCCTAGTCGTCTATAAATTATATGATCTAAAGTTGGGTACCTTCATTTTTAAGTAGATATCAATAATGTCATTATGTACTATTCAATTAATATAATTAAATGTATATTTCATATTTCTGCTTTGTTGATAATCAGAAAGTTTAAGGTTGAGATTGATAGTTAAACAGAGAAATCAAGATATTATTTCTTGATAAGCTGTTTATGATAAAGTTCATGACTTTGTTTCAACCAATGTTTGACTATACTCTTTGAAGTCCTGTTTTTTTTAGTTATACTTTTAAAATATGATAACCGGATGCATCATACTTTGCTTATAGATGGTTTATGTTACAAAGTTTCAATCTGTCATATATGTTCATGACCTCATTTCATGGTTCAGTGACCACTTGAAAAATGTGAAGTTTATTTTTGTTACGTTAATTTCTTTTTTATCTTGATAAATAAGATAACTTTATTTAGTAGGTGTGTACTTTGCAAGGTCCTCATTTCACAGGTAATTGCTTAGTGTTAATTTTTGGTGATTTGTTCTTTTGTCTCAAGCAATAGTTACATATGTTGTCTGGTAAGATTGTGAGGTGTATATGTCTATTTTGAAGGCATCATCTGATCTTGACCTCATTTTCATGGTTCATTGGTCACTGATACTATAAGAAAATATGTGGTATGATTACGAATGAGACAACTCTCCACAAGAAGTCCAAATGACACAGAACAGTCTCCAACAATGAGCAAAGCCCATACCGCATAGTCAGCTGTATAAGGCCAAGAAACGTCAATATAAAACAATTCAAACAAGAATACTATTTTTTATGAACAAAAAATGCATAGAAAAACAAATATGAATCACAGAAAAAAACTCAACAACCACTGAAGTACAGGCTCCCGACTTGGGACAGGCAAATTTATACAGTGGCTGGATTAAACATGCAAGTGGGATTCCAACCCTCCCCTAACCTGGGACAGTGGTATAAAAGTAGAGCATAAGAATTAACTTTCAAAATCATTTGAAAAAAGCTTTACTAATCAGATGGACAAAAATACAACGGTACATGGCCAGGTACTTGTACATCCAAACAACAAGACAATAGGTACACATCTGAGAAAACTTGCAGTTAACCTGACAGATAGTTTAAAGCCACAAACAACTAATAAAAAAATCATGCACCGATGCTAAGTTTGTTTCTTATATACTATGATAAAATTGAGAATGGAAATGGGGAATGTGTCAAAGAGACAACAACCCGACCAAATAAAAAACAACAGCAGAGGGTCACCAACAGGTCTTCAATGTAGCGAGAAATTCCCGCACCCGGAGGCGTCCCTCAGCTGGCCCCTAAACAAATATATACTAGTTCAGTGATAATGAACGCCATACTAATTTCCAAATTGTACACAAGAAACTAAAATTAAAATAATACAAGACTAACAAAGGCCAGAGGCTCCTGACTTGGGACAGGCGCAAAAATGCGGCGGGGTTAAACATGTTTGTGAGATCTCAACCCTCCCCCTATACCTCTAACCAATGTAGTAAAGTAAACGCATAACAATATGCATCTTTATTAAATGCGTGCATATTGGCTGTAAGCTGTGCATGTCTGTTTATCATGATTTATCTGACCGTGACCTCATTTTCATGGTTCTTGGTCAATGTTCAGTTTTCTTGGTTCAGTCTATTTATTAGAAACAATAATAAGTAGTAACTATATTTGGTGTATTAAATGATTGTAAGGTGTACATGTATTTCTTGTATAGTTCATCTGACCTGGGTCTCCATTGTCTTAGATCATGTTGAGTTTACGCAATACTTGTAGTAGAGATTTATATTTAGGACTATCAACCTAAATTTAATGATAAGTAAGGAAGACGACAGTTTTCAGTGTGTGCACTCTGGTTAACTTATCATAGACAAGTGTATACAGTATGAGAGATGCAAGAGATACAAAAAGGACACAAATTTGAAAATAAACTGAAAAATGCCATGGATCAATGACAAAAAGACAAACCAAGGTACAAAAAACACATAGAAAACTACAGACTGAGTAATAGAACCCCATTAAAACTGAGGCTGATATCGTTTTTGTCATTGTTTGCTCTTTTATTTAAGCATTAATTATCATTGGGTTATTTTTTTTATCTGTTTTTAATTGTGTTGTGCCATGGCCTTTTATATCTGATTATAATACCAGAAAAAAACTCATTGTTGAAGGTTATGTTTCAGCTATGTCCCTCTGTATCAAATAATAGTTGTCTGATTGGCAATAGTACCACAAGATAATTTTTTTACAATGACCTGTACAAAAAAGTATGTTATAGTTCCATAAAACTTTTGTATATATATTAAATGGATTGAGTCTGGATATATATATATAAATTAGACCGTTGGTTTTCCCGTTTGAATGGTTTTACACTAGTAATTTTGGGGCCCTTTATAGCTTGTTGTTCGGTGTGAGCCAAGGCTCCGTGTTGAAGGCCGTACTTTAACCTATAATGGTTTAATTTTTAAATTGTTATTTGGATGGAGAGTTGTCTCATTGGCACTCACACCACATCTTCCTATATCTATATGTGTGTGTTCAGTATAAAAAAAAAAAAATTGTGAGAACTAATGTTTTATTTATAAAATTTTGCTCATGTTCAGAGAAGATGAGAATATATATAAATTAAACTATGAACATCAACAAATAGTCAGATAACATGAGAATATTCAAATAAAACTATGAAAATCAACATACATATATATATATTAATATTACTACATTGTATACAGCACATAAATCAATTCACTGCAATTCCTCTTGAAACACATATTCACACATACATGACATATGTAAAAACAAAAAAACAAAAAAAACTGTCTCAAATCATTTTAAATATTAAATTCAATGTCTATCCATTTCCGTTGCAAGATGGTTACAAAAAAAATTTAATACAACAAATATATTTAAATATACTGATCACACAATTCAGTTTTTTACTTTTATACACACCACTTGCAAAGCTCATTCACACGTTAAAATTTAAATAGTATTTGCAACAACAAAAACATATTATAATTGTTAAATAACTGTCTAAATGTAGCAAACCATCTTAAAGTTTCTTACTAATATCAAAAACTCTTAAATGTTAATCTAGTTTAACTGCAAGGAGGTCCACAAAAAATCAAAACAAGCTTTTGGAGACAATTTGAATTATAAGTGCTTTAAACATAGAGTTTTAGATGTTGAGATCAGTGAGGTCAAAGGATTTCCTCAAATGCTGGTGAAAGTTCCAATTTGCTTTGTCGATTGCTCTCACAACAACTGACCAGTTCTTCTCAGCAAGTGATGGTAGTGATGGGTAATGAGTCTGACAGGCTAAGCGAATAGCATTTATCTTCTCACTTGATATCTGTCCCTTTATAGAAGCTTTCCCTTGAAATACTTTCCCTTTTACATTTTTGTTCAATACATCTTCTACAGAGCAAATATTCCTGAAGAGGTTGACAGCAAATCGTCTACTAGAATCACCTGCTGATATTTTGGCGTCTTGCAGATGGTTGTCGGGGATCTGGTTGTATGGTGATATAGTAGGTGCTGGTTGAAACAAGTGCAAATTGGTTTTCACAGAAGAAGGTTTGTTTTGTAAAATTGTTGTCAAACTCAGAGATAAAAACTGTGGGTCAATCACTGGTGTTCTAATGTGCAGAGAAATTGGAGTAATAGGTTCTTTATCTGGAATGTTGCTCTGGCAGTTCAGTTCAGCTAAGATGTCTCTGGCTGATGAGGTTGACAAAATATTGCTACTTGTAGCTGATGGCAATGATGGATTTGGATTTCTTACTTTAGTGATAGTTGATGGCAGAGTTGAACTTGATATTTCTGTTGTATATCTGGGTAATGGCTCTGGAATGCAGCTCTCAATTGAAGATTGTAATGAAGTAATAACTGGATCTGTCTCTGTTGATGTTGGAGCAGCACTGAATGATTGATGGATGGAATCTGTGTTACTTGTCATAACATCAACGACTGAAATTTGTACCGGATTTAGAGACTGCATTGATATCAAAACTTTTAGAACTTCGTTCATTGTCTTCTCAATTCTGTCAAGGCAACTGCAGTGGTGTTCCATTTGGCAGGATGGGGTTGTATTGATGTTGTCCTTCATAATGCTCTGTAGAAGACGTGCTGATTCTGGGCTTGCAATAATATGCTGAACATTGCTGTTAGATGGAATATCAGTTGGATCATCTGTGAAACTGGTTCCTTGTCTTGCTGATGAATGGGATGATTGAGTAGTGTTCTCTAATTCTAACATTGGTACAAGTGGTTCTGCTACAAATATCTGCTGAGTAGAGAATGTTGGTGACTGTATAGATCCTGGAGGATGGAATGTAGTTGACTGGCTGAGAAATGTAGACTTTATGTCAGATATTGGGTTGATCAGTGATTTTGGAATATCAGGCTGAATAAATGGCTTGCTATACATTGCTGAATGAGTAGAATCATAATAACAAGGTGTTGCTGACTGAAAAGATGACTGAGATACTGCTTGAACTGATGCATGTGGTGATGGTTGAGTTGAAGTTGGTTGAGTTGAAGGTACTGACAGAGGTGGTGACAATACTGCTTGAACTGATGCATGTGGTGATGGTTGAGTTGAAGTTGGTTGAGTTGAAGGTACTGACAGAGGTGGTGACAATACTGCTTGAACTGATGCATGTGGTGATGGTTGAGTTGAAGTTGGTTGAGTTGAAGGTACTGACAGAGGTGGTGACAATACTGCTTGAACTGATGCATGTGGTGATGGTTGAGTTGAAGTTGGTTGAGTTGAAGGTACTGAAAGAGATGGTGACAATGACAATATATCACGATTAGCTTCTGTGGATAACACTGACTCAGGAGATATGGCAGACTGAAAATGAGTTTTCAACAGAATGGCTGGCTGAATATCAGACGGCGTTGATGACTGGTAATGACTAGTTGAATGAGTAAACACTGGAATTGAAGATGGTGTTGGTTGAATATGAGATGATAAGGTTTGTTCAGGTGGTGAGTTCTCAAGAGACATTTCTTCTGAACTTGACGTAAAGCTCATAACTTGCTTCATCACCTCTTCTGATGCAAGGTACTTGGCTGATTTTACACTGCTGGTACTACTGACGGACTTAGGTGGAGCAGTGGTTGCAAGGATGTTAGTCTTTTTCTTTTCAGTCTTCTCCTACAAGACAATAAAAAGAACATAAAGTCATGTTTCTGCAATAGAAGTTGCATGATTACTGAAAAGCCTCAAACTAAACGTAGAAATGCTATTATAAATAACCAATTTTTTTTTAATTTATATTGTTTTAAGTGATGATATCAAATTGTTATCAAAGGCACCAGGATTATAATTTAGTACGCCAGACGCGCGTTTCGTCTACATAAGACTCATCAATGACGTTCAGATCAAAATAGTTATAAACCCGAACACGTACAAAGTTGAAGAGCATTGAGGACCTAACATTCCAAACAGTTGTGCCAAATATGGCTAAGGTAATCTATTCCTGGGATAAGAAAATCCTTAGTTTTTTCGGAAAAATCAAGACGCGCGTTTCGTCTACATAAGACTAATCAGTGACGCTCATATCAAAATATACCCTTTTCACTTCAGCCTGTAATTTCGGTGTCGCTTCGTTGATTTCCGACATATCATGCCTTTTATGGTTTTTGACACTGCAAAGTTTGCAAATTGGCATGTCACAATCAATTCAGTAAAATATGAAGTTTTCGTCATGTTCTTCGCAAAACAGATTATCTTCCGGATTGATATTTTGGTCACTAAGAAAGGTATGATTTTTGCACATTGTGGACCTTAAATATAAAGTTTTACAAAATCCACACATCCATTGCTCGCATTGCTCACAATAGTTAAGTCCTGGTCCGCTCATACATATATCACAGGACTTCGAGGCGGATTGCGCAATTTTGGTCGTTTTACTTATCAACCATGAAACTAGTTAAGTCTAATGATATTAATCGACATCAGACATGCAAAACAGGAAGTTCAGGAAATTGCTACCATATTTAGATTTAAAATACAAATTGTAAAGTCAGTTTGAAATGTGTTTATTTGCTTTTAAATGTGTATTATCTATATATATTACATGTCAATTCAGAAATTCGACTTTCATACAGGAAGACAACGGTTGAAATAGAACAAAAGAATCGAAGCTCTTTGTTAGAGAAGGCGATAAATGCTTACTGTAATGTTTACTATAGTGACAACATTTTTAAAAGTTAATAGAAACAAATAAAATGACAACTTTCTTCTCAATTACGAAGTTTTTTTTATTTTAAAAACACCATTTGCATAAGTTTTCAATTTATCTAGAACATAGCTAAGCAGAAGAATTAGATATCAAGTCGACGACATGGGTATCTTTCAAGTTAGATGTAGAAAATGCATAACCTCCGATTTTAAATTATTTTTTACCACGGACGGAAAACATATAAATTTATTAGTTCAGTAATTTTTATGTCTGCCCTTCCATTATGTGACTAAAAAAAAATCCAAAAAAGGGTAACTATTGTATCGAAAAGAGAAAATCGAGTGCACCTTTTTATGTTAGAGCGTGTGTGAGTTGAATATTTTGTCTTTGACTTTATAAGATAAAAATATCACAATGCTAAAAGATGAAATATATGGGTCATGGAAATACCTATCTAATGAATCACAAAAACATATGAGAATGCGTTCTGTTCGAAATAGCTATTTTTTTACTAAAAGTACTTGACGACAGTCTTTCAAGTTGGACGATGCATATCATCAAAAAATATAATTTTTTGTGTGTGATAACTAGGGTTTATAGTCTTCAACCACTAAAAAAATCTAGTCTGCCCTTCTATTTATGAATTTTCGAAAATTCCACCTGACAACCGATCAGACATCAGTTTTAAGTTGAATCAATGCCGACAAGATCATTACCTGATGCTCATTTGCTAGTTGATACATTTGTCTTTTAAAATACAACTAGCATATACGGATCGTAATGGTGCAATGTGGATAAATTTATCGTTTTCCAAGAGCAAAATTGGCAGCGCGTCATCCCTACAATGGCTTCCATTTCTACGATTGTAAAAATGAAGTAGCGTAATGGGGAGATAGTTTTGGCGAGGTAGAATCCTGATTGCATAGTATATTACCTAAATCAATATTCAGTTACAGCAGGTAAACTATTTAAATGTCATAACCTGAGTGTCTGATTTACATTGTATGTCATTGTAAATAATATTCAATTCAAGATTATCTACGTTTGACATAGTGTAATTATAAGTACACTAATTTTGCGAATTTTACAAAACTGCAAGTTAGCTGATAGCCTTTTTCCAGTTTAGGTGTTTGTATATGTGTTGCATTTAGCATTAGATAAAGGTTAAACAGAACGCATTCTCATTTGTTTCTATTTTTATATGCATAACTTTAAATGAATGAAAATTTTACTCAGGGTAGGACATGTAGAATCTTCTGAATAATTCTTGTTTTCTATGTTGATTAGAGTTTTATAACACAATTATTAAAAACGGATAATATTTCTGTTTGTGTTATGTTTATACCTAAATGCATGCAATTACATTATGACACTTATCGTGCGTTATTATTATCAGGAAATCGTTTCCATATGTTTGTCTCCTACCTATCTTGAGTAATGATCGAAAGTGTTTGTTTCGATGATTATCTTTCAAAACAATTTTCACGCATTATAATTTCAAAAGTATGAACAATTATTTCCTTTTATAAGAGTAACGTAATTGTGTATAATAATGTTTTCTATATGCACACGTTCCAATTAAAGTGAGAGGGTTAGCGCTATAGAACCAGGCTTAATCCACCATTTTTTACATTTGAAAATGCCTGTACCAAGTCAGGAATATGACAGTTCTTGTCCATTCGTTTTTGATACGTTTTGTTATTTGATTTTGCCATGTGATTATGGACTTTCCGAATTGATCTTCCTCTAAGTTCAGTATTTTTGTGATTTTACTTTTCACCAATCACTGTGTATTCATTGACGAGACTGTAACACTATTCATATCAAAATTTCATCCTAAAGCTTTTCTTGGTGAAGGCTATATCTTATACATATCTACGATATCAATTTTCCTATTTGTTGGTTGTTTTCTATATTGAAAGAAAAAGGAAAACAAATGTAGCTATGCATTTGTCCTCCTTCATAGGAAAAATATGAACAAACTAAATTAGGAAGATATTTTTCATGCGCAATTTTTTTCTTTACACATATTTAAGTAGGATATATTCAGGATTCTACTTGGTCGAAACTCTGCCTGCTAATTTCTCTTTTTGAGAACTAATTGTCTATGGGATTTCCCCCAGTCGACATTAGCAGAGATACAAATTCATGTTTAAAAGATCAGTCTATTATCTTTCTATGGATTTTATTCTTCAGCCGAATTTATGCTTAAGCACTTTCCACATGCATTTGGAATTACCACACTCGATTTGTTTTAGAAAATGTGTCTATAATTTAAAAGTTTACAAATAACTCGATGTTCAAAACGATATCATAATTTAAGTAATTATATACATTATATCACAAAATCATTAATAAGCCATATCACTGTAATTTTAAAGACCAAAAAGCAGATGTAAACAATTCAACTTTACAAACTTGGCCTTTTTTTACCTTATCCGACAAAACGTTTCATTGCTATTATTTGATTTCAACAGGGTATCTGCCTGCATAGTACATACAGATTTTCGTTACTTAAACACAATAATAGTGACACGGTGATCTCTCTCTGGTATTATACTGTAGTATTATTATAAACAACGCAGTAATAACAGAAAGGTTCAACCTGTCGAAATCATGGGCGCAGTCCAAAACAGTTTAAAGTTAACTTAAAGCAGTCCTTACGACTGCTCTATAGGTTAACTTAGGTACATTTTAGCAGACCTGTAAGTGTTATCCCTAGAAAACCAGACCTCATGTCTTCTTTTTTAAGGACTGCTGCTGACCAGTCCTCAAGGCAAGTTTCATAAAGCAGACCTGTTCCCAGGACAGGCCAGCTAGACAAGACCAGACTTGCAAACAGGTCAGCTTGACCAGACTAGACATGTGGATAGGTCTACTTGACCAGTACAGACCTGTGAACAGGTCTGCCTGACCAGTACAGACCTGTGAACAGGTCTGCCTGACCGGTCCAGACCTGCGGGTATGTCTGCTTGACAAGAACATACCTGTGGACAGATCTGCTTTACCGGACTCCATTTCTATGAAGCAAAATTCCAGCAGCGCCTGCATATGAAAATTTTCATATTGATACGATATTCCCGAGATTGTATTTCCTATCAGGATTTCCTACAAAAAAAGGCTATTGCACCAAGAGTTCCAAATGGTGCAGTTGAAATCATCCGTTTGTAACTTTTACGGACACCATCACGAGTTGGTTAACCGTTATGTAATACTGTGGATTCATTTATTTTCGTGGGTATCAATTTTCGTGGATTGCTGAAAACATGCATATTCGTGGATATTTGATTTTGTTGTTTTGCCAATCTATGGATATAGAATTTGTTATTCGTTGAACATTTGGATTCGTGGTTCTACTGTACCCACGAAACTCACGAAAATTGGTATCCAATGAATAATAATGAATCCAAAGTAACAGTTTTACAGATGACATCGGATAATTTCCTTTTGTCGTAACTACAAGTCCCTTCCCTTTTCACGAAAGTGACCTACCGAATTAGACTAAATGGTTAACTCAACCGCTGGTTAACTCAACCGCCGGTTACCATATCTATATAAATAGGGTGCAAACATTAATCCACCATTCTGCCTCTGATGAAGGTCCTTTATGGACCGAAACCGGTCAGGCTATCAAACATCACCAGGCGCTGTTAATTATGTGTATTGGTATATACTATATTTTTATGCTTTTACATTTTTCTCACTGATACACATAGTTAATATGGCTTCTACTAACGAAAGCTCCATGGAGCTAATGTGTTTAGAGACTACTTATGCCAGTACACCTTTCCTATATTGCCTATTGATTTTTCACTGGCATAGGAGCTCTAAGCGTAAGCCTAGCGATTACCTGAAATTGATGTATATATGTAATACCTACATTACAAACTTAAGGTGTTGAAAACTTTTTAACACTGAGGATTAATATTCATCTACCTTTGATCTTGAAAGGAGTACTAAAGGCTTAAATGAAGCATTCTCAATAAGAACCCCCCCCCCCTAAACCAAATTTTGTTTGGTTAGGGGGGGGGGGGTAATAGTTTTGACTTGATGTTTTGGTGTATCACAAGCTAAAACGTCAAGACTGCATGACTACCATGAAATACTATTATTAGACTTGATATTTAGGTGTATCATAAGCCAAAGATCAAGACTGCATGACTACCATGAATTACTATTTCAAGACTTGATATACAGGTGTATCATAAGCCTGAGGTCAAGACTGCATGACTACTAGGAAGTACTATTTCAAGACTTGATATTTAGGTGTATCATAAGCCAAATATTAAGATCACATAACTACCATAAAATACTATTCCAAGACTTGATATTTAGGTGGATCATAAGCCAAAGATCAAGACTAAATGATTACTATGTACTTCTTAAATTATTAAAACACCCTTTATCCAATGCTAAAGCCCAAATATGGTTATATCATCAGGTCACATGTTTACCATATAGTGTAAAAATGTTTACCGTAACATGTCAAAAAGTTTACTGTAACATGAACATTAGCTAAATATAGATAATTGTAACCATGGAAAATCCCACTGGGATTTTTCACCGGTTAACTCAACCGCCGGTAAACTCAACCGCCGGTTACAACTCAACCACCGCCTAACTCAACCGCCGGTTAACTCAACCGCCGGTTAATAAACTCAACCGCCGGTTAACTCAACCGCCGGTTAACTCAACCGCCGGTTAACTCAACCGCCGGTTTACGCAACCGCCGGTTGACTCAACCGCCGTTAACCCAACCGCGGTTAACTCAACCGCTGGTTAACTCAACCGCCGGTTACCATATCATATAAATAGGGTGCAAACATTAATCCACCATTCTGCCTCTGATGAAGTCCTTTATGGACCGAAACCGTCAGGCTATCAAACATCACCAGGCGCTGTTAATTATGTGTATTGGTATACTACTAATTTTTATGCTTTTACATTTTTCTCACTGATACACATAGTTTAATATGGCTTCTACTAACGAAAGCTCCATGGAGCTATGTTTTAGAGACTACTTTGTCAGTACACCTTTCCTATATTGCCGATTGATTTTTCACTGGCATAGAGCTCTAAGCGTGCTAGCGATTCACTGAAATTGATGTATATATGTAATAACCTATATTTACAAACTTAAGGTGTTGAAACTTTTTTAACCTAGTGATTAATATTCATCTCCTTTGATCTTGAAAGGAGTTACTAAGGCTTAAAATGAAGCATTCTCAATAAGAACCCCCACCCCCCCTAAACCAAATTTTGTTTGGTTAGGGGGTAATAGTTTTGACTTGATGTTTTGGTGTATCACAACTAAAACGTCACAGATGCACGACTACATGAAATACTTCATTAGACTTGATATTTAGGTGTATCATAAGCCAAAGATCAAGACTGCATGAACTACCATGATTTACTATTTCAAGACTTGAATTGAGGAGATCATAAACATGGGTCAAGACTGCATTGAAATATAGGAAGTACTATTTCAAGACTTGAATATTTAAGTTATCATAAGCCAAATAATTAAGATCACATAACTACCATGAAATACTATTCAAGACTTGATATTTAGGTGATCATAAGCCAAAGATCAAGGACTTAATGATTAGTATGTACTTCTTAAATTATTAAACACCCTTTATCCAATGCTAAAGCCCAAATAGGTTATAACAATCAGGTCACATGTTACCATGAGTGTAAAAATGTTTACCGTAACATGTCAAAAAGTTTACTGTAACATGACATTAGCTAATATAGATAATTGTAACCATGGAAATCCCACTGGGATTTTTCACCGGTTAACTCAAACCGCCGGTAAATCAAACCGCCGGTTAACTCAACCACGCCTAACTCAACCGCCGGTTAACTAACCGCCGTTAACTCAAACCGCCGTTATACTCAACACCGCCTAACTCAACCGCCGTTAACTCAAACCGCGTTAACTCACGCGGTTAACTCAACCGCGGTTAACGCAACCGCCGGTTGACTCAACCGCCGGTTAACCCAACCGCGGTTAACTCAACCGCTGGTTAACTCAACCGCCGGGTTACCATAATCTATATAAATAGGGTGCAAACATTAATCCACCTTCAGTGCATGAAGGTCCTTTATGGACCGAAACCTATTCAGGCTATCAAACATCACCAGGAGCTTTAATTATGTGTATTGGTATATACTATATTTTTATGCTTTTACATTTTTCTCACTGATACACATAGTTAATATGGCTTCTACTAACGAAAGCTCCATGGAGCTAATGTGTTTAGAGACTACTTATGTCAGTACACCTTTCCTATATTGCCTAAATGTATTTACCGGGTTTGAAATAACATGAGCAACACGACGGGTGCTTTAAAAAAAAAATTCCATGTAGACATTGTGATTGTTGTCAGTTAATTTTCGATTTATTAGTTTGACTAAACCTCTTGTATGTTTTGTCCCTCATTTTGACTACAAAACATATCACTTAGCTACATATGAACGTTATTTCTAGGTTCAAATTATGTGTGCTTTAAATTATACAGCAAGCCTCGCTACCTTCTTTCGTATAAACAGTGTAGAAATATAACTTTGTATATATAAGTAGAGGCTCAAAGGAGCCTGTGTCGCTCACCTGATTTTTTTGTTTACAATTGAGGCATGAAATAGTGCATCCATTATACTTTTTCTTTGGTTTCAGAGATGAAAGCCAAAAACTGCATTTTAACCCTATGTTTCTATTTTTAGCCATCTCAGCCATGGTTGGCATGCAGAGTCATCAGACACAATGTTTTAACCTCGGTATCTTAATGATGATTGTGGCCTTTGTCTCAGTAGTTTTTACAGGAGAAGATATTTGTAAAAGATTACAAAAATTACAAAAATTTGTTAATAAATAACTTGAAAGGGCAATAACTCCTTAACATATCGATTGGCAATATTGGTCACGTTGACTTATTTATAGTTCTTTTGTTACTTAACATTATTGCTGTTTACAGTTTTTCTCTATCGATAAAAATATTCAAGATGATAACCAAAAACGGTCATCTAGGTTGGCGGGCCGGTCATCGGACACAATTTTTTAAACTAGATACCCTATTGTTGATTGTGACCAAGTTTGGTGAAAATTTGACTAGTAGTTTCAGAGGGTAATTTTTTTGTAATAGTTAACGGACAATAACGACGGACAATGACGGGCTAGGTGACATACAAAGAAGATGTGGTATGACAGCCAATGAGACAATTCTTCACAACAGACCCAGTGACACAGACAATAACCTTTACTATTATAGGTCACCGTATGGTCTCAAACAATGAGCAAAGCCAATACTGCATAGTCAACTATAAAGGACCCGATTTTCTTATTGATATTTACAAAAATGAGAATGATTTTAAATTAAAATTGAGAATGGAAAATCGGGAATGTGTCAAAGAGACGACAACCCGACCATAGAGCAGACAACAGCAGAAGGTCACAAAAAGGTCTTCAATGCAGCGAGAAAATCCTGCACCCGGAGGCGCCCTTCAGGTGGCCACTAAACAAATATATATACTAGTTCAGAGATAATTGACGCCATACTAAACTCCAAATTGTACACAAGAAACTAAAATAAAAAATCATACAAGACTATACACCAGAGGCTCCTGAATTGGGACAGGCCCAAAAATGCGGCGGGGTTTTTTGATATCTTAACTCTCCTCCTATACCTCTAGCTAATGTAAAAAGGTAAACCCATAACAATACGCACAGTAAAATTCATTTCAAGAGAAGTCCGAATCCGATGTTAGAAGAGGTAACAAAAGAAAAAAAATAATATGACAATAATACATAAATAACAACAGTTCTACCAGTAACTGACATGCCAGCTTCAGACCTCAATTAAACTGATTGAAAGATTATGTCTTCATCATATGAATATCGGGCACACCCGCACCCCCCCTTCCATTAAGGGTTTAGTATTATACCATCATAAAATATCTGAGAAGAACATAACCCGTGTCATGCCAACAGCTGCTTTTTTTTTAAATAAATGTATAAGTTCCCTATGCAAAACCCTATAGGTGAATCAATATTAGAGCCAAAATAAGCAATCGTTAATGAGCTGACAACAGAATAGCAACTATATCCCTTCTTAATAAGTCTGTTTGAAAGTTTTGTTAGCGTCTGAGGTTAATACTGACATTTTTGTGCTTTGTAAAGAATATTACAATAAAAGATTGGAAGTGAAATACCTGAACGTATTAGAAGTCTGCATGTTGAGTTATATTTACGAATGGTCTCCTTGTACCGATGATAAAATTTAGTAAAGGTTTTGACTAGTTTGTGATATCAAAAACTCTGGTGTAATAATTTTTCAGTAATACATAAAAGAGGGACGAAAGATACCAAGGGACAGTCAAACTCATAAATCTAAAACAAACTGACAACGTCATGGCTAAAAATGTAAAAGACAAACAGAAAAACAATAGTACACATGACACAACATAGAAAACTAAAGAATAAACAACACGAACCCCACCAAAAACTAGAGGTGATCTCAGGTGCTCCGGAAGGATAAGCAGATCCTGCTCCACATGTGGCACCCGTTGTGTTGCTTATGTGATTACAAATCCGGTAAATAGTCTAATTCGGTAGGTCACATTCATGAAAGGGAAGGGGATTGTAGTTACGATGTAAGGAACATATCCGATATCATTTGTGAAACGGTTATTCCATAACGGTCAACCAACTCGTGATGGCGTCCGTAAAATTAACGAAGGGATAATTTCACCTTCACCATTTGGAACTCTTGGTTTAATAGCTTCCTTGTGAGCAGTAACCCTCTATCAAGAAAATCATGATAGGAAATGCAAGCACGGGAATATCGTATCATTGGGAGATATATACCCCGTATGCAGGTGCTGCTGGCATGTTGCTACTTAGAAATGGAAAGTTGAAATCATCTCTTTTGTCTTTAAGTTTTGTTTTCAACCGACCCTCATTGTCAATTTCTAGATGTAAGTCAAGATATGAAGCCGACTTAACTGTATCTGTAGTATCCTTTATCTCCAATTCGATGGGATAGATAAATTTCTCTCGTTAAATCTAAAACGTTGTTATAAACACGAGCGAATCGTACAAGTTGAGATATATAAACACCGTAAGATAGTGACAAGGGAACGTCACCATCAAAAAATGACTAATTAACGATAGGAAATAAAAACATACATCGCTTTCGCATTACCTTTCATATTTGTTTAATAAATGATTAAAAAATAACAGTCAATATTTGTCAAGAGTTTCTACTGATTTGAGAAATATATGTTTGTCGGATTAATAACTTCTACTGGCTTATGAATATATTCTATCTTTATTACTAGCTATATATATCATATTAAACGGGGCATGCTTTTGGTAATGTATTCCATTTATTTTATATATTCGATGATCAAGCAGATGTCTAAAAACAGTTCTAGGTTTAAAAAGTAAAATCACAAAAATACTGAACTTAGAGGAAGATCAATTGGGAAAGTCCATAATCACATGGCAAAATCAAATAACAAAACGCATCAAAAACGAATGGACAAAAACTGTCATATTCCTGACTTGGTACAGGCATTTTCAAATGTAGAAAATGGTGGATTAAACCTGGTTCTTTAGCGCTAACCCTCTCACTTTAATGACAGTCTCATCAATTTCCGATATTTTTACATTGATGCGTTAAATAAACAGACACAATAAATATAATAGTCAAAATATGGGTACATCAGTCATCATCGTTTAACAATTTTAAAAGGAACAATTTAACAGAACACAAAAACATCTACTATCTACGAACACATTTATTGATTTGAGTGTCTGACGTCAGAAAATTTTATACGTCACAAAAATTTGTCGTTCAATTTGCGTACAAACAATTTTTAAATTTTCATGGGAATGTTAGCATACAGGGTTATAAAATCAAAAGTATGTAAGAATAAATTTAAGATATAGACCGAGATTTAAACTAGTCCAAAAGTTATATATAGAATTTATAAGAATCCAAAAATAGTTAATTCCACTACGCGATTGAATGATTTTGACATTTGTGGTTCAACGTATTTTGTAATTCATAATAGAAATATATCATAATGACATATAATAGAACAATATCATACTGACGGGATCTTTTAAAGTACAGAGTCACGTTATAAGAACAAAAGAAATACAAAAAGTCGCAAATACAAAACAAACCACAAAAAAATGAAAGCCAATACAAACACATTGACGAGATGTATAAGTACCGAGCCACGTGAAACGGATATCACATGAAACCATTCAACAGTAAAAGTAATATTAATAATAGAACAAAGACAAATGAAAGAACTATATTTTTTATTAAAATGCGTTGTTTATCGTAAAAACCCATTCCAGATATAGGATACATATTTTAGTGGACTCTACTATGAACCAAACTCTGTAAGTTTTTACAAACTGATTTGTCTTTCCCTCAGTTGTTGTCATGTGCATGCCATTTTCTCGTCGACGTATTAACATTTGTTATTGTTTTTATCTTTTAATTTCTTTACTACAATCATGTATGGCATGCATTAATGATTGTGTCAGCTAACACCAATATGCTGATGAAACACATTACTGAAAACTAAGTTTTATTGGTTACGTATTATGCTGTCAATGAACCAAGTGAAAACTTTGCAGTCTTCAGGTTTGTGCCAAACTTGTCAACCCCGTAAAAACGTCAAGGTCAGATAAACCATACAAGTAAAATAACAAACATATTAAACTCCAAGAAAAATGCATTTCAGAATTTTCCTTAGTTAATAGCAAAATCAAAAGCTCAAACACATCAAACAAATGTAACAAATTGTCACATTCTGTAATTAATACATGCATGTCCGTATGTACAAATGATGGATTAAGCCTTGTTTTATAGCTAGTTGAACCCTTCAATTGTCGTTATAAATTACATTTTATCGATAACAATGTGTAAACAATACGCACACACATTATATATTAAAATGCCAAAATCAGGGATACAGACAGGGGTCAACTTTGTAATGTTGTCTAAATCTATTTCTGATATATCACTTCAATCATCAATCATAGTTGACATATTTCTCATATTAACTTTGACAGATCATTTCTCAAAAAATACACATTGACCACTGAACTTGAAGATGAAATGAAAATATTTGGATCAGAGATCAAGCTTACTGGAACGTGACAAGGCCCAATTGACAAATACTATAAGCAGTAGGTCAATTATTTTTTATGTATCGAATGGCTGTTAAATGTGCTATGGGTACTTGTCATCTGACCTTAACACAATTTTCAGTGTTCATCTGTTAAAGTTTTTTTTTATCTGTTTTTCAAGTACTTTTAGCAAAAGATCAACTTGTTGGTGTATGGAATCATTGTTAGGTCCACAAATCTGTCTGACATGTGCCATGAAACGAAAAATGATAAAAATACCGAATTGCGAGAAAAATCTGAGTCCCTTAGCAAATAGAAAAATCAAAACCTCAATCACACCAAACAAATGGATAACAACTGTCATATACGTGACTTGGAACAGTCACTTTTTTTTATGCAGAAACCTGATATGTAAGACAGTATCATTGTTCCAATGATGAGGATAAAACGCAATTACAGATTTTTGTTAATTGGGTTCAGACGTTTTTCATAACTGTGATTGAATCTGGTAAACAAATGAACATAGTTCCAAGAGACATAAACCGAAAGCTATAATGTCAATATTTATCAAAGGTACCAGGATTATAATTTAGTACGCCAGACGCGCGTTTCGTCTACATAAGACGCATCAGTGACGCTCATATCACAATATCCATAAAGCTACCCGATTATGTAAAATTTCATTTCTTCAGACATTGCTTTTTTTTTTACACAAACAGTAATTATACTAAATAAAATCAAATCAAGATACATTTTTTTATGTTGGTGCTGATATTCAGTGTCTTTTCTGTGTTCTTATCTCGGTTATGGTTTGATTGAAAAACACAATTAAATGCATTGTAACTAAAAACAAATCAAAACATACAATTGACGTACTAAATTATAATCCTGGTACCTTTGATAACTATATACAAACATCAAATTTCTTTTTATATAGCTAGCCCCAAACATTCGATTAGTTTCCCCAGCACAAGCAATTCTACATCGAGATTTTGGTACCCTTGGATACTTTTTGTTCTCTGGTATATTTCCACACAGACAGTAAATTCTAGACTGGATAAGTTAAAACATGTACATTCTGAGGAAAATGATTGAAATATAAAGTGAAATGTATGAAAAAGAGTGATAATTAGAATAGGAAAAGCTATGAAAACATGTGTTCTTTAAACAAAAACTATGCATATATGATTATAAAAAGGGGACAAGAGCGGTAAACTTTTAAATGTAAATTTATAACTACAGTGTTCTATTCTTAAATATATCTGAGTTCTCTTACGTTTTATAGTAAAGGATAAGTAAACAGTTCTTATTATTTAATGCAGTATGCAAATGTATGTAAAAGTTGGTTGTGATATCAGAAATACCTGCAAGCCTACGTATTTGTATCCTTTGCAATGCTCTCGACATTTAGCTAATGTTAAAGAATTGCTATACTCAACTTGTTTATATCCGAGATGCATGTTACTGTCATCTTTGTAACAACATCCAATGTATCCTAGAATATCAACAAAAATATTTATTATAATTAGGAATATCAACGAGTACTCGAGAATCGCTCGGTAGTAACGAGTAACGATTACCAATATAATACACAACTAATCGGTTTCATGTTTGGAAGGTGTTGCTTAAACAAATAAAACAATTATTGAGAACTCCTACCAGGAAACTAAATATTTATCAAAATTAATATAAATCAATTCCAGCCCAGTGTTTGCGTTTAACAGCCATTTAAAATTCCTCCAAAAAGAGATTAGATATATGACCAAGAACACTTCTGGAGGGCTTACACTTTGAGCTAATATTAGTCATAACGCTGCCTCCGTACCGTAAGGGGATATATTTTTTTCAGCAGGATTGTTAGTTACCTAAAAAAGTTAAGAAATTACCTCGTCCCAGAATAAGTTGACAAGACAATATTCTTTAATAAGAACAAATTATTTGGCCCTGTGTCAACCCTCAGAAACGACAAAAGACATCAGTTAGTTCTATTCATCACCATTTTGTTGATCATGAAAGTTTGTTTACGTTTTCACAAATACTGTTGTTTGATTTTAATAATAATATGATAAAATATGTTTTTAAGATATTAAAAGTTACTTGATATGGTCATTTTCAGATTGCATAATTAATGCATGTAGTAAATGAGCTATTAATTATGATATGAAATTTCTTGGACTATTATCTTGTCTTCGAAAATACAGATAAGGGTTATTACGTTCATAAGACAACGACCAACAACACATGAAATGGTTTTTTTTTTTGTGTTTCCATTTTGTAAATGTTTTACCGCTCAAGTTCTCGAGTATCGCTCGGTAAATCAATCAAGTACTCAATTAGTCAAGCTTCACCGAGTAAATTTGGATTCATACTTAATCGTAAACATATCTTTTAATTATGTCTGCAATTATTCAATTGCTGTTGAAACTTTATATTTAATAGATACAAACCATCGTTGTGTCGGAAAGTTACCTTTTTCAAACCATTGACCGCTTTAATAAGATCTGTGAGGTTGGATTTAATTGCAGAAACACTGTCGCTGTTGTCCTTTGAAAATGCTATTATTTGCCTCATTTGGTCCTGTTGGGAATTCATCACTTTTTCAATCGATTTTATTTTCGAAGATAAAACCTTATCATCATTATCATCTAAAAGAAAACCACAAATTTGGTGCATTCAATGATAAACTGACTCCTTTTTGTTCAGTTAAACTGGTAACTATTACAAATTCAAAGATGCAACAAAAAATACAAAACCATAAGTACAATCTCTCATATAAATCTTTGGCTAAATCAGCCAATTGTTTTTGTTGTAAACAAACAAGGATACAAAGAGATAAGTATTTATCACTCTTTTTTTCCGGAATGACGTTTGTTGTTGCCTTCGCAAAACAAATTTACAGATCTATCATACTACTTCAATTTGAGGAGCCCCGATAATTACTTTGGTTTCATTATGACTTGGTACATGTTTGTCCAAATGTCGTGTGGTGTGTAAATCTATACGTCGTGTTGATGCTTTCCACATGTCTAACGTCTTAAACAGCGATTTAAAATACAACTGAAAGTTATTAATTGGATGTGGTGCCAAATAATATGATTATGAATAAGCTCTTTGTACTACTTAGATGTTTTAGAACTATATAAATCTATTGATAGGATTTTGTCAACAAAAATCTTTTAAAAAAAACATGGTGTCAATCAATAGTATATAAAGACAATTGCATAACCCATTAATGCATGTATACCAAACATTATACAAAATGTCCAAAAATTACCTATACTAAGTTTGAAAACAACTTTTGCCTTTGTTAGTCTTGTAATATTTCTAATTTTGTTTCTTGTATATAATTTGGAGTTCGGTACGACGTTCATTATCACTGAACTAGTATAGATTTACGTTTAGACGCCAGCTAAAGTATGCATCAGGTGCGAGAGTTTAACGCTGCTCTGAAGACCTTTTGATGACCTTCTGGTGTTGTCTGTTATATGGTCGGGTTGTTGTCTCTTTGACACATTCCCCATTTCCATTCTCAATTTTATTTACCACAAAATCAACAGAAGTTTTTTCAGGTACACTGAACGTGTAGGTAGTTTTTGCTCAAGAACTTCATTTCATTTGTCATATTATGGAGTTTGATGTAAATCGTTATGTCTCCAATGTGTCTTCAACAATTTCATTTCAGATGTGTTACAATGAATAAAGAGTTTTCATCATGCTATATGATCGAAAGGCGTGTCTATTACTAAAAAGATGTATCTAGAACGATCATTTGCTGTTGAAATCAACGGGATCTTCACCACATATATTTTTTTTTTTCAGAAGCGAATCCTGAAATTCTGCATCTACATCAATTTAGAAATTATTGAAATATCAAAATCAACCATGACCTGATTTAATTTCCATTGAAGATGACAACATGAATTCATACATTCAATAAGATGGTACGATGCGTGGCACAAACAAGTATAGTAAAAAATATAAACAAATTTTAACAACTATTTTAAATATTTGGTGGTCGTCAAATAAATTATGAATTGACAAAAAAAAGTGTTGATTCCTAGATTTTACACAAACACGTGTTGATTGATTTGTCTTTGTTTTTTTGTTTTATTTGTTTTCAACAAGGAAGTCGGTGTTATGTATAAACTGTAAAGCTGATATGCCAAATATGACAATAATTTAGATGTAGTAATCTAATATAATATCGATGAAATTAACACGCAAATAATTTTGATATTTTATTTTGTATTGTAAAACAACATTGCTACCTCTCATATCTAAAATTCGACTAAATTTGTCTAAATAAAATATAATATATATAATTTCAACTTAAAAATCAGTCCAAAATACCAAGGGAACAAACTCTGTCCTAACACTCAAATGTACCACACTAAACATCCGCTGTCAGTAATGAAGACCATGCTTGTCTAAAATATGTCCTTGCTCTGTTAAATTCATACATGAAAATCACGTACCTTTTGATAATTTAGACCTACTGACTTAGTTACCCGGTACAATGACAACATTATTCTAGTAACACTATACCATACAGCAGTATTATACCCAATAACTGATTGTCTTGGTGTACGTTCTGCATGCTATTCGAATGATGTAAAACGAAAAAGAAGAATTTAGATAATAAGCCATCAATCTAGCATTTATAGTTTGTAATGAATATATCTTCTTAGTTTTTTCCTTCATATCTAACCAACATCTGCATACATTGTATATTGTCATTTAGCAAATACAACAAATAGGATAATTACATGCACGTAATTTTTATGGATGAGAGGCTCATCTTTCCCTTTGGGACTAATTCAATGCTGAATTTGAACACAAAGGCAAAACAAAAACAAACAAAAAAACACATAACAACAAAAAAATCCATGTGAATTTCAAATGCTAAAGAATATTGAAATCTTATGTTTCTTAACAAAATAAACACATAACATTTTATTCGTTTGACAGTTTCAGCTCTTAATCTGACAATTTGATAAGGCAATTCCCGTTTTCAATTTTTTTTATAGGTCCGAGTTTTGGCAGTTTACTCTGTACTTATCATTTTTATTTTTGTTTTCTATATTCGATGATGTATATATAAAACAATAAGATGTGGTATGATTGCCAATCAGACAACTCACTACAAGAGACCAACATTACACATAAATTGACAACTATAGATCACCGTACGGCCTTTAACAATAAGCAAAGCCCATAACGTATAGTCAGATATAAAAGACCTCGAAATGACAATGTAAAACAATTCAAACGAGAAAACTATTATTTATATAAAAACATGAACGAGAAACAAATATGTAACACATAAACAAACGACAACCACTGAACTATAGGCTCCTGACTTGGGACAATTTACTTATAACCAACTTAACATTTGACTTATATTGTTAAAATGTTATATTTCTGATCAATTGTGATTTAAAACCTCAGATAATGCGTGTATATGTGTTGTTGTTTTCTATATCATGTTGTTATTACTACACACTATTAAAACTGAGTATCACATTTGAAACTGATAAACAAGGCCCCATTTAAGTGTTTTCAAGATAAAAGTTTGGGATAGCCCCTTAAGACGCATTACTGTAATGCAACTGTTTATCGTATTCATTGATGGCACTAGCTACGGTTACATTGCGTTTTTGTTACATGAAAAACAGCAATATACGATGGGACTAGTAATATGTACTAAATAATAAAGTTTTAAGACATTTATTTTATCTTTACAATATATATACAATTATAAATATAAGTTCTTTAATTTTTTATTTACAATGACAGTTTCTATACATATGTATCCAGTAAGTGGTTTTTAAAGCATGTTTAAGTCCTACACAGTTTTTATGGACGAACTTGCGTCCTCCATGAATACATGTATACAGAAGTTCCCAGTATTGAAGTTCACAGTTAGCAAACTTTGCTTTTGATGTATATTTTTTTTAGAACTGCGTATTTATAGCTGTGTGAAGTTTGTGTCTTGGTATTGTTTCAGTGTCGTTTCAAACACATCCCAAGTTTTAAATTTGTCACCCTAAACAAAATTGGTAATAGGAATCTCTTCTTCCATTGTTCAAAATATAATGACAGTAATAAGAGTATTTGTGCAGTTAAATACTTAAAAAGTGAAAACATTGAACTCTATTTTTCGCCTTTGGAGTACTCCTAATCTGGAGTAGTATCTTTAAGAACATCAAAACCATGAATACGTAAAACTATTCACACACCATTTGTTGAATAATGATATTTATTAGTAATCAGTATTACCAGTATTATTTAGAACATATGAAAGAATTAAGCATTAAAACTATAAATTTAAGTTTAATTAATCCAGCGTACGCACATTACTGTTTTTTATGTAACATTAACTCAATGTAACCGTAGCCTCAATAATTATTGTTACATTGAATTTCGTAATTAATCGGTTCCTTACCCAACTTTCCATTCCGGCAATTAGACTCCAATGTAACAATAATATTTTCATTATTGTTACATTTCCATGTAACCGTAGCCAGTGCCTTCATTGATATGCTTACATCTATTTATATATTCTGTGAAATTATGACAGATATATCATCATCAGGGGTTATACTGTCACTGTTATTTGACTTTTCTGAAACAATAGAACAACATCACAACATAGAAAAACACACGATTAAATATCAATTGGAAGGCTTCACTCAATCAAAAACCGTAATTTAACACACTATGAACGATAACATATGATCTGTGATACCTTAATGCAAATACAAAGTTAATAAAATAATTAGAGATACCTAATTAAGGTCAAAAGTAAATAAACAGGTTTAAACAAAGTTAAAGTAAGATACCACTGTGAAATATTTAACAATTTTTAGATAATCATCACTTTTGAAAAAAAAAATGTTTCATATATATCCTACACAGGTAAATGAAAAATAATTTTGTCGTTAAGTATACTGTTTCGTCTGTGTGTTAAAAAATCCCGATAAGAATACCAAGAAAGCTCTGTAATATAAATTGACCTTACACTTGGTACATAAGGGGTGAATATCAACAATAAAACTATACAATAAGAGCTAGATAAAACGTCCTGTACAGGTGCGAGAACAGTATTTAAGGAGAAGTAAAATAGTTTTGATGTTCATAGTACGTAGAAGAGGAAATTGTAACATATTATCAACATCGGTTTTTATATAAATAATTGTTTTCTCGTTTGAATTGTTTTACATTGTCTTATCGTGGACTTTTATAGCTGACTATGCGGTATGGGCTTTGCTCATTATTGAAGGCTATACGGTGGCCTATGGTTGTTGATTTCTGTGTCATTTTGGTATTTTGTGGACAGTTGTCTCATTGGCAATCATACCACATCTTCTTTTTTATATGATCGTTTTATTCTTTGCGCAACTTTCTTGAAATTAAATATATCAACTAACAGGCACATATCTCCAAATTGGATTGCGAATATATGCTATTAATGTCAATACTTTTTCTTAATGCATTATATTGATAAAATATTTTATCTGGAAGCAATGTACTTATCACATAGCTATTTTTTCGGGCAGCGTATCATTAAACGCGTCATGTAGAGTTATTTCCGAAATATGCATACATTCACATACTTTATATGAAAACCACTTCTGAACGATAATCTACTATGCTATCGATGAAGTTACAACCAATACATTGCTGAATTTAATGTTCGTCTTACTAAACACAAACGGAACTATTACTGCAAAATGATAAAAATGTGAATTTATCTTTTCTTTTGTCTCATTGTTTCCTCATAAATGGCCACAGACCACCAGCAATGTTCTCTTTTAGTTCTTTATAACGTGTTGTCTCATTAAAAACTATGCACTTAGTCTGTTTGTCAAATCTTCTGTGTGTGTAAAGCATTCAGAACGATTGCATGCTAGCATCATACAAATTTACCCAACACATATCCATAACCCTATGGACAAGTCACAAAATATTCCGAAAATTGATAATATTACATTTTTTTTTCACTTGGCCTTCAAACTCTTTACATGTCACAATCAGTTAAAGTACAACATCCAAAAAATTATTTCACCTCTCTTCTTATATTTCCAATCCATAAAAACTAAAAAAGAAATGAATGAGAAATGAAAAGAAAACAATGTTAAGAACAAATAACTTTAATAAGAAGGATCTATATTCGTGAACGGAGAAAAGCGGGTTCATTAATTGTGGTCTTTGACCAGATTACTTAAGGTTTTTAATTTCACTTTTTGAGTATGACATATGTATCGGTTACAATACTCAAGAGGGACTGTGCGAACTTGGCAGTGAACATTGCTTCCGAAGACAAACAAATCCTAATACCTGCATATATACCATATTAAACAATCATTGGTGTATAATATAAAATCATCATTGTTATTTAAATAAAAACAAAAAAATACGTTTTCAAATGTAGTTTATTCTTACACTAAAAATATGTATTTTATATGAAAGACCAGTTAAAAGATGTTTCTCTCTTTAATTTCAAACCCGGACGTTCATGTAAAACATTTACGGTGCCTATTTTACTGCACCAGATGCACATTCCGAGATTGGTTGACAGGTAAATATTTTAGATGTTGTAATATAATACGATACCGATACTCAACACGCTATTTATGCTTGATATATATTTTTCTGATAAGTCCTCCATCTATATTATTAGTATTACAACTAATACTTTTTATCAGAAAATGAAGCCCCTTGCCGTTTTGATTACAATTTTAGAAATTATTCTTGTTTCCAGTGCAAATGAAGAGAACAATTTCCGACTATCGCTGAAAGGAGCTCAAGATGTTCCAATTCGAGGTTTTCTCCTAGGAAATCATGATTCAGGTAATTTCTCTAAAGACTGGAAAAAGTGGATGCAGAAGCAGATGGACGACAGACAAACGAGAATGGAGAAAATGACAAAGGTTTTGGATGTATTGAAAGGGAGTGATAATGCAATGATGGCAAAAATTGAAGGACTGAAACAATTACTCCAGAACACACAAGGAAAAATCGAATCTAGCTTGACTGCTATTTCCAAAAAGGTTGATTCTATTCAGTCTAGTCAAGGAGATAAAAATGGTAAGCTTTGGTGAACATATTGTTTATTCTTTATGTATCATTAATATAATTGGGATAAGTACTGCCTCTCATGTTGCGTGAAACTTTTGTTTAATTATTATTTAGCTTTTAACCTTTTTATTTTATAAATGATTTTTTTATTTTTTTATAGAACTGTTTTTTTACCTGATACTGCTTATTGTTGTTCGAATACTGAAAGGTTTCAACTTAATAATTATATCAAGTATGTTATACTGTTCATTAATTTCTTTTCAGGATATATCGGATGTTTTCAGGATGATAACAGTCGTCACTTAAAACATCGATATCAAAATTTGGGCAATGCAATTACCTTGGCAAAATGTAGGGAAAACTGCAAAGGTTACAAATACGCTGGCCTACAAGTAAGTTGACATGTTCTTAGCCATACAAAAATGTTTAGGATTAAAGGTTTGCAATTTCTTGGTAGCACTATCTTGTCTAGAGGTATTTGGTACAACTCTGTGTTAATCTAAAACACGAAAATATGTATCTGCTTTTTGTCCTTTCATGTTGCATTTACGAAAACGTGCTCGGAATCATATGTCAAGTTACATTTCTTTTGCAGAACGCCACCTAGTTTACAATTTGTGTTGGTCTCGTACAATAAAGAATACGGATTGTATCACCTTAATACATTCTTGCGCTTATGTGACACCGGAAGTTAATCATTTAGTTATCGAATAATCCACCTGGCAAACTCATTATTTCTGCCTTTCGTTTTAATTTGTTCAAAAACATAAACACATGGAATATCATTATAGTTTTTGTATCAGCCAAAACATACTTCATAGGTTTATCAATCCTGAAGCCTGATCTTTTCGGTTTTGCTACAGTTAAACATATAAAAATCTAGGAAATAACAATGTATTAGTGTTTGATAAAAAGTTAGCACTAAATTGTAATATCGATAAATTAAACAGTACAGTATGCAATGCTTTTGTGGAAACCAGCTAGTAAACTCAAAGTATCCAAAGAAACCTGATTCAGAATGCAACACCAAATGTCGAGGAGAACCAAGTAGGGCGTGTGGAGGTACTTGGAGAAATTCTATATACACAGGTTTGTAACACATAAATACACATAGATAATATAAAATTTATACATACAATATTGAGTACTTGTGTATGAGACAGTAACATGATAAGTACAAATTCCTAAACGAAATCTAGAGGTGAAAATAAAGTCTTCAAAAGTTTACAATTTGTGTTTAAGTCTAACAAACACTTGTACATGGTGTAGATCAATCATATAGATACAATAAATAAAGTATTACGAAACACAATTTCTGATAGCACAAAACATATGGAAGAACAACAGGGTTTTCTGTATGAAATGTTTGTCACTAATCACTATAGGCCCTGTATAACTTCCTGTTCGGTGTGACCATATGCTCCGTGCAGAAGGCCGCACTTTGACCTATACTTGTTTACCTTTTATTCATTGCGATTTGGAAAGAGAATTGTCGCATTGGGTAACGGCAATCATACCACATCTTCTAATTTATATGTATTTTATGTTTAAAAACATTCTAAGATGAACAGACATTTTTAAAGACATTTACATAACATTAATAGGAGTCTGCATTGGTTTTTTTAATTTAGAGAGCATATATTAATTACAAAATATTTTAGAGTGTGTACCTGCGATATGATGCTTGATCCTTTGTTGTCTGTTTAAATTTCGATATTCATTGTGCTACATTTGTTAAATCTTTCGAAATAGTATTTTGTTATACATGTTAAATGTATTTCTTTATTTTAGTTTAGTGAAAACGAATCAGGAACGCAACAAATAAGAAGAGATAACCAACCGTTCAAGTCTTGAAATAAATTAATTGAAGCTTTACTCTATTTTTCTTTTATCTCCTGAGCTATATGAAGTTATTCCACTGAAATAGATTACCAATACATGTACATGTCCTGTTTAGATAATCTTGAATGATCATTATTTTATATCAGTCTTCGGTGATCATTGCATTTATAAAGTCCAGGAGAAATGTCAAATCGAGGCATTATTTCTTACTTGACTGTAAGACAGAATTGATTAGGTGTTTATTGTATAAAACATTTCCTGTTTTCTGTTCTTACTTAGAATATCTGAAAACATGATGACGCTTTCCCTTTTGATATTCAATATCCAATTAATGATCTTCAATGAAACAAAACGTGTACTAGTTGTTCTTTCAACCAAAGCCAAAAGGAAATATCATATTGCAGAGTTTTTTTAATTTCGCTCTCAGATTTCGAGATGTCGTGTCACTCAATTACCTAATTCAATAAGTGCTTAAACCTCATGTATCTATTTGATATTTGCTCCGTACCCGCACGTTACTGCCCCAGAGTTATGCGGAAGAATAATAGAAATTAACACGTTTTACGTTTTACAGTAAGCAGTATGAATTGGTTGACCAATACAATGTACTAAAATCACAATTGCTGGAGAACCGTAAGTCCTCGACGGTATTTAGAATGCTTTAGTTTGCACTTTTGTGTTTTCATAGCATATAGTTGATACGGTTATTTCAATTAGGAAACTACAAAAGATAGGCAGACACCAGAAAGACATTCCAAATTATAAGCCGATACTATACTCAGTATACTGACTACGTCACACCAACAAAAAACAACAGACAAACAAAACAAAGAAAACATAGATAAAAAAAATAAAGACAAAACAACACGAACCATACTAAAAACTGTGGTGAATCTCAGGTTTTCCGGAAGGCTAAGCAAATCTTGCTCCAGATGTTGCACTAGTCGTGTTGTTCATGTTTTTTAATTGGTATACAATATTACTGTAGTATGAATTATTAATTCTTCTATCCCCTATGTTTATAATACGATATTCCCGTGCCGGCATTTCCTATTGTGATTTTTCTTGATAGAGGGTTGCTGCTCACAAGGAAGCTATTAAACCAAGATTTCCAATTAATGCAGTTGAAATAATCCATTCATAAATTTTACGGACGCCATCATGAGTTGGTTGACCTTTATGGAATAACCATTTCACAAATGATGTTGGATATGTTCCTTACGTCGTAACTACAATCCCCTTCCCTTTCATGAATGTGACTTACCGAATTAGATTATTACCGGATGTGTTATAACAATTACCATTTTCTTGACTTGGTACAGGACATTTTAAGAAACAAAATGTTGGGTTGAAACTGGTTTTGTGGTTAGCCAAAACATCCCACTTTTCTGGCAATGTTAAATATAACACTAAAATTACAACATCAGATGACAGGACTACAATAAAAGTAAATGAAAAAAAAAAAAACATTCGGGATAGAGAAATACACAAATTAACAATACACGAGAACATTACCACATGCTTATAGTTATTAAATGTAACAGATTAATGATTTAATACGCCAGACACCTATTATGTCTTCATAAGACTCACCAGTGCACTTATGTCAAAATAATAAAGATAGCAAAACAAAGATGAAAAGCATTGATGACCCAAAATTCCAAAACGTTGTGCCAAATACGGCTAAGATTATCTGCCTGGGATTAGACATTTCTTAGTATTTCGAATAAATCATTCTTTTGCAAACAGTAATTAAAATTTAAAAAAAATGACCATATAATTAATATAGATGTCAGCGCAGAATAAAAACGAACACGGAAAACAACTTAAGTCAGCACACAAAAGAAAAAAACACCACAGCCGAACCATGCATTGTATGAACGACGCACAAAAGTGACGTCACAGGTAAATTTCTAACTTTTTTTTCAAAAAATTGGATATAATGTAAGAATAGGTTTGCAATAATTATAATTGATGTATTTAATATCATTTAAAATTACAGAACTATTATAATATAATTATGCTAGTTATTAGATACTTATTGTATCATCTAGCTATGCCGATATTTATTCAAGTCAAACCGTAAACCAAATACATCCTGTAATTTTAGTTGCCCCAAACAAAAATATCATAAATGAACTTATCTTTACCTTCACACACAAATAGAAAATTATAAAGTTAGAATAACAACTAAAAACCATATGACATTTTACAATATCCGATCAGTATAACTAATACAACATCAAAACTAATTTGAATGAAAATGAGATAATAAAATACCGTGACATGTCTTATCGCAATGCGAGTTTACATCCAGCAAAACAGTCACAATAAAGTATAGGCCACGTTCGGTACTTACAAGACAAAACGACGTAATTTTAAGCCCCAATCTAAGACGTTGGAAACAACATCCTTAGTTTAGGCAAAGACACGTCGTTTGGATCAACTAATTCGTGATGGTATACATCAAATTTACGGGTGTCATTTTTAATCTGTCCTACTTCACTGGAGCCGTTTCTTGGTAAGATGCACACTTCTGTATATGAAGTCCGTATAGTGTGAACATGCACGAGCATATCGTTTAAACTGAGAAATGAAAACACCATAAGAAGGGGCAGATTGTATGTAACTACTGAGAGATGGGAAATTGATAATTAGGAGGTTGAAATCATTCCGTTTGTCATAGATTCTAGTGTGAAAAAAAAAGATGTGGTATAATTGTCAATGAGACAACTCTCCACAAAAGATCAACATGACCAAAATGACACAGAAATAAACAACAATAGGTTACCGTACGGCCTTCAACGATGAGCAAAGCCCATACCGCATAGTCAGCTATAAAAGGCACCGAAATGACAATGTAAAACAATTCAAACGAGAAAACTAATGGTCTTATCTATGTACAATAAATGAACGAAAAACAAATATATAACACATAAAAACGAAAACCACTGTTTTACAGGCTCCTGACTTAAGACAGACACATGCATACATAATGTAGCAGGGTTTATCTTGTAAGTGGGGTTCCAAACCTCCCCTAACCTGAGACAGTGGTATAACAGTAGAATATAAGAACGAACTATTAAAAATCAGTTGAAAAAGGCTTGACTCATCAGATGGACAAAAATACAAGTGGACGTGGCCGGGTACTTGTACATCCTAACAACAAAAATACACTTAGAACATATCTGGGAGTACTTGCAGTTAAATGACAGCTAGTTCAAAGCCACATACAACTAATAAAAAAATCATGCATCTAAGACTTAATTTGTACTCCTGTGTCAATATTGAGGACAACATCAAGGTATGAAGCAGTCTCAGAAGTATCCTTTATTTCAAGTTCAATTGGATATATGAGATGTTAGTATTGGCTGAAATATGGGTTATTTAGTGAAAGGACATCGTCAATATATCTGAAAGTAAAATTAAAGAATTTCTCAAGATGTATGTTTTTTTTTTTTTTAAGAAGATTCTGAACTAATTCTGCTTTATACGAGTACAAATACAAATCGGCCAGTATGGGTCCACAATTAGTACCTATTAGAATACCGACTGTATGTTAATATCTATCCCTTAATCTCAACACTTATATATACTATCAATTAAACTTTCCACCATTTTGATAATATCATCTTCTGTATATTTTCTGGTAGTTCCAGTGTGAATCTTCACAAAATAAAAACTATTATAAACCGCAATAAGAAATTAGTATCTCAATTCCCAATTTTTTTAGAAAATGCTTTGTTTAAAGTGATTGTGAAGTCGATATTTTAAATGAGTATGTGGAATAATAATGTAAAGCGGTAGAATATTTCTTATCACACTATTTTTAAGACCATCCTTTACTGCAGAAAGAATAGTAGTCAGTACTTCAGAAAGATATTTAGTCGAGCATTTTGATGATCTGCCTATGTATCGTTCTATATATATATATATATACGTTTTGGTCTACTGTATTATGACTGTAAATTTTCTTCGTTTTCTTTGATGCTGATACCAAAAGAAAGAAGGACAGAATTGTGATTTTGTAAAATTTTATCCTTGGTAAATGATGTTAACTAAAATGTAGGATTAGCAGTTGTTCTATTTATTTCAAGCTCTGTTGTGAGACATTTCTAGTAATTGCTTTTACATATGAAGACACTATATGATTGGGGCTTAATCTGCTGGAACATTGACATATTTGTCATGCAAAGAGGAAAAAGCATCCACAACAAGGAACACAGTAGCGTTAAATAAAATAACTACACAGGTATATATATTTTTTTGTAAGGAATAAATGATATACAGAAAACAAAATTACAAAATAAATAAATATGTTGTTTATAGTACGAGAACACATAATATAATGAATAAACTATCAAAAAGTAAAATCACAAAAATACTGAACTTAGAGGAAGATCAATTGGGAAAGTCCATAATCACATGTGTCAATAGATACCAGAATTACAACTATGAACACCGCGCCCATTCGTGACTTTGATTTATACAATCACAAAATGTAAGGCATAACTTGCCTCAGCTCTTATTCAACATCTAATAAGGCAATTGAACATTGTAACACATATGTGTAAACATTATAAAAAGATCCAATTAATATATAATGGAATGAGTCTAACGATATCTCGAGCCTTCGGATAACATACTTTTCAGAGAAATATATGTATTAGTGATACTATCATGTATAACGATGACTGTCCAATATTAAACACTTTTAGCTTAGCTGCAGCCGTCTTTCCTCGATGGCAAACATGTAATGTTTAATCTTATAAAAAAACTTTTTATCATAAATATCATGGCAACAACAATATGGAGATGCCTTTCATTTATTAAAATGCACCTGAAAATTGATATCTGCTTACAAGAAAATTGACATGTTTGTTTATTCAATATATGCTTCTATAGTTGTGAATAGCTTGTGGAGAGTTGTCTTATTGGGAATCATATAACATCTTTTTTTACATTTGATCATTATCTTTTAAATGAACCTATTGAGAGTACAGTTAAATTGTACAACTCATTATACTTACTATTCATCTAAATGCATGTCCAACAAACAAAAACTATAACGTATTACTACTTATATATTGAAATATTTTATGATCAAATGAAATAAAGGTTTTTTGATTCCTTGTTGATTGTTGACAAAATAACCTCACATAAACAAAACAATATCTAGATCTATAGATTTGTATTTCTTTTTATTTCAAACAAGGAAGTAGATGTTATCTATGAAATGTATAAATGATATGCTATACATTAAACAGTTTTGATGTAGTAATCTTATACGATATCGATATGATAACACGCAATATATATTTATTAATTTGTCATTATAAAATACTTACAAATGTATGCAACTGTGACTTGCAAATGGATAAAGTTTCAATTTACCATGTTTGTCTTAAATTGATCGTTATGTCCCTGTATATTTTTATATTAAAAATAACGATAATAATTCAAATAGATTATGAGAATGGTTGAATAGCCAAGTAGTACTTTTACAATATAAATGATCTCTGCACCCCGCCATCATGGTATTTTGAACCCCCTAATATAGACCTTAAATTAAAAAAATTCTAGCTACTCTAACTCCTTAGCATAGATATAATACCCCAATAAGTAGTTTGTATGTATTTAACATGACGGAAAAGATATTAAGAAAATTTTACTTTGCCATGTTATTTGGACCCCCCCCCCCCCCCGCGGTATATTGAACCCCCTAAGTATAAACCTTAAATTAAAAAAATTCTAGCTATTCTAACTCCTTAGCATAGATATAATACCCCAATAAGTAGTTTGTATGTATTTAACATGACGGAAAAGATATTAAGAAAATTTTACTTTGCCATGTTATTTGGACCCCCCCCCCCCCCGCGGTATATTGAACCCCCTAAGTATAAACCTTGAATTAAAAAATTCTAGCTATTCTAACTCCTTAGCATAGATATAATACCCAAATAAGTAGTTTGTATGTATTTAACATGATGGAAAATATATTTTGAAAATTTTACTTTGCCATGTTATTTGGACCCCCCCCCCCCCCCCCCCCCCCCGCGGTATATTGAACCCCCTAAGTATAAACCTTGAATTAAACAATTCTAGCTATTCTAACTCCTTTACATAGTTATAATACTCCAATAAGTAGTTTGTATGTATTTAACATGATGGAGAAGATATTTTGAAAATTTAATTTTGCCATGGTAATTTGACCCCCCTATCATGGTATTTTGAACCCCCTACTATAGACCTTAAATTTCAAAAATTCTAACTATTCTTACTCCTTAACATAGTAATAGTACTCCAATAAGTAGTTTGTATTTATTTAACATGATGTTGTTTGTTTATTATGTATATACTATAGGGCTTTTTACAGGATCCCCGCGGCAGTCAATAGGATCCCCTGTTGTCTGAACATTATATATCTACTATAGGACGTTCTATAAGATCCCCTGTTGATTGTTTTTCATTTTTATACTATAGGGCGTTCTACAGGATCCCCTGTTGTTTGAAAATAATTCATCTAGGATAGGACCTTCTTTAGGTTCCGCTGTTGTTTGTTTATCATGTATATACTACATGTACTATATGGCTTTCTATGGGGTTCCTTGGGCGGTCTGCAGGATCCCCGCGGCAGTCAATAGGATCCCCTGCTGTCTGAACATTATATATCTACTATAGGACGTTCTATAAGATCCCCTGTTGATCGTTTTTCATTTTTATACTATAGGGCGTTCTACAGGATCCCCTGTTGTTTGAAAATAATTCATCTAAGATAGGACCTTCTTTAGGTTCCCCTGTTGTTAGTTTATCATGTATATATACTATAAAGATGGCGTGCACAAAGCTGAGTAAAAAAAACGTAACGTCTTAAAATTACTAAAATCATTTACGACGTCGCTATTTCCCCCCAGAAAACGTAAGCGTAACAAAAACACTGGACAATTAGTTTATCACATAACTTTAAACATAAACGTTCAAAATATTTCTTTTTCTTTCGAATAACAAAGTATAGCAAATGCACATTCTGAAAATGTTAAAAACATATATGCTTAGAACAGTGTAATGGAAACAATTAGCGACTATGTCATGGACCCTAATAACAAAAATAGCGTTAAAACGTCATTTCTTTAATCTGTAACATAATGGCTGGACATTTGCAAAATTCAGGTGTTCAGTCTGGACTATCGAATCCTTCTTATATTGTAAATTTTTTAAAACCTCTTTTTATGCACATTTAGAATATCAAGTCATTTCGCAATAAGAAAATAGCAAGTACATATTTATTTTAACGATTCTTCCATGTTCTAATATTAAACTTTAAAAATGTCTACTTCTTACATTACGAACTTCATTTCCAACACATCCTCCATGGCCAATTTGGATTTTTTTAGGTAAAGTTCGTTTGACTTTATAGTCTGAATCCTAAAATATCTACTGTACGAAAATGCAAGAAAGTACGTGTACACGGCCCATGGGATCCTTTGAACGTCCTTTTGTAGACGTTTTATATCGAGAGAGATTTATTTTTTATTCAAATGCAAACCTAGCAATTTTTTTTTTCAATCAATCCAAAGCCAGAATTTATTATTCAACATCATACATGCTTATTGAAGATGAATTCAGAACTGTCTTTGAGCAACTGTATACTAGGCCTGATTTTTTGAACTATCAAAATGAAGGCCAAATTAATTCGTTTCTGTAAACGCAGATTATATAGAGACTAATTCCAAGTTTACTATCAACGGCGGTCACTGATATATATTATATAGAGAGTCTCTATAATATATCAGTGCCTCCGAGGATAGAAAACTTGAAATTGATAGAAAACAAAAAATAACGGACTTTGGAAAAAAAAAGGGAGGGCTAAAAAAATTGTCCTGTCACATGTAAGTACCTATGACTTTTGATACTTTTCCTGAAATTCTCCAGACATAAAATCTTTTACAAAAATTCAACATACTTTCAACCACGCTCTAAATGCCCGCGATTTCGCGGTTGTGTTCTAGTTATTATTTTAATTACAATCCCTGTAAATAGTGTGCATTTTTTGTTTCTCTTCTTGGCGACTTCACAATGTAATTAAAATATTGATCTCTGATTACGTTATACTACATATGAGTAGTATAACGTAATTAGAGATCAATATTTTAATAGTATAACGTAATCAGAGATCAATATTTTAATAGTATAACGTAATCAGAGATCAATATTTTAATAGTATAACGTAATCAGAGATCAATATTTTAATAGTATAACGTAATCAGAGATCAATATTTTAATAGTATAACGTAATAAGAGATCAATATTTTAATAAGATTGGGCGACTTCATTGACAGCTTACTTTTGTTTGGACTACTACTAACTGTTAATCAAATATAAATAAATTTTGTGTTTTTACTGTCTTCTGATTGGTTAAAATTGTTAGTTTTAATTTCAATGTTGTCAATTTTTATGGCGACACGCCCACTTTGACGCTGTGCATTCATACGCCAACATGTTGGTACGTTGTTATTGTTAATATAAATAATATAAAAAGTTCTTTGAGCCTTAGTTTTGATAGAAATTTATTTATAATGAATGGCAATAATTTATTTTGATTTTATTGAACCATAAAACTAATTTTTGACTCTTCACATTTTACAAGCGGATTATTCAATGTGAAGACAGTGGCGTAGCTAGGTCATTTTTACGTGTACGCCCGAACATCGGTAAGGGGCCTGAATGCCCAAACGGTTCCAGGCCAAAAAAATAAATACTGGAAGTTGATAAGCAGGGACAAGCCTCTGGAAGTTTTAGAGTAATAGACAATGTCATAAAATTCCTGTCATTGAAAACTCACCAATAACAACATTTTTTAGATTCAATATAATTTATTTTTTATGTTTAATCTATTTTTGTGTTTAAAATCTATTTAGAATGAATCTAATGACGGTCATTGGTTTAATTTGGAGTAAACGTCCAAACCAGTTACCTTAAACTATGATTAAAGGGAGCCGTGGATAACCTTCAATCATTACCGAAGCAGTATGCGTGGTCTTTCATTTAGAATTATTTTACTTTATGAAAACAAGATGGATCAATCATAGAAAAGTGTTCTCGACTTCTTTCGTAAAATGTTTTCATCTGAAATTGAACTTAGCAAAGCGATGGCTTCTGCATCTGTCGATCTGATGTAACAACGTAACTAGATCTTACAAGTATTTGAAAGCTTGCAATATGTTACTAAACGGTGACCAGATCGTCTAACTTAAATCGCGCTAAAACTAAAATAGAAACGGGAAAAAATGGCTTCTGAAATTAACCATGAAAAAAAAAACTTCAAGGAAGTTCAAGTGAATTCGACGAAGGTTTAACAAAGTAATTGTTATGTAATAAATTTTAACGTCAGAGGCATTTTAAAGGCAAAAAAGATATAAAAAAAAAAAAAAAAAAAAAAAAAAAAAAAAATACGGGAAAACTCATCATATATATATAATTTCGTCATTATGCTCTGGATACTCGTTTGAGCATCAACAGTTTTTGTCCAGCTACCGTAAAATTTCACAAATGTTTGACAAAGTTATTTATATCTTAAAACTAAAACAACGTAATGAACCTGCATGTACATAGTTATAATATTGGCACTGTCGACGAAATTTACGATCAAAATAGCTCGCTTTCGCGACATAAATGTCAATGGCTCGACAAAAAATGAAAGTCACATATCCATAGGCGGATCCGGGGGGGCCTGGGGGACCCGGCCCCCCTTTCGTGGGAAAAATTTGGTTGATTATATAGGGAATCATTGAAGCATGACTGGAGCGTCCCCCCCCCCTTTAGGTCAGTCAGCGCCGCCCCCCCCCCCCCCTCCTTTAGGGAAAGTTCTGGATCCGCCACTGAATCGAATCTTAGCTCATAATGAATTGCTTATAAAAATTAAGGAGAGAGAGTAAAGAATTAACAGTAGATTTAGAATTTGACAGAAATAATATGAAACTAATTTTCGTCACTTTTATTCGCAATTACAAGCCATTGAAGAAAGAATTAGAATGTTGATGTACTGTTAACCAATTCCTTTATTTCTATTTATATGAAAATATTTTTTTTTTAAATTATACCAAATTCAAGTGTACGCCGGCGTTTTGACGTAAACGTAGCTACGCGCATGGAAGAGTCAAAAATTAGTTTTATGGTTCAATAAATTCAAAATAGATAATAGCCATTCATTAAATAAATTGAAGTGTTGACGAAGATAAATGTAAAGCATTTGAGAATTAAACCCGAAGTTAATTGTGTTATGATAACTATCCATGCATTAGAATGTTCTACAAGAGAAAACAAAATTAATTAGCAATGTTGTGTGAACTAATCTATGTGTGGTATCCTGATTTAGAAAAATCATCTTCCTCGTCTCTTTGATCACTTTAATGAAATACTTCCTGTAAAAAATACTTTGCTCCTAAAAATTGACGTCAACTTTGAATAAACACTGCATGAATATATAATATGCTAATGATGATAGTAATAACTATACTTGTACTATTAAATGTGAAGACCTCATTTTGTGTGTCGCTTCTCTTCCTTCCACAATAAATTAATTCTCATGCCTCTGTGTCCTATAAGTATCATGCATAGCGGCATTTGTCATCCTCGCTTATGATTATTGAGTTTGGGTTATTTTGGGAGGAAAACGAAAATAAAGACGTCCGGATATTGTTTCCGTCATCGGACAGCCGTTTAAGTCATAGACAGGACTTCCGTTTAGGACTGTTTTAAAATTACACATAATTTTCAATACTACTTGGGGACAGGACCATTATTTTCGCGTTTTCTGTATACTATGATTATACTTATACTTTAAATAAAGTGTATTTGCTACATTGTATTTACTATATCAATTACAAGTTTACTATCCTCGGTGGTCACTGATATATTATATCGGAGACATATATGTATGAATATATATGTCTCTGATTATATAGAGACTTATTCCAAGTTTACTATCAACGGCTGTCACTGATATATATTATATAAAGTTTCTATATAATATATCAGTGCCTCCGTCGATAGTACACTTGGAATTGATAGTAAAATAGCAATTACACTGTATTTGTAGAATATGAATGGTGAACTATTCATAGTATACAGAAAAACATAAAACAAAAAATAACGGACTTTGGAAAAAAAGGGGAGGGCTAAAAACCAAGTATCTATGACTTATTACAATCTCCAAATGTTGTGCATCAGATGTCCCCATTCCGATCGAACCTCTGTCAGCTGAGGTCTTACTGCTGGACAGAAGAAGTCCCAGTCGGCCAAATTACTGTATCCTAGAGAACATTGGGATTAAGATTTATATTTTTGAGATGCGTGATTTTTGAAAAGCAAAGGAATAGTAGATGTATGAGAAGAATTGTAGAATAACTAAATTTTTAGACACACTGCAGCAATCACCGATTTCATGACAGAAATTGACAACTTTTGCAATAAGTGCATTTTTATAGAATGCCATTTTCAATAAGACGTCAGGGATATAAATGTTGCTAAAACTGTGACATTTTAACAGGGTAATTCATATTACATAATGCAAGGCGTATTGGTAAACTGGAATCCTCTTGTATGTAACGCTTCGCTAAAACTATGAACAAAGAGTTAGTCAGCCGAGAACCATCTTATGTTATTTGGAAAGTCAGTAAATATTTCAGTTCATACATTAAATAAAAAAGCAACTATCAAAATGAAAAGATGCTAAACAAACATTTCAGATTACAAGTTTCGTAGTCGTTATATAATCTAAACACTGCATTGCATGATGAAAACAATATGTCTGCCAACACTAAGTGACAGTATCAATATTCGCAATTCTATTATGCACATTTTATAAACATTTAGCTAGTTCTTCAATTTCATTTAAAACAAAATCGAGGTCTTTTTTCTGTATTGCTGGGTTTGAGATGGCTATGCGGAAGAAGTTCGGTAGATCTCCGAGAGGCTGATAAGTGACCATAATGGTACCCTTTTCCAACATAAGGGCTTTCAAACTCGGTGCAACCTATAAAAAAAATAGTAAAAACAACTAAAAAAAAACCAGTCACGAATAAAAAGAAAAATGTTTTTAAACAATTGGTAGAAAGACAAATAATCATGATAATTTAAAAGTATGAAGTTTGTGAACTTTGAATTTTTGTTATCCTTAAACAACATTCCACCACCACATCTCCTTCTATGCGATTCATCTTTTTCCAATTTTCTTGCAGTGGGTTTTATCCTTCTGCATTAGGGAACATATGTATTGGCCTCATATTAATTGTAAAAACGTTGATATTGGACAGGTATTGTGCTCATGTAATTTATCTTTTATGGGAACGTTGGCATCACAGAGAAGCATTTAGAGAAGCAGAACCCCGATTGAATGATTATTTTCAACGATTTTTACTTTTAGTTGAGAAGAATCGTTGGTTTCAAAAGCTACTAGGTTTATGACTGGTGAACTCTTAAAAGCAAACAAAATATTGTAAAAGTCGTACCAGAACCAAAGAATCGTCAATGAGCGGACGATATTGGTGGGTCAAAATGCATATATAGAAAATCGCGTTACAAAAGAAATGTAATATTTTAATATTTTTTCTCTTTTACGAACCCCGTCCCCACGCTCACCACCGCCCAAAACCCACACAAGCACCCAAACCCGAACACAAATCTGATATAGATATATTATATCAAAGAAAACGTAATATACAAAGTTGAAAAATACTGCGTGTGGCATCTCTATCTGTTATTGACTTTCCCACTTACCATGAAAAGTCATAACGGATTTGTCATTCAATTTCAAGTAGACTTTGGCTAAACTTCCAAAACGGAATAAGTAGCAAAAGCGTGCATGTGCTTACAAGTAAAAAAAAGAGACTTAATCAAAAACACAATTTTTTTATTAACACTTTGGTTAACATGTGATAAGTTTTTGAAAAGGCATGTTCAACAAGAGAGAAAACTTTAGATGATAACAAAATAGGGGAAAGAGATAGTTACACAATATGTAAATACAGTTTAACTAATGACCTTGTTCAGGTGTGTTTTCCCTTTATCGTGTTCGTCTGTTATGACAATACTCGAAGGTATATACCAGAAACATATATTTGGCCCTTCTATCTGAAAATTAAAAATAAAATAAAATATTCTTACAAAAAAAAACCTACAGGTTAAAGATTATAGAATCTGGTCTAGGATTACTTACAGATTGCGTTTAGTACATCAGTCATGATCTTGTATTCTCACACTTACAGACAATTATTAGTCCAAATATCGTATCAAACTTTCATTATCGTTATCAAAATACAAATTACATTAAATAGAAAATAAATTAAAGAAAAACAAACTGAACCTCAGTGATGTACAGTAGTTGTCGTTTGTTTATGTAATTTATACGTGTTTCTCGTTTCTCGTTTTTTTATATAGATTAGACCGTTGGTTTTCCCATTTGAATGGTTTTACACTAGTAATTTGGGGGCCCTTTATAGCTTGTTGTTCGGTGTGAGCCAAGGCTCCGTGTTGAAGGCACATATATTGACCTATAATGGTTTACTTTTATAAATTGTTATTTGGATGGAGAGTTGTCTCATTGGCACTCACACCACATCTTCCTATATCTACGTAGAATCGTTGAGATGTGTGAAATGCATAATTATATAACATGCTACAACGAAGCAATTTATTTTTTAGCAATGTGATGACGATTCTGAAAGAATAATTAAATGTTTGTGCGTGAGGTCTATGATGCCGGATATTATGGTTATGCAATAGCAGTGGTAAAATACTAATAAAAGGTCAGAGATAACATAACGAATGTCTTTAAAGAGACTGGGTAATGATAGATACAGTCAGAGATAAGATAAAGAATTTTTATTTATAGTAATTAAGGCTCTACATTTGATCAAGATATAACTAAAGAAACAAAAGCAATAATAAAAGACAACTCGATGACACCAGGCAGTTATTTTTCTCGTATGAATTGTTTTACATTTGTCATTTCGTGGCCTTTTATAGCTTACTTTAGGGTACGGGTTTTGCTCATATTCGAAGGCCGTACTGTAACATACAGTTGTTAACGTTAGTTCTACGTCATTTGGTTTCTGCTGGAGAAATGTCTGGTTGTAAATCATACCACAACTTTCTTTTGTGTATGTAAAGAAACCATAGTTAATCTTATTTAAAAATGCTTGAACCCTGGAAATTTGAAAGGCTATATTTGGGTGTGTTAAATGCAGAAATTATGTGTTATACAGCACTTCAGAATGGTTGCCTTCTACTTAGCATGATGTAATTTTATCTATCGGAAGAGAGAGGGAAGGGAGAGAGATAAATTATTTATTTAACAAGAAAATTATCATGTTATGCCCAACATTGAACAGCAGTTTTTATGTAACAATTATCTGATCTTTTACATACAGGCACTTAAGTTCACGATTGAATTTCTTTTTTTTTTTAAAGTAACTTGTAAGATTGTCTTAAAAGAAAAGTTGTCGGAAACACTTAATGATGTGTTTTCTCTTTTATTGACAAACCTTTTACATTAATCGTGCGTGCGTGTACTCTGTCGTCTCCTTTCTTATATTTGCATTTGATCAGAAAGTTACTGTTCCTGAAGTAAAACAAGACCAGATACCCCCCGCCCCCCCCGCCCCCCCCCCAAAAAAAAAACAACAAAAAAAAAACAAAAAAAAAAACAAACAAAGAAAACAAAGGAAAAAAAATCGTTGTTGCTACGTGTCAATTGTGTTAAAAGTGAAGAACGGGAAGTAACTCAAAATGTTCATGTCAGACATTTTTTTTAATTGAGTTATCTTTTCATTTAATCTTAACTGATTCGATTTGCTCTAAATAAAATAATGACAAATAAAAAGGACAAAACAACATTTTTCTTTTAGTTGATGCAAAGTTAGAAGGGAAGTCAACATATGAGTTTGAAAAGGTCAAAAAGCAAAACCAAATTTAAAAATGGGATCTTTATTCGCGGACACCATGTACATTTAGGTCTCAATGTGTTAATTAAAGTTTCCAATCACGCACAAATAGGAGAATTATAAGTATCAATATTTCTTTACCTTAAAAAAAAACAAGAATTGTGTACAGTGACTGACTTACTGACGGTCTCATGCCATTGCAGTGGCGGATCCAGGGGGGGGGGGGGGGGGGTCCGGGGGTGCGCACCCCCCCTTTATTTTTGCCGATCAATGCATTTGTATCGGGACATATGTTTTGCACCCCCCCCCCCCTTTGCCCTGGGTTAGCACCCCCCCTTTCGAAAATTCCTGCATCCGCCCCTGCATTGTGACCGATATAATCATTGTCTGTTCGGCTTACTGTAAACCAAATAATTTTCGTTAACAATTTATTTATATAACAAAAATATACGCTTTATTTATATCGTCAATATGCAAAACAGGGAACATCGATTTAATGCATAGATACATGAGCAAAGTGAGAAAGCTGCGATGATAATAAATTGCTGCAAATTCGGATAGAAAACGATAAACGCGATAAAAGTATCCACGAAAATTACTTAGTTTACAGTATTTGATGATTTACTTTTCCATGTGACTTAATATACTAATTTTCCATTAAATTATTAACTGACGATCTATGTGTCTGAATCACTTACGTGTCTGTCTGCCGAACTAATGGAATCTTCTATTTTGTACACAATCGCGCTGACGATCTATGTGTCTGAATCACTTACGTGTTTGTCTGCCGAACTGATGGAATCTTCTATTTTGTACACAATCGCGCTGACGATCTATGTGTCTGAATCACTTACGTGTCTGTCTGCCGAACTAATGGAATCTTCTATTTTGTACACAATCGCGATGACGATCTATGTGTCTGAATCACTTACGTGTCTATCTGCCGAACTAATGGAATCTTCTATTTTGTACACAATCGGTGATTAATGTCTTACCTCTTCTAAAACAAGCTGGAAACGTGGTCTCTTCTTTATCTCACTGACAAGATATTTGGACAACGTGAAACACAAATCAATTTGATCTTCAAAACCATTATCACCCTAAATTAAAATATTGATTGAAACGAATATTACAAAAATGCAAACATCAAGGTAAAAAAAGAACAGCCCAAACGTTAATTTTAGCCAATATTTCTGAGAATATTAATTATATATATTTACACATAAAACTTAAGTTTGAACAACACACGCACACAAAGAGGGACTGATGTCAGAAGAAACAATTTGTGTGAAACAACGGCAAATTCTGACAGAAATAACTGGATATTACTATTGATACCAAATTCGGATAATATCGCATTGAAATTGAGTTTGGAGGTACAATGTAGGTGTTTCATTTTCTATGTCTTGCATTATTCAAACATTTTATTGATTTTAGTAAGTTACGACATGTCACCCGTGGATTTGACGTTAAAATACTATTATCATATGACGTTTTTCATTCGCTTTGGAAGGAAGCCATATGTTCTAATTGTAATAGAACATGGCCTGAACGTGATTGACCATATCCAGAAATCAACACCACTTTGCTTTTTTGAATATTATACTAAAGAAATTGGATACGGGTCACGGAAATTATATTAAAATGATAGGGATTTTTTTTTAAATGTCTGTTTTAATTTAAATTTAAGTGATAAACAGGTTGCCGGGGAAGAAAATAAATATACACAACAATATACATCATTTAAACCACAGGGACTCACTCGGTTAGCAGATTAAAATTGTGTAAATAAATGTTTTTAATTTATTATTATTTCCTGTCTATTTGCATTACTTTATTAACGTTTTTAACGTTGCCATCACTATTTCTTTGTTTTCTGGCAATGTGCAGTTTACTATCCATATCTGTAAAAACCTAAAGGGATCTAAGTCGCCATCTTGAATTGCCTTCCCTACTTTAGATGAAAAAATAATTAAAAATATTAATAAGTTACCATATACCTAACAACAGTTGTAGAGTCATCTTCTATATCATTTTGTCTCTGATGGAGAGTTGTCTCGTTGGCAATCATACCACATCTTCTTATTTTTATATCAAAATTAGTTGTTGTCGGTTTAAATTCGAATCCTTGTTTTCTCTATTAGTTTCTCCATTTTTCTTGTTTGGTGTGTTATAAGTTATAGTTATTGAACAATCAAATCGGTATATGTAATTTAATCTGCACGGCTCGGATGACCCCACTTGACTCGAACGACGTAGGACTTACTGACCGTGCAAGTTAATTGATGTATACCGATTTGATTGGTCAATAACTGTTTTAACACATGACGCCATGAATTTACATGAACGTTTTGAAAATGTGCGGACGATATTCAATCCACGGCTTCTAGGAAAGTTTCCTAGGGTAAAGAAAGGGGAAAATACACCTTTAAGTAGTAAACGTTGGTAACGTTTAAATTATTAACTTTTTTTAATATCCAGGCTTCCTTCTAAATTTTCGCATCATTTGGAGGCGATTTTATTGCAGATTTATAATTGTGTCTGTTAAATTTATTCACAAAGCAAAGGAACAGCGCTTGTATTGCTGTTCTTCAAAGTCACAGTGAGGCCTTCGAAGCGAAAAAAACCCCGTAAAAAGCTCTCTTCCACTACAAGTTTAAGGCGGTCCCTAGCACCGGTTTGAATTGAACTGACTTTGTAAGATGTATCACCACCAAATCGGACCCGGTAAAAAAAACATACTGGAAAGTAGTACATATTTAAAACAAAATAGTTCCTACGCATATATGTAAATATAAAACTATGTAGAATACATTTTAGTTACATGTATTAAGGTATCAAATGAAAGGCGAAGGACTGGCGATCCTTGTAGAACACATATTGCCTAAGACCCTTATACTTTTGAGTAATACGAAAATGTATGAATTAATTCTAAAATTTAGGGCATATATAGGCTGTTTCTCAGATATGAAGAACCTGTTTTTTTTTTCAAAGTTCAGGAAACCAGTACAGTCTGATGTTTAATAACGTTATATTCATCCCACCCCAATATATGTGTGGAAGTGAAAACTTTAACATTGATATGAATGAGGGCCAATAATAGGTGGTGTAGGTCTTAAATATGTAGTACTGTTATGAGATTGTAATTATCATGATTATTTATATTGGCCTAATTTGTTTTGTGTGGCCTTATAAGATGTTTACATAATTAGGTTGTGACTTATTTATAGTTGTGTACAAAATAATGTTTAGAAATCACTGGAAGTTGAGTCTGGAACAATCATAGATACTGATGGAATAATTATAACTTTCTATTTGACTTGCATAATAATTCAAGAATTATCATAATCTGCGATGCCTAATTTACACTTCTATAGTGTTCTAGAAGTTTCCCTTCTACAGTTTTCTGGAAGTTTCCGTTCTTCAGTGTTCTAGTGCTAACTATATATACAGAAACTAAAATTAGACTTATTTGGAAATATAATTATATTCTTATGCAGAAGATCTTTGGAGTTGTTGGATTACATGTAACACTTTTATATACAATAACAACATCATTCTAGTTTGTGAACTTAATGGACATAATATTCCGTTTTGGATTCCGCGACAGTTAAGAGAAGAATTCTGGATAAAGAAAAGACCTTAGAATCGGACATTCAGATATTTTAACAGTTAAGTTGACCTTTCTATTTGTATGATAATTCTTGTAAAATTGTATAATATACATCATGCTCAATTTATATTTGATTTTTGTTTTCTGTTGGCTACAATTTAAAGGTGATTTTTGGCCGCAACAGTACACAAACTGGCCCAAAATTGAGATAATGATGTCGCACACATAATAGAATTATTTCAAGAATAAATACATCATAGCTTTAAAAATACAGAAGATCATACTATCAAGCACGGGGAATGGTCTTCGGCCTCCACACAGCACGAGAGACAAACTCCGTTAATATAAAGCGCATATATCGCCTGCAGTTTTAGTTCCGTTTGATGTACTTTTAAAACGGTCTATGACAAATCATAACTGAAAGGGTTATTAAGAATAGATTAATTGCTTTTCTTTCACTCAAGAATATGCTAAAATCGACTCCCTGTATATACATTTTCGTAATGTCTAATTATTTGTTCTTTCTTGTGAATCATTCAAGAAAATTTGGTGGTTATTTGAACTCACTGATAATAGGGTTTAATTAATCAAAGAACTGTTTTTTTAAAAGACGTCTTAACAAGATTTTGAATAAAAGACACAATGGGTAAATATGTTCGTAGTATCTTTTTAACAAACCAACGCTTATCCATTGTATCTATGTTCCGGACCGTATGAGTATTTGGACCGTACGCGTACGGTCTGGACCGTATGCGTACTTTTTCAAAATACTCATACGGTCGGACCGTATTAAGAAGTTGCTTAAGTTTATAAGTTACAAATGCATGTAAAGTTCATGTACAGATCAACATAACTTAACTCTCAAATTAATATGGAAAAGTTAATAATTGGAATAAAGCTGTATTTGATAAAAAATTAAAATAAAAAAAATCACGCTTATTAAATCTATTAATATCTTGTATTTAGTATGTCGATCAGTAATACATTAATTGAATTATGATCATAGAAATTTACGATATCGGAAGTTAACATGATGTGGGACGACAATTTTAGAATATTAGAAACTTTACAAAAATATGCAAATGCAAAGGAACATGAATGAACTGCAAACATGTAAATGTAAAAAATATATCATTAATTGTGGTAGTAAGTGTCACCTTGGGCGAGAGTACCAAAATAGTATTCAAATATACAATTAAACAAATATTTAATGTCAATTGTTCATTTGTTCATTTTATCCATCTAAAAGTAATTGTAATGATAACAATTTATAAAAATAAAAATAAAGATTGTGATAAATGGTTATCTCGTACTGGACCATACGCGTATACTCATACGGTCCGACCGTACGCGTATGGTCGGACCGTACGAGTATACGTATACGGTCCGGACCGTACGCGTACGGTCCAAATACTCATATGGTCTGGAACATCTAAATTATATATCTGTTTAGAGATGCGTCGGGTGTTAGTGATTTTTGTGGTCTGTTGTACAATGTGGTGTTTTCTTTTGACGATTTGTGATATATATCCCTTCATAGGATGAACTCAATACAGAAGTTGATTATTTTGTAAATAGGGACAGCCACTGAAAATAAAATAGCATAATGATTAAGTTCCGTAGAGGATGGCAAAATTTGTTTCCGCATTTGCAATATTTACCTTTGATCTCCACATTAACCATAATTTGAAGACATCATTATGACGGCCACATTGTATAGACTTGTCACCAGTGTCAACGCTTGTATCATAATGTTTGTCTTTGTGATATAGGTATGTTGCACCAGTTTAGTTGACATCCAGTAAAACACCCTAAAATGATTTTTAACCAAACAATAACATATATCACACTTTGGGAATTAGGAAAATCGGTTTTAGTTTTCTCTTTACTAAATATTTGCAGTTATCATTATAAAAGTTTAGGCTGTCATGTCACTGACTTTATTCAATTCTTTGATTAACTTTCACATTTCAAGCCTGGGGTAAGGTGATCTCTAAACTCTTTAACAACCGTTGAATATTTAATCTGTGGTCAAATCTTATATGAATCAACTGGATTTACAATGGATAACCACTGAGGTTTTAGCAACACAGTCCAAATGGTTAACATAATATAAACTCTGTTTCGTAAATGAATGAACTTTTTAATTAATAGGGTATTCATATAGATAGAAAGTTGACATTTTCAAATAATCATTGTTCAAATAAAGAAAATAAGGAGTTTCGTGATATTTTCATCAAAAAGGGTTATTGCTTTATAACTGCATTTTAACCGGATTTCCAAGGGAAAATAATTATCGGTTATTAATTTGGTGATGTATGGCGGGTTGGCAGCTGTTAAACAGTGTCCGTGCAATAACTTGAAAACGCTTTGACGAGATTTTTTCAAATTTAGATATGTTGTTTCCTGTGCCTAAATGAAGGTCAAGTTCGATTTTTAAGATTTTAGCTTTCATCGTTGCTGAGTTTAAGTTGCGAAAAATGAAACTTAGATTGATTTTGGCCCTTCCATTTCTGAATCCTAAAAGAAATCATTTATTTTGTTTATTTTGATCCTGTTTTGTGTTCAAGATTTGCAAACATCATTTTCATGCAGGAAAATCCGGTTGGCTGTCAATCTAACTAATCTCTTGTCTGTGTTTAAATTTACTCCGTTTATAAAATTACCATCGAAAGTTAAAAGTCTGGTCAAATATACTATTAGTTCATCAAAATGTTACTTTTCTCGATCCTCGTCCTCGAGTTAAGATTGTAGTTTATATTGTGCGTAATTGATGAGCAGATGCTCCGAATAAAATCATACTAGTACTCTATAAAGCAGCTGTCAAACAGTATGGACAATGAAAAATGTTAAAAAAAGTGTCGAAAGTGCATGCGCTGACTTAGTTTTCAATGATATTTTTAAAAGCAGCGTAAGCACTGTAATTTTAATAAGACATTTTATATCTCATACCTATAACTGGCTAGTAATATATGAAATATGATATAGAGAAGATACATACAAATAAATAACTAACTAAGAGTTCGAGTATACTCAATTGAAATGTTAAATTAGCTGGTACATGTATTACCTTTTCCTTCAACAAAATAGTTGAACATTGCAAAGGCGTACCCATCATCTTGTGTGGATTCCAGGTCATAGAATCAGCCCTTGAGATAAAAATATTCGATCTTAACAATAATATTATAATATGCCGGATGTTCAATTTCATTACAGTATCAAAATTTTTCAACTCGACCTGCTTTGATTTATGTATTAAGTACTTATACTCATAAAAAACTCCAATTGTTGTTGTCTTTGTATATAAGAAGGTGTTACATACATATTTAGTGAACGCTTGTGTAATTCTTCACGAATCATTATAGAGAAACATCTGCATATTTTTAAGCTTTAGCTCAGTTTCAAATTAATCAGGGTATAGTTTTTGTTGTTTTATCTATAAATAAGAAGATGTGGTATGAGTGCCAATGAGACAACTATCCACCCAAGTCACAATGTGTAAAAAGTAAACAATTATAGGTCAAAATACGGCCTTCAAGACGGAGCATTGGCTAACACCAAACAGCAAGCTATACAGGGCCTCGAACAGACTAAGTTTAAAACAATTAAAACAGGAAAACCAACTGTCTAATATATATGAAAAACGAGAAACGAGAAACACTTATGAACAACAGCAACAAACGACACACACTGAACAACACGTCGTGTGAATATTATAATGTTATAAGTCCATTTTACAGTGGAAATGAGTTATGGGTGTCAATAGTTTCGTGCTGCAATGTTCTATCTCCCTATATATTTAACCAGTCTTAATTATCTTCAAATTTGCCTAAACAGTAGTATTAAAAGGATATATCTCCAAATACAATGTTGTATTCAGAATTATAGTGATCTAAGTACAAACCAATGAAATTGACGGATTCTGGGTCATATGACAAAAGTTTACTAATGGAGATAGTATGAAGCCATGACAAAAATATAAGTAATTTTTCAGCCCTTTTTATGTATATTCCGATAGAATTATCATACCTTGTTGCAAATACCCCCTGGAGGAAGCATCTAACTACATAATTTCTTAATTCATGCAGTACTAATTTGAACCTGCACTGAAAAATTGGGTGTAAAAGGAGATAAAGCAGTATAATACTCTCATTTAACATTTTCAATGTAGATACACCAGTTTAATTTTAGTGTTCATTCCAAACATTTTAATGGGAAATTGAACACTTTATCACAGTCATACTTTTACAAAAAGAATAATTAAAAAACAAGAGCACTTTTCATAATTTAAAAGTCCATAAACTCAATTTTACTTCAAGAACATTTTCTGTTCATATATTAATAGTTCAGTTTTGCTTTAATTCTATTCTAAGACACTGAAAATACCCATTTCATGTATTTCAGAGATGGCTATAGATGGTTTCCAATAGAAGACCTACCTGAGGTCCCTCTAATTCGAATCTTCTTTTTCATTGACTTAAAGGATCTTTTACTGAATTTAACCGAGTTTGTAGAAGATTTTATAACCTGATAAAATGTACACCTACACTATGGAGTATTTTTGAGTTTTATGGGCCTTTAGTGATTAAAGAGGAGGATTTACCATACATTTTTCAGCACTGTAGGAGCTTCAGAGTTTTTAATATTGGTTACTCAAAATATACTGGTGGACTTCCGGCTTTTGATTTTAGCAGTGTTTCAAAACTGAGTTGTGCCAGAAATCTTACTTGGTTAAACTTATGCCAGACTTCCATTTCAACTACGTGTTTTGACAGTGTATGCCTAATCTGGAGATTCTAGATCTTTCTACATGTTTAAATTTGAAAGACTGTGACTTTCATGCTGTATCTTTGTGCAGTAAACTAGACAGTTTATATATTTCGTTCAATGAAATATCTCCAAAGACAATAGGAGATATTGTGACATACATACCAAACAAAGAAGTGCTAGACGTTTGTGGGATACATCTAAAATACATTCATGTGATCAATATTCTTGATAAATGTTATAAGTCACTAATGACATTTTATCTTAGTCTTGATTCCACCGTTCACGAAAACGATTTTGACAGATTTATGCACTTTAATTATACTGACCTTGCATACACCGTTTATAAGCCAACACAGTCATGACTACACAAAATTCGGACGAAGTACCTGAATTAATTCAAGTTTACAGTGACCAGCAGTTGGCATCTATTATTGAAAACTCAGATGAAAACTGTACCATAATTATTGTTAAAGGAGACAATCCTATTGAACATGATGTTGTCGAGTCGAACCAAGGTCATGTTGATGCAGATGTACAAATTACAAATTTACCAAATATTAGTGCTGATCAGGATCAAAAAGTGCCTAAAGTAGTTGATCAACCTGATGCATTATATACTGCTGTCCCTCTGCACAATGCAACCAAACAGAAAACTGCTAATGATTTTGATGCCATCGAACAAGTCGAAACTATACAAGAAACAGAAGGCCAATCAAATGAGGATAGCACTAACAGTAGAAGCAGAAAAAGGAAAAGAAATCCCGACATGTGGAAACAAACTATAAGGAAAAGGAAAAGACAGGCAGGCCTTGAATACGTCGCCACGACGGGAAAAAAAACGATGTAAAAGGGAAATAAAAAAAAAATGGTTGTAATGGAACCTGCAAATTTAAATGTAGAACTTTTTCTGATGCTGAACGAAAGGATATATTTCATAGTTTTTGGTCGTATAACGATAGCGAAAAAATGCATTCTATAGCAGCAGCATTGACAAAATCCAAAAGGGTAGAACTCGAACAGATAGCAAAAGTTCAAGGCGGAAATTTTCATATGTATATCATTTCCCTAAATCTAGCGGGAAAGTTCGTGTTTGCAAGGAATTTTTCCTTGCTACATTAGACATAAGTCCTCGTAGAATTCAATGGTTTTTTGAGAAAAAATTTCCTTCCTTTGAAGATAAAAGGGGTAAACATGTCAAGAGAAAAGTGTCCGATGAAGCTAAAGTCATTATAAAGGATCATATAAACTCATTTCCTAGTGTCGAGTCTCATTACTGTCGGTCGTCAGTAAAAAGACAATATCTGGACCCATGTCTTACAATTTCCAAAATGTATGAGCTTTATGAATTTCAGTGTAGTTCTAAAGGCATCAGTCCAGAAAAATATCACACATATAAAAACATTTTTAATTGTGACTTCAATCTGGGATTTCATTTTCCCAAAAAAGACAGGTGTGATATGTGCGAGCAAATGCAAATGATTTTATAAAACAGGTTAGCAAAGAGCTGAAGCAGAAATATGAATCTCATGTCTTAGGTAAAACACAAACAAAAGTTGAAAGGGACAATGACAGGAAATCAGAGAAACCAGTCCTTTGTTTTGATATGGAGAATGTGCTTACTTGTCCAAGGGCTAACATATCAAATGTTTTCTATAAAAGGAAATTCAATGTATATAACCTTACTGCTCATATGTCGTTAAATAAAACTGCTTACAATGCAGTTTGGTCCGAACATCAAGCAGGTCGAGGAGCAAACGAAATTTCAAGTGCTTTAGTAAAAATCCTTGAGAAAGTTGTACAGGATTTTCCTTTGTTAGAGAATATAACACTATGGTCTGACTCTTGCATTCCGCAAAACCGGAACTCTATAATGGATACTGCATTGAAGTATTTTTTGCAAAACAACCATTACGCCCTTAAGACCATTGAACAGAAGTTTTGTGAGCCGGGTCACTCTTCCATTCAAGAAGTGGACTCTGTGCATAGCCAGATTGAAAAAGCTCTTTGTGTTAGTGAGATATATAGCCCAGTCAGCCTTCTTAGAGTGCTAACAAAAGTTAAGAAAAAATCCATGAAAATAATCGAGTTGCAGCCTGGCGATTTTCTTAATTTTCAAGCGACTAGTCAGTCTTTCAAATTCTCTGAAGTTCCCTTTACTAAGGTGAAATACATTAGACTAGATGTTCAAGATCCTTTGCAAATATCCTTTAAAGAGTCTTTTGTTAATGATGACTTCAAGGATGTGTCAATTGTTCCTAAAACTAGGAAAAAAGATAAGTCTGTTGTTATGCCAAAAGTGTCTGTTTTGTCGAAATCAAACATTTTAACAGCAGATAAAGTGAAAGACTTGAAAGCCATGTTAAAATATATGCCTTTAGCCGATCGGCAATGTTATCAAAATGTATTCAAAAACAACAAGTAACATTTATTCATTTGATATTGTAGAATGTGTTTCAGGTAGAAGCATGTACATTTCTAGTTTAGAATAAGTTTTCGGAGTAAACAAATGTTTACAGTGTCTCATTTATCGGTATAGTTATGAACATTGGTAGTTATAAACATTGGTAGTTATGGACATTGGTAGTTATGATTAGTTATGAACATTTATACTTTTTGATATATTGCAAATGGATGCATATTACATTATGATTGTGTACTTATTCAGTAGAAATGAGGGCATTATAATTTAATAGGACTTTATGGCACTTTCATACATAAATATAGTCTTTACATGTTGTTGATATTATTGACAAAATATAGAAATTTTCAATGGTCCAAGTGACAGCTTTTTAATGAATAATTATAGCAAAAAATATACATTTTGTTTAGCTGAAACATATACAGATCCCTTTCATATCATGTCATAAACTTCATGTCCAACTGTTATGATGATGTGCTAATTATGATTTGTTTATAAATCAGCATTCTATAAGGAGTAAAGGTGCCATTTTTGTAATTCTTTAGTTTTATATTCATAAAGTCATTGTCTAATTATTATGTGTCATTTTATTACTGTCCTTTTAGAAAAAGAATGTCCAATGACACTACATGCCCGCCAATGATCTGTATTTAAAATGACTAACAGTTTGTTCAGACACAGACCCATTACAGACTTAACCTTAAGATCTTATCAAATTAATTTTTACATTCTCATCCCCATCCGTTCCAACCAATTAGGTGGTTTATATTTTTTATGTATTTTTACAAAGTTCTTTGGAATCTGTAATGAAAATACGTAAAAATAAAATAAATGAGTCCAACTCAACCCAAAGAGAAGAAATTTGAAATTCAAAAGAATAAGTTATAATAATTAAAGTCACATAAAACGAGCGACTGGTGAAAAATAATGTTTATCCAATTCTTGAACCAATAAAATTGAGAATGGAAATGGGGAATGTGTGAAACAGACAACAACTCGACCATAGAACAGACAACAACAGAAAGTCACCAATAGGTCTTCAATGCCCGAGAAACTCCCGCATCCGGAGGCGTCATTCAGCTGGCCCCTAAACAAATAAATATACTAGTTCAGTGATAATGAACGTCATACTAAACTCCAAATTATACACAAGAAACTAAAATTGAAAATCATACTAAACTAACAAAGGCCAGAGGTTCTTGACTTGGGACAGGCGAAAAAATGCGGCGGGGTTAAACATGTTTTTTGAGATCTCAACCCTCCTCCTTTACCTCTAGCCAATGTAGAAAAGTAAAATTCAGTTCAAGAGCAATGCATGTTTATATCAAAAACTAAGTCTTTTGTGCACGATTTTATCATTTTTTACGCAAACATATCGATTCGTCATTGTTTTCCGTCTCTGTCTGTTATGATGTGGAAATATGGCAGCTACTTATTTGTCGTGTTAAGCAATTAAAACAAAGTAAACTTCTTTTCAATGTGGACAAATTAAAGTATTTTGTACAGAAAAAAAGTATATGTACATAAGTTTTATAATGAAAACTATCCGTTTAGTTATAAAAAACATATGCATCATTTTTTTTTTAATTTGAGGGTTCATATGACTTCAAAAAACAATACGAAATAATATCAGTAATCTACTTACTTCTGTTAAAATAATTAGTAAAAGGAATTCTTTCCATTCTGTAGGAATTTCATGTTATAGGTTATTTTAGTTATTCAAATTAATTATTTATTACACCGTTCTTATATTTTTCTGCATTTTGGCAATTTTACGAATAACGGTTCAAATAAAGGATACACTTATAAAACATTCAATAAACACAAGTGTCAGTACATTTCTATTTGATATAATTGCATGACAATTGTTCTAGTCAATTAAAATCAGGAAAAAAGTGAATACTGATTTTCAATATTTTTTAATCTACTTTTTAGAAAGCATTTCTATAAAAAAGAATATCGAAAAATTCCCTTTTTTCACTGAAATGAAATATCAGCTCCCTCATCCTGTCAGAAAACAATTCTTCTACTGCAATGATTGAAGTAGATTCCTTGAATGATAAAACTAGTTTCAAAATTATGCATGAACTAATTATAAGACGAAAATTACGCAATTTTGACACGTTAACAAATATAACGAACACCATTATCTTGTGTATTAGAAAGTAGTTCATAGTTATTAATTTAATTATTCCAAAGTCTGTTAGAAAACAAACTTTTTTTCTATAAATACACGAAACATAAACAATACCTATAATATATAACAAACAGAAATGCAAATCTATATTTAGAATATGAAGGCCGTGTCAACTGAGTTCGTTTAAGGTCTGTTTGATTCATGCACTTGTTCATAACTAAGTTATCGCCTGAAAAATCCTAAACAATGTGTTCAAGAAACGTGGAGATCGTTATCAAATAAATTCGTGAAACCAGTTTTGGGGTAATTTACATTTCAAATCTTTTAATTTTATCATGATGAAGAAAACTATTTTATGCATTAAATGATACCTCCAAAACAGCACCAACGGTTGTGTTACGTACCAACCGTACCTGATACGTAGCAAATTGGGAAACCTCTAATTCCTGCCTTAATTGTCACAGACATTAGATCACGTATAAACATACGTATCTCTTACCTATCATACAATCGATTTGAGTTTTCTTTCATGGTTTCGATTATGCAAATTACTTTTCAATATACTTTGCTCCATTATTCTATATTTTACATGCTTATTTATGTCGAAATCCGATGTTCTTTCTTTCTTTCTTTTTCGATCTATTTATTCATATTTTGAAAAGGGGTGGGGAACAATTATTATAAGAAGAATTTTCTGACAATTTCAGAAATGTCCAAATCAGTATTTGTCAGAATATTCCAGTTAATTTCTAGATAAAAGTATTTTCCATTCATCATTAAACGTATAGATAAAAAAAATCCCTAAATAAGTTGTATTTTAAAAGGTGTGCTCGATTAAGGATTGTTCTGTGTTGTTTTGTTTAAAACGGAAATGCTACTTGAGTCCAAACACAAAAGACATTCCAAGCAAAATATTTTATATTCCTTGAAGTACATTTACTTATACAATGTATATAGTATTTTATCAATTTCATTGATAAACAATTTATAGGGGGTCACCGAATTTGTTTTTACTATAAAGATCATTGAAGTGTATTTGTAAGGTAAGAAACATAGAAAAACATTTGATAAGACTTCAATAAAAGATGCCAATCCAGGATTTTGAAAAAGGGTGCCCCAAACTAGACAACATTAGGAGTGGCACATGTTAAAGTTCTATGCATTTACCACATATGTAGCTACATAAGGGGGTTGTCGAACCCAGGACTACCCGCACTCAAGCAGTGGCGTAGATTCCATTGAGGCAGTGAGGTTACCGCCTCACCAAATATTTGACTATTGAAAAAAATAAAAATAAAGAGACAATATATACCGTGTATTTCATAGTAAACAGTACAGAGTGACGACGGCTTCAAACGTTTACACCCTTTACACATGATTAACTTAAAAAAAATAATTTAATCAAATGGACAAGGTAGATACAACTATCCTTTTCAAGACAGACAAAGAATATCTTGTAAAAAAAATTATTCAAACAAGAGGTTATAACTGTGAACCTGACATGATGCTTGATTTTTTTCTCGACAACGAACTTTTTACTTTAGGTGGACGTCATGTTCATCAGATACTTGGCATTCCTATGTGTGTGTGGGGGGGGGGGGGGGGGGGCTGACATACATGTACAGTCATTTGAAGGAGATGGTCCATATACAGCAATGTATGTATTGTAACAGTTCTGTCTTTACATTTTAACTTACAAATACAAACATTTGATAGAAGTACCCCATGTACAGCCTTATATATAGTACGTAGTTCTATCTTTAAATCAGGTGTTCTATTTACCTGTAAGGATTACCTAGGTTTTAGAGCACCTGTCAGGTGTAACACCTTTTGTTATTACCTGATAAGATGCTGAGTTTATTGTGTTGAGTTGTGTATTTCGTGTGGATTTATCAGGTTTACAAACAGATCACTTTGAACTGTTTGTTTACATTTTGATTAAAGGGAAACATTTTTGATTTTACGCCTTTGACTTCAAAATATTTGCTGACTATGTTGGATGTTTGTTAATTTACTTGCGTCCTCGTGTGTTTTTGAATTTGCTACTCACAATGTAAAATAGTGGTTTAGCTTTGCTATCAGATAAATATCATAAAAATGCACTTTCAGATGTCATGTATGTTGACTTGGATGTAAAATGTAAAGTCAAGGATGATGTAATTCTAGCGTAAATTTTGAAAAATTTCAAGAATGATACAGTGTATCACAAAAGTGTGCTTACATATGTAGAATTGGATGTAATATTAAAATTAGAGATAATGATGTAATTCTAGCGTAAGTTTTGAAAATGAGGAGGATGAATTCATTTTATTAATATAGGTCATACTTCATAGTTCATCCAGTTATTATTATAGTATTAATGAATGGGTGTCTTTATAATGGCCCTGTTATATGTCCAAGGTCTGAAATAATGGTCGAGGAAGTCTGTAATGGCCCGAGGCAACGCCGAGGGCTATTACAGACATCCGAGGCCATTATTACTGACCGAGGACATATAACGGGGCCATTATAAAAACACCCATTTCTTAATACATTTATTTACCAACTGAACAAAAGTGTATGTGTTGCTGCTAACTTGATGTACATTGTACTGTCTTACTCTTTTAATGACAGGTTAGTTTGAACAAAATAATTTGTACTTCACCATTATAAAGCTTTAAATATACCAAATATCCAAGATATTAAGTTGAAAGAGATATGTGTTAAAAACAGGATGAACAGTGATCCCTTTAATATATGGTTCTTTAATGTTGGTTGCTGGTTACTACATTAAATAAAATACAAAAAGGTATAAACAGTCTCCCGGACAAGTTTGCAATTCCGCTGAGTGCAAAAGTTGTCACCTTAATTTTTGTAGTTAAGTTAAAATGAAGTTGATAACTTGGTTGGCATTGGTTCCCTGATATTTGTCCTAAAATTTTTTGGCTCTAGCACCACTGTTGAAAAAGTTATGTCCCTTTTTGCAACAATTTTCTCAGAGGAAAAGTAGTTTTCCTCAAGGGAAATCAAATTTCCCTAAAGGAAAAAGATTTTTCCTCAAGGGAAATTGTTTTTTTCCTCGAGGGAAAAAGATTTCCCTCAGGGAATTTGCTGCATAAACATTTCCTTCGTGGAAATTCTATTTCCTTAGAGGAAATTCTATTTCCTTAGAGGAAATTCTATTTCCTTGGAGGAAATTCTTTTACCTTTGAGGAAATTCTTTTTCCTTTGAGGAAATTTGTGGCTTTAAATTTTCCTTGGAGGAAATTCTATTTCCTTTGAGGAAATTTGCAGCTTCAAATTTTCCTTGGAGGAAAAACTTTTTCCTGTGAGGAAATTGTTGACAAACACTTTTCCTTGAGGGAAATTTCAAGACATTAAATTTCCTCTAAGGAAATCCTTGTTCTTCAAATTTCCTCTAAGGAAATTTCTGAACATCAAAATTCCCTTAAGGAAATGTTTTTCCCTATTTTTTCCTCTATGGAAAATTCATGACAGAATAAATATAATTTTTCCTAGACTGAATTATTGATACAAAAGATAATTAAAACTTTAAGACAAATTTTCATGGTGAGTATTTAACATACAAAAACAAAAGTCTGACTGTTTAGCATGTTTAAGACAATACAATAATAAGCAAAACGCTATGAATATCATACCACTTGTGATGTTATTAATATTGTGCTCATATTTGCATATTAAATAAAATAAACACTTTTCATGTTAAATTAACTTGTCTTCTGTTTCAGCTGCTATGTACAATTATTCGACCCCCTACATACACAATGACATAACAGTTCAGTGCATAAATAATTCCATCCACAAGACATCTTCCTTCAATTGGTTGAATAAAGTTTGGCAACTTGTTCTTCAAACATCTTCTCTGTATATTTGATATGATGGAACCATGTACATGAATGGATAAGGCAGTTGTTTATTTCGACAACAAAGATGACAAAGATACTATTTTTTTCTTAATTTCTCCATAATCCATCAGTGAATATGTAGATTGTTACATTTTACACAATTCCGTCAATTGTCTTCTTGTGCATCTTTGATAGTACTCTAATTTGTTAATAGCAATTTTGTAGAATTTTTTCTATTTCTTTTTCCAGAAAAACACACAGTTCATTTCACATTATTTAATACAATTAGCACATTACGTAGAAAAGTATTAACAATTAAGTTTCCTCTTCAGTATAGACCCTGCAGGACCTGTTGGTGATCATAAAAACCAAGATATCTGACCAGACCTGTACGAAAAAATCCAGGCGTATTTTACATGGATTCCAGACGGATATTTTAGAGGGAATCCGTTTAAAGTCCACTTTTACACGAAGAATCTTTCTTACATGGATTCCAGGCGGGTTACGGGCGGAATAGAGCCGAAATATGCAAATTTATCCGCCTGTATTAGGAGGAAAATTTCCGTCTAATTAAAAGGAAAAATGTTTTTCTCAAAAATATATCCGCCTAAAGAGACGGAAATATATCCGCCTAAATAGACGGAAAATATATCCGCCTAATGAAACGGAAAATATATCCGCCTTCAAAAAAAAATCCGCCTTAGAATATGAAAAAAAAATCCGCCTTAAGAATATGAAAAAATTCTGCCTTCAATGAAAGAATTTTTTCATTCTAAAGATTCAGGTTTTTACCACTTCCATGCCTTTTTGAGAAGAAAAACTAGGCCTTCATACAATAAAATGCTAAAATTGTTATCAAACTTCATCGAATGTATTTAAGCAACTAAAAATTACTATACATGTATGTATAATTTTGACATTTTTTAAGTTCTTCACAATTTCTTCATTTTCAGTTATAAGTCATATTTTTAAGGTTTTTTCAGTGTTCTTTGAATAAAATTATTATCACAATTTATTTCATGCATAACTGATTTGCTCTGTAACAGCATCATTGATATGACCATCTTGCATGGATCTGTTGTGTTTTGTGCACCAAGCAGTAACATAACCTGGAAAAAGATGAGGACATAAATTAAAATTACCATGCATTATTGGTTTAACCATGGAAGCAATATTACTTCCATGGTTTAACTAAAAGGAATTTGACAAATTTCTCTATGTTATACAGGTAAATTGTGAGCTGCCTAAGTAGGTGGGGTATTCCTTCATCTTGACATATTGACTTGAATTTACTATTTTTACCATATAATCTTCAATATACATTGTACAACAGAAACATCTAAAACTTGAAATTATAAGATTAAACTATGAAAAATAAGATGTTAAACATGTTTTAAAGAGTAATTATATTTTAAGAAAAAAATCCTTGTAAAATCAAGGGCAGATAATTATAATGAATTTACTATGACCTGTTTTGGGGATTTTCTCAATAAAATAAGACCTGTGGGCTGTAACCCCTGTTTTCAATTTGCTAATTTTAAAGATATATATATCATGTTTATATCAAAAAAATATTACGGATGGTTTTACAACTTTTGATTTTTTTTTAAAATGTTTTGAAAGTCCAATATGTGCAAAAATTACTTAAAAAGCATTCATAAGGATTTCTTTCATATAAAACTACTTACTTCAAGTCTGATTGAATGTGTCCATTCTTCAGTCCTATCAGAAAACAATTTTCTTTTGTTTCACCAGTTCTGAAATATAAAAAAAAATTGTCTCATTACAATTAAACAAAATAATTATTACATATTCTGTGCATGAGGTGTATAGGTTATTCTTTACTTTGATTAGTACATGTAGTATTGGTCTTTTATTTTACTTTAACATCATAGGCCGTCATTTACATGTACAAAATGTTTGTCTTGCCATTTTTAAAATCTTAAATTTGATCCATAATCATGATAATTGAGTACTATGTACTAATTTTAAAAGATAACACTTTTTGATTTTTCGGAATAGATGTCTATATACATATTTAATTATTACAGTCATACAACAGATCTCCAATTTTGCCAAAACTACTATTAAATAATATCTTATAAAAGAGATTGTCTTAAAGATATAAGTCTTGTGTCATACACAATATCACAGTAATTATGTACATGATGTAATTATGCAAAAATTGCATGGTCTTATATAGTTATTTTCTTGATCCTACATGGTACTTATATATATATATGTCACAAGTTATTTGAAGGAAATAGCAGTTTTATAATATTCAAAAAGGTTGAAATACTAATATATTCATAATTTCAACTTACCAGAAGATTCAATCCAAAATATATGAAAACATCAATCTTCACAAATCCAATAGTCATGTCATCAAAAGAATATATCTGCACTTTTTAATGTTAATAGAATACTTTGGCTCTTTTTAGTCCACAACTCTACATCCATGGTAAAATTCATATTTTGGTCAAGATAAATAAGACATATTTTCTTTTAATGTCTGCAAGTTCAAATTTTGAATCTGACCTGATTGTTGGGGTTATTTTGGGAGTTGTTTGTTTCCCTAATCATACTATTAATTACCTAAATCTTAAATATTTGATAAATATAATAATAAATAAATAATATTCACCAATTTTCATCTATTATTTTTATATTTTGGACTGTAGCAATTTAAGATAAATGTACAAAGCAATGTGGTCTCCTTCATAAGGCCCCAACTCTTGAGTGTGTACATATCATTTCCTGTCCATTTCACAGAGGCAAATGGAAAACAGATGGGGGACATCCATAACATTTCTATCACTAACTGATAAGAAAGAGACTGCATGGAAATACTATTTGTGTATTATCATGATTATTACTTAATTAAATAGAGATACACTTAATAATTAATTGTACTTGAAAATAAATGAATTTTAACCTGCAATTCCTATGTTGGAAAATTCAAAAACATATTATTGTCTTAAATACTTTTTACCACAAAATCAGATCAATTTCAAATTTTGGTAGTAAATCTTTTGCCGTTCTTCAGTTATGTTCCTTTAAAACTTTGAATAATTAATATGCAAGCTGGAGTATCATCCCCTATGTATCATGTATATTTTTGTATAAGATGCAGAGTTAAGGAAATTTAGTTGTTGGAAAGTTATTTAAATCTGTCCATTTTCAAACTTTGAAAGGTTTTAGAAATTTATTTGTTAAAAAATCACAGCCTTAAAATTGTAGTCACAAGATATCTCTAAATGGAGCAAAATTATCTTCATGTTTTATGTCAATGAATACCACTGTGTGTGCATGTCCTTTTTTTAAGGGGGGGGGGGTCTTATTTGCGCAGTGCTCATCGTTTTTCTAGTTGATTATTAAAATTCATTTAAGCATAAAAACCAGCTAAAAGGGCAACAAGCTTATCAAGCGCTCATTGTACAGATTTTTATTAAACACACATTAATATACACCATGTACATTAAACAGCAAAAAAAAATATTGATGCAAGATGTCATTCAATAATAACTTTTACTCTTTTATGTATAGGGCAAGAACTATAGAAGATACAGAGAAATTATAAACAGCAAAAATGATAGACAATTTAAAATTTGCAGAAGCCAACTAAATGTAAATGGTAAGGGCGCCACTTTTATTTTTAAGTTAAAAGTTATTGAACTTGAAAAATGATTTTCATGATTACTATAAAAATTAAAAGATGTGGTATATTAGATATGAAAATTATTGATCATGGCTTTGAGAAAACAATAGTAGGCCTGTGACGACCTTCAATAATGAGAAAATCCATACCCTATAGTCAAAGTAGGCAGCTATTTAAAAAAAAAAAGACCCTCAGATGAAAAATTGAAACAATCCAAACTGTAAAACTAATTGCCTAGTTTATAACAAAATAAATTACAAAATATAAATATGACCGGTATGAAACAACAACAACAACCACTAAATTCAAGTGTCTGAGTAAACTGACAAAAACTACAGGCTCCGAACTTTGGACAGGCACAATAGGAATATGGCAAGATTATATAAAAATAAGATGTGGCATGATTGCCAATAAGACAACTCTCCACCAGACAACTAATGATGTAAAGTTCCTGCAAACACAGACTGGACTACTGTAAACCAACTAATTTTTCGCGAATACTTTATTTTTGTGTTATATACTTTTTAGGCTACATCGAAGGTATTTATTTTTCGCAATTTTTAAGTTTACTTAATGTATTTTAATAAGGGAAGATACATATGAAAAACATTTGCGACGAGTTATATGCGCGTTATATTTCTAAATGCGAAAATAAATTGCTTGTGAAAATAAATCGCTCGCAAAAATAAGTTGGTTTACAGTTAGCAAGAAATTTATACATTTCCCTAAATTGAAAAGACACAAAGTTTTAAGTACTCACAGTAACTGACAGCTTAAGTTAGAAATCAATAAAAAACAAGTGCATGTAATAAAAAACAGGTTTATAAGCACTCAACCCTACCCTAATTTAAGACAGTGGTTTAACAGCTCAACATATGTATGTATAAAGAACAAACTACCTCAACTTGAAAAATTGACAAATGCACAAAATTAACTAATATAAGAACTATAGACAAAAGCATTCACAAGTAAGAAAGGAAATATATTTAAAATGTTAATAAACATGACAAAATAAACTTTTATTGCTGTTTCTCTCTCCATTTATACATTTTATTTGTTTATTTTGTGTATTTATAAGTGATCAGACATCTTTGTTTTTTCATGATCAATAGGTCATTACTGAAGAGGAAATTGAACTGGAATGTGTGCTTTCCTGCCAAAAAAGGAATAGGAAATTTCATCATAATCACATGATAATGGCCTTAAACAAAATGGAGTTCTATCATAGTACACAAAAACACTATTGTATAAAAGCAACAACATATTATATATATCAGTCGAAAGAAAGGAGAAATGCAGAAAAAGTACTATTTTGTTGTTGAAAAAAGGAACACCAGTTTTATCCACTCATTTACATTGCTCTCTCATATCAAATACAATGTATACAGAAGAAGATCATTGAAGAACAATTTGCAAAAATGTTTCTCTTAGAATTGAAGGAAAATGTTTAGTGAATGGAATAATGTATTCACTGAATTCTTACTAGTGGATTGAATAACTGTACACAAGCTGAAACAGAAGAAAATTTTAATTTAAAATAACAGGAAAAGTGTTTATTTTATTATTTAATCTGCAAATATAAACAAATTCTTTAGAACACTACAAATGGTATGACATTCAAATTGGTTGCTTATTAATGTAGTGCGTTGAAAAATGTACAAAGAAAACAGAATCCTTTGCTACAATTTTTTTTTATAAATCAAAGTTAAAGTTATATAAAATGTATGAACAATGCATGTACCTAGACCTTAACAGTCAGACTATTAATTTTCAATGTCATTAAAATGTTGAGTCAAACATTTATTAAAGTTTTAAATATCATTTGTATCAATTATTCAGTCTTGTAAAAAATTATATTCATACTGTTTGTATACATGGTATAGTGAAGAAATGTTTAACAATTTAAAAATAAGGGAAAACATTTCCTTAAGGGAAATTTGATGTTCAGAAATTTCCTTCGAGGAAATTTGAAGAACAATGATTTCCTTAGAGGAAATTTTGTTGTCTTGAATTTTCCCTTAAGGAAAAGTGTTTGTCAACAATTTCCTCACAGGAAAAAGTATTTCCTCCAAGGAAAATTTGAAGCTACAAATTTCCTCACAGGAAAAAGTATTTCCTCAAAGGAAAATTTGAAGCCACAAATTTCCTCTCAGGAAATAGAATTTCCTCAAAGGAAAATTTGAAGCCGCAAATTTCCTCAAAGGAAAAAGAATTTCCTCTAAGGAAATAGAATTTCCTCAAAGGAAATATTTATGCAGCAAATTCCCTAAGGGAAATCTTTTTCCCTTGAGGAAAAAACAATTTCCTTTGAGGAAAAATCTTTTTCCTTTAGGGAAATTTGATTTCCCTTGAGGAAAACTACTTTTCCTCTGAGGAAATTGTTGAAAAAAGGGGCATAACTTTTTCAACAGTGGTGCTAGAGCCAAAAAAATTTAGGACAAATATCAGGGACCCAATACCAACCAAGTTATCAACTTCATTTTGACTTAACTCCAAAAATTAAGGTGACAACTTTTGCACTCAGCGGAATTGCAAACTTGTCCCGGAGACTGTTTATTATACTCTTTACTACTTAGTTTTATTAACTTTAAAAACCCTAACTGGGCTTAATACAGACAAACTGGGCATTAATACAGGGCCATAACAGAAAAACGGGGCCATTACAGAAAAAACAGGGCCATTACAGAAAAACAGGGCCATTACAGAAAAAACAGGGCCATTACAGAAAAACAGGGCCATTACAGAAAAAAAACAGGGCCATTACAGAAAAACAGGGCCATAACAGAAAATATGTAATTTATAATAAACAGTCACTTTTGGCAATAATGCACTTAGTTGGTTAATAAAAGCCATGTGTAAAGTTAAAAGACATAGTGTATCGTTAACTTAAATAACACCAAATCTGTACAAAAACATTTGGTCATACATATGATTTTTATTTAAACAAGAGGTCATACATTTTGTAACCGTGAACCTGACATGATGCTTGATTTTTTTTCTTGACAAGGAACTTATTACTTTAGGTGGACGTCATTTTCAACAGATACTTGGCTTTTTATGGGACAAACTGCGGTCCACTTCTTACTGACATGTAACTTGATTAATATAAGTCATACTTCATAGTTCACCCAGTTATTATAAGCCATGCATTTTGTCAAAAGCCCCTACACGTACAAAGTTAAAATACATAGTGGATCGTAAACTTAAATATCACAAAATCTGTACAAAAACATTTTGGTCATACATATGATTTTTATTCAAACAAGAGGTCATACATTTTGTAACCGTGAACCTGAAATGATGCTTGATTTTTTTTCCTAGACAACGAACTTATTACTTTAGGTGGACGTCATTTTCAACAGATACTTGGCATTCCTATGGGACAAACTGCGGTCCTTTTCTTACTGACATGATAGTTCATCCAGTTATTATAAGCCATGCATTTTGTCAAAAGCCCCTAAACGTAAAAAGTTAAAAGACATAATGGATCGTAAACTTTGATATCACCAAATCTGTACAAAAACTTTTTGATCATACATATGATTCTGTCAGTTATTTTTGTTTTGATCAGAAACTGAGAATTAAACTTTTAACTAACAGTTTCATTTTTAATGCGCACTGGAAAATATAATTATTTCATGATAAAAATCCACAAAATCCGCGGGATGTACCAGTATGTATTCTATACAACACCCTACTAAAAAGTGTAAATAAAGGCAACAGTAGTATACCTCTGTTCAAAACTCATAAATCCATGGACAAAAAACAAAATCGGGGTAACAAACTAAAACCGAGGGAAACGCATTAAATATAAGAGGAGAACAACGACATAACACTAAAATGTAACACACATAGACAAAATCCCACGAGAATAACAAATATAACATAACATATATATAACCCATGCTTAAAACGGTGGTGCGTCTGGTTGTCTTTGATGTATAAATACACTGCCACATCCAGTCAGAATGGGGACGTTCAATCAAATGTAGGTAAAGTGCAATTATTAGAAATGTATGCTGTTATCCGTGTCAACCGAGCCTACATATTTTTGAATTATTTTGTTTTATTTGTCCTGAATATACATGCAGTTTTTGTCAACAATCAATCAATCAATCAAACTTGTTTGAAATTCGATTTTTTTTGCATTAATTTTGTGAATGCTGAAAACTATTTTTCTATTCTGATTTGCATTAACCGTCCACTTCCTATTGACATTGCGGTCTTTTAACCAAGTTGGGGCTTTGACTGCTAAGATTTAAATCGTTTGTCACATTAGAAATAAAGTTCAAGCTACTGTCGATGCGAGCACGCTACTACTAGACCAAATATACACATATACATGTATATGTACATTCCAAACATTTGAAACAAGAATATATGGCCTTAAGACACCGTGTCCTCTCACATTATCACATTTCCATGTTCAGTGAACCACTGAATCCGGGTCAAACTCTATTTTGGTATATAGTTTTAAAAGTTTCATATTTGGAATAGGACGAACGGACAGACGCACATACCAGAAAATACAATATCCCCTTGCTTTCATAGGTTGGTCATAATAAATAAAAGGATCATCCTACTTAACAAAATTTCAATCAAATACTAGTATTCCACGGCAAACATTTCATAAAAACAATTTGTGAGCAATGACGTTAAATGTTTAGACTCTTCCTAGAACACATTCATCATTATAATTAAAGACACAGAGTGAAAAAAATAACTGATTCAATTTAGTAAAGAGTAATTTTTTTTCTTCTTGAAGATACATCCTCATTAAATCCATTTGAAAATATTCGAAGAAAAGATGAAAAATTACTATGTACTAGATGCATCAGTGATCTTAATTTCTACCTCCGACAAAAGTATCTTGAAAAACATTATAGAAGTATGCTTGAAAAAAGTAAGTCTTGTACATTTTTTATATTCCGGCAGTCGTGTTAGAAACTCCTGTTTAAACCTTGTCACTTATGAATAAAAAATGAGACTATCATCTCACTTCGGATTTAATTATTCTCTAATGTTTTCCAAACTTAATTTTGATTTAGCAGTTTTAAGAATTCACCATTTTGATAAATAAATATATGGGTAGAGTGGAATGACGAAATAATGATCGCTGCATTTGATTACCGGATTAATTATTCCCTAACAAGTTGTTATCTTCTGATACCGGCTGCTACCACCGGCTTGCTTTACACTAGTGATTTGTAACGTCAAACAAAATTTAACTGACATTGTCTAGTTTGTTTGAATGGACTGCACGGTTGACAGAAAATGTTATGAATCTAGAAAAACACTAAATTACAACGTATAACAACATCTTTTTTCTATGAATTTTGATGTTGTGAAACATTAGTCAATTAACAAAAAATGAACTGCTTGGCTCAATAAAATTATATAAAATAAAAATAGGATAATTAAGTTTTTAATAGCATCTATTCCACCAAAGTATGTGTATTCAACAAGCCAAAAAATTCAGGCTGTCTATGCTCCCCTCCGCCATGCTTCAATGTAATAGGCCGAGATACGTTCAGATAGGTTGGTTATGTCGAACAATGTCATTTTATTGGAATCTTTAGTTAACGATATGTGATAGCAACATTTCAACGAACGCAGGCTGTCTCGTGAATATTATGTCAAGCTCGTCTCACAAACATGAATGCTGACAAGTTTCTGATACCGGCTGCTACCACCGGCTTGCTTTACACTAGTGATTTGTAACGTCAAACAAAATTTAACCGACATTGTCTAGTTTGTTTGAATGGACAGCATGGTTGACAGAAAATGTTTTGAATCTAGAAAAACACTAAATTACAACGTATAGCAATATGTTTTTTCTATGAATTTAGATGCTGTGAAACATTAGTCAATTAACAAAAAATGAACTGCTTGGCTCGTTCGACAAGAATGCTTCATACTAATTTTTACAAAATCTTCAGCAGAACCTGATATATTATATACGACATTCTTTAATAAATTTAAATTAAGGCTCATTTACATTTTTTTAAATGGTCCTTTTTTGACGAGATAACATTTAATTTCTTAAAAAATAATTTTATCAATAAAAAAGAGTTCGAGGGAATATAAGAGATAATAAATGCAAATTTTACCTATGGATTCCTTTCAACAAGTGGCGGTGTTTGTCAGACAATAAAGCACCACCTCCCAAGCTCCCTGTAATAAAAATTGAATTTGAACAGAAACAAATGCAATTTCGAATATTTAAACAACTTGTTTACATTCTTTATAAAGATAATTGAAAAAATGATCAGCGACACAAAGAGTATTTATAATATGTCCTAACTAGCAATCTGACGGGTTTTTTTTTCACCAGGTGAGCGATTAGGTACATGTGTGCCTCTTGTTTACTTCACTTCATTTCTGTTTTTCACGAACAAATATGTATTTGTATTTTCTATTTATTTTTGCTTTGTTTAATTTTAGGTAGCCCCCTATTGGTTTTTATTTAGATAACATCAATAACTACAGAAACAAAAACAGTAGAAATTTATATTTAAGGGTCAATAACTCCAAAACAGATTGTCAAAAAAATCATAGTAGATAGATAAAGAAAGGCAACAGCAGTATACCGCTGTTCAAACTCATAAATCCATGGACAAAAACAAAAACAATGTAACTAACACACACAGAAACGGACCAAGCATCAGACAAAATCCCACGAGAATAACAAATATAACATCAAAACCAAATACATGACTTTGGGATAGACAAGTACCGTGACACGTCTTATCGCAATGTCAATTTACACTCAAAAATAAGAGAAAACAAACGACGCAACGTTAAATTGTAACACACGAACTATAATTTAACAATGGCCATATTCCTGACTTGGTACCTTGCCATACTGAGTATGTTTACACTTTTAACCTAGCTCCTATTATAGTTTTCAAAATAACAGCAAAAAATGCTAAAATTGGATAAATGTATATTTCAGTGTTAATAGAAATTATCGTGCTGCACATTTTTGCAATTTACACTAGCTCCTGTATTTTTCACGATAACAGCCAAGCACGTAATACAATATTTCCATGGCAATAACTCCCAAAAAGTAGACATATCTTCCTGGAATTTTCAGGGTAGATACATCTTGGTGTGCTGGACCTTTTTGCTATTAACCTTTTAACCTAGCTCTTACAATTTCCACGATAACAGCCAACAACTGCTCAAAATTGGGATCAAGATATATTTCAGTCTAGCTTCTATAGTTTCCACAATAACGTCCAACAACTGCTAAAAATTGAGAAACAAAATCAACACAAAGGGTAATAACTGAGGCAGACAGATTTTTCAACCTTTTTATTTGGTAAATGGAAATTGTTGTGATGGCCATTTTGTATCCGGTCAGTTTGTCGTTAACTGTTTCAATTTTAGAGATATAAGCTAAAACTGCAGTTTGACCCCTATGTTCTATTTCAAGACATGATGGACATGTTAATTGATGAACCTTGACAAAAATTACAAGCTTAACAGTATAGATGACGACGACAATATGTTCCCCTCTTTCCATTGATCAGTATCAGAGAAGGAAAAAATTACTGACGACAGACAACAGGCGATTGACGAAGGATGACGGACAGACGGACAACGGATGACAGAAAACAAAACAAAAAAGACGACGGATGACAAACGGATGGACGACGGACGAAGGACGGACGACGGAAAAAGATGGCAAAAGCTCACATGACATTTCAAGTCAGGTGTGGTATCAAAAAGATTTTGAAAACAAATGGTTTCAATTTAATAAATCACTTGAATATTTGAACCAGAGACATCAGGACATATAATATAATATTTTGGCAACTAGGTGAAATTTTGTGGTATCACGTAGTATTCGTGATTTCATCGAACATGTGCGAATTAACATCTTATTTCTAAATATTTACAAAAATATTTAAATTGCTTCCTCCAAAAAACATTTAGTTTTCCATGTTTTATAACATCATACATGTACATATTTACTATCAACAACAGAATAAGGTATACAAACAATGCCAACACCATGCACCCATCTATCTGTGATTTCGTTGCATTTTCAATATCTTGAAATCAATTTTAATTATTTACTTTCAATTTTTATAAAATCTTATTTTTTTTTAAAGATACGTTTTTCAAACCTTTCAAACCATACATTCTTAAAAATTTAAGAGATAAAAAAAAGAGAAGGGATCATATGTACGTGAAAAAGAAGTTTGAAAAATAATGAAAAATAAAAACGTATAATATATTCAATAGATTAACATGGAGTTGATGATCGTTTGTATTGCATGTCTCTGTTTAAACGTACGTCTACATGTAGCCACATCCCAAACTCTTCACATACATCGGCAATTTTTTTCCAACGGGTCGAAAGCTCCCAGAATTGTTGTTCCACATGTCGCATTTACCATCAAAGGAATTTTTTGGTTTGCAATTGAGCGTTTTATTTTTGTACGCAAGACATCTACCTTCATTTTCCCACTTCAAATACAAATATACTTCATTCATATCATAAGGATATTATAGTTTATCAAAATAAATTGTTGTAAGCTATTACTTGTGATTTTGTTTAAAACTTCCTTTAAATTATATTAATTTTTTAATTCAATGAGAATTTACACAATCAAATATAAAAAAGACACCAGAGTAAAATATATATGTTTGGTTAGTGTTCATCATCTTTGTAGTCAGTATTCCGATAGTAAAACGAAAAACATTATACTTTTACTCTTTACATTTACTTATTACAAATGAATAGTATATGGAAGCTAAAACTTTATTGCTTCCATTCGATTCTCGGATATTCTGCTAATGTTTTGTTGCGGTTCGGATTTTTATGCTTGTCTTGATTTATGTGTATTGTCACTTAACTATTATCTTTGTTTAGACTAAATTGGTATTAAGCATAAATGTATATGGTAACAATAGTTTCATAATATTTTTTTTTTTTGGCGTTTCAAGTTTAAGATGGTAAAACCTCTTCATTTATGAATCTATACTGTCTAGAGGGATTTTGAGCCGCAGATATCATCAGTCAAGTTCTCGGCATATTCCAGTTGCATTCATGTCTTGTAATTAATTTACGATAACCATACGGTTCATCCGTAGCCTCTATAAGGTTTTGTGTTTAGGTCCGATTTTTGTTTTTCATGCATGATTTTTTGGCTCCGACCGTACATGATGAGAATTATTGAAGACCGTGACTTGTTGTGTTCGTTTATTGCTATATCATACATGGCGTTTAGGACGGTTGGCGGAATAATATATATATCTTATAAATCAGGGGAATTACACACTCGAGGTAATGTAAAGAATTTTGTTAACATTCCGAAGGAACATATTTTTTTTTAAATTTCATTCTACTTTAACAATGTTTAACATGTTTAAATTTTATTCATTTCGGTCCTTTTAATTCTTTTATTCTAATGGAAGTAATTGCTTGCAAGTAGAGGTGATGCATTCTTACTTTGAATCACAGTCTACTGCAATTACGTTGTCCAGACCAATTCCAAGCAACATGGCAGCTTTATTGATAGAAAAATGACTCTGAAAAATAATTATTACAGCGGATTCCATTGAGTGTGTAGCCAAAGGTAATATCTTTGGTTAGCTTGCTTGTTTGCTGAACCGTGAAGTCATTGTTAGGTTAGGTAAACTACCCTACTTTATAAATAGACTAGTCCTACAGAAAACAAATTTATCTGTCTGTTGGACTATGCTACTTTGAAAGGAGGGTAGTATACCTCACCTAATAATGACTTCACGGTTCAGCTAACAAGCAAGCTAACCAAAGATATTACCTTTGGCTACACACTCAATGGAATCCGCTGTAATAAACTAACAACGAAATAATCAATGATGACTAAAGTTCCAAAAGTCTATTTTTGAGGGGGTTATGACAAGAAAAACTGAAAAGAGTGTCTGAACACACTTTACTTTTTAATATCATTCTAGTTTACTCCATTCCTCAAATATTTCACGACATTTTCTGCCTAATTTTAAGCCATTCTTATTCTGCTTATACTTTGTTTTAAATGTTTAATGAGTAAATACAGTTACCATATGATTTTGATCTAGTTGGCTTTTCTGATGTTTTAGTTGTGAACATAAGACTAAGAACTGCAATCAAAATACAACAGTTTTTGGCTTCGTTTCCAGCCTAACGATTGATGTTAAGCGCCAGTACGTACGAGTGACCGGGAAATGCTGTCTGATGAACAATTCATGTGACAAGATTTGTTTTTGGCAGTATAAACCACTTCAAACTTTTCTAAAACTTTGTATTTTGAACTTGTGTCCACTTTTCTTTCTGATTGGCGAAACTAAAACGTTCAACTTCAATCTGCGGAACCCATTCGGTTGAAATTTAAGAAATATAATGGATTTTTTTCAGCAGTTTTATGTTGATAGGAATGAACCTGTGTACTTCCACTAGATTGTTAACTTGTTTAATAATTAAAATAAATCTGGAATTTCATTGCCAAAAACCATTTATTTTACATTTGAAATATACCGCTGTTCAAAACTCATAAATCCATGCACAAAAAACAAAATCGGGGTAACAAACTAAAACCGAGGGAAACGCATTAAATATAAGAGGAGAACAACGACATAACACTAAAATGTAACACCCATAGACAAAATCCCACGAGAATAACAAATATAACATATATATATAACATCAAACCCAAATACATGAATTTGGGATAGACAAGTACGTAGATGTCAGGTCAAAGATACAGGCTCCTTGTATTTCTTATCTTATCTTTCCACGGTGGCGTATCTTTCATGGTAAACATACATTTGTCTAAAATGCATTATAGTTTTATCTTTTCACAAATTGTATTGAGATGGAAAACTGTAATGGTAATGTAAGTTAAAATAAAATATATGTCGTCGATAGAAAGACATGGTATGAAACTAAACCCCTAACAGGAGGGATTGTGCTTGATTTTCATATGATGAAGACATAATCTTTCAATCAGTTTAATTGAGGTCTGGAGATGGCAGTATTCCTTTGTTAATTTATGTATCATTGTCGTTTTGCTTAGTTTCTATTGTTACCTAATCTGACATCGAACTCAGACTTTTAAACTGAGTTTTACTGTGCGTATTGATGTGTGTTTGTTTATTCTACATTGGCTAGAGGTAGAGGGGGAGGGTAGAGATCTCACAAAACATGTTTAACCCCGCCGTATTTTTGCACCTGTCCCAAGTCGGGAGCCTCTGGCCTTTGGAAGTCTTGTATATTTTTTAATTTTAGTTCATGTATATGTTTTGGAGTTTAGTGTGACGTCAATTTTCATTGAACTAGTACACATTTTTGTTTAGGGGTCTCCGGGTGACACATTCCCCATTTCCATTCTCAATTTTATTAACACTGGACTGATAATTCACACTTGTGTGCTTTGAAATATAAACAAATTACTTGTTGTCTCTAATCAATTCGACGCATTGAAAATGTTCAATACTTTTAATCCTTATTCTAATTAAAAAAAATATGTTTTAAAAAAATCGCCTCGGACGCACGAAATGTATGATTTTATTTCTTTTTACAATGAAACATTAAATTTAAGCAGTAACAGTGTGAGTAGAATGAAGACGTACAGTTGTATTCCTTACTTATTTCTTGCGAAACCTATTTTATCCTGTTCATATGTGTAAACAACTATATCTCCTTTACTTGACATCCCTGAATATTTTACACTTGGAAATCGTTTGTGTCGAGCTGACAACATGCCATATAGGTTAGAGATAGATCCTCCTAAAATACGTTAACAATAAGAAAACATTCAAAGACGTATCATGGAACAAACTTTTTATCGAAGAAGAAGTTTCATTGCACTTTATCCCATAAAAAGGCAAGAGAAAAAAAGCGTTTTTACGGATTCTATTGAGCACATAATCAGATTTGTAGTTAGTGGAATCTTAGATCTGCTGTATTAGTAAACAAACTTTTTCTGATATAACAGGAATGATCTTACTATTACATGTATTAAGCAGGTCATTTTTACTTTTGCTTGTTATCAAAATGGTTTTAATTTTAATCGTGTAATCGGTAGTTCTATGTGTAATGCTGTTTAATCTTTCTTTTCTGAGTTTTATTTTCTGCAATATTTGTTTTCTTGTGATAATTGAATCGTCTGTCCCATTTTTACAAATAATTTATAGTGCCCTCATTCTAACTTGTTAAACTGATATCACTGATTCACTTACCTGGAGCAAACATTCCTTCCCCATCATACCAACCAATGTATCCTAACATTTTAGTAAGAACAATATCCTCTATTATGGTAAATACAGGAGCGACTTCGTATGTGAACCTTAGTAAAAGACAGTAGTTCTAACAAAAATAAAGTTTTACAGATTTGTGCTTTTTGTGAACACGTAGAACCATCTTTTGAAAGGACCAGACAGTTGCATAATAAAACGATCGAAAATATGTAAATATAAATGATAAAATGTACTTAACAATAATTTAATTGAACAAATTTCTTTCAAGGTTTTGATTGTTAGATGAATGATTTCAGTAAAGTGCAAAGGACTATCCTAGAAATTATTTCATAATTCCAGAAGGTTATCTATATGTGTCCTTGGCGTAGCCGACCATCTCGTGTATCCACTTCGAAATGTAGTGTTTGTTTCAATAACATCTCAAACAACAACAATACTAATGATTATGGTAATAAATCCGATAATGAATGAATGAATAACTCTATGTATTTGATTTTTTAAAACTTATATAAGGTTTTGTATTCAACATACATGTTCGTGTCAGCCACCGACGTTAACATCTCTCCAGCTATACCAACAATATCTAATCCAGTAGACAGCTGGTTAAGAAACCGAAGATGCCCTGTAATGTAATATTGTACATGCTAAAAGACTATTTATCTCTCACATAATAAGATACTGACAAAAAATATCTCCTTTATATGCGATTTTACATCCATGGCAATGCGTATTAAACTGAATGAATAATAATAAAGATTAGAAATTCAAGGAAAATAAGGGCTTTAAGATTGTATTTAGAAGTTAACAGTATTGCATAAAAAAAAGGTACTGGATAAACCAAACGTTGATACCCAAAACGCCGTAAGTGAAATCATTGATAGCAACATAACTACTATCACTAATAATAACAATTTATAATGATTATGAACCCGTTTTAACACAGTATTTAAGAGTTTCTCTACAGTCGCTGAGTACTTCCTCCAAACTCTTTGAGTCCTTGTTAATTTTCAAACAATGCTCCATTATCTCTTTCAATTGATGTGGATGATGAAAGTCGAGTACTTTTGAAGTACGTTTGTGTTCCGACTGTAAGTAATTATTTAACAACCTGACCAATTCATTTAGGAATCGATTACGTAACTCTCCAGTTGTATCTGCATGCATATCTAAAACAAAAAAGGGTCCGATTGTAGACAAACATTCGAAAACGTTTATTATATTACATATACCATTCTTTTTGTTGGAATCTGAATATTTTATTTTCGCTAATTGTGTGACCCTTTCACATACGTTACTCATGTCCATATACTGTAAATATTACACACCACCCCCTAAAAAGTAAAAAAAAAAATAAACACACAAAAAAACAAACAAGCAAGCAAAACAAGATAAGCAACAATTACAAATGAGTTAAATTGATGGAAAATCAGTTCTCTTCTAAGATAATGATAAACAGGACAATGAATAATTGAGCTGTTACACTTGTTGCAATGTCCACTGAGCTATCAACGCTGTTGAGAAAACAGTTATTTCGTAGTGCATTTCTTTAAATGAAATTAAAAAAATCCCACCTGCGCTTTCTCAATAATATTTTTACAGTGAAGTGTACTACTTTTGGGACAAATTATATAAAAATTATAGACAAATTCATCGGCTCTAATTCAAAATATGGATAATTTTATGTTAATTTGACTTGAATTCTTTTGACAATTTCAGAAATACTAATTTTTAACCTTTTTTAGCTGGACCAAATCACTACTTAACTTTAATTTACTTTAAAATTCATGACCCAGATGTTTTTACAGTGTAATTTCATCCACCCAACTTGCAATTTTAGGCATAAAACATGAAGAAATAAATTTGGAAGGGGTATGAAAATTATTGCTAGTAATACATGTAATACACTGTCCACACTGCAGACTATATTTGTAGACAACGAATATCAAATATCAATAACTGTGTTCCCGGATTTAAAAAAATATGGTAACTTTGACTTTTCCCTTCCTACATTAATAATAATAGTCTTTTATCTAAAAAAAACTCATCATAGATACCAGGATTAAAATTGTGTACGCCAGACGCGCGTTTCGTCTACAAGTATTATATACACATTTAGGGCGTTAGACAAAATGGGTGTATATAATTTACACCAAGATATTATTGTTAATACATAATGATAGTTTGCGATAATTTAGGAGGTGGTCTTTCAGCGATTTGGATATATGTTATTGAAAAGCATGATAAATGCAGAGTATCCAATTTCATTCAACGACACGTGTTCTTGGTGTAAAAGACAATACAGTTTATAGAATTAACGTTGTTATATATATAATAGTATCGATGAGTATATACAAATGTTGTTATAATTACAAACAAAATTGAATCATCAGCAAATAAAATTGAGAATGGAAATGGGGAATGTGTCAAAGGGACAACAACCCGACCAAATAAAAAACAACAGCAGAGGGTCACCAACAGTTCTTCAATGTAGCGAGAAATTGACAACTCGTTATATAAATACTGAAATGTAAATATTACATAATGAATAACGATTCTTATCCGCTAAATTGCTAATTTCTTTGGTGTTATAACCAGACACATAATTATTGTATAATTGTTTTCTCTATTTCTTTGCCAATTAAACCCTTTCCAAAACCCATTGTATAAACAAATTTCTCTTATGATTGTGGTTTTTGATCTATTTCTTGCATGAATAGATATTTCAAGTATCACACTACACGGAAAGTGATACGATAGGTCATTAATAACTTTCAAAGGTTAAGGCGATGACATTTCGCCCATGGCAACGAACATATGTGATTTCTACAATAATATACAAAACACACACACTTTTCATTTCGGAATCTTCCTTGAATAAAATGTATTACATTCTGAAACGTACAAAAATATTTAAAATGTCTGATTTTAAAGTATGACGTCATACAGGTATGTTCAAAGGACGAGATCAAGGATTCGCGGATTTTTTTTTTTAATTTAACACAATGAGAGTGTTGACCATAAGAGAAATAGGTTTAACAACACGTTGGATATTGCTTGATATTTAATATTAATAATAAACTCGCCGAATGCTCGTGTATTATTATATTGCAATTAAATAACTCGAGTCGATATGAAGCGATACCCAATTCTCACTCGTTTAGAAACCTATAATTAATCGACTTGTGGTTGCCGATGATCTCAGAAGATGATTGGATGAATTTAAAGGTCATTACCTTTATCAGCTCACTGGATGATTCAAAATGTGCAAAACAGGTGTTTAGGAAAACGATAACTTAGTGAAATGTGGATGGCACTCAAAGGGGATTTTCGTTTATCAAAAATGAAAATTTATTTGATTATCATTAGAGAAACAGATTCTTACATAGCTACTCGTGAATTATCGGATTTATCCAATCTCGATAGTTAAATCATCAATTTTAATGTCCTCGCCGAGGCTCGGATTTTAAAATTCGATTATTTGACTACCTCGATTAGATAAACCTGATAATCCAATAGTACCAATGTAAGAATCTATATATAACAAGAAAGTAGTTTCCAATAACATGGTTTTATAATTTCATGATAATGAAGGGTGTCCATTTTGCTGTCCGGAATGTAAAATTGAGAATGGAAATGGGGAATGTGTCAAAGAGACAACAACCCGACCAAATAAAAAACAACAGCAGAGGGTCACCAACAGGTCTTCAATGTAGCGAGAAATTCCCGCACCCGGAGGTGTCCTTCAGCTGGCCCCTAAACAAATATATACTAGTCTAGTGTATATATGCAGCCACTTCTGGTTCCAATAAGGACGTTAAGCTGATTCCCCAAGTAGGGAGAATGCCAATGATACTTTCAGAACCTTTATATTAGATTTATAGTTATTTTTCTTGTCCTGAATGTGCATAACATTTTACCATTGGACGTTACCAAAGCAGCAATCAATTAATCAAAGCAGATATTAAATATTGTGTTAAAATAGGTAGGTATGCAGTAGTGAAACACCTGCGGAATTATATTGCTTTATACAATTTTGCTTACATGTACTTCTTGTGATAGAGCATGTGGAAAAATCAAGGGTATTTAATCTTTAAAGCAAAACATATTTGAAATTTTTCATGATACAAATTTTATAACTTAACTCGTATTGGGTTTGGATATTAATATTTATTGTAGATTTTTTTTTCATATCCATATTGACTGTTTTTCAATTGCTGACATAACAACTTATGCCGTTCATTTTCCCTATCGGAACAGGAACTTCAATTAATTCTGATGGGTTTTCATTTGAATTACATAATTTGTTTCTTTTCTGTCTGCATGCATTTTTGTTGTTTCATATATTTTAAATTCTATAGCCTTAGTGTTTCACTGAGCCCTATATAAAAAAAAAACATTTCAAGCGAATTTGGTATCGTACGTTATTAAACCACCAGTTTAATACTTATAATGATGGTCGTGCAGTCAGTGACAAAATCATCCTATTTTTCATAGGTGTAAGAAATACATTTCTTAACCAGTCATGAATATCGAGCCAAATGTATTGATGTTTAGTTATTTATACATTGTTTTTAAGTAACAATACCTTTTGCAAAGTATTTTTCAAAATCTGTCCAATCTTCACTTTGTTCCAAAATCTTTGAACTGTTCAATCTGTTCCGACTTTCTTTTAACGGGACCAAATTCTCTGCTTCTGTGTTTTCCATAACTGTATTACAAAATCTTTTTTTTAGTTTTCCCATAAATCTGAGGCCATATTCCTACAAAAAGAATTTATTTATGGGGGTCTCCATTCACACATATTTTGTTGATACCTTTGATATTCTAAAGATACTTTTACAAAAGCCAAAGCAAATAGCAACTAATAAAAACATGTATCTAAGACTAAAATTTTAATCAGAACACATCCATTTTCTAATGGATATATATGGAACGCCAACACTGTCTTGTTATGACCATTTTCATTATATGATGTGCATTAACCTGTATATGATGTGCAATTGTCATTATATTATGTGCAAATATCCTTATATGATGTGCAAACATCCTTATATGATTTACACACATCATTATATAATGTGCAGCATCATTATATGATGTGAAAACATCATTATATGATGTGAAAACATCATTATATGATGTGAAAACATCATTATATGATGTGCATATATACTTATATGATGTGCATATATACTTATATGATGTGCAAATATACTTATATGATGTGCATATGTACTTTTATGATGTGCGAACGTACTTATATGATGTGCAAAGATCCTTATATGATGTGTAAATATACTTATATCATGTGCAAATATACTTTGTATGATGTGTACATATCATCGTATGATGTGCAGTAACCATTATATTATGTGCAAATATCTTTATATGATGTGGTTGTGTCATTATATTATGTGCTTGTAATCTTATATTATGTAGTTCGGTTTACTTCATTATATGATGTCGAAACGTCATTATATGATGTGCTTTTATCGTCCTTATGGTCAATGAACATGATTACGATTATAATGATTACTGTCTACGTCATAACTGATTCCGATCTGCTTCTGTAAACTATAAACCTGGCTCAAATATGTGTCAATCACTAGCGAGAGTGCAATTAATAGGAAAAATTAAAAAATGCAATTTAACAAAATCAACATTTCAAACATTTCGGAGGGAGATTAAGATCAATTTATACAGGAGCTAATTGAAGAAATTTGCGGCTGTGGCGAAAATATGATAAAACAAATGTTGAGGCTCTTTATAGGTTGCTATTTGGGTTTAGCAAAGGCTACGTGTTGCAGGTCGTACTTTGACCTATGAGTGTTTACTCTTACAAGTTATGACTTGGATGGAGAGTTTTCTCATTGGCTCTCATACCACATCTTCTTATTTCTATTCATCACAGTCAGTTTTAAAAATATTTCACAACAATAGCTATAAAATTATCTACTCATGCATAATTTGGCGAGATGGTTTGTGTTATAAAATGTTATTGAATAATATAAATGGTAAGATGTATAATGTAGTGCTACTTCTCCAAAACCATAAAAAGTTGGAAATATTTGTGATATGACGTATATATGTAGTGTTTTGTACTTCCTTAATTTGTCTTTGAAACAATATTTTTTCCACAGAAAAAGCCAAAATATCCAAATTCTGAGACTGCATGCTTAATCCACGTACTGCCCGTGAAATTCAAAACGGTCAGGATTGGTAATGTTCACATATTTATATATACAGATTGTTTATTTTCAACTTATTTAAATGGAGATTTTTTTAATTGCTAATACAATCTTGCAACTGAGTATATCAACAGATTTGTAGTGGCGTCAACGATTTCTGAGATACAGAGGGGTTGATTCCTGTTGAAGTGTTTTGGATTTTATTTTTCATCTGATTAGATGGTATTTTTTTTTCATTGTGAACTCATTTTGATCCTTTTGGTAATGTCAAAGGATTTTACGTAGTTCACATGGTTATTTAGTTAAAAGGACAAACAAACAAAAAAAAACACTGAAAATCACACTTTGCCACACATTTTCAATTAATGGGTATTTGATATTTTTATTTTCCAACAGAGATGAATGGGGTGATGCCCGTCTTTTGCATTATGATCCTGGTTTTCGTCTCTTTAAATCCTTACTGTATCCACACTCTTTGTTTCAACACATGCCCAATTGTTCCGCGATTTCGCTGGCATCTTCTAGAAATTATAATTCGGAATACTTTGCTTGCTTGTGACAATGGTGTTCGACAAGGAGAAAACTTATCACCTTTTCTATTTTCTTTACTTTTGATTGACTAAAAAAAATTCTTAGCGAGTAAAAATATTACAGGACTTAACAGAACTACAAATGTATACCAGAAGATCTGGAAAGAGAATTAGAAAAATATCTTAATTTGTTTAATATATTGTGTCGAGTATTCGAAAACCAGTCCTGAAGAAGCTTTGTTCATTTATAAAAAAAAAAACAAGTCTTTAGATTTTACCCGGCCGGAGTTCGAACCCATGACCTCTCCCACTCTATGCGAACATGTTACCACGAAAGCACCACCACATGCAGTAACCATCAATATAAAAGGTTTTGTGAGAAGCCACTATTTTTTTGGTGAGGGGGGGGGGGGGGGGGGGGGCAACATTTTTGGTAAATGTTTGATTCCAAATTTCTTGAAAGAGATTTTATGTTTTCAGAAGGGAGGTGAAATAGATTGTTTTCATTTAAAATCAGGAAAAAATTAAACAATAATGAAATTAAAAAAAAATAACCATGTTCTTTTTTTTTTATTAAAGTCCATCATGGAAAAGAAATACACGTGCTCCTACCCACACTGCAGTCGGTGTCTAACAAATGATTACTATATTTAATATATAATGTACAGATCATTTGTCTAAGCTTTGGTTACAAGGATCTGTCAACACTTGGTTTTACTTTCTGTCCTGGTTAATGTTACATCAGCCAATGAAATTTCAGTCTTCATATTTTTGAAGGAGTGGATCAATCCGACAAAACCAGAGAATCCCAATGGTCTTGAATTGAGCGTTTTCAGATCGGCGTAAGCAAAGCTTGAACACACAATACCTGTGATCTAATCAGATTGATGTTTAAATCAACGTAAACACTGCATTTATGTATTGCTTACTGAGACGTGTTGTTCAAAAAGAGAGATGTATTTTGAATTTTTCCAATTAAAGATTTACGGCAGCGGTTTTAAATATTTTGCGTTTATCCTGGAAACTATAATAGATTTAAACAAATAAATAGTGCAATGTGTCTGAGTATACTCTATAGTAAAGGTCCTTTTTGGGCAATTTTGGCTTTTCAGAGTTTTGTTGTTTTATTGGCTATTATATATATTGATAACTTATCTATAGAGAAACCCGGCCGGGTAAAATCCAAAAACTTTCAAATTGATATTTGCTGATTCCTTGCTAAGCACGCGAAATTACGGAAAAAGAGCAAAAGTTGATCGGCTCAAAATCAGAAGAATTTGTCCGGGCAAGGTGACATGTCTTCCTTCGGAAAGTTACCTTGTGAACTAGCAAATCCGGCTCAGGGTGTCGGTCTAGTAAAAAACAGGGTTAATATTCATATCACATTACAGCTATTTTCCTAACGCATGTAGTTTAAAGGTTTGATTGGCTTGATTGCTTTGTTTTTATAACTGTTTGCTTATGCATTTTAATTAAGTTTTACAATTCTAATCAACAGATAGACTGGGTTGTAGCTTGTATGATGTTATTGAATGCTTGAACAAACATTTATACAAACAAAGCAAGCAAGCCAACCAAACCTTTTAACTACATACATTAGGAAAATAGCTGTAACATGTTCTAAGACTTGTACGAATATGCATATCAATTTGCCGCTGCACATCAAGCATACATGTACATCAATAACCATCTATGTTGAAGTTGAAATATATGCACGAAAACATAATAAAAAGCTGAAAGCAAATGAAATACACCGAGTTGAAGTTCATTCCATATCTCCTTTACACCATTTCAGATGAAAGAGATGGGCGTTCGCTGGTCGAGTGGTAAGAATAGTCGAACTACTTTATCAATAGTCTGTCGACACTTAGGTGTATGAGTTCGAATACCGCATGTGGCAGGTAGGCTCAACTCCTATCTTTTAAAATTGACCACAATTGTCAGTTTTCCAAACGAAGGTCGGGTGGTCTCTCTGGGAACTTCGGCTTCCTCAACCAATATAAACTCACCGCCACGAAATAGCATGAAAATGGCGTTAACTATTAACCAAGCAATCATCCATATCGGTATAATTATGGCCTCTAAATCTGCATCTTTATTCTCTCATAAAGTCAATGTATGACATCAGTACAGAGATAACAATAATAACTTTACAATATATATAAAACAAGAGAGAGAGGTTTCAAAAGTCTTTAGTCAGGAGGACAAACGCATGTGTTTATATTGTTTTTTTTTATAAATGAACAAAGCTTCTTCAGGACTGGTTTTCGAATACTCGACACAATGTATTAAACAAATTAAGATATTTTTCTAATTCTCTTTCCAGATCTTTTGGTATAGTTCTTTTAAGTCCTGTAGTATTTGTACTCGCTAAGAATTTTTTTTGGTCAATCAAAAGTAAAGAAAATAGAAAAGGTGATAAGTTTTCTCCTTGTCGAACACCATTGTCACAAGCTAGCAAAGTATTCCGGATTATAATTTTTAGAAGATGCCAGCGAAATCGTGGAACAATTGGGCATGTGTTGAAACAAAGAGTGTGGACACAGTAATAAGGTGGACACAGTAAGGATTTAAAGAAACGAAAACCAGGAACATTATGCAAAAGACGGGCATCACCCCATTCATCTTTGTTGGAAAATAAAATATCAAATACCCATTAATTGAAAAAGTGTGGCAAAGTGTGATTTTCAGTGGGCTTTTTTTTTTTTTTTCCCTTTTTACTAAATAACCGTATGAACTACGTGAAATCCTTTGACATTTCCAAAAAGGATCAAAATGAGTTCACAATGAAAAAAATCCCATTTAATCGAATGAAAAATAAAATCCAAAACACTTCAACAGGAAATTCGAATCAACCCCTCTGTATCTCAGAAACCGTTGACGCCACTCCAAATCTGTTGGCATACTCAAGTTGCAGAATTGTATTAGCAATTAAAAAAATCTCAATTTAAAGAAGTTGAAAATAAACAATCTGTATATACAAATATGTGAACATTACCAAACCTGACCATTTTGCATTTCGCGGGCAGTACGTGGATTAAGCATGCAGTCTCCGAATTTGGATATTTTGGCTTTTTCTGTAGAAAAAAGATTGTTTCAAAGACAAATTAAGGAAGTACAAAATACAACATGTACACGTCATATCACAAATATTTCTGACTTTGTATGGTTTTGGAGGAGTAACACTACATTATACATCTTACCATTTATATTATTCAATAACATTTTATAAAACAAACCATCTCGCCATATTATGCATGAGTAGATAATGTTATAGCTATTGTTGTGAAATATTTTTAAAACTGACTGTGAAATCAATGATGTATTTTGCAATGAATAGAAATAAGAAGATGTGGTATGAGAGCCAATGAGAAAACTCTCCATCCAAGTCATAATTTGTAATTTGTAAACACGTAGCCTTTGCTAAACCCAAATATCAACCTATAAAGAGCCTCAACATTTGTTGTATCATATTTTCGCCACAGCTGCAAATTCCTCCAATTAGCTCCTGTATTAATTGATCTTTATCTCCGTCTGAAATGTTTGAAACGTTGATTTTGTTAAATTGCATTGTCTCATTTTTCCTATTAATTGCACTCTCGCTAGTGATGGACACATATTTGAGCCAGGTTTATAGTTTACAGAAGCAGATCGGAATCAGTTATGACGTAGACAGTAATCATTATAATCGTAATCATGTTCATTGACCATACGGACGATGAAAGCACATCATATAATGACGTTTCGACATCATATAATGAAGTAAACCAAACCACATAATATAAGATTACAAGCACATAATATAATGACACAACCACATCATATAAAGATATTTGCACATAATATAATGGTAACTGCACATCATATAAGGATATATACACATCATATACGTATATTTGCACATGATATAAGTATATTAATATAAGTACATTTGCACATCATATAAGAATGTTTTCACATCATATAAAAATGTTTGCACATCATACAATGACAATTGCACATCACATAAAGGTAAATGCACATCATATAATGAAAATGGTCATAACAAGACAGTGTTGGCGTTCCACAAATATAGTATAAAGACGTCATTATCATACAGTCAGATGAAAACATGACCTTGTACAATACCAAATATTGCTATCATAATCAATATTTATACAGATATAAAATAATATTCAAAGAACTTATAACAGTGTTGAAATGGTAACCTTTTACACTAAGTGTATTTAAAGCATCGATAAGTTTACTCAGATCGAATGTAAATTTACAGGCCCGGTAAACAAGGTAAACAACATCACTGTATCTATGGAAGTATCTTCCTTAAGTAATTTGTGGTAACGAACTCCTTGATTTAATAATTTATCAGTAATGCATTGACAGATTACGTTCATTGAAATCCAAAACGTCTCGCATACACGGGCATCGCGAACGATTTAGGATATGTAAACACCGTATGATGGTGCCAAATGCTATCTATATCCGGGGTAGGACAAATACCTTCGTGTTTATTCGTTTTCAGACCTTTATATAATTTTTATATGTGCTTTTTCACCAATTGTTACGTAAAACGACAATTGTATTCCAAATTTATTTAATATTATGACAATCATTTTGTATGTAAGGATAGTTTTTCATATATTTATATATAATTTGTATCTATAGATTGCGTTCAAAATATTGTATTGACTATTTGGACATGTATAATATTAATCTTGTGTTACCTACAACAGTTGTTTTAATTAATTTGCACTTCTCGTGAGTGCAAATTAGAACCAGATTTTTTTCAACGGTAGAGTCATCAACATTGGCAATAATGTACCTCTGGGGATAGGTTAAACGAAACAAACTTGTGTTTGGTATAGCTCGCCTGGTTCGGCAATACGAGTGAAAAGAATGACAAAATCCTGTAGGATATTATTTTCTCCCATAGGATAAAGACATACTCCCGTAGGATATTTTGATTGACAATCCCTTAGGAGGATAAAGATATCCTACAGGATATGTTTTCTCCTTTAGGACTAAGAAAATCCCTTAGGAGAAATAAAAGCCTTTCCTACAGGATATTTCTCTACTAAACTAATCCTGTAGGATAAAATATATCCGATAGGATTAATAAAAATCCTAAGGGATAACAAAAAGTCCTAAGATAGATATAGATTCTTACATTGGTACCAGTGAATTATCGGATTGATCCAATCGAGATAGTTAAACTATCGAATTTTAAAGTCCGAGCCTCTGCGAACTTTACAATTCGACAATTCAACTATCGAGATTGGATAAATCCGATAATCCACGAGTAAGTATATAACTATTGTATACTTAAGAATGTGTTTCTCTAATGATTATCAAACAACTTTTATTTTTTGATAAACGAACATCCCCTACGAATGCCTTCCACATTCTTGATACCTACATCATACAGATATAAAGTTGTCAATTTCTCTAACACACATTTCGATTTATCCAGAGAGCTGATAAAGGTTATGACCTTTTAACATAGCCAAACATCTACTGAGATTATCGGCAACCACACGTTGATTACATTTTGTTTAAATCAAGGAACAGTAAATGGGCTATGTCATGGATTGGGGTAAACTTTTGAATTTAGCGTTGGTTCGTTGAACTATAGCTAAAAATCGAAAAAAAAAATAATACATTTATTTTCTGAAATATTACTGATTGGATTCTTTCAAAATAGGTGAGCATTTGTATAGGAAGCATAAAAAGCAAAAACATTCCTAAAATAAATAAATCTTTAATTTCCAGTCCATTAATATTTGTTTTTATTAATTGTATGATGTTGATACTTTAATTTCCGTTTAAATGATGACAAATGGTCATTTGGTATATTAACCAATCTGTTACCCTGATGGTAGTGAAAAACGTTTAAAAAATCGACGTTCTACGGCTAAAACGCAATGACGTTTATGTTGTATTTTTTTTAACTACAACACCACTTTGAATGATGTACAAATGTATATCGGAAAAACGAAGTCACCGATCCTTTTATTTTTTTACACCATTAAAACATAAATTTATGTATCAACAAAATATGACTTTTTTAAGAAAAATGTATGGACTTGAAATTGAAGATTTGATGATTTGAAGCCACATTGATGATTGCTTCCTATACAAATGTTCACCTACTTTGAAATAATTAAATTAGTTGCATATCAGAAAATAAAAATAAATGCATTATTATTTTTTTTTAATTTTCAGTTATTATGGTTCAACCAGCCAACGTTGCATGCAAAGTTTAACCAACATCTGTGCCATAGCCCATGTACTGTAACTTGACCTTAAACAATAGATCCAAAAAGGGTTAAATTAAGCATTAGAGAAGGAGTAGTTGTTGGAGTAAGAAGAAGGTCTACAATCCATGTTTAGTTCTTTAGAATCATATATATACAACAGATTTTTAATATTGATAAGACACCAATAGTTATATTCCGTAACTGATGTTTTATAAGAGAGAACGAAAAATGGATTAACAACAGCAGATGACAAGTTTTGATATCTTGGATTAATTTTGAACTTCAACAGAACATTTAAAAATGCACAAAAGAAACTGTTAAACGCGGAAAGAAATCGATGTTTGCAATGCTTTCTAATTGCATAAACTGTCACCATACTCTCTTGTAGCTTTTTGATATTTACGTTGGTAGTGTTTTAACTTATGCCTGCGAATTCTTGGGATTTTCCAAAGCAGATGAAATAAAAAAAAAAAGTTTATGATTTGTAACAAAAATCTCGAAGTTAAACAACCATCCAATACTGCTATGGTGTTTTTTGAACTCGGACGAATTCCCTTAATAGTAAAGCATAATTTTTAAATATTGGCTTAAACTTTAAAACGCGAATAACTGTATTCTGAAACGAGTATACGAGGATCTGAGAGCTTCTTGCAATTGTGTAAACACAATTCGTAGGTCAATGAAATGGTTAACTGATTAAGGATTAACTACACAACTTGGCTAACATGAATTTTGACAAGGCCAGAATAAACTGAGACTAACGTGAAAAGGTTTTCCACTAATAAAACAGCGTCTTGTAGATGTAAAAACATAGGAATCATATTCTATGTTGGAAAAGGGTAGCAAGTGTATTAGTTACAGAAATATCATCACAAACCTAGATTTACAATATTATATGTTTAAATATACCCCCCCCCCCCTTTACAGGCTGTTGACTATCATCACATTCATTAAACAATGAGACTGGTCGTTTTCTAAATGTACATTTAGTGGATCGTTTATACGGACAATGGTTTGAGGACGAGTTCCATTTCATTATTATGTGCTTGGCACTTAGAGACTTGCGGGTAAAAAACCGTAACTGGTTAGACCGAGCGTATTTAAACTGGTGCAGTTGTTAGGCTACAAAAATGTAAACAGTCAACAGGGAGGGTATTATCGAAGCTTTTAAAATTAAGGACAACTACGTGTTTGATGCAAATTAAATTTGCCAAATTCTTGCCTGTGTCGCTCACCTTGGTCTATGTGAATATTAAACAAAGGACGCAGATGGATTCATGACAAAATTGCGTTTTGGTGATGGTGATGTGTTTGTACATCTTACTTTACTGAACATTCTTGCTGCTTACAATTATCTGTATCTATAATGAACTTGGTCCAGTTAAGTGTCAGTGGAAAATGTTAGTAAAAATTTACAAATTTTATGAAAATTGTTTAAAATTGACTATGAAGGACAATTACTCCTTTAGGGGAGCAATTGACCATTTTGGTCATGTTGACTTATTTATAGGTCTTACTTTGTTGTACATTATTGCTGTTTGCAGTTTATCTCTCTATCTTAAATAATATTCAAGATGATAACAAAAAAAAGGCAAAATTTCCTTAAAATTACCAATTAAGGGACAGCAACCCAACAACCGGTTGTCCGATCCATCTGAAAATATCAGGGCAGATAGATCTTGACCTGATAAATAATTTAACCCCGTCATATTTTCTCTAAATGCTTTGTTTTTTTAGTTATAAACCAAAAACTGCATTTTACCTCTATGTTCTATTTTTACCCGTGGCGGCCATCTTGGTTAAATGGCCAGGTGACCGGACACATTTTTAAAAATTACCCTAAAGATGAATGTGGCCAAGTTTGGATTAATTTGGCCCAGTAGTTTCAGAGGAGAAGATTTTTGTAAAATATTACTAAGATTTACGAAAAATTATTAAAAATAGACTATAAAGGGCAATAACTCCTAAAGGGGTCAACTGACCATTTCAGTCATGTTGACTTATTTGCAAATCTTACTTTGCTGAACATTATTGCTGTTAACAGTTTGTCTCTATCTATAATAATATTCAAGATAATAACCAAAAACAGCAAAATTCCCTTAAAATAATCAATTTGGGGGCACCAACTCAACAATGGGTTGTCCGATTCATCTAAAAATTTCAGGGCAGATAGATCTTGACCTGATAAACAATTTGACCCCCATGTCAGATTTGCTCTAAATGCTTTGGTTTTTGAGTTATAAGCCAAAAACTGCATTATACCCATATCTTCTATTTTTAGCCATGGCGGCCATCTTGGTTGGTTGGCCGGGTCACCGGACACATTTTTGAAACTAGATACCCCAATGATGATTGTGGTCAAGTTTGATTTAATTTGGCCGAGTAGTTTCAGAGAAGAAGATTTTTGTAAAAGTTAACGACGACGGACGACGGACGACGGACGCAAAGTGATGAGAAAAGCTCACTTGGCCCACGAAGGGCCAGGTGAGCTAAAAAGGGAATCGAAGGGACACAAGTACCTCGTCCCAAGCTACGAGACCTATAAAAATGGCGGCAACCGCAAATACAATTACTACACTATTCACTTTACGATTTGTGGATCATATAGTGCAGCTCATCAGACATTATATGATCAAGGCATTCATGATTCTCCATAAAGTCCGTCTACAGTACTTATTCAAATGCAGGTATCTCATCCGACACCAGCTCATGTACTGACACCTTTTCAACCGGTGCTAATACTCCTCCCACAACAACTGTCATTCCCTCAGTATCCACCTATGCCATTCTATGAACGTCTAGACAGATTTATGGTTGAAGTCAACGAAAAACTGTCCACATTAAACATTCTAGATGACTTGTGCAATGAATGTTATGTGTTAACAGTCACTATCAGTCACTTGACAAAGTCATTGGAGATATCAAGAGTCAATTTATATCTATTAACTCAAGTATGGAAAATTAAGGAAAACAGTCAATTGAATTTCGAGATAGACTTGCTCATTTCGAAAATCAGCAAATGTGCCAGGAGAACAAGGCATTTAGGGAGAGAGTGGTCGAGTCTCAAACAAGATCGATGAGGGACAATTTAAATTTTCAAAGGTATACCTGATGTTGAAAATTATAACGACCTAGAGAACGCTGAAGCTAAAGTCAAAGATTTCATGGGTGAAGTGCTTAAAATTAAGGATAAGATCAACTTCCGTGTAGTTCATAGGCTTAAGCCAAAAACAGACGGCAATCCAAGAAGTATTGTTGCCAAATTCGAGAGGCGCAAGGATAGGGACCGAGTACTGGCAATCGTCAGAGACAAATTACGATAAAATCCCAGTTATTCTGTCTATGAGCAATTAGCCGAAAGACGAAGGCAACTTGTACCAATTCTGTAAGAACCCTTCCGAAAGACGAAGGCAACTTGTACCAATTCTGTAAGACCCCAGCCGAAAGACGAAGGCAACTTGTACCAATTCTGAAAGACCCCAGAAGGAAGAACCATCATGTTTCTAACGGCACAATAAACTATACAACGATCATAAGCAGTACCACCCACATCCCCTAGATCGGAAAACCTTGATGGGCCAAGAAGGTAGGGTGCAGTAAAGGAGGGCAACTATGCAATGTGAATAACTTGAAATGTTGTTTATTAAACATTTGTTGTATATAATCTAAATTGCTATGCCCAGAGTTTGTTGATTTTATAAACAATAATGAAATATATATTTTTTTTGTAGTAACTAAACTAACTGAATTTGATATTGTTGATCTGACTAGTAATTATGTTTGTAAAACTAAAAACAGAAAAAAAATCAAAAAGCATCAGGTGGTATAGTAATTGTTTTCAAAAAGATGATTTGAAAAGTATTTTACATTTTATGAAAATAATTGTCAATTTGTTTATTGGATGCAGATTTCAAATTTAAAGACAGATATTTTCTGATTGTCACAGTTCGCTTTATTTTGAATTTCAAGCTTCACTACTTGCACTTACTCAAGGGAAATTGGACGATTTAAATGATACCAATCAAATATTTGTTAAATGGAATTCGAATCGAAGTAGTCAGAATTAGTAAATTGTATTCAAACAGATAGTAAGGCTATATTGGCTGGTGTATTAATTATTATAGAAAATCTTTCGTAATGTGATGAAGTACGTCAGAGTGATATTGATGTTATTGTTGACAAAATAGTCCAACATTTTCATAATGCTGCTACAGAAATGTTCTGCAAAGTTAAAAAGAAAAAAAAGTTTTAAAAAACACGATGATTTAAACCCTGGTTTAACAATTTATGTGCGATAAATAGAAAGGGTTTTCATAAAGCTCGCAAGAGTATAGTTTTGTGAAGAATGCCGACAATAGAAGATTGATGAACCAATCTAGCAAAAAATATAAAAGCTTTTTAAACATTGCTTACAAGAAATATCAGCAAAAGATTGCATTTGATCTTCGAAAACTTTCGAAAAGTGATAGCAAATCTTTTTAGAAGATTTTGAATAAAGTTCGCAATTTGAAAACAAATAATGTAAACGATATATCTATTGAATATTTGTATGAATATTGTAGGGAGTTAAACAAAAACGATGCAGATGAAAATTTGGAGATTTTGTTTTTGATAATGATACTATATCAAAAGACATTAATTATACCCTTAATGGTATTATCAGCGAAAAAGAATTTAAAAACGCTATAAGTAAATTGAAAAATAATAAATCAAGTGGTGATTATTGTATCCTAAATGAATATATAAAGAGTATTGTTAACACTCTTATGCTTGAATATGTAAAATAATTTAACTTGATTTTTTATTCTGAAGTAATACCAGAAAAATGGGATGCTGGAATATAAGTGTCAATATTAAAAAAAAGGGTACAAGGTCGGATCTAAGTTGTAACAGGGGCATTGATTACCTTGAATTCTTGTTTCAGCAAATTATTGTCGGCTATCCTAAATAATAGACTTGGTAAACTGTCAGATTGTATCTCCCTTATTTCAAGTTCACAGGTTGGTTTTCGTAAAGTACATTCAACTATAGATAACATATTCGTCGTGTACGCCCTAGTCATTATTTACTTTTCATTAGGCGGGAAACTTTATTGTACGTAAGTCTGCTTTTGACACCGTTTGGAGACTAGGGTTGTGAAATTAATTGCAAAAATGTGGTATCAGGGGTAAAATTTTAAAGACACGAGACAAACTCGGTAAGAAATTATCAGACATATTCAACTGTGAGATTGGTGTGAGGCAAGTAGTAAACACAAATTATTTAATTAGCCAGTTTAAACTTCAAGAAATTAGGCACACAAAGGAACCATTAAATATAGTTTCGTGATTCAATATCAGTAACAGATATAGGAAGCGTTGAATAGGCGGATGTCACGACATTAGTTTCATTAGTTTTATGTGTCAATGGAAAATATGTATATTGGAAATATCAACAGACGGTGGATACAATTAAATTAGTTTGCTTTGTAAAGCTAGTGTTTGAACATGAAATGGCAGAACTATTACAAGTTTGAATTTAATTCCTCCTTGTTTTTGTACTTTCTTCATATAAGCAGTTCCTATTTAATTGCTTTTTATTTTTTCTAACTGTCATTTGTGTTGAGTCGGGTTATTTCTGAGGTGGTATATCTGAAATGTTTTAAATACCAGTATGCGTCCGTCATCCCTTATTTGGAATGTGAATAAATCATATGACGATTGCACATTCATAAAGTTTAACTTGTCTTCAAAAGAATTGAGCTAAATAATACTTCTTATATTGCACCAAGCCAATAAAACAAGATCTTTAATTTCACATTAGGTTTTACTTAGAATAGTGGTGGGGGACGGGGATTCAGTCTGTCAGCCTGAAGAACTTGATTATCTTACTTATATGCACTTCACTTATTCATTAAAAACATTAAATTGGAAAACAATCAGCCCAAATTACTAATCACCTTGTAATCTGTTAGAAATGTATAATGAAGATAGTTCTGAAATTTTAATAAAATCCACACCGATTTGAAAAAAAAAGAAATAAAGAGATATTTAAAGTTGACAATCTAAATTCAATCACAACTGAAAAATCCGTGTTTTCACCTATTCATATAGGTAAAAATACTTAAAACCAAACAAAAAACTTAATGAAAACTTTGAAATTTCTAAAAAGAGTAGATATAGGAGATAGCTTTGAAATGAAATGATATATATGAAAACTTCGATATGATTTGAAAGAGAAAATGTAACTTTCAAAGATGACTAACTGATCAATTTTAAGTTGTGTCCATTTTGAAGGAAAGTTAATTTTCAAATTAGCAAGGATGTATAAACATTTAAAACGTATATAATAACAATACAATTTTTTTTCAATAGTTGGTTGCTTATTACAATGTTTATTCTAATGCCATTTAAAAAAATGATACAGATACTATGTTTTAAACTCCCCTCTATCTATTCATCCCGCAAAAGGAAAACAAAGATCCAAGATGAGGTCGATAAATAAGGCCAATATGTTCTCTGCATAAATTTTGATAACTTAAACACAAAGAGCAATATCTGGATTATCTACCAGGAAAGATTAGGCAACACATTGCATAACAAATAAGCTTAAAGTGTACCAGTAAAATTGTACCAGTAGAATTAAAAAGAAAACTATAGTTATTTGATATAGAATTATGCTGAATCACATCTACACAAATGAATATAAGATTCAGTGACAATGGGTATGGACCATTTCTAAGGCTCTGATTAATGTCTATACCCTATCGTTCTGATAAATACACAGTTCCTATACGTACAGGTACTGCTTGTACAATATGAATGCAGTACATTTACATATAGGTACAAATGATTTTGTTGTCATTTTGTAACCAGTAACTGTTAAAGGAGTTAAAACGTTTTTGGTTCTCAATACAGTCACAATAATTTTTACAAATATTTAATTTGAAGTGTGCACATATTGGTTAAAAAAAATATCACATTAACTTTTGATATAAATTAGTTTTCTTATTATTTAATAGCTGGGACTGACCCTTTTTTCAATGAATTGTAGCGGGACAAGAACTTTTTATAATGAATCTAAACGGGACAGAAAGATATACAAAATTATTAATTGATGTACACCGGCCCAATCCTAAGATATATATTGCTCATTATCTTATCTTATTAACATGATTAATTCTGTTTCTTAAAATGATTCCGAACAAAATACAAGTGTAGTATAAAGTGTACTGTATACCTTGGTGAAACAGCAAAGCAACATAACTATATTTTAAGGACAACTTGTGATAGTGTATACTTTTCTTGAAGTTTTTAAACTAATAAGTTGATATTGATTTTCAAACTTGTTTTAGTCAACCTAAAGACGTAAACAGTCTTGTATCATCAATAAGTAATCCTACTCAAATTTTCATCATAGGATGTTGAATCGATCCAAGTTGTCCCAGATTGCAATTCGAAAATATAAACATGTATTATGGTGTTCCTGATCATCTGATAATGTATAATTTTATGCATGAAATATATTTCTGATAATTTCTTATGAATCTTGTTATCTGACTGGTTAATTATCAGGTGTGAATAGCCTGAACCTCAGCTGAACTTTTTGCACATGTGAATAAAACATTTAAAATATAATCAAATTTTTCAAAAATAGAGAAAGTTTGTAAAATAATAGAAAAAAAATGGTAACAAAATTACCACAAAATTTGCTTAAGAATAAGAAAAAATCTACAAAACAGATAAATAACAGCAACATTGTTGTAACAAAACTGTGGAGTGGAAGTTTCGAGAATGTACAGCCCGGTTTGAAAATGAGCAAAGGAACGCTTCATACGAAAGATATTCGTTATCGTTGTGTAATCAATTGGTTTTATTTTGACCATATTTATTTCGAATGTGCAATTTATGTAAAATTGAAAAAAAAAAACAGACACTGACAGAATGGGCGTTACTGTGCAGACAGGGATATAAGGGTCAAATTTAGAATTTGTTAGATTTTATAGATTTCCCTTTTTTGAATTTACATTGGAATTCGTTTTTTTTTTTTATAATACTTTTTGTTTTTACTTCTTTTGAATTTTTGAACATACAGTGGATCTTGTATAGATCCCGGAAGCAGCTTGCACAACATGTTGGAAGAAGTTGCTTGCTTAGAATGTGTTTTATTTGTTGATTAAAACAAATTCAAACCAGAGATTTCAATTTCAAAAATAGAATTGATTGATTGCATGTTTTATTACGGGTTTATAGATTTATAAATGTTTCTTATTGAATAGTAATTACCTGCCATTTTACTTTTGTATACACTTTTATTTGCACGGATACGTTCACGTTGAGGTCCCTCCAACTTAGTGTGTTTCTATTAACATTGCAATATAAGCGGGAGGTTTGGCTAGCCATGAAACCAGGTCCAATCCACATTTTTATCTTAAAATGTCCTGTACCAAGTCAGGAACAGGGCAGTTGTTGTCAAATTGATTACTTGTTAAAATAAAACACACGTCAGCGCTGTAACCACTGCGAAAATCACATAAATACATCTCAAAAAGACACAAGAAGCGCGAAATAACACATAACCTTCGACATAATAACAATACTTCAAAAAACTAGATACAACTCAAATGGCAACAACGTAATTTCAATTTCCATTGAACTATTTTTGTGATAAATTATATGCATATAACTGTAGATATCTTGACTGTATTATACTTGTGTTAAAGCTAAAGACTAAACGCATGGCAAACATTCAAGGGCATTTGCGTCAAACGATAAAAGTGTTCCTATGTGAACAGAGTAACTACTGGTAAATTTCTAGAGTGCATACTCATTACTATTAACAGAATAAAGTTTTAAACCAGATCAACTAATCTATTATTGGGTTGATGAACATAATTACTTGTTGTTTATTTCAACATTTCAGATGTGATAGCATTACAAGGACACAGAGGTACGACAAACAGGACATAATTATGTCAACCAAAGACGGCAAAAAGTTTAAATTGTTAATATTAAGCTTGACTTGCCTAATACAGTTTCATTCAACTGATAAAATAATATCCTATATATAAATTCTAAAATGAGACATGTTTAAGACAAAACTAGTGTTATTCAATATTATTTACCTGCCATTTTGTTGCACACTTATATTGCTGAACTGGTTACATTGACGGGTAATACCCCGGAACATCTATTTTTGTAATATTAAAAGGTATTGTGAACTCGATTTTTAAAAACAGATTTATCGTACCATGACTGTGTTTTATTCAAATTTCTTGAAGTTTTTAAACTATTAAGTTGATATTGATTTTCAAACTTGTTTTAGTCAACTTAAAGACGTAAACAGTCTTGTATCATCAATAAGTAATCCTACTAAAATTTTCATCATAGGATGTCGAATCGATCTAAGTTGTCCCAGATTGCAATTTGAAAATATAAACATGTATTATGGTGTTCCTGATCATCTGAAAATGTATAATTTTATGCATGAAATATATTTCTGATAATTTCTTATGAATCTTGTTATCTGATTGGTTAGTTATTTGGTGTGAATAGCCTGAACCTCAGCTGAACCTTTTGCACATGTGAATAAAACATTTAAAATATAATCAAATTTTTCAAAAATAGAGAAAGTTTGTTAAATAATTAAAAAAAAAATGGTAACAAAGTTACCACAAAATTTGCTTAAAAATAAGAAAAAAATCTACAAAACAGATAAATAACAGCAACATTGTTGTAACAAAACTGTGGAGTGGAAGTTTCGAGAATTGTACAGCCCGGTTTGAAAATGAGCAAAGGAACGCTTCATACGAAAGATATTCGTTATCGTTGTGTAATCAATTGGTTTTATTTTGACCACATTTATTTCGAATGTGCAATTTAGGTAAAATTGGAAAAAAACAGACACTGACAGAATGGGCGTTACTGTGCAGACAGGGATATAAGGGTCAAATTTAGAATTTGTTAGATTTTATAGATTTCCCTTTTTTGAATTTACATTGGAGTTCGTTTGTTTTTTATAATACTTTTTGTTTTTACTTCTTTTGAATTTTTGAACATACAGTGGATCTTGTATAAATCCCGGAAGCAGCTTGCATAACATGTTGGAAGAAGTTGCTTGCTTAGAATGTGTTTTATTTGTTTATTAAAACAAATTCAAACCAGAGATTTCAATTTCAAAAATAGAATTGATTGATTGCATGTTTTATTACGGGTTTATAGATTTATAAATGTTTCTTATTGAATAGTAATTACCTGCCATTTTACTTTTGTATACACTTTTATTTGCACGGATACGTTCACGTTGAGGTCCCTCCAACTTAGTGTGTTTCTATTAACATTGCCATATAAGCGGGAGGTTTGGCTATCCATGAAACCAGGTCCAACCCACATTTTTATCTTAAAATGTCCTGTACCAAGTCAGGAACAGGGCAGTTGTTGTCAAATTGATTACTTGTTAAAATAAAACACACGTCAGCGCTGTAACCACTGCGAAAATCACATAAATACATCTCAAAAAGACACAAGAAGCGCGAAATAACACATAACCTTCGACATAATAACAATACTTCAAAAAACTAAATACAACTCAAATGGCAACAACGTAATTTCAATTTCTATTGAACTATTTTGGTGATAAATTATATGCATATAACTGTAGATATCTTGACTGTATTATACTTGTGTTAAAGCTAAAGACTTAACGCATGGCAAACATTCAAGAACATTTGCGTCAGACGATAAAAGTGTTCCTATGTGAACAGAGTTACTACTTAACTGATAAATTTCTAGAGTGCATACTCATTACTATTAACAGAATAAAGTTTTTAACCAGATCAACTAATCTATTATTTGGTTGAGGAACATAATTACTTTTTGTTTATTTCAACATTTCAGATATGATAGCATTACAAGGACACGGAGGTACGACAAACACGACATAATTATGTCAACCAAAGACGGCAAAAAGTGTAAATTGTCAATATTAAGCTTGACTTGCCTAATACAGTTTCATTCAACTGATAAAATAATATCCTATATATAAATACTAAAATGAAATAGTTTAAATACATGTTTAAGACAAAAATAGTGTTATTCAATATTATTTACCTGCCATTTTGTTGCACACTTATATTGCTGAACTGGTTACATTGACGAGTAATACCCCGGAACATCCACTACAAAAGTCAAAAAGTCTGAAAAGACCAGTTTTTGTCTGAATTTGCATGAATTTTTACTCGACATTCTTGATTTGTCTTAATAATTAAAAAAAAATCTTGACATTGTATGAATTTGTCTCATAAGGTTCTTGATTTTTCTTGACAAGTGTCTTGACAGTATGAACATTGTCTTAAAATTTCTCGACACTTCCTGTATCATCTGATAAGAGTCTGGATTAGTCTCGACCAATTCTTGACTGTCTTAAATTTGTCTCGATCTGTCTTGACATATTCTTGACATTCTTAATAATGTCTCGATATGTCTTGACACATTCTTGACATTCTTAATAATGTCTGAATATGTCTTGACATATTCTTGACATTCTAAATAATGTCTGAATATGTCTCGACACATTCTTGACAGTCTTAAATATGTCTTGACACTATCTCAACAGTATAAATTTCGCCTAAAAATGTGAACAGACTTATTCTGCACTGTTTGTGACATTCTTTTGCTGTTATATACTTATTATGGCTAAACTAAACTTTGAAGAATTAAGGATTAATTTTGTGTAGTAAGATACCCTTTTGGTGCAACTTAGTTGGAATATCCTGAATAATCCCCATCTACTTTGATTTTGATTAATTTTTATTAAACGTTTAATTAATTGTTTTCACTTGGAATATAAGTTGAAGTTGCTGACAAACAGCATTTAGATTTTTGCCATTCGCAAAACTGCCAGTCAAATTTGCTTTACTAAAATAGGTGTCTATAAGGCAGTTTTAAAATGTGAACGTGCGTCTCTTTTGGACCCCAAAATTCATCTTTTGGGTTTGTGTGACTGAAATAAGAGAGGGTGGGGCGGGGGGGAGGGGGGGGGGGCTTTCGTGAAGGTCAAAGACTTAGTTCCCATCTTGATTCAAAAACCTTGTTTATTTTTTAGGACAACCGAAAAAACATTTTTTTATTTCAATTTGATTGTTGAATTTTATAAATTTTTAACAAAAATAAATATTTTTGATAACTGACTTTCCGAAAAAGAAAAAAATGTTAAGATCTATATTGTGCATGTCTGTTTGGGATCCATTTCATAAGACCAATGATTTCTATAGAAAATGGACCCATTATAAATACATGTTTTATTATTCCTTGGGTAGATAATACTTTTCTTTTAATCTTTGGGAAATATTCAATTTTCAATTCATTTTTTTTTCATCAAAATGATGATTTTCATTTTCGTCTATGAACAAACTTTTTAAATTGTAGTGGCATGGTCGGTCAATTGATAATTTGTATGGCTTATTACAGGTAAAGCAGTAATTTCTATTTGACAGTTGCGTGTATTCTGGGGGTGTGGAATATCCTAATTTTATGGGGAACATCCTGTCCATGTGTAATACTTCAAATATATTCCAACAGATGACATTACACAATTTTTCTTCTGTTAAATGAATGATTTGTATATCATCATAATTTGCTATTAATATAAAAACCACATTTTGGTACAATAATTTTTTACCATATAAACATTTAATATTATGAATGTAGAATGAAATATGTCTACAGTATGATTGATTTTAATCATTTAATTTATAAAATTTAGGAATCAAAATTTGTAATTATTTAAAAACTCAATTTTAAATTGTTTTATATCAACACATCCAAATTTAAATTATTTTAAACATTAGATTTAAACTCAGAAATGTCAAGTAAATTTAAGACACAATTCAAAATGTTCAGAATATGTCAAGACATACTGAGAAAAAATAAGAAAGTCGAGAACATGTTGAGAAATTTCAAGACAGTATTTAAATGTCAAGAATTTGTCAAGAAATTTTAAGACCATATTCAGAATGTCAAGAATATGTCAAGGAATTTTCATACAAACTTGATATAAATGAGAATTTGTCAAGAAAAATTAAGACACAAGTCATACTTTTAAACTTTTGTAGTGATCTATTTTTGTTATATTAAAAGGTATTATGAACTCGATTTTTAAAAACAGATTTATCGTACCATGACTGTGTTTTATTCAAATTTCTTGAAGTTTTTAAACTATTAAGTTGATATTGATTTTCAAACTTGTTTTAGTCAACCTAAAGACGTAAACAGTCTTGTATCATCAATAAGTAATCCTACTAAAATTTTTATTATAGGATGTCGAATCGATCCAAGTTGTCCAAGATTGCAATTTGAAAATATAAACATGTATAATGGTGTTCCTGATCATCTGATAATGTATAATTTTATGCATGAAATATATTTCTGATAATTTCTTATGAATCTTGTTATCTGACTGGTTAATTATCAGGTGTGAATAGCCTGAACCTCAGCTGAACTTTTTGCACATGTGGATACAACATTTAAAATATAATCAAATTTTCCAAAAATAGAGAAAGTTTGTAAAAAAATAAAAAAAATAAAATGGTAACAAAATTACCACAAAATTTGGATAAAAATAAGAAAAAATCTACAAAACAGATAAATAACAGCAACATTGTTGTAACAAAACTGTGGAGTGGAAGTTTCGAGAATTGTACAGCCCGGTTTGAAAATGAGCAAAGGAACGCTTCATACGAAAGATATTCGTTATCGTTTTGTAATCAACTGGTTTTATTTTGACCTCATTTATTTCGTATGTGCAATTTAGGTAAAATTGAAAAAAACAGACACTGACAGAATGGGCGTTACTATGTACACAGGGATATAAGGGTCAAATTTAGAATTTGTTAGATTTTATAGATTTCCATTCTTTGAATTTACATTGGAGTTCATTTTTTTTTTATAATACTTTTTGTTTACTTCTTTTGAATTTTTGAACATACAGTGGATCTAGTAAAGAGCCCGAACCAGAGATTTCTAAATGTTTCTTATTGAATAGTAATTATCTGCCATTGTACTTTTGTATACACTTTTATTTGCACGGATACGTTGACGTTGAGGTCCCTTCAACTTAGTGTGTTTCTATTAACATTGCCATATAAGCGGGAGGTTTGGCTAGCCATGAAACCAGGTCTAACCTACAATTTTATTTTAAAATGTCCTGTACCAAGTAAGGAACGATGCAGTTGTCAAATTGTTCGTTTCTACAAAAATGTATGTATGTTGACCTTTGTTTTTGTTGCACTCTAGTGTTCCTGTTGTTATTTGTTTTCCTCTTATAGTTGATGTGTTTCCCTCGGTTTTAGTTTGTAACCCGGATTGTTTTCTTTCAATCGTGTTATGAATTCTGAACAGCGATTTACTACTGTTGCTTTTATCTATTGAGTTATATTTAAAAATCAGTTTTTTTTTATTGGAACAAAAACGATTTACCCTATATGACTTGTTTCTTTCAATTTAAAAAATAGATCTTATTATATATGTGTTTACTTTTTTTGTATTTTGGTTGATCGATTAAGAATAATTCAAATGACTCCTCACTGAACTGATTTGTACTACTGAAATATGACTCCACGACAGTACTATGTGCATCAATCCTATCTCATATCCAACCTTAGCTTGTCAAATGCCCTATTCAACTGGCAGACGCAAAAGTGATTTGCATTGACACGACATTTTTCGTCGAATATTTATCCGATTACTTGTTAAAAAAAACACACGTCAGCGCTGTAACCACTGCGAAAATAATATAAATACATCTCAAATAGACACAAGAAGCGCGAAATAACACATAACCTTCGACATAATAACAATACTTCAAAAAACTAAATACAACTCAAATGGCAACAACGTAATTTCAATTTATTTGAACTATTTTTGTGATAAATTATATGCATATAACTGTAGATATCTTGACTGTATTATATTTGTGTTAAAGCTAAAGACTAAACGCATGGCAAACATTCAAGGACATTTGCGTCCAACGATAAAAGTCTTCCTATGTGAACAGAGTTACTACTGATAAATTTCATGAGTGCATACTCATTACTATTAACAGAATAAAGTTTTAAACCAGATCAACTAATCTATTATTGGGTTGATGAACATAATTACTTGTTGTTTATTTCAACATTTCAGATGTGATAGCATTACAAAGACACGGAGGTACGACAAACATGACATAATTATGTCAACCAAAGACGGCAAAAAGTTTAAATTGTCAATATTGAGCTTGACTTGCCTAATACAGTTTCTTTCAACTGATAAAATAATATCCTATATATAAATTCTAAAATGAGACATGTTTAAGACAAAAATAGTGTTATTCAATATTATTTACCTGCCATTTTGTTGCACACTTATATTGCTGAACTGGTTACATTGACGGGTAATACCCCGGAACATCTATTTTTGTTATATTAAAAGGTATTGTGAACTCGATTTTTAAAAACAGATTTATCGTACCATGACTGTGTTTTATTCAAATTTCTTGAAGTTTTTAAACTATTAAGTTGATATTGATTTTCAAACTTGTTTTAGTCAACCTAAAGACGTAAACAGTCTTGTATCATCAATAAGTAATCCTACTAAAATTTTCATCATAGGATGTCGAATCGATCCAAGTTGTCCAAGATTGCAATTTGAAAATATAAACATGTATAATGGTGTTCCTGATCATCTGATAATGTATAATTTTATGCATGAAATATATTTCTGATAATTTCTTATGAATCTTGTTATCTGACTGGTTAATTATCAGGTGTGAATAGCCTGAACCTCAGCTGAACTTTTTGCACATGTGGATACAACATTTAAAATATAATCAAATTTTCCAAAAATAGAGAATGTTTGTAAAAAAATTAAAAAAATAAAATGGTAACAAAATTACCACAAAATTTGGATAAAAATAAGAAAAAATCTACAAAACAGATAAATAACAGCAACATTGTTGTAACAAAACTGTGGAGTGGAAGTTTCGAGAATTGTACAGCCCGGTTTGAAAATGAGCAAAGGAACGCTTCATACGAAAAATATTCGTTATCGTTTTGTAATCAACTGGTTTTATTTTGACCACATTTATTTCGAATGTGCAATTTAGGTAAAATTGAAAAAAAAACAGACACTGACAGAATGGGCGTTACTGTGCAGACAGGGATATAAGGGTCAAATTTAGAATTTGTTAGATTTTATAGATTTCCATTCTTTGAATTTACATTGGAGTTCATTTTTTTTTATAATCCTTTTTTTTACTTCTTTTGAATTTTTGAACATACAGTGGATCTAGTATAGAGCCCGGAAGCAGCTTGCACAACATGTTGGAAGAAGTTGCTTGCTTAGAATGTGTTTTATTTGTTGATTAAAACAAATTCAAACCAGAGATTTCTAAATTTTTCTTATTGAATAGTAATTACCTGCCATTTTACTTTTGTATACACTTTTTTTTGCACGGATACGTTGACGTTGAGGTCCCTTCAACTTAGTGTGTTTCTATTAACATTGCCATATAAGCGGGAGGTTTAGCTAGCCATGAAACCAGGTTTAACCTACAATTTTATTTTAAAATGTCCTGTACCAAGTAAGGAACGATGCAGTTGTCAAATTGTTCGTTTCTACAAAATGTATGTATGTTGACCTTTGTTTTTGTTGCACTCCAGTGTTCCTGTTGTTATTTGTTTTCCTCTTATAGTTGATGTGTTTCCCTCGGTTTTAGTTTGTAACCCGGATTGTTTTCTTTCAATCGTGTTATGAATTCTGAACAGCGATTTACTACTGTTGCCTTTATCTATTGAGTTATAATTAAAAATCAGGTTTTTTTTTATTGGAACAAAAACGATTTACCCTATATGACTTGTTTCTTTCAATTTAAAAAATAGATCTTATTATATATGTGTTTACTTTTTTTTTGTATTTTGGTTGACCAATTAAGAATATTTCAAATGACTCCTCACTAAAATGATATGTACTACTGAAATATGACTCCACGACAGTACAAGTGATTTGCATTGACACGACATTTTTCGTCGAATATTTATCCGATTATTTGTTGAAATAAAAAACATGTCACCGCTGTAACCACTGCGAAAATCACATAAATACATCTCAAAAAGACACAAGAAGCGCGAAATAACACATAACCTTCGACATAATAACAATACTTCAAAAAACTAAATACAACTCAAATGGCAACAACGTACTTACAATTTCTATTGAACTATTTTTGTGATAAATTATATGCATATAACTGTAGATATCTTGACTGTATAATATTTGTGTTTAAGCTAAAGACTAAACGCATGGCAAACATTCAATGACATTTGCGTCAAACGATAAAAGTGTTCCTATGTGAACAGAGTTACTACTGATAAATTTCTAGAGTGCATACTCATTACTATAAACAGAATAAAGTTTTAAACCAGATCAACTAATCTATTATTGGGTTGATGAACATAATTACTTGTTGTTTATTTTAACATTTCAGATATGATAGCATTACAAGGACACGGAGGTACGACAAACACGACATAATTATGTCAACCAAAGACGGCAAAAAGTTTAAATTGTCAATATTGAGCTTGACTTGCCTAATACAGTTTCATTCAATTGATAAAATAATATCCTATATATAAATTCTAAAATGAGATAGTTTAAATACATGTTTAAGACAAAAATAGTGTTATTCAATATTATTTACCTGCCATTTTGTTGCACACTTATATTGCTGAACTGGTTACATTGACGGGTAATACCCGGAACATCTATTTTTGTTATATTAAAAGGTATTGTGTATAATTTTATGCATGAAATATATTTCTAATAATGTCTTATGAATCTTGTTATCTGACTGGTTAATTATCAGGTGTGAATAGCCTGAACCTCAGTTGAACTTTTTGCACATGTGGATACAACATTTAAAATATAATCAAATTTTCCAAAAATAGAGAAAGTTTGTAAAAAAATAAAAAAAATAAAATGGTAACAAAATTACCACAAAATTTGGTTAAAAATAAGAAAAAAATCTACAAAACAGATAAATAACAGCAACATTGTTGTAACAAAACTCTGGAGTAGAAGTTTTGAGAATTGTACAGCCCGTTTTGAAAATGAGCAAAGGAACGCTTCATACGAAAGATATTCGTTATCGTTGTGTGATCAATTGGTTTTATTTTGACCACATTTATTTCGAATGTGCAATTTAGGTAAAATTGAAAAAAAACAGACACTGACAGAATGGGCGTTACTGTGCAGACAGGGATATAAGGGTCAAATTTAGAATTTGTTAGATTTTATAGATTTCTCTTTTTTGAATTTACATTGGAGTTCGTTTTTTTCTATAATACTTTTTTTTACTTCTTTTGAATTTTTGAACATACAGTGGATCTAGTATAGAGCCCGAAAGCAGCTTGCACAAAATGTTGGAAGATGTTGCTTGCTCAGAATGTGTTTTATTTGTTGATTAAAACAAATTCAAACCAGAGATTTCAATTTCAAAAGTAGAATTGATTAATTGCATGTTTTATTACGGGTTTATAGATTTATAAATGTTTCTTATTGAATAGTAATTACCTGCCATTTTACCTTTGTATACACTTTTATTTGCACGGATACGTTGACGTTGAGGTTCCTTCAACTTAGTGTGTTTCTATTAACATTGTCATATAAGTGGGAGGTTTGGCTAGCCATGAAAGCAGGTCCAACCCACAATTTTATCTTAAAATGTCCTGAACCAAGTAAGGAACAGGGCAGTTGTTGTCAAATTGTTCATTTCCACAAAAATGTATGTATGTTGGCCTTTGTTTTTGTTGCACTCCAGTGTTTCTGTTGTTATTTGTTTTCCTCTTATAGTTGATGTGTTTCCCTCGGTTTTAGTTTGTAACCCGGATCGTTTTCTCTCACTCGTTTTATGAATTCTGAACAGCGATTTACTACTGTTGCCTTTATGTATTAAGTTATATTTAAAAATCATGGATTTTTTTTATTGGAACAAAAACCATTTACCCTATATGACTTGTTTCTTTCAATTTAAAAAATAGATCTTATTATATATGTGTTTACTTTTTTTGTATTTTGGTTGACCGATTAAGAATAATTCAAATGACTCCTCACTGAAATGATATGTACTTCTGAAATATGACTCCACGACAGTACTATGTGCATCAATCCTATCTCATATCCAACCTTAGCTTGTCAAATACCCTATTCAACTGGCAGACGCAAAAGTGATTTGCATTGACACGACATTTTTCGTCGAATATTTATTCGATTACTTGTTGAAATAAAACACACGTCAGCGCTGTAACCACTGCGAAAATTACATAAATACATCTCAAATAGACACAAGAAGCGCGAAATAACACATAACCTTCGACATAATAACAATACTTCAAAAACTAAATACAACTCAAATGGCAACAACGTAATTTCAATTTTTATTGAACTATTTTTGTGATAAATAATATGCATATAACTGTAGATATCTTGACTGTATTATTTTTGTGTTAAAGCTAAAGACTAAACGCATGGCAAACATTCAATGACATTTGCGTCAAACGATAAAAGTGTTCCTATGTGAACAGAGTTACTACTGATAAATTTCTAGAGTGCATACTCATTACTATTAACAGAATAAAGTTTTAAACCAGATCAACTAATCTATCATTGGGTTGATGAACATAATTACTTGTTGTTTATTTCAACATTTCAGATATGATAGCATTACAAGGACACGGAGGTACGACAAACACGACATAATTATGTCAACCAAAGACGGCAAAAATTGTCAATATTAAGCTTGACTTGCCTAATACAGTTTTATTCAACTGAATAAATAATATCCTATATATAAATTCTAAAATGAGATAGTTTAAATACATGGTTAAGACAAAAATAGTGTTATTCAATATTATTTACCTGCCATTTTGTTGCACACTTATATTGCTGAACTGGTTACATTGACGGGTAATACCCCGGAACATCTATTTTTGTTATATTACAAGGTATTCATGGTATTGTGAACTCGATTTTTAAAAACAGATTTATCGTACCATGATTTATCGTACCATGACTGTGTTTTGAAACTATTAAGTTGATATTGATTTTCAAACTTGTTTTAGTCAACCTCAAGACGTAAACAGTCTTGCATCATCAATAAGTAATCCTACTAAAATTTTCATCATAGGATGTCGAATCGATCCAAGTTGTCCCAGATTGCAATTTGAAAATATGAAAATGTATTATGGTGTTCCTGATCATCTGATAATGTATAATTTTATGCATGAAATATATTTCTGATAATTTCTTATGAATCTTGTTATCTGACTGGTTGATTATCAGGTTTGAATAGCCTGAACCTCAGCTGAACTTTTTGCAATTTTAAAACATTTAAAATATAATCAAATTTTCCAAAAATAGAGAAAGTTTGTAAAATAATAAAAAAAAAAAAAAAATGGTAACAAAATTACCACAAAATTTGGTTAAAAAAATTAAAAAAAAATTAAAATTTTGTGAACTCGATTTTTAAAAACAAATTTATCGTACCATGACTTTGTTTGATTCAAATTTTGTTATTATGTGTATTTATATATACTATACAGAAATGTTTGAATAACGTTTCCAACTAGAATAGGTCATAACTGGTTTTATCAAAGTTTCATTTTGGTTGAATTGTTATATTTCGGTTTATTATAATTCCTATTTGATACAAATGTGACGAAAACAGACTTATGGTTTTGAGATATTATAATTTTTTCAACATGTATTGTCTTATTTTTGTCAACCATATGGTATTACGATCTTATTTGAATTTAATGTTAAAGGGCATATGATTTCAGTTTATTATCAAAATAAGTTAAATTTCTTAACATTGTCATAAAGCGGGAGGTTTGGCTTGCCATTAAACCAGGTTCAATCCACCATTTTTTCTGTAAATTTCCTGTACCAAGTCAGGAATATGGCAGTTGGTATCAAATTGTTCGTTTTTATGTGTGGTGGCGTTTGTTTTTATTGCACTTCGGTGTTCCTGTTGTTCCTTTGTTTTCCTCTTATAGTTGATGTGTTTCTCTCGGTTTTGGTTTGTAACCCGGATTTGTTTTCTCTCAATCGATTTATGACTTTTGAACACCGGCATACTACTGTTGCCTTTATTTGCGACGGGTTTGTCACATACATTTACCTTCGTACTTATAGATTAACCTCATTTTATTTTCATTAATTCCAATACAAAAACAGTCGAACGCATTGAATTTGTCAATGAACAATAAAAACATAGAAAAGTTTAAAATGAGGTTAATTGTAAATTCGTTCATATTTTCTTTACACTTATATATGATTATATATTATAAATCCTTCTGAGTATATATGAAGGCTATTTATTTGAGCATTCAATTACTATTGTTTTCTAGTCCAACGGGATGGATATTCATGATGTAAGAACATTTACTTAACTACAGCTGTGTAAATGAAAAAAAAATATTGTTGCAGTTAGATCAAAATTGTCTTTTTGTGAAAAGATTTCAATAAAATTAAGATCTAGAGAAAAGGAAATAAACAAACCATTTTGGAACTTAAGTTTATGAACGAAATCAATATCTTTCTGAAAAAAAAAACAAAAAAAAACATAAAATTATAAATATCATGAGTCTAAAACGCTTTTCTGGGTAAATCTTCATCAGTTACTCCAAAAACTTAAATATTTGAAAGCCAAATCCTTCTAAGTTCAACCTTTCCTAATGGAGTTGAAACCGTATTTTCTTTATGATTTCAAAATTTATAAACGAAAAATTTCATAATTGTTCATGTTGTTCGTTATAAATCATGTCAGTACCGAATTACTTACTACAAAGCTGATGATATCCACGGGGTCTGATGACCCACCAGCAGAGGTATCGACCCAGATCTGTAAAAATATATATGAACAAGCATGTGTCTGATGCGCTTTTCTGGATAATTTTTGATCAGCAATGCTTAAAGTCGAATATTTAAAAGCCAAGGAAAAATAAGAACCAAATAGTTAGCAAAGGTACCAGGATTGTAATTTAGTACGCCAGACTCATCAGTGACGCTCATGATCAAGTCAAAATATTTATAAAACCAAACAAGTACAAAGTTGAAGAGCATTGAGGATCCAAAATTCCAAAAAGTTGTGCCAAATACGACTAAGCCAAAATGTTTTAAAGAGCCATATTACAAAACAGGACCTAAGGTAGCCAAATCCATTTCATGAGAGAGATGAAACCTTATTTTCTTAATTTCAAAATTTATTAACGAACAATTTTATATAGGTTTCTCATAAATTATATAAGTTATAGTTAAAGTTATCAATGTTGATTTAATACTGGGTTTAAAGATATTCAATAGTTAATGATTCAAATGTTAAATCAAGATCGTAAATTTTAAATCTCGTTGATGTTGTTGATTTCTGGATATCTATTTTAACGAATGATTATAGTTTCAAAACCTTTATGATAAGGGAAATGTTAACATATTATACAGTAACATGTAAAACAACACATTTCAACTGACTAATTATATAAGTGTTGACTGAAGTATCAAATTATATTCTCATTGAACAGTCCTGTCCAGTAGTATTCCTTCGTGGAAGATTTGCTGTCGTTGTTCATGTTGTTTATGATATACAATTTCACCGCCGATTTGAATGGAAACTATACAATGAAGGTCAGTTTACAAACATATAGCAAGAACTTTTTCGGTGATGTCCATATAGTAGAAAGGGCAAAATGGCAAAATGTCTACCATGACCTAACAAACCATTCTTTTGTCATTCTATTTCAAATAGCTTTTTATCCCGGTTTTCCACAATTTCATAACATATTTGATCTTTTTATGACGTATTGCGACCTCATTTTCATATCCAAAATTTGTTTGCACTGATTCCTGTTTAAATCTAGCAGCTTTTTATATACATACGCAGGACAACATTGAGATGAAACATGATTGAAGGGGTAAATTCAGTAAAAAAATTCCCATTGACTTTAATGCTAATCTATGTCTTGAATTAAATGTATACCTGATTTACCTTTAGAAATTAGAAGCTTTCATATATCATTCATGAAAGTACAAATGTAGGCCTATCTTTTGCAACAATAATTAATAGGGTCATGCGGTATTTTTGGGAATTCACATGTCCTTGTTTACAAACTGTAGATTCGCACTTAATTCCTTTACTGACCCCTATTACTTTTCAACCCTGTAGTAGAAACATTTAGCACATTCAGCATATAAAAAAATATTGATTATAAACGTTATCAGAAGAGTACAGGAGTTAACTTTTATACAGAAAGCTCTCCCCCCAAATGTGCGGTCCCTGATGACGTATATTTATTTACTGAATTTACCCCTATAAGGGACTGTTTAACTTCTTTTCCTGCTTTTTTTCTGTATTAATCATGTAATGTATCCATTTTTCAAGTTCAGTTTCAATACAATATTCATAAATGCTGAATTTGTAAAGATAGAGGAAAATTTATACTACAGCCCATACTGCGGCCAATGTATAGTTGGTATACAAAGTTGCACATTGACTGTTTTTGAAAGAATGGGGTAAAATACTATGCTTAATAAACATGAATTGTTTTCTATATTTGCTGTGACCAGTATTGGAAGTACATCCAGGAACTAAAGTCTTGATGTACTCTGAGCTAAATTTTGCCTTATATGGAAGGTTTTTTTTATCAAATACCCTAAAAAGACCACAAAAAGACTTTTCAAAGGCTTTTCAAGCAGTTTCACACAAAAATACCAACAATTATGTTTCATTATACTAAATCTGTGTTTTAATTACTTGTAAAATTCACAAAATGTCATTGACAATCATTCTGCAGAAATTCCTGATACCCTTACATTCAGTAAAAAAATTCCCATTGACTGTAATGCTAATCTATGTCTTGAATTAAATTTATACCTGATTTACCTTTAGAAATTAGAAGCTTTCATATGTCATTCATGAAAGTACAAATGTAGGCCTATCTTTTGCAACAATTATTAATAGGGTCATGCGGTATTTTTGGGAATTCACATGTCCTTGTTTACAAACTGTAGAATCGCACTTAATTCCTTTACTGACCCCAATTAATTTTCAACTCTGTAGTAAAAAAAATAGTACATTCAGCATTCATTTTTTATTTTTTTTTAACTCAAGTTTAGATCCATCTATCATTGTTTTTTAATTATAAACAGTATTTACCAATGAGAAAAGTACAGGACTTAAGTTTTATACAGAAAACTCTCCCCCAAATGGGCGGTCCGTGATGATCGACGTATATTTATTTACTGAATTATCCCCTGTAAAACCCAAGTGCCTTGACATTCCATGTTATCATTTTCATGGCGTTGATGGTTTGTCCTCGACTTATGAGTTAAATATTCATTTTGTATCTTTAGCCTCTATTTTATAAGGTTCAACTTCCTAATAAAAAAAATCTATAAGTGTATCTGTTCCTGGACTCCTTTCAAAAGTTTACTTTTATATTCAAATTAGATAAAAGACAATCAGACCATACGCTTGATGATTTTAACCGAATGCATTTTATTTTCTAACGTATACTATCATACAATGTATACATTCCACATAGTTTCATTTACCTAATGTTGGCATTTTTAAAATCTAGACAGAATTAACTTATTGATAGGTAAAACTTTGTAACTTGTCCAAGAATTTTACAACAATTATTTTGATACGATTAACATTTAAAGTATAATTTTGTTTCTACTGAACAAATCATGTGCAACACTTAAGGTTTCTACAATTCGAGTCTTCTATTGTTTGTGTTAAGCAATTTGATTATTAACTGAATCGCATTGGAAATATTTAATCTTTTCTTTGTAGGCGGTCACAGAAATCCTCACAAGAGATGCGTATTCTCTTGCTTAGTTTGTAGCTTTCAAATTGAAGAACCATCTGCGGAACAAGTTTTAGCAGAAGTATCCGGCCAACCCAATAAGTTGGTAGCACCAGCTGTTATCGGTTGATATTTACAACCAGTTGATTTGTTAACTTCTGATTACGATTTCAAATAACACAAATAAACGCATAAAAATAAAATTAAAACGATTCGTTAATCAGTCGTTGTTTTGAATTATTATTCTTATTTTAATAAATTGCACGCTACCATTTTTTTTTGGGGGGGACTATTTTTGTTTGTCTCGAAATGGATTCAGATTCCAAATTCTTTCATGTGTGCTTGATAATGTATACTTATATTTCGGAGGTACTAAATTGTTTAGATGCATAATCAACTATAGAGCAGTCATTACAAGCAAATATGTTCTATAAAGTGGGAGTTCCAGTGACACTAGAACAATAGAAAAGTCACTCTTCTTATAATTATGAAAGAGATAGAAAAGGTATACAAACAGGAGAGACAATTTACGCATAAAAACCGATATGCATAGGAATGAATATCTCTTAAAACACAAAACCATTATGTAACTTTTATAAAATCACTTTAAGTAAAGTATATGTTAAAGCTAAATTTGTTAATATATGATTTTTAAATTGCCAAACATGCTGTTAATTATTCAATCTATTGTTCAACATAGGGGTGTGTAAAAAACTGCCAGATTTGACTGCATATTTTTCTTTTTTTTTTGAAAAAAATATATATCAAACCTTAATAATGTAGCTTTCTGAGTATCCAATTTTTAACGTGTTCCGAAATGTAGTTTCGTCACAAGAATTTTTCAAAGTTGGGTCATTTTGTCTATATGGATGTCTATATTCGTATGATCGAGCACACCGACAAGTGTATCGTTTGGGACAACTCGATATAATGTAATCAATATACGTGACAAATTACCTAATGGGAAGTTTATTAAAATTATCATAACATAATTGATCAACACATTACGTTTGAAAAACAAGAGTGCTATAATATAAGACTTTAAAGGTTCATATCATTTACATTCAACGTTTTTCTTTGATTTTTTTTTTACTCCAATGTAACCTTGAGGTTCAACGTTGATAGTAAAAAAAAAATCCCAGAAAAATGATGAATGATATTGTAAATGATATGAACCTTCGTATTCTTATAATATCGGAATAGAAAATATGTGATCCGAATTAACCATGCACGTGTGTTAAAGAAGACTTTGTACTTTTATGATGTGCAAGGGGTAAGGTTATTTTCTTAAACAATATTATGATCCCAAATTTCATGAATTTTATTGAAAATACTTTCATACAAACACTACATATTGGAAAGTATAAGTTAAATCTCAATGTATTATTATTAGGAAAAATGTTTGACTCGGTAAAAAAAAAATGTAATGGTTGAATCCTAAGGGGATTCGTACTAACTGCCTTAAAGGGGGCCCGATCCAGTCTTTCATCAGTGATTTCGTATAAAATAAACAAAATATTGTCTCACACTGAAAGTGGCGGCCGGGCAACCTGCACGGCCCAGCTTGTCTTGTGAAACAGCCAAGATTGTCAAAACATTATCAACAAAACCATCAGTTGGACAATCTTACTGGAATCTAATTATCTCTACTGATAAATAATGCAACACTAATGACGCATTTAGGTTTTGGAATAATTTTATTTACATATAATGTTTTTCATTGATGTACATTTCTATGTTCATGTCTTTTCGGAGTTTATATTGTAAATTAAAAATTGCTGCATGAAAGAAACTAGCTCCGCATTCCTATGCATATAAATGTCATATGAAGGTAAGAATCATTTGATCAAACATCCGTTGGATATCTTTTCAATGCAATACACTGCCTAGTTTTTTTCTGCCACAAGTACAAGGACAACCTGGCTAAACTTGTTCTGGATCAGATTACCTGAATCTTACATCGTTATTGATGTTAAGCTATTAGACGAGTATAAACGGTCATCCGGAACTGTTGGATTTTATGACAGTCTTCATTCCATACAGCAAATCGCTGCAAAATAATTTGAACATTCAATTAGGTGATTATAATATTATTTGGCAATCCAAAGACCGAAGCTGAAAATATTAGACCAACATTTGAACATATTAAAAACAAACACAAAAAAACAGCCATTTTACTTTATAATGAAATTTAAAAAGGAGTTAGTTGCATGTCCCATCATCTATTGATTGTCGACCTAAGATAAATATATAAATTTCGTAGCATTTTCACCCCCCTCCTTTTTTTTTAACCGAATTTGTTCAAGGTATGGTGATTTTACCCCTTTTCAGATTTCAGTATGTCATGTTGTATACCTAGTAAGTTTCTACGATATTCTTTATCATTTGACAAAATACAATGCATCTAAATTAAATTGTTAACTATTTGAAAAAGCGCGCCTTCTTTTACTTTAATTTACCTCCCTTTATTTCACATAGCAACACAAATTAAAATCTGCCAATCTTTGCTGCATATAATTTTTTTCCCCCGATAAAAATATATATCATGCAACATAACCAACTTTAAAAATTGGGAGAAAATCAAGGTGTTCCGACCATTGGATAGTATTTAAAAAAAATAATGAAAGGATGGCATGACTACAAGTTTGAACCCTGGCGACACTGAAAATCGGAAATTCACTCATTTACCTATCATATGATAATACGATGAGTTGATAAACTTAACCATAAATATTTTACCTGATCCTTTATCATATTCACATTATGTTGACACATCTTAGTTCGTTTGTGCTAGCTCATTTTAAACAAGCTAAACAATTACAGCATCGTCCGTTTTTCTTTACCGATTACCTCTAGTCAGTAGAGCGCACTGTTTACAGGGGAGGTAATATTTTGTCACCAGTTCGCCCACTGTATAATATACCAAGTTGTATACATACAAGAAATAAATGTCTACCAGAACGACTAATCATTTTGTCAAGCCTTCGACTTTAGTAAAAAAAAAAAGCGAGACGTAGAAATCGTTCATTCCGTCGTCGTCGTCGTCATATATATATATATAATCACTCTGTGGTGAATTTTTTTTTTGAAATTCCAATAACTTTCTTACACTATCCTGGATTTCTACCAAACTTGGATAGAAGCTTGTTTCTGATTATAAAATAGTAAATTTTGAAGAAAAAAATTTAAATAATTTTCCGATTTTTACATATAATTGGACTCATTTTTTTTTGCCGGGAAACATAACATTCACTCTCTGATTAAAGATTTTAAGATTTAATAACTTTCTCAAACCATCCTGGATTTCTACCAAACTTGGACAGAAACTTGTTTATGATCATAAGATAGTATCCAGAAGTAAATGTTTTAAACAAGATATCCAATGATGATTGTGGCCAAGTTTGGTTTAATTTGGCCCAGTAGTTTCAGAAGAGAAGTTTTTTTGTAAAAGTTAACGACGGACGACAAACGACGGACGACGGACGCCAAGCGATGAGAAAAGCTCACTTGGCCCTTTCGGGTAAGATGAGCTAAAAATGTCCTTTAATAGGTTATTGTCAACGTTGGTCAAATCACGTTTTCGCAAGCTTTAAATGTGTTTTTGTGTGTTTTTTTATATTCATCTATTAAATAAAGAAATCTTAATATCTTTCAAATTTAAGATATATACTTTGAGAAATAGTAAAAAATATGTCATTGCATTTTTTAATTGGTCTTGTCGTTGTTTCATCAGCAGTCCAGTCAGTAGTGTAACCGATAGTTATATAATACGTTGTTAGAAAGTTTCTGATTGGTTAACACAAGTGCATAACTTGTGGTACTTTATTTTGCCTTTTTAACTTTTTTGGATTCGAGCGTCACTGATGAGTCTTTTGTAGACGAAACGCGCGTCTGGCGTATATACTAAATTTAGTCCTGGTATCTATGATGAGTTTATTTACAACCACTGGGTCGATGCCACTGCTGGTGGAGATTTTTTTTCCGAGGGTATCAAGAGCCCAGTAGTCAGCACTTTGTGTGCTGACATGAATTGTCATTGATATGGTTATATTTATAAATTTACTGTTCACAAATTTTTGAATTTTTTGAAATACTAAGGCTTTTCTACCTCAGGCATAGATTACCTTATCTGTATTTGGCAAAACTTTTAGGAATTTTGGTTGTCAATGCTCTTCAACTTCGTACTTTATTTGGCCTTTTTGACTTTTTAGGATTCGAGCGTCACTGATGAGTCTTTTGTAAACGAAACTCGCGTCTGACGTATATACTAAGTTTAGTCCTGGTATCTATGATGAGTTTATATATAAAACACTTTACGGAATATAGTTTAAAACTTACGCGTATGAATTACACTTATACAACCAACGCATTGAAAATATGAACCAACACGTTCAAAATTACCAAATTATCTATTATTAAAAATTATCAAGACACATCAAAACAAGATAAATATCGTAAGAACACTGTTAGAAGAATTTGTACATCTGAAACGGTTTCATACACATAAAAAGTTTCTTACTGTTCATCAGATATCAAAGGCAGGCATATCCCAAACAAAAAAAAAAGATGTCTGATGAACAACGAAAAAAACGTCGAGTTTTGATTAACCCTGCATGTTTTGTTACAACCACTACATCCACCAACACTACTTGAGATATAGCTCACATTAATTTCAAAACGACCATAATACATACAAACTTAACGTTGACCCTATGCTCAATATACATGTTAAAGAAGTAGAAATTAGAAGAACTCTGTCCAACTGACATGTGAAGTATAATAAAGTTTTAAAGGTGTATATCGTAATCGAGAAACAGAACTAACATTGAAAGGCGTACTAAATTATAATCCTGGTACCTTTGATTACTAATTATAAGGAATATTAATAAGATTATTCTACTTGTTTCCTACTTTTTTACTTGGAATTTAAAGCTTAGAAATGATGTTCTGTACGTTTTTGTTACCCTTATAACCAAACGATTGCGACATTTGAATAATGAAATAAAGTAGACGGTAGAAATCGTTGTAGCGTTTAATATTTAGAATAAAGCACGATTTGTCAGATCAAAAGAATCATTTTGATGTAAGTTATCAAAGGGCTACAAATGTACAGCATTACTTGAGGTCTAGCAAATGCGCAGCCTTCCGTATTACATGATTTAACTTTTGGCATTTCAAAGGTGACTTTTGTTTTGATTTCCTCAGAATTGTTTGTGCTTGTAAAGTGTATTCTGAGTTTGATTCTAGCTGTTTCTTTCTCTATTTTACTATTTGGCTCTTGTTAGTTTTGTTTAGGCATAGTTTAAATGATATTCACTATCGATAACACAATATCACACACCTATATCCCCCCCCCCACAAAAAAAAAAATTATCTTCAATTTTTGACCCCCCATTTTAAAGAAAAAAAACCCTTTTTACATCCAAAATAAAAATTTTACCAACATTTTTGTGTGATTTTTAACTTCAAAATTAAGAAGAAAAAAAAAAACACACTTTGTATTTATACCCCCCATAAAAAAAATAAAAATTTTTTTTTGTAAAGAGCACACCAAAACCTTAATCCTGGGGTTTTTTATAAAACTCATTTTTTCCCCTAAGGGGAGTAGTATAGTACTTGAACGACTCCAGCACCCCCCTCCAAAAAAAAAAAAATTTGACCCCCAAAAAATTACCCTCATTTCAAGTAAAAGAGCCCTAAATTTTCATAAAAAAAAAAAGCAAAAAAACACCCCAAAAACACCAAATTTTCTTACTCCCAAAAAAAAACCGGGATAACAGGCAGAGAAAGAATTCTGTGGGATTTAAGAGAAAAAAAAAAAAAATCAATTTTTACTTTTAAAAATGAAACAACCTACAGCTCCTGATTTATATCCAGAATTACCTATAGAAGATGGACAAAACTATAGATTACAAAAAATTTCAGAAATAGAAAATTCTTTAAAAAATGAAAGAGACAAAAGAAATTCTTTATATAAAAAATATAAAAGAGGAGTAAACTTTACAGATGGAATAGATACAACTTTAATTTCAGCATCAGTTATTTCTGCAGGTATAGGTGTTGCTATTCCTATTTTATTACCTTTACAAATAACAGCAGTCGCATGCGGAAGTATTGGTGGTGTAATAAAATTAATAAGAAGAAAGCTTACTTTAAAAGCTAAAAAACATTACGAAATAAAAACTTTAGCAGAATGTAAATTAAATAGTATTAAAGATTTAATTTCTAGGTCTTTAACTGACAACAAAATAAGTGAAGAAGAATTTAAACTTATTTTAGAAGAGCAAGAAAAATTTAATGAAATGAAAAAAAATTCCCAAAAAGGAAAAATGGAAAATTTCCTAAAAGGAAAAAGTTTAACTACTTTAGGAGAAGATGAAAGAAAAAAACTTATAGAAGAAACAGAAAATAGAGTAAGAAACGAAATAAAAAAAAAAAATGGAAAATCTATAATTTTTATAAATAAAGTTATAATTTCTTCTATTCCCCTTAGGGAAAATCCACCAAACTATGAATCGATTTTTTTTATTAAATAAATGGAAACTGAAAAATCGAAATGCGCTAAAAAAACAATTCAATATATTTTAGAAAAAGAAGATTCTTCAGATGAAGAAGAAGAGAATCAAGCGAAAATAAATATACTTACAAAAAAACAAAAAGATAAAATTATAGAAAGTCTACAAATAATGGTTGATAATGAATTTAAATATTCAAATATACTATTTTTTTTACAAAAATTAATATTAACAGGTAGTTTTTATTGTTTATTAACAGAAATATTTGGTTAATTAAAAATGGCATTTTTATTTTATTTAATTAAAAATGGCAGAAGGGGGTTATGAGTTTAAAATAGATGATTATGATGATGATGATTATGATAATGAAGAAAAAACACCATTAATAGATAATGATGATGAAGAGTTTCAAAATTATATAAATAAAGAATTTGAAAATTCAAGAGCTTTATCAGAAAATGATGCTAAAATTCGTAAAAAAGAAACTATAAAAAAAATGATTAAACAATTTTATAAAAAAAATGGTGAAACAACACGTAGTGAAATAGGTTTTTTAGTTAGAGAAGATTATAAAGGAAACCAAATATTATATGTAAAAGATGAAAAAGGTAATAATATTGCATTAACATATTTTAAAAAAGGAGTATTAAAGTTTTATAAATTTAGCACTCTTCAAAAAGAATACGGTGTTAATTTTGTCAGGGATGTTTTAGGTGTAGATGATTTTAAAATATCTGATAATTTAAGAGAAGCTAGAGCAGATTTTCAAGATTTTCAAAGAACGATAAAAGCACCAATTCGTGAACTCGATTATATAGAAATTCCATTACAAGAAATATCTACACAACAAGAAGGACAAGAATTATTAGAAATAGCAAGTAATGAAGAAACACATGTGAAAGAAATAGAAACTTCATTTATTGAACAAGGAACATCTTACATAAATGAAGAAACACAAACATATATGACAAAAAGAGAGATGGATGGTATAATCAGTGCAATGACATCAGTAAAAGAAGAGATTGCAAATGAATTAACAAAACTGAATGAAACAAATAAAGACTTAGCAAAAGAAAATGCCAAATTAGAACAAGCTAAAGAAGACAATGATGAATTTCAAATAGATAGAATAAGTAGTCGAATAAGAGAGTTAGAATCTGAGAGAAGTGCAAGACTAGAAGTAATTAATATTAATAAAGAGAAACTACGTAGTCAAGTGAACAGATTTAAACAAACAATACATAAAATGTTAAACGAAGACAAAACATTAGGTGAAAGAATAAGAACATTATTCAGAGAACAAGGAATAACAATAGTTAGTGTTTTAACTGCTTTTGGAATGATTATTGGTGTTATTGTTGAAGCATTTACTGGTGGAACTACTTCTCCTTCTCCTTCTCCTCCATCAAAAGGTGGTGGTGTACAAGACTGGATAAAAAAACAATTAAAAAATCTTGGAAAATTATTATCTTTTCTTGCAGGAAAATTAGCAGCTGCATTACCAGGTATTATAGGTTCTATTGTTTCTTGGTTATTGTCTGCAACAAAAGACGTAGTAAATTGGTTTGCAAACAACTTATGGGCATTGCTTGTTTTAGTTGTTAGTTTATTGTTTACTGCTGCTAGAGATTATTTGAAAAAATAAAGTGCTGTAAATCCTATTACAATACTTACAAATATTATTGCTTGTTTATTATCTTCATGATCTTCATGTTCAATTTTTTTTATTGGATCTATTTTTGGTTCTTTAGGCTTTTCAGGTTTTATAGGTTCTTGTGGTTTTACAGGTTCTTTTGGTTTAAAATCAACATGATCAAAATTTTTATTATTTAAATCATCATTAAACCCGAGTGTTTGATTTTCTGTTGCAATTATAATTTTATTATTATAACCAACAATAGTTCCAATTTGTAAAACCATATCACTGGGAGACATATATAAACCAAGTCCATAAGCATAATCAACTTTGCTTCTTGCGTATTTTAAAACATTTTGATAATTTGATATCTGAGTGGGTAAATCAATAGGACTATTAATAACATCTTGTACATTTGCTAAGAATTGTTTTTGTGCATCAAATCCTGTTCCTACTTTTAAAATTTCTGTTTTTGTTTGAGATTGAGCACCCAACAAAGCCCATACGTAAATTTTAATACTTTCATTAATACGTTCAATACCTGCTCGTGTAAAACCTTCTGATTTATCTAAAATAAATGTTGTCCAAGCCATACTTATATCTTTTTCATGATAAATTGTATCACGAATATTAAAGAATGGACCATCCTTTTTATGATTTTGTCTATATTCACCACTTGGTTTATAATACATTTCAAAACTTCCTAATCCTTGACATGATGATTCTAGTTTTTGTTTCCAATTTGTATTTGGAGAAATATTAAATTCATCACATAATTTTTGATATGCAGCTTTGTCATAGGGATTCTTGTAATAACAGAAAGAAGAATCTGTTGGTAAAGGTGATTTAAGTTCTTTTAAAATTCTGGCAATACAATAATATAAATGAAACATATAAAAAGACTTTGTAAGATTTGCGTCAAGCGAAGTATTTTGTATATGATCATTATAAGAAACACCACATCCTGTACTTGCACACCATACTGCAAAGTTTAATTGACATTGCCACCAATCAAATGAAGAATGAATCCATGTATTCCATGGTTCGTTAGTGTGTATTGATGGGTTTTGATAGTTTTGAAATAAATCAGGAAAAGATGTTTTAAAGTTCTCTTTTTGATTTACAAATATCGTTTGATTTACAAGATTTGTTTTTAATTGATGATTTTTTTCAGAATATTTAATACCTGGATTATATGAAACATTAGGATTATATTTAAATTCTTTTGTTATCATTTTTTTATATTAAAAATGTTTCATACTATTTCAAATATTGATAATACAATAAACTTAGAACAATACATAAATAACAGAAATGGAAATAAACGTATTGGTTTGAAATTTATAAGATACAGTATAGGTTGGTATAATGTTTATCATGGGTTTATAACAAAAACCGGAGAGGAACAGCAAAGGATTATGAATGGTTATTATAGTTTTCAACAAATAGTGGATGAATTTCAAAAAGAAAATATTGTATTATCCGTAAATGAAGCAAATGGTATCGCTTCATTAAACACTACTACTGAGTTAAAGATAAGTAAGGGTTTGGGAAATATGTTAGGGTTTAATAATAAACGTAAATTTGAACCTGATGAATTACATTATGGAAACAAATTTGTGGATTTTGCTATTTATAAATCATTATATATCCATTTGGAACAAGTTAGCACTTCTCATAATTATCTTGATGGTAAGCCGAGTACCTTGTTGGCTGTTATTCCAGTTGAGAATAAAGAGTTTGGTGAAGTTATAACAGTAAGATTTGAGCATCCGGAATATAAGTGTTTAGTAAATGATGTTATAACAGAATTGAAATTAGAAATAAGAGATGAAAATAATAACAAGATAATTAATCATTTACCAATTAATTGTGTTTTAGAAGTTATATAATTTATTTAATAAAATGAGCATACTTGGTGTCAAAAAAAAAAACGTAGATACATCGGAAATAAAAAAGGAAATATTAAATATGAAGAGTGAACTTCGAACAAGGGATACTAAGGATAAACATTTACAACGGGGTGTCTCTGCCCTAAACATCAGAGTTTTAAATGTTGAAAATATAGTTGGTAATATTAAAAATAAACCAGACAGAAAAATAATAAGTATAAATGCTGGAATTGATGGTCCATTACATGCAAGACAAAAGTTTAATTTTGGTGATGGTGGTGGTGGTTATTATGTAATGAACTTTCCAGGACAAATATTGGGTATTAGTTTAGTAAGTTTAAGAACAAACTCAGATAATATAGATGTTATGATAACTGTTAATAATTATAAGACATATAGTTACGGAATAAGTTTAAGTAATGGTGACACACACAGTTATCATAACTTTAATATACCTTTTGAAGTTAAGGCTGGAGATATTATAGGGTTTGTTAGTGAGAGTGATAATTCTACATGTATCAATACTCTAGTATCAGTGGTAATTGAATTATTTTTATAACAAATTTAATCCTTAAAAATGTCGGCATACGGAAACAAATTAAATCCTTACAGAAAAATAAGAGAACCCCGTGGTGTGAAAGGTATTCGTCAAAGTGTATCAATAACAAATAATCCTTCAACTATTGATCAAAATCAACAGCTATTAGTGAGATTCCCCAATCTAAGCAATAATGATGTTATTGTTCCTGGAACAACCAGATTGGCTTTTGAAATAGAACTCACATCTACAGACGACAATGCAACTATATATCAAAACATAGGAAGAACAATAGTTAAAAAAACAACAATTCGTATAAGTGGAAATGAAATTATGTCAATTGATGATAGTGATATTTATCATTGTTATGTTGATTTATGGAAATCTACATCTGAACGTTTAAATATGGCATACCAAGGAATTGGTGAAACAAACATGTTAAAACACAGAGTTGGCGCGGATGATAAAGCATCAAACATAGGCGATGAAGCAATTGCAACTGCATATGGTGCAAGATTTTGTATCCCACTTGATTTTGAACTATTAGAAACTCATATGCCTTTTTATCAAGCAGGTCTTGGTGATAGACTTGAATATGAACTTACATTTAATAATTATATCAATGTTATTAAATCAACAGATACATCTGCAAGTTATACAATCAAAAACATTTGTTTAGAATTTGATATGGTTACTGATGCAGAATTAGCAAGACAGATAAGACAACAAGTTAATGGTAAGATGGTTATTTTGTACGATAGAATACTAAGACATAGAAAAATAACCAAAAACAAATCTGATACATTGTGGAATATAAATTTAAATGTTCCAGCTAGAAGTATGAAAGGAATTCTAATGTTGTTCGAAGATCCAGAAAGAACAAGTACCGAAACTTATTATAATCCTAACATAACAAAAGTAGAAATGACAATAGAAGGTGTTCCAAATCAACTATACAGTCAAGGAATGAAAGCATATCAACAATGGGATGAAATAAATAAATTCTTTGCTTTAAATTCAAAAAGAAATAAAACAACAGAAGAAGTTTTAAAAGAGTTAAATTTATCCTATACAACATTAGAAAAATATCTTACAACTAATTATGCATTATGGTTAGATCTACGTTCAACAGATGACAATTCGTTACACGGTTCAGGTAGAAGAATTGAAAATGCTTCTGAAGGTATTACTATCCAAATAACTAAAACAGCAGGAGCAAATAAATTAATAAATGTTTATCTGTTTGTTATACAAGATGCACAAATTAATTTTGAAGATGGAAGATTTAAAGAAGTTAATTACTAGCGGTTCCCCTTTAAAAATGGAAGAAATACACTCCGATTCCCTTTATGAATTACCAAAATATCCCCATTGTGCTATTATATGTGGACAAACAGGATGTGGAAAAACAGAGTTTGTTCTTGATTTATTAGAAGGAGAATATAGTAAAGTTTTCAAATATATAATTATTCTTTGTCCAACCATCCAATGGAACAAAGCATACAAAAATCGTGAATGGATTGATGATGTTAGAAAACCAAAAACAAAAAATTTAATAATTGTTAATCCTATTGTTGAAGTGAGAGAAGCGAACGGTTCCCTTTATAAAGAAGAGAAGCTACAAGAACTACTAAGAATGTTCTTTAAAAAATATGCTGGTCATCCAACATTATATATCATTGATGACTGCAGTGCAACAAAAGAACTAACAAAGAAAAAAGATATGCTGTCCGAGCTTGCATTTTCAGGAAGACATGCGGAACAATCAGTGTGGGTCATTTCACAGAGATACAACTCTGTTTTAAAAGATTTAAGAGAACAAACAAAATGGTTATGCATGTTCTACACAAAAGATAGAGATAGTTTTGATAATTGCCTAAGAGAAAATGATGTTATTCCTACTTTGGAAGAAAGACAAAGAATAAAGGAAGAACTTAAAAAAAAGAAACATCGTAAATTAATATTAAAGACTGATCAACCTACTGATTATTGGTTACTTAATTGATTTTTTTAGCAATTCTCAAGTAATGCTTAAGTAATGCTTAAGTAATGCTTAAGTAATGCTTAAGTAATTCTTAAGTAATTTAACCAAAATAAGTAATTCTTAAGTAATTTAACCAAACTAAGCAAAATAATGCTTAAGTAATTTAACCAAAATAAGCAATAAAAAAAAGCAATGCTGTTGGAAATACTAACAATTGCAACAAACACTGCAGTCTTATCATTGGTTGGATATGTTGTATTTAATTTTTTTAAAGTTAAAAATAAATTATATCCGTTTTTTTGAAACGTATAAAATGAATGCTGAAGAATTATTAAGCGAGCAAATTGTGGAAAACATAAATATTGATGATGAAGCGAGCGAAGTGAACGGTTCCCTTCAAGAAAAAAAACGCGAAAGATTATCAGCTGTTGTTGCTGGTGGGAGTAGTAAACAATATCTGGGTAAAGAATTACAACTGTCAGATATTGATAAAATGACAATAGCACAAATAAACAAACTATACTGTAAATATGAAGCAAGATTGGGAGCTAGTATGACCAAGACATTAGGAAACTCTTTTATAAATTTATATGTCATGGGTGTATCAAAGTTTTTCAAAGTTGTTAATCCACCAATTTTAATACAAGACTTAGAGGAAGATCCTTTTATCAATAATGCTTTAACTAATACATGTTGTGAACTGTACTATAGATATGGAATGTATCTTGCTCCTTTTACTGCAATATTAACAACAGCAAGACATATCGAACCACTCGCTTCGCTCGATTTCCAAAAAAAAGATGAAAAAAATGACATAAAAAATGATGAATGAAAATCCTGAACAAAAAGAAGTATTTAAAAAACCCAAACCAAAAGACCCAAAAAGAGTAGCTGCTGGTAAGAAAGGTGCAGAAGTAAGAATAAGAAATGCAGAATTGAGAAAAAAAGAAGTGGAAAAATTAAAAAAAGAAAATTCAAAAATCAAACAAATAACAAAAGATTCTGATACAGAAACAGATTATGAATCAAACGAACATATTCCTTCGGTTGAGAAACACTCCAGTTCCCTAGTTGATTATAAATTTGTACTTTTTTCTATAAGTATTGTTGGATTGGGATTGTTTTTTTACAACCAAAGTAAGAAACCAGAAAGAATGATTAAAGAAATAACAAAACCAGAAAAACAAAAGAAAGAAATTGATCCTTTTGAATTTAATTAAATTTAGTACATTAAAATGACAACTCAAAAAGACGGAAAACAAATAGCAAATATGTTATATCATGCTGGAGTGGAAACATTGTTAACAGTTGGATATGCAGAAATAGGTAAAAAGGTATTAAGGAGGCCAGCACCAAAAGTGGATTTTAATATGAATGATGTTGTAATGTTATCCATTGATATATTACTTGCAATGGCAACAAAAAATATGTTGATTAAACAAGGTATTATACCTGCTGATATTATGAAGTAATTTTTGTTTTTATAAAATGGCAAGTGCTTTAACAATGATGCTTGGTGGGGCAATAACAAATGCTTTTGCATTTTCAGGGAGTAATTATTTATTTTCACATATGGGTAGTAATGCAAATGAAGAGAAAATAAGACATGATAAAGCTATAGAAAAATTAGAAAAAGTACAAGCAGAATGGAATAAAAAAAGAATACAAAAATTAGATTTTATAAATGAACAATTACAAAAGGAACATCATGCGGTTCAGACTTTTGATGATGTTGACCAGGCAATGAAACTATACTATCGTGTCACGAATAAAAAATTAACTTCATTATCACCTAAACCTACATTAAGTGATTTTTATACTCCATCAGAAGACCAGAAAAATAGAGAGATTGCATTTGTTGTTGGTGGTATGGCATTAACTGGTTTTATTGTTTGGGTAATAAAATAAAAAATAAATACAATTTAGAGTCCCTAATTTCTGTACTTTTCCTGGTAAAAACAGCAAAATTGCAGAAAAAAAGTATGTACTATTCCTGTACTTTTTTGTTTTTAGGTGTATAGATAAATAATAAAATAAAATAAAAAATTCTTAAAATTAAATTTTAGGACATGGTTCTTCAAAAACATATTCATAAACTTTATCTGGTCTAATAAAAGCATCCCAACCAGGAGGAAACTTAGATAACTTTTTACCTTCAAACTTTTCCATTACTTTCATTTGTTGTGGAGTTAAAGGACATTCTCCATCATCTCTTAAACAACATATCTGATAATCTGATAACATTATTCTTCCTAATATAACTTTAGCGTCAGGATCATCTTTCTCAGTATAAGCTTCAATCATTTTTTAGTCTTTTATTTTTTAAAATGAAAATTTAAATTATATAATTTTTAATTTCTTCTCTAATATCCATAAGGAAAACTTCTAATTAGATTTTCATTTTCACAATATACCATTCTTTTATCAAACATATAATCATAAGCTTTAACTTGTTTAACTGTTTTAAGTTGATGATCTTTTCCTATTTTTATATTATCATATTTTACAGTTTCATATTTTTCATTTTCATCAGTAACTATTTTTATTTTTTTATCTAATGTAATCTTGTTTTCTACTTCAGCATTTAATCTAAAACCTTTACAACAGCTAACTAGTTTTTCTGTATCTAGTTTCATAGAATAATCTTTTGGACCAGCAGATATAAATTGTTTTATATGATTAGCGTTATGTTTTGAAACAATTTCATCTGTTAAATCTCCTAATTTATTTCCCATCATACTTTCTATCTTTTTACAAGCTTCAGAACCATCATCATTATAAATACAAGAATCTGTATCCATGTATAAAACTCTTTCTTGTAGAATATCCAATAGTTCGTATAATTTTAATCTAGCATGTGCTGTTGTAAACAAAGCTATATAAACATTTACACTTGGATTAGGTTTAGAGTATTCTTCTTTATTTTTATATTCTGTTAAAACAATATCTTCATCTAATATCATAGTACTTATATCTTTATATTTTTCATTAAATACTATTTTAGTTATATGTTCTAAAGTAAAACAATATTCTTTTTGTGTAAAATTATCTCTCATACCAAAATGTCCCCATAAATTATTTAAACATATTTTAGCTATAAATCTTAATCCTGAATTGTACTTAACTTTGTCAATATCTAGATCATAAGCAGTATTATCTATAATGTATTGTATTTTTGTTTTACATTCTTTATCGTTTTTACAATCCCTATGGGGATTTTTACAATATTTAGGATCACATTTACATCCTGAAGCTTCTTGTTTATATTTCATAAACGTATCTACATAAAGTTTAAATATATCTGTAGATGTTTTTTCAAAATGTTCTAGTTCATATATTTTTTGTAATTTATAACCTTTTTCTATTGCTTTATCTATTTCTATTGTAGACCATGTACCTACTATAACTCTTTCCTCATCAGAATGTATACATTTTTCATTTTTAATATTTTTACATTCTTTACATCTTTTTATTTCATGTATTTTATCATGTTTATTTAAAGTAGGATCATCTATGTGTTTCCTATGGGGACATTTAAAAGATATTTTATTCATACATGTTCTACATAATCCAAAAAGTAATTTATGTGTATTATCACTAGTTGATTGTTTATAAGGTAAAACAGGGTGATACAATCCTTTAGGTGGTAATATTTTACATTTCATTATTCCGAAATAATTATTTTTTATATAATCATCTACAGATATTTCTGTAGATGTAATAGGATGTCCTATAGGATATTTACAATATTTATTTACTGATGGATACAGAGAACAAAAATCTACATATCTACCTTTTAAATCAGAAAGATTATTGTATAATTGAATAGTTTCTGTTCTTCCTCCATAAAATGCATCTCTTTTATCAATAGGTTTTAAATGTGGATCAACTTCAGGATATTTTTGTTGATCAAACTCACATTCCCATATTGTATGAATTTTTACATTTGGTTTTAGATAATCTTCAATAGTTTTAAGTCTTTCTTTAGTTTCATTATATAACTCTTTCATAGTTTTTTTATTTCTATCTTTTTTGCATATTTCTTCAGGACTATAACATTTTGGACATCCATGCCAATAACATCCAAAAAATTCATAAACATTACGCATTTTATTTTCTCTATCATAATAATAACCATCGACTTTATAACATTTCTTATTAATGAATAATTTCTTTTCACCTCCCCTTTTAGCATGTTGAATCATTATATTATATTTTAAAGAAATATACTCTAACCATTGTATTGATTTTTGTGAATGTACTTCTTTAATTGTCATCTTTTTGTGAATTCCAATTGTTTCATTTGTCAACATTGTTTTAAATATTTTTGTACAACATTGAGCAATTGTAATATATTGAAATGGATCGATACAATTATTGGTTATATTTAAAAATAATTTTTTATATAAGTTACAACCTTTAGCAAGAATTAAAACATCCAATAGACAATAATAAAATATTTCTTTATTGAATTTAAATTCTTTTTCTTTAACTTTATTATACCATTCATCAAATAATTCTTTATTTTTAATTGTCATAGTATTATAACCAAAATATTCTTTATCAGGATAAATTCCCTTATATTTTTGATTTTTTTTTATATTAAAATAATGTGGAAAATAACCTTTGTTACCCACAAATCCAAATGTTTTTGGGAAAGCAGCTAATCCACATAATGTAAAATTTATAGAATCTATGAATCTTAAATTTATTCCTTTAATAAATATAGCTGTTAATTTTAGTCCAGAAGAAATTATGTTATGTTCAATTTTATTTTTTACAATGTATCCTAAAATCGGTTGCATATCATAACCTTTTCCATAATGTGAAATAAAAGTGTAGTCTTTAAATTTGTCTCTTATGAAATATTTACAAAAGTTGTCTATTACAGAATTTCCTATAGGGGTTTCATATTCCCTAAAGGGAATTTTTTCTACATCACTAAAACAATCATCTATGTTTAATTCTAACAAGTTTAAATTATCAATATTGAAATCACATTTAAATACTTTTACATAGTTATTTTTAAAACAATAAATATTTTCTAAATCGTAAGCTATACAAAAATTCATTATATGTATTCCTGTTTCTTGATTTGCTTCAAAATCAAAATATATATATTTATTATTTTTTACTTGTTTTGGTACTGATGGTTTCATATAACATAAGTGTTCTTCATTACTTTCCGTGTATTTTTCATAACATATTAAACATATTTTTTCACCACATTTGTGATTTTTACCTGTATATGTTTTGTTACATTTATCACAAATATGTTGTTTTCTGATAGTTGTTACTGTGTTATCTTTGCATGTATGTTGTTCAGTATAACCAATTAAACATACTTTACAAAACCTACGTTTAGCTAAAAATCCTGTTATATTTGTTATAGTGTCAAAGTGTTCATCATGATAATATAAATATATTTGTTCATTATATTCTTCATTACCATTATATACAATATATTCTGTACTATTTGATGTAAAAACAATTATCCTAATATTAAGATAATTTTCAAAAGCTTTTAAATCATCTAAATTATTACCTTCTTCTTTTATTTCTACTCCTGATTGTTCATGCAAATCTTCAGCTAATCTTTTTTGTAATGGTCTACTTTCATTGATATGTTTTAATTGAGAATCTGTAAAATCTTTTAATAACTTATTTGAAGCTAAAGAAGTTACAATTGCCCTTGATAAACATATTGTATCATCATTTTTTATTTGGATAATACTTCTTTTATTTGTGACATCTAATATTTTTAAACCCCTACCTTTTCCTCTTTTATTGGGTATAATAGTAACTTCAAAAATAACTTCTTCTAAATTTAATTCTTCAGCACTATTTAATAATCTTTCCATTTGATCCATGAATAACTTTTTAACTGTATTATATGTTCTTATAGGCCAGCTTTTATGTTTAGTAATTATGATTTCATGAATAGGTACTATTTTAATTCTTCCATTAGGGTAATCTTTTATGGAATAGTCTACCATGTGTTCAAAAGCATTTGTAAATGTTTCTTGTTTTTCATCCTTTAGACTAATTTTATAATTAAATACATAAATACTTGCTTTATGTTTATATTCTTTTGTCAAAACAAGTTTATATGAATCTCCTCGCTTGGATAAAATTTTATCCTTTTTTGCCTCCATTTTTTAAGAAAACATTTTAGTTACTTAAAAATGTCTAAAACAAATCTAACAAATAAATTAGCAAATGAATTACATCATAGAGTTGTAAAATCTTTTCCTAAAAGACGTGTTTATGTTAATTCAATAGATCAAACATGGGCAGTTGATTTGATAGATATACAACAATATTCAAAACAAAATAAACACTATAAATATTTATTAGCAGTTATTGATGTTTTTAGTAAATATGGTTGGTTGATTCCATTGAAAAATAAAACAGGAGTAGCAGTAAGTGAAGCATTTAAAACATTATTTAAAGAAAGAAAACCAATGTATATTTGGTCAGATAAAGGATCTGAATTTTATAATCGACAAGTAAAAGAATTGTTAAAAGATAATAACATAAAGTTATATTCAACAGAGAATGAAGAAAAATCCAGTGTAGTGGAACGCTGGATAGGAACAATGAAACAACATATGTATAAATACTTTACTGCTAATGAAACTTTAAATATTATGATATACTAGATAAATTAGTTAAAAATTATAATAATACAGTACATTCTTCAATTAAAATGACACCTGTTCAAGCAAGTAAATTAAAAAATGAATTAACAGTGTATAAAAATTTATATCCAGAAAAAGAAGAGAACATTAAAAAACCTAAATTTAAAGCAGGTACTAGAGTAAGAATAACAAAAAAGAAGGGTAAATTTGAAAAGGGTTATACTACTCGTTGGACTAAAGAAATATTTGTAATTGAAAAAGTTTTAAATACAATTCCTTTTACTTATAAAATAATTGATTTAAAAGGCGAAGAAATAACAGGTTCTTTCTATGAACAAGAATTACAGATGACTAAGTTTTAAATCTTTATTATAACACTCAATTGTAAAAACTAAAACACAAGATAAAGTATTTGCAAAATTACACATTATCATCCATGTACATATAACAGTCACTCAGGTATGTAGAAATACAAAATCCATTATCAGTTAATAGTCAACACATAAACCTTAGCAACGGCGCTACTGCAGTGTCACCGTTACCATGTTATGAATTACGGTAGTAAAGTAATACAGAATCCATTATCAGTTAATAGTCAACACAAAATCCTTAGCAACGGCGCTACTGCAGTGTCACCGTTACCATGTTATGAATTACGGTAGTAAAGTGGGATTGTACATGACAAACAAGAACAAATATTGTACTATACATAATTTAAATGGCGTATCCTCATACAGCGTCGGCAGTCATGACTTCTTGAGATGATTCCATTTCTCGTGTGGAATATATATCAGGATTTCCTTGCCAAAATGTGTTCATTTCTGGGCTGCTGTTAAACAAAGCTACAAGTTCTTTCTTAAGCTTGAAGATCTCGGTGAAAGAAAGTCCAACGTTATAAAGTTTATAGTATCCTCCCAACGATTTTGCACATTCCCGCAACCTTCGAGCATAGGAAGGATGAATCCCAATGTTTTCAAGAAGCCACTTACCCCATGTAATAGTGATAATCCCTTGAATACGTAGTTCGAAAATTTTCTTGTAAACATCATTGAGCAACATTCCATATTGAATAAAAAAGAAGAGAGTCTGAGCATTTTGACGTTTAAGATGCTTAAACCCGTCTTTTAATTTTTCAAGCGCTTGTTCTTCAGTGATAATGTCCCCAAGATTAAACAGAAACACATCTCTGTCTATCGTCTTCTTTGTTTCTATAAAGTTTTCAACTAAATATGCATGAAGTTGTTCATGACTTCGTTTTTGTACTCCTTTTGTTTTCTTTGTCATGATTACTTGCTTTAAATTACTCTTTGGTTTCCTCGGAAACGTCTTGGTTGGTCCTTCTATCACAACATTATTTAAAAAATGAGTCATATTCATATGAAAAGCCTGATGTTCTAAAATAGTTGCTTTTTGTTCATCCGTCCATGTGTAATTTTGTGTAGCAATCATTTTTTGAGTATATGATCAAATTGACGAAATTCCAATAAAATGTTACAACGGAATCTATTCACAACACAAAATAATAGAATGAATAAACTCCTACAGATGGTTTTCTTGTGAAATACTCCAATCTCTCCACTGTCAATAAACGTCTGCTATATGTTTACATCACCTAGGCAACATGTAAACACACTCTTGGCAACCATGTAAATATTTACAATGATCGATTTAGTCTATAGCACTTCACAAATGTAAAAAGCAATTTAAGTTGTAGTCGTATTGATCCGTTTTATTACTAGACTTTATTGATAGAATTAATTAAAAATCACAATTTACATGTGATGACAACATTGTCTAGGCAACATGTAAACATACTCTTGACAACCATGTAAATATTTCCAATGATCGATTTAGTCTATTTAAAAGTCATGTCCTATTAAATAGCAAATGTAAAAAGCAATTTAAGTTGTAGTAGTATTGATCCGTTTTATTACTAGACTATATTGATAAAATTAATTAAAAATCAAGGTTGGGGCGCACTGGGGAAATTATTTTTCTCTTAAATCCCACAGAATTTTTTCTCTGCCTGTTATCCCGGTTTTTTTTGGGAGTAAGAAAATTTGGTGTTTTTTGGGGTGTTTTTTTGTTGTTTTTTTTTATGAAAATTTAGGGCTCTTTTACTTGAAATGAGGGTAATTTTTTGGGGGTCAAATTTTTTTTTTTTTGGAGGGGGGTGCTGGAGTCGTTCAAGTACTATACTACTCCCCTTAGGGGAAAAAATGAGTTTTATAAAAAACCCCAGGATTAAGGTTTTGGTGTGCTCTTTACAAAAAAAAAATTTTATTTTTTTTATGGGGGGTATAAATACAAAGTGTGTTTTTTTTTTTCTTCTTAATTTTGAAGTTAAAAATCACACAAAAATGTTGGTAAATTTTTTATTTTGGATGTAAAAAGGGTTTTTTTTCTTTAAAATGGGGGGTCAAAAATTGAAGATAATTTTTTTTTTTGTGGGGGGGGGATATAGGTGTGTGATATTGTGTTCGATACAACCAACATTTTGAAGTTTTTAATTAAACACATATAACTGTTGAAAGATTTCAGGTCCCTAGTACATTCTGCACTTCAACACATGATTTGTGTAAACTTGAAAATGTTTATTATATCTTTGTTCATGAACAACAACATTTTCTATATAACTGATATTGCATCAAGTAAATTTCATTTAACCATTTTTTTATTATTTACATGCATAGTAAGATTATAAAAAAGAGACATTAACTTGATGTGAAATCATTAGTATGTATGTTTTGTGAACAATATGTAATAATAGTCAAAAAACGATATATTCAAACCAAGAATGTGCTGGACAATTAATCAGTCAGAAGAGAAAATATAGCGAATGTATATCAATGTATGTATAATTTCTTTTTTATAAGGTTTTCTTTCAGATCTTTGTTGCAGATTTTACTTTCTTCCGTAAAACAAAAACCAACCTTCATATCTAAAACAAAAGTATATAAAGATGATTGTTATTACATGATAATACTTAGTTCTGGGTTGACATTTGTATTTCCATGTGTTTATCTTTAAAGGTATCATTTCCAATACTTATCAATGAATTGTGTCGACAACAAGTGAAATATTTCAACATAGTTTTTTTCTGCCAATATTCTATCCTCGTTTTGATTTATTGATGGATTAGGTATATATTTTTATTCAAGGTGAAAATATTTGCACATTTTTGCAGAATCATCCGATTCATTAATATATGACACTAATTTGTAAACCGTTTTGAGCGTGTCTCGGGATTTTACTTTTAATGATGATTGTATTTTTTTTTATTGTAATATTTCAATAATTTCTGCAAAAGAATCTAGTCTAAACAGTTCTCTTATAAGTCTTATCTTCAAATATATAATCGTTTGAAACAAACATAACACAGGAATAGGAAAAAAAATGAATTGAATGCAACAAAATGCATATCAAGTCAGGAATATGACAGTTGTTATCCATTCGTTTGATGTGTTTGTACTTTTGATTTTGCCTTTTGATTTTTGATTTTCCTTTTTGAATTTTCCTCGGAGTTCAGTATTTTTGTGTTTTTACTTTTTTCAAATACACAAAACATAAAGAAACATACCCACAGTAATCACAATTGCTAAAAAAAATACGCTTAAATTAGTATTACATTTCGTTCAATTTTATCATTTAGGCACTCTGTCAATAAAGGTATGAATATTCATAATTTGTCGATGAAAGAATAGTGCCATCTCATTTTACTGGATCCCTAATCTAAACATTTTCTCAAAAAGTACAATAGTTTCAGTAAAAAATTGAGACTTTCTATTTATTGTTTTCTTTGCTTTTTTATATTTGACCAGCTAACCATATATTAATAATTGCTTTACTAATTTTCCAAATTCAAATCTTAAAGTGTAGTACTCATTTTCAACATTGTGTCGTAAACTGAGTCTATGATGGCATGAGCGAAATCAAGATGTCGATATTCGAATTAAATGATAAAAAAACGCATTGATTTGCTCCACCATCAACTGCAGTGTTAACATGGTTATTGCTGATCAAGATACGTAAGAGACAATAACAATCAAAACCAAGGAGTAAACAAAGACTCACAAAACCATGGGACATTTACATCAACAGTTAAAAATAATGAATAAGAAACAACACGAACTCCACTAAAAACCGGGAGTGAAATTAGGTGCTCCGGAAGGGTAATCATTTTCTGCACCGCATACAGCACCCGTGTAAAACTGTTAAACATCATCATAAGGAGGTATAATATATAATTGAAAGAGCGATGTAATATAGAATAGTTATGGTATTGATTGAACTTTCGGTTAAATATTAACACTAAACAGTATTGCACACAGATGTATGTCCGTATTATATTGAGAAATATAGCAACTGAAATTTAAAATATACATATAAATAACCACATTAACTAATCAATTTGAAAAAAAAACGAACTTTCAAATGCAGGTTTATTGTTAAAAATGATGCTTTAGATTCATAGACCTGACTTAACATACAAAATGTTTGCACCTCAAACCAATTGAAACGCAGCTTTGTTATAATGAAACAATGACTATCGATAATGAAATATGTATCTTATTATGATAATAATCTGAATCACATCAGTTTACATTTATAAATTACTTGCGTTGATGTGCATTAATTATCTATATTTTCTTAAAAGCATTTAATCAGTTTTGTTTTTGCTGTAAATATATCCTTGTGCGTAGTTTTTGTGGCTGAATATATAAAAAAAAAAAGAAGAGGCGGTGAGGTCGTTGATACAAATCAGAATTAAGAAACTGAATAGCTCTATCAATGCCCATGCTACGTCAATCTTTAAAGGTTGCAAAACACTTATCCTACCTCCATGAAAAATATGTTTCGCCTCGAAGATAAAGCCCCAAACACCATTGTGTTTGTGTGTAAATCTCATTATATTAACTGCTTGATAAACGAAGTAGATATTGACACTTCACTTGGAAACTCAACATATACCCTCACAACACTTATCAAAGAGGAAATCCTGGATAATCATAGGTCTGTTATATGTTCCTTTGGAATTTCAACCAAAGATGAAGAACTGGATCTTCCATCACTGTATTGGATACCTAAACTACATAAGTGTCCTTACAAACAACAGTATATTGCCGGGTCTTCCAAGTACTCCACGAAACCTCTTTCTAAATTATTAACAACTTATTTATCAGCAATCAAAGACGGGCTTCAAAGTTATTATGAAACTGCCTATTCTAGAGGTGGCGTGAATCAGATGTGGATAATTAAAAATTCCAAAGATCTTTAAGGGTACATACAATCTTACTCTCTTTCATCTTGCAATAGTATCAAATCTTTTACCTTTTATACAATTTACACAAGTATCCCACATTCCAAACTAAAAGACAAATTGAAAGAGTTGGTATTGCTTTGTTTCATTAAAAAGAAATGGTCAACATAGATACAAGTAGCTGTCTTACATGTCTTAGGGATGGATACATCCTACTTTGTAAAGGGTCACTCTGATTCAAACAAAAAATTCTCTGAAACTGACGTTATCAAGATGCTTAATTTTTTTATTGACAACACATTTGTTACGTTCGGAGGACGTGCTTTTTAACAGACTGTCGGCATTCCAATGGAAACCAAATGTGCCCCTCTTCTTGCCGACTTGTTTCTGTATTATTATGAGGCTGACTTCATACAGGAAGAAAGTTCAGAAGTTAGTAATATTCTTTAACTCTACTTTCCGCTATATATATAGATGACGTTCTTTTACTAAATAATTCAAAATTTGGTGACTATGTTGAACACATCTATCCAATCAAACTAGAGATAAAAGTTACAAAGGACACAGTTAAATCGGCCACATATCTTGACTTACATCTAGAAATGAGGATCGGTTGAAACAAAACTTTACAACAAAAGAGACGATTTCAGCTCTCCAATTGTGAACTTTCTATTTCTAAGTAGCAACATTCCAGTAGCCCCTGCATAAAGGGTAGATATCTCCCAATAGATACGATATTCCCGTGCTTGCATTTCCTATCATGATTGTCTCGATAGAGGGTTGCAGCTCACAAGGAAGCTATTAAACCAAGAGTTCCAAATGGTGAAGTTGAAATCATTTATTCGTAAATTTAAAGACGCCATCACGAGTTAGTTGACCATTATGAAATAACCGTTTCACAAATGATATCGAGTATGTCCTTACGTCGTAGCTACAATCCTCTTCCCTTTCATGAATGTGACCTACTGAACAAGACTAGTTACCGGATTTGTTATATCATAAGCAACACGACGGGTGACACATGTGGAGCAGGATCTGCCTACCATTCCGGAGCCCCTGAGATCACCCCTAGTTTTTAATGGGGTTCGTGTTGCCTATTTTTAGTGTTCTTTGTTGTGTCATGTGTTCTTTTGTTTGTCTGTTTGTCTTCTTTCATTTTTAGCAAGGCGTTGTCAGTTTATTTTCGATTTATGAGTTTTACTGTCCCTCTGGTATTTTTCGTCCCTCCGGTATATGTACATTTTTTTCTGTTGGTGTGTTATACACAATAATTACTCTTTGTCTATTAACGTGATATGCGCAATAACAGCAAATTTTCTGTAAGTGTGTTTTACGTATAAATAACATTTTTTTAAAGTGAGCTTTATGCAACAATAATTTTTTTCTATTAGTGTACACTAAGTAATGATAAGATTTTTCTGTAAGTGTGCTAAACGCAGTAATAACATTTGTCTCTTGCTGTTTTTTACGCAGTATTAACATTTTATAATTTCTGGTTTCGGTAAACGCATCATTAATTTACCAACTAATAAATAGCAGTGGTTTTCAGAATATATATATTGATGGAAATTATTTAACGTTAAATGATAAAGATTTGAAAAAATGACGTTACTTACGCAAAAAATTTGCTGAAATAGTAAACAATATCATGCATCATGAGACGAGTCCGATTTTCATACATTTTTTGTAACTATAAAAATCAAGTAAGCAACAGTAATGTTAAAAATATGATCCGATGATATAAGGCTGCAATTCGATGAAAATTAAAGTTTGAAATATTGAGTAGAATATAAATCTAGATACATTTATAAATACATTTAATGGATAGACAAAAACCATTTTCTTATATTACTCCTGTTTAAAGTACAAAGTGTGTAATATGCATGAATATTATATGACATGATGAGGAACACACAACATAGTGTAATTCACAAATGAATGTCTAAAGATATATGACATTCATTAACATCAAACCACATCGCTTTGAGTATCTTTTCATTAGTTATTTAGATGACATTTGTTAGAATTGGACAACAATATCGATTATAACCGCAAGTATGCATTAAAATATAATAGTATCAGTTGAAGCAAATATTTATAAATCATATCAGTAGTTCTTAAGGTTCATCATAACCTTTTGGCTTAAAATAGCCGTATTTACACCCCAAATTTTACTCTGAGTACAGACTAACCTATACACCTGCAACAGTTTTAAGGGATGGCAGGAACTAGATATATAAATTTTAAATGCATTTTATGTTTCAGAAAATTATAAACTTTTCTAGATTTAGCTATCCATTTTTTTTTCGTTCCTGCAGAAGGTGCAAAAATTAACTAAGTAGTGAAAGCGATTGAGAAGCTCCCCTCATATAATCAATGTTGTGAATAGTATTGATTTAAATGGACAATAGATGGACAATAGACACCTGTAAACAATAGGTGATTTAACAGATTTAAACTGTGTAACTAAGTCATGTAAGTGGACCGTATCAAATGAAACTCGGGTGTTTGTTTATTTTGCTATCTTCTGCAGACTGGAATAAAATGAACATCAAAATCCAGGTAAGTTTTTAATTTTCTGAAACGTAGACTTCATATAACTTTTATATATCTAGTTCCTGCCATGCCTTAAAACTTTCCTGGATGTACCAGTTTGTCTATACTCATAGTAATTTTGGAGGTGTAAACACGGCCATATTTTTCAATTCCTTATGATGAACCTTAAACATCAACAACAACCAATACGTGTTGTGTATATATTCTGGCTCATTAATCTTTCTAAAAGAACTTATTATTTGCCATATGACTTTATCTAATTATATCCAATAACACGTATAAGTATAGTTTATATAGCACTATACATTATACAATAATACAAAAACAGAAGCTTGCATGGTTTCATTACTTAATGCGAAAGAACAACCCTGGAATAGTTCAAGGTAGATGATATATATACTTGTGTAGAGTTAATCATAATATAAGTTCATAAAATATATGCCTTATAACCATGCCATTACAAAGATGCTAAACAGTCATGTCAAATTATATTTGCTAGCAGATTGGATCAGGTCCGAAATATCGAGAGCATAAATCCATCAACTACAACTGAAAAATACTGATGGATATAGTCGAGGGTTATGCAATGCCATATGCTTAACGCAAGAAAGAAGACATAGATAGATATCTGAAGGAATTAAGGCTATAAGGATGTTGATACCAGTCAGAATTAAAAAAAATGAATGGGTCTATCAATACCCATGCTTCGTCAATCTTTAAAGACCCAAATGTTGCAAAAAACTTTTCCTACCTCCACAACAAATATGTTGTTGTCCCCGCAGATAAAGCCCCAAACAACATCGTTTTGGTGTGTTAATCCCATTAAATAAACTGCTTGATAAATGAATTAGGTATTGACAGTTCACTTGGAAACTCAAGATCACTCCCAGTTTTTGGCTGGGTTCGTGTTGCAAATGCTTTAGTTTTCTATGTGTACTATTATTTGTATGTTAATCGTTTTTTAGCCATGGTGTTGTCGGTCTATTTTCGATCCATAAGATTGACTGTCCCTCTGGTATCTTTCGAATATATTCCTCTAAATATATTATCAACAGCTGTGAGTATTGTTTTGAAATGAATTTATAACTGCAACAGTAGTATTCCGAATACAATGTTAACAGACAGAATCTATTGGTTAAACTGCATTTAGAGGTTGTAAAGTGATTAACATGTTTTACTGACTTGATAAGATTTTACATATCATCCAACAGAAGTAAAATAAATGTGTACTCACTCTTTAGTTTTGTTTCTACAAAACGAAATGAAAGCTTTAAAAACTAAACTACAAGTGAAATACTTTGAACAGTTATTAATTATGGGTCAGTTACGATATGATTTTTTTAAAAATTCTATATTTAATTGATTTAACTATTTTTATCTTTTTTCAGAAATAACATGAATTACCCTGAAAATGTAACATTTAGCAGTTTCATTGGTCGATCAAAAAGTTATTTTTGTGCTATCTATTTTTGACGACTTGACATTACTGAATTAATAGGATTTACATATTATCTAATGAAAGTTATATAAAAGTGTACTCACTCTAGAGGTTTTTTTCTACAAAACAAAAATGCAAGCTAAAAAAATTCAACTACAAATAAAATACTTTTAACAGTAATTACGTTATGGTCATTATGATATTTTTATTTTTAATTGACTTTCCTATTTTTATCCTTTTTCACCAATAAACTTTGAAACGGTAATATTACGCTGTTTCACTGCTTATTCACAAAGTCATTGTTGTGTTCTCTACATTTGATGGCTTCACACCATCTAAAAACGACTTATCCTTTAGACTTATAGACACACGTTGTTACATTAATGTTTACAGAATATAATAGTTTAACTGGAAAGTTCTTTTTTTTCGGAATTGATAGGCTTTACAATTTAACTAATTTGTATAAATGTGAACGCACTCTACAGTTTTTTTTTCTACAAAACAACGACAAATGAAATGACTCAACAACAATTGAAATACTTTTAACAGTAATCTATTATGAGTTAGCTATGACATTTTCTTTAATTCATATATTCAATTTAATTTTCTTTTTTTTGTATAAACTTGAAACTGTAACATCACGCTGTTTCACTGGTTGGTCACAAAGTCATTTTTGAAGAAGAAAAAGTGCGATATATATTTCAAAAACAAATCTAGTATTATATCCTTTATATTTAATACATGGTCTTACAATACGACCAGATGTATTTTAGTTTGATATGCAGAATAGCCATGTGTCATTTTCATATGAATGCAAACAAGTTTAAATTGAATACAATTTCAATTAAATCCTCAGTTTTAATCTTAATACTATCATAATAATATTCATTATTGAATTACCAAACATCAGGTATCGTATCATTTCCTATGAATAGAACATGGAAGGATTATTCATTCTTGACAACTTTAAGCCAAAATAAATATATATGTATTTTTATAAAGCTTTTTACCCACAATTCGTATTTGTTTTTATAAGTAAGAAGTAACAAATTATTACTGATACTTACTCAGATGATATTTTTCTCCTGAAACAAAAAGAAGAAAGTAGTTTAAATAACAAAAATGAGGGATAATCTCATTCATTTGAACATCAGATTGAGAAAAAATGGAGAATATTTCAAAGAAACAACAACTCGACCAAAGAGCAGATAATAGATAAAGGCCATCAATGGGTCTGTAAGAAATTCCGCACTCGAAGGTGGTCCTCAGTTGGCCCCTAAATAAAAATGTGAACTAGTTCACTGAACATGGACGTCATACTAAATTACAAAACTTATAAATGAACTAGTACTAAAAAATCATACAAGACTAACAAAGGCAAAAAGCTCCTAACTTGGGACAGGCGCAAACATGCGGAAGGGTGAAAAATGTTTTGTGGGATTTCAACCTTTTACCTCTACCTCTACCTAAAGTAGAATATAAAATACACAGCAATACACACAGTACAACTCTGTTTAAAAGAAAACCGAGTCTGATGTCAGAATAGATTACAAAATGACAATGATACATCAAATAATAAAGGATTACCAGCGGTAAATGACATGACAGATCCAGACTCAATTAAACTGATTGACAGATTATGTCTTCATTATGTGAAAATCAATCACAATCCCTCCCGTTTAGGGTTAAGTATCAAACCATCATAAATAAAGGCAACAATAGTATACCGCTGTTCGAAATTCATAAATCGATTGAGAAAAAAAAAACAAATCCGGGTTACAAACCAAAACTGAGGGAAATGTTTCAAATATAAGAGAACTACGACACAATAGAAACACAACATCAAAATGTAAGACACACAGAAATGAATTATAATATAACAATGGCCATCTTCCTGACTTGGAACAGGAAATTTTAAGAAAAAAAATAGTGGGTTAAACCTTGTTGTGTGGCATGTCAAACCTCCCGCTTTTATGGCAATGTTATATATAACATTAAAATGACAACCTTATGCTCTTCAACCTCGTACTTTATTTGGCCTTTTTAACTTTTTTTAGATTCGAGCCTTACTGATGAGTCTTTTGTAGACGAAACGCGCGTCTAGCGTATATACAAAATTTAGTACTGATATCTATGATGAGTTTATTTACATGACAGGACTACAATACAAATAAATGGGAGAGCATATAGGACAGAGAAACACACGAATAATAGATAACAAAGGGTACCAGGTTTAAAATTTAATACGCCAGACGCGCGTTTCGTCCACACAAGACTAAACAATGCCGCTCAGATGAAAAAAGTTCGAAAGCCAAAACAAGTACAAAGTTGAAGAGCACTGAGGACCCAAAAGTTCAAAAAAGTTGTGCCCATTACGGCTAGTGGTTTCTCCCTAGGATAAGAACATCCTTATTATTTAGAATAATAACATTTGCAAATAGTAAATTTTATAAAATGACTATATAAAAGATATACTTAAAATATATGAGGAGAACATTACCCATATTATGCCAATAACTGGTTTTAGAATAAATGTGTTTATTTCCGATGCAAAAACTCAGTGAATCAATATAATTACCAACATATGCAATGCTTAATGACATGACAACAGAATGTATACCACTTCTTAATAAGTCGGTTTAAAGGTGTGGTTAGCTTTTAAGATGAATGCTGACACGTTTGTGCTTTGTAAAGAGTATTACTACAAATGTTGATTTGGATGTGGAATAAATGAATGAATAAGATGGCTGTGTGTTGATTTTTAATTTTGAATGATCCCTTGTACCGACGATAAAATTTAGTAAATCTTTTAACTAGTTAAACTTTATGATCTCGAAAACACTAGTGTTATTACTTTTCCGTAATCACTGGTATTAAAGAGATAATCGTAACTGGAATTACGATTATCCCAATATGGCGACGGCAGATATAGGTAAAAATTTTCAGTCATTTTTCTCAAATGTAGCATGTTTTTGTCAATAGTTACTCAGCTGCAATGCTTTTTTATACCATTACATTATATTTGAATCGTAATGGTGCACTGGAATTGTCTAAGCGCTTTGAAAATTGGCGTTGAAAAATTCGGGATGATAATCGTAACTCGGAAAGATAATCGTAATTATGGTATTAAAAAATGAGAAGATAATCGTAACTGGATAGTGTTTTATTGATATTGACACTAAAAACGTATATATGATCTCACATGATGAAATTATGGTGATGAATTAATCACGTTTCAACATCTTATGACATTTCTTTTTGTGCATATATATTATTAATAGTTCTAACGAAAACAGCTACATATTATTATATCATTAAATTGGAAGGTTCAACAAGCTTTGAGAAATTTGGAAATGGGAAAAAAACGAAATATGTTAAAATGCAGAAGACTCCAAGAACTAGGAATGTCACAAAATATGGGAATGAGCGAAGAGGCAATTTTAAAGGAAGTTATGATATATGGCAATAATTGTCGGGCGAAACGCATGTGTCATCCTATATCAGATTTGTGATTAAGACTGTCAAAAAACATTGATTTATCCTGAATAAAAACATAGTAAATGTAGAAAATATTGTTTTAAATCATTTATTGCAGGTGGCTATATGTGCTATCCCCCCCGAAGCCACTGCTGATTCAATTCTAACCCATACCCTATTATGCCATAAAGAAGTAGGAATAACGTTAAGTATTCGCCAGAGACAGTTTGACCCTATTCTATGTTGATAAAATATTATTTGTTTTGCACGAATATAATTGAAAAATACAAAATGTCCAATACTTGTTTCGTATGTGATCGTTTTGTAGTGGACATTTTTACATATTTATTCCCCACAATCCCTATACTGCAATAGTAACAAGTATGATTCTATTCATCAAAGCACGTACTAAGCTGTACACTGATATTTTTTTTCATGATTTTAAAACCAGATACTGAAGGAGATTTGAACCGTTTCGTAGTGGACATTAACAAGAATACGGTATCACTCTGGTCCATATTATGTGCTTTTTTTCCAACAATTAAACTGCCGTTTAAAAGCATAACTTCTGTTGTAAGACCCTTATGTTTATATCTCTTGCAAACATTGAGAATGTATAACGACATTAAGGGATGTATCTTAAATAATGGGTGGGTCTCAGGTCCGTTTAAAATATTTCGAGGGATAAGACAAGGGTGTCCGATTTCAGCGTTACTTTTTGTTATAACAGTAGAATTAATGGCAATAAGACTTAGAAGTAATAAAGGTTTTAAAGGTATAAAAATTACATTAGATGGAAAATCTTGTAATTTAAAAATTTGTCAATTAGCTGATGATACAACACTTTTTCTTCAGTCAAGGAAAGAAATAAGTTTAGCTCTCAGTATAATTGAAACATTTGGAAGTTTTTCAGGGCTTAAGCTAAATAGAAATAAAACTGAAGGGGTATGGTTAGGACGACTAAAAAGTTCAAAAGATAAATATGAAAATATAAATTGGACCGACAAACCAATCAAAAGCCTTGGAATATATTTTGGGTATGACAAAAAAGAGTGTCAAACATTAAATATTGAAAAAGTATTGGACAAATTAACGAAACTTGTAGAAAGATGGGCAAAAAGAAAGTTAACAATACTTGGAAAAATATTAGTAGTAAAAGCTCTTCTTCTACCAAATATAACCTACATTGCGACTAACAGTATCATTACTAAAGAAAATCTACAAAATATAAATAAAATCTTATATAAATTCATTTGGAACGGAGGAAAAGATAAAATAAAAAGGTCAATAATAACAAAAAACTTCGCAGAAGGGGGGTTAAAAATGATTGATATAGAATCCTATATAAAATCTATACATTTAAAATGGATTATAAAAATATTAGAATCAGAAAGTGCAAATTGGTCTGTATTATCAAAACTATACCTTAATAAATTTGGAAAAAACCTTCTTATTTTTAAGATGAATGTGAATAACACAAAATTGCTAGATAAAAACATATGGAACAGTACACCAACCTTCTATCAAGAGATGATAAAAACATGGATAAATGTAAATAATTGTGAAAACAATCATCATGATCAAATCAATAATTATTTAGAAATCAGAAAACAAGTTATATGGGGAAACAAATTCATAAAATTTCAAGGAAAATGTCTGTTCTTTGATAACTGGATTGAAAGTAACATACTATATATAAATGACATAATAGATAAAAGAGGAAATATATCAGAAGAAATGATTATTTCAAAATTAAGAAATAAAAGGAATTGGATTTCTGAATTCTCAAAACTAAAAAAATCCATACCAAAGCAATGGACCGACAAATTAAAATCAGAAGAATCAATCAAAACAAAAGTCCATATCAACCGAACAAAAACTAAACTTAGAGATTGTAATGATGTTCTAACTATTAATGCTAAAAACATATACAACTTAGTATTAAGTGTGTCAAAAACAGAAATACCAGTAGGATTTTTGAAATGGGAAAGAGTCTTAAGCAAAGGGAGACTAACAAATGAATTTAAAGACTCTATTAAATTTAATTTTGAATATCTTAAAGATAATAAAATAAAAATGTTTAGGTGGAAATTAATGCACTTTATTTTGCCAAATGAGGTGTTGCTTTTTCAGTGGAAAATTTCACAAAACAATTTGTGTTCATATTGCAATGAAATAGATAATTATAATCATTTTTTCATTACATGTTCATATCATAAAACATTCTGGAAATCAATGAAAGTTTTACTTAAAAAAGTCTTCATAGGCGAACATGTGATAAGTCTTCATTCTTTGGTTATAGGATACAAAATTCATGACAATGTATACTATGCGCTAAATCATTTGCTTAGCTTAATGTTCTTTTCAGTCTATAAATCACATTATGTTTCCAATAAAAAAACCAAAGCAGTAGACACCTTAAAAATTTTTGAATATGAGGTAGAAAATACTGTAGAATTATATAGTATGACCAATAGAGAGATCAGTAGTTTATTTACAAAGGTGTTGAATATTTTGAAGTATAAAAATGTAGTAATTTTATAGTTAACTTAAGCTACATGTATAGAAAAAAACCAGATGTTATAGATCTAGATTATGTGTGATTGCATGTGTGTTTTTTTTTTCTTCCTTTATTATAAATGTACTATCATGCAAGTAATTATCTGTAAGTGCTATGCCTAAGGTGTGAGTATGTGTGAAAGGTATGGAAAGAAATTTGTTTGTAAAATTTATCATGTGGCAATGAGCAAAAATGACTGTAAACGCAGAAGTTTGTGTGTACAGTAATTATTACATCTATATTACTATTACTATATTACTATAATGTATGAATGATAATGCGGGTTAATCAGATATATTAGTGTGTAGGTGTGTGTAGGTGTGTGTGTGTGTGTGTGTGTGTGTGTGTGTGTGTGTGTGTGTCTTTGTCAATATTTAGGTACTTCGACACGTGTACACTAAATATGTGGGTATTGTTTACAAACTTAGACAGGTAAACTAAAGGTCACGACACGATACTTATCTAGGTCAAATCAATAACAAATTTAATAAAGATTGAAAATGCAACTGTGAAAAATATATTTACACTCCAACTTACCTTTACGCAATATTATTCCAAGCTTTTAAAACCACATCGAAATTAATAATCCAAATTCACGAAACACTTCAAAAAATATTGTCCAAACACGAGGATAAGAAAAGTCGTGTGAGGTCACTTGACCGCAATTTATTTTTGATTAAATAATAAAAGAACCTAAAAAGTCATTCCGGATAAATGATCAAATTCCGTAAAACAATTATTGTGTAGATATTTTTTATATGAATATATCTGAAAATACTTTAAGTGATGTAGAAAAGACTATTTGTAACAAATATAATAATAGTTTAATGTGTGAATTAAAACAATGTAATTTATTAGTTAATTTTACTGAATATTACCCCTGGGTATTCAGTTGTAATCTAACAGGGAAACTTGATGAAATGCTGTACACCAAGTTTAATTGTTAAACAGCAATATGTGCAATAAAGAATCAATTAGAGTGTTAAAAAAAAAAAAGAGAATGAATGTTGTATAGGGCGTCTAGGGACATGCTATTTTGGTTATTTTTAATCATTCAGGAATCAATTGCTTATTAGTCCCTCTAAAAATAGTATGTTTCTTTGCTTAAAAATGTTAAATTTAATTCCATGTACTAACTGCACAAAAACTCACTTGTAATGTTCAAACACATGTTTTTAAGTGGCTGGGACAAGAAATCACGGTTTTGTTGAAAAACGCCCATATATCGAGATATATAAGTAAATTGTCCTAGATATTAACCTGTAAGTTTCTTCATTCATTTTTATTTTCCGTTAATGTCATCAATTAACTGGACATTTGCATTTTAACACACAAAATACCATTGAAATGCTGAAAGACACATTTATTATTTTTCAGTTACTATTATCCGATACAGAAATTACGATTATCAAACAAGAAAAATTCCATAGAGTTACGATAATCATCCCGAATTTGAGAAAAATGACTGTAAAGATTTTACCTATATCTGCCGTCGCCATATTGGGATAATCGTAATTCCAGTTACGATTATCTCTTTAATACCAGTGGTAATACAGAGATGACTTTCGTTAAAATCAAATACGTTGTTCCATACAACATTTACAAGAGCGATTGAGTTGAGATATTCAAACACCATAACATGGTGACACGGGTTCGTCACCATCTAAAATTGGATAATTAACAATAGGAAATGAAAAATAATCTCTTTTATCATAAGTTTTGGTGTTAGGTTTCGCATTAAATATATTGATATCGAGATCTAGGAAAAGGCAGTGTTCATTGTTAGTATTAGATTCATTAAAAGTCAGTTCGGCAGGATAAAACTCTTTGTCGTACATATTGAAGTCTTCATATTTGAGAGCCAATATATCATCTAAATATTTAAAGTGTTCTTAAATTATCTAATCAGATGTTGTTTCGATGGGTCTTTGCTGATTTAAGTCATTCATTGTAACTTATGACGATACAAAAACAGGTCCGCAATAATTGGTGCTCTGTCATTCTCCATGGGAATTTCCAATAACTTGACGATATACGAAATCTTCAAAGCGAACAAAAAAGTTATCTAGTAAAGATTCAAGGGCAGTTATGTATCAAAGCAGGTCAAAATGGCATTGTTCTTTTGTTTGTTGTTACTGAAAAATGACCTTAAGGTTGCAATTTGTAAATACAGCTGTTTCTCTTTTGTGGAGATTTAGAATATTCATAAAAAATTAATTTTGTTTACATACTGGTTTCCGGTTATGATCTCTGTGTTCCATCTCATAGAGACATAACTTGGGAATGTTACCAGTAAACAGTCAGGGGCATTACTTAAACAAGTAACTTTTAAAATTACCTAAACAAGTAATTTTGAAAACGAGGCTGTTTTAAATATTACTTATATAAGTAATGTTTCTAAATATTTTTTTATAGCTTTCCAATTATACAGATTTTACTAGCTTTAACAAATTTTCGCAGTCATCTGGTTATTTTTCAAATGAAATATAACATATAGCCCTTCTGAAACACCAATTGCCTTTCTGACGCACTTATCTTTCATATTGACGCTTCTAGGTCAAAGATTGGTCTTTTTGTACTATTAAAATATCATTTTCATTGAAAATATTGAAGGTAGACAGATATAAATAGATAGAAACTTGTGATCTAATTAAGTCTTGAAGTAATTTATGATTTGTAAACCAAAACAATAATAGCTGTTCCTAAAATAAGTGTTATTACTAATTCATTCCAAGATGTATATAACAATTTATTCAAGTAATATTTTTTTCATTATTGGTTAAGTAACTCTTCATCTCTATTAGCCTCTCAAATCTAATAATTTTTTTATTTTATGAAATAAAATGATGTAAAAATTCATGAAAACTACGTTTAGTCCATGATTCAATTGAACTTAAAATAACTCTATTGAGTAATTTTATAATGTTTAAAAACAAAAATTACCTATATAACATGTATAAGTAACTAAATAATCACTTGTTTAAGTAACGCTCCTGACTGGTAAATAATCATGTGCAATTTGTTTATATTGAAATATGTGGTAATCTTTTATTCGAGGTAGGGGTAATTAAGAAAATTAGTGTTATTTTAAACCTCAGAAGTTCAGGGCATATAAACGTTGAAAATATGCCGCACAGCCCCTATATTTTGACCTTTGAAAAAATTTGTGGTGCATATGAATTTTCAATTCTAGGATAAGATTTTATTCAAAACTTCATAGTAAAAGTGGTATCCGCAAAAGGAGTTCCTATGGGAAATTGCATTGTCAATATTTACAGAAATGCAACCTATAATAGTTTAAACACAATATATTTGTATTCAGGCTTTTTAAATGCCCATCTAATCAGGTTTGTTAATTTTTCTTGATAAGGTTATTATTATTATTATTATTATTATTATTATTATTATTATTATTATTATTATTATTATTATTATTATTATTATAATTATTATTATTATCATCATTATTATTATTATTATTTACAACTCTTATATAGCGCTTAAAAAGATGAAATACTGGATGATGTAAAATATAATTATGTATATTTTTTTATAGAAACTATAAAACGGTGGCCGCTCTATCAAACCGTTCCTCTTCGTAAGTTTTTGTTCTAAGTTTTGTTTTCTGACCGAAGAATTCTTGTAGGCATGTAAATGTTAACTAGTTCTTGGGGGTACACGGGTGCTTCCTGTTTCAGAGGTTGGAACACACAAAGCAACACTTTGTATTTACAAAGAAATGTTATTGGCAGCCAATGAAGACATTTTAAAATTGGACTAACATGTTCGTTTGTTTTTCTTTCTTGTTATTGATTTGGCGGCGGTGTGTTGTAAATGTAAATGTACACGCTGTAATCGTTGGAATGAATTTGCAGGAGGTCTATATAACAATGCATTCCCGTAGTCCAAGCGAGACGTCACTACAGAGCAAACAAGTGTCTTTGCTGCATTCTCTGTAATGAATGGACGAACTCGATCGACCGATATTTCTGATACGACAGGAACAAGATTTCGAGGTCACACTAATCTGTTGGTCCATCGCCAATGTTTTGTTAAAGTAAACACCAAGGTTCGTGACGCATGCTGAATCACAAACGATTGATCTGCCAAAAGTGGTGTGATAGTCTGAGAACTCTTTTACTCGGTGTTTCGGAGAGAAAATTATCAAATCAGTTTTATGAAGGAAAGTGGTATATAGGGTAGACAAATCAAAACTTTGAATAAATTCGAAAAAAAACAATGAATCTGTATACTCACCCACAAGCCTCACATTCGTATAAGTACAATGCCTTTGCTAATTTTGGTCTGCAATCAGAGATAGGGAAAGTATAAGCTGAGCAATATGATCATCACGAAAAAGAAACAAAAATTACAAATAAATATTTTAAATGTTTACCTTTTGTTACATAAGTTCAAATATTGATGCAATATATAACAACATATGTTTCACCGAATTAACGTATGGATCAAAATGAGCAATTTCTGGTATTGCTCAGGCTATTGACCCATATGATGTTTTTTCTGATGAAAAGTAAAACCACTATGAATACATTTTGCAACTCACGACTGTGTATTACAATTATCAAATTAATATCCTTCCAGTGTTTTCAATGTTTTTGTCGTATTTACTTTGCAATGTTGGTGTCTATTTTATGAACTTATTTTATATAAATGTCGTCTTACCATCTCTCGTATTAAATTTGGCAGCACCCTTTTTGTTCATTTCATCTTAACATAATTGAAAACAATATTATCAACCTGAAGATTACTGAAATCAATATGCACACCTCAAAATATATATATATTTTATTATGGTAATCAGAAATACGCCATAAATAAGTTTTGATTTATAAAACGAAGATTTTATCCAATATTCTAGTTCTGCCGAACGACATTGCAGCCATTTCGTCACCTACATATTAAATCCCTTTTTAACGTTAAATTTGTTACTTAAAGTTTATTGTGATTATCCCAAAACCCAAAACATGATATAAAGACTTTATTTGTATTAAAGTAGGATGTTTCTTATATAAACTCATCATAGATACAGGACTACTTTTTGTATTTACGCCAGACGCGCGTTTCGTCTACAAAAGACTCATTAGTGACGATCAAATCACCAAAAAATTCAAAAAAAAAAGGCCAAATATATTACGAAGTTAAAAAGCATCGAAGAATACAAATACATGCAACTAAAATACCTGGTCTTTTTCTGTGAAGTCTTCTCCATCCTGTTACCTATTTCTCTGAAGAAAAGCAAAGAAGAAAAATACATATCGGTACTTATATAGTTATCAAAGGTACCAGGATTATAATTTAGTACGCCAGACGCGCGTTTCGTCTACATCAGACTCATCAGTGACGCTCATGTTAAAATATTTATAAAGCCAAACAAAAACAAAGTTATATGCCATCCCCGGACTACAGTCACACGAGTTTATAACGTACAAATGAAAACGCTTTTATCTTTATCACTAAAAAGCATTTTACCATCCTTAAAACGGTCAGATGTATAACAAAATTAATTTCAGTTGGCTGCATGTTTGTTTACGATGTTTCATATACATGTTGTTTGTGTGTACCGTTAGTATCCTGTATACAGCGTGTTCGTTCACTGGTGAATTTGCCTTTTTTTACCCTAGGGTGCGTTTATATGCAACGTAATTGTAGTGTCCTTTAATAAACCATGTGTTTACTCTGTTCAGTATGTGTTGAATGCTTCAATTAAAAAGATCTGTATTTGCTTCGTTTTAAGATTTTTTCCAGATTTTGTCGTAATGATACGTAACATGAAAAATTTGAAGGGTAAATTTGTATTAGCAGATGTATTTTTTAAAAGAACAGAAAGTAAAGTAGTGTCAGATCACGTGTGATACCTATAATTAATTTACCATGAAAAACATGTGCATATGACGGTGCTTGACGGTATGAAGAGAATTTTGAATGGTATATATAGAATGTTTGTCATTGTTGTAGGTTGTAGGTCGTAAGGTGAACTATAGTTGTTAGCGTGCTTGTCATTTCGACTCTTTTGGAGTGGTCCCATTAGCTATCATACCACAACTGCTTTTTTTATATCATTATGTGTTTATTTATAAAAAAAAAAAAACATCAACTTAAAACAAAAGATGTGGTTTAATAATCAGACAACACTTGTCTAGAGTTAATAACTTACCGGAAAGATACGTCTCCAAAGAGATTGATTACTTCTCGTTCTGATACATTCTTTTTGTTATATTTTACTGTTGGCATGGCAGGTAACTGCTTTATCCCAGTAATATCTAACTCGGATTTGATATGTTTCAACTGTTTTATACGCTTTGTAGCATCAGGTATTGTCTGGCTATCGGCAAAAGTGTTCTGGCATTTCTTCAACATTTCCATGTCATGTTGAAACTCTGTTCTAATGATTTGTAAGGCATGAAGGCTTGCTGTCTCTTTTTCTTCCAATGAGTTTATAAGAGCTTCTATTTTCTTGTCAATCCACAGTTTTATCTGTCTTCCCTCTTCTGTAATTGTACGAATAGCTTCTTTCACGTCACTCTGGTATCTTCCTGTGCTTTGTTCAATTTTGTGTAGGTTTGTTTCGACGGAATTAATTCTAGATTCAATCACATTTTTAACTTCAGATTGTAATTCCTGCGTCGATTCGTTGATTTCGGATGTATCATGTGTTTTATGTTTTTTGACGATACACATTTTACATATTGGTATGTTACAATCAATGCAGTAAAATATGAAATTTTCGTCGTGTTCTTTGCATACTGTTTTTTCTTCTGGATTGATATTTGACCCACTAAGAAAGGTATGATTAGTACACATGTTTGATCTTAAGTGTAAAGTTCTACAGTTGTCACACATCCATTGGTCGCATTGTTCACAATAGTTACACCCTGGTCCACTCAAACATATGTCACAAGACTTCGAAGCAGATTGTGCCATTTTGGTTGTTTTCTATTCGTTACCTTGACACATGGAACGTCTAATAATTAATCGATATCGGACCAGTAAACGTTAAGGACAATTTTTCCGGCTCGTGATGTTTTAAATATATTTTGCACACACGATTACGAGGATATTTTTCGATTAAAGTATTTAATTTTGCATTGAATCTATATAAAATTACAAAATGCGTTAGGAAGATTTCAACGCGTAAGTATACTTTTAAATGTGTTCTATTTATAAATATTTAAATATCAATACCTGATTTTCGAGGAGATAGTATCTCACCTTAATTACAAATGTATCATATAGTTAAAGCTGGTACAATATTTAAATGTCCTAACCTAAGGTCTGAAGTACACTATCTCATCATACTTTATATATCGTAAATATGTTCACGGATAGTAACCTCGTCATATCGAGAAGCGTTTAGTATGAGATTTTGTCATAGTTTGGTTAAGTTACTTCCCCGAACGATTGCCTCAGTTCTATTCAAACGAGCAAATAAAAAGAAAATAATATGTTTTAATCTGCTTTGCTAGTAAAACGATCTACATTATAATTGTTATTTTTAAGAAACTAATGCAGAATAGTAATCAAACTCTCTAAATTGTTATGGTTTGGTGAAGCTATGACATGGTTATGTTAAGTGTCTAGAAATTCAACATATAAAAACATAACTTGACAAGGATGAGATTCTTTTGTGCTTCATAAGTCCTTCAAAGTCCTTCAAAGCTGTAATGAACATCACTTTGAGCAGCAAATCGGAGGACTAACCTTGTTTGTATTGGATACCTAAGCTTCACAAAATTCCGTACAAACAGCCGTACATTGCCAGCTCATCTGAATGTTCGACATAAGAATTGTCCATAAGATTAAAAGATTTTTCCGCAGTGAAAGAGGGTTTTCAGAAATACTGTGCAACTGATAACTCGCGTAGTGGATTTGTTTTTTTTTTCTAAAAGAAACTTCTAGTAGGTACAATGTGAAATATGTTCTAGAGACTCCCCTTTGGCCGATCGTGTGATATTCTCGCTTAAGTGATTTTAATTTGTGTTCACTCGACTTTTTAGTTTTAAAGTGAATTCCTTTTCCTAGTGATTACATTGGAATTCTTTAGAGAAATCAGATCGAAAATTTGTGGATTTATGTGGATTAAAAATTAGAACATACTCACCCCTTCTCGTCCAATGAAAAGTCAGTTTTTTCCCCTCTAATTTTCATAGTACATGGTTTTCCATGCACTATGAAATGCTATACATGAATGACTTTCCTTTGTCAGTTAATTATGAAAGTGAACTCTTTTAATAACTGCACTAACGAAGTGTATAATCCCCTGAGGCATTTTCCATGGGAAAAGAACCTACTGATTAAAGATGAAAGAGCAAAGATTAAAATAAAACGTTTTGAAATTTGCAAATTTTCATACATTTTCTAACGTTACACATATATAAAATAAACAAAAACAATTTGGGTAAGGATGTAGGTAAACTAATACTTATTTAATTATATACCTGACATTTGAGGGATTTTTTTTTTCTTTCAAGAAAACAATGCCAGACTGCTGATATATAAAGCAAAGAATTTTTTCGGAGAAACTCAATACATGTACATGTAAATTTATCAATAAAAAGTAAGCATTTAATGTTGAATGGTCTGAATTTAAATATTTATACAGAGTTTTATATATATAAAAAAAAGTCAAATTTTAAAAAGCGGATTAATATAACATTGTGTTGCGTTTTAAAATAAAAAAATCTTAAGATTCAAAGTATTAAATTTTACCTGTAGCAGAAGTAAAATAATTTATCCATTCTGTCCTCACAAACTATGTCCGAGCTTTTTCATTCCATCCAAAGAAATGATGATTACCTATGTTTTACATTTAGTTCATTATAAAATGTGAACTCTTATTTAGGTTTGAATATTACAATGGGAAAGGATAATTTTGTAAGGTCACTCGAAAGTGTAATATGTTCTAAATTGGTCAGACAATACTTGGTCATGTGTTATGAAGATTTAAGACCTAGGCTTCGCCTTGGGCTTAAATTTTCATAAAACATGACCAAGTATTGTCTAACCTATAAATAAAATGCTTCAAGAACTTAATTCTGGATAACTGTAAATCTCGATCTCTCTCTGAAATAAGTTTTTTTTTAAACTTTTGAATTTTCAATCCTGAATACAACTTTTTCATATGTCACAACAGATCGTACGTTTTTTTTTTGTCGTGGAAGATCTATTAAACAATTGTCGGGGCACTGTCGTGCAAAATGTAAAAAAAATATTTCGAGTGGTCACATCAGCTACGACATGTCCACGATGATTCCACGATGGGTACACGACAGAAAAAAATAATTGTAATTGTACTGTCGTGAACTTGTCGCAAGTCGGTCATGCGACAGTCGTACGAAAATCGTTAGTTGTTTTTCGCCATTTCCCAGGTTTTTGTGTCATGGGATGCGCGTGTTACTGTCGTGTCACTGTCGTACGACTGTCGCACAACAGTCGTGGGTCACTCCCGCGTTTGACTCCGAACTACTAGTATATAAAGAAGGTCCGATGTATTAGGTTAGTGATGCGAGGGATGACTCTCAGCAAATTCTCTTGAAACATGCCAGGCTCCATCCGCATGAATCAAACGAATTCACCGGCATATTCCCGCTTCAACTCCTGCATTAGAGTACTATAATGCCCAACATAAGTCGCAGTTCGAACAATGGCCTAACCCATCAATGTCGGGCGTGTCGCTGGTTCCTATGCTATTCACGGGCTCGAATCAACGCTAACAGGACCATATTTTGCTCTTGTTTTATTCCGGCAAGGCGCCTATTTAGCAGGGCCAAGCGTAATCGTTCCAATTGAATAACCATCCTCTTTAAACGACAGACTGTATGTTTTTTTCAAACATCCATTCCCGTCAAATTATATTCTTCTAAATAAAATGAATAAAACGAAAATATGTTGCACGACAAAAGTACCACTGTCGTACGACAAACAATTAATGTGCGAGCATCGTACTAAATTTGGTATTTGTGGGACAATCGTGCGACTGTATCACGAGTGTCTTGCGACAGTCGTGTGATTGTCTTACGACCGTCGTGCGACAGTCATACGATTATTTTTTTTATTAAAATGGTTTATGATTGTACCAGCGACAATGTTTTTATCGCACGACAGTCCTACGACTGTGGCGAGACACTCTCACGACAGCAACAAAACAGGGACACGAGAATAAAATGTGCACGTCCCACGACACACGACAGCGCCACGCTGCTCAAAATATCGTGCGACTTCCGTACGACGATCACAGATGACTCGCAATTTGACAAAATTTCATGTCGTGGAGCTGCATAGATGTGTCGTGGGTTCGTTGTGACCAGGGCTTTACGTGTAATTGAAAAATCGTCTAATAGAAATAATCAACAATGGTTTTCAACATAAAAATGGTAGCGCACGCTTTACATTTATTACTTTGGGATACCATACGGCACATTTTGTTAATAGTGAACGAAATAAAAAAAATATATACTACGCAGAGGAAAAAATGATCATTATGCTGGAGTTTCTTATTGATAAAATTGAGAAAGGAAATGGGGAATGTGTCTTAGCGACAACAACCCGACCATAGAGCAGACAACACTCATATTTTTTACAATTTGGAGGTAGACTTCGCCACCTAATTGTTGGCATTTCCATGGGAATGAAGTGTGTGGCAGCGACATTATATGCACATGAGTCGGAGTTCTTTCAAACATTTAAAAAAAAAACCAGAAGATCAAAGAAGACAGATCATTAAATTTCACATTCAGATATATTGTTCTTTTCGTTATTTATCGTAACTTTTCTAATTGGATTTCATTAATATATCCCCGAGAACTAGAAATTTAACGAACAACAGACACGGTTTTTTCTGCCTCATTTTTAGACTTGTATCTCGAATTTGACATAAGCGGTCATCTCAGTGCCAGATTCCATGACAAACGAGACGATTTTATATTTTAAATTATCAGTTTCCCAAACCTTAGTAGCTACATGTAGCAATATACCAATTTCTCCTGCATATGAGATATACATTTCCCAATCCATTCGATATTCAAGAGCTTGCAGATGCTACTAAGACTTTGTATACAGTCGTCAGTGTCTGAGAAGAAAGTTGTTTAACCAGTGGGATGTCATAGAACGTCTCGTCCTTTTTCAAAAAAAGTTCATCAGAAGATACCAAAACAATATAATAATTATCATAATTGCTTATTAACTGCACAAGCAATAAACGATGGTCTTCATGTATAGATTCTAAGTACTGACGTTGTTTGTCATCTTAATGACGTGTGGGTATAGTTATTCATTTATTTGTGTTTGTAAATCATTAATTTATCTAGATCTGTTTGGTTTATTCTGGCCCAATCCATTTCACGTGGCTCGGTACCTAATATGCATCCCGTCATTGTGTTATGGTGCTATGTTAATTTTTTTGTACTCTTGTGTGATGTCTTTCGTTTTCGCTTATGTTCTTTGTCCATATACGTGTTTGGTTTTCTGTGTTTAAATATTTATTGTGTTTGTATAGTGATTAAGATTAATCACTATGTTGCCTGCTGTACTCTTCATTTTTGACATTTTTTAACCTATGTCTGTTTGTTTTATTCAAACATCGTCGTCAAAATGATTAGATATCACAAACTGTCATACATGTGAAATAAAACCAGGTTTAATCCACAATTTTCTACCGAAAAAAGTCTGTTTATTGTCAGGAATATGACAGTTAATATCCATTCGTTTGTTCTGTTTCACATAGATTCTTTTCTGCATGTCCATGATGGACTCTGTCGAGGATATCGTGGGCGGCATCACTTGTAAAATAGGTAAAGACGTCTACTAGTTGCTAAACGTATACGCTAGTCATATTGTAATTTTCTAGTAAACAATACGTCTGTTATTTTCAACCAGTCTATGATGAATAAAAGAAGATGCTGAGTTATACGCCCATGATAAAGTTTCCAAACTACAAAAACTAACCAAACGATATCAAGGGGATACAATTAGTCTTCAACAATCCACAAAACAAAATATAAACGCGTGGCATGTACAAAACTTATTTGTTCTATAAACTATTAGTAAAATGAAAATAAAAATGAACATAAAAAAAATACACACAAGTTCCGAGTTTAGATATATGAAAAATTACCATTTCGAATTGGAATGAACCCGATTTAATGTCCCCTTTTATCAATTATTATTAAGAACGAAAACAATTATTATGTTTTTGTAATATTGTTTACGTTGGAATTTTCACAATACCGCTAATATATATTACAATGGCATTTTAATCTAAAATGACAAAATCGCTATTATAAATGCACCCAATAATATCTGAATTTACAGTAATTATTTTTACATATGTTATCGGAGCCTTTTATAGCTTCCTAAGAGGTATGAATTTTGTTCTCTGTTACGACATATAGCAGAGTCGGATTTAGGAGGGCCGGGCCTAGGGGGCCCGGGCCCTTTTTGGGAAAACATTTGGTTGTTTACATAGGAAATCACTGAAGCGTGACTGGAGCGGGCCCCCTCTTAGGTCAGTCAGTCGGCCCCCACTTATGAAAATTTCTGGATCCACCACTGTATAGTTCCTTAAATATGCGTCATTTTGGTCTCGGTGGATAGTTTTTCTCATTGGCAATCAAACCGCATGACTGTACAGTACTTTATATATATATAAAGCTACATTAAACATGTTAAATGTTCGTATATTTGTTCGATTGTATTTAAAATAAAACGTTTTAAAAAAAAAGAGTATTTCAATAGTTGTGCAATGTCTGTTTCTCTTAATCGTTCCTCTTCCTTAATTTTTGATTACAATTACACAACTGAACCATGGGGCCCGAGACCACAATTAATTCCTCTATCATTTCTTTATAACGTTTTGTCGCATTAAAAATATTTTGCCTATTCTTTTTGTCTAATTTGTTATGTGTGTAATGTACAGTACAAGTCCAAAAATATATGCAATTTTTCTGGTTTACATCATTCAAATTTGGCCAATACACATCCATACCCCTATAGGCAAGTCAAGAGATGTTCCGAAACGTGTAAATATTACCTTTTTGCACCTGGCCTAATCACTCTTTCCTGATCAAAATCAGTTAAAATAAAACATCCAAAAGTTTATTTCAGCTCTCTTCTTTCATTTCCACCCCAGAAAAGCTAAGAAATTAATGAGAAAGGGAAAGAAAAAAATAAAGAAAAAATACACTATAATTAAAGGGAACTATATTCGTTTGATAACAATTTCGTCACGGTCTGAGAGTGATGATGGAGACATATGCATTCCAAAAAGAAGAGTAAATGGAATCCCCCTAAAAGCAAAAGCGACAATTTGGAATCATTCATTACATCAGTCAAAGCAGAAGTCAGATCTTCAATCAGTGGTAAACAAGTCAGAAATATTTCAAAGTCAGAAAGTCAAGCCATGATAAACTTAAAAGACCGTGACGAAATTGTTATTAAACAAGCTGACAAAGGAAGTGCCGTTGTATTGATGAACAAGGCAGACTACATCGAAGAAGGAAATCGTCAACTCTCAAACGCTAAATTTTATAAAGAACTAACATGTGATCCAACCAAAGAAATCAGCAAAAAAATTAATGACGTCCTCTCAGAAATGAATAAAGATAAAAAAAAAAAAATTGATGACGATACGTACGATTATCTACGCCCATACGAAACGTGCACAGCCGGTCGATTTTACTTACTTCCAAAACTCCACAAAGAAGGGATCCCAGGGAGACCTATAGTATCAGCTAATGGCCATCCCACCGAAAAAATTTCAGAATTTGTTGATTACCACCTCAGACCACATGTTAAACAACTACCATCTCATATTCAAGATACGACTGACTATTTGAAGAAAATGAATTCCTTAAGTCCTTTACCTAACAACACAATTTTGGTTTCAATGGATGTGTGTTCTTTATACACAAATATTCCAAAAGATGAAGGAATTGCCGCGTGTGAAAAAGTATGGAATACTCGAAAGGATAAACATCCCCAAACTGACTGTCTAGTTCAATTGCTCAAGCTAGTGCTTGAAAATAACAACTTTATTTTCAACGACAAGCACTTTTTACAGATTGACGGAACTAGTATGGGAACAAAAATGGCACCTTCTTTTGCCAACATTTTTATGGGGGATCTCGAAGAACGCATCCTTTTAAGTGTGTCATACAAACCCTTGCCATGGCTCCGTTTTATTGATGATATTGACATGAAATGGAACGATACTGCAGAACATTTGCAAGATTTCCTAGATCATTGTAATCAGTTCCATCACTCAATTAAATTTACATCTGAATTTTCAAGCGAGAAAATTGCTTTTCTCGACACCACCACATTTGTAAAAAACGGGGTCATGACAACTGATCTCCACACAAAGAAAACTGATAAACACCAGTTCCTTTCTCCAAAAAGTTGTCACCCGAAACACTGCTCCAGGAGTATACCTTACAGTCAAGCCATCAGACTAAAGCGAATTTGCTCCTCGGAATCCAAACTTAACTATCGTTTGGGACAACTAAAAACACAGCTGAAATCAAGAGGATATAAAACCAAAAACATCACAGACGCTTTTGATAAAGCCCAAGAAAAAGATCGAGCTAGCCTCATGAAATACAAAGATAAGACGACCCGTGCAGATAGAATTCCGTTTGTTGTAACCTTCCATCCCGATTTGACAAATATTTCATCTACTATCCGAAAGCACTGGCGTCTTATCGAAAATGACTCTTCCTTAAAAGAAATTTTTCCATCACCTCCTGTTATTGCCTATCGCAGACCCAAAAATCTCCAAGACATACTTGTGACATCAAAAGTAAAGAAACAAGAAACTTCTAAATTTGGGTGTTACAAACAATGCGGTAGAAGCAATTGTAAGTGCTGTAAAGCCGCCAACACTGACCACTCTTTCAGCAGCACAGTAACAAAGCAGCGATACAACATCTATGTTACATCTAATTGCAAAACGGAAAATAGTATTGATATTCTTACTTGTGGAACTTGCAAGCTGCAGTATGTGGGTGAAACAGAAACTACATTCAACATCAGACTTAACAATCACCGGTCGTTCTATACAAAAGGAAGAAACTGTCCAATTACGAGACACCTCTTAAGAACAGGACATACTTTTGATAATATCACCTTTCAAATAATTGAGGTAAATCAAATTTGGGACTCCGAAAGGAGAAAACAGAGAGAAAGGTTCTGGATGCATCAGCTACGTATTCTTGAACCTGATGGACTTAATGAGAGGGATGAAAAACAGTTCTACCCAAAACCAAAGGAATAAATCATGAATTTCATTCTATTTAACTAAAACAACTATTTGTTTAGATTTAAAAATTGTTATGTACAATAAACGGCAAAATTATCTTTTATATACCCCATCAATCAATATGTTAAACTTTTATACAAAAACGTCAAGCTACACAGATATTTTTTTGTCATGCATCCGATTTCACCTAGATAGATGCACACGCCCCAGGGGCGGTTCCAGGATTTTGGAAAGGGGGGCGAAGTTTTTAAACATTCCCGAGCGGAGTGAGGCGAAAAAAATTTGGGACCTTTTTGGGGCTTAAAAACCATGAAATAATTGTAATATGCACTTTTTAAACGTTTCCCGTTGTGGGGCATCAGTGGCGGATCCAGAAATTTTCATAAGTGAGGGCCCACTGACTGACCTAAGAGGGGGCCCGCTCCAGTCACGCTTCAGTGGTTCCCTATATAAGCAACCAATTTGTTTTCCCAAAAAGGCCCCTTCCCCTAAATCCGCCTCTGCATGTATATTTTGTCGTTGATGTAAAGTGTAAGGGTTGGACTTTTGCGATGCTGTATTCGAAGTTCCTATCAATTGTCTATCATAAAATGATAGTACGGATTCAAAGCTATGTGCTAATAAATTCGATGTGGGACTTTTCAGTAAAAAATAGACATGGAAAATTCTCGCCGATTTCTTGTTGTAAACCAGATATACGCCGGGCTAATCGATGAAGATTTCAATACGACGGACACGAGTTAAAAAAGACAAAACAAGAAATTTCTATCTAAATGTTTGTTGACATGTTTCAGCCAACAAAATTAAGGGAAGTGAGGGGTTCTAAATCAACCAAAGGCTACCAATGGTTCTGAAATGACAACGAGTTTGTGAACGACGGTCGAATATTTAGACATAAAGGCCACACCCAGCAAGCAGGTTGCCGTCTGGTCTTAAAAAAAGTATTCAATATAGCAGTTAGGCGAAACAGCCATTCGGTCAGACATGCTAACCCTGGCCACATAAAAATACGCCCGTTTTTATTCACCATGTTCAATAATTCTGTTGGATTTTTGTTTCTAATAGCAAAAACGTGGACAAGTTTATTGTTTTAAATCTAGATACGACCAGAATTTTTGTTAAAGGCAAATATCAGTCAATTTTTTTTTCTCTCAAATATCTGACTGCCTCCTCAAATCAAATGTTTCGTACCTTAGACTTTGAATTTATCTCGAGCTAATAAATACTAACTGGGGATCATTATTCAGCTGTATTTTTTTTTTTAAAAAGGATGAGGTGTTTGGGGTTAAACATGTTTTCGTAGGTAAATAATATTGTTGTGGAACTTTTAATAATGAGAATGTAAGAGTCTATGACGGTATTACAATCTGTTTGGTGGAATAGTGAAATAGAAGCCAATACGTTCTTGTTCAATTCTGTGTCACTTTGAACGTGTCGTGATTGTCATCCTCAGCCTTAGCCATGTGTTACTGTAATTTGAATTTCAAAATGACTGAGTGACGTTTTTTCGACGCACTGGTCAACTCCACCGCAGCGAATCACATGACTTTGACAATCAGTAAATACCAGCGAAAAATATCTTAAATGGTAAAGAATTGTCGCAAAAAAAGTTAAATACACGGGAAATGGCAAAGTTTACGAAGTCTAGTCTGATTAATCATTTTACAGAAAAAAAAAGTCCAAGCAAAGGGGGGGGGCGTACGCCCTCTACGCCCCCCTCTGGATCCGCCACTGCGCCTGATGAAGCTAATTTGTTTAGCGAAATATTGCGTGAATAATATATAAAATATAACAACTAATTTTATAACACTCATTAGTGTGTTAAAGTTACATTCTTAGACACTTATATATATTCGTTGGGGAAGCAGGACAAATCGCCCCACTGGCAAAACGCCCCACACCAAATCGCCCCACTTTTTCACCAACTCGCCCCACTATTAAAAAAAAATAAAAAAAATCGCCCAAACCTGGTTAACCAACTCGCCCCACTTTTTAAAAAAATCGCCTCACTTGTGAAAAGGGTTAAATCAAGTTAATTTTCCCCTGTCAACTAGCCCCACTTATTGAAAAAAGGGAAAAATCTACTTCTATATATGATATTTTCAGGTCTACCAACTAGCCGCACTTAAATGAAATCTTATTTTGATTTTTGTAATCTACACAGAATACAAAAAAAAAAACCGAAATTTATTTAACTTTTTTAACATTCTTAAAATATAATTGCAATTACATTTTTGTATCATTATTGGAGAATAACTTTATACTTGTAAGATTACTTATTTGTATAACAATTGAAAAGAAACCTGTTAATTGTATCATAATCATACTATTGATGCGTGATTAACATTTATATATAACTTTATTGCAAAAACAGAGTTTTTAACAGCCATTTGATTTTATAGCACTTCACTTTGGTGTTCAAAGGTATTGACGTGGGCAGGGACAAAGATATACAACGGGATTGCATCTTTTTTATAAATGGTTTATCTATTTGTCATGAGTGGGGCCAGTTGACAGACCGTATTTCAGCGGGATTTTAACCCTTTTCATAAGGGGAGCATGTTATCATAACTATTTGCAATGGGAGTTTAACCTTTTCATAAGTGGGGCGAGTTGGTAAACAAGAGTGGGGCGGTTTTTTAGAAAGTGGGGCGAGTTTGTGAAAAAGTGGGGCGATTTGGTGTTGGGCGATTTGTCATTGATTCGGATTCATATGTTGGTAGTTAGTGTTACCAGTAAGTTTATTATCACTACGTTCCTTTCCCCGTACGTGTTCGGCCCTAGACAAAAAAACACACATGTCGAAAAAGAGGGACAGCTCTCAGTCACCGTTATCGCCGAGAAAAAAGAAAATAAATACTTCCTCGAGCTCACCTAAACTACATGATGCAGTAAGTCAATAATTTACGTGTTTGAAATACTTTTAACTATCGCATATATGGCACAACTCGACCAGGAGAGAGCTCGGACCAAAACTCAGAAACAGTTTATAAAAGTGTTATTTCACATGAAAGTAATTCATTTTCTATATTATAAAACGAGAAATACTAATGAACCATATCAACTAAGGACACAATAGCCCCACTCTTATTAACCACAAACAATGTCCAGAGCAGTCAGGGGACTTACATGTACTTAAGGTTTATGTACCCTTCTGTAGCCATTTTTGTACGAACTTTTCAAACTTCAATTGTTTCAAAACTACAGATATAATGAATAATAGAGATAAGCCATTTTGTACATATTCCAAGGGGAAACTTGATGCAAAGCATTATTTTTTACTGTTCCATTGCATTTAATAGAAAAAGAGGACTTTGTGGCAAATAAATCAAGATTTTTATAGAAAATCCACAGCCTTTATCCTTGTACTCTCATATTTGGCAATTTGATGACTAATAGATATAGGATTATTGCATGCAGTTCTAGCATTGATTTCCTTAAAACAAGTTTTAAATGTAGTTATTGGTTAAGACAAGTATAAATATGGCCAAAATCAAGTACACCTTGTAGGGTGCGCTCGACTTTAGTGACTCAGCACGAGGTGTTTTCAAATTAACAGGTTACTTAGAACGTTTTGTAAAAGATAAACACTAGCACATCATAGAAAATCAAGTGAGTAATTTATGTTTCAAATTTTATAACATAAATATCTGTATTAAAGGCTGTGGATTTTCTATAAAACTCTTGATTTATTTGCCACAAAGTCCTCTTTTTCTATCAAATGCAATGAAACAGTAAAAAATAATGCTTTGCATCAAGTTTCCCCTTGGAACATGTACTAAATGGCCTATCTCTATTATTTATTATATCTTTAGTTTTGATACAATTGAGGTTTGAAAAATTCGTACAAAAATGGCTATAGAAGGGTACATAAACCTTAATGAGTGATTTTCTAAATCACTGATTTAAGTAACATTATTTCCGTTAATTTACGGTTGGAAGTAAGAGTTGCCTTTCTTTAATAATCACTTATTTAAGTAGTACAAATTAATCACTAGAAGAAGTGATTTAATCTTACATTTTGTCTTATTGTAGCTTTAAATATATGAATATAGAATACTAACATGACTTACATGTATAATGATCCAGGGACTAATTATGTTTCTAAACTTATCGGAACCAACATCTGTGTTGTCTAGGATGACCAGGTCATTTCAGGTGATGACCTTGTATTGAATCTAAGATCATGACATTAAAATCACTTGTTTAAGTATCATACCTCAATTTCCTTCCCAAAAATAACTTATTTAAGTATCATTATTTTAATAACCCCACTTATTTCAACACCACTGAACAGTGAAATTTTTATCGCGAACAGTAGAATTTTATTACATAAACTGAAAGATGAAACCTTGAACTTTACAGGAAAAATACTCCAAATTCTGGGAAAAATCTGTTAAGAAAGTATCAGTTCATTATGTATTTAGCCATTATTATAGCATTTTTTCAACTAAAACAGAATTTCAGCTAAATGAAAGCATCAAAGGCATAAACCTTGCTACTTAAAAGAAGCAAAAAATTCATTTTTTAGCTCACCTGGCCCGAAGGGCCAAGTGAGCTTTTCTCATCAATTGGCGTCCGTCGTCGTCTGTCATCGTTATCTTTTACAAAAATCTTCTCCTCTGAAACTACTGGGCCAAATTTATCCAAACTTAGACACACTCATCATTGGGGTACAAATGTATCTAGTTTAAAAATATGTGTCCAGTGACCCAGCCAACCAACCAAGATGGCCGCTATGGCTAAAAATAGAACATAAGGGTAAAATGTAGTTTTTGGCTTATAACTCAAAAACCAAAGCATTTAGAGCAAATGAGGTAAACTTGTTGATCAGGTCAAGATCTATCTGCCTTAAAATTTTCAGATGAATCGGACAACCTGTTGTTAGGTTGCTGCCCCTGAATTGGTCATTTTAAGGAAATTTTGCTGTTTTTGGTTATTATCTTGAATGTTATTATAGATAGAGATAAACTGTAACAGCAATTATGTTCAGCAAAGTAAGATTTACAAATAAGTTAACATGATCAAAATGGTCAGTTGACCCCTATAGGAGTTACTGCCCTTTATAGTCAATTTTTAACCATTTTTCGTAAATCTTAGTAATCTTTTTCAAAAATCTTCTCCTCTGAAACTACTGGGCCAATTTAAACCAATTTTGGCCTCAATCATCACTGGGGTATCTTGTTTAAAAAAATGTGTCCGGTGACCTGGCCAACCAACAAAGATGGCCGCCATGGCTAAAAATAGAACAAAGGGGTAAAATGCAGTTTATGGCTTATAACTCAAAAATCAAAGCATTTAGAGCAAACTGACATATCAAATTGTTGATCAGGTCAAGCTCTATCTGCCCTGGAATTTTCAGATGAATTGGATAATCGGTTGTTAGGTTGCTGCCCCTGAGAATTTTGCCGTTTTTTGTTATTATCTTGAATATAATTATAGATAGAGATAAACTGTAAACGGCAATAATGTACAGCAAAGTAAGACCTTAAAAAAGGTCAACATGACCAAAATGGTCAATTGACCCCATAAGGAGTAATTGCCCTTCATAGTCAATTTTTAACAGTTTTCATAAAATTTGTAAATTTTCACTAACATTTTCCACTGAAACTACTGGGCCAAGTTCATTATAGATAGAGATAATTGTAAGCAGCAAGAATTTTTAGTAAAGTAAGAACTACAAACACATTTATATCACAAAAACACAATTTTGGCATGAATCCATCTGTGTCCTTTGTTTATTATTCACATAGACCATGGAAGTATTATATTAACAGGAACTACTACGACCCTACTTCAAACGTTTCATCTGCGATGCCGCACGCAATTTAATGACATGTTAATTAGCTTGAAACATGGCACGTTATTTACATACCAGCGTGTGGTGCCCTACAATATTTTCATTCTCGGTTGCTTTCAGGATTACGGAAATAAACGAAGAAATCGAAAGTTGTTATAAATTCTTAGGAAACAGCAATCGGCAAACCTCGGCAGATTCCGTTACCCGACATCTGCATACGTGTGCCGATTGAGTGATTGATGGATTAATTTGAGTCATCATTAATTCTATAGAAAAACACATTGACGATGGAAATTTGTACCAAATTTATTGAATAAATGCCCCATTTGTATTAATTTATTTTTCGGTAGAAATTGGACTATATTTAATATATATCGCAAGTTGTGATTATATAATAACTACTGTTTACTCCACTGAGTGGCACGCATTTCCTGCATATTTAAGACCATTGTAAGTTATCGTTCTGATAAAATCAAAAGATCAAAGAGATTTTAGATCAATGTAGGAATTATTAAGCTTCGCTCTTAATCCAGGGTAAGATCATTGGTTGGTATATACGAATGTTCAGCTGAACCCCGATGTGTTGAATTTTTTTTTTGTACTGCGACTCAAGGATTTGTATAGTGACATTATACAAATTCTTGTGCGACTTTAATAATATATTTTGGACGGTTTCATTTGGTCGGATATTGATAACATTTTTTAAGGGACAGAAATGTATTATATAAATAGCTATATAACGTAGTTAGATTTCTGCTGTATTTTGTTGATTGGTACTTGCTCGATTAATTTTCGTATTGTAAACTGGAAATTTCTACTTTCCAGGATTATCCAGTAACTTAACCATATACATGATATATATTACTCTAAACTTCACAATTTTAATATTTATCAAATATATTTATTGTTAACCGGCGGTAACCGGAACACACCTTAATCGCCATTTAAACTTCACCCACAAACTAAATAAATAATGTCACTCACTATTTCAAATCGTTGTAGAATAATTAATTCAGGGCCGATTTTCATTTTTTATGCATCACTCGATTTGTTTAAATAAGTTGTTCACGAACATGACGAATAAAGGTCTACCGACGCGATTGAAATAAGTAAAGATGTTTTCCGACAGGTAATATTGTTAAGCTGTCTCGATTAAAACCACGTGATTGATAAGAAGTATCTCTGGTCAATTTATGACCGCGGCATCGCAGATAGTCACAAAAGAAATTAACGACAGTGTACTAATTAGACAGTTTCCATATCTTTTCTACAGGGCTACCCGGGTTATAAATAAATGCTAATTGATCGTTGTAGTTCCTGTCAATATAATACTTCCATGCATAGACCAAGGTGAGCGACACAGGCTCTTAAGAGCCTCTAGTTTTTCAATTTTACTAATTAAAAGATATTATTTAAACCTTTGTGTTTAAAATTTTGAAAAAACTACAAAATCCCAATTTGTGATTAAACTTCAAATTTGCTACGTATACTCAAATAACTGATTTGAAAATCACTTATTTCAGTAAGTACCCTGACTGATGAGAAACGTTTCCATAGGCCAGTTCCCTGATATTGTTTTCAGACAAATCTGTCATGTGACTTCCATCACCACGTGACAAAAATGTTTGTAAATTAAAATCTAACAGGATGGTCACCCTCGCTCAGTAATACGGTAAATCAAGATTATGTACTTATGGAACATTAATTATTTCTATGCTACCCTACAGAATGAAGGCTTTGAAAGTGCTGGAACCTTTTAATAGAGCAGGGATACAGGTGCACCTTCTATCTGTTAAATAACGTCATAAAGGCGTTCGAAATTGAAGATCTTTTCCGATGAAAGAAATGATTCCAGAAATGACCTATTGTCCTAGTCCAAATAATTATGATGTCTGGCATTGTCTGGCAAGGCTATTTTAATTTTTTTCTGGAAATACAGCATGATATCCCAGAATTACCACAATACAGTACACACACAGAGGATGTAATCTCATACTCCCTACACTGTGTAAAAACTTGGTGTCACACCAGGAAACTCCAGCAACACTCTCCAAATGTCGATTGGCAAGTGGGGCGAGTTGACCATTGTTGACCATTGTTGACATTGTTTGATATCTAAGACTCATCATGTTTGGGGGTCATAAAGGGTATACATACCTCATATAGTAATATATTACATGTATTTAAAAGTATATATTATAATAGTTGTGTGGCATTCTAAACTAGATTTTATGAATTGTAAATGGTTTTTCTGCTAATCTAAAACAGCTGGGATGTAAAATAGTTATCCCATTCGGACTTGGTGTGTCAGTGTTAGATCACCTTCTGGCCTTTGGCCATAGGAATGATCTTACACTGACACATCGCGTCCTTGTGGGATAACTATTAATTCATATCTCCCGAGGCAAAGGGAAATGAATGTTTTATTCCACTGCCTAGATGCTTTGTTTACTATCTGAACATTAAATATTAGTTTGCATACCTTCTTTTTCTTATCCGCTTGTTTTTATTACTAAACATGTTAAACACGACATAGTGATAAACAGTATAGATCATGTAAATAAAACGTTAATCATGTTAATTATTGGTATCTTTGTTTTAACGTCCAAAATAAATTTGTACAAGATAATAATATTTGCTTTGTCTATTGAATAAATTAGAAGTTTGAGACGTTATATACATTAACCACGTGTAACGTTGCATGATTTAGTCCCGAAAATTTCAGAGGGGAATATATGAAAATTTGTTCAATGACATGTGGGATAGTCTCAACCAATTTAATACTGTTTAAAATATCAATATGCCTAAATAGTGAAATAATAAGTAATATAATATTATAAGTCATGTGTATTCGATTGATAACGTAAAAAATGTATTACAGCAAGCAGGAAAGAATAAAGATCATTATAAATATATGCAATAGGTCTACTATATTTGGTGTATGGAATGATTGTAAGGTGTACATGTCTACCTGTTTATGTGACAGTTGTAATAAAGCTTTATATTTAGGACTATCAATATAATATAAATGATAAGTAAAGAAGGCAAGACATTTCAGCGTGTGCACTCTTATTTTTTTTTTCAATATGTGATTGACTTCATATATTGATTTATTTGGGGTACTGTTTTTGTCGTTGTCGTCGTCCGAAGACATTTGGTTTTCGAACTCTAACTTTAGTAAATAAAAATCTATGAAATTTAAACACAAGGTTTACCGTATGACCATCCTGGTCTATGCGTCCGTCCGTTCATTGGTTCTTTCTTCTGATTGTTCGTTCATGCCCCACCTATGAAAGTAGAGGGACATTATGTTTTCTGGTCTGTGTGTTCGTCCGTTCGTTCCTCTCTTCATTCGTCTGTTCTTGCTTCAAGTTAAAGTGTTTGGTCAAGGTAGTTTTTGAAGTCCAATTTAAATATTCTTTCTAAATTTAATGCCAAATAAGAATTTTGACCCAAATTTGAACATAGAAAATAATAGTGCAAGTTTCAGGTTAAAGTTTTTGGTCGAGGTAGTTTTTGATGAAGTTAAACAGTGATGTTGAAGTTAAATCAACTTGAAACTTAGTATAGATGTTCCCTATGATCATGATGATATGATCTTTATAATTTTAATGCTAAATTAGAGTTTTTACCCCAATTTCACAGTCCACAAAACATAGAAAATGATAGTGCGAGTGGAGCTTCTGTCTACTTTGCACACATTCTTGTTATTTTTCATTTGATTTGCAAGACCAAGCATTATATGGATATAGGCGGCTTTAACTCGCTCTCACATGTAAACACCACTTTCACTCTATGACCAGTAGGCAAAGTGAAAATGGGTGATTAATTTCATGTTTACCTGTTCTAAATTTGTAAAGAGTTAACAGGCGTCTTTTGTGTTTACCTTCATGATAACGTTTTAAATTGAGCGTCTTCTATTTTTATAAAAAGTAAGTCATGTAAGTTACTGTTAACTGTTTGTAAAGTGTGTGTTTATTCAGGAAGACATTTGAAATTTCAATTGTGACTGCTTTTAAAGATATTATACATGTTATAGTAAACGCACATTTCTAGTAAACGCAAAAAATTGAAGTTAACTAAGGAAAAATTCAGAGGTGACATTTGTTTACTTTACAAAAAAAATCTTTATGTAATGCTTGGTCTGCGTCCAAATGTTAGGACTGTGCATATACTGTTTTCAGTACTATGTCTGCATCACTTTTACCTTAATTTTGTTGACATGTTGCTGTTTACATTTCATAAAGCTATGATGAAAGTAGCTCTTTATAATGTTTATATTGGAAAAAAAATATTGACTATATTCAAGATATTATTATAAACAAAAAAACATGAAATTTGTTTTTATTATAATTTAGGTTAAAAAAAATCTATCTTTTTTTAGCCTAGCATCAAAGAGCCGAGTGTGGTACTTTCAACATATGAGAATGCTGTATCTCATATTGAAATAATTGGTGAAGAAAATGCAGGTTGTCCAGCTACTGTTCATTTCTTCTCTAGAAATCCACAAGACATTTATCAAAAGAATATAGGCAGAGATTCATATACCATCAATAATATGACATTCCCACTTTCAATTAATGGACAGGAAAATCAAATCATTCATGAAATGAATTTGAAACTACCACTTACAGGAACATTGAAAGAAGTAATGGAATTGACAGATGTGTGTTTTGACTCCTTATCTAACTTCAGATGGTTTCCCAGAACAACAAATAAAGATGGACATTGGAAAATAATGGAAGGTATGTATCAAATGTATGATACAATATTTGTCCAACCATTTATCAATTGTCAATCAGTCAGCTGTCAACATGTCAACTTCAAAAGACAACAGCTTTGGAAAGAAGGCTTGGGAATTTTTCCTGAATTTAATATTCATTAACAACTCTAATCTTCAGACAGCAGTCAATATGTTTAAGTAACATGATGGATCTTCTTTACACAGCTTAGAAGGATCAACTTCAAGGTCATGTACTAAATCTACAAATTAATCAAGTTTATTCATATTTCAACTAAAGTTCAAAAAGTAGCAGGCCCATTGAGCAATGTTGAGCAAAAGTTAATTTCTGCATGTTGTATAAAGTTGTTTTCTTGTGGAATAGTTTTTTTAAACCAATAAAAACATATGAAAAAAAGCTTGTGAGAAAAATATCAAGTGAAGTGTTCATATATGTTCATATCATGTTTACTTATAAAATTAACTTGTTTCAGTGATTTTAAAAATTACTTTAAAAAGTGATCCTGAAATCACTTGTATAAGTAGTACCCTTGACACATTATTTAAAGTTAATTTAAGCTAATCAATAAAGACTTTGTGATCCTGTTCATGTTGTAAGTTAATAAATAAATGTCTAAAGAATTAAGATTTATTAAATGTATGTTACTTTCATTTCCAGAGTTGGTTCCAATTCAGTTGCCTAAAGAAAACATTTTTCTTGATACAACAATGGGATGTCTTCTCCTACAGATGATTGAAAGCATTCAAACTGCTTATGTGAATGGAATGCCTAAACTTCAAGCTGTACAAGCCTGGCATAACATTTTCTCTTTAATATGGCTACATCCTTTAGAACAAGGAAAACGTAGACAGTGTAGTGTAGGGGAAGCAAGAAGCCTCATGGACTTTTACAGCTGTAAATCGATTGACTGTGATCAACCAAAGAAAAGTGATAACCGAAATTTTGACAGTGATATTGGCAGTGACAATTTTGATTCAGATGTCAAATATTGTGAAAATGGAAAGTCTGAGCAGTATACTGAGGGGACTCATAAGAGTGTGTATGAGAAGTGTAAACGTTCTGTGCCAAGAATTGAATCTAAAAGTCCTGACTTAGTTATCGGTGATAAAGATGGTATAATGGTTCCAAAATGTATATGTGTTTTAGAAATTAAATCAGAATTAGAAAAGTATCATCAAAACAGTGCAGAAAGACAGGTCATTGAATATATGCTTTGTCATTTACATTTCCAGTCTAAAATACTTGGTGTTCTTGTATTGTCAACAGGTTTTAAGTTGTATAAGGCAGTAAAGAATAAGAGTACAAAAAGAATAAGAATAATTCAAAGTCAATTTTCGATTGTGGATGATTCTAAAGAAGATAATTTTAGGACTGATATTTTCAAAAAGTTCATTCATCACTTGGTTGTAGCTTGTGAAGACATTAGCAATGATCATGATGATATTGACATTTTTTAAGATAGGCTATTTCTGTAAAATCATCATATTGAGTGTAAAAAGCTAAAAATAAAATGTAATTGTTCTATGTTGTATAATATATGCTTCATTCAGAAATGTAAGAGAACCCATTTATATCCTTCCATTTTCATGATATACAACTGATATACATGCAAACAAAAAATACAATATACAACTTCATCTTCAGTTTCATCAATTTATACATTTTGGTTTTACCAAATCAATAATAATATCTATTATATTCTGTTATGATTACCATGTAACATATAGCATGTAAAACTAGTACAGCAAAAATGACAAAGTCATTTTCTTGCTTGATAGAAATATAGTTGAAACTAGGTTTTATTTTAAAAACCCAACGAGGAGGTTCACAGCTAAAGAGAACAAGGTGATTTATGAATGAATGCAATCATTCTACACACTGCAGTTGATGATCTCTAACAATTAAGTTAATTTTGTCTCGCCTTGACCCAGTCAGAAAGCAGGACTTAGATATGCTGTTTCAGTATCAGGGACACTTTCAACAATTGGTATGCTGTTATACAAGCCTTCAGAAAATAATGTTAATTTAAATTTTTTAGTGGTTATGTTTAGGTCAGTTTAAAAGAAACAACTAGTGGAAGTCAAAGATATATGATATGCAGATGAAATATCATCAAAACATCTCATTTTCATTCAGATTTGTTGGCACCATCTCTTGTTTTGAATTGACTGTGAAACCTATCCTTATTTACATGTGTTATTAGTTGTGATGAAAAGTCATTTCAAAGAAAACCACTTGTAATGGTCAATGATATATGGTATGCAGTTGTGGAGGTCAATTAGATCTGGTATGCAGTTGCAGTGGTCAATAATATCTGGTATGCAGTTGTGGTGGTCAATAATATCTGGTATGCAATTGTGGTGGTCAATGACATCTTGTATGCAGTTGTAATGGTCAATGATATCTGGTATGCAGTTTTGGTGGTCAATGATATATGGTATGCAGTTGTAGTGGCAAATGATATATGGTATGCAGTTGTGGTGGTCAATAATATCTGGTATGCAGTTGTAATGGTAAATGATATATGGTATGCAGTTGTGGTGGTCAATAATATCTGGTATGCAGTTTTGGTGGTCAATGATATATGGTATGCAGTTGTAATGGTAAATGATATATGGTATGCAGTTGTGGTGGTCAATGATATATGGCATGCAGTTGTAAAGGTAAATGATTTCTGGTATGCAGTTGAGGTGGTCAATGATATATTGTATGCAGTTTTGGTGGTCAATGATATGTGGTATGCAGTTGTGGTGGTCAATGAAATATGGTATGCAGTTGTAATGGTCAATGATATATGGTATGCAGTTGTAATGGTCAATGATATATAGTATGCAGTTGTGGTGGTCAAAGATATCTGGTATGCAGTTGTGGTGGTCAATGATGTATGACATGCAGTTGTGGTGGTCAATGATATCTAGTATGCAGTTGTGGTGGTCAATGATATCTGGTATGCAGTTGTGGTGGTCAGTGATATCTGGTATGTAGTTGTGGTGGTCAATGATATCTGGTATGTAGTTGTGGTGGTCAATGATATCTGGTATGCAGTTGTGGTGGTCAATGATATATGGTATGCAGTTGTAATGGTCAATTAGATCTGGTATGCAGTTGCAGTGGTCAATTAGATCTGGTATGCAGTTGCAGTGGTCAATAATATCTGGTATGCAGTTGTGGTGGTCAATAATATCTGGTATGCAATTGTGGTGGTCAATGACATCTTGTATGCAGTTGTAATGGTCAATGATATCTGGTATCAGTGATATTGTTTGCCTCAAATTACAGCCGAAATTCGGCCTTTTCCCCTAGAGAAAATTCCCAATTACTAAAAAAAAATGGCTTAAAATTCCTCCCAAAAAGTTTCAAATTTTCCCCAAACAGTGATGTCATTGGTGTAATGTTTGTAAATATCGTATTCATGCTATTATTTTGATATTAGAAAGCACTTTTGAGATCCGGTTTTCTGTTCAGAATCATCATGATGTTTGTAACACATGTAGTTTTCAATGCATAAAGTACCATCATTGCTTCTGTTTCTTTCCCCTCTCCGAAAAGTACCTTTCAGGTTGAAAATGTCTGACAACCAAAATATACGGCCAAAATATACATGAAAAAACAGTGCAAAAAAGACAGCAAAGGTCAGCAAAAAATTGGAGATGTGTTTAGAATAAAATATACAAATTTCCCAATTTCAATAAAAATATGCATTTTTCCCAATAAAAAACGGTAGAGGTAGTTTTGAAAAAAGACAACAATATCACTGGGTATGCAGTTTTGGTGGTCAATGATATATGGTATGCAGTTGTAGTGGTAAATGATATATGGTATGCAGTTGTGGTGGTCAATAATATCTGGTATGCAGTTGTAATGGTAAATGATATATGGTATGCAGTTGTGGTGGTCAATAATATCTGGTATGCAGTTTTGGTGGTCAATGATATATGGTATGCAGTTGTAATGGTAAATGATATATGGTATGCAGTTGTGGTGGTCAATGATATATGGCATGCAGTTGTAAAGGTAAATGATTTCTGGTATGCAGTTGAGGTGGTCAATGATATATTGTATGCAGTTTTGGTGGTCAATGATATGTGGTATGCAGTTGTGGTGGTCAATGAAATATGGTATGCAGTTGTAATGGTCAATGATATATGGTATGCAGTTGTAATGGTCAATGATATATGGGCAGGAATTCGCTAGTGAAATTTTAGGGTCAATAGTGTTTATCCAATTAAAAAATAAAGAAATCATGCAAATATGGAGAATAAACATTGTTTAAATATCAAAGTGGGTTAGTCTTTATTGCCAAATGCAAAAAAAAATGGATCCAATTAAAAAAATCAACAAAAAATCAGCACTTGTTATGTGCTGGTAGTTGAAAACTGTGGACAAAAAGTGTGACATTTCTGCAGTGGCAAAACCCCTAGTCATATTTAGAATATGCCTGAAGAATTGTTCTACTATAATAGTTGAAAATCAACTGCAAAATGATCCGTCTATCATTTAGAAACCCCATTTTGTACAGAATCCGATTATTGCTGCAAATAAAATATGTTTGAAAATGGACAAGTGCATGTAACTTTTCCCGTCAACAAATGTTACATGCACCTTTTCATTAGCTGATTAGCTTTGGAAACAAGTTATTGGTCCAGCATGGCAAATTTTGAAAGGCGTCAACAATGGGTACAATTTGGATTTCACGATTTTTATCAATCAACTGAAGTTTGAAAAATATAGAAGGTAAGAAAATTTATTTCATTTTCGTGTCAATACTGCCCAATAATACTCATCTTTTTATAACAGTTATATACTTTTTATAGTAAGCATTACCATAATTATTTTTTTCACATTTCAACCCACTGACAATTACATTAAAATGTAGCTTTGTCATCTTTTACATTAGGCATATACCAGTGATCAAGTAGATGATAAGAGAGTGGGACCAGGTTAATTTGACCTCACAATGAAGTGTTACATGCACTTTCTGTGTAAATTAGGTTCTTTGATAATGATGTGTGACTTGCTTTGCAATTTTGTCAAAAAATATAAGTTTATCTTGTATTTAAACAGGTTTGACCCTTACGATATTCATTTTATTGCTAGAGAGATTTCTGTACATAACATTGACACGAAAATATTTACAAAGGAAAGTGTCTATGATACATGCAAAAGCTTTTTTTTGTACGGTTTGCCTTATCAATATAATTTTTTACATGAAATACCACAGATTAATTGCCAATTTGATTAACTAGTACTTGTATTCATTCTCAGCATTATAAAGATAACTGGCCACTTAATTTGAAAACATAAAATGTAACATTGACACCAGAATAAAAAAAAATATTACTTTATTACACTTAAAGCATAATTGGCCAGTGCATAATATTAAATCAAATGTAAATTTATGCTGAATTCTTAACAGAGAAGTTGTTGATCTTTCTTGATTTCTAGACTTTACAATATTTACTTGTAATTCTTATCGTTTAAAGGCATGTAACATTGACACATCTTCTGCGTCCAGGTTACATGCTACAACCTAATAAATGTGCATACAATTATTCAATCAATAAAATCTTGTTGAAATTTAAATTTGCTTCATTAAAATGATATTAAAGAAATAAATGAGTTTTAATTATTTGTGTTTATTTTTTTCCTGATTGACTTGCAATTTTTCCTCATCATTTGTTGGTGTTCCTGTCAATGTTACATACATAACCCAGAACTATAATGTTTTAAAAGCATTGATTTCCAAACCTCTGTTATGAGCTTTAAAATGAGTTTATCTGAGTTTATAAATGACTAACATCTGAAATATTGTCATCACACAATTTCTTTGATGCTCCTATGATAACTTTATGAGTAACATGGACTACGATTTTTGTATCAGGTCTTTTTTGTGTTACATGAGAAGATTTTACTGTGTTGAAATCAACAGTTAATCTAATTTTTAATATTCAAAGTTATTATTATGATACCTATTTTAAAAAATAATGTATAAGTAAACCCAAATTAAACTTTTTTTTCATTAAGAAATTGTGTATGTAACATTGACAGTCTATTATTTAGACTTTTACATGTTCAGGCCAGTGTTACATGCGTAAACAAAACTTACTGCCATATGGAGCTATTATCTTATTTTTATTTTACAAAATTAAAGCGTTTTCATGTTTTCCTGTTTAATTTGTCTTTTAACACTAGTTAGTAACATTGACAACAATATTTTGTGTCAAGATTTTTTTATGTTACATGCAAAGGTATTACTTCCTTAAAGTCAGACATTTATATAACATTTTATAACCTAAATGATTAATTAGATATTACTGGGCAGCAATTATATTATTTCTCCAAAGTTGACTATTAAGCACACCATTTTCATCTTCTGGTCTTCATGTATGTAACATTGACATACAACCTTTTACTTTTCTGTCAATGTTACACGCATGAACAGAACTGATAACATTTACTTACTCCTTTGCTCTAAAAAGAGATTATTGATAATTTAACTTGTTTTACCACCATCAAGCTTCATCTTTATTTCTAAATATAGATATTCTTTTTAGAAGTGTATTTTCTTCATTGACAACAAAATTGGTGTCGGTCTTGAAAATTTACATGCAATTTTTAATTAAAAAAAATCTACAGGCAATATAAACCTAAGAAAGAAAAAGATGATCAGCAATAAATGTGATGAAGAAAACTCTCAGGAAGATGCTGCAAAAAGATAATGTCCCTGTCAACCAGTCAGATGGTGATGTCCCTGGCAGCCAGACAGATGGTGATGTCCATGTCAGCCTGGAAGATGGTGATGTACATATCAGTCAATCAGTTAGTTGGTGATGTTCCTGTCAGTCAGTCAGTCTGTGATGTTCTTGTAAGCCAGTCAGAGGGTAATGTCCCTGTCAGCACACAGATGGTGATGTCCTAGTCAGCCTGGCAGATGGTGATGTTCATATTAGTCTGTCAGTTGGTGATGTTCCTGTCAGTCATATGGTGATTTTTCTTCAGCCAGTCAGATGGTGATGTCCCTGTCAGCCAGTCAGATGGTGATATCCCTTTCAGCCTGTCAGATGGTGATAACCCTATCAGCCTGGCAGATTATGATGTCTGTGTTAGCCAGTCTGATAAGGTCCCTATTAGTGAGTCAGGTGGTGACGGTCCTTTCAGCCAGTCAGATAGTAGTTCTGTGTCAGAAAACCAGATGATGGTGACTGTGTATACAGACATACTAGTGATCTCCAATTTGACCATTCTACAGCAGTGTAGAAGATAGTTATTTCAAAATCTTGTTTATTTATCCCTTTTCATTCACCAGTCAACACATGTATCATGTGTATTTACTGATGCTCATTATAGAAATCATGAGGAATTCAATTTGTAACATTTTTTTTTAATTGTTATGCCAATAATTGACATTCCAGAATATCTTTTGCATTATAAGAGGTTCAGGCTCCTTCTGATTTCAAAATAATAATAATAAACTCATCATGGATACCAGAATTGAAATTTTGTAGGCCAGAAAAGCTTTTCGTTTACAAAAGACTATTCAGTGACGCTAATGAAACAAAAAAGTAAAAGAAGGCCAAATAAAGTTGAAAACAGGACTATGGTCTAATGGGTGTTGGTTTTCTCTTCTGAATTGTTTTACACTGGTCATTATGGGGCCCTTTAAATTGTGGCTTCCTGTAGTTTAGGTAACAAGTTTTCAAGATGAAATGGCATTGAAAAATCGAAACAAAATATTTGAGAGTTTCTATATTATTGTAAATTTTATAATCTATGCATGGATTTTGGTTCTGATTGAGGGTAGATTAATTGTGTTTTTTTCTTTTTCTTTTTTCAGATAGATAGTTGAAGATGTTGGAGACAGAAAACAAGAAACAAGAAACTTGTTTTGAATATTTTAATGTTTGAAATAAAATTTATTGTTTAAACCTTAAAAAATTATCATAAATGTAAGATTAACCAGCAGAAATGAAACGAGGTAATATGTCTATCAGACAACAACTTCAAAGATGAAACCCAAATTGTTCTTTATAGAAGTTATGTAAACGATTGAAAATAAGATTCTCAATAAATGCAGCTGTATCAACCTCTCGTAGATTTGTCCATATTTTGTCTTGGTTTTTCATACTATTAGTTTTAAGTGTAACTGTGTCACATGAATGAGGGATACATGTAATCATTTTGTACCCTTACTCTGTCAGTATTAGTTATTGAGTGAGAAACTTCGTGGATGCTGATGGTTGTGTGGTTGTCTTCTTATCAATCTCATCCCTGTGCATAACAAAACGGGTTGCTTACTTACTGATATAAAAATGTTTCATGTTGTGGAAATTTTGGATGACTCCTTCATCAATTTGTCTATCTTTGGTGTTAATTTTACTTTTCTGGTTATTTTGACATTTGAATATCGTTTAATTAGCCTTCCATAGTGTACCACCATGAACAAGCATAACTACTGGTATAGTTAAAAAATATGTCTGCTGTCTGAAATTTAGGTGAATGGTTTTGGTATTAACCACTATTTAAATAATATCTTATATGAGAAATGTGGCAGTATAATTGTATAATTTACATTCAGATGGTTGTTTGGAGGCTTTTTATATCTTTTAAGGTCAATTCTGGCATGGTTCATTATTCATATATTTTGTGTCCACGTTACATGCAACATTTAAGTCACTATTTTATGACAGAAATGAGATAATTGCAAAAATATTAATACAATTTTTTAATGTGAGGGTATTACACAATGAAAAAGAGCCTTTACATGTTCAGAAAGAAAATGATTCTTACTGTATTTATCTCTTAAACATTGCATGTAACATTGACAGAAAAGTAGAGGAAACTTGCTTTCACAAAATTTCTGAAAGAAATAAAAATATAAATTTAAGAGTTTTGATGATAGACAATGTTTTGTGATCAATATATATGATATTGAATGTTGAATAAGTTAAGGAATCATTAATCTCAATTTGGAAAAAGTGTCCATGTTACATGCTCCAAATTCATTATTTGCTTTGGTTCCAAACTGACGCAAGTTTAAAAATGATTTTTTTGGTTACAAATAGAAGGACACCATTTGTAGCAATAATTTGTAAAAAATTTAGAAGCTTATAATGATTTTTATTTTTTTCTTACAATGTCACACTAAAGTAGCATTAGCGAATTCCTGCCCATATAGTATGCAGTTGTGGTGGTCAAAGATATCTGGTATGCAGTTGTGGTGGTCAATGATGTATGACATGAAGTTGTGGTGGTCAATGATATCTAGTATGCAGTTGTGGTGGTCAATGATATCTGGTATGCAGTTGTGGTGGTCAGTGATATCTGGTATGTAGTTGTGGTGGTCAATGATATCTGGTATGTAGTTGTGGTGGTCAATGATATCTGGTATGCAGTTGTGGTGGTCAATGATATATGGTATGCAGTTGTAATGGTCAATGATATATGGTATGCAGTTGTGGTGGTCAATAATATCTGGTATGCAGTTGTGTGGCTCAATAATATCTGGTATGCAGATATGGTGGTCAATGACAACTGGTATGCAGTTGTTATGGTCAATGATATCTGGTATGTTATTGTAATGGTCAATGATATATGGTATGTAGTTGTGGTCAATGATGTATCTTATGCAGTTGTGGTGGTCAATGATATCTGGTTTGCAGTTGTGGTGGTCAATGATATATGGTATGCAGTTGTTGTGGTCAATGATATCTGGTGTGCAGTTGTGGTGGTCAATGACATCCGGTATGCAGTTGTTATGGTCAAAGATATATGGTATGCAGTTGTAATTGTCAATGAAATATGGTACGCAGTTGTGGTGGTCAATGATATATGGTATGCATTTTTGTTGATCAATGATATATGATATGCAGTTTTGGTGGTCAATTATATCTGGTATGCAGTTGTGGTGGTCAATGATATATGGTATGCAGTTGTAATGTTCAATGATATATGGTATGCAGTTGTAATGGTCAATGATATATAGTATGCAGTTGTGGTGGTCCAAGATATCTGGTATGCAGTTGTGGTGGTCAATGATGTATGACATGCAGTTGTGGTGGTCAATGATATCTAGTATGCAGTTGTAGTGGTCAATGATATCTGGTATGCAGTTGTGGTGGTCAGTGATATCTGGTATGTAGTTGTGGTGGTCAATGATATCTGGTATGTACTTGTGGTGGTCAATGATATCTGGTATGCAGTTGTGGTGGTCAATGATATATGGTATGCAGTTGTAATGGTCAATGATATATGGTATGCAGTTGTGGTGGTCAATAATATCTGGTATGTAGTTGTGTCGCTCAATAATATCTGGTATGCAGTTGTGGTGGTCAAAAATATCTGGTATGCAGATATGGTGGTCAATGACAACTGGTATGCAGTTGTTATGGTCAATGATATCTGGTATGTTATTGTAATGGTCAATGATATATGGTATGTAGTTGTGGTCAATGATGTATCTTATGCAGTTGTGGTGGTCAATGATATCTGGTTTGCAGTTGTGGTGGTCAATGATATATGGTATGCAGTTGTTGTGGTCAATGATATCTGGTGTGCAGTTGTGGTGGTCAATGACATCCGGTATGCAGTTGTTATGGTCAAAGATATATGGTATGCAGTTGTAATTGTCAATGAAATATGGTACGCAGTTGTGGTGGTCAATGATATATGGTATGCATTTGTGTTGGTCAATGATATATGATATGCAGTTTTGGTGGTCAATTATATCTGGTATGCAGTTGTGGTGGTCAATGATATATGGTATGCAGTTGTAATGTTCAATGATATATGGTCTGCAGTTGTAATGGTCAATGATATATAGTATGCAGTTGTGGTGGTCAAAGATATCTGGTATGCAGTTGTGGTGGTCAATGATGTATGACATGCAGTTGTGTGGTCAATGATATCTAGTATGCAGTTGTGGTGGTCAATGATATCTGGTATGCAGTTGTGGTGGTCAGTGATATCTGGTATGTAGTTGTGGTGGTCAATGATATCTGGTATGTAGTTGTGGTGGTCAATGATATCTGGTATGCAGTTGTGGTGGTCAATGATATATGGTATGCAGTTGTAATGGTCAATGATATATGGTATGCAGTTGTGGTGGTCAATAATATCTGGTATGCAGTTGTGTCGCTCAATAATATTTGGTATGCAGTTGTGGTGGTCAAAAATATCTGGTATGCAGATATGGTGGTCAATGACAACTGGTATGCAGTTGTTATGGTCAATGATATCTGGTATGTTATTGTTATGGTCAATGATATATGGTATGTAGTTGTGGTCAATGATGTATCTTATGCAGTTTGTGGTGGTCAATGATATCTGGTTTGCAGTTGTGGTGGTCAATGATATATGGTATGCAGTTGTTGTGGTCAATGATATCTGGTGTGCAGTTGTAGTGGTCAATGACATCCGGTATGCAGTTGTTATGGTCAAAGATATATGGTATGCAGTTGTAATTGTCAATGAAATATGGTACGCAGTTGTGGTGGTCAATGATATATGGTATGCATTTGCGTTGGTCAATGATATATGATATGCAGTTTTGGTGGTCAATTATATCTGGTATGCAGTTGTAATGGTCAATGATATATGGTATGCAGTTGTAATGTTCAATGATATATATGGTCTGCAGTTGTAATGGTCAATGATATATAGTATGCAGTTGTGGTGGTCAATGATATCAGGTTTGCAGTTGTGGTGGTCAATGATATCTGGTATGCAGTTGTGGTGGTCAATGATATCTGGTGTGCACTTGTGGTGGTCAATGACATCTGGTATGCAGTTGTTATGGTCAATGATATATGGTATGCAGTTGTAATTGTCAATGAAATATGGTTGGCAGTTATGGTGGTCAATGATATATGATATGCATTTGTGTTGGTCAATGATATATGATATGCAGTTTTGGTGGTCAATTATATCTGGTATGCAGTTGTGGTGGTCAATGATATATGGTATGCAGTTGTAATGGTCAATGATATATGGTCTGCTGTTGTAATGGTCAATGATATATAGTATGCAGTTGTGGTGGTCAATGATATCAGGTTTGCAGTTGTGGTGGTCAATGATATATGGTCTGCAGTTGTAATGGTCAATGATATATAGTATGCAGTTGTGGTGGTCCAAGATATCTGGTATGCAGTTGTGGTGGTCAATGATATATGGTATGCAGTTGTAATGGTCAATGATATATGGTATGCAGTTGTGGTGGTCAATAATATCTGGTATGCAGTTGTGTCGCTCAATAATATCTGGTATGCAGTTGTGGTGGTCAAAAATATCTGGTATGCAGATATGGTGGTCAATGACAACTGGTATGCAGTTGTTATGGTCAATGATATCTGGTATGTTATTGTAATGGTCAATGATATATGGTATGTAGTTGTGGTCAATGATGTATCTTATGCAGTTGTGGTGGTCAATGATATCTGGTTTGCAGTTGTGGTGGTCAATGATATATGGTATGCATTTGTGTTGGTCAGTGATATATGATATGCAGTTTTGGTGGTCAATTATATCTGGTATGCAGTTGTGGTTGTCAATGATATATGGTATGCAGTTGTAATGTTCAATGATATATGGTCTGCAGTTGTAATGGTCAATGATATATAGTATGCAGTTGTGGTGGTCAAAGATATCTGGTATGCAGTTGTGGTGGTCAATGATGTATGACATGCAGTTGTGGTGGTCAATGATATCTAGTATGCAGTTGTGGTGGTCAATGATATCTGGTATGCAGTTGTGGTGGTCAGTGATATCTGGTATGTAGTTGTGGTGGTCAATGATATCTGGTATGTAGTTGTGGTGGTCATTGATATCTGGTATGCAGTTGTGGTGGTCAATGATATATGGTATGCAGTTGTAATGGTCAATGATATATGGTATGCAGTTGTGGTGGTCAATAATATCTGGTATGCAGTTGTGTCGCTCAATAATATCTGGTATGCAGTTGTGGTGGTCAAAAATATCTGGTATGCAGATATGGTGGTCAATGACAACTGGTATGCAGTTGTTATGGTCAATGATATCTGGTATGTTATTGTTATGGTCAATGATATATGGTATGTAGTTGTGGTCAATGATGTATCTTATGCAGTTGTGGTGGTCAATGATATCTGGTTTGCAGTTGTGGTGGTCAATGATATATGGTATGCAGTTGTTGTGGTCAATGATATCTGGTGTGCAGTTGTGGTGGTCAATGACATCCGGTATGCAGTTGTTATGGTCAAAGATATATGGTATGCAGTTGTAATTGTCAATGATATATGATATGCATTTGTGTTGGTCAATGATATATGATATGCAGTTTTGGTGGTCAATTATATCTGGTATGCAGTTGTGGTAGTCAATGATATATGGTATGCAGTTGTAATGGTCAATGATATATGGTCTGCTGTTGTAATGGTCAATGATATATAGTATGCAGTTGTGGTGGTCAAAAGATATATGGTATGCAGTTGCGGTGGTCAATGATATCTGGTGTGCAGTTTTGGTGGTCAATGATGTATGGCATGCAGTTGTGGTGGTCAATGATATCTAGTATGCAGTTGTGGTGGTCAATGATATTTGGTATGCAGTTGTGGTGGTCAATGATATCTGGTATGTAGTTGTGGTGGTCAATGATATCTTTTATGTAGTTGTGGTGGTCAATGATATCTGGTATGCAGTTGTGGTGGTCAATGATATATGGTATGCAGTTGTAATGGTCAATAAAAAGTAAAAACACAAAAATACTGAACTCCGAGGAAAATTCAAAAAGGAAAATCAAAAATCAAAAGGCAAAATCAAAAGTCCAAACACATCAAACGAATAGATAACAACTGTCATATTCCTGACTTGGTACAGGCATTTTCTAATGTAGAAAATGGTGGATTGAACCTAGTTTTATAGCTAGCTAAACCTCTCACTTGTATGACAGTCGCATCAAATTCCATTACATTGTCAACGATGCATGAACAAAAAAAACATACTCAAAGAGTAAAAATGTCAAAAATAAGGGTACAACAGTCAATATTGTGTAATCATCTCAATATCACTACATAAACAACAAATGTAACAAAGTAGCACAAAAAGGCATACATCAAATTTAACATTCTCATTTTGTTTTTCTTATACGGCTGAATTTATCTATGTAAAGTCTACCCATAAATGAAAGAAGGTTTTCATTACTGGTGTAAAATTGCGCGTTTGAAATTCGCACAGGTAGACATAAAAATAATTTTGTCGTATGACGCAATACATAAATGCAGACTCACGTAAAGTAGATATAACAAAAAACAGACTTACAGTAAAAATAATAAATAAAATAATGGTGTTGTTAAAAGTATGACGGGACACATCAGTACAGTTTCACGTCAAATACGGCTGAATTTATCTATGTAAAGTCTACCCATAAATGATAGAAGGTTTTCATTACTGCTGTAAAATTGCGCGTTTGAAATTCGCACAGGTAGACATAAAAATAATTTTGTCGTATGACGGCATACATAAATGCAGACTCACGTAAAGTAGATATAACAAAAACCAGATTTAACAGTAAAAGTAATAATAATAAATAAAATAATGGTGTGGTTCAAAGTATGACGGGATATATAAGTACAGTTTCACGTCAAATGTATATCATAAAAAAACAGACTAAACAGAAAAAGAAGTCTTATTGAATAAAATAGTTTAGTCATTCATAGTATGTCAAGATATATAGTATGAAGTTGTGGTTGTCATTGATATATGGTATGCACTTGTGGTGGTCAATGATATCTGGTATGCACTTGTGGTGGTCAATGATATCTGGTATGCAGTTTTCGTGGTCAATGATATATGATATGCAGTTGTGCTGGTCAATGATATCTGGAATGCAGTTGTGGTGGTCAATGACATCTGGTATGCAGTTGTAATGGTCAATGATATATGGTATGCAGTTGTAATGGTCAATGATATATGGTATGCAGTTGTGGTGGTCAATGATATCTGGTGTGCAGTTGTGGTTGTCAATGACATCCGCTATGCAGTTGTATTGATATCTGGTATGCAGTTGTGGTTGTCAATGATATCTGGTTTGCAGTTGTGGTGGTCAATGATATCTGGTATGCAGTTGTGGTGGTCAATGATATCTGGTTTGCAGTTGTGGTGGTCAATGATATCTGGTATGCAGTTGTGGTGGTCAATGATATCTGGTGTGCAGTTTGTGTGGTCAATGACATCTGGTATGCAGTTGTTATGGTCAATGATATATGGTATGAAGTTGTTATTGTCAATTAAATATGGTATGCAGTTGTGGTGGTCAATGATATATGGTATGCAGTTGTGGTGGTCAATGATATATGATATGCAGTTTTGGTGGTCAATTATATCTGGTATGCAGTTGTGGTGGTCAATGATATATGGTATGCAGCTGTGCTGGTCAATGATATATGGTATGCAGTCGTTATGGTCAATGATATATGGTATGCAGTTGTAATGGTCAATGATATCTGGTTTGCAGTTGTGGTGGTCAATGATATATGGTATGCAGTTGTAGTGGGCAATGATATCTGGTATGCAGTTGTGCTGGTCAATGATATATGGTATGCAGTTGTAATGGTTGATAATATCTGGTCTGCAGTTGTGTTGGTCAATGATATATAGTATGCAGTTGTTGTGGTCAATGATATCTGATATGCAGTTTTGGTGGTCAATTATATCTGGTATGCAGTTGTGGTGGTCATTGATATTTGGTATGCAGTTATAATGGTCAATGATATATGGTATGCTGTTGTAATGGTCAATGATATATAGTATGCAGTTGTGGTTGTCAAAGATATATGGTATGCAGTTGCGGTGGTCAATGATATCTGGTATGCAGTTGTAATGGTCAATGATATATGGTATGCAGTTGTAATGGTCAATGATATCTGGTATGCAGTTGTGGTCGTCAATGATATATGGAATGCAGTTGTGGTGGTCAATGATATATGGTATGCAGTTGAGGTGGTCAATGATATATGGTATGCAGTTGTAAAGGTCAATGATTTCTGGATAGCAGTTGTGGTGATCAATGATATATAGTATGCAGTTGTAATGGTCAATGATATATAGTATGAAGTTGTGGTTGTCATTGATATATGGTATACACTTGTGGTGGTCAATGATATCTGGTATGCAGTTGTCGTGGTCGATGATATATGATATGCAGTTGGGATGGTCAATGATACATGGAATGCAGTTGTGGTGGTCAATGATATATAATATGCAGTTGTAATGGTCAATGATATATAGTATGAAGTTGTGGTTGTCATTGATATATGGTATGCAATTGTGTGTGGTCAATGATATCTAGTATGCAGTTATGGAGGTCAATGATATCTGGTATGCAGTTGTCGTGGTCATTGATATATGGTATGCAGTTGTGATGGTCTATGCTATCTGGAATGTAGTTGTTGTGGTCAATGACATCTGGTATGCAGTTGTAATGGTCAATGATATATGGTATGCAGTTGTAATGGTCAATGATATGTGGTATGCAATTGTGGTGGTCACTGATATATGGTATGCAATTGTGGTGGTCAATGATATATGGTATGCAGTTGTGGTGGTCAATGATATATGGTACGCAGTTGTGGTGGACAATAATATCTGATATACAGTTGTGGTGGTCAATAATATCTGGTATGCAGTTGTGGTTGTTAATAATATCTGGTATGCAGTTGTAATGGTCAATGATATCTGGTATGCAGTTGTGGTGGTCGATGATATCTGGTATGCAATTGTGGTTGTCAATGATATCTGGTATGTAGTTGTGTCGGTCACTGATATTTTGTATGCAGTTGTGGTGGTCAATGATATATGGTATGCAGTTGTGGTGGTCAATGATATATGATATGAAGTTGTAATGGTCAATGATATATGGTATGCAGTTGTAATAGTCAATGATATCTGGTATGCAGTTGTGGTGGTCAATGATATATGGTATGCAGTTATGATGGTCAAATGATATATGGTATGCAGTTGTGGTGATCAATGATATATGGTATGCAGTTGTAAAGGTCAGTGATATCTGGTATGCAGTATTGATGGTCAAAAATATCTAGTATGCAGTTGTGGTGGTCAATGATATATGGTATGCAGTTGTAATGGTCAATGACATACGGTATACAGTTGTAATGGTCAATGATATATGGTATGCGATTGTTGTGGTAAATGATATATGTTATGCAGTTGTGGTGGTCAATGATATATGGTACGTAGTTGTGGTGGTCAATGATATATGGTATGCAGTTGTGTTGGTCAATAATATCTGGTATTCAGTTGTAATGGTCAATGATATATGGTATGCAGTTGTGGTGATCAATGATATATGGTTTGCAATTGTGGTAGTCAATGTTATATGGTAGACAGTTGTGGTGGTCAATGATATATGCTACGCAGTTGTGGTGGTCAATGATATATGGTATGCAGTTGTAGTGGTCAATGTTACCTGGTATGCAGTTGTGGTGGTCAATGATATATGATATACAGTTATGGTGGTCAATGATATATGGTATGCAGTTGTAATAGTCAATGATATATGGTATGCAGTTGTTGTGGTCAATGATATACGGTATGCAGTGTTGTAATGGTAAATGATTTATGGTATGCAATTGTAATAGTCAATGATATATGGTATGCAGTTGAGTTGGTGAATGATATCTGGTATGCAGTTGTTATGGTCAATGATATCTGGTATGCAGTTGTGGTAGTCAATAATATCTGGTATGCAGTTTTTGGAGGTAAGTGATATCTGGTATGTAGTTTTGGAGGTCAATGATATCTGGTATGCAGTTGTAATGGTCAATGATTGCTGGTATGCAGTTGTAATGATCAATGATATATTGTATGCAGTTGTGGTGGTCAATGATATCTGGTACACAGTTATGATGGTCAATGATATATGATATGCAGTTGTGGTTGTCAATGATTTATGGTATGCAGTTGTTGTGGTCAATGATATATGGTATGTAGCTGTAGTGGTCAATGATATATGATATACAGTTGTGGTGGTCACTGATATATGTTGTGCAGTTGTAATAGTTTATGACATATGGTATGCAGCTGTTGTGATCAATGATATATGGTATGCAATTGTGTGTGGTCAATGATATATGGTATGCAGTTGAGTTGGTCAATGATATCTATTATGCAGTTGTGGTGGTCAATGATATATGGTATGCAATTCTAATGGTCAATGAGATATGGTATACAGTATTGATGGTCAATGATATATGGTGTGCAGATGTGTTGGTCAATGATATATGGTATGCAGTTGTTGTGGTCATAATATATGGTGTGCAGTTTAAATGGTCAATGATATCTGGTTTGCAGTTGTGGTGGTCAATTATATATGGTATGCAGTTTTGTTCGTCAATAATATCTGGTATGCAGTTGTAATGGTCAATGATATATGGTATGCAGATGTAATGGTCAATGATATATGGTATGCAGTTGTAATGGTCAATGATATATGGTATGCAGTTGTAATGGTCAATGATATATGGTAGGCAGTTGTAATGGTCAATGACATACAGTAAACAGTTGTAATGGTCAATGATATATTGTATGCAGTTGTAATGGTCGATGATATATTGTTAGCAGTTGTGGTGGTCAATGATATATGGTATGCAGTTGTAATGGTCAATGATATATGGTATGCAGTTGAGTTGGTCAATGATATCTGGTATGCAGTTGTAATGGTCAATGATATATGGTATGCAGTTGTGGTGGTCAATGATATCTGGTATGCAGTTGTGGTGGTCAATAATATCTGGTATGCAGTTGTGGAGGTCAGTGATATCCGGTATGTAGTTTTGGAGGTCAATGATATATGGTATGCAGTTGTAATGGCCAATGATAGGTGGTATGCAGTTGTAATGGTCAATGGTATATAATATGCAGTTGTGGTGGTCAATGATATCTGGTATGCAGTTGTGATGGTCAATAATATCCGGTATGCAGTTGTGGTTGTCAATGATATGTGGTATGCAGTTAAGGTGGTCAATGATATATGGTATGCAGATGTAGTGGTCAATGATACCTGGTATACAGTTTCGGTGGTCAATGATATATAATATACAGTTGTGGTGGTCAATGATATATGGTATGCAGTTGTAATAGTCAATGATATATGGTATGCAGTTGTGGTGATCAATGATATAATGTATGCAGTTGTAATGGTCGATGTTATCTGGTTTGTAGTTGTTGTGGTCAATGATATATGGTATGGAGTTGTAATGGTCAATGATATCTGGTATGCAGTTGTGGTGGTCAATGATATATGGTATGCAGTTGTAATGGTCGATGATATCTGGTATGCAGTTGTGGTGGTCAATGATATCTCGTATGCAGTTGTAATGGTCAATGATATATGGTATGCAGTTGTGGTGGTCAATGACATCAGGTATGCAGTTGTAATGATCAATGATATATGGTATGCAATTCTAATTGTCAATGAGATATGCAGTTTTTGTGGTCAATGATATATGGTGTGCAGTTGTGGTGGTCAATGATATCTGATATGCAGTTGTGGTGGTCAATGATATATGATATGCAGTTGTGTTTGTCAATAATATCTGGTATGCAGTTGTAATGGTCAATGATATATGGTATGCAGTTGTAATAAAGTCTGTAATGGTCAATGATATATGGTATGCAGTTGAGGTGGTCAATGATATATGGTATGCAGTTGTGGTGGTCAATGATATCTGGTATGCAGTTTTGGTGGTCAATAATATCTGGTATGCAGTTGTAATGGTCAATGATATCTGGTATGCAGTTGTGGTGGTCAACGATATATGGTATGCAGTTGTGGTGGGCAATAATATCTGGTATGCAGTTGTGGTGGTCAATGATATATGGTATGCAGTTGTGTTGGTCATTGATATATGGTATGCAGTTGTTATGTTCAATGATATATGGTATGCAGTTGTGGTGGTCAATGGTTTTTTGGTATACAGCTGTAGTGGTCAATAATACCTGGTATGCAGTTGTAGTGGTCAATGATATATGGTATGCAGTTGTGGTGGTCAATGATATCTGGTATGCAGTTTTGGTGGTCAATGATATATTGTATGCAGTTGTGGGGGTCAATGATATATGGTATGCAGTTGTAATGTTCAATGATAACTGGTATGCAGTTGTGGTGGTCAATGATATCCCGTATGCAGTTGTGGTTGTCAATGATATCTGGTATGCAGTTGTATTAGCCATCTCATTGATATGCAAATAATTGGTCCCACCCCTCAGGCATCATGGTCATGATATATTAACTGTGAAACTTATGCTTATTTGCTTGCATATGCCATCTTAAAAATAACCACAAGAAGAAGGTCAATGATATCTCTTATACGGATGATTCGTTCTGGAGGAACCACTAATGTCATGCCAAAAGATAGTTGTTATGCAGTTGTATTATCGAAATTTGCAAGTCTCTGAGGTAGATTATATTGCCCCATCCCTGCATGATGGATATTTGACTGAAACGACCACATTGTGTACAAGATAAGTGTTTCGGTAAATAAAAAGTGAACAAAAGGTATTTGACATGCAGTTTTATATGCATTGGCATTTATTTTATGGTTATTTGGTTTCGGCAGCATAATTCATGGTTCAATGATTTTTCGAGAAGCATAATATACAAAAAACATGAAAATGCCTAGTACAAGTCAGGAATATTGCAGTTTTTATCTACTAGTAGTAGTCTATGTATGTTAATTGTCGTTTGATTTTTGTTGCACTTTAGAGTTTCTGTTGTGATTCGTTGGTTTTCTATTATAGTTGATGTGTTTCCTTCGGTTTTATTTTGTTGCCCGGATTTGATTTCTCTCAATCGATTTATGACTTTTGAACAGTGGCAATATACTGTTACCTTAAGCGGCATATATCGCTAACAAGAGTTTATATTCTATATAAAATTGCAATTTCAGCGCTTTCAAATGTGCACTCATTCCAAATACATGTATTTATAAAGTGTACAATACATGTTTATAATAGCTATGCCATGGGCTGATTAGACAAACAGCGATGATCAAGTATAAATACGCGATTGATGTTTATTAGAAATATAAATTCTATAGGAATTTGCAGTGCATGTGCTTTCAGGCGTACAATTCATTCCAGATAGTTATTAAATTTACATAGAAAGTTTATTACGTCAATGCTCAGCAACATTTTTCATGTTTTTGAAAATTAGTTCTGATCAATCATTTGTTAATTAGTTACAAGTTTAACTTAAAATGTAAATTCTTTATACTAATACATTGTTAGCGTTCTCTAGTGAACAATAATATGTCAAGATAAATATATAAAAAAAGTTATTAAATCATTGTGTATTAATATTTTTTTAACATGAGTGACGATCTTTGAAATGTAAATCAAAGAGGTCATTGCAATGTAAGTGATTTCTAGTGTACAATTATTTCCATATTTGTTTTATCTAGATTCAAGGTCTATAACATCAATGCAGTGCAATAAGGCGAATACCATTGCTAATCAATTATTTCAGAAGTTAATTTCATTAAAATTGTTGATTATACATAATCATGATAATTATATACAGCACGGAGGAAACATGTCATTGTTTTAAGTAATTAATCACTATCCTTCCCTCACCACTTTCTCATTTGAAAACAAGTTTTATCCCCCAAATTACCTGAATAAGTCATGATTCTGTTGTTAGTTTCTTTGTTGTAAATTATGTTAACGTTGATTTAAAATTTATCGCTTGAATTGTTGTACATTTGCATGTTATATCAGGGTTTTTAAAAGCTTGCTGTGCATGCTGTACAGTACGCGTTCAGCTAATGATAAAAGACCAAACGATGACCTGTTGATTATAATTTCTACGCCATTTGATCTCTGGTGGAGACTTGTCTCGTTGTTAATCATACTGCATCTTCCTCTTATGATATTTCAGTGTGAAACTATTTTCAATTTTTCGCAACCCATCTTACCTGACATCATTGGTTTTTTTTTAAAGCGTTTACAATGTATCTGTGACTGTTAAACAAGTATTGAACAAACTATTTTTTTTTTTTTTTTTTTTTTTTATTTCTTTTTTTATTAGCTTAAGCAAAGGTTTACAGAGGAAACTAAACTGATATATCTAATAAATCGTAACAAATAATGTATATTATAAATCTATGAAATGTTACTTATACATAAAAAGAGTAGCAAATACGTGATATACCAAAATAAAAAAGTCTTTTGAGAATATTTAGATGGAACAACGTGGCAAAACATTCAAGCTCTGTTGTGCGTAAGTATAACACTATCAAAAAGGTACCATGTACTAGTAAACTTTATAACATTCATATAATCAAAGGCTGTTTTTGTTCCTTTTTCTACTCTTTGGGTATACAATAACACTATCAAAAAGGTACCATGTACTAGTACACTTTATAACATTCATATAATCAAAGGCTGTTTTCGTTCCTTTTTCTACTCTTTGGGTATACAATAACACTATCAAAAAGGTACCATGTGCTAGTACACTTTATAACATTCATATAATCAAAGGCTGTTTTTGTTCCTTTTTCTACTCTTTGGGTATACAATAACACTATCAAAAAGGTACCATGTACTAGTACACTTTATAACATTCATCTAATCAAAGGCTGTTTTTGTTCCTTTTTCTACTCTTTGGGTATACAATAACACTATCAAAAAGGTACCATGTGCTAGTACACTTTATAACATTCATATAATCAAAGGCTGTTTTTGTTCCTTTTTCTACTCTTTGGGTATACAATAACACTATCAAAAAGGTACCATGTACTTATAAACAATAAGAAACGTTAAGCAGATTTGACATGATCATGAACTATAATAATCATTAGGCAACAAATGGCGAAGATAAATCTATAAAACTCTTCATGCAATATGAAATATGAACGTAATCAGCCATATTTTCATTACATATTTTCTAGTGGCTTTACAATAAACAGTCAATACACGTGTTGCGCTGTACATAACACTTTGTATAAAATCTCCATCCAGTTTGTGATATCTTAGGAATGGCAGTGACGACTCCTTGTCCGAATGAAAGAAGCTCACACCTATAATCCACAATAAAACAATATCTTAAACATATTGCTTATTTGTTGTATGTAAGACATTATAAATGTATATTAAACAATAAATAAATTTGGTGTTTTTACTGTTTTCTGATTGGTTAAAATTATAAGTTTTATTTTCAATGTTGTCAATTTTGATGGCGATACGCCCACTCTGACGTTGTGTATTCATACGCCAACATGTGTGTACGTTGTTATTGTTAATATAAATAATATAAAAAGTTCTTTGAGCCTTATTTTTGATAGAAACTTATTTATAATGAATGGCGGATTATTCAATGTGAAGAGTCAAAAATTGGTTTTTTGGTTCAATAAACTCAAAATAGAGAATAGCCATTCATTAAAACGAAACAACCCGTAAAACAATAGTGAAAAATTCAGAACAAACATAGGAGAAAAGGGAAAAAAGAATTTAAAACTGTCTATATACCATCCTATATTGCTTTCTTGTATATAAATTTGCGATTTTACTCTAATAATTGAAATGTTAAATGTGTGTTTAATGTGTGTCGAAATGTTAATACAATATAATACAACAAGTTGTAGAATAACCCCAAAAAGTAGAAATAATATAATCTTATATGTTTGTTGTTTTAAATAACTTGTGTATCGTATTGTAAATGAAATCCAACAGACAAACAGACAAACAACAGTTAAAACATTACATAACATCCTGACTAACAAACCTGAAAAGAGACTGAGCAATCCGAACACCACTAAAAACAAGGGTGATTTCAGGTTCTCTGGACGTGTAAGCTCCTGCTCCACATACACATATCAAATTATTGATCGTTTTTAGATTTCAATTTAAGCATTTATTCTGTGTATCTTGATTCTGAAATGCGATTTTGTTTCTTTTTTTACCCATTTTTTCTGCCTTTACCTAAGATAAGAATCATGCACAATACCTGTTGTCGTTATAGTTGAACCCCATACATTGTTCGTCTCTCTTACATTCTAATGCACACATCGTTGCAGAAAGAATCATGGCTGGTTTATATATGTTAAGGTCAACTCGCTCGTTCGGTGGACTACAGTTGATGAAATGGTTAGATGCATTTCCATCAACTGCAAAAGAAATATCATTTGATTCTAAATATTTACAATCATGATTCAATATGCAACAACCATAACACACCAACCACTTTAATGTGACAATTTAATATGAGTCTGAAAAGTACAGTCCTTTTATTTGTACGCATATATCCGTAAAATTTACCAAACAGAAACACTTTCTGAAAGTCTTTTCTAAACAAAATAAATGCAATCAATAATTATTTGCTTAACTATTACACAAATATTCAATATATATCCAGGAGCGTGCGGCATGGTTATGTGTGTTTTTGTGGTGTGTGTATGGTCGTGTGTATACATTGGTAACGTTGTATAATATATAAAGTGTTAAAGGTCACGTAGACATAAATAAGGTTACAGAACGTTTGTAGTGTATAATAAAGAAAAATAAGTACAAAAAACATCATTGGCACATAAATATGCCATATAAATTCATTATCTATATTTAAGGTGTTTTCCTGCATAATTACCAGTAGCGTGTATTATCCAGTCGCCTACAGTATCATAACTGTTTAAAACGCCAATACTGCTTACTGGGAACGGGTCTGAATCTGCCCATTCACCAATAATATCAACTCCAATTACCGATCCTCTTCCATGTTTTATAATTCCTCCATCCCAACTCACCCAGAAATCTCTGAAATCTTGATAGTTTAGACGATGACGATCGATTACAGTATCCCAAGTTGTTGCAAATGGTTTTGGGAATAAAATATCATCAGTACGTCGTACCAGCTGTGTTTTGGTATTAGTATGTGCACCAAAATTAAGGTCGTAGAATGGCATTGCGCTATCCATAATGGCAGAGCTTGATAAATATACATTTGCATCTCTGCTAGCCTTCACTTGAAATTTAAAAGAAGTGATTTTTGAACCCTCGATGCCATATTTATCTAAATGCACTGCATGATCCAGTATATCAGGTGTTGAGCCTGATGTCATCTGTTGTCCATTATCGGTTGAAGAAAATTTGAATTCTACAACCAGACCTACAATTATTTAAAATTAATAATGTTATTAAAGCAACTGCAAGAGAAAAGCTCAGTATAATCCAATATATCAGGTGTTCCACCGGAATCAAGTAGTTTTCCATAAGTGTTTGTGGTAAATGAAAATTCAACTATGACACCTAAAAATTATTTTTTGTATTTAAAATATATTATGCCATTGTAACCCATGTTATAGCGTTAGGGTTGTTGTTGTTGCGTCAAGCCTTTATAGATTTGTAGTAAATATTGATTCATATTTTGCTTATCCAAAATTTCGACACGGCAGTACATGTATTATAGAAACTTAGCCAATGAACTCATGATATGTCCCAGGATTAAATTACGTACCCAAGACGGGCTTCTCGTCTACAAAAAAAAACTCATCAGTGAAACTCAAATTGAACGTTAAAAAAGCCAATTTGTGTACAAATTTGAGGAGCATTTAGGACCTTAAAATAGGTTTTTGCAGAATACTTCTAATGTAATTTTTATCTTTTCCTGCGCTAGAAGATACTAAGTATTTCAAAAACTATGTATTTTAACCAGTTAATCGTGACAAGGGATAGGTTAAAGGGCAATACTAAAACACTTCCTAGACATTACTATTACAATAGTTGGTTACGAACGTATTACCATTTATTTTCCTCAGAATATGATGTTTTGGGTTGAAAAAATATGATATTTTAAAGGTTTTTACTTTTCAACTTTTATGCTATTGACTTATTTAAAAAAAATTACTATTTGTAACTGTTGAGATTTTTAAACTACCAATTATGAGGTTATCATAACGAAAAGCTATTAGGTGTAACTATGTTTTAATACAAACAGTTGTATAGTATAATGGTTCTTAAAAATATTCCATATATTTTGTAATAGTAATATTGCTGTAGGGTTACTACTCCATATCTTGTCAGCTCAGTATACGTACGGACTGATATGATCTATAACACAATTGCCACCATCTTCCATTAATAAAGTAATAAATTAATAAGAAACGAAGGTTTCAACACTCTTTGGTTAATTTGACCTCAGATTGTATAAGCTCTTATGTTAAATGTTTGTGTTCTTTTCGGTCAAGAAGTGATTAAATTTTTCGGTTCTTATGTAATGTATGTATTCTTGGCTTTCTTATGTTCAACTTCCAGCGTTCTTGGTGAAGTTTCATCATGAAAAGCGCCTTTTTGAAGTGTTAATTTTATTTTTAAGATCATTATTTATTAGAATATGTATAAGCGAGTGTTGCAATAAGAAATTTGCACTTAAGTTCTATATATTCATGACAGTAGACATTTATTTTCCTTACAGGCTTAAGCTTGTTACTTAACAAAAATAATTGTAAAATGTATCGTATGCTTGAACTTATAAAACAGCAACGATATAGTTATCATAAAATATGGTTGCAGCATATCTTCATGATCGGATTTTGATTGACAAAATATCCGAAAGATCCTGAACGTTTATCTGGGATTTTTTTGGAGGGGTGGAGTGGGCTAAGGGGATTGTATGGTCTTAAAACCTCACAATTCGTATTGATTTTAAATTAAGACACAGCCTATACAATATAGTTATCCAAGGTACCAGGATTATAATTTAGTACGCCAGACGCCCGTTTCGTCTACATAAGACTCATAAGTGACGCTCATATCAATATAACTTAACCTATCAAACTTTAAAATTGCTGTCCAGTATATATGCAGGAACGATCAACTAAAATAGGATCAACTTTTTTTTTAGTTTTTTGTGTGAGACATCTATAATGATATTGAGCTGATTTGCAACAAATAATGCAAATTTGGAATGCTTTATTATAACTTTTTTCGCTCTTTTGTTACTTCAATTTTTGCTGGTTTTTTTTTTTAATTCTAAAACGGTTAGATACCCAAATGCAACTTTTGCAATGCCAAAGAACAAAACTTCTTAGAATATAAGTGTGAGTAAAATATAGGGTTTGTGTGCCGAATATAAATTCAGAGCAATTCTGCATCTATCTTGGATTTCTATAAGCAGTAAATTTACAATCTTAAATGACATTTTTTTTCACATGGATTCACTTACACATCTTTCTTTGACGGTCATCATAAATTTCTCAAATACTGATTGTAAAATAACAAAACCGCATGAATTCAACATCGACTTACTATTTTCTTTTAAATATGCGACCCATGAAGTTTAAGTACATTAAGAACAACTTCGGGAACTAAATTTAGGAAACTAATATGTGTTAAATACTTTTGATTTGCAAGTATTACTGCTTTATAGTTAAGGCCAATATGACACATTTTTACAAGTAAGGTTAAGCCTATATACTTCTATGATTTGTTATGCTTTTTATGAAGAAAAAAAAACCCAGATTTTACAGAGTGCTACTGTATTATTTTACATTTTAAGTGCAATTCTTGCAAAACATATTTCATTTCTTTAATACATATTAAAGATCTATCAAATAAAAAAGGGGGCGAACGATGCCAGAGGGACAGTCAAACTTATAGATCGTCAATAAACTGACAACGCCATGGCTAAAAAGACAATCGGACAAATAATAGAACACAACACACAACATAGAAAACTAAAGACTAAGCAGCACGAACCAACCATAAACTGGGAGTAATCTGAGGTGGTCTAGAATGGTAAGCAGATCCTGCTCCCCATATGGCACCCGTCGTGTTGTTTATGATATGACAAACCCGATAAATTGTCTGATTCGGTACTCACTAGTGTGTAGGTCATTTTCGTGAAAAGGGAAGGGGATTTTAGTTTAGACATAAGATACATATCCGATATCATCTGTGAAATGGTTATTGCATAACGGTCAACCAACTCGGGATGGCGTCCGTACAATTTTTACATTATAAAATATCTGTATCAATGCACTAATAGTGAAGACGACGGGGATGTTAGTCATTAAACCAGCAATTATCCCATTACAGCTCTTATTCATTTAAAATTTGACCTCATATTGATTTGGCTATTATATTACATGTTTTATGTACTTATAGTGATATCCTGCTTGATCTTTTTTCGGTTCCTATACATACTTGGCGATCGAATGTTCAACCGTCAGCATTCCTGATGAATGATCCTTATGAAAAGCGTTCTTATGAAGTACAACTGAGAATGTAAATGAGTAATGTGTCAAAGAGACAACAACCCGACTAAACAGTACAAAAGCAGAGAACAACTAGTATAGCGAGACAATCATGCATTCGCAAGCGGACTACAACTGGCTTCTTGATAAAAGTGTGCACCAGTTTAGTGAGAAATAACGTCATACTAAACTTAAAAACATATAAATGAACTGAAAAAATACATACAATACTAACAAACGTCAGAGGCTCCTGACACAAAAATCGGGCGGAGTTAAACAAATCTAAACCCTCCACCTATATCTCTAATTATGAAATAATAAACAAACACACAGCAAATGTTGTTTTCCTTATTTTAAAAGAATATTATTTGTATGGATATGTATATACGGCATGTTTGTAAAAATAATGCAATCAAGCTTAACATATTCATGAAAGTGCAATCTAATTATTCCTCATAAGCTTTTGTAAGCTAAGAAGTGTCATAAATTTTGTTAGAAGAATACATATAAAAACCAAAAAAGGTATCTAATGTTCCCAATGCTAAAGTTGTTGAAAAGAGAAACGAATTAATTATTATGAAATATTTGCGCTTTGTACCATTTTGTACGGGTTGATATATATAAAATATTCCAAAAATCATAAACGTATATCAGACCTTTTAATTGTTAGGGGGTAGGGTACCTGTATTTGATAACTGTGGATTCATTATCATTCGTTGAATACGAATTTGTGGATTTTGTGGGTACAGTTATTCCGCGGAAATCAAATGTTGAACTAATGATCAGTTTATTCTATAGGTCTGCAGACTTCAGCAAATTCACGAAATTAAATATCCACGAATACGCAAGTTTTCCTTAATCCACGAAAATTGGTACCCACGTGCACGAAATTAAATGAATCCACCGTATACGTATTGCCACAATCGCGTAACTCGTTCAACTGTTCTGAAATTCTTTCCATTCTGCTCTTTGGTCTCGTTTACACATTCCCTTTAATTTTGCAACAAAAACAATACACTTTTATCTATAAGTTTTTTGCATGATATATTTGTATAATGAATAAGAGAGGCAAAAGTAAATTCAGAGCAATACTGTTTTTATTATGGATTTCTACGAGCAGACAAATCAAATTACAATCTTAATGACAACCCATGGAACTATGATGTTAGTATAAATTATGATTAGGCAAAACAGCAACCTGAAACTATATTTGGGAAACTAATCCGGATCTTAGAGCAATTTTGTATATATTTTTTTTAATCTTTTGATTTGAAAATATCATGGCATCTATAACATGTATAACATGTACAAAATGTATAGCAAAAGCTTATACGTATACGTGTCACACATTTTGTTCTCATTAAAGTAAAGCCGTTTAAGAAATGATTTAAAACAAATTTAAGTTAATGTTTATCATTTTTTATCATGATGATAGATATATCTAACTAACTCCATTAATCAAAATACGTTGAAAAAAAATAAGTTAATTGACAAATTGCCTATCTCTACTATCGAAAATATTCTTTTTATTGTTTTTATAAGCTTCTTACGAGGGAAAAGGCATATTTCATCATTTCAAACAGGCGTCAACAGTTTTATCTCAGTTCTAAACAATTGTAAAACAAATAAAACCGCATACATTATTTCGATTAACATCTGATCTGGTCTCATATTAGTTGGGTATGATTAATAAATAAATAAAGGCCACAGTAGTATACCGCTGTTTAAATTTCATAAATCGATGGAGAAAAAACAAATCCGGGTAATACACTAAAACTGATGGAAACACATTAAATATAAGAGGAGAACAACGACACAAAAGAAACACTAAAGTGCACCACACACAAAAACGAACTATAATATAACAATGGCAATTTTCCTGACTTGGTACAGCACATTTTAAGAAAAATGGTGGGTTGAACCGGGTTTTGTGGCAGCTTTTATAACAATGTTAAATATAACTGTGCTACTGTATCATTCAAAATTTAAAATCTTTCAAAGTAGACATCTTTCCTTCCATACATGTTTTGTCATATTAATCAATCCAATGTAAAGGAGAAGACGGGTACGTTGTTTACTAATCAAACATTCCCGCACTGCCACTAGTATTCAACTACTGTCTAAAATTAACTAGTATAAAAGATTTATGGAAAAAAACACATAAAATTACCTCTGTAGTCATTACTAAATGTACTACTTAAATACTTGCGAAACTTATACCTGCATTTTGTAAAGGAGAAAGATTGGAGATGAGATTTAAATTTGAAAGGGAGGGTGTTTTTTTTTTTTTTTTTTTTTTTTTTTGATTTTGTTTTAGGGAGGGTGGTCTTTTTTGTTCATGTGTTTCAGTATCGTATTCGCGCAAACATATCCAGTGGGCATCACATTTTTCAAAAGGTCTGTAAATATGTTTAACCTCGTGATAGTAGTAAGTGTGTAGCCGAACTAAAGAGTTTATAATTTAGTATGTATTGTTGTTTGCTGTCTGTTATATGTTTTATATTATTTTTTGTCATAAATCAGGTCGTTGACATTGTCGTTTACATTTTTTTTTTACATTTTACGATGTTTAGGTATATTATATATGTCTTTGCGGTATATTGCATGTTGGACATCGTGCTTTCTTTTATTGTTTTGTGCTTGCTCATTGTAAAATAATTGTTAAAGAACTTGCATACATTTAAAATTATTCATTTTAGTATGATTGATATGACTCATTGAGACTGTATTATTTTCATCTACAAAATTAAAAAAAATAAACTATTCCTGAGATAATTTAAAATTACAAAACCGATCTTTCTATTGATAAATTATATATGTTGGGCGATTAAGTCTATGACTTTGTATTTTAAATTTCAAATTGTTCGCATCAGTTTAGTCGGGTATGAAATTAAGTCTTTCTTATCCTATTGTTATGATAATTTGTCATTATATCTTAATTTCCAATTCAATAGATACTAGAACACAACCGCGATATCGCGGGCATTCAGAGCGTATTTGAGAGGATGTAAAGTGTTATAGGCAGAATTTTGTAAAAGATTTATAATGACTTTAGAATTTCAGGAAAAGTATCAAAAGTCATAGGTACTTGGGGACAGGGAAATGTTTTTTTATTAACCCTCCTCCTTTATTTCCAAAATTCCTATTTTATGTTTTCTATTAATGTCATTATTAACATACATTTAGTGTACATGTATTATGAACATTCCAGTCAGGAGCCTGTAATTCAGTGGTTCATTTATATTTGTTTTTCGTTCATTTTTTGTACATAAATAAGGCTGTTAATTTTCTCATTTGAATTGTTTTACATTGTCATTTCGGGGCCTTTTATATCAGACTATGCAGTATCGGCTTTTGCTTATTGTTGAAGGCTGTGAGGTGACCTTTAAATGTTAATTTGTGTCATTTTGGTCTCTTGTGGAGAGCTGTCTCATTGGCATTCATAATACCACATCTTCTTTTTTTGTAAAACGTTTAGCGACTTGAGAATTTCAGAAAATGTATCGAAAGTCATAGGTAATTTGGGACAGGATAATTGTTTTTCTAGCCCGGCTCCTCCTTCTTCCACAATTTTTTGTTTTTTTTGTTCTCTATTAATTTTAATGACACATGAATAATTTTAGCGCTTATCTGTATATTATGAACATTCATTAAAGGGGGGATCGGGACAGAGGCGGATTATGGTAGCCCGCCCCCCCCCCCCTTTTCTGAAAAAAATTTGGTTGCTTATATAGGGAATCACTGAAGCATGACCGGAGCGGACCCCTTCTTAGGCAGTCAACGGGCCCCTGCGTATGAACATTTCTGGATCCGCCACTTCGGAGGGGACCTAATCCCAATATCCCGGGCTTAAAAATATGAAATCCCGAGGTTCTGAATTTATTATACAAATTAAATATCTCGACATCCCGAAATTCGAAAAAAGAAATCCCGGATCCCGAAATGGTCAATCCTGAAATTTCGATCTTAAAAACACCCGCTCCAGACGTTCTGAAAGTGTATTTTCTTTTTACAGTCAATTCTCAGTTTTATAATTGATCCACAGCGGTCATTGATATATTATTCAGACCCTCCCTGTTAAATAAACCCTGTGACTGCCGTGGATAGTAAACTTGAAAATGATATCAGACAGAAAATACACTTTATTCGTAGTATATGCATTTGTTTCAAAGTAAAAAGAAAAACGCAAACCGGAGGTCTAATCTGACTTAAATTTCGTCCAATGACGGATATAAGACAGAAAATACACTGTATTCGTATTATTAATGTATGTTCAAAGTATACAGAAAAACGCAAACCGGAAGTCTAATCTGACTTAAAATTTCGCCCAATGACGGAAACATATCCGGACGTCTTTTTTCTCGTTTTTCACCCAATTTAACTCAATCTGAATAATCATATGAATGGATGACAAATGCGATTATGCACTGAACCCATAGGACACAGAGGCATGATGATTAATTTATTGTGGAAAGAAGAGAAGCGTCACCCAAAATGAGGTCTTCTCGTTTAATAGTATAGATATCAATTTCACACATATTTTCGTTAAAAGGCATTAAGTGTCAAGTCAAATACACTTTTGATACCTAATCATCTCAAATTAAAGTTCCGGAACTTTGCAATTTTCAAATAACGAAATGGAATTTTAATACATATCTTGTTCAACCGGTTTTTTACCTTTGATAACTATTTAAACCTCTTGTTCGGTGCCACTGCTGGTATCCCCAGCCCAATAGCCAGCACTTTGGTGTTGACATGAATATCAATTATATGGTCGTTTTTATAAGTTAACTGTTTGCAAAAGTTAAATTAATCGAAATACTGAGGATTTTCTTATCCTAGGCATAGATTACCTAATTTAGACCTATCTCAGAATTTTTGGGTCCTTATTGTTCTTTAAAATTATATTTGTTTGGCTTTCTAACAATTTGGATCTGAGTGTATTAATGAGTTTAATGGAAACGAAACGCGCGTCTTGCGTATCAAATTATTAAATTATTAGCCTTAAATATTTGACAAACATTTGTTTGGGAGGTAAAGTTATTTTAACTAGACACATTTTAAAAATCAGCGTACCACAGTGTAATTGAAACGAAATTCAATGCACGTCAGATCAAACTTTAAAAAAATATATTCATAACTAAAATTTGTTCTGCTGTATTCTTGCTATAAATCGATTCGTATACCGAGTCAATTTCACACTCGAGGAAATCGAACTTCCCGACATGTTCTGAAATTTTTTTTCCATAAAAGGAGCAAATATTTAATTTGAAATCATAACATTATTTTGTATATTCCTTTGTTTCCATAAGTTATTTTAATCTTATTGTGATTTTTTTTATTCCGGCGATGTTTCTGTTTTTACTTTGGACAATGTTGTTATACATAACAGAGTAAATTTCTTTTTTGAAAATATTTATTTTCGAAAACGCTTATTCATCAATCGTCTTTTGTTGTCTTTACAATTTAGGTAAACCGAAGTTGTTTCAGAAAGTATCCAAAAAGTAAAATAACAAAAGTACTGAACTCCGAGGAAAATTCAAAACGGAAAGTCCCTAATCAAATGGCAAAATCAAATGATAAAACACATCAAACGAATGGACAACAACTGTCGTATTCCTGAATTAGTTCATGCATTTTCAAATGTAGAACACGGTGGCTTGGTGGGTGGTGGTATTGTAGCGCTAAACCTCTCACTTGTATGACAGTCGCATCAAATTCCATTATATTTACAACGATGCGTGAACAAAACAGACTTGTTTTATATGCCGAAACAGAAACTATCGACCCATCATCTTTCTAAAGTATAAAAAGAAAACGAAATAAAATTCGAAATGATAAAAATACAAATACAAATCATGTAACTATGTGAATAATTGTCAATATCTATGACACACCATATAAAAACGGAAATTTTTGTTGGGGTATATTTTGTGTATGTGAAATTTTTTTTTAAGATCTTATTGCATTATTGTATAATCTGAACAATTTAAACTTATTCTAAATATGTTTACCAAATATTTATCTGATTACAGTACTTACCAGAACTTGTTTCCAAGAAAGAAAGCATAAACAACAAACGGGTTTTGAAATATTTATCCATATAAATTTGTAATTAGTATGACAGTTGAAGTTGGCGACTTCCAGAAAATGTTATTCTAACCTCGTTCTCAGCATTATGTCTCTTTAGCATGCTGTTAAGAAATATATGTACGCTTTCAAATATTGATTTTTTTTCCCGGAACACGTCAATGTAAATTTCAGTAATATTACGGTTATAAAGTATTAAGTATGATAATTACAAATCTTAATTATTAAAAAGAATGAACACAATTATCCGTGTAATTAAATTTACTAGTTTCATCCTAAAGACAGGTTAATAGTCTTTGAAATGAACGATAAAAAAACAAATAAAACCACTCGAATGTGTGTTTCCTGTGGATGTGATTTAATTTGAAATTGCGGGTCACATAAGCTGTTAAACGATCGTTATATTTTTGCAACCATTTTCATAAAAATGCATATATATTGAGAGAAATACGACATAAAAGTGTACCTGCTTGACCTTTGAAAGACTTTATTGATAGAATGCAAAACAATAATTTTTAGAGACCCAACATTAATAACTAAATGTAAAATTAAAAACCAATTGTTCAGAGAACAATTGAAGGTCTTTCCATCAAAACAATGTATTTTGATATGAAAAGTTGTGAAACTAAGTTTAAAATGTCATTTCAATCGTCAAATGATAGCTCATAGTAAGCTGATTCCAAAAATATATTGTTTCCATACATTTTTTTTAAATAAGGGAGATAATTTGTTACTTCCGGTTTGAAAAATGTTATTTCCGATTATATTTGAATATTTACTTGACACTAATTCCAAAAATATCTGGTTCTATATACTTTTATATTAATAAAGTACAAAAAAATGGCTACTTCCGGTTTACAAAAGGTCACTTCCGGTTGTTTTTATCAAGGTTAAATGGTTTGATACCTTTTTCTAAAAGTTGTATATCTTTATCATGTATACATATAGAATAAAAGCAAAGGTCAAAATCTAGAACGTCAAATTAAGCTATGACCTTGAGATCAATTTCAAGGTCATAAACCAAGGACCTCAATTCAAAAGACCATATGTCTTAATTATATTTAGTCAATGAGTTATATCACCAAACGCGTATTTTTAAATACAAGAGGGGAGAAAACTCCCTTTTACATTCAGCGTACGCTTGCAATCAAAATTTACATCTTACGACATGTCGCAACTAACAATTTAGTAAAAATAATTTGTTGATATCTTATACAGTCTTTGGATATAAGTGAAAATAAGCCAAATTCAAATATTAGAATATGACCTTGACCTTTGACCTTGACCTAATTTTCATTTTTAGGGACCAAGGACCTCAAATCAAAAGATCCTAGGTCTCTATCACTTATGATTTATAAGATAGAAATTCATATCACTTATATCAGATGCATAAGGGGAAATAACTCTCATATGGAGCGGTCATATAACTTCGGTCAAAATAGGACAAATCATGCCAAGGATATAACGAGCGATTTTGTAAAATAAATTTGTCATAATCTTTTACGGTTGCGAAGGAGATGCGATAACAAGGAAAACAGTGTTTGGGGAGATAACTCCTACAAAGAAAAGTATTTGTTTACGCAGGGTAAATTTCAAAAGCGCATAAACTGTTCGATATCATATACAAAATATCTAAGCGACATATTGCGAAACAAATGTTTATCGCAAGAACAAAATTAGGCGGAAGAAAAAAAAAAAAATAATCAGAAGAAAAACAATAGGTCTTTCCACAGAAAAGTGGAAAGACCTAATAAATTACGTGAGATACTAGTATTGAAGATAATTATTACCATACATGTAACTGTATTTAATAAAGAATGCAAAATATAATAAAACAATTAGGCAAATATTTGTCTTTTGTGGAGAGAGTGGGGGGGGGGGGGGGGGGGGGGGGCGATGTTTTTTTTTGTGGAACAATGTAAAACAATTCAAACGAGAAATCTAACGGCCTTGTTTATATAAATGAATGAACGAAAAAACAAATATGTAACACATAAACAAACGACAACCACTGAATTACAGGCTCCTAACTTGGGACAGGCACATACATAAATAATACGGCTGGGTTAAACATGTTAGCGGGATCCCAACCATCCCCCTAACCAGGGACAGTGGTATAACAGTACAACATAAGAACGAACTATAAAAATCAGTTGAAAAGGCTTAACTCATCAGATGGACAACAATACAAGTGGACGTGGCCGGGTACTTATACATCCCGACACAAAAAGACACAATGAACAGATCTGAGATTACTCACATTTATCTGACAGCTAGTTCAAAGCCACTAACAACTGATAAAAAAAATCATGCATCTAAGACTTAACTATCAATCTTCACACATCCAACATCCAATGGATTTAGTGTAAAAACGTCATAAACAGCCAGAGAAAAACATGACCTTGTGCAATGCCAAGTTGCGGGTATCGACAGATTGCAGATTAATGAATATGTATATGTATATAACATACTAGTAATATTTAGTTTAATTTAAATTTACTGATAACAAAATCAATATTTACACCAATAAAAACAATATTCAATGATCTTATTACAGTGTTGAATAGGTAACCTTTTAGAATAAGTTTATTTAAAGGAGCGACAAGTTTACATGGATCGTTTCTAAATTTCCGGGCACGGTTAACAACGTTTCCGTAAAAATGAGGATGTGCTATCCCGTTTGAAATAAGTTTTCTAAAGGTACAACCAAACTTCAAAACCAAATCTTTATATCTATGGAATTATATAAAGTAATTTATGGTAACGATATCCCTGGTTTAATAATTTACCAGTAATACATAGATTGCGTTCGTTAAAATCAAAAACGTCACAACAGACACGGGCATAGCGAACGAGCTGTGAAATATAAACACCGTAAGATGGTGCCAAAGGAACATCACCATCTAAAAATGGAAAATTAACAATAGGGAACAAAACATCGTCTCTTTTGACGTAAATTTTAGTGTGAAGTTTCCCGTTTAAAACCGAAATATCTAAATCCAGGAAAGGATAGTTATTACCGAATACATTTGATTTATTTAAAGTAAGTTCCTTGGGGTAAATTTCAGCAGTATATTGAGAAAATTCTTGATTATTTAACGAAAATATATCATCAAGATAACGGTAAGTGTTGTTGAATTTATCAATTAAATGCAATTTCGACGGGTCTTTACTAAGTTTAGTCGTAAACTGTGATTCGTAACAGTACAACAACAAGTCTGCTATTAAAGGGGCACAATTAGTGCCCATGGGGATACCTACAACCTGTCGATAAATTTTGTAGCCGAAACGCACATAAATATTATCAAGGAGAAAATTAGCAGCTTCAATCATCTCATCACACCTCCAGTAAGTATATCTAGCATATTTACCGTTTTCATTAGAGAAGAAGGCTTTAAATGAGTTGCAGCAAATATATTTGCATTCAGCTTTACCAAACGACCATTAAATTAAATAGGAAAACTTTTGTTTAATAAGATAGTGTGGAAACGTAGTGTAAAGAGTAGAAAAATCATGGATACATTTTTTTTCAAAATCAAGATCATTACATCATAGTTGGCAGAGTATTTTTTTTTATCAATAATTTGTCTACGAATATACACAATTACTTACATTTGAACTGCTGTTTTCCTCAACACATACCATATATTTAAATGCATGATAATATTTTAATAAGTATTCAAAATTATATCGAAAAATATTATGTCTGTCCTACTTACAGAATCAGGATAACGTGTGTTCGTCTATATCTATAGAACCACAAAAAGGGTTTATAGTGCTTACGAAAGGGATTTTCTGTACATCAAATTTGACATATATATATATATATATATATATATATAAAACATGCATGTATAGCCCATAACCATGGCAGTCGGTAATAGGACACGCAGAAATCGTAACCGTCATAGTTGGGCTTTGGAAAAAACGTATATATTCATATTAATTGATAGGTAAAACATATGTTTTATGTCAATTAAAAGCAAAGCGATTGGTTAATAATCGAACTAAATGATCTGCGTAACGTATGTTTTCCTTAATCACGATGCATACAAAATGTAAGGTCCATAGTATTTTTGTAAACGCACACCCGCGAGACGATGGTAAAGCATAGTAAGGTATGGATTAATATGTATTACTCTTAATTCTTATCTTTTGTTTTTGGATTTCTTGTTAAAAGGAATTAATTCGATGTTTGTATGTAATCTATTAGAATTTTTGATTTCAAGTTTATTATCATGCCTAAACAATTTGTGTCCGAACAGTTGTCAATTTACAAGTTTTGAAAAAAGAAAATTAATGTATTTCGCGGTCATTAAAAAGTATCATAATTAGGCGATGGTTTGATAAATGTTTAACACAGCTATGTTATTTATGTATCTGTACAGCCTGTAATCAATTGTTAGAGTTGGTTTCTCTCTTTCAGATTTGTTTTTTGTTTAATGTGTTGTATATGAATCAGACAGTTATTATTCTCGATTGAATTGATTTACTTTTTTTTTTTTTTTACATTTCTATAGTTGTTAAACTTGACGTTATTTAGTTTCTGTTGGAGTTATTCTCTGTTTGGCAGTCATATCACATCTTCTTTTTTATACAGATATATAGATGTAACACACATAAATAAGCAGATTGCATTTGAAAGTGGAATAAAGTAAACTACAAGGTTTTTTTTCTGTTTTTTAATTTTTTAATTCATGTATTTGTATATCAACAATTCATGATAGCTTTTTATTTTAGAACATCCTTAAATCGACATCAACATAATACTGTACCTTATCATTTAAGGTAACCCAAGAATTCATGTGAATGTAAGAAAACTCTCAGTTATCTTTCCTCTTATACGATATGTGGTTCACATCTTAATCAATATGTAATATACAAAAGTAACGTATGAAGAATTCACTGCATATAAAGTGATAATTCTGTTATATGAATATGATTGTAACAGGTAACAGTTGTAATGATATGTAAAGGAAACAGTAGTATACTGCTGTTAGAAATATAAAAGCAATATTATTAGAAAAAATTATCACTGTTTATCATTTCACGTATCTCACTAGAATAAATATCTGAGAAAAATGTAAAAACAATGACAAAGTTTAAAAGTATATTACTCTGATATAATACGAAGTCATCCTGGTGTATTTTATACACTATTGCAAAATCTGCATTGGTCGTTTTTTTTTGCAGTCAAACATTGAAATATAAATATAAAGTGAACACAGTCTATACAAAGTAACTACAATCCTGTCATCTTTTTTTCCGAATGAGACATACCTAATACGACTTATTACCAGATTTGTACTAACAAGAGCAACACGATGGATGGTACATGTGGAGTAGAATCTGCTAACTCTTGAGCACATGAGATCCCCCATAAATGTTGTTAGGATCTAGTTTGCACGGTCTTTAGTTTTCAATATTAATGTTGTGTTTTTTTACTATTGTTGTCTTGTTGGTATTGTTTTCTTTTTTAACACATGGCGTTGACAGATTATTTTCGGCTAATGAGTGTGAATGTCTCTTTGGTATCTTTCCTTTCTCTTTTATTGTTACTGAACACATTTCTTCTCATTTCTAGATTAGAAGAAATTAATAACCTTTGCCGTGTATTTATTTTGAATTATAAAAACCGTATACATTTTGTAGCTGGTTTTATTTTTCGCAGTGTAAAATTTCGCGATATACATGTAGGTAAACTATCTTTTAGAACAAAATTTTTGGTTGATGCTCAAATGTTTCTTTCTTTAACAGAAATAGCACATAGTTCTGATACAGTTTGTCAAAAGAATACCGGTAACATAGATATTTTCTACAAGTGTACACACTTCTTGTTTCATTTTGATCTGCCCTGTTTTCGAATCAAATATATAGTTTAAAAAAAAACATCAATTCAATTAACTCTGTCAGCCTCTTTTAATAGACAACTTTCGAGTTGGATGCATTTCCGTGAAAAACTCTGGTTTTAGTGAACGTCATTTGTGCGTTTAGGGGCGTCGTCATTTCCATTTCAATAATGAGCGAGTGGTTGGAAAACTATAAGTCTATATTGTACGAATTATTCGGCAAATTGAATTCTCAAAATTGACTATCAGCATGTCTGTTATTAGCGAATTGTCAGTAAGTACCTACAGAACCACCATTATTTCTAGTTTATCCTGCACAATGACGATCACTAAGACGCTTGATGAACGTAAATAGTGCAGGGATACAGGCGACCCCTCTATCTGGTAAATGACGTCATAAAGGAGCGTATAATTGACGAATTTTCCGGTGACGGATGAACTCGAAAGTGGTCTATAAAACTAAACTTGGTTTTTATTCTTTTAGTTGCTCTAAGTTGATCGAGTGCCTGATTGATATAACAAAGAATATTTATTTTAAATTTTAATATATAATAATATTATGGTCCTCAATGCTCTTCAACTTCGGACTTTATTTGGCCATTTAAACATTTTTGATTCGAGCGTGACTGGTGAGTCTTTTGTAGACGAAACGTGCGTCTGGCGTAAATATATTTTTTTAATCCTGGTATATATGATGAGTTTATTTAAATCGTCAAACAATTATATTGTCTGGGTTGAAAAGACAGTAATATGAAAAATATTTTTTTTTGTAATATTTTATTTTTCATGAGACATGTGAAATAACATACTACAGTATTTGATACACATTATAAAAAATAAAGTAATACTTGAAAGATCAATTAAGTCTTAGAATATAATAAGATATAGATATAAATATTACAAATGATTTTGTTAATTAATAAAAAGCTGCTTCCAACAAATTTCTGATCCATTTGTACTTTTTGTACAGGGGTTAAGAAACACACAGAGTATTTTTCTATTTTAATCCAATACTTTAAATATTCTATTCCACCATAATTTATTTCTCATATATTCCCCAGTAGTTTCGTATGCGGATAGCCAGAAAGAGGGATGAAAGATACCAGATGGACAGTCAAACTCATAAATCGAAAATAAACTGACAACGCCATGGCTAAAAATGAAAGGAGACAAACAGACAAACAATAGAACACATGACACAAATTAGAAAACTAAAGAATAAAGAACACGAACCACATCAAAAACTTGGGGTGATCTCAGGTGTTCCAGAATGGTAAGCAGATCCTGCTCCACATGTGGCACCCATAGTTTTGCTTATGTATTAACAAATCCAGTCAATAGTCTAATTCGGTAGGTCACAGAAGGTACACATAACTTGTTTATATTGTTTATAAAATAATGGTAATTAGGCATCAACATACTATCATAAATACTAACACTTTGATATAATAAATTCTAAATATCTTTCGATATTTTTTAAGTGAAAAAATACAACTTGTGTCAATATACGACATTTACAAATCTTAGAAATAAAATTTATAGAATGGTTTGTCATATATTGTGGACTATCAAAGCATGCTTTACAAAATATTAACTGGAGTAATAGGATAAAAGTTTTTGAAATTATACAAAAAAAAAACAATTCTTGGAAATGTTAAATTTACATATATTTAAATGTGAAATGTTTTGTAAATATCATGAATAATTGTCTCTTAAACCAATTCAATGGCTGGGTATGGATTGTTTTTATGTCCAATTTTATTATGTTATTGTATAATGTACAATCCGTATGTGACCCAATAATACATGTAAAATATAATTTATTATTGTAATACATATAGTAGTCATCCCAATGACATTATGGATAGTTCTATTCCGAATAGAATATTCCAGGCAATCTAGAATATGTTGGAAAAGACATTGAAAAATATTAGAAATAAAACTCATAGAATGATTTGTCATATATTGTGGACTCTCAAAGCATGCTTTACAAAATATAAACTAGAGTAATAGGACATATTTAGGTCAATCATCCCGAGGATATTATCGATAGTTCTATTCTGAATAGACTCTTCAAGACAATCTAGAACATAATGTTCATAATCCCAGTAAACCTTGTTGATAAACAACTCCGGACGACTATGAATTTTTGGCAGATCCTCCACCGCCGGAATACATATGTCATGTACATATTGACCATTACAACTTTTATCCGTCTTCCAAATTTTATATCTAGTCATGCTTTTATACAGTGCCATAGATTTGTTCAACTCACCTATCAAAAATAAATTAAAAGGCATATAAATAACATTGATCTGAAAATATGATAACATTCAATGATGATGATGAGGATGAGGAGGAGGAGGAGGAGGAGGAGGAGGAGGAGGAGGAGGAAAATTCATCTTTTCATATAGTTTTTTTTTCTTTCTATTTTGTGTGTATCTAAAAACTTAAACCTTAAAATTGAAAGTATAATTGTTGTTATCGAGAGTACATTAATATTGAATATGTTGCTCCTAGTAAATGTTTTATTAAGATCTTAACTGAATTATGATATTCAAATGCCAATTGGATTGGGCAACATGCAAAGCGTATGTAAGCCATCTCTATGAATGTAGTTGTATGTATCATATTAGATGTTTCAAATTAATTAAAAGTGGTATACTGCAGAGTTATACACATCATCAGCATTGAGGAATAACTATGTTTCTGTCCATAAAGAAATAACATAAACAATGTGGTGCACACTTAATAAACCGCATAGCGGGTTATAAAAAAGTGTGCTCCACACTTTTGAAGTTATTGCGAATAGACAGAAAAAAACATTATATTCTTTCCTCATAATTTAATTTCTTAACTCTACTTTCAAGGAGTATATCATTGAAAATGATGACGTCATTGTAACATGATAAAATTATGTGCATGAGCTGAGAAAAAAAACACTTTTAGCCAATCAGAAGACATGTTACATTCAAAATTAAATTATTATATGATAACCTTAATATTTTCATTGCTTTACGAAATGTTAGTTTGTTATTAGTTCTTCGTGTATGTTTGTTATTTGAGATATGTACTAAAGTCAATACCTTGAAACGACCCTGTAATTCGAAGATTCGAATTGAAGTTGAGGGTGGAGAAAAAACTTTCGTCTGGAATTTTTGTTCCAACCAACCATTTCAAAAGTTGAGTGGCTGTTTTGTTAGTAGTGGCATACTCCACAAATTGTCGGTTAACAGTTACATGTACACTACCTTTGTATGGCATTACACCAGGTGGGGAGGATTTTATATTTGTCCATCGATGCGCAAATTTTGCTCTGAAATAATATAATGTCATGACATGTATATGATTTAAACACAACAGACATTGTTTGTATTCGGCGGTTATTGTAATATTAAACACAATGGTGTTGATCATATTCGGATGTAGATCCTAAAATATTGAACGATAAAATCAAAGTCCTCAATTGCATTCTTTACAGTTTTGAAGTAATATCTACAAAACTTAGCTCACAAATTCATGCAAATAAAGTCACCTTCACATAGACTCGGTCAGACTGATATGATATTAGTTTGATAATCATATACACAATATGTTGTGACCTATTAGTAAAAGTATCAAGGGAATCAAAATAAACTAACACTGTTCAATGAGCCATAAAATTGGCGTCAAGTTCGGTTGTAACATGCAAGACAGAAAAAGACCTGTTGTGTTGAGATTAAGATTAAACGAGAATTTCATTATTGCAGATTTACTCCATTATTTTTTGGAAAAGGCCTGTACCGAGGAATATGGCATTTTTTTAATTTTTTTTACATGTTCCGTTAATTGAAAAAGTTTGATTAAGTTAGTTATGGTGGACTTCCCCTTTACAATTTGCATAGAAGTTCAGTATTATTGTTCTAGTGTTTTGCTGTATTCTACATTTAACTTACTGATTGTTAGAAATGAAGACATCATTTGCACCATTATAAGCTTTCAGAATTTTAACAATTTCCATATTAGTTTTTAAAGGAAAATCTTGTCCTGTTAAATTTATAAAATACTTCCATTTTTTATATCTCAGTAAATCCTGCATGCAAATTACGTCAGCTTGCAATACTGTTATTTTACCCCATTTAACGTCATAAGATTTAGAAGACATGAATACGTTGTCAAAACAATTGACTATTGATTCAAGTGCCTTTCGGCGCACATCGGACATTTTCGTATCAGCATGAACACAATAGAAGTTCTGAGGTCGATAAATACTTCTAAGTAATCTCTCGAATTGATTAATTGATTTGTATATGAGCACACTGTAAGCTATTGGAAAGTCTTCTTCCTCGCTGGAAAGTGTTGATGTAAAGTAGCCTCTGTCTTGGAGAAACTTCTCACAGTCACGTGTCCGACTGATAAAAGATATAGGCGATAACGCGTCTAGATATTCGTTTTCCATACTGTTTGCCCTGTTAATCTCATGTTTATTTCCTGTAAGCAGTGCACGACAATTTATAGAATCAACGAGCCTCTTCTTCGTTAACATATTCTTATTGAAGAACATCCTATATATTCTTTCATTTGTATCAAATTCGTAAAACATATCAGTGCGCATGACCACAGTATCAAAGATATACACCGTTATCAAAATTAGAATGGAACAAGCTGCAATCAAATTTGTAGACCTCGGGGGAAAGTACTGAAAAATACACAGAATGGCATCATTGTGAAATAATCGAAAAGCTTCAAAATGTTATATACCTGCTGAACATATAAATAACAAAATATTTGCAGTTGTATAATCAAATTAGAATTGAGATTTAGCTTGTTTCCTTCTCATCTAAAACAGAATGTCCGTCTTTTCGGGGTTCTGTATACGTTTTACTGATGTTAGTATGACCGTTTGTACATCATATCTATTATTATACACATCAGCATCGATATACCTGTAGTAGGTAATGTTAGCAATGCCTTTATATCTATGTTACAATGGAACGACTCCGACAAAAAAAAAATCACACCTATAAATTGATAAAATATTGAACCGCAAATTTTGGGAAAAATATGAAAAAAATGTTTGAATCAATTCTGGTACACATAGATATAGGAGAGTGGTGTGAGTGCCAATGAGACAACTCTCCATCCAAATAACAATTTAAAAATTAAACCATTATAGGTTAAAGTACGGCCTTCAACACGGAGCCTTGGCTCACACCGAACAACAAGCTATAAAGGGCCCCAAAATTACTAGTGTAAAACCATTCAAACGGGAAAACCAACGGTCTAATCTATATAAACAAAACGAGAAACGAGAAACACGTATATATTACATAAACAAACGACAACTACTGTACATCAGATTCCTGACTTAGGACACATATACACCAAACAATTCGTAATGTTCTTAATTGCAAAATGACAAAGAATATTCAAAAAAAGGACATTTTGAAAAAACACTACATCATTAAAGCATCATGTACATACAAAAAAGAACAGGTTAATCTAATGAATTTATTACTTATGACTAAATCGTCATATTTTACATGTCATTTTGTCATCATTTTTGTAAATGAAATTTAACTTAGTTTTGCTTGAACAGATCTAAACAGATGATTCGTTTGTACGATTATTTGAAAAATTATGCTTTACCTCAAAGACTTAAAACTAAATTATGTCATGCATTCTGGTATTATCAGATACCGAACATAACGATGCAATTATCTCAGTACTCTTTTCATTATTTTCAAGCTATCGTTGGAAACCGGAAATGTGATTAAATCATTAATTTGAGACTTGTCCATTTCTTTCTTTATTTAAAATATTCATTCGAAAATGGTTTGTTTGCATTTTAGGTATGGTACTTCTTTTGTGATTTTTTTAAAGGAAATTAAAAGTTAAATTTTGATAAAAACAAAACCAAACCCCGAGGAAAATTCAAACGGAAAGTATCTCATCAAATGGCAATATCAAAAGCTCAAACACCCCAAACGAATAGATACCAACTGTCATATTCATAAATTGATACATGCGTTTTCGTATGTATCAAATGGTGGATTAAACCTATTTTTATAGCAAGCCAAAACCTCTCACTGGAAAAATTGCATTATATTGACACACCGATGTTTGGACAAAACAGACAGATAAAATATGTAAAAATGTCAAGAAATCGGGTACATCTGTCAAAATTGTGTAAAGGATAAGATTGAAGCTACGTCCTACATACCTTCTCCATACGATATATTGGTATCTGTCCCGTTAAAGAGGTAACCATCAGGGAAAAACTCCCTTGAATGTTTGTCATTCATTACAATGTACAACTTAAAATCAGTCTTTTGTTCAATAATCAGTCATTAATTCAAACCAGTTTGTACTAACTTTCATATGTGGGTTATTAGATACTTAAGTTGCAGCAGGTGCAAATAATCCTTTCAGAATATAATGTACCAACTTGTTATGTTTAATTTAAACTAAACTTATACTTTATTTGCATGTATTTAGTACTGGGTCAACATTGTATAATTCATTATGTAATGGTTTTATAAATAAAGTTTGCGAATCATTGTTCGATAATTTGCGATTGTCTATTGCATATATTATGTTCAACGTGCATGATTACTTTGTGAACAGAAGTTTTGGATCAAAACTACATTGTACGATATACAAAATGCAAATGAATTTATTGATGAAGGATGTATAGGTGTAATATTACCATTGATTTTTTCCTGTTAGATTTTATTAGAGAGATTTGCACTTCTAAAACAATTGTGCATAATTTTTCCAATAAAGAAATACTTGGCATGAGTAAAGTTTGATCCTGTCCGATACTTGAGACAAAATTTCGCATATTAACAAGTAATTTCACATTAAGAAACAAACATCACTGACAGTCAACCAATAAAATCACGTTTACCTCTTTTTTACCTATGAAGTATGTGCAAATGTACAGGCTTTAGGAACCATGTAAACTCAAGTTTCAAAATATTCTATAGAAACACCAAATACGAAAATGCTGCTTTGAAACATCCGAGATATGTGTTAATGAATCAGAATTGTTTTAATGCAACGAGGTGTAGAATTAATTTACTACAACTGTATTCGGAAATGCATTCAGGACAAACCAAGCAAATCAAAACAGACGCATACACAAACCAACCCAGGTCAGGTCAGCTACAAATACTGGACAAGTCAATCTACAAACAGACATTGGAATTTGTTTTTTAATTCAGATTGAATAAGAATGCTATTTCACTTATTCAAAAGGGATGTAGCCAGGAGGACGATACTTTTGTCAGGTCATTTAAAGATAGCTATATTTTGGTATTAACATTGATATACTCATAGAATCTTTAAAACGTTAGAAAAACCATTTATTCTAAAACCAGTTGTTGACATGATACGGATTATGTTCTTCTCATATACTTGATTATGGTTGGATACTATAAACCCCTAATGGGAGGGATTGAGCTCAATTTTCATATGACGACATAATCTTTCAATCAGATAAACTGATGCCTGGTGCTTGCATGTCATTAACGGCTATATAGAAGTCCTTTATTAACGTATGTATACATCATTGTTATTTTGCTTAGTTTCTACTGTTAACTATTTTGACATCGGAGACTGCCTTCTTTTAAACTAAGTGTTATGGTAAATAGTTTTCGGTTTTGCTTTTCTTTTCTAGGTCGGTTCATTTATATATATTTTTGGAGTTTAGTGTAACGTCCATTTTTACTGAACTATAGTACACATTTGTTTTTATGGGCCCACTGTACATTAAGAATATTATACCGCTGCTAAGACTTTATACTTGTCAAATACTGTTATACACACAACATGTTGTTTATAAGGTTTTGTTCGTTTGTATAGTTACCTAATAACATGAGCAACACGACGTGTGCCACATGTGAAGCAGAATCTGCTAACCCTTCACGAGCACCTGAGATCGCCCCCAGGTTTTGGTGGGGATCGTGTTGCTTAGTCGATAGTTTTCTATACTGTGTCTGTTGTCCTATTATTTGTCTGTGTAATAATTTTTGTTTTAGCCATGGCGTTGACAGTTTATTTTCAATCTATGAGTTTGAATATCCCTCTGTTATCTTTTCCCCTTTTTCTAAATCCTTTTTTTTAACGCTTTTACGAGGTTCATTTAGTTTTTTTCTTTTTAAAGAACCGGCTACAATTGACTGAATAAAAAAAAACCAAGATAAAATGTTTCACTTAATCTCAAACATTTATCATGTTTAAAACATATGTTGTTGATTTGTGCAGTTAAGGATTATATTTTGTTATCGACTAATACTTGCAAATTAAAAACAAAGGATCAATAAGGAAAAGGCCAATTTTTCAATGACAATCATTAAATACACATTTATCAAAATAATGTAAACGAACTGCACTTCAACAGGGTTAAGCTTTTGTGCATAGTAAGTATTTTAAATTTCTGCTCTCACAGTATATCATCATGTTACAGTCAACCTAGGTCCATATGAAGGCTTTGTCCTTTTGCAAAATCCGGTTAATGTTAATATGATTTTGTATTACATAAAATATATTTGAATTTTATTCATGGAGTGCTAGCTATGCCTTAAAACTTTTTCAGATAATGGTTTACTTTTAAAAAATGTGACTTGGATGGAAAGTAATCTCTCTACCACTCATACCTCATCTTCTTATATCTCATGTTAGTAGGTAACTATACAAACAAACAAAACCTTATACACAGCATGTTGTCGGTATAACAGTATTTGACAAGTATAAAGTCTTAGCGATATAATATTCATAATGTACAGTTAGCCCATAAAACAATGGTTTTCTAAGTCCATATTTTATGTATGATATATCATTAGTTTTTTTTTTGTTTCAGCTGTGCCTTGATCATGTTACATGTTATATGTAGAAAAATGAATAACTTCCATATAGTATGAAAAATCCCGTTTTTTTTGTGTTTTTTTTTATAGTTAAACGCAAATGTCTATTTCAAATTAAAAATATGAACTCAAAACTAGAATGAGATCATATATACCTCAATGCGTAGGTATGTATATCCTTTTCAATGTTCACGGCACTAGCCAATGTTAAAAAAATCCCCGAAGCCTCTCTATTTTATATTTCAGATGTCTCCTGTCGTGATCGTTGCAACATTTGATGTAACCGTTGATATATAATGGAGAAACATCTGAAACTTCTGTTAAAAAACTCAATAAAAGCTTAGTAATACTGGGTGGGTTTTTTTGGGTTTACAGGCTTGTTATACATTTCTTTTTTTTAAACAAGTCAAACAATTATCGACATGCGACAGTTGCCTGGTTTCATTATCACAGTATCTTGTCCGTTTGCCCTAATTAATATTCAATGTTCGCCCTGGTTCGTTCTCCCTTCTTTTATTTAGAAATATTAACATGAAGGTCATTAATATTTAATCAACTTATTCAGATATTTATATAGAATAAGTTATATTAAAGCAGGCAAGTTAGGGTGAATAAATATGTAATAATAAAAACTTATATTGATATTGAAAGACCTTCAAAGTAAAAAGGAATACAATATATCAAATTCAATTTCTATATTAACTTGTCTTAACCCTTTCTGATAAACAAAAACATTAGCTTCCTTCGCAATACTTTTTTAATATCTAGATAAATGCTATCTCATAGAAAAGGACCTTTTGTTGATTTCTAGACTGAATCATTAGCCTTGAATTGTTTACTAGAAATGTTAACAGATAAAAACAAATAATTTTAAACAAGGAAGTTCGTGCAATACACGACTTGTACAAGTGATATGTCATATCTGTGAATAATTTGAAATGGAAACAATTAATTTTATTTTTTTTAATTCTCAACACGAAATTTCGTGCAATTTACAAATTCTACAAGTGATATGCCATATATGTAAATAATGTTGATGTAGTAATTTAATCCGATATCAATAAATGAACAAGCAATTTACACTTGGTATATCATTTTGTTATTCTAAAAGACCAGTGGTATTTCACATTGATTTTTATATCATTTTTTATAAATATAATGTATAAATAGAATGAAAGGTTTCTGACGATGGGACTTTACCATTTATACACCAATGTTAAAAAGACAGAAACAAAGTAAAAATATAAATGTGTTAGCAATGGACCGGTGTATATATTTGTATTTTACAATCAATTATTTCTTCTTAATCAAACTGTGAAAAAAACTGAATCATGTGATTTTAACATACATGTATATATATATCATATAAATAAACTAAGTGATTAAAGTCTTTACTTTTACATACATAAAGAAAAGAAAAAAGCATCAAAACCTTAATGATAAAATACCAAACCGACATCAAAGCAGATATATAAATGAAACATCATAACAAAAAAACATCAATGGTGAATAACTCGACGCGTCTATTATCAAGGCGAATATACACTCGTCAAAACAGTCATATTCAATTATATGTTACATTCGGTACTTAGAAGACCAGACGGCGCATATGAAGATGGTAACTTAATATTAGACGTGGAAAAAATGACGTTAGCTTTTTAGACATGGGCACATCGTAAGGATCAACCGATTCGTGATAGTGTCCATATAATTCAATGAGTGTCTTTTCAAATCTTTCCTTCTAATATTCTAATAAATTTGTTGATGCAGTTTCTGCGTAAGGAACACACTCCTTTGTATGAAGGCCGTATAGCGCGAACATGCAAAAGCGTAACGTATTATCTGAAATATGTAAATACCATACGATTGGGAAAAGGGTATTTTACTGCTGAGAAATGGGAAATTGATAATTGGGAAGTTGAAATCGTCCCGTTTGTCATCTAATTTAGTGTCAAGTTGTCAATCTGGTTTCCATATTGAGTAAAATATAAAGGTAAGAAGAAGTCCTCCAAGTATCAGAAGTATCCTTAATTGCAAGTTCACTGGGATATATGAGATGTAAGTACTGGTTGAAATACGGGTTATTTAGTGGACATCATCAAAATATCTTTTTTTCTTTTAGAAGGTTTTGAACGCATTTAGCTTCATACGAGTACAAAACCAAATCGGCCAGTAGGGGTGCACAATTAGTACCCATTGAAATATCGACTGTCTGTTGATATGAATATCAATCCTCCAAACTAAGAACAAGAATTATTATATCCCAAAACTAGAAATTTATATATTTATCTACATTCAAATTTAATAGAGAAGGCCTTGTTAAATGAGTAGTCGATCTTTTTATTGATTATTGGGGAAAAGTAGCGTGAAGCGTATACAAATCATAAGTTTTAATGTTGCTGCAAAATTAAGAAGTAGATCTTAGATTTTAAAGAATCCATATCTGATTGACACCACTGATTTATTTTTCATCACAGTATTTTTGAAGGCCATCTGTTACTGTAGATAGAATAGTAGTCACCATTTTAGAAGCTCATAATATATTGCTGTTTCTGAATGTATTTCTGAATGTATTAAGATATGTTAATTTGGAGATAAGAAATGCCAACTTGGAGATGAAAATGAGAAATTACTAGTTTCAAATAACAAAATCTTACCAACAGAATGATCATACTAGTATATCATCAGGGGGAAATCATACACTTCTTTAAACATTGAAACACAGAGGAAATACAATGAAACGTTGAACAATACAAACCACATTGATATGGAATACAAAGTGAGGTTCGCACAATTCTAACAAGATTGATTATCACATGCACTTGAAATATTTGAGATTGTAAGCTTTATCGTGTCTAGAAAATGTTACTTTATGTGCTATTTCAAAGAAACATTGTTTACTGATTTTAAAAACATATGGTTGATAGGGGTTTATATGTGAAATTAGGGATATCATAAGATACTTCAAGCTTAGCAAATATCTGTCATGTATCATTTTCTAGATTATTTTACACTGATTTCAAAAACATAATTTCTATTTACTTTGAGTTGTAATAAAGTATAGAGAATCAATCATGTTCGGTTTACAGAAGTTCACATCTGGTAGATAGCGGATTTAACACATATTCCTCTAAAATATCCTTTCTATATAAAAAAAAAAAAGAAAAAAAGAAAGAAAAGAAGAGTGGTATGATTGCCAATGAGACAACTTTCAACCAGAGACCAAAATGACACAGAGTCATCGTACGGCCTTCAGTGAACTTTTGTTTCAAATAAGGGAGATGTTTAGCTGCATGCGGTTAACAATGGGTTATGTTCGATGTCAATGTATTTGTGATTGTAAGCTGTGAATAAGAGTAAACATTGCTACATCCGGTCTGCGTAAGGTCACCTCCGGTTGATATTTTTAAAGAACATATTGCACCTTTACCTTTGTAAAAGACCCCATGGCGTTATCATGGATCAGAACAACGCTACAACCAATAAGCCTTAAATTTAACGATGTAAGGTCAGGGCTATAAATCCTGCAAAATATTATCCGATAGCTTTGGACAGTGTACAATTTACTTTTTTTTTCAAAATCCCAAACATTTTGCATCAGTTTTTTTTTGTACCTAGCTTTTATGTATGTTTATTCTATATGAATGTAACTGGACCAAGTCAGGAGCCTGTAATTCAATGTGTCGTTTGTTTATGTGTTCCAATATTTGTTTTCGTTCATTTGTCGTACATATATAAGGCCAAATTTTTTTTCGTTTGAATTGTTCTACATTGACATTTTGGGGCCTTTCATAGCTGACTATGAGGTATGGCCTTGGCTCATTGTCGAGAGGTTGACATTTAGAAAAAGACCTTAACCTATGACCTTGACACCATTTTTTATGCGGACAAAGAACCTCAAATGAAGATACCATTGAGCTCTGCTACAGTGTACTTACAGTTCGTGTTTTACATTAATATATCACAAATGTAAAATACAAAAGGGGAAATAATTATTGTATGGAGTCTCGGTGTCGCTTTTGTTAAAATTGAATTAACAACTTATTAGGAAAGATAATTTTGTCAATTTCCTTTACGGTTGCGAATGAGATGTTAACACAAGAAAAACAGAGATTATCTTGCGAAACAATTTTAAACCGCAAGGAAACAGATTTGCGGAAGATAAAAAAAAAAACAATAGTCAGAACATATACAATAGGTCTTTCAACGTAAAAGTGAAAAACATTACTAGATCAATTGCAGACATAAATGTATGTTTCCATTGAGTTTAAGCTGAAAAACTGTTTTGCTAAAAATTGACTGTAAGGAACCCAATTAAACGACAACTGAATTGAAATAGTGGTTGTTTCTTCCAGTAGTCAGCACTTCTGTGATGACAGGAATTGTCATTGATATGGTCATAACTGTAAATTAACCTTTTACAAAACTGTTTTAGGCAAAACGTTTGGGAATTTTGGTTGTCTATGCTATTCAACTTCGTACTTTATTTGGCCTTTTAAACTTTTTCGGATTCGAGCGTCACTAATGAGTCTTTTGAAGACAAAACGCGCGTCTGGCGTAAATTCAATGAAATACACAGTTTAATACTTGTATCTGTGAGGAGTTTATCTTAGTATTATTCTACCATACAATACTATAAAATTATTGACTATTGACTTATACATCAACCCCTTTATCGTCTTGTCCGATTGATTCACCTATATACTAAATACAGAATGAGGGGGGAATAAAAATTGAAAGTTTTAAACATTTAAAAGAAAAAAAAAAAACACACACACACAAAACCATGCATAATTGTCATTGTGCATCGATAGTTTGACTCTTACAATTTTGATTTTTTTTTTAGTAAAAATGGGTGTATTGCCTAAAGCAGACTGCTGTAGCATGGGTATCATGTAACTAATATGTCACCCTGTGCTGATAATATTGATGTTATCCATAGCAGACAATAAAGTATCTATAAAACAACTGAACGAAATACAATATCAGGGTAAAAGAACAATATATGATACAAAAAACTTGATTTTGGTCATGTATTTTTACTGCATCAACGAGACTCCATTAAAAGAAGAAAAAACAACAAGCAATCAGATTACTTCATTAATCTTTCTCAATCCTTGTATATTGAAAGCATGCAATAATTACAACAAACAATAAGTTTCAGGTATTATCGCTTTATTATGATACTGATCTTTGTGTAGTTTCTTCAGTTCTTGGTTTGCTTAGGGTTTTACTGAAAAACAAATATATATGTATTAGAATTTAAATAATTTAACAAAAACATAAGTTTTGAGTCATCGCACTGGTTTTCGAAGGAATCAGAACGCCTAAAACAGTCAATACCTATATTGTAATACAAGTTCCGAACTGAATTATCTAAATTATTTTATCAATGCAGATACATTTAAAAATGTACATATTATATATGGTAAACACAATATATTACATTCGATATTGCTTTTGTTCGTTATTAAAAGCTGTATAGTTATCTTGTGTCGCTTTCATCCACATAACTTGTCTCTGATCGATAGTTATTTCTCATTTAAAATCATACAATTTCTAAAGTGTTATTTCTAATTCCTTATTCATATTATATAAATCTACAAAATTTCATTATTGATATGCAAACTATTCATTTGATTTAGTTACCTAAGTAAATCGAGTTTCTATAGCCACCTCCACACATTCTATTTGGTTCACCAGCACAAGGCATGTTACAATCTGATTCTTTTACCTTTGGATACTTTTTGTTTTCTAATGTATTTCCACAAAGACAATATGTTCCATACTAAAATGCAAAAAAAGTAATGTCTACAAATAGTAACTAATACATGTATATTACCCAAAATATAAAAGAATACATAGGCGTTTTTCAAGGGTATGGAAAATTAAATGATTACAATTCTACAAAGTGACGTCATAGTGGTAAACTAAGTCGATTTTTATATAAACTATATTATTTGGTATATTTGATTTTTATGTATCAGCTATGCCTGAATCATGTTTGAGATTTAAATATCTAGTTGTATTTACAAAAAAGATTTTAAGCCGAACACAAATTTCTTTTTTAAATAACGTATCTGATTTATCATGTTCATGAACTTTTCAAGTTTGTTTTAAAATCATATATACCTGCAAGCCCGTGTATTTATATCCTTTACAGTGTTCACGACATTTAGCTAAGGTTATAGTATTCCCCACATTCGATACTCTATAATCAAGATGCCGATACCAGTCATCCACGTAACATCCAATGTAACCTAAAATATACATTTTACAAAACATATAAAATAAATTTAAAAAGAAACAAAACAAATAAAGCTCAGTTATAAGTTATCACTTTAACATCCCATTCCCGAGTTATATTTTTTTATTTCTTGTCTTCGTTAAATTAATAGTCAATTGTCAATAAGAAAACATTTAGAATCAGAATAACAATATAATCACACAGGGTTTTGAGTTACCATTAATAATTAAGGTTATGAGATTGTATATGTTTTCACTTGTTATGACCAACTATAACATGTATTTGTGTCATCGTATTTGACCGATACATAAGTTGCTCAATTATAGAGCGTTTCAATAATCATGAGATCGAAAGACGAGGATGGCTATCACACGCAGATCTGTTAGCACATAACGAATTTCCAAAGTGATTTGTAGCCGAGCTGTTGACAATTTGCATAGTAATTGTAACATTTCGTATTGTTAAAGTAATTCAAAAGACCGATTTCATGTCAAATACAGCGCACGTTATATGATTCCTATATGCAACTTCATTTTTTGGGTGTGCACAATTATTGAAAAGGTGTATATAAGTTGTGTCTTACGAATACAAACCATCAGTTGCCGAATGAGCCAAGGCATTTATCGCCTCACTTAGGTCCTTTAGTCGTGATTTAACTGCTTCCAGCTTCTCCACGGTAATACTGACCACCGATCTGTTTTCCCCTAGAATTGCAACTATTGCAAGTTGTAAGAATGCAACAAGAACTACAAAGGTCTTCATTCTGTTGATCGACGTCAAAAATACCAGGAAAACTTGATTTTAAAACAATAAAAAAAAAACCAATATATACATCTTGCATGCAAAGCTATTGAATTCTATTGCGGCTGTTGTTTGATATTGATATATATCGTATGCATATGTAGGTAATTAATAAAAGGGTCAGATGAATCATCGATTCCACGTTGAACATGACATACTATTGGACATTTCCAATCATTTGGAATTAACACGGTTTCACGAGAACGCCGGCCTTTAAAAGGAAAATACCCTCGAAAACAATTCGTTCATGCAAATCATGTTGAAAGAAAATAACCATTAAGCACCGACACAAACAGCTTTACATGTTTTAGCACAAACACAACCTTATTTATATAATATTTGAAAATTAGAGATTTCAAACAATATGATCAAAAAATGATAATCAGTTCATTCAATGATATTTGATTTACCTGTACGGTTTTATCATACCGCTTCAAAGACACTTTAAAGAGTAGATTCTATGCATTAGGTCAAAATATCCCAATACAGATTGCAAACTAAAGAAATGTTATCATATTACATTGATAAATAGAAAATTTTCCGCAATTTCACTTATTTTAATTAATCAAAATCAAATAGTAGTTCAGTGCTACGTTTGACGTTTTTGATACCACCCTAACCAAAATTATGTAATTTGTATCTAAAATACAATGCCTAGGTGACGTTCCAAAAATATGTTGTTTTGGAAACAATGTCCTTCTTACAATTTTTGTTAGATGAATACTCAGAATATGTCAATTAACCTGAATACTGTGGTTCGGACATTTGATGACTCGTTTAAAAGTATACATCATTGTTGATAGCGTAAAGTACACATATTGGATTGTAATAGAGATTTACATGGCTTTTTGAAAATGGTTCTAATGTAATCGCACATCAAAGATTCAAAGCTTGTCAGTTAATACTGCAAACGCATGCTTCCTCTACAAAAGGGTGATTGTTTTCAATATGATATGGTATAATCTAAGCTTAAAATGATTGAGTTTGAACTCGTGTGCCCTGAATGTGCATTTGATAGTTTGTGTTTAATATATATTCAATTATTGTTAGCGTCCTTAATTTTAATTTAAGCAAATAACCCTGAATTAAAGGAAACAATTTTCGGACATTGAAATTCGCAATTATATATTCTGAATTATAATAGAAGCAAATCATAGAATGTTGCTTTGGCGTCGTTTCAGGAATCATTGAAATGTCAAAACCAATTATGACCTCATTTTTGTTCTTTTAAAAATGACAAATGTAACCTTTTTTAATTATTTATTGTATCTATTAAAGAAACAGTACAATACAAGCCAAACAACTGAAACGGGAAATAAAATGAATGAAGTGAACATAAAATTTGCAATGGTCAGCTGTGAATAAACACATCATAGATACCAGGACTAAATTTAGTATACGCCAGACGCGCATTTCGTCTACAAAAGACTCATCAGTGATGCTCGAATCCAAAAATAAAAATAAAAAGGCCAAATAAAGTACGAAGTTGAAGAGCATTGAGGACCAAAATTCCTAAAAGTTTTGCCAAATACAGCTAAGGTAATCTATGCCTGAGGTCAATTTATAAATTATGAAAGAATAAAATCGCGACAGCATTCTCTAGCCTACTTCTTAAAAGTTGAACAAACTTGAACAGTTAAAATTGAGAATGGAAATGGGGAATGTGTCAAAGAGACAACAGGTCTTCAATGCAGAGGGAAATTCCCGCACCCGGCGGCGGCCTTCAGCTGGCCCCTCAACAAATATATATACTAGTTCAGCGATAATGAACGCCATACTAAACTACAAATTGTACACAAGAAACTAAAATTAAAAAAAATACAAGACTAAAAAAGCTAGAGGCTCCTGACTTGAAACAGGCGCAAAAATGCGGCGGGGTTTAACATGTTTACGAGATCACAACCCTTCTCTTTACCTTTAGCCAATGTAGAAAAGTAAACTCATAACAATACGCACATTAAAATTCAGTTCAAGAGAAATCCTAGTCTGGTATCAGAAGATGTAACGAAAAAAAATAAACAAAATGACAATAATACATAAATAACAACAGACTACTAGCAGTTAACTGACATACCAGCTCCAGACTTCAATTAAACTGATTGAAATATTATTTTTTCATCATATTAATATCAGGCACAATCCTTTCCGTTAGGGGTTTAGTGTCATACCATCATATATGACACGAACATTATCCGTGTCATGCTAACAACTGGTTTTTAAATAAATGTGTTTAGTTCCGATGCAAAGACCCTATAAGTGAATCAATATAAACGCCAAAATATGTAATATTTAATAACCTGACAACAGTATCGTAACAATATCCCTTCTTAATAAGTCTATCTAAAGGTTTTGTTAGCTTCTTAGGTTGTTGTCCATTCGTTTTTTATGTGTTTTGCTATTTGAATTTTGCCATGATAAGAGACTTTCCGATTTGATTTTCCTCTGAGTTCAGTAGTTTTGTGATTTCACCTTTTGCAGAACATCAATATGTTCAGTGTGACGATCTTTATGAATTTTTTTTACAAATTTTCAGTTAATTGTCATGCACGTCTTGAGCTTAAATATTCACTTGTCTCCTCTGACGTATATACTATCGTCACCAGGTACATACAACAAAGCCCGCTTCAGTCTGCTTATTTCTTGAATCCGAGTACTTTCATCTGTCATATCTAAATATGTTATAGTTTTCAAACAATCAGGAAACTGCTCATCTGACAACGGTTCCAATAAAAGAGGAATGACACAACTATCTTTATCATTAATATGACGTACTAATGCTCTTTCCATCTCATTCTCGCACCAAGGGCTCGCAACAAAATTTCTTGTTAGCACAATAATTATCTTACAGCTTTTGTTAATTGCTTCCGTGATGTTCTTGATTATAGTTTTTCCAGGGACGAAATCCCGATCTGCAATACAACCTGAAAATGATTTACACGATTATTACATTGGGAACATGATGATATACCATTGTTTCTCAGTGAAAATAGAATATGACAATTTATAGATGGGAAATAAATAAGGTAGTTTTCTCCTTCTGACGTCAAGAATCACTGCTATTTCATGGTGATATTGTCGATGACGTTACATAAAATCGCATCAAGAATTCGTAAACAAGCACTTACTTGTAAAAATGTAAATGTCAATGTATTAAACACCGAAACTATTTAAAATAATTTAAGAATTGAAAATATCTAGCCAGTTACAAAACAACACTGATAATTGCATGTAGCATGTGTAGTTCATATCCGGTTGTCTAGTTCGGTCGATCATGCATTGAATATTTGTACTATATTTGAATTCGTGGATTGGAAATAACTGTTTTCTTTTTGAGATACCTCAAAAACATTTATCATTATATATATTTTGTAGTTATTATCGACAGAAAACCAATCATGATCATGTTAAATAATAATTGTCTTTTTTGTAAATGTTTAAATGGTTTTTTTTGGTACTTTAAGGAGCAACCATTTATTCTGAGTATATAATTATATTTTTATATAGTTTTCCTCTAACAGGAAAGTAATCAATTCAACACAATTCAGGTCGGGAAAACACGCACATTGACAGGAGCATAGTATAACATACAACATCATTTTTTACTGCAGAATAGTAGTAGCTGTAGATAAACTACGAGGCTCTTATATCTTTATAATTCTATAATTAGTTACCTTTAAAAGCTTCGTCTTCGTCTGAAAATTTATTTTCTAATTCAAAAAGAAGCATATTGATAACCCAGTCACTATCTATGTTGCTATGAGATATAAAGAAACTATATTGATATCCTTCTGGTACCTGTTGAGTCTCTAGAGACATCGGAATAGGTGCTGAAGATTGTTCGAACTCTTCTTCAAGAACCATTTCAATATCGTCTTGTGGAACGACAGATGTTACTTGTTCTTTGAATTGCGCAAGCTGCTTCTGTCGTCCTGTGTCTAATTTACTTATTGCTATGTCACATTGCAAAATTTCCGTAATTATATCGAGACCGGTTTGTTTTAGCAATTGTTTGACCGTGACCACATCGTTTATCAGAGTACACAGATCAGAGTAGTCGGTCCTGATAATGTATTCATACACTTCATCTGTATTTGCCTGCTGTTTTTTGCATTTGAGCAGTATGTAAATTATTTCTCGAAGAAGATAGTAGGGTTTGTCACCTCCAGTAATCTTACTTTCAATGCCGTATCGTTTCAGAAGATATAAACAAGTAATTTTACAGTCATATATCTTAACATATGAACATAAGGATAATGCCCGTTTCATCCACTCAGTAGCTGTGACGAGTTCGTCTAAGTCGTATAAACATGAGGCCATACGTTTGGCAATATTGTATTCGCTTGGACCTGATAAAGATATACCGTGCTGCAAATAATCAAGAGCGTAGTGAAGGAACTCCTTTTTCTTAACCGCATGGGCGCCATATTTGTTGGTGTATGGGAACTTTGCAATCTTCTGGCATATTCTTGCCAGTATTTCCATATCAATTGCAGATCCCTTTGTTTCAAAGCATTTATGTCCATCGCTGAGTGCTCCTTGAAAGTATTGCCAAGATAATCCTCTGTCTGTCGTTAAATGCAAATCTCCTAAACTTTCGGCAACTTGCATGCGTGTACTATAAGCAAACCAGTTCATTGTAAAACATTCTATAGATCTAGTAAGTATTTCCATAGCCATCTGAAGTCGCTGTTGTTTGTCACGCGAATCTGTCTCTTTTGAAAGATGGAATAAGGCACGTCCATATTTATTCATTACAAATGAATCTGGCATACATTTCTGCATGTCGTATGCTTTTTTTAATGGTATCATTGGGTCTTTGATATATTTTACAAATAACTCGTCTTGAAAAAACTCAAAATCTGTGGGATTATTTTCAAGTGTCTTGTGACGTTTTATTAAAATATTGCCTATTTGTGCAAGTGATCTTGAAATGTAAGTTCTTTTCTTATCAATGGGATCTGTAATATTTGCAACATTTAAAAATAATTCAATTGCCTTACAAGAAGCATCCAAGACATCTTTTTTTCTATGTTCAGTTTTTTGCCTCTGAAGTGAATCCACATGACGATTCCATGCCTCGCCAATGTAATACGACCATATTATTCTGTATGGATATTTGCTGCAGATGATTTGGGCCCTTTCAAATTGTTGAAGGGCTGTAATTTTGCGAAGAAAGTATTCGTTTGTTCTACTGCATTGCATAGATTGTTCTAAATTACTGATAGCTTGTTTGTTGTGGGAAACACATTTTTGGAGCATTATTCTTCGTTCTTTTTCACTTCTGTGGTGTTCCGCCTGCAGTAGTTTGTGGGCATCAGTCAATTTGCTGCTTGCAATATTTTCAATATTAGCTGACATATCGTGCACCAAGGCATACCCTTGTTCCAAGAGACAAACAGCTTTATTGACCATATCTTCTTCCTGCGGACTATTGAGGATTTTTTCTATGCGTTCTTTGCATCTTTCTGCGTCTGATGTTCTATGCAATCCCTTATAAATCTGTTCTAGATCAGATAATGCGTTTAAATTGTTTTTATTTTCTCGTAAAATATGTTCAAGATTTTCCTTCGCATAGCATCGCAATCTTGGTAATTTTGTTTTCAAAATAGCAATCATATTATTAAGAACATTATGTACACACTTATGCTCAATTTGCAGTCGTCTTTTAAGTGCTTCTATTTCATCATCAATCATTTGGATGTCTAAAACATACATCAGATTGAGATTTAGTCCAAATAATCCTGGTACAATTGTACTGTCCATCCTGTCATGTATTCAAATATTGCACACTATTTGCATTACTACTCCTTAATTTTGACTCATCTGTAAAAAAAATAAGTTACAATATCTTAATTTTTTTCATTGAAAGAAATATTCACCAAAATCTCATACACTATGCTTCAAATACAAATACATATAAAAAACACTTGAATGCGATATAAAAATATCTCGCAAAAACAGCGACAAAAATTCTTTTGCAAAAACTAAAAACAATCGCAATCGGTAATGCAATATGCATGATTATTTTATTAGTTGTTATTTGCTTTGATCTAGCCGCGAGTACTCTGAGATCTGTTCCTTATGTCTTTTTGTTGTTGGGATGTACAAGTACTCGGCTACGTCCACTTGTATTTTTGTTCATCTGAAGAGTTAAGACTTTTTCAACAGATTTTAATAGTTCGTTCTTATGTTATACAGTTATACCATGTATACCACTGTCCCGCGAAAATGTTTAACCCCGCCACCTTATGTATGTATGTGTCTGTCAGAAACCTGTAATTTAGTGGTTATCGTTTGTTTATAATATATGTGTTACATATTTGTTATTTCGTTCATTTTTTTATATGAATAAGGCCGTTAGTTTTATCGTTTGAATTATTTTATATTGTTATTATGGGGCTTTATAGCTGACAATGCGGTATGGGTTTTGCTCATTGTCGAAGGCCGTACGGTGAACTATAGTTGTTAATTTCTGTGTCATTTTGGTATCTTGTGGAGAGTTGTCGCATTGGCAATCATACTACAACTTCTTTTTTATAAGACAAACAGATTTATAAATGTACCGTTTGTCAAAGTATCAATGTGATCATTTGTCATGTACAGCGTGGATCTATATACCGGCTATTGATATATATATCATAAATACTTAACAAATGTATATCTATTATATATAACACCATATATGTATTTTTGTTCTCTTTTTGCACGCTTCTGTGTTATCATATGCAAAATCATGACAGTAAAATTCAATGTTTGATTTTCTCTACGTTTCACCCCCCTTTTTTTCTCTAATAGCTAGGAATTAGATAGAACATTCCTAATGAAATTATACAATAGCATGTGCAGATTTACAATCGGTGTATGGCATATTCAAGATTTGACATTGACCATATAGAAAAAGCAGCATTTTTTTTTAAGAATTTTACATCAAACCCAATAAAAATATATGGATCTATAATATATAATATGCCAATTTGAATTTGGGAAAATGGTCACTGTTACCATGGAATCGGTAAAAGTATCCAAAATTTATAATTGCAGTAAACATTCTGTTGTGTGTTTTTTTCTGTTTGTATCTATCTGATAAGATATGCCTTTTCAATTGTTTTTCGTATATAGTTCGTTTTATCAACGGATTTTTATAGTTCGTTTTATCAACGGATTTTTATAGTTCGTTTTATCAACGGATTTTTATAGTTCGTTTTATCAACGGATTTTAATAGTTCGTTTTATCGACTGATGTTTTTAGTTTTATGTTGTACGGTTACACCACTGTCCCATGCTAGGGATAGGGTTGCGATACAGCTATCATTTTAACCCCGCCATATTGTGTATGTATGTGTCTGTCCCAAGTCAGGAGCCTCATGAGCTTGTTATTCAGTGGTTGTCGTTTGTTATTGTAATTACGTTTTTATTTTCCATCCATCCAACCTACGGAACCCTACCCCTGCCAGTATTCGCCACTGTAATACCAGGACAGACGAAATTGTCAATACAATAATTGGTCGAATATCAAATATAAGTGCAAAAGAGAACATTGAAAAGTGCATATTTATGTGAATACTGTATTAATACGATCAAAATATAATAGAGGAATAAATGCATTATACATACATGACTTCCTGATAGATTATCCGGTTATGATACATTAAGTTTACACAACCGTGTGCACATGCAATACGTTTTCTGAAAACCAGTATTTAGGTTATTAAATCGATATTGTGCATAGTGTATGTGCATTGTGTCTTTTAAGACCCTTTTTAACATGTTTAATTAACCATGTTAACCGATATTTACAGTATAATTGTACAAGCTCGATTATTTATGCTCAGGGCCCGGTTGTTTGAAAATGTTATGTTATATTTTATAATTAATTAATTAAGATATAATTAGATAATTTGTAGGTCATTAACTTTACACAAATACAAAGGCATTATTATGTGTACAATGCATTGATTAATGCATTTGTGTGTGCCAATTAATTTACATCAGTGGCGGATCCAGATGTTTTTTGTAAAAAAAAAGGGGAAAAGGGGGGGGGGGGGGGGGGGCTCCAGACATGCTTCAGTAATTCCCTAAATACTCAACCAAATTTTAGCGTTAGATATGAGATTTACGTAGACATAATTATAAATAGATATTTTATCCTTTTCATTGTTATAAAAATAACAATTAGTTTGGACAAAGCAGGAAAAGTGTCATTATCTGAAATTTACTACAGATGCTTAAAAGTAGGGGGTAGAATTTGTATTTTAGCTCTTTGTGTATGAAACTGAAGGATTCCAAATATTCCAAAAACAAGATAAGCAAACATCCTTAAATTGACCAGAAATCATGCCGTCCTACGACATATAAATACAGTGAAACACGTTAAGACCGAACCTCTTTGGTCGGAACGTAAGATTTTGTTCGGTTTCGGCAGATGTTTGGTTTCATCAGGTTCACAACGCGTCCAATTTCAAATATGTATGACTGGGCTTAAAAATTAGTCAAGTTTTTGGTTGATGCTCGATTTGCAGGAGACGTCGCGTACGGTGTTGGTGTTAGTTTTGGTAACGTTAGTTTGACGTTATTTTTCATGCATTGTATAAATAACGTCGTACTTTTTTCATTTTGTGCAGCTCAATCATACAGCATAATTTATATGAGCGGTTTGCTTGACTTGCTACGTATAGAACCGAAATGCAAAAGCGGCACATATTTTTTAAGAAGTACAGTTAAATTAAAACAGAAAAATAATATTCATTTGTATCCCATTGGAGCAAAGATATTTTCTCTTTTTTTTTTTTTTATTGAAACAGGATATATTAAAAAAGTTAAAACCCCGTCTTTTCTGCTGCTTTTTCTTTTAGTTTAAACATATTTATTTTTAGTGGATTGGGAAACAAGTTATTACAACTTATTTAAATCCGTTTCTACTTTGAGGGTGCGAGTGCTTCCTTGTAGCCTTAGCCTGCTATTTTCGAAATCTAAAAGGGTGACTTTTACGTGCAAGAGATACTGCTCTCTCTTAACACGGGTCAGTCATTTATCGCCCCTTTCCGACGGACTATCATGGTTTCAGAAGACCATCACATTCGCAAATGGTGTCAAGGACAAGGGCTTATTCTTTTATCCGCTTTTGATAATTTCCGAATAAAAATTTTATTAGTTGAATCGTTTGTTTCATCGCCTGTATTAAATGTTAAAAGAATCAACAGTTGAAAGCAAATTCAAAATTAACCACAATAAAGTTAATTTAATCAAATTTGCCAATTTCATAAACAAAAGGAAATTTAATCTCACCTATGAACAAGAAAACAGATGGGCGCAGATAATTTTAGAGAAAAACTACTAGGGGACATTTTAGCGCAGACATTAAAGCCCATTTTAGCGCAGGATTAATCCGTTCAGCTGTATTTTCGATAGCCCATTTTAGCGAAAACTTTCCTTGTTGAATAATACTAAAACCACGAGCATTAATTTATGCTGGTTTAATATTAAAGTTGTATGTATATATATATAGGTTCATGGAAATAAAAGTAATTCTATAGTTGTCACGCAGCTATTTACGTTTTTCTTAATACTATCATCAAATTGCAAACAACAACATATATAAAAATACAATGTATAGACGAATGTGCACCACAATCTAGACAAGATAAAGAGAAAAATCAGTTCCTACTGCAACTTTATGAACAGTATTGTACAGGGGGTATACCCAGAGCCCATTACGTACGTTCTCTGGAATATAAATTCCAGGCTAGAACGGACTTTTAAAATTTGATTTTAAAATTTTAGTGTTATATTTTAACGGACATGATATTTCTTAAATTGTGCTGTCTTGCTTCTATTTAAAAAAAATATTGATCATTAATCATTAATTATAAAATGGATTAAAGCATTTCTCTAAAATGGCCATTGATAATTTCCATTTTCGCTCGAATGGGTTTAAAATTTTGGGCTAAAATGGGCTTTACTTTGGCGCTAAAACGTTAGATTTTTTTCTCTAAAATGTCCTACCAATGCGCTAAAATGTCCTACCAATGCGCTAAAATGTCCTCCGCCGAAACGGATACAGATATTAGTTTTAACTTGATTCGATAAAAATCTGTTAAGATATTGTATCAAAATTATGATAATTTAAAATAAAAATTTATAAATTTGATATATCAGATCCCTTTTGCACTGATTGTGCATGGGTTTTTTCTTCTAGATCTCGCGCATTGGTCTTTATTTTTGATAAAAAGTGTGCAAAAAAAATAAATATTGAAACAAACATTTAAAGAAAAATCCAAGGATGAATTTAAGGATGTTTCATTAATCCTTTTGTATGTGCCCATCGAAATTGATAAAGAAGCATGCCAGGATTTTGAGGAAGGAGAAGCATTTTTTTTATCCTTGCATGTTCCTATGTCCCTAGAAACACACTATCCATTCTTTCTGATTTGAAAATGTGCAATATGAATTGATCCTTTTTCTATTATAATCGTTCGTTCTTATTTAGACACCAGGTCCCATGTACTGAATAGAGAACGTTCAAACTAGTCTCCCAAACTGCCTCAAATAATATATAAAAGGGGAGGGAGAGGGTTTCAGAAACATTAAACCTGTTAAGAAAGTTTTGAATAAGCATTCAATGACATATTTGTCGCTGGACGTCAGATAAACAATGAATCAATACACAAAAAATGCGCCAATTTTGGTTACGCAATGTTTCAATCAATCTCATTATTATACATGTAATTAAATCATACTATTGGTAGAGAAATTCACAATTTGTTATATCAAATTGACAATTTGTTATTTCTAATTGATAATTTGTTATATCAAATTGATAAATTGTTATACCAAATTGATAATCTGTTATATCAAATTGATAATTTGTTATATTAAATTCATATTTTGTTATATCAAATTCATAATCTGTTATATCAAATTCATAATCTGTTATATCAAATTCATAATTCGTCATAACAAATTGGAAAAAAGTTAATTAGCATGGCACGTAAAGGCTTCCGTAATTTGCGACGTTAGGCACTACATGTCAAGTTTTACAGAACGTAACGTCAAAACAAGTAAAAAAGCATGGTGTGACATTATGACTAGACAAAAGTAGTCGCTGACTGTGTCGTTAATTCTTCCGACATGTGATCGAAAATGGGTTCAAAAAATCCCTGAACAGTAGATTTTAATGTTACATAGTATTTTTTGTGCTATTATAATTTCAAATTTTCCTCTCCAAAACTGTATAATATGACTTATCATACTTGTAACAAAAATGTAAAAAACGGCGTTTTGTGACATTTTGACTAGACAAAATCAAAAAGATCGCGTTTATTTTTTTTCAATATTTTCTCTTAAAACTTCGACACAATTTTGTTTCATACACTTAAAAAAATAGTTTTCAAGTTTGAATAAAATTTCATATTGTAGAAAAGACTGCAACTGCCTATTACTTTTCATAAGACACTTAACAAATACGCCAAAACGTCAGAAAACGGCGAGTGTGACATTTCAACGGATTTAATAAAATAAACAATTTAGGACATAATTTAAACACTACTTACTAAGGGACGACATCAAAAGTTCAATGAAGGATAAAAAACTTAATTCATATAGTTTTTTCACTGACCCCCCTACCCCCCTATTAACTTAATTTGAGAAAAATTGATTGACCAATAAGGATATATGTAAAATCGATATCAATTTATACAAAACTTGCAGCAATTTGACCCCCTACCCCCAAACTATTTGAATTAAGTTTTTCATCCTTCATTGATTTTTTGATGTCATCCCTAATTGAAGTCATAGAAAGTTGTATCTTTATTGTATAATTTTGACACATGAAGGGTGGGTATGTAAATTGTGGTTTGGATCTGCAGCATTCCTTCGAATTTTGAAGAGTTTCAAAAAATATGTGAGATTTGGGTTTTGTGACAGAAATACAAATTTCAAAAAATCATTAATTCTGACACGATCTTTTGAAATGTTGTAACAAAACTTTTTATTTTTTTTCCTTATTATATACGGAATAAAAAGATATATCATTTTTGGAATAATCTATTTGAATTACCTTTAAAAATCACTCGTAACTTCACCCCTATCCATATTTTTTTTCTATTTTCGGCTTGACCACAACACAAAGTGAACTTTTCGTCCTGGTCAGACGCGTCCAGTTAACGATGACGACATAAATAAAACATACACCATTAACACCAAAGACTATACACTTGCTAGGAGTACAACTTTTTTTAATAAGTTTAAAAAATGACAAGAATAACTTCAAAGCAACGCTGATCATATGTCGCGGTGTTACTTGTCTACACGCTCAAAATCAGTGTTATGAGGGATCATTCGAGTAACAAAATGAATAAAAGTATTGATTTTAAGGCATATTCCATTTCTACTTTTAATTACGCAAATTTTGATATATACATTTATATAGTTATCAATTCCAAAACTTCTAACAAATGCAATAAAGGCGAACTGGAAAGCAAAACCCGTATTATCACCAACACCGTACGCGACGTCATGAGCGTATCAAGCCATTTTAAAGGGGGTGAGAATGTGGGTTGTCCCAACCCAGGATAATTAACTGAGGTGGGTTTCAATTATATATTAAAAAGAGTTCAAACTCATAAGCACTTGGGATTAACTTTCTCGAGTGATCGGACATGGAATCATCACATCGAAAAAATTATTTCAAAGACGTTACCTCGACTAAACTTACTGCGTCGCCTAAAATTTAGGCTAGACAGAAGATCTCTTGAAAATATGTATTTTAGCTGTGTTCGCCCATTACTTGAATATGTTGATGTTGTCTGGGATAACTGTCCCGAATATTTAAAAGCCAAACTTGAACATATAAATTACGATGCTGCACGCATCGTTACTGGTGCAACAAAACTCACCAGTCTACGCTTACTTTTGGCAGAATGCGGATGGGAGACAGTCTTCAACAGCGAAGAGATAAGCATAAAATTTTACTTTTTCATAATATGGTGAATGGAAAGACCCCATGTTATCTAAATTATATCCTTCCCGATCAGTTTAGAAACATTCATCAGTATAGAACTCGTTCTGCAAATAATTTTCCATCAGTTCCCTGTCGAACTACTTATCATATGAATAGTTTCCTTCCATCAACAGTTCGACTATGGAATAGCCTCCCCCCAGATATAAAAATGCTGGTTCTATCGCGCCACTTAGAGCATTTCTTAAGATAAATCATTCTATACCAAATTATTATTATGCAGGCAGTAGACTAGGCCAGATATATCATGTCCGAATCCGTACCGAGAGCAGTAGTCTTAGGGATCACTTGTATCAGAAGAAATTTGGAATCAGACCCATTTTGTAAATGTAAACAGATAGAAACCTCAGAACACTTCCTTCTAAACTGTCCCAATTATCATCGAACTCGTAAAGCCCTTTTTGTTAACCTAGTTGGTACACTTAACATAGATATGTTACTATATATGGTGATCCGAACATTACCGATATAGACAATAAAAACAACTTTCTTATTGTCCAAGACTATATATTGAAAAATAAGAGATTCACATAATTATTCTTGTTGGCCCAACAACATGTCACCCAATATTAAAAATACTATCTGCATTATATTTGAATTTCCATTACATTTGATTTCTTTTTCCATGATATTTGTATAAGTGACTTGTCACTTGTTTTCCAATCAATTGTATTGTATTTATGTTCGCATTTATTTATCTGTTTCTGAATAAATATTGTTTACACAAACTATATGTTCCCATATGTACAAACATATAGCAATGACGGTCTCCTTATAACTGTGACTTTTCTTATTGTGTATTTTTTGTCGTGCAAACACTGATTTTGTATCATGGATGGATACCCCACGTTTGGTTTTCTATTTTTATCTATAAATTTATTATTGTTATCAACTTTGATATTTAGATAACATAAAAATGATCAATTCACGAGTTGTGTGTATAGATATAGAAATACAGAGATGTGTACACATGCACCAGGGATTGTATCTTTTCTTGATACGGATTTATGTTTGTCTGATTAGGCATGGTTTTATAGATTATCGCTATTTTGTGCATTTTTCCTTTGATCTTTATTTGTGATAATTTTCATATCATGCTTCTCGCTTGATATGGAAAAATTATTGCTAGAAACTAAGGAGGCCACGTGGCGTTGCTAACGAAATTGACATTGAAATTGACAACGTCGTCATACGTTAAATAGCGATAAACAGATTATCATTGGTCATCTCAACTCGATTGCTTTTTTCACTTTCGCTGTACCAGCTCAAGCGAGAAAATAAATCTCGTTGAGATAATTATAGATTATCGTTGATTATCTCAACGAGATTGATTTTCTCGCTTGAGCTGGTACAGCGAAAGTGAGGAAAGCAATCGAATTGAGATGACCAATGATAATCTGTTTATCGCTATTTTACCTATGACGACGTTGTCAATTTCAATGTAAATTTTGTCAGCAACCCCACGTGACCTTAGTTTCTAGCGATAATTTTTCCATCTCAAACGAGAAGCATATGAAAATTATCACAAAAAAGACCAAAGCCGGGAAAAATGCACAAAATAGCGATAATCAACGATAGTTATAGACGTTGTCAATTTCAATGTCAATTTCGTTAAGTCTGGAGCTGGCATGTCTGAGTTAACTGCTAGTAGTCTGGTGTTATTTATGTATTATTGTCGTTTTGTTTATTTTCTTTGGTTACATCTACTTACATCAGACTCGGACTTCTCTTGAACTGAATTTTAATGTGCGTATATGTTATGCGTTTACTTTTCTGCTTTGTTAGTCTTGTATTATTTTTTTATTTTAGTTTCTTGTGTACATTTGGAGTTTAGTATGGCGTTCATTGCACTATAATAGTATATATTTGTTTAGGGGCCAGCTGAAGGACGCCTCCGGGTGTGGGAATTTCTCGCTGCATTGAAGACCTGTTGGCAACTTCTGCTGGTGTCTTCTCTGTGGTCGGGTTGTTGTCTCTTTGACCATTGTTGACACATTCCCCATTTCCATTCTAAATTTTATGTGTGTCATGTATGTGATCTTTTTCCAAATATTGAAATAATTTATCAGCGGATTAATCTATATTGCTGTATCATGTATGTACAGTTGTTTGAGAATTATATTTTTCAAATTGTACATCAATTCACGCATTGTTCAACACGTTCAACAAATGTTCAAGGTACTAGTATATGATAACATAATTACTTCGCGAAATCGTAGTTGTACGGAGTACATATATGGTACATATGCATAGTTTATCATGGCAACGGAACAGAACGAAAAGAGTAAAAAAAAGAAAGAAAGAAACGGGAAGAAACATTTCTCAATTGTGAATGTGAAATAAATAGAGTGTGCTTTTTCAAAACTCTATGCGCCCCTTTGTTACATAACACACGCATGATGTGAAATAACTTCAGAACAGATCAATTTATTGCATGATATTATGGTTGGTTATATACATACGTATATATATACAACTCGTCTAAACATCAACCCAACAATGTTAGATCTGACTCAGACGTACTTATTAATATAATTATTTTCTGTGACTGTATCTTACATTAATTTGTAGGATCCTTTACTATAGATAATTTAGCTGATCTGTAACAATAACATCTTCATGCCTTATATATCATGTACTGTAGTACGCCGCTAGATTAAAACTGACGTGGTAAAGGTAACACATGGCCAGCGAAGCTCTTTTTTTGAGAGCCCAGGTGGTCGTGTGGTCTAGCGGGACGGCTGCAGTGCAGGCGATTTGGTGTCACGATATCACAGTAGCATGGGTTCGAATCCCGGCGAGGGAAGAACCAGCAAATTTACAGATCTAACATTGTTGGGTTGATGTTTAGACGAGTTGTATATACATTATGTACACAGCCATGTATCACCATCATTGATGGCGATCCGATGGATACATCTGTTGTAGGGTTGTCAATGACTCAGACGTACTTAGAATATATTATATTTCGTAACTTGTATCTTACACAATTTGTAGGATCCTTTACTATAGATAATTTAGCTGATCTGTAACAATAACATCTTCATGCCTTATATATCATGTACTGTAGTACGCCGCTAGATTAAAACTGACGTGGAAAGGTAACACATGGCCAACGGAAGCTCTTTTTTTGAGAGCACAGGTGGTCGTGTGGTCTAGCGGGACGGCTGCAGTGCAGGCGATTTGGTGTCAAGATATCACAGTAGCATGGGTTCGAATCCCGGCGAGGGAAGAACCAAAAATTTGCGAAAGCAAATTTACAGATCTAACATTGTTGGGTTGATGTTTAGACGAGTTGTATATACATTATGTACACAGCCATATTGATGGCGACTCGATGGATACATCTGTTGTAGGATTGTCACTGACTCAGACGTACATACCATGCATACGTATATATATAATCGATCAACTTGTATTACACAATGTTACAGCGATACATAATATGTCTATCGCTATGTGACTAAACATGCCAAATGCATACATGCAATACTTACATACTTTCAAATTTCAAAATACAAGCAGATCAACAAATATGTACAGCATTACAAGTATACATATACCTTGAGTTTATTACGAGTGTAACTATTACAAATTGATTCCGTATGTGATATTGTAATTTGTTTTTAAACTTGTTATTGAGTAAGGACCGGGTATTATTATAAAAAATTGTAATATATATAAAATGTATTGGACAGATTCAAAGAGCATTAACTAATATTTTGTAGCAAGTGATCGACGGTTACAGTGTATTATCCAATGAAAATAGGAAAGTTCTGCGCAAATAAGTAAATTTTACGCCTGTGTAATGATCATTCTGGGGTTTAATCAATGTATTAAACAAATTTGCAAAAAGGAAAATAAATTCAGAAATTTTGCCGATTTTATTTAGTTTTGCGCTTCGTGTTTGCTTCTTCTTTGACGCAAGGGGAATCATAAATGTGATCAGAAATAGGAAATCAAATAAAATCGGAATAGGTCGGACAAAAGATTCGAATAATCACGTATAAGTCGACGTGAAACGCATTTGGTTTTTGCTTTTCGTTTCCATTATCATTACTTGAATTTTATTTTACGATTTCCATTCTCATTTCGAATTCTCGATTTCATTTATCATTTTTAGTGAAGGAAATCAAACGGTTTGCTTCCTTTTTTTATTAAAATTCGAATTATTCAGATTATGTAAAAAAATGAAAAAGCATGGGGATTTAAAGCAAGGCAGGAATCTCAGTGCACAATTAGGTATGTCTCACCCTATTGATCGCAAATTTGTAATATAAATAAAATGATTGACAGCTTCAAGACCTTCAACTAATATTGGAAATTGATCACGTTACAGTTTTATCCAATGAAATGGAAGCTCGCGCAAGTCACTTTTGCGCCTCGTGTAAGATCTTTTGTGTATTTCATGTAATAGAACCCATGAATTTGCAAAAAGGAAAAAAAATGTCAGATTTTCCCGATTTTTATTTAGTTTTGCGCCCCGTGTATGGTTGTTTGCGCAAGTAACTTCATAATGTGATCAGATGAGGTAAACAAAAATATCGGATTCCAGCGTCGGACAAGGATTGAATAATTATTCTAATGACGGTAAGAATTTGTTTTTGTTTTTGTTTTCAGTATCATACAAATTAATCTTATTTTACAGAATTTTCATCTCATTGAAAAATGCGTATTTATACATTTTTAGTTTTCGTACAAAAATGCTTTCTTCCGTTATTTTATTAATTCGATTATTCGATTATTTATTAAATGATAAAGCACTGTATTTAAGCAGTAGCGGATCCAGTGAGCGTTGATAGTGTACGTTCCCCTAATTGATCGCAGAAAAAAATCATGTTTTTTCACAGATATTTGTAGCCGATATTTATTCCTTTTTCTATAGGTACCCCCTTTTTTAAATCGAAATTTGATTTGGATCTTCGCAAAGGAAATGATAGTTTCACATCATTTTTTTCACAACTTAAAGAAGAAACATGTAGTAATTGTTTCCAAAATTAGGGGAATTCGTAACAATCCTATATAGTCTGAAAAAGGTTTCTTTAGATTTGGGTACACATAATTCATTGCTTTTTGTAATGAAATGAAAACAAATGAAGATCTTGACCTTTTAGTAAGTTTAACAGTTTCTTAATATTTAAGAGGCGGATACATTTTTAAAAAAAGGTGGAGCTTCAGCCATGGAATAACATGAACATGAATATGTTATACCATGGCTGAAGCTCCGCCTTTTTTCCTTTGAATTATAGTTGAGTTGCATATTTAATTAGCAAAGTATGGTACAATATTAATTTGCATATAATATACCATTGTTTTCCCTCACCACACTTTTTAAGCAAATTATTTCATAAAAACATCAAAGGAAAAAAATCCAATTTATGTTACAATTATACATAACCTTGATGCTTATATGATCACTGAGTGCATAACTCTGAGTACAAGTTGTTCTCGGTTTGTATTGTGTATATATGTTTAATTGATGTTTTATTTATAACTTGGTTTATTGTGTTTCAAGGAACCGGGGTTATTATTCTGTTAAAAGCAAAGAGTAAATATATGTATACTACATGTTATATACTGTGATCTGATTTCTGAAAAAGAGCATATATATATTATGTCTAGCAGAGGGTCTGGGCGGGGTTTACAGAATAGAGAATAATGTACAATACTACAGAAAAATTTGCCAACAAAATAAGGAACAGAAAATCATGGACTGCCAAAATTTAAAGAATAAAGAAATATGGGGAAAAATACATACAAAAACACGCCTGTGAATAATGATCGATAAGGAGGAAGGCTGGGGTTCGGTAGAATCAAATGTATTAACAAATTAGAACATAAGAAAGACGGTAGAATTAACGAGAAATTATAGTGGCCGGATGCGTCCATTTCGCCTTTTCGCGTTTTCGTGTTTTCTTCCTTCACTTTGCAAACGCGAAATCGGGAAATCGAGAAATGGTGAAATCGAGAAATAGGGAAATCGAGAAGTAGGGAAATCGAGAAGTAGGGAAATCGAGAAAACAAAAACGTCGAAAACACGAAAGCGAAAACGTGAAAACACGCATTTCGCGTTTTTGCTTTCTCGATTTCCCGATTTATCGATTTCTTGATTTTTCAATTTCTCGATTTCCCGATTTCTCGATTTCCCGATTTCTCGATTTCTCGATTTCTCGATTTTGCGTGAAAGTGAAAGGAGAAAAATCAAACGGTTGCTGCCTATTAAGTTCATAAATGTGGTAATTATCAAAACATGTGACCAATCGAGAATGAAAAATGCATGGGGATTAAGTAAAAAAAAAACGACCAAAGGGCAGGAAATACTCGAATGCCACAATTAGGCCTATGTCTGCAACGAACAGAGAACATTCCGCACCTGGGGCGGGCTTCACTGAAAATGAACGTCACACTTTATTATGAAATATATACATATAAATGAACCACAATTAAAAACAAAAACAAAAACAAGACGTGCATATGTCAGAGGCTTTTGTCCTAGGACAGGTGCAATCATTGTTTTCGCCGGCGTCGTGATAAAACATAATTTGTGAGTTTTATCTTGTTCTTCATAAGATATTACAAATCGTTCTTTCTTATTAAAAAGATTTGTTGTGTGGGCAGTGTGACATCCGAGATGTTTTTCAATGACTTTTTCTCGGTACTGAGTGTAGATTTTTAATATCTAGATTTGATTTAAGGCATGGCTGTACCTTTACAAGTAAAACACATACGATTTGGAGATATATACTTTGATAGAGCCCATGCATGATTGTTAAATGTTTAATCTTGACTTTAATAACTTGCGTATAGAAGTTTTAATATGTTAATTATAAATCGAATATGAGAATTTGTGTCAAATCGGTGAACACGAACTTAACATATAATGCCTCTTTAAGGCATGGCTGTACCGGCGATACATATAAAAGTTATATGTTACAATAAGAAAACGCGGTATGATCACCAATTAGACAGCTATCCGCAAGAGACCGAATAGCACAGCAATTGTCAACTCAATATCACCATACGGCCTACAAAATATAGAAAAAAAACTCATAGCGCATAATCAGCTATAAAATGCACCACAAAGACTAATAAATATAATACTAGTACATAATTATTTGACACCGGTTTTTGACGACTCCCGATATATAATAGTTTTACAAATTTGACGATAACGGTAGCCGAAAATGACTATTTGACGACTGACGGTAAAGAACATTCTTATATCAGTAATAAAAGAGGGACGAAAGATACCAGAGAGACAGTCAAACTCATAGATCGAAAATAAACTGACATCGCCATGGCAAAAAATGAAAAAAAAAACCAGACAAATGATAGCTAGTACACATGACACAGCATAAACACTACTAGACTTAATACGAACCTAACAAAAAACTCAGTGCAGGTGCTCCGGAAGGGTAAGCAGATCCTGCTCCACACGTGGCACCCTTTGCCAGGGTTAGGGCTAATTTGTATTAATGCAGTCATATACATTTTACGCATATATAACACTCTAAACGTTGCCTAAGTTTGTTTCCCCTAAGGACCCTTTCAAAATCCTGGATCTGCATCATTTAAATTTTCAACTTTATTTATTTTGGCAAATATGCAGGCATGCAGGAAAACGAAAAAGATAATAGGAAAATCCAGTAATTTTGTTTTACTATGATAAATCTAAAGTGAAATTGATGATTTAAATCATAAAAGCTCAGTTTATTTTTATAAGTAGGTGAGGACATGCTACAAAACTTATGAGGTACACAAGATGGTCTGTATTTAATTTGAAATATGTTTTATAAATACTAAAATAATTCAAGTTTTTTTTTTAATCTAAATGTTTTTTTATTGTGCCCAAGTTCATTTATATGTATTATTTCATAATTTAATATAACGTTCATTTTCAGTGAAGCCCGCCCTAGGTGCGGAATGTTCTCGCTTTGTTGCAGACCTAGGCCTAATTAATCATCGGGTGGCATTCGAGTAGTTCCTGCTCTTTGGTAGTTTTTTTTACTTAATCCCCATGCACTTTTCATTCTCGATTGGTCACATGTTTTGATAATTACCACATTTATGAATTTACAACTTTTTTTGTGGTTATCGTAGATACGTAATTCAACAGTTTACAAAACTGATCTCACCAAACAAACCAAAAAAATATATATACGTTTATATAACATGTATTATACCAGAGACATTATATGTCTCTGATTATACTATTTCTCCATAGCCAGAAATTAGTAGTTCAGTTCAGTTCAGTTTCTTGTATATTCCTCCATTAAATGTGGAGCACTACCCAAAGGGTATAGTTTGAGCAACTATTTACACCTTAAAACATAGGGAAACAATTAATTAAATTATATACAGATGACTGAATTTGGTTATAATGATCACTAAATAATAGATATCATAATTAATTCATAGGATTGTCATCATAAAGTTTTTAAAAAATATATAATAATTTATATGTGCTAGGGTGTAGGAAAGTGTTAAAAAAACAACAACTGCATATACATGTATTTACAAGAATTAAAATGGTCAAAAGTTAAAAAATTACTTATAATCATAGCTGAGTGTGCTATACATATATCAGTAATAATAATGAAAATTTCCTGTAAGACTTATGTAAAGTGGTTGGGGTTTGGACAAAATTTAAGGTATAATATATACAAAAATTTTCTTTACAGTTTAATTTCTATATGGAGATCTTGTCATTACTCTTTTTAAATTATAACTGATATCTTACAATTTTAAAGTGAGGATTTATTTTTAAAAACTTATAAGCCGTAAAATAGTTGGATGGTATACTATTTGTAAGTAACAATTTTAAGAAGTTTACTTATACTGTACTTGTGATCAGGTTTTTTATCCTTTTTGTGCGCAGCAAGTGCATCTCATAACACATATTTCTAGCAAGAGTTTCAATGTTTTCATACACAGTTGGGTAACAGTTTATGTCCTTGCTAGTACAGTCTATTATGAGCTGCAGTAAATTCCCTTGTTGTTTGATCTTCTTGTATGTTGACGTATCAATTTCATCCATTGTCTGTTCGATTTTTGAGCAGTATTTAGATCTTATTTGCTCTAGTTCTTTGCAGTGTAGAATAAAATGTTCTAGATCTTCATTTTCCTGTTCGCAAATTGTACACATAGGGTTAACTTTTGGATCGAACTTAGCTCTTTTGGCTTGGAATACGTACGTTTGAGTACTTATTCTTGCTTTTATTTCTCCTGCCTTTACATCTTTACTATTGTTTTTTACACTTTTCCATATATTGTGAGCTTCATTTAATAGATTGTTCTGTATCTCTATGTATTTAAGTGATGTTTTTTCCATTTTTTCATTATGACATTCATTTTTCCAGTATTCCTTGATCTTTATTCCTACTAGTCTTTTCCATTCCATTTTATTCAGTGGATTTTCTATGTAGTAGCTACTGGATTTCAAATTGTATTTTGATAGAGTTTTTTCTACTCTGTTGATAAAGTCTTTTCCTCTTTGGTCTGAGAATACTATTTGTCGGCGCAGAATTTCACATTCTATGGTTCCTGGATTTCGAACAATATTCATGAAGAAGGTAAGTACATTTTTGTCTAATGTGATGGCAATAGGTTCTGCTCCTACCAGGGTATATACAGCCATATTTGCTGTATTATTTGGAAGTCCTTGAATTTGTCGGAGGATTTTTCTCTCTGCCAGTTCTAGCATATCCTTTTCTTTTGCAAGTAAGTTCATCACCTCAAGTCCGTATATGCTTCTTGGTACTGCATATGTTCTCCATAGCTTGTATGCAACCATGGGTGAGAATCCCCTTCTGACATGTAACCCAGCTCCAAGAAGGCTGTATATTGTTGCCCTTCCGGTTCTTATTCTTTCTGAGATATTTGCACGGTTTTGCTCGTTTCTTTTGATACCTAGATGTTTGGTTTCATTGGTTATATTGATGTCATTGTCTTCAAATTTCAACGTTGATATGTTTGAGCCTTTTGCATTGTATAGAACCGCTTCAGATTTAGTTGGATTGATTTTGACTAGATCTCTGCTCGTATGGTGTTGTACGATGTCTAATATTCCTTGTGCATCTGCAGTACTATTTGCCAGGACAGCAATGTCATCGGCACATGTTGGTGCAGGGACTTGTATATCACCAATACATACAATTTTCCAGTTAACTTTTATATCTTCCGATATCCGGGTTTAATGAGTATGTAGATATATATCTCTATATTTGCAGGTTATACAATATAGACTGGTGTTATATAAAAGCTGCTTATATTTCTATATATGAATGTTATTGTATATGGAATGGATAAATATGGTTGATATGAAGTTTATATATGTATAGTGTTCTATTCTACTCTATCTATAACATTGATGAAGAATTTTGGTTGCTATTCTTCTCATCCAAAGCTTTGCTAGTAATGAATTTGGATGTACGCCGTCAGTTCTGTATAGATTAAAGTTGTAGTATTCGTCAGTACCGCCTTTTCTTTTAGATGTTTTTCGAATGTCAAGATCAAATTTAGGTGATTTTTCTGTAGATTGATTTATTTCTTGGATGAAGGTATTTAAGAGATATAACTGGTTTTGAAGTGTTTGGTCGTCGTCACTGAAAATGTCCGGGTTTTTGTGGCCTTGAGATCTGTTCCAACGTTGAATAGAGTATGGCGGAATTTCTAAGAAGATGATTTTTGAATTTGGTTTTATTTTGGTGATGAGTTCCTTAAGTTCGATGAATTTTCTTCTTAGATATCTGACGTTTGAATCGTTTTGGTTCACAAGAGAGATGTATCTGGTAGTTCTGTTAAGTTCGGTTAAATTACAAGTTCCTAGCCAAATATAAAAAGTGATGTTTTTGTGTTGATGGCAGATTGATGGTAATTCTTTTCAGCCCAATCAATAGCTTGCTGTACTTTTTGTCCTTTTTTTGTGATGAATTTGATGTTTAGGAAATCTTCAGTTGTTATAGCTCTTTTTATGTAGTTTCCTTTACTATCCGATATAATAATGGGTTGGCTTTGGGCTGTTTTATCCTGAATATCTCTCTTATTTACTCTGAAGTATCTGCTTGACTTTATAATTTTATTCTCAGACATGTATCAATCTTTTGAGGAACAGAATACTAGGTTTTCTATCAGCTCAAAACAGGATATTAGTTGAAACACAAGTACAGTGAGTTTAAGAAAAAAATTAATTTTAACTATTTTAAGTATTTATCTATGCAGTACAAAAAATTTAAAGATAAAAGGGGGAGGGGTCTAAAACAAAAGACTTTATTTACGAAATTTAAGGTAGAGAATGGAAAGCAAAAAATTTATTTAAATAATCGAAATGATTATCCAAAAGTATGAGCAATTTATTTAGAAAATAAAAGGAGGAGGGGTCAAAGTTGTCAAATATGGAATGGAAAAGTTTATTTAAATAATCAAGATGATTGTACAAAAGTGTGAATTTATTTAATCTATTTATTTATAAGTCACGGAAATACTTTGACTTGCTGTATGAAAAAATAAAATTTATTTCTCAAAATTCAGAATTCAAAAATGGCGCTGAAAATTTTGATGGCCGTCCAGCAAGGCCAGCAAAATAAATTAGTTCAAAAACACCGTGCAATATACAAAAATGCCTGAAATAATTATCTAAACAAGGTATAGTGACCTATAAGATTTAAATGTGAGGAAACAAGTGCAAATAAAGACTTATAAACTCTCCGTATTTGGATCTGTGATCTGTGCAAAAACTTCGTGCTGCTATACAACGTCCATTCGGAACAGTAGTGGTTTTGCTAATTAATATTCATAATATGTAAATGAGAATTGTACCACGTGATAGTACTTTGAACTGGACTGGCTTGATAGGCTTGATATCATTAAAATCTTTAAAACACGGATATTATAAGTTGCCCGTCACAGAGTCCTTATTTACAATCACTTTGATATTTCCGTAAAGTTGTCAGGCGGTCAAAATCAAAACAATGAACGCGAATTTAGTGAATTTTTCGTGCTTTCGTGAGTTTATTCTTCTTGAAATAGTGACATTTTAATTTTACGTGGGAACCTAGAGTTCAACGACTACACATACAAGGTTTGAACTTGCTTATTCTTTGGAAATTCAAGTTTCATATTTCACCCCGGCAACCTGTTTTTGTAATGACCTTGTAAGCCAATTTTCAACACGAAGTTTGCAAATTTGACGTTTCAGCCATTTTAGCCTGTATTTTACACTGCAATGTTAAAAGCCTCTCGCTTCGATTTTTAAAATAGCTCAGGAACCTGTATTTTTGCAACAACAGTCATTATGTTTCGTTTAAATGGTGTATATTGTTGTGTATATTCATTTTCTGCCCCGGCAACCTGTCTATCACTTAAATTAAAATTAAAACAGACATTTTTTTCAAAATTCCCTATCATTTTAATGTAATTTCTGTGACCCGTATCCGATTTTTTTAGTATAATATTCAAATAAGCAAAGTGGCGTTGATTTCTGGATATGCGTTGAGGATGTCTGCTTGATTTGTCAGATTTTCAGAATCCTCTGGTTTTATCTATTTGAATGCATTAAAAAAAAATCCCCATGAACCCACATTTTTCTTTTTATAAATCTTTTACATGTATAACTATAAGTCATTTGTAAACGTCTTATAAAATTTTATTTATTTTTTAATAGTATTTGATCATTTTTACTGGTCAATGATAAAGCCATGAAAAGTCCAGAGAGAACATTTTCCCGCCAAAATTCCAATAGCTAATATCTCGAAAACAAGCACATTGACCCCTATATTTTTTTTGCTTTTTTATTCCTCAATTTATACCCTATGATCAATACATACAAGTTTTATGAAAAGTTATTTATTTTGAAACTGAGCATCGATCAATCTTAATTCTACCGTCTTTCATATGTTCTAATTTGTTAATATATTTGATTCTACCGAACCCCAGCCTTCCTCCTATTCGATCATTATTCACAGGCGTATTTTAGGCTTTTTGTTTGTATTTTATTCCCCATATTTCTTTATTTTTTAAATTTTGGCAGTCCATCATTTTTTAATTGTTCCTTATTTTGTTGGCAAATTTTTCTGTTGTATTGTACATTATTCTCTATTCTGTAAACCCCGCCCAGACCCTCTGCTAGACATATGCTCTTTTTTCAGAAATCAGTTTTCTTATTAAAAGAAACTCACTGACAAAATGTTACCGTTCCCAAGCCTCGAATATAAAACATTTGTTTATGGTTATTAACCACACCTTTTCTTGGTCATGTTGGTTATCTCCCATGTAGACAGAATTTACAAATGTAAACAACTTGTTTGTAAAGTTTAATAATAATTTACTGATCAAACGGACTTAAAGCTGAATATATTTCAATTTAGAAGTGTTTACCTTGTAGCATAGTTGCCAGCACTGACATCCAAACTGTGAAAGAGTTACTGGGGTAAAGAAATATAGTCACCTTGTCCTTGTTATTTTTTTGACTCCATGCTAACTCGGTCCATATTAAAGTCGGCCTGTAAATTTTTCTTCCTCTCTTAGGCAGCAACCATTTGATTTTCTGGGGGGGGCTATGGTTTTTTTTTCTGTGCAAACTTTTTTTTTCGCCTGCGGCGAAAAACAATCTATTTTTTTCGCGACAAGTCGAAAACAATTTTTTTCTTTCAATTTTAGCATTACATATAGTGGCAGCTGAGGGTGAAACAAACAATTTTTTTTTCTCAGAATCAAAAACAAATCATTTTTTTCTCCAAAAACTGGAAACAAACTTTTTTTTCCAAAAAAAAACCATAGCCCCCCCCAGAAAATCAAATGGTTGCTGCCCTAGTATGAATATATTCTATTCTATTCTACCATATAGTGACCGCCTTCAACAAATTGAAGATTATGTCACAGGAGGAAACTTACAACAAGACATAGATTGGAAAAATGTACAATTTTTAAAAAATAGGAAAAATTAAAAATTTAAAATGTTTTGTATAATAAAGTAAGATGTTGTAATTGAGTTAATATTGATGCTTTGAAATTGAAGATTTGAAAGAGTCGACTGAAGTGCAATTTACAATGTTGTCCGGTAGTTTGTTCCAGTCGGTGATGGTTCTTGGAAAATATGACTCTTTTCTGTACTGTGTTTTGCAGGATGGAATTTGGAAGCTGTTCGAATTTGTATGTCTTGTTTGTCTTTTTTGTGGAATTAATTTATTTTGTTTAGGGATTGCAACCTTTTCGTGTTCAATTTTGTAGAGCATTACCAATCTGGAGTCTTTTCTTCTGTCAGAGAGACTGCGCCATTCAAGATGTTGTAACATGTTACCAACGCTTGAGGTGTTTCTGTATTTGTTGGTAACAAAACGCGCAGCCCTCCTTTGAACTTTTTCAATGCTATCTATGTCTTGTTGTAAGTATGGATCCCAAACAGAGCAAGCATACTCTAGTGATGGTCTTACTAGGGACTTATATGCTTGCTCTTTAATGGATGTTGAACTTATGTTCAGGTTCCTCTTTAGAAAGCCTAGTGTGCTAATTAGCTTTCTTGCATATGTTGTTAATATGCACATCCCATTTAAGGTTTGAACTGATGGTGACCCCCAGATATTTTGCTGTTGTTACATGTTCTAAAGAATGATTGTGTAATGTGTAGTTAAATGTGATTGGTTTTTTATTTCTGGTGACTGAAATTACATTACACTTATCTGGGTGGAATGCCATTTTCCAGGTCAGTCAGGGGTACTACTTGTACAAGTGTATTTTATTTACTTGAAGAAGTAAAAAAAAATATACACATATAAGTAAATAAATAATGTTTGAATAATCTCCCCTTAATTTTCTAAAATATTTACTTGTATAAGTAAATTTTTATTACAATCCCACAAAAATCCTCAAGTTTTGAGATGTAAAATCATGCCTTTAATGATTTTTCCCAGGTTTGCTCAAATTTTTTCATTAAAGTTCAATGTTTCATCTCATTAATTCATCAAATAAACTGATTGAGCAAAGATCTTGTATATTTGCGCAAGGCAATCAAAAATTGCTCCTTTGGGGCTTGTAAATGAGCAGTGTTATGAAGATAACAGACAAATGGGATTTTCATTGTCCATGAAATTACACTTAAATGATTAGTAAAGACATCTGTAAAGGGTACACAATTTAAAATTCTATTAGAGCAAAGAAATCTTAAGAATTCAAGAAAAGAAGAAAGGATGATTTTTTTACTTATACAAGTAAAAAAATCTGAATGCCAAAGGGACATAACTAAGCCATTTTTTTTTTTACCTATACAAGTAAATAAAATTCACTTGTATAAGTATCCTACAAATTTACTTATATGTGTATATTTTTTTTTACTTCTTTAAGTAAATAAAATACACTTGTACAAGTAGTACCCCTGACTGCAGGTAGCAGGAAACAGAAGTCCAGTTATTTATTAAAATTGTTTTTGTCCTTAAGTTCTAATCATTTCCGGTCATACATGAAACATGTGACTAACATGTGATCACGCCCTTACAGCCGGACATACGATATACTAGTTCCAAACATTGTTTTTGTCTCCAACGGGATGTTAGCAAACATAATCTGTAGACTTGTTTCGACTTGTTTAAAAAAGGAAAATACAATTTTCAAAGAGATTGCGCCGGGGGTCTATTATTTTTCCTATGTGCATAATGTTACATACGATCTTGTGTGAAAATAAATGCCCATTGACTTGACAAAATCGATTTCAGATTTGACCGACGTTTAAACACACTACGTTTCCCAATAACAATGTAAAGGGTCCTTGGAAAATTCAATCAAAATTACGTCTCTTATCATGGTGTCGATGTTCGTTGGATTGATTTTGCTTCAGCAGTAAATATTACTGGATATTTTAGGTGAATAAAGATAATTAAATGAAAAATGCATGTTAATATACCGTTACATTTGGAATGTACAAAGTTGATAACTTTGTCACAATTTTTAATTTTTTTTTTTTATTCATTTTCTGCAAACACTTTTCAGAAACGCAATAAACTTGTCAAAGGAAAAGTAAACTTTTACCAGGCATGACTTGAAAGGAAGTACTTTATTGATTTTAGCCCACAAAAGTAGGTTAAAATGTGGAAACCATGTAGATGGTGTACAGGTCACAAATATCACATGGTGCCTATTTTAAAGATTTTAATTTCAAGTTAAAAGTTTTTTTCTTTACTGGATTTAAAGAATTTTACATTGCCAATGATTTGGAATAAATTTTATATAACTGGAATTTCAAAACCAAATATAAATATATTTTTTGGCCAAAACATCAAGATACAACGATTATGGTCTAACATCAGTCAGAGCTCAGACATAAATAAGTCTGAATCTGCTTTTGACTTATAGATGTCTAAATTTGTAAGTTTTAGGATTTGTCTCCCTTTAATGCAAGACAAAATACGACTTAAATAAGTCAAATATTGTTAAGCAAGAAATGATTGACCAGAATCATAAAGTTGCAAATATCAACTCCTACAAGTCGATAAGTTACCAAAATTGGTCAACTATAAGACCCACGCATACTTATAAAAAGGTCATGCATCTAAATCAAATAATGACAACATTGAAAGCCAATGCCTTGTCTTCTAAGAAAAATATGAATGAGAGTCTGAAAAATCGGGGATCATGTTAATTAACCTTACAATGCAACCACCTGGATCCACACTTAATGAGGTAAAACATCTGTGTTTAGTAAGGATGTTCAATTAGATAATTAAATATAGATAGATCAAGTCCTTGTGAACTCTCAGACAGGTTTTTACTGTCAAAGGTGGTGTAGTTTGGCCACCAAGTCAAGTTAAGGTTTTTCATCAACATAAATAGACCTAAACAAGTCTGTCATTTTGTGACTTAGATAAGTCTAAAATTGAAAACACATTTTTATAAAGAATACATGTTTTGACTTCTTGAAGTCAAAAACAGAAATAGACTTGTTTATGTCTGAGCTCTGACTGAACATCCTGTATCAATGAAGAAAATATGGAAAATTCTGAATAAATTGTACTAATTGTTTTCAAAACAAGCACATATTTAGGAGTTTTATAATACTGTTACATTTAAGATGGATTTTAAGAAAAAGTATACTGTTCAGATTATTTTAAGCAGATTTTGCAATAAAATAAAACTAAAAAAATGCTTTCGGTTTCTTATGGTTTCCTGTCACATTAAAAAAAAAGATTTTAAATATTAACATGAAGCAAGTAACACTAGTAATGGTGTTTATTTATGCCTTTTGAATTATATTGTGCAAAATAAAGAAAATAAAGATTGGTTTCCTGTTTGGTTATCTGTCACGTAAACAGTGAATCAAAATGTATTAATTTTTTCTCGAAAAACTCAATTGTTCGATTCATACTATTCTAACACCAACACAACCCACAAAATAAAAGTTAAAATTTTAGAACTTATAAAAAAGGATACAAAAAGAAACCAAAGGCCGAATACCAAATTATGGTCCATATTTGAGTGTCAAATTCGAAGTTTTGTCACAAATTCTGATTTTGTAGTTTTTATCAAAATTTTAAACACATACATGTAGGTTTAAATAATATCTTTTCATTAGTAAACCAAGGATTTGTAATAGCATCAAGCATGTCAAGACCTTGATAGGTTCAAAATATGTTATTCTTGTTTTGAAAATCCATGTAAACAGTACTTGAACAATTCAAAAGAAAATGATAGATATTTTTTTCATAAAGAGTACAAACTTAATAAATGTTCCTGAAACTATTCTTAGACTAGTTTCAAAAAAAGCTTTCTGAACTTCAGCTTTTGTCTTGTCAAAGATATTCCAAACTATATAATTTTACCAATAAAAAGGTGATAATTTCTTTATATCTTAGAATTGATTTGGATTCAGCTTCACCCTTTAAAGTACTGAGCCAGTTTTAAATTGCTTTGTTACAAAAGATTTAAATTTAAAATTTTTCAGGTTTAGGAGCACTTAAGTCTGATATAGCTTGCAAAAACTTTCCTTTGGTCTTTTAGCCAGTAAAAGATACTGTTCTCATCAGTTTCTATGCAATTTATTGCTGATAATAAACTCATCAAAGATACCAGGCTTAAAATTTTATATTCAGATGCCCGTTTCTTCTCGTCTACATAAGACTCATTAGTGATGTTCCTGGAATCCAAAAATGTTTAAAAGGCCTAAGTTGATTGAGCGTTGTGGTGCAAAATTTTTGTGAACTTGAGGTGTTCATAATATTAATACGACCATGAATGGTATTTTTATCAATAGCACGTCTAACATGTCTAATGCATTGATTTTGAAAAAAATTGGCCTATATATAACATACAGTTGACATGGTTGAAACAATGAATTTGATCAAAATGAGCCTATACCCATTATAACATACACTCATGATACATGTACATCTGAAACTCAGGAAATGATAAATAAAATCAGTAAAAGTACTGATAGGTTTTTCTTGCAGTAAATATTTTTATGTCAATGATTTTAAGCAACAGCTTGCATATTGACCATATTTTTACATTAATCATGACAATATACATACAATTCTAAATATACATTGACAGTCAATTATAAATGTAGGTCACCAACTATTCAATGCACCCTTTACACTGAACAGATATTATTGATAAATAATCAAAATGTCAAATCTTTAATATCTAATTTATTAACACAAGTAAAGATTTTAAGCCTCACCGCCTGTATTTATTATTTTTTTTCTTAGCTACATACTTATATATGACATGTACAAAATGTATGATTGAATGTGATAATTACATGATTATTAAGGGAACTCCTTAAACAAAATCTGCCCTGGATTGCTAGTATTATAGATTATAGATAAAATTGTCATCTTTTTATTGTTCATGAACACAAGTCAAGGTTATAAGTCTACACAATTTATTATTTTATAACTGTTGAGGTCAGTAAGAAGTTTGCAGCTTACATGCCGGTTAGTAATAAAAAATAGTTTTATTTGCAGATTAATACTTTATATAAGTTATTTTATTAGATTTGAATGACTTTGTAAGTTCTGAAATATATTCTTCTTGTGTAAAGACATTGACAGCGTGTCAGATAGCAATAAATCATGGCTAATATAGAAATTGATTTCTTATATATATATATATACGTAACATTCGTAGGTAATAATAAAAGTACTTGTTGTTGAACTATGTAGGCGTATATATCATGTTATATATATATAACATTGTTTTTTTCTTTTCAATCTTAAAATTTCCAATTATAAAGTTATTTTTTGCATATATATATTGATCAAATTTATCATGGCAATGCAAGTGCATGAAGTGGGGCAGATGTTGATAAATTTGAAATTTTAAGTGGGTGCAACCAAAAATGAAAAGCAAGGAAAGGTTATATGAATCTATGCAAGGTTCACTGGTGTCATTAGTATTTACAATGTTTGTTTAAAGTACATGTAGTTACAAAATGTAGGTAGTGTAGATCTTCATTCACAAGAACATGTAGTTCTGACAATTTTTGCATACTTGAATGAGTCCTCGAGTATGTATGTGTTTTTGCATATTTTAAGGGTAATCTTTTAAGATAACAGGGGGACTATATTCATGTATTTGTACTCAGAAAATGATAAAAAAATATTTTATTATCATGATTATGTTGTTTAATGTATTTATTTCTAATTTAACCAGATTAATTAATCTTATCAGTGTGTGTCTGGAGTTTTTGATAATGACATCCTGTTAATAATACTATCATCTATTTTATAAGTACATATATTGTGATCAGGGAATTAGGAAAAATATTTCAAAGTTTTAGTACATATTAGTCAAATTGTATATACAAATCAGTCCGCAGTCCCACTTAAATGTTAACAGCAGTTATATATCATGTATATAGACAGATATAGAGGGAAAATTTATTGTAAGTTTCAATTCCATTTTTTATTAATAGCTAGTTTACAAGTTGTCTTTACCTAGCATGCTTAGAAGTCATTCTGTTGCAAGAGAACTGTCTAAGTAAGCTATTTCATAGTGATTGTAAATACAATAGAAAACTTGAGCACTATGAACATGATGAAACATCATTTGCATTCTACCTATTTATCAGGGATAAAAAAGCAAGCCAGCCATAACCTTAAAATGACAAGTCATTATAAGCTAATAGAACTTTTAATGATATTTTTAAACTTTGTGTAATCTTGGTTAAAATGGTAATCAAAAACATGTTTCTTGTTCATAACTTTAAAATAAATATTTTGTTCTTTTCAGGTAATGTCTAAGAAAGTTTTAATCACCGGAGCATCAGGATTATTAGGCCGAGCTGTGTACAAAGAATTTGTGAATGAAGGATCATGGGAAGTTTTGGGTTTGGCATTCAGTAGGTGTACAGGGAAGTTAAGGAAGTGTGACATTACAAAAGACGAGGAAGTAAAAACTGTGATGAAGGAGTTCAATGTAAGTGTGTTGGTCCTGGGAATAATTGCCTTAAAAGTTTTAATTAGGGATAAGTAGGAAACAAAGGATATAGGCTATCCATCCATGACATAAAATTAGTACATGCACTCTTAAAACAAACAAAAACAAAGGAACAGCTCTTTCATTGTTGTTCTTCATCTCATAGTCACAGTGAGGCCTGGCTTTCAACATAGAGCAACAAAAAAGCCTCTTACATCACTACAAGTATATATGAGACTGGAAAAAAATAATCTGTTTTGACTTTTGAATATGTAAGATGATTAGATCTACCAACAAAACTGGCTTTCTAAAAAAGTGCACACTGCAGGGGGATTCATTGAGGGGGTTCTGATCCTGGATCCTGCTTACTGTTTTGTCAGATTCCCATATCCTGCTTACACTATAGTCAATGTATGTAGGTAAGCATATCTCATTTTTTTGTAATTTCCCGTGTCCCTCTAGACTTCATTTGTCATGTCCCGCTAGACTTCATTTCTCCTTTCCACGGCAAAATAGCTTGACTTAACGTGTCACGCTTACCAAAAATCGGCAATCCCGTGTCACACTTAGATCTCAATGAGACCCACACTGGAATGTAGTACATAATAATTTACAACAAAATAGTTCCTATAAATAGCTTTGAATACCGACTTATGTAGAATACATTTTTGAAGTTTAAGGTGAAATGCTTAGTCATAATACATGTGAGTACAAAGATGGGAAATCATTGTGTTTTCATGCCCCTCCACAACAGAATGTTCATTAAAGTGTTATCTTTGCCAGTCTGTACATCTGAAAGACTAGTGTTTAGCATAGATCTCAGGCTGTTATTTTTCATTTTAAAAGGACCCTGGCATTATACAATGTGGACAATCTAAAATTTAGATTGTCCACATTGTATAATGCCAGGGTCCTTATGTCTTAAAATATGAGAAGTTTCACTGTTTTCTCATTGGTAATCATATCACATCTCCTTATTTTTTGCACTTCATGTATTGTAATGTAAGTTCATATATTATATTAAAACAGCCATCAGTAGTTATACATTCTGCTGCTGAGAGGAAGCCTGATGCTGTAGAAAAGAAACCAGAAGCAACCCAACAACTGAATGTATCAGCTACCAAAGTAATCTGTCAGAATGCAGGTATATTTTCTTATACGCATACAGCTAAATAGTTATCAGGTACCAGGATTATAAATTAATAGTCCAGACGCACATTTCGTCTACATAAGACTCACCAGTGATGCTCAGATAAGAAAGTCAAACAAGTATAAGGTTAAAGAGCATTGATCATGGGGACCCAAAATTCCAAAAGGTTGTGCAAATAGGGCTAAATCTAGTCAATAATATTAGCTTTTGACAGGCATCATAGCTAGTAAGCGGGCTTACTAGTTCTTTGGTTTTTCTAGTGACAAAACTTTAAACTTTGAAACTAAGGATTTTCTTCTCCCCAGGCATAGTTTACCTTATAAGAAAATCCTTAGTTTTTCAAAAAAATTCAAAGTTTTGTACATAAACTATTCATTCTATAGTCTAGAACATAAAGATCTTTAGCAAACTGTTTAATGTCAGCTTAGGCTCCTTGTTGAAGGCCGTACATTGAGCTACATTTATACTGGTTGACTTTTTACCATTTATTACTTGGATTGAGAGTTGTCTCATTGGCACTCATTCCACATCTGTTCATATTGGTCAAATCTAAATTAAAATAGATTTATATGTATATGTGTCCATACTTATCATGCTTAAATTAAGACAAGAATTGCTGTTCATTCAGAAATTATTGCTATTTTTTTTTATTGCGAAAAATGTACCAGGGTACGTTATAATAGCAATAATTTAAACTCACATTTAGATTTTTTCATATGAATTAAATAGGATTTTTCTCAATATCACAACAATTAAAATTGCATTTTAGTGTAAAATGACAAAATCGCAATAATAAATGCACACAATAATTCTGAACTTGAATTACAAAAGTTGTAGAAAGAAGTGCATGGTGAATAAAGCAATCATTGATACACAATAACAACCCACATGAGAAAACTCAATTACTTCCTAAATGGATTTCTTTATTGATTGCTGTAGATTCATTTGTTTTCCTTGATACCAATTTTAGTGGATTGATGAAAACATGCATTTTGTTGATTTTTTATTTTGTGGTTTTGCCAAAGTCTGCATACATGGCATACAAGCTTACAGAAATTTTGTAATTCAATGAATTATTTTAATTCCTAGTTAATCTATACCAATGAAATCCACAGAAAATAATAAATCCACAATAATTCATTTAAATAACTTGACAAAATTTATATAAATTTGATCAGATTAACTTGATACTTATTAAAGGTAAGAAGATTTTCACTATAAAGAATAGTAAGATATAGCACAACAGGGAGATAACTCCTTCTGTCTCAGCTAAATATTTTAATCACGTTGTTGAGGAAATATTTTAAAGCTTCTCAATGATCAAAACTAATGTTTGCCAAGCTGCTTTGTACCCAACGAAATTTTTCCGAAAAAGTTTATGGAACAAGATTTTCCTCCTCATACTCAAGGGGTGAAAGTAGATATTGTTGCAAAATTTTATGAAATTTAAATGAGCCAAATCGCTTTTAGTCAAAGTGTTTGGTACCACTTTTAAGTGTTTCTAGCTGATTTATTCTGATATTTATTGATAAAACATTTATTTTTTTAGCTGCTGTTGGTGCATGGGTATTATATATTAGTACAGATTACGTGTTTGAAGGGTCGTCACCCCCATATAAGGAAGATGCTATACCTAATCCACTTAACAAATATGGACAAAGTAAATTTGAAGGTGAAAAGGTCACAATGGAGGTTAGTCAAGGTAGACATTTTATTTTTATATGAATATACATGTATGTTATTTGATGCTGTCAGAAAATTGTGAAAAAATATCTCTTTTTTACATGGAGTTGAGTTTCATGTTAATTTCAGTAGACCTGAATATAATTTAAAAAAAAAGAAGATAGTATCCAACTATTAAAATTGGTATTGATTGATATTTGCAAAAATTGCTTAGAAATGTAGTTTAAAAATACTGTCAATTCATGTTTAAATATGTAACACATAAGGCTATTGCTTAGGTTAGTTCAATCGTTCCTTTACAGTTTCTGACTGATGAAGTAGAAGATGGAGTTATTTCCCTTGAATCAATCTTGCTGGTTACAAGAGCGCAATTATTTGTTTACATTTTACCGGCAAGTTTTTTTACCCAAAGATGGTACTCAGAATAGAATCCTATACGGCTTCTGATTGGTTGATACTGGATTGGAATTACATTTAATCGAAAGCTTATCCAATTAGGTTTAAAAATTGCCGAAAATCATATTCACATTTTACAAAGTATAGAAAATATCTTCAATTTCTGCACGTCGGAGCCATTAAAAATATGCCTTTTTCATTAAGCGAAAAAACTGCATTTTAAGTCAATTTGAGCCGCATGACCCTATATTTTTTTTTGGTTGTAGTGCAACACTGGCATTTCTAGTACCAGGAACTGCCACCCGTTTTTCCCTAGTTAGTGTAGTCTTCGAGAAAAAAAATACAGAACACTAGTGGTCACCCATGGAAAATGAATTACAAATAATTGAGCTCTTGTAACCCTGCTGGGCCAACTGGTTGCTTATCCAATTTGACTAACCATTTTGTTAAATGTGGGACAGCCAAGTTTGATCAATAGAAGATCCTTAATAGATATTTGTGTTGAATTAAACAAGGCTTAAACAAATAAAAAACATCTAGTAACTTTTTTTTCTCTGAAATCTAGTTAGTCAGGATTCTACTTCGTCAAAATTATCTCCCCATTACGCCAGTTCATTTTCACAATCGTAGAAATGGAAGCCATTGTAGGGATGACGCGCTACCAATTTTGCTCTTGGAAACCGATAAATTCATCCACATTGCACCATTACGATCCTTATATGTTAGTTGTATTTTAAAAGACAAATGTATCAACTAGCTAATGATCATCAGTTAATGATCTTGTCTACATTGATTCAACTTAAAACTATTGTCTAATCGGTTGTCAGGTGGAATTTTCGAAAATTCATAAACATTTAAAAATAATTCTAATAAAATATTTCGTGGAAGGGCAGACTAGATTTTTAGCTCACCTGGCCAAAAAGGCCAAGTGAGCTTTTCTCATCACTTGGCGTCCGGCGTCCGGCGTCCGTCGTCCGTCGTCTGTCGTCGTTAACTTTTACAAAAATCTTCTCCTCTAAAACTACTGGGCCAAATTAAACCAAACTTGGCCACAATCATCATTGATGTATCTAGTTTAAAATTTGTGTTTTTTGACCCGGCCAACCAACCAAGATGGCCGCCATGGCTAAAAATAGAACATAGGGGTAAAATGCAGTTTTTGGCTTATAACTCAAAAACGAAAGCATTTAGAGCAAATCTGACAGGGGTAAAATTGTTAATCAGGTCAAGATCTATCTGCCCTGAAATTTTCAGATGAATCAGACAACCCATTGTTGGGTTGCTGCCCCTAAATTGGTAATTTTAAGGAAATTTTACTGTTTTTGGTTATTATCTTGAAAAATATTATAGATGGAGATAAACTGTAAACAGCAATAATGTTCAGCAAAGTAAGATTTACAAATAAGTCAACATGACCAAAATGGTCAGTTGACCCCTTTAGGAGTTATTTCCCTTTATAGTCAATTTTTAACCATTTTTCGTAAATCTCCATGATCTTTTACAAAAATCTTCTTCTCTAAAACTACTGGGCCAAATTAAACCAAACTTGGCCACAATCATCATTGATGTATCTAGTTTAAAATTTGTGTTTTTTGACCCGGCCAACCAACCAAGATGGCCGCCATGGCTAAAAATAGAACATAGGGTTAAAATGCAGTTTTTGGCTTATAACTCAAAAACGAAAGCATTTAGAGCAAATCTGACATGGGTAAATTGTTTATCAGGTCAAGATCTATCTGCCCTGAAATTTTCAGATGAATCAGACAACCCATTGTTGGGTTGCTGCCCCTAAATTGGTAATTTTAAGGAAATTTTACTGTTTTTGGTTATTATCTTGAAAATTATTATAGATGGAGATAAACTGTAAACAGCAATAATGTTCAGCAAAGTAAGATTTACAAATAAGTCTACATAAAATGGTCACTTGACCCCTTTAGGAGTTATTTCCCTTTATAGTCAATTTTTAACCATTTTTCGTAAATCTCCATGATCTTTTACAAAAATCTTCTTCTCTAAAACTACTGGGCCAATTAAACCAAACTTGGCCACAATCATCATTGATGTATCTAGTTTAAAATTTGTGTTTTTGACCCGGCCAACCAACCAAGATGGCGGCCATGGCTAAAAATAGAACATAGGGGTAAAATGCAGTTTTTGGCTTATAACTCAAAAACGAAAGCATTTAGAGCAAATCTGACATGGGTAAAATTGTTTATCAGGTCAAGATCTATCTGCCCTGAAATTTTCAGATGAATCAGACAACCCATTGTTGGGTTGCTGCCCCTAAATTGGTAATTTTAAGGAAATTTTACTGTTTTTGGTTATTATCTTGAAAATTATTATAGATGGAGATAAACTGTAAACAGCAATAATGTTCAGCAAAGTAAGATTTACAAATAAGTCTACATAAAATGGTCACTTGACCCCTTTAGGAGTTATTTCCCTTTATAGTCAATTTTTAACCATTTTTCGTAAATCTCCATGATCTTTTACAAAAATCTTCTTCTCTAAAACTACTGGGCCAAATTAAACCAAACTTGGCCACAATCATCATTGATGTATCTAGTTTAAAATTTGTGTTTTTTGACCCGGCCAACCAACCAAGATGGCCGCCATGGCTAAAAATAGAACATAGGGGTAAAATGCAGTTTTTGGCTTATAACTCAAAAACGAAAGCATTTATAGCAAATCTGACAAGGGGTAAAATTGTTTATCAGGTCAAGATCTATCTGCCCTGAAATTTTCAGATGAATCAGACAACCCATTGTTGGGTTGCTGCCCCTAAATTGGTAATTTTAAGGAAATTTTACTGTTTTTGGTTATTATCTTGAAAATTATTATAGATGGAGATAAACTGTGAACAGCAATAATGTTCAGCAAAGTAAGATTTACAAATAAGTCAACATGACCAAAATGGTCAGTTGACCCCTTTAGGAGTTATTGCCCTTTATAGTCAATTTTTAACCATTTTTCATAAATCTCCATGATCTTTTACAAAAATCTTCTCCTCTGAAACTCCTGGGCCAAATTAATCCAAACTTGGCCACAATCATCTTTGAGGTATTTAGTTTAAAAAATGTGTCCAGTGACCCAGCATCAAACCAAGATGGCCGCCATGGCTAAAAATAGAACATAGGGGTAAAATGCAGTTTTTGATTATTACTCAAAAACCAAAGCATTTAGAGCAAATCTGACACGGAGTTAAATTGTTTATCTGGTCAAGATCTATCTGCCCAGAAATTTTAAGATGAATGGGACACCCCGTTGTTGGGTTGCTGCCCCTGAATTGGTAATTTTAAGGAAATTTTGCTGTTTTTGGATATTATCTTGAATATTATTATGGATAGAGATAAACTGTAAACAGCAAAAATGTTCAGCAAAGTAAGATTTACAAATAAGTCAACGGAACCAAAATGGTCAGTTGACCCCTTTAGAAGTTATTGCCCTTTATAGTCCATTTTTAACCATTTTTCGTAAATCTTAGTTAACTTTTACAAAAATCTTCTCCTCTGAAACTACTGGGCCAAATTTTACAAAACATAGCCAGAATCTATCTGCCCTGAAATTTTTAGATGAATCGGACAACTCGTTGTTAGGTTGCTGCCCCTAAATTGGTAATTTTAAGGAAATTTTGCTGTTTTGGATCTTGAAAATGATTATAGATAGAGATAAACTGTAAACAGCAATAATGTACAGCAATTTAAGACTAAAAAATAAGTCAAAAAGACCAAAATGGTCAATTGACCCCCTAAGAAGTTATTGTCCTTTATAATCAATTTTTAACAATTTTCATAAAATTTGTAAATTTTTACTAACATTTTCCACTGAAACTACACAGACAAGTTCATTATAGACAGAGATAATTGTAAGCAGCAAGAATGTTCAGTAAAGTAAGATGTACAAACATATCACAATCACCTAAACACAATTTTGTCATGAACTGTCTGCTTCCTTTGTTTAATTCACATATACCAAGGTGAGCGACACAGGCTCTTTAGAGCCTCTAGTTTTAGTGTATGAAGACTATAAACCCTAGTTATCACACACAAACAAATAGAATTTTTCGAAGATATGCATTTCATCATCCAACTTGAAAGACTGTCGTCAAGTACTTTCAGTAAAAAAATAGCTATTCGAACACACCATCTCTGTTTTTGTGACTCATTAGATAGGTATTTCACTTGACCCATATATTTCATCTTTTAGAACTGTGATTTTTTTGTGTTATAAAGTCAACCTGTAGCTTTAATATAAAAAAATGATAGAATCTGAAGCGAGACCATGTATGAAATATTCTTACTTTGTACGATATCAAGACAAAATACTCAACTCAAACACGCCCTAACATAAAAAGGTGCACTCGATTTTCTCTTTTTGATACAATTGTTACCATTTTTTGGAATTTTTTCCTCAATCATATAATGGAAGGGCAGACACGAAAATTACTGAACTTATAGATTGATATGTTTTTCGTCAGTGGTAATTTTTTTTTAAAAATTGGAGGTTATGCATTTTCTTCATCCAACTTGAAAGATACCCATGTCGTCGACTTGATATTTAATTGTTCTGCTTAACTATGTACTAGATAAATTGAAAACTTATGCAAATGATGTTTTTAAAATAAAACAACTCGTAATTGAGAAGAAAATTGCAATTTTGTTTGTTTCTATTAACTTTTAAAAATTTTGTCACTATAGTAAACAATACAGTAAACATTTATCGCCTTCTCTAACAAAGAGCTTCGATTCTTTTGTTCTATTTCAACCTGGTTTCCGACTGTAGTGGTCAGAAAAGCAAGTTGATTGTGGCTGGTTATCAAAGATTGGGCAAAGGGCAGTAACTCCAACTCTAATTTTGTGACAATGGGAAATAACCTATATCATTGTGCTTTGTTTGTAGATAATTCAATATTAAGAGTGCCTATTCTGTATGGAGATATTGAGTACTTGGATGAGAGTGCAGTGACTACACTATTTCATAAGGTTACAGACTCATCTAAACCATGTCCTATGTCAGATTATGAAAGACGTTTTCCAACTCATTGTGATGACATAGCTTATGTGATAAGACAGTTAGCAGAGAAAAGGATCGTGGTAAGTTCTTGAAATTATACACTATGATCATTATTTTTTATGTATAAATGTTTAATGTGACTTATAGGTCCAAAGGGCCGTGTGTTGATACATGTAATTACAACTGCTTATTGAAATATTGTATATTGTCATAAAACACATGTCAATATAATAAACAATTTGGTATTGGTATTATATACACTATGTTCAAAAATACCATTAAATGTTCATTATTTAATTAAACCTCTATGACTATTTTCACAACTAATAATCAATAATTGAATAAGTGTTACTTGAAGGGGCATGACTTACAAGTATTTTAAGTTGTTTGATTCATTCTGAGAAGTTTATGTAACATTTGATCAATTGCATACAAAAACAACTCTTTCTTTCTTGATTTTAAATCAAATTTGGAATGCAGTGTATCTGGTTTTAAATTTCTCATGTCTTTATTTTATGGTATGATTAAATATTTAGAGCCACACATATTTGCAATAGTGAAACTTCTGATGTTTTAGAAATTTTATACAACTTAGTAAATTTTATGAATGTAAGAATCCAAAAAGATTTTATAGTATAATGTATGATAAATGTTGGTCTATGAATCATTGGAGCAAGTTATTGGGTCCACTGGTTGGTAGTATTTGAAAATACTAGAGGGGTAGTAAAAATTTTGGTTTGAAGACAATATCTTATATGAATTCACATCCATCATGCTACAGCATGTACAGTGCACAAATCACAGTTAAAGGTTAAGACGTCATGTGGCAGTGCATTAATCATAGTTGGAAGTGGAGATGTCATGCTACAGTGCACAAATCAGAGTTAGGGGTGGAGATGTCATGCTACAGTGCACATATCACAGTTCAATTTGAGATGTTATGCTACAGTTCACAAATCACATTTGGAGATCGATGCCTAATGTTGCAGTGCACAAATTATGGGGGCGGAGACGTCATGCTACAGGGCACCAATCACACTAGTAGGAGATGGAGATGTCATGCTACAGTGCAAAAATCACAGGTGGAAGTGGAGATGTCATGCTACAGTGCAAAAATCACAGGTGAAGGTGGAGATGTCATGCTACAGTGCAAAAATCACAGGTGAAGGTGGAGATGTCATGCTACAGTGCACAAATCACAGGTTGAGGTGGAGATGTCATCCTACAGTGCACAAATTACAGGTTGAGGTGGAGATGTCATGCTACAGTGCACAAATCACAGGTTGAGGTGGAGATGTCATGCTACAGTGCACAAATCACAGGTTGAGGTGGAGATGTCATGCTACAGTGCACAAATTACAGGTTGAGGTGGAGATGTCATGCTACAGTGCACAAATCACAGGTTGAGGTGGAGATGTCATGCTACAGTGCACAAATCACAGGTTGAGGTGGAGATGTCATGCTACAGTGCACAAATTACAGGTTGAGTTGGAGATGTCATGCTACAGTGCACAAATCACAGGTTAAGGTGGAGATGTCATGCTACAGTGCAAAAATCACAGTTGTGGTAGAGATGTCATGCTACAGTGCACAAATCACAGGTTGAGGTGGAGATGTCATGCTACAGTGCACAAATCACAGGTTGAGGTGGAGATGTCATGCTACAGTGCACAAATCACAGGTTGTGATAGAGATGTCATGCTACAGTGCACAAATCACAGGTTGAAGTTGAGATGTCATGCTACAGTGCACAAATTACAGGTTGAGGTGGAGATGTCATGCTACAGTGCACAAATCACAGGTTGAGGTGGAGAAGTCATGCTACAGTGCATAAATCACAGTTGGAGGTGGAGACGTCATGCTACATTGCACAACTCAAAGTTGGAGGTGGGGACGTCATGCTACATTGCACAACTCAAAGTTGGAGGTGGAGACGTCATGCTACAGTGCACAAATCACAGTTGGAGGTGGAGATGTCATGCTACATTGTACAAATCACAGTTGGAGGTGGAGACGTCATGCTACATTGCACAACTCAAAGTTGGGGGTGGGGACGTCATGCTACATTGCACAACTCAAAGTTGGAGGTGGAGACGTCATGCTACAGTGCACAAATCACAGTTGGAGGTGGAGACGTCATGCTACAGTGCACAAATCACAGTCGGAGGTGGAGATGTCATGCTACATTGCACAACTCAAAGTTGGAGGTGGGGACGTCATGCTACAGTGCACAAATGGAGGAAGAGAGTGGTATCAGACTATCAGGGCCACAATCAAAGTTGGAGAATCAGCACTAAAGTCTACTCATGTCTTTTTGAACCTGTTAAGAATCTTTCAGGGTCTGGGATACTTCAATGCACTAAATAGTACATGGGAAAAGGGAACACTTTCTCAGGAGCAGAAATGCAGAGGACATTTTAAGCAAACCACGTTTATTTTAGAATCAGAGGTTTGAACTCAACATTCAAGATGTAGACTTGGAAAAGTGTATGAAGTTGGTAGATGACTTATTGAGTGAAAAAAATCAGGTAATAATTTGATTTTAAATTAATTAATTTAAATACATTGTATTTATAAAGAATGTACTAATTTTACATATTAAGTAAGTAAGTTTAAAAAGAGCTGATACTTTATTGCTAAATGTTAAATATAAATACGAACATTAGGAAATATATAAAAAAAATAATTCTATGCATCATATTGTTTTTTTCTAATTGATAAAATGTTATAAAATTACATAATTCAGGTCAAGAATACCACCTCTAATTTTTCTTACAATCTTATGCAATTCAACACACAATAATTTGTTTTACACTTAAACAATGTTTTCACAAAAAAAAAATAAACAGATTTGTAACATTTTCATTTTTTTTTTCTCAGTATAGTGTTTTGTTAGCAATGAGGTAATAGTAAGTTACACATTTTGTTGTATATTTTAGAGTTATATGTGGCCATTCTACCAACCAGTGGACCCAATTGCATTAGGCCTCTATGATTACTTTGAGTTAGTCAAGAAACCAATGGACCTCAGTACAATAAAGGTGAGAGTAATAAACACAAGCAACTGCTTTAATGAGAATATAGGGAAATAAAGAGTTTTGAGGCTTTGTACAACATATTTTGTTTTTATGTGCTTGTCTACATAATATATGATGGTATACTATAAACTGCCTGTCTTGTCCTGTTAGTACTCTCAAGTGGTGTACCATTCATGATTTTTTTATGAAACTTATATCATAGGTATATATTAGCAATGTCTATGACGAGTTCTAAAACCAGTGCTGATCAATTATTTTTTTTTAAAAGAATTGTTCTATTTGGAACATTTTATATTAAATTGCATAAACTTCATTTTTATTAATTCTTGTCAGATATTTATTAAACTTAAATCATAGGTTTATATTAGTTATGCCTTAGAAGTTATGAGTTATGCCCCTTAAAATATTGATTATGTATAAATTGCATTGTTATTAATCTCATGTGTTCAATTCTAGCCAGAATTTTTTGAAATTGTATCATAGGTTATATGCCAGCAATGTCTTTGATACATTCGAAAATGAGTTCTGATCAGTTATTTTTAACAAGTTATGCCCCTTCCAAATTAAGATTAAAATGAAAATCACATTGTGTTTGTTTTGAAGCCTTCATTTCTTTTAATATTTTAATAAAAAGTTTTATTAAACAAATTAAAAGTTTTTGTTTTTTTATTGTTACCCTGACCTCGTACCTTGAATTGATAAAATGTGTGCTATGCGTAGGACTTTAGAACTATTTTATTTTATTTACATGTTGAACATGGTTTTTTTTCAGAATAATTTGGAATGTTGTCTATACAAATCAGTAGATGAATTTAGTGATGACATGAGACTTCTATACCAGAACTGCTATCTATACAGCGAACCAGATACTGAGATTTATAAAATGGCGAAACAGTTAGAAGAATATTTTGCGAAGACAATGGAAACAACCAAAAGTGATAAACAAGTGGGAATGGATTCTCATACTGAAAATTCTTGTGAAGGAAAGGAAATGGCTTCAACAATGGACAATATACAACTGGAGGTGAAATACAATTCACAGTGGCATTGTTTCTTGCACAGTTTTCATCAAATGTTATATTTTTTAATAAATGTGTTCACTGATTTGGTTCTTGGTGTTTTGACTGATTCACAATTTTGATATACACTACAGTGGAGAGAGGTTATGGTTTTATTTCAGTACATAGGGGCTCTGGTAACAAAACAAAAAAAAAGAACTTCTGCACACTTTCTGGACAATTTTGATAGAAAATTTTGTATTAAAATTTCTATAATTTTAGATAAAAAGTTTTGAGAAGACATTGAGTACCTATCCACTATAGACGAGGTTAAAAAGGAAAACATTTGGTTTTACACAACATCTTTTAGCAAGGCATAACATTGTATCAGTTAATGGTATTTGTCTAAATGTTAAAAATACTACACTGTACTTGGCATTATGGTTCTTTCATTGTGAGAGTATTTTCTATAATTATAGTTATGACAATGTGGTGATTTTTTTTAATCAATTCCACAGGAGTGAGGGACAAAGGTTTTATGTTTAATATTGTCTTTCAATTTTCAATTTTTAAGCATTTCTGTTCAGGTTTCCTTTACATTTTTCAATACTCTCAAATGTTTGGTTTTTTTTACTTTCTAAAAGTTTATCAGGAGCATACTACTAATAAAGGTCATACCAGAAACATATATGCAATGTGAGATGAACTCATGTTGTCATGTAATGTATAATTAGGACCTCTAATATATATAGCTTACTCTATTGTATGAGGTTACTCATTGTTGAGGGCATTACAATAACTTTTAGTTACAGGACATAAGTTCATTTGATTTCGAATCAGGAAGATAGTTGTATCTTAGACAATGAAACCACATATCTAATATATAATTATATCAGTAATAACTTTTACAAAGTTTACACTTGAAACATTCTAGTTTACCTCTACAAATTGTAATTAAAAAACATTATAAACCAATTCAAGATGGAACTGTCATTTAAATAATATCTGATTCTTTTTAATTTGTTTCAATATTTGTTTTTTTCTTTTTCACAGGATGATAGTATAAAAGGGGTATACCATTGGAGTGGTGATGAAAATATGACTAAATATGACATGGCTTTAGTAATGGCAGAAGTTTTCAGTCTTCCCTCAGATCATATTCAACCTGACAAAAAGCCTTCACCTGGAGCCTCTAGACCATTCAATTCTCAGCTAAGTTGTCAAAGACTGAAAGACCTAGGAGTAGCAAAAAATAGCCAGTTTAAAAGCAAGATTCTTGATGTATTGAAGCCATATTACAAGACATGATTTTACGTTTATTTTAATACTGTACGAAAATTTTACAAGGTTTTTTTTATGTGAATAATGCAACTGGGTGGGTATCTCAAAAATAAGAACTTGCATAATAATATCTAATGCATATATATGTATGCAGATTTTTCTGAAATGGCAATACATCATAATTAGCAATGATTAGTGTTAAAATCGCACTAATAAAAGAACTGACTACATCAAATATTCTTATCTTATATACATGTAATTGTTAATTGTCTTTAAAATTCAAGGAAAATAAACAATTATTTTGAGATAAGAATTTTAAATCAAAACTGGTGAAATATATATATAGACTTATTTATTGGTGATTGATACACAATTAATGTCAGTCTTAGACTAGAATATTGAATTATATTAAAGGTTGTAAAACAATGTTGGTCAAAATAGAATATAAAAAAAAAATGTTTTGCTGTTTTTTTCCCCTTTTCAGTAGACTTCAAAACAATTGATGTTTAGAAAATTATTACATTCATTTGATAAATAAAATCCTTGTTTGACATATTGGTTGACAATACACATTTTTGTTTTATTTAGAGAAGTTTGAAAAATAAATTCGTTAATAAATGTATAGTTGTTCACTGTAACCTATTTGTTAAAAAAAAGAGTTATGGAAATTCTAGAAGAAATGATGAAGTGTTTGAAGACCAGTGAATAGGAATGTCAAAAGAAATGCTTTATTTAATTATTAAATTTGATTTAATTCAACTTCTTATTTAACTTGTTTCAAGAATATTTGTTCTGTTTAATTAGTCTTTTGCCCTTTTTGTTGCTTTTTATTATTATTATTACAAAATTAAGTTATTGGTATTTGGTCATTTGTGATTCATTAAATATTTTTGTTGTTTTATTATTTGTTAGCATTTTGTCATATTAAAATTATTTTAGGTAGAACTGAAATTGATCATGATTGTATCGACCAGCTGTTTGTAAATTGGGTTTATATTCTGTTACAGATATTACTCTTAGTGTGCTTTTTTTCTTTTATTGATATTTTTATGAAAATAAAGTTCCAATGTGTCATATTTGTTTTTAGTGTGTTCATGTTTATGCTTTTTCGTCTCCTTGTCATGTTAAAATAACAATGCGGTGCATCATTTATTATATATGAGCCTTGTCTGAAGGGTTTTTGATTACATGAATACTTTGTCATTGTCATAGTGATTGTTTGATTGCCACACAAAATATTCGTGATTATTTAATTATTTGATGGTCTAAGACTTATTTTTGATTTTTTTGATTATCTCCATTTGTAATGGTTTATTTTCTTAATTTGTAAGATTATAAACATAATTATGTAAGGGTATGCTCATGTGTATGTCTATTTTAACTGTCAATTTAAAAATTGTAAAGTTTAAGATTGTAAAGTTTAAGTTTGTAAAGTTTAAGATTTTCAAAATTGTGTAAATGTAGTATTTTTTTTTTAATATCTGATGTAATGAATTTGATCTTAAAATGATGAGATTCAGAAGCAGAAAAAAGGCAAAAATTAAATCTTTGAAATCGATGGGCCATTTTATAAAAAAGATAGAAATCTCCACTTGTAAATTAAAAACAATTAAATATGTTTTTGCATAGATAATACAGAAATGATTTTCCTAGAGCATACAGGCACAAAACATACATTAGAAAAAAATTTGTTGTTTTATAGTTAATAATCTATTTTATGATTTGTTTTTAAAGTGGACTTGTGTTACTTTAAAAATTATATCAGTACAGAAAAATATGAGTTAACACTGTAAAGGGAAATGTTTTTTATGATGTGGATATTAAAAGATTAGTAGATAATTATATTATTGTGTGGATGATTATTTAAGGACAGATAATAAAGACATTATAAGTTATCATTATTTTAATTTCTAAAATGCCTTTTTTCGCTGACCTTGCCAAAAGTCATTTCCAATCACCTGCATTCTCTTACCAAAGTCATCCTTTTGTTGCCAAATAAATTCTTCTCCTGTAAAATATAAGTTTGGCCAGTTGGAACCAAACCACCATAATCCTCCTCATTGTGTTTTATTAAACAATTATGTCAAATAATCCTGTCTGCTAATCAACATGGTCACCAAGGCTAAGCTTAGTTTATCACTAAACTCAAGGTGTGTCCAATATTTTGAAAATTGTTTTAAATAAAAAAAAAAATTAACATGATTAAGTCAACTTGTAGTATCTGAAGGGGAACCAAAGGGATGCTTATTTGAAGATGTCAAAGACGATGGCGTGAACTATTTCATGTAATGTTAAAAGCTTTAAATTTCATATGGATATGTGATTCCTAATATGCTGATATCCTATGTTACTAAGTGTCAGGCTCTGATATGCTTATTGTCCTTAGCTTAATCTTCATTGTTCAGCAATTGCTTTCATAGTTACATATAGGTGTTCATACCTTTGAGTGTTTGATTTATTATGTGTTGCCAGTTGGCGATAAATATGTAGGACTCTAAAGTGCGATGGGGACGCTAAAGTACGATGGTCACGCTAAAGTGCGATGGTGTACGCTAAAGTACGATGCCTCCATACGCTAAAGTGCGATGGTCCGGGAAAATATAGACGTACGAAACGTAGTTGGATTATGACGTTAACAGTCGTTTATACAAACCAAAAATGAACATGCCGGAAGATGAAACAAATAATGGAAGCGAACAGATGCAGATTAATGTTTTCGTTTATACAAATCCTTGGTTTACGTTAAAATATTGTCGATTTTGTTGCAGAGTATAAACGTCGGTACAATAAAGGTACACGTTTTCAAGCGTAAATCATAAATTGTCCATTAAAACTTCAGTGTGTACATTGTATTAAAACATAACACTCGCTACGAAAAAGTGGAAAGCTCGAACAACAACCCCCTTCTCTCGTATTTAAATCAAAGCTTGTACAAATAAATTTAATTTATTCCGACAATGACCGAATTTTGTATTTGCAACTGACAAGGGGATGTTCACATTAATAGGCTGCGTAAACGGCAAGCTACACCAATTATTTAATACCCCCCTCGTCCTGAACATGCATTAAATATTTGTCAACCGTATCAATCCAATACGCCCGAATTGTTAAAAAAATCATCTAAATGAAATATAGTATTTTTGTGACACCTAAATAACCTTTTTAGCAATGATTACTAGGTCAGTCTTCTAAATTTAGAAACAGTCACATAAGACTACCGGTAAAGTAAAAGCCTATCGCATTATATGTTATATCATAGCAAACTAGATTTTGCACAAAAGACTTGTTTTTAAAATTAGTGCCCTTGAACCTTTCTCTTTTGTTCCATCGCACTTGTGCTATACCATCGCACTTTAGCGAACAAACAACCATCGTACTTTAGCGTGAGACACCATCGTACTTTAGAGTACACCATCGCACTTTAGCGTGACCATCGCACTTTAGAGTACCATCGCACTTTAGAGTCCTACAAATATATCTGATAATTGAAATCATTGCAATGTCTATATGATGTCAGATAATAAAATTGAGAATGGAAATGAGGAATATGTCAAAGAGACAACAACCTGACCAATATTAGTCTAATTTTGTTTTTCTATCGCAAATACTTCTAGGAAAAGATCAATTATGTTTTATGTATGAAATTATTATAAGGTTTAGATAACTTGCCATCAGGATCCAGATGATCAGAGGTAATCTACATGATTCATTTATCAGCATAAAGTTTAATTTTCTCTTATCTGCGTCGAAATTCTGCAAGATGTAGTGATGGGAATCAAGCATTGTCGACGACAGTGTAAACTTTTGGCATAAAGCTGTTTTTTAGAAGGTAGAAGACCAGGATGCTTCATGTGTTTTATTCAGATATCTTATGTGACAAAGTTTCCGTCTGTACTATGTTCATTGTCCTTGTCCTTGTTATTAATGTTCAGTTATTTGTTTGCTGAAAAACTTGTTATGCCTCACCTACGATAGTAGATGGGCATTATGTTTTCTGGTCTGTGCGTCCGTTTGTCCGTCTTTTCCGCTTCAATTTAAAGTTTTTGGTCAAGGTAGTTTATAATTATAAATTAACTGTTAACAAAACTTTGAATTTTTGAAAAACTAAGGCTTTTCTACCTCAGGAATAGATTACCTTAGCTGTATTTGGCAAAACTTTTCGGAATTTTTGGTCCTCAATGCTCTTCAACTTTGTACTCTATTTGGCCTTTTAAACTTTTTTAGCTCACCTGGCCTTAAAGACCAAGTGAGCTTTTCTCATCACTTGGCGTCCGTCGTCGTCGTCCGTCGTCGTTAACTTTTACTAAAATCTTCTCCTACTGGGCCAAATTAAACCAAACTTGACCACAATCATCATTGGGGTATCTAGTTTAAAAAATGTGTCCGGTGACCCGGCCAACTAACCAAGATGGCCGCCATGGCTAAAAAATAGAACATAGGGGTAAAATGCAGTTTTTGGCTTATAACTCAAAAACCAAAGAATTTAAAGCAAATCTGACATGGGGGTAAAATTGTTCATCAGGTCAAGATCTATCTGCCCTGAAATTTTGAGATGAATCGGACATTCCGTTATTAGGTTGCTGCCCCTGAATTGGTAATTTTAAGGAAATTTTGCTGTTTTTGGTTATTATCTTGAATATTATTATAGATAGAGATAAACTGTAAACAGCAATAATGTTCAGCAAAGTAAGATCTATAAATAAGTCAACTGACCAAAATGGTCAGTTGATCCACTTTAGGAGTTATTGCCCTTTATAGTCAATTTTTAACCATTTTTCGTAAATCTTAGTAATCTTTTAGTAAAATCTTCTCCTCTGAAACTACTGGGCCAAGTTAAACCAAACTTGGCCATAATCATCATTGGGATATCTAGTTTAAAAAATGTGTCCGGTAACTCGGCCAACAAACCAAGATGGCTGCCAGGGCTAAAAATAGAACATGGGGGTAAAATGCAGTTTTTGGCTTATAACTCAAAAACCAAAGCATCAAGAGCAAATCTGACAGGAAGTAAAATTGTTGATCAGGTCACGATCTATCTGCCCTGGAATTTTCAGATGAATCGGATAATCGGTTGTTAGGTTGCTGCCCCTGAATTGGTAATTTTGAGGAAATTTTGCTGTTTTTTTGTTATTATCTTGAATATTATTATAAATAGAGATAAACTGTAAACAGCAATAATGTACAGCAAAGTAAGAACTAAAAATAAGTCAACAAGACCAAAATAGTCAATTGACCCCCTAAGGAGTTATTGCCCTTCATAGTCAAATTTTAACAATTTTCATAAAATTTGTTGATTTTCAATAACATTTTTCACAGAAACTACTGTTATAGCTAGAGATAATTGTAAGCAGCAAGAATGTTTAGTAAAGTAAGATCTACAAACACATCACCATCACCAAAACACAATATTGTCATGAATCCATCTGTGTCCATTGTTTAATATTCACATAGACCAAGGTGAGCCTCTAGTTTTACCATTTTTCGTAAATATTAGTAATCTTTTACAAAAATCTTTCCTCTGAAACTTCTGGGCCAAATTAATCCAAACTTTGCCACAATCATCATTGGGGTATCTAGTTTAACAAATGTGTGGCGTGACCCTGCCAACGAACCAAGATGGCCGCCATGGCTAAAAATATAACATAGGGGTAAAATGTAGATTTTGGCTTATAACTCTAAAACAATAGCATTTAGAGCAAATCTGACATGGGGGGTAAAATGATCTATTAGGTCAAGATCTATATGCCCTGAAATTTTCAGACAAATCGGGCGACCCATTGTTGGGTTGCTGCCCCTGAATTAGTAATTTTAAGGAAATTTTGCAGTTTTTGGTTATCATCTTGAATATTATAATAGATAGAGATAAACTGTAAACAGCAATAATGTTCAGCAAAATAAAATCTACAAATAAGTCAACATGACCAAAATTGTCCATTGTTTAGTATGCACATAGACCAAGGTGAGCGACACAGGCTCTTGAGAGCCTCTAGTTTGATTCAAGCTTCATTGATGAGTCTTTTTTTAGACGAAACGTGCGTCTGGCGTAAATATAAAATTTTGATCCTGGTATCTATGATGAGTTTATTTTGATAAAGTTGAAGTCCAATCAACTTAAAACTTAGTACACATGTTCTCATGATATGATCTTTGTAATTTTAATGCCAAATTAAAGTTTAAACCCCAATTTCTAGGTCCACTGAACATAGAAAATGATAGTGCAAAGTTTGAGGTTAAAGTTTTTGGTCAAGGTAGTTTTTGATAAAGTTGAAGTCTAATCAATTTGAAACTTAGTACTAATGTTCCCTATGATATGATCTTTCTAATGCAAATTAAAGTTTTGTTACCAATTGCATAGTCCATTGAACATGGACAATGATAGTGCGAGTGGGCATCCGTGTACTATCGTGTACCGTGGACACATTCTTGTTTTGTAATTTAAGATACTTACATAATAAGTAATAAGATAAGTATTTTTTTGTGGAGCTGGCTACTTCTGTCGCTAAAACCACGACAGATGGATAGTGATCCAGCAGGGGAGGCAATGGCTTTAGTTCACTTCCTTAAAACTTTATATTTAAGGTCTTCTGTATTTCGTGTATGAAATTAAATGATTATAAGATGTGCATGTCCAACTGGCCTGTTTAATCATTTATATGGTTCAGTGGTCGAAAAAAGTAAAATCATAAAAATATTGAGCCCCAAGGCAAATTACCAACGGAAATTCCTTGATCAAATAGCAAAATCAATAGCTCAAACATATGAAACGAATGGATAACAACGGTCATATTCGAAATGAAGTTTTTGAAATTTTGTTTTCTTTCTAATATCATATGCATAAGGTCAAATATTTCCGGTATATGGAAATAATTTATGATGTGAATGTCAGTCTCGCAGGATTTTTGTGACCTTGACCTAATTTCCATGGTTAATTGTTCAGTGTGAAGTTTTGTGATTTGGGCTGTTTTTCTTAAAACTATAAGCAATTGGTTAACTATATTTGTTATACGGAATGATTATAAGGTGTATATGTCTGTCGGGAGGTATCGTCTAACTTTGATCTCATTTTTATGGTTCATTGTTCAATATAAAGTTTTCATAGTTAAGTTTTGTTTCGAGATAGTATAAGCAATATGGTAACTGTATTTATGCATAAATTGCTTGTAAGGTGCACACGTATATCCGGCATGGTTCATGTTACCCATACCTCGTTTTGATGGTTCATTTGCCAATGTTTACTTTTCTTGGTTAAGACTATTTCTTAAACTATAAGCAATAGGTCAACTATATTTGGTTTATTGAATGATTGTAAGGTGTACATTGCCTGTTTGATTTATCTGACCTTGACTACATTTTCTTTGATGATGTTGAGTTTATGTGATACTTGAAGTAAAGCTTTATATTTAGGGCTATAAACATAAAACCTATGGAAGTAAAGATGTAGAGACAGTTCGGCTCCTGCACTGTTTTGTATATGGCTTTCGTGGTAGGTCTGTCAGATAGGGTTCATGGTTAGCCATGGCGTTGTCAGTTTATTTTCGATCTATGAGTTTGAATGTCCCTCTGGTATCTTACTACACTCTTCCACGTGTGTCCATATTATGGCTAAAAAAAAGAAGCCAACAGACTTACTTTGGAAAGAAAGATTATTTTGTTTTTACGAGGTCCATTCTCATATTTGACAGTTTTAAAAGGAGTATAAAGTGGTCTTCAGTCGCCTGCTTTGATTCAGCTGGTTCCACATTTTTTACCTATCAGCCCCTTTGAACACGGTCACTTATGTCTTACCGGCATAGCCCGAAATAGAACAATATAATGGAACTTTGTGCGACTGTCATGCAAGTGAGAAATTTTGCTAGCTATAAAACTAGGTTTAATCCCTCATTTTCTACATAAGAAAAAAACTGTTCCAAGTCAGGAATATGACAGTAAACCTTGTTATCCATTCGTTTGATGTGTTTGAAACAAAGTAGAGTTTGTGAAATTGAAGAATGTCCTGAATTTGAACACATAATGTTATCCGATTATTGGCTTCATAAGATTACCAAAGTGAAACCAAAACGTGCGAGTATACACCGCTATGCTGGTCAACCAACGGCATCTGTAAAATGTACGAAAGAATAAGTTAATATGGAACTAAAAGTATCGATAATCAGGATGTCTATGACCGGCACATTTACGCCAGACGCCAGGCGCGCGTTTTGTCTACATAAGACTCATCAGTGACGCTCATATCAAAATATTTATAAAGCCAAACAAGTACAAAGTTGAAGAGCATTGATGATCCAAAATTCCAAAAAGTTAAGCCAAATACGGCTAAGATAATCTGTGCCTAGGATAAGAAAATCCTTAGTCATCAATTAAACCGTACAAGTCAGTAGTTCCAGACAACTTATAAGATTATTTCTATTTTTGTGTAGTGAAAGATACGGACAATGGGATTGCAGTATACCACCCTCTCAGCAATTGGGGCTATAACAAAGAAACACAAACAGCTTTCTAATTAATTCAGAACAAACTACAACTTAAATATATCAAACTAAAATTGAATTTTTAAATATCCTTTTCACAACTTGTAATCGGTTAATGTGGGAAATTTTAGGTAAATTCATTTTTTTTTGTATCGTGCAATTGAAAAGAAATAACAATTTAAATTAAGAATGGAAATGGGGAATGTGTCAAAGAGACAACAACCCGACCATAGAAAAGACACCAACAGCAGGTCACTAACAGGTCTTCAATGTAGCGAGAAATTCCCGCACCCGGAGGCGTCCTTCAGCTGGCCCCTAAACAAATATATACTAGTTCAGTGATAATGAACGCCATACTAAACTCCAAATTGTACACAAGAAGCTAAAATTATAAAAAAAATACATGACTAACAAAGGCCAGAGGTTCCTGACTTGGGACAGGCGCAATAATTGTATGTCATGTTCTAGCTTTTATTTATTTATTTATAATTTACGTATCATCAATGTAGTCGATTTTAAAGAATAGTTGTATCCTCTCCAACAAGGCCATGTGATCCCTTGATATTTGATTTTGGTTCCACCTTTCAAATAGGCTCCATTTAAATTTGAACGATAACATTTATAATACCAGTAGCCGCCCTTATTGTATTCCGCACAGTTATTTTCATGGGTGTCATTGTCCTGGTCAGGAGTCGAGAAAAGCCTACCATTATGGGCAGTTAGACAGTCCCCTGTAACAAAGAAATGGTGTATTGCTTAATTATAAACATTTTATTTTCCAACTCATAACATAAATATATATATTGGCTTTGTATAAAATTAGTTTAAAATGAATAAGTGCAAAAAACACACAATGATCTTTCGTTAGAAAATATTATGATAAAAATAAAAATCGATCATTATAAAATGATACAGGTAAATAGTTGCCAAGCCCTACCGCATTGTTTGTAAACATTTGAAGTTCTTTTTTGTTTGTGATTTTTTTGGTTTATATTTTGTGTGATTTTTTGTTGATTTGTTGTTTAAATAAGCATTCAAGATAACTGAAATAAAGTGATTCCAGTTTGAGTGTAATCAAATACGGTTTCATTCTTTCTAGTTCGTGTTCTGCGTGTCCTGTCAATCCACTTTGTCTGTCAAAACCAACTACTTAAATGTTTTCCTTATATACAAAAGTTATCTAAAAAAAAACACAATAAAAACAACTATCAATAGAGTTGTCTAAAAATTCATTTCAAGTATATACCTGCATTTCCGCTATAACCACCAACTTCCAGTTTGTATTTTGAGCCAGCATTACCAACCGAAAACTTCCTATATAAAGCATATCTGGTCTCTCCGTCAAAATCCGCAAGATCTATTCTTAATCAAAGTATCCTCCAGAAGTTAAAATATGTATTTTATCATTACCTATAAATAGAAAATATATTACATTACTAGACTAAACACGTCAATTGTTATAATTTGTATATAGATACAAGCAGCCATACAGAACTGAGCATCTTCACTTATTTAGTTTGCCTTTCCTTTGGCAACTAAACTTGATGAGCATGTTCAGAGATTATGTCTAATTTATGACCACTGTAAACCAACTTATTTTAGCGGATACTTATTTTCGCGTTTATATGCCCTCACACGCCCATTTCATTGTTATTCATTTCGCAATTTTCAAATTTGATTGATGTAGTAAATAAGAAAAGATCAAGTTTTATATATTCGCGACAAATAAATTTATATTCGCGTTATTTTTCTACTCGCAAAAGTCATGAAAATAATTCAATCGCGAAAGTTAGTTGGTTTACAGTATTCGAGGTTTAGAACCATACATTGGGCATTAAAGTCACTGAACCTTACATAATAACGGATAAAACGTTTAACGGATTGATGTGTCATATTTCGTACTTTGGTGTATAATATCTACTACAAAATTTCTTATCTGTGTGTATTCAAGTAATTGCCGCGAACCCTTATATATGAATGACCACCTCCCGTTCATTTTGGCCAAACGCATCATAGATACAAGGATTACAATGGTATAGGCCAGACACGCGCATTCTGTCTACTACAGACTTATTACTGACGCTTAATAAAAAAAGTTGAAATGTTGAAGTAACGACCATGAACGAACGACGTTTGAGAGCCTTGGGACACAAAATTATAAAATGGCTAAGGTAATGTATTCCTAGGATAGATAATCCGGAGATTTCCGAACATTTCTTTTTCAGTAATCAGTTAGTTTATAACTATAACATGTATAATATTAATGATAAATGTTCATCATTCTTGATTTTTAAAAACAAAAACGAAAATTATGAGAGTATGCATCATGTATTGTATTGTGATCAAAACTGTAATTTATTATATACTAATGGGGGGGGGGGGGGTGCAAGGGGTTTAACTGTTATGCTGTTATGGGGCAATTTAATTCTTTGTTATCTGTTATTCTGAAAATATATTTGCTGTTAGCTGTTATTGTCTTATTCATTATTAGCTGTTATTGAACTATTAGTTTTTTTTTATATCTGTTATTGTGATAATATATTTGCTGTTAACTGTTATATGTCAGCATTTTTTTTTTGACAGCCCATATTTGGTAGAAATTGAAGATTATTTAACATTGGGGTCTGCCACTAGTGATATGGTGGTCCCGTATTCGGTGAAGGATTCATTAATATATACCCATCACAGATCAACACATAAACATATTAATATCAGTGAGGTCCAGGACAATTCCAGTATATTTTATGATTATCCTTTGCAATAAAATCCATTTTTTTATGAAAGTGTAGCTTTCTGTTCGGTGTGAGCCAAGGCTCCGTGTTGAAGGCTGTTTTTTTTTTTACCTACAATGGTTTACTTTTATGAATTTTTACTTGGATGGAGAGTTGTCTCATTGGCACTCATACCACATTTTCCTATATCTATGTATTTAGAATTTTTTTTTGTATGGGAATGATGTTCCTTGTTTCTAGTACGTACATATTAAATTCGAGCATTTCTTTATATGACAAAAAGGAAAATATATGGCCATGGATATCTGATGAGGATCTCAATCAAGAACTACATGTAGGTCCTTACTACCAGTTAACATTTTATATTATTGTAATGCATTAAAAAAAAAATCAGATTACAAATATATATATTCAAACTCTTTCAGGTCATTTTTAGTAATAACAAACAAAAGAACTATGTCAATTGGACCTGCTTTGATACCAGAACTGCCCTTAAATTTTTACTATATATAATTTCTGTCTGCTATGGAGTTTCCGTATATTGTCAGGCTATCAGAATTCCAATGGAGACTAACTGTGCACCACTTATTGCGGACCTATTTCTGTATTGTTATGAGTTACAATTAATGAAAAAATTCAGCAACGGAAGGGATTGTGCTTGATTTTCAAATGATGGAGACATAATCGTTTAATCAGTCCACGACCTGACTTATTTTAATATTTCATTTACTGTTATCTGTTTTTGTTCATTTTAATTCCTTGTTATCTGTTATACGCCAAATCAATTTGCTTTTATGCTGTTATTGGGACCCCATTGCCCCCCATTAATATAAGCTATATATACTTATGTTTTAACAATAAATAACACAAGAATATATTAAATTAAATCACCAATATTTGTAATAATTTGTGTGCAACCTTTTATCTCAATATTTATCCTGTAAAGTTATTTTCTTTTACAATATCAAATAAAAATTTTTTTTTTGATAAAAAACAGTTGATACACTTTGTCTCAACAATGCACACGTGGAGATAAAGAACCACTGATTAAATAATTTGCCCTTTTAAGCAATTGAAACACATAACAACAACCAATGTATTTCCACACTTTATTTGTGATAATGCAAGTTAAAAAAAACCCCAAATGGAATAACTTTGAGACAAACAAATATGGATATATTAAACAAGCTATTCGACGCTCCAGTATATTTGTGTGAGATTGTTGAACTTACCAAGCCAGTGTTCTCCTTTAAGATTACCAAACCCATGCTCATACTCTCGCCAGGTTCTGTAGAAGTTTATTTTCCCATCGAATCGCCTTTGAATAACCTGAATACGATATCAATGTCATGTTATAGATATACTGAAACTTATCAAGCAATGAGTTGTCCTTGTTCCTTTCTTGAAATTTTGGCCATAAATCAATGTTAATGAGGTATATTGTTCTGTCTTTTTTTTTATCATTACTGTTATACTTTTATACATGAAGTAACTATGAAAAAAGAGTACGTGGCGTAATTGTTAATGACACAACTATAAACCAAAGTTGAAATGAAGTAGATAAAGTAGGTAAAAGGCAACCAAACGGTCGTCCACCATGAGAAAAAAAACCATAGTTTAAAGTCGGCCATAAAAGAACCGGCATGAAAAATATAAAACTATTCAATGTAGAAAACTAACTACCTACTTTTTAACAAAACAATTTACGAAAACAAATATGACACACATGAACTAACAACTACAGAATATTTGTGAACATGTGTCTATTTCATAACCGTACTAACCGACTCGTTGTTAATATTTAAGAATATGAACGCTAAAACGTCTTGATTTGTTACTCATCAGTCGTTATAAGCGACACTGTATCAATTGCCTTATAATATTTTTACTTAATCATTAGTCGTTTGGAATCTTAGAGGGATACGTCTTGTCAATTTTTAACGGACAAAGAAGTACTTTATCTGAAAAGTACTATAATATATAACTCACTGTCCAAGCTTTCCCTTGGTTGGTAAGTTTACAGTAAACGTCAAATGGTTTTCGTCCTGGCGGGAAGATTGTATATACTCCACTTTGACAATGTGCTGGGTCTATCTCTCCACAGTCTTTGGGTTTTGCAACTAAAAGGTTAAATGTTATTGCCAGTTTAATAGGTTAGATAGTTCTTTTGGTTTTTGTTCTATTACCAATTATTTTATTCATATTACTTTTCTGCAAATATTTGCGTCTGAAGTTTTTAACTTTTAAAACTTGTTTAAAGCTTTTAGGTTGATGTAAAAATATGTGAATTTTAACTATTTGGTAATTTTCATATAAGCAGAAGGTACAGTGATTGAAAGAACAATAATAATATGTATTTGATAATATGTCTGTTTTCTTCATAATATAGAAACACTATCGAAAGTAAACGATTGTTAAAATTTGAAGCAATATACAAATAGTAATTCGATGATGACAATTTTAACCTTATTAAATCAGGTAGTTTGATGTTCAGATACATGTATATAAATTGAATGATTCATTTTAATGTTTTGGGACAAAACATTCCAGTTTGATATTTTTTCAACGATACACGTGGTATAAGATATGAAAGGCTTCAATATGACAAAATGTAAAATCTACCTCCCCCCCAAAAAAAAAAAAATAAATAAAATAAATAAATAAACAAAATAAATAAATTAATTAATTAATCAAACCGTTTAATGATAATTTGGTGAACGAAAATATACCCTATCTTTGTACAAGCGCATACAGAATATGATGGGATCAAATATTTAACGGGTGCCAAACTCTCACACTAGTAGTGTAGCCAAAACACTTTGATCGGATATAAATTTAGGAGTACTTCACGATATTGAAAAGCATTCCAAAGCCAATTATAACTAATCGTGTCACTTACAAAAATATTAAATGTAAAATAAGTGCGGCTTCCTGCAATGACTCAAAGACCATAAGTGTTATATACATATCTACCGAATATATTTATATTTATCATTAAGAAAATCAAAGTACTCATCAAAATATATTTAAAGGTCAGTATGAGTATTGAAAAAAAAACGGGAGCGTAAAACAATTGTCTTACCTGGACACCAGTTATTGATCATATTCCCTCGCCCATACTTAAAATTTCCTGTGAAAATTATAACGTAAAACAATTATTTCATAACATTAAACAGTGACGTCGTTATGTGCCACAATAGTCATACTAAACGTACGTTGTTTATACAATTAAGTTGAAATTATAGAAAACAAAAAGTTAACTATTTTAACTTATATATATTATATTCTTACAAATAGTTTCTTTCTTGTGTAGTAGGCATATTGTAATATTGTTTTAATGTTTTTCTATGATACAATTAGGTAGAAATTTAGAAAAATGCTTTGTTCGCGGTTTCCTATTACATTTTTCCTTATTAAAGGTACCACACCTGTTGTAATGAGGAAATAATACTTATCTCAAAATTTTTTAATAGTAAACATAGAGGTATAGGGGGAGGTTAAGAACTCATAAACATGTTTAACACCACCGCATTTTTGCCCCTGTCCCAAGTCAGGAGCCTCTGGAATTTGTTAGTCTTGTATTATTTTTAATTTTAGTTTCTTGTATACAATTTGATATTTGATTTAGTATGGCGTTAATTATCACTGAACTAGGCTATATATTTGTTTAGGGGCCAGCTGAAGGACGCCTCCGGTTGCGGGAATTTGTCGCTACATTGAAAACCAATTGGTGACCTTCTGCTGTCGTCTTTTCTATGGTCAAGTTGCTGTCTCTTTGACACATTCCCCATTTCCATTCTCAATTTTATTGCATATCAACTGAACATTCAAAAGTGCACTGTATGTATTGCAGATACGTTAATCATTATTATAATTGATACATAATGTCGCTTAATATGTGATTTTCCCTATTAAAAAAAGTACATTATTCAGTAATATTTATCGATTACATAATTTTTGAACTAGTTGTTAAGTTACTGTTAACTGCAGAACAAACATATAACAACTTCAGGGTTTTTTTTCTCGTCAAGTTAAAATCCGTCATTTTAACTTAAGTGTATGTCATAAAGCACGACGGTATATCTTATCTTTATAAGTTTCATAATTATTTATTTAATCATTATTGTTCTTGAAATAACATATATTTATGTTTCCTTATATTTTTAATATGATATTTACCTGCGGATGGCGTACGTTTCGTGTCATGAAAATTTTTCCCAATCTGTGATTTCGTTGAAGTTACCATGACAACAAAAATTGTAATCAGGATTATTTTCAATAAGAACATTTTTCTGGAGGGTACATGCATGTCTGGACCAATCTATCAATCGAATGGCAACTGTAGAAATGTGTTGACTGTTTTATTGATTTAGTAAACTGTAATTTGATAATGTATCATTTGTTTCTGTCATGTCTACGCATGTTTCTATTAATCAATGCTATACAACGTGTTACATGTACAATTATTCCAGGAAAATGTAAAACAACTTCTAATATGGTCTGGTAGTTTGATAACATGTCATAAAATTTACATTTTGTCATCGATTGTACTGTGTATGTGTACAGTACAATTACATGTATTTATTACTTAATTTTGATAGTGCAGTCGACAGTTTGATGTTCATTGGTGTGTTTCATTTTTGTATTGGCATATACATGTTTGCATGCTCAATTTAATTAAATGAATTTCTATCCTATGGTTAAAATCCTAAGTTCAGCCGCCGTCACTTTGTCATGATTCTTGATATTTTATCAATCAAGTGTTCGCAATAAGTTTATCTGTTTGTTTTACCTCCAAACCATTGTATATATGCTAATTGGTTTTCCCTTATTTCAATCGAATTTCCGCAGACCTGATCTCTGTTATGGTGTTGGATCTGATTTAATATGTAAAAAGTATTGAACCGTCCGTAACATGGTAATAAAAGCAACATTAACATCTTTGTATCTTTATATCTTTATTGAACCATGTAGTAGCATACCTCCCTTTTAACATTTACATTGAAGACCATCAAATATTGTTCAGAACAAGATAGGGCTTAACGATAACGCGAACAGAATCTTCTACAAATATTGGAAATACTCCAAATAATATTATTTACTTATACCTCCTTGTTTAATAAAAAAGAAAAGAAGATGTGGTATGATTGCTAATGAGACAACTCTCCGTAAGAGACCAAAATGACACAGACATTACCAAGTAAATGTTACGACACGGCAAAGCCCATACCACATAGTCAGCTATAAAATGACAATGTAAAACAATTCAAACGAGAAAACTAACGGCCTTATTCCTAAAAAAAAAAAAAAAGTTCGTGTTTTATCATCTGATTGCTGAAATAAAAGCCAGCTCTCCAACTGCATATTAAATCAATGCGTAGATAAATATATGCCTTCATATATACATGTACATGTTTTATCTAACTTCTTTTTGTCGAGCCTTCGACTTTTGTCGATAAAGCGAAACAGCGATCCTCCATCACGTTGTCGTCGTCGTCGTTTTCGTCGTCGGCTGCGGCAACAATTATTCACTCTGTAGTTAAAGTTTTTGAATGTGTTATAACTTTTTAAACTATCCTGGATTTCTACCAAACTTTGACAGCAGCTTATTTATGATCAGACAATAGTATCCAGAAGTAAAACAAATAATCCTGTTTTGACGTATTTTACTTATAAATGGAGTTAGTTTTTTCTGCCTTGAAATTTACAGTCACTCTGTGTTTATAATTTTCAAAATTTTAATAACATTCTTAAAATATCCTAGGTTTTTACCAAACTTGGAGAGAAGCTTGTTTATGATCTTGAAATAGTATCCAGAAGTGAATTTATTGAACAAAAAATCATTTTTTTCTATATCTTACTTATAAATGGACTCAATTTTTTCTGCCAGGAAACATAAAATTAACTCTATGGTGGTGTAAGGTTTTTAAAATTCTAATTACTTTCTCAAACTATCCTGGATTTGTACCAAACTTTTATTGAATCTTGTTTATGATCAAAAGCTAGTATCTAGAAGGATATTTTGTTATTATTTTGTACCTGTTTTTTCGAATTTTTCTTTTAAATGGACTTAGTTTTTCTTCCAGTTAACATAACATTACATACAGTCTGCAGTTAAAGTTTAAAAAAAACAAACATAAGATTCAAAAGTATCCCTGATTTTTACCAAACTTATACAGAATATTCGATCTTAAAATCATCAGATAGAATCGAGAGGAATGTTTTCATTAATTTGTTTCCTAATTTTTGTTGAGCCTGCGATTAACAGCAAAAATAGGCGAGACACTGGGTTCCGCAGAAGCCTTACGTTTTTTTTATATATCTGATATCAATATTGGAAAGTTTCAGTTTGAAAACATAAAGAAATTATAACAAAACATATTATCAAGAAATTACAAACAGAATTAGCAACAACAGTATAACTATATCTACTGTCACATAATTCTTTTTATCGAACAAAGTTTAACATAGAGTTCTTTCAAATCACTTTTCAAAATAGGTTCAGAATATTTTCTCTCTTATTGTAACATCTTGCAACCCTTGTGCTTTTCTAAATTTTCAGCTGCAACCTTAAACAAAATTATCGTATGAAATAGTGTGTTTATTTTATTCAAAAATATAATTTGGTTGTATATATCAACTTTATTCTTAAAATTTAACACATTTATATTTCAAGAATGTCCGGCTACAGTGCATTTCATTTTTCTTCTTTTCTTTATTGTATTTATATAGTTCAACTAGTAAAATTTAAAAACAGAAATGGGTAATGTGTCAAAGGGACAACAATTTGACAAAGAACAGAAAAGAACTATCGCTCGAGCACAGACTCCATTACTATGATTATCTTGATATTATAAGAGCATAAACATTAAACGTGCACGTGAAGGTTATAATACTGCATTGATCTCAAAGCGTATTTCAATCACGCACGATCAAAACGCCTAGTTGTTAATGTTTTGATATGCATGTAAGCTAAAATTGAATTTAAAGAAGTGCCCCTTTATCTTGAATAGAATGTATGAACTTATTAGCCTGAATTTTAATAATATTAAATTGACTGAGTGCCAAAGTCTAAAAATTGAACGAAAGACTGAAATTGATATATTGATTAATAGTTTCGACTTTTTTGATTAAGTTGACATAAAAAAAGGGTTGGAGGGTTGAAGGAAAATTTAATAGTCTACTTTATGCATTAGGTAAATTTCCATTTTAGTATGAAGCAAATTTTAGAATAGTAGAAAAATGGTTTAAATGTTTAGTACTTAGTGATTATTGAATTTTTTATTTTTTTTTACTAAATACTAAGGCTTTTCTACCTCAGGCATAGATTACCTTAGCTGTATTTGGCAAAACTTTGGTCCTCAATGCTCTTCAACTTCGTACTTTATTTGGCCTTTTTAACTTTTTTGGATTCGAGCGTCACTGATGAGTTTTTTGTAGACGAAACGCGCGTCTGGCGTATATGCTAAATTTGGTCCTGGTATCTGTGATGAGTTAATTGTATAATAACATGATTAAGGTCTCGGTTTCAAAAGCATGCGTAGAATGTTTATGCTGGTCAAAATTTGTAACCAAATTGTCGTGTGTTCGTGGTATTTGAATATATTGTGTACTAATCAGTAGTGATAGCTAAAAGGTTATATTTACCACTAATTCGAAATCTTTTGGTGGCTAAGGCTTAACAGGTGTTACATTTGATTCTTCAAAGGCCAGATTATACAACACGAATAAATATGGAAGTATTTATAAGTCTATTAAATGAAATGTATTACGTAACTTTTCATTTTCGCATGTGTTTAACAAAGATTCGTTTGTATGCACACTTATGTGTATTGAAACTGGACGTTATATTGGAACTAACACGAACAAAGATACACTTAATCGTGCAGATGTACTAATTTGCTTGAAAATATTTAAAGAACTGGGCAATCAAATCTTAAAGTAATATGTACTAGTTAATGAGGAAAACAAACAAATTCATTTTTTTACACAAATAAGGCCGTTAGTTTTCTCGTTTGAATTGTTCTACATTTTGTGACCTTTTATAGCTGACTATGCGGTATGGGCTTTGCTCATTGTTGAAGGCCGTACGGTGACCTATAGTTGTTACATGTAATGTCTGTGCCATTTTGGTCTTTTGTGGATAGTTGTCTCATTGGCAATCATACCACATCTTCTTTTTTTTTTTTTATAAAACTTGATTTTTAGATTAAGACACCGGTTATTGTTAATGTGGTTATTTCACACTGCCATAAAAGCGGGAGGTTTTGCATGCCACCGAACCAGGTTCAACCCACCATTTTGTTCTTAAATTGTCCTGTACAAATTAGGGGGAGGGTTGGGATCCCACTAACATGTTTAACCCCGCCACATTATTTATGTATGTGCCTGTCCCAAGTCAGGAGCCTGTAATTCAGTGGTTGTCGTTTGTTTATGTGTTACATATTTGTTTTTCGTTCATTTTTTTACATAAATAAGACCGTTAGTTTCCTCGTTTGAATTGTTTTACATTGTCTTATCGGGGCCTTTTATAGCTACTATGCGGTATGGGCTTTGCTCATTGTTGAAGGCCGTACGGTTACCTATGGTTGTTAATGTTTGTGTCATTTTGGTCTTTTGTGGATAGTTGTCTCATTGGCAATAATACCACATCTTCTTTTTTATAAAGTCAGGAAAATGGCCATTGTTACATATTATTTCATTTCTGTGTGTGTAACATTTTAATGTGTTTTTCTGTTGTGTCGTAGTTCTTCTGTTATATTTGATTTGTTTCCCCCAGTTTTAGTTTGTAAACCGGATTTGTTTGTATCTCAATCGATCTATGAATTTCGAACACCGGTATACTACTTTTTATTTAACTGTTAATTTCTGACATCACCTATCGCTAATCATGCGTTTTGTTTGATATATGTCGTATGTATACACTTTGTTTGAATTCATTAATGAACCGTAAGTCTCAATGTTAATAAAGAAGTTAATCGACAATTGTCAGGAGTTAAAAAAGTGATGACAGAAATAGCGGGAATAAAGATAACAAATATGCACATAATTTAATAATGATCAAGTAAATTTGTAACAAAACAAAAACATATATCTTCCACTGTTTAAGTTCAAAAGCATCAGCAGTCTTCTGAGTGTCCATGGCGAATCAATGATTTACTATTGAAAAATACTTGGCTGTTATTTATATTATACGATTTTCTGAAATATAAAAAAACAAAGCATTTCTTAAATGTACTTAGTTATACAACATTGATCATTTGTTAAAAGTACGTAACAATTAAAACAAGAACATAAACACCATTATAAAACCTCTAAAAATATTAACAAAGGTGACACAAAATCGACCATTAAAAAACGAACACCCTTGATGAACCATTATTCTTGTTAAATGATATGTCATACTAGATGAAATTCAGGTGAACATCATACTTCAACTTCTACTTGATGTACTTTTAAATATCTTGGAGTACCATGTACCTCATTTGATATGAGTGTCATACTAAATAAGAGGTTTAATCTAGAAAACCGGGATTACTCCATTTTTTTTCTAAAAGGATATGCCTGTGCCAAGTCAGGAATATGACAGTTCTTTTCAATTCAATAAATCTGTTTTAGCTTTTGGCGAGAATCAATAATATTGTTTGTTATCAAATCCTTCATTATCAATATACCGTATAGTGGGTTATTTTTGCAGTTGTAAAATTTCGCGATTTTCATTAAATAAGGTATACGAAATATTTTGACATTTATAATTTTGGCAGATTCAAAACATTTATCAATACCTTTACATGAACACTTTAAATTTGGCGGAAAATTATTTTGACGATTATGTTCTATTCGCGAAAATAAGCCAAAATGTACACCTTGCGAAAATAACCCGCTTTGCGGTATTCATCACCATTTATAGGTCAATTTTTGTTAGACGTTTACTGAATCGTAAACGTGTTTTGATTCTGTATTATAAGTACAACGTTGATGTTATACTAAAATACGTATCCAACCTATAAATGGTGTTGAATATATTGATAAGGAAGGAAACGAAACCAACAATAACGTTCAGAGCAAACAAAAGACAATCCAATGTAAATCTTGTTAAGCCAAGGTTCCGTGTGAAAGACCGTACTTTGACCTATAATGGTTTACTTTTACAAATTGTGACTTGAATGAGAGAGTTGTCTCATTGACACTTATACCACCTCTTCCTATGTCTATATAAATCGTCTTTCAAATATAAGTATTTTTCATGTTAGTATATGCTAAAGATAAAAACAATGCTTTAATACCGGAAGTCTATAATAGGTCTTCGATAACTTACATTGTTCTTTGGTTTGTTGAGTTGAATTCATAGTTCCCATTTGTTTGCATTCTGTAATAATAAGATTATTGAAATATTTGTATCTCATATTTATACCCCTGCTTAAAAAAAAGGGGGGGGGGGTATAGTGTTTAATCTCTGTCTGTCCATCCTTCCATCCATCCTTCCGTCAGTCAGTCAGTTCGACCGTCCCATGAATATTTGTTGTCGCATTTTTCTCAGGAACTGCAATACAAGGATTTCTTAAATTTGGTTTCAGTGTTTATATAAGTCGGCTATACCGTGTGATGCGTTTTCAGATTCATCACTTGACAACTTCCTGTTGACCGAATACTTGTTTGATTTTACACAAGATAGCCAAGTTGAAAATTTTCGTCACAATTTTCTCAGAAACTGCAATACAAGGATTTCTGAAATTTGGTTTCAGGGTTGATATAAGTCAGCTATATCGTGTGATCCGTTTTCAAAGTTCTCACACGATAACTTTTTGTTTACCGAACACTTGCATATTTTTACACTATTAATATGGTCCACTTGCGGCGGGGGTATCATCAGTGAGCGGTAGCTTGCAGTTTCACTTGTTATATCAACTCGAGCACTTACAGAAGTTACCTTCATAAAGAAGAGTCAAATATTTGCAGACTTTAGATTGATTGATTGGTGTTAAACTCTACTTGTATATGACCACATGATTTAGACAGAAAAAATATCTGTCTTCTGGGCCATTCAATTAATACTTTCTAATTAGGTTTTGCACAATCTCGAAGGCCTTACAGAGACATCTAGTAGTAAACTTTGATGTCATTTGGTTTTTAGGTGGAGAAATGTCTGATTGGCAATCATACATTATCATCTTTCTATTTTATATTTAAACTGTGAAACATAATTGTAGTAAAACGGCTGTAAAAACAATTTCCGTTCATTATCACGATAAAACGGATACAATTTAAAAATTTGAAACAAAATATATCATGATTGCTGGTTTATTTGTACCGAATTTAAGGCAACCTATGTATGAGTTAAAGTGGAAAAGTAAATAATTTCATATCATTTGGCCAAATTTGTTGAAACTTATCCGCCAAGAATAATATTCAAAGGCACAGTAGCTAGTAAGATACAATACCTGATATTCCGTACATTAATTATATGTACATTTTAACATTGAACGTAGAGAGTTACTGAATTATCAAACAACCTTTCAAGTTGTACAGATAACTTGAATAAATCATAAAAAGATGACATATATGACCTGCGGTACGACATAACCATATTCAAATCTAATGTATCGGCCTCTTCTAGTAACCGTCAAGTATAGCGCTCTCTTTCCAGTACTAACTATAGCCTATCAAATTATTTTATTATTTACTCATTATATTGTAGTGATTATAACACATATTGCAACTGCACCTTAAGGTGGTATGGGTGTCTTCCTCCATCTTGGATTGTAAAAAACAGAGAATCAAGGGTCCAGATTTTCCATCAAGTTAGCAAAATTTGATGCAGGAATGCAGATGTTTAATGTACATTTTCATTTAAAAGTACCAATTTATAAGAATATAACTTCTAAATATTGATATTTTTGCAAATGTTAATTATTTTTGGTTGTTTTTTTTTTTTAAATTGGCATTTTAAGGGGAGGTAACTCTAAAAAAGTGCATTTTCTGAAGGATTCTGTATGGAATTTTCCTATTTTGTATTTTAGCCGGAAAAAAACGTACGGTGACCCTATCTTTTCTTTTGATATTCTCAAAGCAGTGTCTGAAAGCTATCTTTTCCTGAAGTATTTAACAATTCTATCATTTTGTTTAGTTTCTAATCACAAAATGGTGTTTTTTCCTGTATAATCCATACAAAATGTGTGATTTTGTCCCGTCCTGTAGCTTGAGAAAATGCGCGGTGACCTACCATTTTTATTATATTTTTCAACATGTATCAATAGATACAACGTTTTGGCAAAGTATGAACAAATTCTATCATTTTTATTTTAGACTCCCATACCACCTTAAGATATTCCAACAACAGTTAGAAGATGAAACTGTTCAATTTATTTTAAAGGTCTTGATAAGAAATATTATTACCTTGTTGATGCTTCTCGTAATAATTATTTTAAAGGGTTGTCACTTAATTTTCCATCTATATTTTTTATTTATGAGTTTGAATGTCCCTCTGGTATCTTTCGCTCCTCTTTTATTAGTATTTTGATGAAACTTTCTAAAACAGAAGTTTGATATTTTCTCTATTAAATTAAGCGGATTGGTGTGGTTTATAACTCCTGTTTTGCACAAAAGTTCTTACCTTCCTAACAGTTCCTTTAAGCGATTCATTAGTATCAACTCTTGTGTATGAAATCCTGGATTTTCTTGCAATCTGTAAGCGAATATAACTTGAAATAATTCTATAAGATTTTGCATCTATACAAGTTAACACAATACAGTTTATCAACTGTCGAGGTAAATGTTACGTTGTCATAGAAACCTAGTCTAACGGTTAAAACTGAAAATTTAATGATGAATAATTATTCTATATCCGTTTTTCGTCCTTTACCTTTTTGTGGAACAAAGAAAATTTGACCATCTATCGTTTATTCATGTGAACTATTGATGTATTATTATGTGTTAATGTCTTTCTTTAAAATCGTTCGAGGGCAAGGTAAGAATATGCTCACATCATAAATCCTACACCCGGCGTTTTTTATTATTAAAGTCAATTGATGAAATAAACTCTATTGTTTTTTTTTTACATGTAGAATAAAGTAAAGTGAACACGTATTTGCTTGAATTTGTATTTCCAATTCAAATGATAAATTTCGGACCACCATGCATTGTATTTTACTGTACGCAAAATGTAAAATAGTTATTCTAAATATATATTGAAATATACACGTTCCACGATTAACAAATTACATCATTTTAAAAATATATAAAATCTTAATTAAAACAAAACAATTGTGGAGCAGGATCTGCTTACCCTTCCGGAGCACCTGAGATCCCCCCCCCCCCCTAGTTTTTGGTGGCGTTCGTTTTGCTCAGTCTTTATTTCTATGTTGTTTCATGTGTACTATTATTTGTCTGTTTGTCTTTTTCATGTTTAGCTATGGTCAGTTTATATTCAATTTATAAGTTTGACTGTTCATCTGGTATCTTTCGCCTCTTTGTTTTTGAACAGCATTTCCTTTTTTTCAAATTGCGGATTACAAAATTTTGCTTTTAATCACAAATGTAAGATTGCATTTCAGGAAGGTATTGACAACTAAATACGATACACGAGTCCCTTTTTTAATTTAATGTTTACTAGTTAATTAGATTAAACAAACAATAGTCAACACATCACGGTACATTTAAAATTAAAAAAAAAAACTAATTCGATTCGGCTGAAGGAAGAATGTACGTATGCAATCTGTTATTGTAATAGCGGTGGTATTTAATAAGAATTTCTGGTTTAATAGCAGTATAACAATTCAAGTTAGAAATATTCAGGAGAAACCTTATCAAACAAAGAAAACTTAATGTCAATTAAAAGCAAATGTGTAGCTTTTGGAATGAAACAAACAGTATGAATTGACCGAATATTAATAGAATAACATGTTCTTTTTTCCTACTGCAGTGTCGTTTACTGTTTACTCTGTTCGCTTAACTAAGTTCTGGATTTTTATTTAATATGGCACATATTTTTTTGATACATATTCACTGTTTAATTGTTTTTGATAAATAATACGGAGTATAGAAAAAAATCAACAATACTTCGTCATAAAAACACCTAGTGAAACGAATTCATATTCCTATATTTTTACCTAAATTGCAATGATCATTGATCATTCTTAAAAAAATTGATGCGATTATCACAAACCTTATTATCATATATAACAAACAATTTGTTCGAATCAAAACAGTTGAAAGGTCATATCATTTTCAAAGTTGGAGAACACAAAGTTTTCCAGAGTAAAAAAAATGAACACATATTTAGCTAAGATAACGAATGCCTTGAATCATTAAAAATTGATCAACAGTTAAGTGTAATGTGGAGGCCAATTTAGAGCCACTTTATTCGTCTATTTTCTACATTTGAAAATGCCTATACCAAGTCAGAAATATGACAGTTGGTGTCATTTCGTATGATGTGTTTTGTCATTTGATTTTGCCCTTTGATTTGGAACTTTCCGTTTTTAAATTTAATCGGAGTTTAGTATTTTTTGTGATTTTACTTTCTACATTGTTCTAGAAATGGACATTTAATTATCACAACATTCACATATAATATCCTAGCATATGCCATTTTTTATTGTTCGATTATGAAAACTATAAATGAAACATTTCTTTGAAACTTATTTTCAAATGTGAAAACATAGCTGTAATTGCGTATCAAAGAATAGACGAAGTATATTCTTTCATAATATCCTCTACAAATTACTCTATGTGCTACCATAAATTATTAGTACCTCAAAAGATATGACTCGGAGTTGCTCATCATACCTAAGACATATCGGCACCAGAATCAATATGATTTTATTTATTTATTTCACATGCAATTTTTGACATGTAAAGTTACGGGATAAATTAATATTTCAAAGGGCAAATGAGATTGGATGTTTTTTTTCCAACAAATATAGGATACTTGTATCATATCAAAATAACAATTGTAATTCTGAATAAACTTACCTTTTCTCTGAATCGTCCGTCTCTTTTTTAATTTGTTTAATGGTTGAGTACAGTTCCATATAATCTTCCTCTAAATGTTTCGATGTTTGCATTCTACAAAAAAAATCATTTATAAATTAGTAAAATAAACATTGTTACTTGAACTGATTCATTTTGTATGAAAATTTAGTAGAGAAGAAGTTTCAGTTAGGCCTTAACCTGCCCCCTTTTTATAGATACAATTTCATATTTGGATTGATTTACGAGTATTACAACGATTCATATATAATACAGCTGATACAACGAGTAAATAGATATAATGTGTTTTTTTGGTAGGAAATTAACGTTACAGCGTTCTTTTCGTGATGTTATATTATGCACACATAACAATACAGTCAATTAAAACAAAACTTTGTGTAAAATTGTAACAGAAGAAATGTGGCGATGCGCTGTTAACTTTATATACATAAGAAGGAAATTACGGCACCAATTTGTATAACTGTTACCAGAAAAAGTTTTTAAGAAAACAAATATTAAGGATTTTCTTCTCCTTTGGCTTTCTCAACCTATAAAAATTGACCGCCCAAAAATAACACATTAATGTTGAAAGTGGCATTAAACAATATACAATCATCATCAGCTTCATCATCATCACATCATCATCATCATCATCATCATCATCATCATCATCATCATCATCATCAAACATCATCATCATCATCATCATCATCATCATCATCATCATCATCATCATCATCATCATCATCATCATCATCATCATCATCATCATCATCATCATCATCATCATCATCATCATCATCATCATCATCATCATCATCATCATCATCATCATCATCATCATCATCATCATCATCATCATCATCATCATCATCTCATCATCATCATCATCCATCATCATCATCATCATCATCTTGTGCAAATTAAAAATGGTAAATGTTTAGAAATCCGATTAGTTCTAACTTACCTAGACTCCAGTCTTCTCTTATTTTCTTGTTCGCTTTCTAAACTTATCAAAATAGAATAAAAAAAATACCAATAACTATAATGGTTTCATGATAAGTTTTTGATATACAGTTGGGTGCAGACCAAGCATTACATAAAGTAAACGCAAGTTAACGCGGCGTGCACATATTTCGTTAGTTAACTTTAAATTTCGCGTTTACTAGTAAACGCCCGTTTACTTCATTTACGTTAACGCGGTCAAAATGGAAATTTCTAATGTCTACTCGAGTAAACGCGCGTTTACTCTGTGTCCGTTTAGTCAGTAGTAAACGGCCGTTTACTTCAGATTTCTAAATTGTATTTTTACGTGCACTTGAAAGTAAACGCGCATTTACTTTTCGCGTTAACTAATTGTGTATATTATAAAATAATCGTCGCGTGCATTTGTACATTTATTTATTTTGTTAAAATGACTTAATATTTTACGTATTTGGGTTTTAAACCTTAACATTCAAAAACACTTTTTATTACAAATATAAACGTAGATGTACTTCCTGTAACATGTTCTGTCTAGTGTTTACTTTAAAGTCAGTAACAGATCCACTCTTACGGAATCGTCGTAGAAATGTACTTATCCCCTGTCTAGAAACTTGAACATTATCCGATCGTATCAACTCATCTCTAACTTCAGTAATGTTTTTGCCAGATCTTCTTAAACTTAATATCCTCTCACGAATGTAAACTGAAAGTCTTGTAGGTTTTACAGTTCCAGGACGAATTTCCATTTTGTTCTTATATGCAATTATTAATTTTCAATAAATTAATTTATTAAAGAGGTGTCATTTCATTAAATGCAATCGTCAATATGTTGATCGAAAATGGACATATGGATATTTTGATGTACCTTATCATGTGATATATTAGGTCAGTGTATCCAGGATACGAGGACAATCTGCGTTAAACGCGCGTTTACTACAAACAGTAAACGGGCGTTTACTTTATTATACAAAATTGGAAGACACGCCTTTTTCGCGTTAACGCGAAGTGAACGCCCGTTTACTCTTTACAAAATTAGAAGACGCGCGGTTTTTGCGTTAACGCGGAGGTAAACTCGAAAGTAAACGCCCGTTTACTATTTATGTCTACTAAAATTTCGGAGTTAACGCAGAGTTAACGCGGCGTTTACATGAAGTGCACGCGAGTAAACGCCGCGTTAACTTTTAAGGCCCGTTTACATGTAATGCATGGTCTGCACCCAACTGTAAGATATATTCAATTTTTATTTATACATAATCTTGGTTAATCCCTTTCAATTTCTACCGTGTTATTGATGTCCAATTGAATTGTCTTGTAGAAACATATTTGATAATGAATAAAAACATCTTTTCTTTTTTCACTTCCTTCCAATTGGTAACTTTGTCCAATGAAATCACAAGTTTTAATCAAATACACATACCTTAGTTTAAAACCGTTACAATCGGTTTGTAATCTTTCGTTGGTACGTTCAAAATATTCGATTTCGTGTATTTTATCTTTCAATTGTCGTTCAGTTGATATAGCCCTGTACAAAAAAAAATAAAAAAAAAAATCGGCTATTGTTCTTGCACGAAAACATATATGGCGGAAACGTTCTTTACATAGCAAGAAAATCAACAAAATCACATTAAGATTTGATAGATTGTTTAAAACTATTATTGGTACGGAACCATATGTTATGTTTGGTAATAATAGATGCTACTGACGTTTTTTTAATGTTTTTCTCTGATTTCAGCTATGAATTATATGCCAAAGCCTTACTTTTAAATGTGTATAATGATTTTTTATGTGATACTGGAACACTTCCGTATCTTATGTGTAACGAGAAAATGGTTCCTCTTTTAGCAAGTTCGACTTAATCTGTGTATTTTCACCGATGAAAACATTCTGTTATCTTGAAATTATATACATTTATAAGATTCGGAGGAAATAAAAAGTTTGGTGTTAATGATGCATTTGCAATAATAAAAAAAGCCAAAAAAAATATACTCTAATGAATTCGAAATTCATAAGGCATATCTAACACTGTTGTCAGGATTGGACATTTAAAACTACACGCAAAATGTTTCAAACATGACGACAGTAATCTGAATCATCCAAACTAACCAAATACAACCCTGGTCAAATATTGAGGTCCTAGTAATGTTTGCGTTGTTATGTATTACTAGTAAATATTGAAGACATTAATTGTTTTAAAAAACTGTTGCAAAAAAAAAGATGAATCAAATGAAATCATTGTGAAATATAAATTATATTGGTTATCAGTTATAGGTATGTATTTTTTACATACACAGCTATTAAAATGTTAAAATATTATTTTATCGTTTGCTTGTTTAATTTAATGTTATTTGATGAACTTATATGAACGGCTAGATAGTGTTATATTAAATTGTAAAGTTGTTGTTTCAGACGTCTAAATGTAAGATTCGGTTCACCTTCAAATGTAAAGCAAATATACATTATTTGCTGCTTTAATCTAAAAAAAGTCTCCTCGATGCAAATTCTTCCATAATTATAATTTGTCTTGGTTTTGTACGTACAGTGCAATACAATTTTTCATAGAAAACCAAGGGTTTTAAACTGCTGGGCATACTTATCCTGTATGAGATACATTGCTTTAGAATGTGTTTGTATATACCATGCATACATTTACTTTCGTTGACTTTTGCATTATATGTTTTGTTTTAAATATGGCTCTAGCTATGATTGCTTACAATTTTTCCATTTGTTCAAGGACAGATTGTTGAATTTTCTGTTTATCTTCCAATTCTTTAATTCTGTAATAAAGTAATTAAAATAATTCTTCTATCCTATGTTAATAAATAACCCCTGCTAAAAACTTATTTCCGATCAAGAGGTTACTCCATTCAGGAATACAATGTCTTGTCACTTGCAAACGCAATTCATAATTACCTTTCATATCTTCCCAGAAATATTTTTCATTATAAACTTATAGAAGTGTTTCGAAAAGGTATAGACTTTCAACTTGGGGACTGTGTCAAAACACGGATTGTTGATTTTGACCTGACAAACTTATGTCATTTTCGTTGTGTTGACCAGATATCAAAAGTAGAATAGCAAAAATATTGACCTCTTACGAAAATTTAAAACGGAAGTTCCTATATCCAATGGCAAAATTAAAATCTTACATAAAAAATATCAAAATTAAAAACTACACATCAAACGAATGAAAATCAACTGTCATACTCCTGACTTGGCACATGCATTTTCTTTTGCAGTAATTATATATATATAAGTGGTGGGTTAAACCTGGTGTTATAGCTAGTTAAACATATTAATTGTATGACATTCGTATATAATCTTATAATAAAAAACAGACAATAAAGGTAAACTTGTCAAAAATTGGGATACAGCAGTCAACAAAAAATACAAAAAATGCCACATAAACGTTCTATAGACAAAGTTCTTCAGCAAAAATGAAAGCCAAAAAAAGTATATGACCATAGCACAGTTACACAATTGCGGGATGTATGAATACCGAGCCACGCCAATGACATATTACCTACCATGGACTGAACAGTAAAGATAAAAATATACAAAGACAAATAAAAAGAACACCATAACAACTTATTAAGATAATAAACAACATCCGTATCTAGAATATAAACTTCAAGACCATCTATACTATTTGTGAAGTTGATACGGAATAATAATTTTATCAACGATGTTTTTGTGTCCACCTAATTATGCTAATACATATACGGTACATCGGAAATGTACACATGTTCTGATTTCATTGATGGTAAATATAGAACATCACGAGAAAAGCATGCAAGTGTGTGACGATCACTTTTTGAAATTTAGTTTACTTTCAATTTTTTGATGGGTCAATTGTAAGGCAAGTTTTGAGTAAAAGTTACATGGTACATATCAGTTAAACATATTACAGTTGTTAAACATGTGCTGTCACTCATGATGTACTACCTTAACCAAATTACTCCAAATTCTGGTCTATTTTGTTATCTCTGCTGTCTCAATAGGCAACAAATAACTAGAATATTTTCAAGCGCCTTGTAGTAGACAATAACAATCAAAACCAAGGAGTAAACAAAGACTCTCAAAACAAAAGGACATTTACATCAACAGTTATAAATAATAATTAGGATACAACACGAACTCCACTAAAAAACCGGGAGTAAAATCACTCCGGAAGGGTGAGCATTTCCTGCACCGTATACGGCACCCGTCGTGTTATTTCTTTGTTCAGTTCGGTAATGATGGAAGGTTATTATGAATGCGAAAGAATATTAGATATGATTTCTGACACACTTTTGTCATAATGGCCAATCAGCTCATGATGGCGACCGTAAAATTTCTTAAGTGATAGCTTAATTTGATTGATTCATAGCCCTGTCTTAGCAACTTTTGAGAAATCAGTATTCCTCGTTCAACAAAATCAATGTACTTTGAGCTCGCTCTAGAGTAGCTCATCAATTGAGACACATATACTCCGTAGCCTGGTGCCGCTGGAATGTTGCTTCACAGAAATGGAAAGTTGACTATAGGAAAAATAAGTAGGTTATACTTATATCTGACACTCCGATTATGGCAATTTATTTTTTTGTTTTTCGATTTTGCATTTTTTTGCTTTCCTTTTGATTTTGATCAACGTTGACAACACTTAAAAGGGCATCAAGGAGAGAAAGAAATTGGTATATTTTATCAGCTAAAAGGGTTATGTTTAATAAAAATTTTCAATTGAAAGTAATATATTAAATAATTGACCGTTATGTTGGTGTCCTAGGTACATGTAAATACTGCGTATGCATAGTGTATGATTCATATTTTTCAATGGCCTGTATATGAAGGCAATGTTGGTATGTTTGTCTGGAGTTAATTGTTCCGTGTGTGGTCTGTTATTCAAATTAAACGTGCCATTTATTGCCGATAATGCTGTATCCACTTTCATTCCAGCCGTTGTGTAGTTGGCGATTGTTCGAAACGATTATCATAATGTCACAAGATCTCCCTAAATTTTGTGCACTCACAACATAAACATAAACGGGGAGAGAAATATGCAAAACCATTTAAGAGATTCAAGATTTCTTACTTAAAGGGGCACTAGTTGTCAAATTCATGTTTACCGATTTTACTCAAATATTAAAAAGTACTGTAATAACAGAAATTAAAATTTCAGTTTACACATTTTTTAAACTCGAAGTTGAAAGATAATAACATAAATAAACAAGAAACAAATATGAAGTAGAAGACACATGATCATGAGTGACTAAATGGACTGTCTAAAATTCTGTTCAAACTGATTAAATCGTCTCTAAAACCAAATGCGAAATGTTTTGAAACTTTGGAGGAATATATTTTTATGATGCCTTTTTCAATTTTGAATGGGAAAAAAACCCGCAAAAAACGAGACATTTCAAAATATATTTTTTATAAGTGAACAAAAAAAAGTAAACAACAGTTAATGGTATTTTTACCTTTATCTTACTTTTTGAACGTTCTTAAAAAGACTCGTAATGAACTAATTGAGTCAAAAAGGTCATATGGAAAGGTTAAAACAATTAGCGTCTGCTCAGAAAAATGTAATTCAAGAGACAAAAACAAACCCGGAGATAAAGCAAATATTGAAAACTTTACATTGAAAGTAAAGCAATTACAAGAGTACGATTCTATAAAAACTCGAAAAGACATTCTCAGATCTATTCTGAAACTACAATACAAGATCCATATGGTTCAAGTTGAAACATGTTATAAATATGTCTAGTATAGTCTAGAGCACCTGAGCTCATCCCAAGTTTTTGGTGGGGTTCGTGTTGCTTAGTCTGAAATGTCTATGTATTGTCTTTTGTACTATAAGTTGTCTGTTTGTCTGTTTATATTAAGCCGTGGAATTGTCAGTTAATTTTCAATCTATGAGTTTGGCTGTTCCTCTGGTATATTTCGTCCCTATTAAATTCATAAATATGATCATTTCAATGATAATTCATGTAAACACAGAAGTGCTAACTACTTGGCTGGTGATACCCTTGGAAAATAAAAACGCCACCAGCATTTGATCTATAAGATTGTAAAACATTTATCCACACTTTAAACAGTAAAAAAAATAAAAATAAACAGGGCATAGGATCAATTATTTGAAGCTTCGTTTCGTGTGTATTTTAGTCGAGACGCCATTTAATTAACTACCCAGTTGACCTGTGTCGACTTTTGGTAACCATATAACCGATATAAACATAAATATAGATATAAATATATATCAAAAGAATTCTGCAATTAGATTGTTCTAGATCTGTTAATTTTCATATTATACATTAAAACATACGCTAATATTTGTTTATACCTGCATTCGAATTATTTTTTTGTGGATCGAATCAGTCATTCAAATGATTTACCTTTTTTTCACTTTTGATGTTGACATTGTTTTCCTTTAAAGAACTTAACATGGACAGTTCATGCGTTATCCATATCTAGCAAAAGGATTTAATTGAAGTTTACTTGAATACAGATTGAAAGATTGAAAGAGGTTGAACTATTCACTTGCAAGTGCATAATATATCATCAATGATTCTTAGCTTATTTTGGGAAAATTGAGACAGACTGGCTGATGAAACCGAATTATTCTTTCACTATTTCACTTCCATTAATGATGAAAAAATTCCGTAACTAGTGTTTCTTAATGTAGAATCCTTAACAATTTTCGAAAATTATCTATAGTAGGGAGATTACATTTCCTATATGCTTGCATACATTATGCAAAGTTTTAATTTTCTAAGGTGGAAAAAGTTTGGAGGAGTGTATTTACGACGCTAATCATATTGTATAATAAGTCTGTTAGGCATCGTGTGCAACCAGTTCTCACGTGAACCTCAGCTCAAATACCACTGAGGACCGTTACTATTGATTTTGAAAACTCACAAAAAAAAAACCCCAAAAAAAAACAAGTAGGTATATAGCTTTAATTTAAGAAGATGTATAGGAGAATGATTTCTCGTATACTCGATCCTGTTTTGTCGGCTTCTCTTGTTAATAACCACAAGAAACGATTATAAAGATTTTTCTGTTACAGTGTTTATAAAGAGAAATCTTTTCTAAAGAACTAATGTTTACGTTGACATCAGTACTATTGAGTTTAGTTATGATTCATTTACTCTAAGTTGAAATATTCAAATTACCTACATGACAAATTAAAAAATATAGCAATTGTTTTCACTTGTTCCGTTCTTTGATAGCGGTTGATATTTGCCAGTTTTAAAAGACCTCCTCTTCTTGAGTTTGCCTTAGAGTCTATATTTTTTTCTTTATTGTTTCATACTCTGATATACATTATCCTCACCTTTCCTTTAACTTGTTTCTGTCTTGATTGTTACGAGAAATCCTAAAGGTGTCTCTATGACGACCAAAATTTAACGTTGAGTCTAATATCAATTTCGGTTGTTTGCTATTACTGTTCTTGTCCATGGTCGAAGCGTTCCTTCAAAAGTAAATATTAAGTAAACTACGTAAGTAAATTACAGTGTAAGATCAAGAGTCCCCCCTCTATACATGCTATAAGTCTTGGTACATCTTTTGAGAAAAATAAATAAGGTACAGTAAGCTTAAAATGGGCCGAAAATGTCAAATGTTATATAAATGCAAAGTACAAACTTTTACTTTATTATATCGTATTATATCGTACGGGTTTTTTTATGATTATGTTTGAGTAAATACTTGTTTTTGCATTGTTGGTAAATATAATAAGTAAAAATATAATGTTTGTGATTTTAAAATCTGACTTTTGATGTATTCCTTTGTAACGACAACATGTATTCGAAATGTATTCCATATTGCAACTTTTGTTATGGTGACTGCGTAGGCTGTGCAGTTATACAAATGTATATGTACGTATCATGAGTTTTGAAATTGTTGTTTTGTACAGATATCTCAAAAATACGAACAAAAGATCAAATATCATCCGCTTAAATTACTTCAAGTAATTGTTTATTATAGCATACTCAATGGATTGATTAACTGCGATATCTTAAAATTTCCGAATTTTGTTGTTGTTGTATTACCATTTTATATATAAAAAAGAAGATGTGGTATGATTGCCAATGAGACAACTGTCCACAAGAGACCAATATGACACAGATATTAACAACTGTAGATCACCGTACGGTCTTCAACAATGAGCAAAGCACATACCGCATAGTCAGCTATAAAAGGCCCCGATATGACAATGTAAAACAATTCAAACGAGAAAACTAACGGCCTTATTTATATAAAAAAATGATCGAAAAACAAATATGTAACACATAAACAAACGACAACCACTGAATTACAGGCTCATGACATGGGACAGGCACATACATAAATAATGTGGCGGGGTTAAACATGTTAGTGGGATCCCAACCCTTCCCTAACCTTGGACAGTGGTATAACAGTACAACATAAGAACGAACTATACAAATCAGTTGAAAAAGGCTTAACTCATCAGATTGACAAAAATACACCTGGACGTGTCCGCGTACTTGTACATCCCGACAACAAAAAGACACTAGGAACAGATCTGAGAGTACACGCAGTTACCTGACGGCTAGTTCAAAGCCTGTAACAACTAATAAAAAAAATCATGCATCTAAGACTAAACACTATCAATCCGTACACATCCAACATCCAATGGATTTAGTGTAAAGACGTCATAAACAGTCAGAGAATGTTAGTCTAGAGATTCAGATATCAAAACAAGGAAGACTGGGGTCTTTACAAAAACAGTTCAATCTTGGCTCTAAATGTGTAGACAGTATTCTTTAGCTTTAGACTTGGTTTTTGCTCTTTATGGTATTCATTAGTTGTAAATTTGGTATAATGTGTAATGGCATACTTGATACCAAACATCCGAAATTTGAGTGAATACAAACGTAATCCTTAATGCAACAATAACATCAATTGTCCAAAAGATATTTGTAATTTAGATCTTTAAGGTAATTTGTAAAAGTTCGACTAAATACATATTCAAAACAAGCAAACAAATACTGAAACGACTACACTGGTAGAAACACTACAAAGCAATACGAACGGAACCAAAATCTGCTGATATGATGCGGACCTCTTGTACATGTTAAAGGTTTACAAATTCGTTTCACTTGCTAATGTTTAACCGGCCAGTTGCGGTAAAGTTTCATACTCGCCCAGTATTATTTATACAGATTACCTATCATTGATCAAATATGTCACATAAATCAGTCCTTATAAAAAAGAAGATGGTGTATAATTGCCAATGAAGACAATTGTCCACAAGAGACCAAAATGACACATAAATTAACAATTATGGGTCACCGTACGTCTATCAACAATGAGCAAAACCCATACCGCATAGCCAGCTATAAATGGCCCCAAAATACGCACGATATTTTTAATCTGTTAAGGACTGAAATACTCAAAGAAGTCTAACAACACTGAATACTGGTGAGATTTCTTATAATGTTTTGGCAGTTTTTTTTAATAAAATACTACCATTGTACGAATTGTATATTCATGTAGTCAGACAATGATCAAAGGCAGTGAAGTCTGTGACCTATGTTGTTTTTTTTCTTTGTTTATCTTAAATTTACCTTCTATCTGTTCGATTGTCATCTTCATTAACTTGTCGATTCGTATTGTCTTTTAAAATCGCAATTTGCTCTTCTGATTTAGACAATCTGTATAGATAATTAGAAATACAAATGAAAATACGTCTATCAAAAAAATAGCACATTTAAGAAAAGACAATGCAAATTACAAAAACACAAGCAATATGCGTTTTGATGAGTCTTCAAAGTAAACTGACTGACTGTATTTTCGTCCTAAGCAAACACACGGTCACATCCAGTTTACTATGGAGTTTATGTGCACAGTCTGAAGATTTCTAGTGATTCGTTAACTTGTTAGGGATGGTTTTTGTCGTCGTTTGTGTTTTTGTAAATTGCAATGTCTGTTTGTCTGTTTGTCTTGGGTTTGAGATTCACTTATTTAATTTGGTAACTTTTTTCTTAGAAATTATAACTTAAATTGTTGAATAGATTTTCTGTTTGTTTACTTATTTTATTTACCAAGGCTTTTATTTAAATCCTAATGAAAAATAAAAAAAAATAATTGCAGTTTGAAGCCCAAATGTTTACGTTTTGACTAAAATTTGACATAGATAAATATCGTTGAAATGTCAGTGTTTAATGCTCAATCCGCACGATATCTTTAACCTGTTGGAGACTGAAATAAACAAAGAAGTGATGTCTGTGACAGTATGTATGCATTTTTTTTCTTTTGTTTAATGTAAAATTAACTTTATCGCATATACATGTATGTTGTAATGAATTACTAAGTTTTCAGCTTTTAACTTCAGTCAGGATTCTACTTCGTCAAAATTATATCCCCATTACGCCAGTTAATTTTTACAATCGAAAGAAAGGAAGCTATTGCAGGGATGACGTGCTAACAATTTAACTCTTGAAAACCGATACATTTATCCACATAGCACCATTGCGATCCTTATATGCCATTTGTATTTTAAAGAGACAAATGTATCAACTTACTAATGAGGATCAGTTCATGTACTTGTATGCATTCAGTCAACTTGAAACTATTGTCTGATCGGTTGTCAGGTGGAATTTTCGAAAATTCATAAACATTTTAAAAAAGAATTTCTCAATATTTCTAGGAAGGGCAGACTTAAAACTTTCAGTGGTTGAAGACTATAAACCCTAGATATCACACACAAAGAATGAACCTTTTTCAAAGATATGCATGTTAAGATCCAACTTACAAGTCTGTCGTCAAGTACTTTTACTTTCCGAACACACCTACTCTGTTTTTGTGATTCATTAGAAAGGTATTCCACTTGACCCATATATTTCATTTTGTTTTTTGTCCATGGATTTATGAGTTTGAACAGCGGTATACTACTGTTGCCTTTATTTAGTACCCTGCATTTTCTATGTTATAAATTCAACCTGTAGTCTAGATGTATAAAAATGATAAAATCTGAAGCGAAATGATGTATCAAATAATTTTGCTTTTTACGTTTTCCAGACAAAATATTTAACTCAAACAAGCCCTAACATAAAAAAGTGCACTAGATTTTGTCTTTTCGATGTTGAGTTGAGTCACATAATGTAAGGACAGAAACAAAAATTAAGGAGGAAATATATTAATATTATCTCCGTCCGTGTTAAAAAAATAAAATTGGAGGTAATGCAATCTTTTTAGTTCCAACTTAAAAGACACCTATGTAGTCGACTTGATATATAATTATCCTGTTTCTTATGTTATAGATAAATGTTCACTTATTCAAATGATGTTTTTATGATAAAATACTTTGTAATTTAGCCGAAAACTGTCATTTTATTTGTTTCTATTAACTTTAAAAAAAATATTACTATATAAAACATTAATCTTATTTTAATTGCATTGCCACGTAATAATTATAAAACTTTGAATATATACGTCAAATGATCCGATATGGTAGTTATCCTGCACAAATTGTACCTAGTTCTTGACCAAAAATGTAAAACAGTATGGACGAGGGGAATATTAGACGGACTAACAAAATACTGCATAGACGAACGAAACAACAAATGGACAAAAAAAAATGAATAGCCGACGGATGCGAAGAATGACGTACGGATGCACATGTCAAAAAACATAACACCCCCTACCCTAATCAGTATGCCAGCCATACAAACACATATTTAGTTTACATTTTGTTTCAAGTTTACCTTTTCTTTGTTTCTTCAAATGTTTCTTGCAATGTAGTATAGCGAATTTCTCTTTCGATAAGACTACAATAAATAAAAAAATCAATTCAGCAAATATTCTTAAAAATAAATCTGTACATTTGCATTACAAACGAAAACAGAGCAAAACTGCACCATGAATATCAAGGACATAGTACGTTACATGTTGATGTATCATATTGTCAATTCTGACAATGTTATATCGGCTGCTTGGAAACATTCTTCCATATTTATAGAAGTATCTTAATTGAGGATGTTAACCGATGTTCGAAACGTAATGGCGGCCATTATTCTTTTCACATTAAAAAGACTTTTTGAATCTTTTCAAGTGTTGTGTAACATTTTTTAAGATGACTTTTAACTCCGGATCACATTTCTATCTTTGAGTTTAAATAATGCACCACCGATATTTTTTTCAATCTAACTTCCAAGGTGTATTAATAAATTATTATCGTTTGAAAGGGTAACTACCAACGATCGCAACGTTAACAATAGTCTCTCAATATAGCATATACATATGTCATTTTTTTAACCAATTTAAATTAGTTTTTTAGCAGTAGTTTATTTACTAGATACATTATTATTAACGGTAAACCAAGAAGGTTGTCATGTTGTCACGTGTTAAACTATAGATTAACACGTTGATTCGTTTGCGGTTTGTGCGATGATATAACGTTTAATCATAGTAAAATTATTATACGCTATACAACGAATAAAATTGCAAAGGCAAATCCTTTTCTAAATGGATGAGTTTCAATGTTTCAGAAGAAGAAGTTGTTGCATCTCTTACCATTGATTGTTTCCGCTATATCTATTAGCAATTTTGACACACTTTAAATATGAAATCCTAAACTGTTACGTATGTTATTAACAGAAAAGATTGGGTTGAGTAATATGTGAGCCGCGTCGGATAGAAATCGACCTGATGCAAAAAAAATCTCAATTTGAGTTTTGTTCATGTTAATTTTGCTTATAGTCATACAATTTGAATGCAAAAAACCGTTTTACTCTAGCTTTCTTCTTTCAAACGTTTCGTTATTTCAAAGTTGTGACGGCTACATATATTTAACTTCAGAATCTCACGACATCGTCGTGATATTAGCATTATCGTGCATTAATTTTATTCTTTATCGGTCCTTTTCTCGTTATAGAGAGAGCCACGAAAACATGCATTTGTATACAATATTTAATTTATTTTATAAGATTGTTACAATGAAAACATAAATGATTCTCTAGTTTTCAATCCAACTGTAACCAGTACATGTGAAATGTTACTCCTCTGAAGCACGAGGACAAAATTCGTCACGGAAATTATACTGGAAAAAAGAACGGACTTCATTGTACAGATAACGCATTCTCTCCTCTGTCAGCCCTGCTGGCTGAATAACTTCTGGAAGTGTCGTGAGCAACTCCGGTACGTTTGTGCTTTCCTTAAGCGAATCCAGTCTTTTCTCCGGTTGATCAAGAGTTTCTCTCGCAAATACGACTCCTACTTTGTCACTGGTAAATCGGAAGTGATGGAATTTTCCTATACCCCTGGGTGTTTTGAAATAATTAGTGAAGAAATTATCCCATCTGTACCACTTTAAGCTGTGTTCGTCATCGTCATTTTCATTATAAACTTCTGACCTATTGCATTTGGCAGAATTGTCAACAATTTTAACCAGTTGTGATAGTGTTTACGTCCGACTTTCTAAATTTCTTTTTTAACATGCCAAAACATGCGTCACATAAATATTCTGTGTGCCCAGCAATCATAAAATGCAAATTAATAGTTTTGTGTAAACCCTTTGCGCACCCCCACAACAGATAATGTAAAGTAGTTTTATTTTTGTTTTGTCCCACAGAATTATCAGCATGAAAATGACACGCCTTTTCATCGTAAGTATTACCATGCAGATAATGGTGGAGCATGCTTAAAACAGCATATTGGGTCCATGTGTCCGACTTCCATTTTCCCCGATTGTGTGTTGCTCATCAATAGAATAATTCGTTTGCATTGGAAAGTTTTCATTGCAAACTCCAAATATTTGAACCTTTCGAGAGGTTAAAAAGTAAAGAGCTCCAACCTCTTGGGACGAATGTTGCAAGTTTATATATTGTGAAAAGTCAATAGTGTAATGAACATTTTCAATTTTTTTTAACATGGAGTGTTATACTTTCCTATTGGAGACTCAGCCAACTAAATTCATCACGTGATCTTTGTGTACATAATTTATAATATTCACGCTGCGTCCGCGCAGACTGTATATGGTCAATTCATTTTTGAGTTCTCACTTATTTCGCGTCTTCTGAAATAGATCCGGAAATATCATCCCTCAACTGAAAGCACGTTTACACAGATCCGTCTTTGGTTTCATAAATTGAATATGAGGGACACAAGCATTCCAAACTTCTTTAAATACGGTTAGTTGAACATATTGTTGTTCTGAGTTAACGAATGAACTAACATATTTGGAGTGTACATATTTCTTGCCCTCGCTACAAGGTAGAAATTTACCACAACATTAAAAAGGAATGGAATTAAAGACAAATTGAACCAAGAGAATTTTTCGATACGACTGGTTGTCGCGCTTTTTGCCATAATACATTTAATAGTTCAACAGTGATTTGTGACAGGTAGATCAAAATCCCAAATACTATCTGTTCAAATTATAGTAGTTCAAATTTCAAAATAAACGGGTTTTTTTAGATGAAATTTTGGTTTATTATTTATTAATCCGACATCACAGCTTACATCTTTCAAAATTGTTACCTTAATCACGCAGACTGACGGACGGACGCAAAATTGTAAGACCCACCGATGCATAGATCGGGAATTTTATTGCCCGAATACTAATTTTAAAGTTGTCGGGATATGAAAAAGGGGTTTAAAAGTTTTTTTTTTAAAGTTATTAGTTTTCGAAATACATGTACACATGTATTATGCAAAAGTTTCCCTCTTTCTTTCAATTTCTAAATAGAACTGTCATTGAACATAAATTACACGCAACACATTTCTAAATTTCTGAATAGATATGAACAGATAAATTGCACGCATATAGTACAAAATCCACCTAGAGCACGGGTTGGTCTTTGTTTAATATTGTATATTTGTGTTGTTGTTTCTTTTTAGATTGTTCAAAATGCAACGGTGCAATGATATGAATAACTTTTGACTTAATTTTGTTTTTGCGTGTCTCGCTGTGTGTAGAGAAGTTTTGCAATACAGCACAAATTTCGTTTTATACTACCAGAAATAGTTTTTCAGTATATTACTTTAGTTTAGTTAAGCTTAAGAATTGCATACAATTATTTTTTAAGCATGTTAAGACATGTGTTACTTTCACTTTGTATAAAATGTAAAAATAGATCGTGAACGTAAAAATAGTTCAATATGTAGAACGTATTAGGAAATACATACCTTACCAAAACAATGTATTCCTGTTAGCCAAAACTGATACTAAGGTTGAGAAATATGTTATTTAGAAAAGGACAGGATTCAGGAAGAATTTTTTATCAGATAATTTGAAAATGTTCATGTCGGACCGGATAAAGCGGTTTCCGTAAAAGATTATCGGCATTTTTTTACTAAACTTATCAGAAATGATGTACTAGTTTTGTCCTATATGTATGGAATACGTTAGCTAAGGCTCGATTTAATCAGATTATAATTGTAAGGTTTCCCCGTATATCTTCTTTTACAAATTTCATATAAAACCCCACTAAAAAATGCGAAGGCATATATTATGTTGGATTTTCACCAGTACAGAGTTAAAAGACGCAGAATCGTCTAAAGTATATTAGTTTAATTTGTCATAGTTTTGTCGACCATAACTTTTGTTTCTCATGTTACAAATGTGTTATGAACATGTTTAACAGTTTTTACAATTTAATTTCGTTGAAATACATAAGAAATTTTTGAACAAAAACAATACTGGTTATATTACCAAAAATCGAAAACGTTTTACAACAAAAATCTATCCATTTAAACCAATATAACTGTGACAATTCTGCTTCTATTGGTACTTAGTACATTAAAATCCGACCAGAAATGTCCCCACAATATTTTTTTGAAAAAATGTAGTTTTGTCAGAAAGCGACATGTTTTTTTTTTTTTATAACTACCTGTATGAAAACTTATGAAACTTTATCGTAACGTTACTCGGTTTGACGTCGAATTACATAAGGTCGATTTCTATCCGACGCGGCTCATGTATTGCATTAGATAGATTGTTTATTCTTATAAACCCATGCAAGTACAAAGGCTACAGAAAAATAAAATTATAATATAAATGTACATAAAAATAGAAATGCATTAAAAAGGCAATACGTAACTATCGTGACTATATCAACAATTTTCTTACCTTTCTTTAAGTGTACTGATTTTTTTATTTAGCTTATCAGTGAACTGTTTATCTCTATTCTTTATACTTGTTATCTCGTTTTCTGTTTCTTTTACTTTTTCTCTTAGTTGTTCGTATGCTGCTGACTTTTGAATCAATTCTTCATGCAGATATCGCTTTTCATTTACAAGTGACTCATTTTCTTCCACTACCTTTCGCTTTCGCTCCATTTCTTTTTCAAATCTTTAAACAAAAATAATGAGACAATCCTTATGATTTTAATATTAAATTTAGCTTTAGGGTACGTTAACGAATTGAACATATTATGATAGACTGGCGATATCAGTCAATGTTTGTTCGATCACAGGGCTTAGCAGTATGTCACACATTGTATCTAACTCTCGACATTTTAAAAAAAGCAGACGATTTGTTTTTTAACAGAAAACGTAAACAATACAGTTTATATTCATTATCTATTATCTATTATCTATTGATATTCAAAATGCACCTATATAAAGCATTTCGTCTTATCACTCCCAGACGTTATGGCATCAATTGACAATAGATGTATATACACATGATACAATCTTACCCCTTCTCTCTCGCTTGCAAAATTTCTGATGCTTCAATTGCTCTTTGACAATTTCTTTCCTCAGTTTCGATAGTGTCTCGCATCGTCTTCTCCTCTTTTTGCCAAGCATCTTCACTGCGTTTTATATGCGCTTTTAAGTTCATCAAATTTATCTTTTGTGATTCGTTTTCCTTTTCAAGTTCTTTTATTTGTGATGCACACCTAAAACAAACAGTTTACTTTTTGATCCACATGATATTCAAAATGACAGTCATCATATATTTTGTAACATATGATTGATGAGAAATAATTAAGAATTTGTGTTCCAACGTTTTCTTGTTAAAATCATAGTGGCTGTTTAAAGTATTTTTGTTTTATTTCCTATAACACGATGAACTAACACCCAAGGGTGACTAGGGAATAGAAATATGGTCACTTGGTCTTCTCCCGACCGGCAGTAAAACGCTTGCCGAAGTGGGGCGTCCGTTTGGCTGTGCGGGATGTATTAAGTTCGCAGTCACGTCCGGTCAGAATGGGGACGTTAAATCCGATGTTTCGTGTAAAGAGGGTGCCACGCTCTTTGCACGTTAAGAACCCTTACAACAACTCTTTGAGGGCCCGTATGTGGCCTGCTGTAAGGCAACATTTCTGTCCCTATCCAATATACCCTCATTTTCCAGTGGCAGTCGAAATTTCCCCGACTATCATCCCTCTATTATGACAAGACCTACCTATTGTATTTATTGTGAACTTGTTCTCGTCCTGAATATGCATGAAATATTTGCCACTGGACGTTAAGCAACCAACAATCAACAATCAATCACGATGAACTATTTGATATTAAGAGAAAAAAAATGTGTTATTCAAAAGAGCATGCTATAGAGTATTTGTTTACCTGTAATGACAGTATTTCTAACGTATACATTTTTGTTGTTGTAAGAATTGTTCACAAAAATCAATTCAAACATTTCGACGAGCCTGCACATATAGTATTCATAATTACTCTAAATATCAACACGTCAATCCTTCTAATGGGATATCGAGACAATACCATCTATCTGCAATTTGTCCAGCGCTCTAGACCACTCGGACACCTAGACTGAAAAATTAACTCAGGTTTCAATAGCCTAATGTAACGTTTGCTCGTCAGTAGACACTATAATTGTTTTATATATTAGACATGAAGTTGTAATTGCATGCAGATTAGCTTAAAAATCAATCGTAGAGGATTGTAAGACAAAGTCACAGAAATACGTATATGATAAGTAACTCTAATTAGTTATCAAAGGTACCAAGATTATAATGTAGTACGCCAGACGCTCGCAAGTGACAACTTTACGACAAATCCATCCATTTAATTATCAACTGTAAGGGTATGAAACACATATTATATTCATAATTACTCTTGATATTAGCACAACAATGTTAAATCTGCAAAATATACTAAAGATTTGTATGTTAATTTCTTATATTATCTCTTTTTCCCTCACCTTTTTTCTTTTACATGTAATTTCTTAATTTCGTCTTGCGCATGGTGTTTATTTCGTTTTTCCTCCGTTATTATTTCCTTTAGTTGGTTTTCGATTTTTTTCCAAACTAACTCATTGTGTTCCTTATCCTTACAAAGTTCAGCAATGTTCTTCATCAGCGATTCCTTCTCGTTGATCATTTCAATTTTTTGGATTTTAATTCTGAAAATTGGCAAAATTAAAGATAAAATCCATTTAGAAATATAATGAGCATAACGTTCTTGTACATTTATCTTTTACCATTGGATGTACATTTTAGCTAATGGATATCCTCTTGAAATAAGGATTATTTATTTAAATATTTATTGATTTTACCAAATGAATTTAGACCAAGGAATGTAGATACTAAAATCAATAACTCAGAAATTTCTGATATAATTGTGTAACCTAACTAACATCAAGTTTTGGTTCTTGTGAGTGTGTAAATACATTTATCTTACCTCCTATACATTTCTAGGAATATGATTGGTTGAAAGCGTCCTCGTGGAAACCGTGTATATTTGATATTAGGTTAGTAGGGAGGCGGGGCTTATTTCATACACGATTAGTAGTGGAGTTACGTCCCTTTATATTCCATATAAGGTAGCAGGGAGGCGGGGCTAATTTCATACACGGTTAGTAGGGGTGTTACGTCCCTTTAGAAAAACAAAACAGTACTTAGAAAAAATCGTAAAGGTTTCAACAGACTAAGAAATTGATGATTAAGATTGAAATAAATTCATAAAACACTAAAAATCTAACAAGTTGACATTGTTGGCATCTATTTTTGTAGGATCAATGGAGTAGTTTCTTAATCATGTTAATGCTAACTGTAATGAAGAATTGCTCATTTTGATAGGTCACTGGTCTAAATTTAAAAAAACACGTTAAGATAGTCGGTAAGATAAATTCGTTACATAGTATACTAGTGACGTAATACGGTATATATGGGGTCAGTAAATTTCATATGGGGATTCGAGCTTCGCTCTCACCCCATATGGAATTTACTGACCCCATATATACCGTATTAGGTCACTAGCACACTATGTAACTAATAGTATTTGTATTTTGCACATACCCATATATACTTTTTTTCTAAAATAACCCTCTTCACAGTAAATTAGAATACTTCTGAAAAACAGTTTGAATATCTATCATGTCTGACTTCGTCTTTGTTCATTTATTGACAACATATTTGTTGAATTTGGAGGTAGACTTTTTCAACAAATTGTCGGCATTCCTATGGGAACGAACTGTGCGCCTCTCCTTGCTGACCTCTTCTTATTTTCATATAAATTTGATTTCCTTCAGACACTTGTCAAAAACAAGAAGATCAAAGAAGCCAGGTTATTTAATTTCACTTTCAGATATATTGATGATGTTCTTTCCATTAACAATCCGAACTTTTCTGATTGGGTTCCATCAATATATCCACCAGAACTAGAAATTTAAAGAGACAACAGACACGGCTTCCTCCGCCTCATTTTTAGACTTGTACCTCGAATTTGACAATACACAGTCATCTCAGTACCAGAATCTATGACAAACGAGACGATTTTGATTTTGAAATTATCAATTTCCCCCACCTTAGTAGCAATATACCAACTTCACCTGCATATGGAATATACATTTCCCAACTTATTCGGTATTCAAGAGCTTGTAGCTCCTACTCAGACTTTGTAAAACGTCACCAGTGTCTGAGCAGAAAGTTGATGAACCAGGGGTATGTCAAAGAACGTCTCGTCCCTTTTCTAAAAAAGTTCAGCTGAAGGTACCAAGAACTTGTTGATATATATCCGTATCAACTTCACAAATAATACACGATGGTCTTGAAGTATAGATTTTGCGTACTGACGTTGTTTATCATCTTAATAACGTGTTATATTATTCTTTTATTTGTCTTTATTAATATTACTTTTACTGTTAAGTCTGTGTTTTGAGATATCCTTTTGACGTAACTCTGTGCTTATGTATCCCATCATACTTTGAACGACAAAATTATTTTATGATGTGACTCTGTACCTATGTATCTTGTCATACTTTGTATCAATGACAAACTTATTTATTAATATTACCTTTACTGTTATGTCTGTTTTTTGTGATATACATTTGACGTGATTCTGTACTTATGTATCCCGTCATACTTTGAACCACACTATTATTTTATTTATTATTATTACTTTTACTGTTTAGTCTGTTTTTGTTATATCTATGTTACGTGACTTTATTTATGTATCCCGTCATACTTTGAACGACAAAATCATTTCATGTCTACCCGTGCGAATTTCAAACGCGCAATTTTACACTAGTACTTAAAAGCCTCCATCCTTTAAGGGTGCATTTTACATAGATAAACAAAATCGAATAATATAAGCAAAATGAGGATGTTAAATTTGATGTATGCCTTTTTGTGCTTCTTCGTTACATTTGTTGTTTTTATAGTGATTAATATGATAACACAATGTTGACTGCTGTACCCCTATTTTTTGACATTTTTACCTATTGTGTCTGTTTGTTTTGTTCACGCATCGGTGACAATATAATGGAATTTGATGCGACTGTCATAGAAGTGAGAGGTTTAGCTAGCTATAAAACCAGGTTCAATCCACCATTTTTTACATAAGAAAATGCCTGTATCAAGTCAGGAATATGACAGTTGTTATCCATTCGTTTGATGTGTTTGAACTTTTGATTTTGACATTTGATTGGGGACTTTCCTTTTTGAATCTTCCTTGGAGTTCAGTATTTTTGAGATTTTACTTTTTGTTTATGTTTAGAGCAGATCGACATGGTTGGCCCGTTCTTAGGTTATGTTATTGGTTAGACGTGAAATCATCAACATGAATTGATTTAAATGTAACACATTGTAATAATTTCTACTTAAATAAAATAAGTAAGTACCTATTGATTAGTTTCGTCTTCTCCTGGTGTTCTGTGTACATCAATTGCCTGATGTTTTTATCATAAGTTAAATCTTGCTCCTTTCTCTTCGCCTCTAAAACTGTTATTTTAGATTTTAGGGTCTCCGAATATTCTTTTTTAGTTTCTGTTTCTAATTGTAGTCTGTTTTAAAGAATTAATTCTCCATTAAGATTAAGAACACACAGTCACGTAAAATGTAATAATTAATAAACAAATAGATTTTGATATCTTTTTCCTAATGGTGTTTCATGGTTCTTTAATAAGAAAACCATGACTCATACATTAGAAATATAACTTTAACATTATGATGGATAACGTTGAAGCATAATTAGAACAATAAAAGGTTGTACCAGAAAAAGTGGTACTGTTATATTTTTTTTTACACAACGTCGAATCCACAAGATACAACCAACTGTGTAAAGTTTTACGTTAGTCCGTATTCAAGGACACAAAAGCTGTGAAATTTCTGTTCTTTTTTAGCGATACATATGTTGCTGTTCTTGCAGATAAATCCTCACACCGTTAAACTTTTGTATGTAAATCCTATGACTACAATGTACGACGGTCTGAAACTAAAATATACGAATACATGAACATTTTGATAATTTCGCATGCAAACATTGGTTTTGAAATGCCATTCTATTCCAAAGGGTTATTTTGATCTAAACACTGTCTAGAAAATATGAATGATGATTTGGTAGGTCATGTGCAGTTTTTCACTAAATTACCAATGCGGTATTCAGGGTGTGCTTCTAGACAATTACTTTGCAATATAGTAAGCACGGGATAGTCAATACAGATCAGATGGGGTTTTTTCATGCAAGTCAGAATAACAAAGATGAAAAATATAAATTACTGAAAATGTCTGCTTTAAATGTATGGGAATTGTCTGAACTGTATTGTATTTACCACAGTAAATAAGTTAACAAAATAAATTGAAAGACTTCATACTTTATTTGCTTAATCTTTTAAGAGTTGTTCGGAATTAAAATGACCAATTAAGGTCTATATTGATTAACCAGTGAGAAGTGATGGTTTGTTTTATAAGAATGCGATCCTGGATATCCTTATTCAATAGCTCAATGAGCAACAATTTCCGGGAATCTTCTTGTTTGAATTTGATACTCAAGGAGGTAGACCTAGGTTAAGGGAAATAACTCTTAAAATCATCAGTACGTTTGTGTCAGCCATTTTCATAAATATGTTCTAAGCTTCTTGGATACTTTGATTATTTCCAATCTGTTTCAGGTAAATGCTTAAAATTCATTGACGAAACCCTACTTTTACAAACGCATAATTGATTTAAAGAGTTATCTCCCTGAACCAAGGTCTACCCCCTTAAACCGCCAGTATTTTCTGCATACGAAACTGCCTATACCAAGTCAGACATATGACATTTGTATTTTATTCGTTTGATTTGTTTGAGCTTTTGATTTTGCCTTCTGATCACTGACTTTCCATTTTAAGTTTTCCTCGGTTATCGGTATTTTTGTTATTTTACTTTTTCCGAAAGCAACGTGCAAATAACGATATAATGCCAGCTCAATCGCATGTTTGATTGAGAAATGTTCTGTATCTAATACAAACTGTTTCTGCACTAAAAGATAGAAAAACAGAAATAACATGTTACTGCTTACTCGTGAAGTTGAATTTACGATATGAGTGTTTCACTTCTAGAGCATTTGAAATCTCAGTCATTCTTAAAAACCAAGTATGAATATCTACGATTATTCCAATCTAAACACCATCGTATGATCTATCCTATCAAATAACGTTATCTAATATGTTGTCCTGAATGAAAATGGTTTAAACGATACACTGTTTATTTTGAGGGTCCAAGTCGGCAAATGTTGTTCACATACATATTTTTTGACATTACAGGGAAAAGTTGCCAGCAGGTTGTCGAATTTCCTTTTGTGAGTCCAAGTGCAACTATCACGGCCAAACCTTTTTATATGAGTCGAAGTTCTTCTACTGATAGTGATTAAGATATTTCTAAAAAAAAACTAGTTTCTGATGCCAGAAAGTTTTTTAGTATCATTTTGTGTCAAACATATCTTAACTTATTTTTCTTGTAATGAAATACCTAATTAAGTATATATTACAAATGAAATAAGTACATTGGAAAGTTAGTGGGCAACCCAAACTAAAGAGAAAACATACTGGTCATGAATAGAAACAGCAACTTAAGTTAAGAAAGTATGGCACTCTCCTCAAACGAGGCGTTTTAAACGACTTTATTCTAAATTGCTGCTATCTATCAATCCCACACATTCAATGAAACGACTCTTCAGTATGAAGTGTAAAAGTCTCAAATATTTGAGACAATGGAGTCGATTTAAATACTGGATAGCCATGAGTAAAACGGAGTGGAACGGAAATCTGACATTGACTGTATTGATCCGTCCATTGAGACTATGATATTAAAAAAAGATGTTACAGTGATTTTCTAGAAGTATAGTGACTCGTGTACAAATACATCGACAGTTGAGTGGCTCATGTAAAACATATATTGCATACATTTTGACAATTGATGTCAAATATATAAAAAAAAGACCATGAGGTATGATTGCCAATGAGACAACTCTCACCAAGCGACCAACATGACACAAAAGTTAACAACTATAGGTCACCGTACGACCTTCAACAATGAACAAAGCCGCATGGTCAGCTATAAAAGGCCCGGAATGACAGTGTAAAACAATTCAAACGAGAAAACCAACGGACTTAATTATGAAAACAAATGACCGAAAAACAAATATGTAACACATAAACAAAGAACAACCACTAACTTACAGGCTCCCGACTTGGGACAGGCACAATCGAACCTAGTGTGGTGGGGTTAAACATATAAGCAGGATCACAACCCTCTCACTAACGTCGGACAGTGGTATAACAGTACAACATAAGAACGATCTAAAAGGCTTAACACATCAGATGGACCAATTGGAAGTGAACGTGGCCGGGAATTGGTACATCTCAACAACAAAAAAAAGACAATAGATACAGATCTGAGAGTACTCGCAGTTAACTGACAGCTAATTCAAAGCCACTAACAACCATTAAAAATCAAGACTAAAGTTTATTTTTGTCCAAGATAACAATGTATTATATTCATTTGTTTACATTTAGTGATATAAACGGTGATATATGTATATATCTTTAAATTGATTCTAGGTGGTCATGTGGGCTTGAGCGATGTACATAGTGCAAGCGGTGTTATTTCAATTTTTTTTTTTACATCATGAGTTCGAATCATGTCGAAGAAAGAAAAAACAATTTCTTTCTCAAATTTTGCGGATTTAATTTTTTTTTGCTGATATTAACAGTATTATCGGCCCACATATACAACAACTACAGTCATTTTTGATTTCATATCTGCGGCTATTTAAAACAACTTGCGTTAGTCGAGAAACCAATATATACCCTATATTTAAAGGGATGCAAGACAGTGCAAATAAAAAAAAACCTCATCAAGTATCCTTGTCTTCGTATTTTGAAAGGCATTAGTCAGTTGAGTCTTAAAAAAGGCCTAATTAGAGTTGCTTGAATAAGAAAGGCAAAAGGCTTAATAGGAATGTTGGATATGTTGGAAACGAGCAGTTCTGTCTCGGGATAAAACTGATCCATAGCAGAATATCACCTTTGACTTTAATATCCATTTGGAGACATATTAAAAGCACACTTTTTAATGATTCTCTGTAGAAAAACTGAGTATTTAATTTTTATGATCCGTGGGTTTTCTGGTTATAGTTTATAAACAAAAACCACGAATGAAGGGTTTAAAGCGGTTGTTTATTTTTTTACCGCCCTGGTTCGTAACACCGTTTGTTGACTATTATTCCCTGGTGGTATCATCAGCCAATTTAGCCAGAATAGCTTTATATTATGAAATCCTCGTTATTAACCTAGAGAAGGAATGGAAATTGTAAGATACAACACTGAAAGGCATTTAAAATCATTACATGTCTAACTATGGTTTTTATCAATTTGTATCAAATTTTTCGCGAAAACCCTGATGTCAACTAGTGAATATTACCTGCTAGCTTCCGCTTGAAAACTGTTTAAATCATCATCCATTTGATCTACAACTGCGTGACATTTCTGTAAACGTGTCATTTCAACCGATAAAATTGCATTTAGCTGATTTAATTGCACAGGTTTAATATTTGTTGTTTCTAGTTGTTTTCTAGGGGTTGATGCAATAACGTCATCCTGTCTGCTGATCCACTCACGCTTAGCATGTTTTAATATTCTGTTTAAAAAAAAACCAAATAAACTTTGAAAACAATTGCAGGAAAATGTTAACATATTTGTTAAATTGTTCTCCATTTTGCTTAAATTACAACAAAGGATATGCACAAGAAACTTACTTTTGTTCTAATTTTCCGAAGCCTGTGATAATGGTACATATTCCTTGTTCTATTTGGTTCAGACCTTCAGACAACCTGTAAAGAAATTAGGCAGTTAATTTATATAACAGTTGTAATACTAAGGATACTATAACATGTGATATGTAATGCTGTGTATAGTAGACAAACGTCGACCATACAAAACCAACATTGGAATCTCAGTCAGCATCTATTATCCTTTAACATCAGTTAAAAAAATATCCTTAGCATACACACATGAACAGGTTAGTTAAAGACACTCACTTGGGGGGTTCGTAACTTCTATGGTGTGCTTTGTGTATTATTGCTTGTCTGTTTGTCTGTTTTTATTTTATAGCCATGGCGTAATCAGTTTAATTTTTATTTATGCGTTTGAATGTCCCTCTGGTATCTTTTGCCCCTCATGAACTAGTGCTAGACCTAGGGTAATTCAAAATGTAATTGCAATTAGCAGTTATTAATTCAACTTTGAAATCATTGTTCAATAATTTAATTTTGGATGAAACGCGTCTTTTGATTAACTGTCGTTGTTTTGTTTATCAGCTCATAGACGTAAGTTGGTCATATGACCATGACGTCATCAACGTTTTTTCATAGTTTACTCCAATTTAAAATTGAATTTAGAATTAAATTATAAGAAATGACTGTTATAGTTTGTCTGTATATTCGAAATAACATAAACAAATGTGGTGCAAACTTTAAAATATGACGCTTCGCGTGTTATTCAGTGTGCACCAAGTTTTTTATGTTATTTCGAATAGACAGAAAACAATATTACAGTCATTCCTTAAATATTATTTTCAACTACATGTTATTGCAAGTAGTGAATTACATTGCTTTTTTGCCATGTTATTATAATTACTTTTCAATTACTATGAATTACTTTTCAATTACTATGAATTACTTTTCAATTACTATAAATTACATTTAAATAAATCCTTAGAAATTAAAATATTTTTTTAATGCAATTGTTGTTTTTTTCCCTTTATTTAGTATGCACTTGATATTATCATTTTTCCTTATATTCTTAATGATGGTGAAATTAGATTATATTCCTCTCAGTTTTTTTTTATTAATTATTATACATATTAAATAGGACGTATAATAATCTTTATTTGTATCTTAATAATTTTTCACATGTTAGCATTAAATCTAAAAATTGCAAACAATACTAATGTATTTTAATACTATTTTGATATGTTGTTTTAAAAATAAACAAAGCCTCATGTTGTTCGTTTCACTTATCATCTAAAATACTGTCTACAAAATTTTAAATGTAACAGTTGACATATACAAGAATGGAGTCCAATATACTTGTCAATTTTCGTACATCTTAAAACAAGTCTCGAAAAATGCTGCCGTTAATCTTCTGTGATAAATAAAAGCTTTAAAGTTACGCCAAGTTTCATATGAGATAAATTTACCGAACTATTGAAGCAACTTAAAAAAAGAGAACCGACAGAACTATTTAACATATTAAACAAAACAACGATTGTTTTTTTTTTTAAAGTTATATGAATCATGCATGGGTTGCAAGGAGTACATCAACAGTTACTTTTTTTTTTCTTTAGTATTCTACTTTTGTATTGTCAATTGCATACGTTTACTCCAGGCATCACCTAAAGCATTATATGCTAAAATATTACGTTTCCAGGTAACTACAAATCAACAAAGTTCGCGTCATTAAAGCGTTACCGCATGCATGCTTTGAATTATTTACGGTGTTACGTCGACATCGTCATCCTCTGTGAGTAAAACTTTCACTGATATGTTTCAAAGATTCCAATAGTTCTAATATTAATCTTGAATACGAATGACATTTAGGTAAAACCACAAGTTAGTCAATTACGAAAACAAATCGGTTATGTAATCAATGCATTGAAAGGTTGGTCTGAAATGTGTCTGATATTTAAACTCACATTTTGTTTTCAATGATACCTTCCGATTCTTGTGATGTTTCCTGAAATGTAAAAGTTAAGTCAGTAAGTCTTGCAATGGAATTGTTTATACCAGAAAAGAAATGAGATAGCATATATGTTCCAAAATATACTATATGCAAGGCAAATAGTATGCCTGACTAGTGAATACACCTCGAACAATTGAAATGTATCTATTTCAAAATCAAACAGCTGGTAAATGAACCGAATGTAAGGGAAGATACAACAAATTGTCTGAAAAAAGATATTCATGAAAAAAAAAACATTCGTATTATTCATTTTTATTGCAAATTTCGTTACTCAACTTTTCTGCTACGATATTCACTTTTTTCTTATTATAGTGTGTAGTATGTATCATGCATATGTTTTTTTTGGACAACATCCTGTATCAAAAATCTTGTATTCACTCCTGCGTAACTATTAAAAAAGGTTAACACTATGCATTTTGACGAAAAAATTGGAATACATTTCTCAAGAGAGGCTCGTCTCAACATAAATTAGATACAAAATGTGACCAGACAAGCTTTTGAATGTATTGCGTCTTTCCAAAGGCTTCAAACATGGTATTATTTGGCCACATGTTTTTGAAACTGTATAGTAAACAAAGACCGATCCATGATTATGTTTACATTACTAAGACTTTTCACTCAAATGAACCAATTGACAATAAAACGACAGAGGAATAAGTGTAAAGGCTTTCATATGGTAATTTCCTTTTTGTAGACACCAACGTAGTAATATATAGTTTTACTAGGACTATGTTCCTTATTGCTTCATAACAACGTATATTTACTGTCTTAAAAGCCGATAGAACGATAGATGTCTACAGGATTGAGTAATTCCGTTTTAAGTTTGAATATCAATTAAAGGATAGTATTTTATTATATTTCTTATCTTTTTTTATATTTATACATTAAGTAATATTTAATATCTAGCATAAATGAAATTTAATATGACTAGGCTATTAAATAAAAAAAAAAAATTTTAAGTTTGATTTACGATATTATTTTCATTTAAGGTCTACGATCCAAATAAACATTCTTTTAAAATGTCATACAATTTTTAAATTGTTTTAACAATGGTGGCTATATAATCGGGTATTATGATATAATAACGATAATTTAACGGAACGATTCATTTCGTTACAGGATTTTGAAAAGTATTGATTAGTGACATTAATCAATAGGTTGAAAGTTACACACGACTTCGATATCATAACGCTATGGTGTAATACAATCATCCAAGTCTTTATAATGCACACTAGATCACAAATATTGTTCTTAGGAGTGCTAAGTTCTTTACTACTTCTAAAAGACAGATTATTGTATTTACTGGTCTTTTTCATTGGTATTTTCGTCAATTTAGTTACTATAATCTATATTTTTCTTATTATGATACATTGTGAAGAAGATGGAAGATTAAATTCTATGCGACTGTTATACAAATAACATGTTTAGCTAGCTATTTAACCAAGTTTAATCAATCGTTTTTTACATAAGGAAATGTTTGTACCACGTCAAAAATATGACAGTTTTTTTTTATTCATTTGATGTGTTTGAGCTTTTGATTGTGCATTTGATATGGGACTTTGCATTTTCGTTAGAGTTCGGTATTGTTGTTTATTTACTTTTATCAAAATATTGTTGTAGACAACACAAAGAGAATTATGTTGAAATTATAGATGCATTTTTATTTCAAATTTCTTTTTTCTTTTTAAAACATCGCATGTATATTTGGAAGCCAGAAAAGCAACACTTCATCTCAACTGAAGGAAATAAAGTTAACTTATACAATTTGATTGCTGTAATTCTAAATGAGGACTAACGTAAACGAAAGCTAAAACCGCTCATGAAATTAAAAAACATTCGTAAAAATATTAATACAATTACTTGTTTGATTATGTTCTTTAAATTTTCATTAGTTGTGTGTATATGTATATTCACCTTGTCTCAGTTATCAATACAAATACTGACATTGTATCAATATTTACCTATACGGAATATTCCCGTTGATGTTAATATTTAAGAAATAGTTAGTTCGAACTCGTTATGTGAATCAAATATGTTCCCCAAGTCATCGTAAAAGCTCTTTAAAGATAACAACAATCTAAATATAAAAATATCACATATTCATGTATGTATTATATTTTTATTTTAGAGTTACAAATAAATTATTTTGTTTGTGTATCAATATTTTCGAAATAAATGTTTCCTTAATAAATTGTAAGAAGTAGACAGTCAAACATAGGGCCTTTCTACTTTTCATAATGGCTAAAACCTCCTCTGAGTGCCATCAGTAGCATTCAACAATCAAAACATTTATATTAATTCTATGGTTACGAATGTAAGACTTGAAAAAAATAACACATTTGTTAAATGTATAAATCAAATACAAGTTCTTTACATTTTGTTCTTTAAGACTATTGTCATATGGGATTTAAATTGTAGCATAAGGTTATTTGTGAATTCTACTTTTAACAAAACTTATGTTGCCTTGCTCCGATTTAACATTTTTCGATGAAAACTCCAGAAGACTCCGTAAGTGAATTATTTTTTTTATTTCTTGGGAGTTGTCCTTGTATAGGATTAAAATCGGAAGTAGTTCTATTAAAACCAAAAAACAAATGGTATTTGTTTTAATCATCGTTGGGGTGTTTTAAATTTTTTTTAGAAAGCTAACAATCAAACTATACTGTCTCATTTTTTGTATATAAATTGTGATCATTTGTTTGTGCAATATTGTAGAGTTTGGTGTCATAATCATTTCACAATCACAGCACTAGTCTCAGATAAAAAAACGTTATACGACATATAAAGTTGTTAATTCTGCAATATTTACTATCATATATTTCTCGGACGACTAAGACATGTTGTTAGAGCGAACACATTGATCACAGTAATACTTTGTACTTAATTTAGCGATGGAAAAAAACTTTTAATCTGTCGATGATTTTTTTAATTTAAATTACTGTTGACATGGCCCTTTATCGTTGATGACGTTTTAAACATAAGACCAAATATATTAATTTGAACAAGAGTTAACAATAAAGAAAAATACAATCGAATAACTATTTTTTTTGATTATCATATTCAAGATATTGCTTTTGTTGATCTTGTAACAATATTATAATTTTTTGCAACGACTCTCAATAAAAAGCAAACTGTAACTTTTATTTTGAATACATAATTAAACCTTATTTAAAATAACTTAATATATTTACTGTTTATATCAGTTGTTTGCGTTAACAAAGCACATATGTTTAATCAATTTACCACTAGATATGATATAACAGATAATTGTCAACAAATATCACAGGTGAACAAAAGTTTTCAACACAATTACGGCAATGTCCTTTTTAAAACAATAACCTATTGAGATAAAAGACACTTTTAAAATACAATTAAAAGTTATCTGCTTGAGTCACTACATTTAATTTAAATAATGTAAGTATCTGACAAAGATTGTAAAATGGTTTATAAGCATATGGGTCCTCCGTTCGGACTGGTGGCCACATACACCCAAATATATATTATATAAAAACAATTATGACAGTTTTATAGTGTCCTAAAGCAAATACATTGTAACTGTAATATTTACAAAAGGATAATCTAAAATTGCAGGTTCTTCACACTCGTCTATAGCGCTGGCGGGTACTGGTTTTTAATTTAAAGCAATTGTTTGATTTTAATATACTCTCACAAACAATGTAAGTCATTTTTCAACATTGCTCAGAGACATGTGCCTATACATCCAGAAGGCAGTCATGTTTTGAATGAAACAGAAGTCCACTGTTCTGCTATTGTTGTCATTACAAATTTTAGGGCGAAACTTGCTCTGTGTTATATGTATATATATATACGCCTTTTGTGTTTAATTTTTCAATCATAAATTGAAAATAAAATCAAACATAATTTGTGACGGTATTATGTTTGAATTATGTTGTTATAGACAGATTTAAAGGTACTCGAACCCATACGATAAAACAATATAGTTGTTTTGGAATATCAATAAAACAAAGTCTGACTCATATTTTCGGACGTTTATAAGTGGAAAAGAATCAATAATAATTTATTTGACTTTAGTCACAAAACTTTTCTTCATAATTTTTTGCTTCTTCACTTAAAAAACATTTCACATACATATACAAACACTTCATATTCAGATCTACTAATACGTAGGTAAAATCTTTTTTTTTACTATCAGGGCATCATTATCTTAAATTCTCCATTTTTCCTAGATAAAAGATATATATATAATGACCTCATTTATCTCATATAATATCAGGGCTTAGATCAACATAATAAGCTACTCATTCGTCTTAAGGTTCATACATTTTGAAAATGGCAGTTTTCATTAGACAAGTTCCTAGCATAAACGTGCTTATGTCTTGCACTGTGCATGTGTCTTGTCGTCCCCTAAAAACATCATCAATTCAAATGATAGTTTTGCATATTAAGAGCTTTAACTTCTTTTCAATTTTGTTATTTCTAAAATATAATCCGAGACAGATTTAAAAATGATAAGAAATAACTTATTGTTAATTGCAAAATTTGTCGTCTATAAAATTGATTAAAAGAGTCGACTTAAGAGAGGTTGAAGCTACATGTATATACATTTGAATGAATGTCTTCAACTGTTGACACAAACAACAGGACGGTCTTATAAACAAAAAACAAAAAGAAAAATAAGGGAAGTTCCAAAAGAACAAAACTGGATTTCTCTATTTCGTTCAGAGAAAAATATTGTCCGAAGCTGTGTGATATTTCTATCGTGTGTAAGAAATTAAAAAAAACTAATACTATTTCAACCAATACAAATGACTTTCAGCCATTTATAGTAAAATAAATGCAGTTTCCAATTTATGTTTTTAGCGATATTGTTTTTATATTTATTATGTTTACATGTGTAATGCTTATCTCGTCTTAGTTATCCGTTATTTTTTTATACAATATAAGTTGAACAACAGGATTCAAAATTGTACGTAATCGTTTATTTTTCGACAATTAAATTAAGATATTTGAACAAATTAAAATTATTTCTATACCTGATTTCTCGTTGCCATCCTAGCATATATCCGACTGATGATAAATATTTGGCAAATTTGATACAATACGACTGAATACGTAATTAGTACCTCCTGCTGATTATCTACGTGTTTCGAGTCAATATATATATCATATCTTAAGCTGTTAGGTGTTACTATTTGTGTAGAATATTTAACAAACCGTCTGGTATGATTATATAATGATTGCGTAATTAGTGCATATTAAATTAAACACAAAGGATTTTAGGGTTAAATAATGTTTTGAAAAATGAAAAAGTTCATATAATCAAACGTGCCATAGTATTATTTATATTGTTGAGTTCCTCGCATTGTATATGTTTTAAATAGAGGTGTCGGGAACTTATTTCCCGTTAATACAAAGATATTTTTAAATTTCAATGAAGAAATATATAATTATGAAGGTGAAACTTAGTTTTCGTTATTGAGTAAACATGAAACATTTTATACTGAAGAATTATATGTAGTTAAACTTGAAGGAGAGAATTGCTATTCATTAATATTTATAATCTATCAATTATAAATAAAAAAAAACAAAGATTCCTTTATTATATTCACAATATAATCACTTGCTTTTGGTTTTAAAGAATTTAAAAAAAAATACTTAATGACACTTTATTTTTGATAGTTTTATCTGGCAAGATAAAGATGTTTCTTTTGTTTATTAATTGAAACAGGGTTAAATTTCCAACCAGAAAAGTTTTTTTTCGAAACAGGAAAAGTCGTGTTTATAGTAAAATTATAATGAACGTAACCAGTAAAAAGACAATTTGACTACCGATGAAAATATTGTCAACAATAAAATTCTGTAAAGATGGCCTAGTGTAATAAAACAAAAACTAGATAAATGTATGCGCTCAAATAGGAACGACATAAGGTATGTCAAAGAGTAAAGCGTCCTCTGCTTTATATCCACACATTAAATTAAATGAAAACTTCAGTCAAAATGCAACAATTGGGAATATGACATACTGGGGAAATATACCAAAATGATTCTGATATCTTAAGATCTGAAGATATACTTTAACTTAGGATGCAACAGTTTTTTTGATCGGTTGACGTCGTTTTGTTTATCATCACAAAGACATAATTAAGTCATGTTACCGTGACGTCATCAACGTTTTCATGGTTTACTCCGGTTTAAAATGGAATTGAGAATTAAATTAAAAGAAATAACTGTAATATTTTATCTTTCTATTCGAAATAACATAAAAAATGTGATGCACACTTTACAATAACCCGCTACGCAGGTTATTTAGTGTGCACCACACTTTTTATGTTATTTCTTCATAGACACAAAAAATATTACAGTCATTCCTTAAATAATGCTGCATTAATATGTCTCTGGCGTAAAGGGACAAATACATGTCAACATCGACGAAAAGATTCAAATAGAATCAGATCTCCTGGTCACGGTAGTACAGGTAATCACTAAGTAACAGAGATAAATTATACGCAAGAACCTACCGACATATTGATATTGGATTGACATGACAAAGTAAAATTAAAAAGATCTGCAATATTCGTAGACTGTGCTTGTAATTGGAATAAGTAACCTTGAAGAGGTACACACTAATTATTCAATGCAATTTATGGTATCTAGTCAAAATACAGAAGCATTGTATCATCCTTTTGTTATTTGCTATCAAATTAGAGAAGGACTGATATGGGATTTCTAAATTTGCTCTTGTTTTGTGAATGATATAGGAATATATGTGGTAAAATAGGTGACTTCAGATTAAAAATGACAAAGGAAAAGAGACTTGTTGGAAAACTCAACTGACATTGAACGGTCATATTCCTAGTTTAAACAACTTTAGTAAAAAAAAATTGGTAGGTTAAGTCGTGATTATGGCCTAGTTAAACTTCCCATTTATATGAATGCTGCAAGGTTGTTCCTAATTATTTTGTCCCAAACGAACGGCCGCTCCACCAAGTACACAAAAAACAAAACAAATACAATTTATATATTACTGAAGACTTTAACTAGTTTGAGGTTTTCTATTTGTATACGACTGTCATACAAGTGAGAGGTTTAGCTTGCTCTGGTTTTAAAATCAGCTCTTTGATTATTATACAAACATATATTTTAATTTTTGGTACTGTGTCGTTGATTTTGTAATGTTATGCGTATTCTAAAAGAAATAACAAATGCAAACAAATATTTCGTCGTTCCAGATACAATAATTTATTTGGTTCGATTCTGAAAAATGTCAGTGCATATTCACCTTAGTGCATATTCACCTTGTCTCAGTTATAACCTAAATCACTTGACAGTTAATTTATTTCTAAACATACGGGAAACCCCCGGCAGATTATCATGTGTGATAATATTGACTTGGACGAACAGTTTACAACTCAATTCAAATTACCTTGTATTGTCATTGCATTTAATATACCCAGTTTAAATTGAATATGAATACTTAACACAAAACATGTAAGTCAACAAAACAGATATTTATAACTGCTACCTCACGGATAACGATACATGACTAATACTCAATATTCGATTGCGAACAGAAAAGGTCTCGACCAAACCAAAATAGCTACCCTATTAAAATTGAAATTTAGATTTACAAAAATATAAATTTAGTTTATCTTCTGATATTGCATTATACAGATATTAGTGTAAGTATTATAATATTATATGTTATCATAAAGTTTTTAAGACATTGTTTATTTTGTCACCTGTTATGTTTTTGTTTAGAAATGATATGATATTCTCATCAATTTTCATGAAATTTAGTAGAGAGTCTTTTCTTCTGAACGCCGGTCCGATCACTCGTTAGATGTTTTTTTCTCGATTTGGAAGTCTCATATTATTTTTAGATAACTATCATACTACATTATTTGCAAAATCACATTCCCATATCGTAATTTCTTGATACTAATCAATAGAGTGGATATTAACAAGTCGTCGATTGCAAGAGAGATCATGTTGCAAGCAAAATGGGTTATCTTTCATGTTGTTTTAACCTTTAAAACTTGTACATATATCTGATTAAAGACATAATATAATAATTTATCTGTTATATAATCGATTTAATGTGATTGTCTTACACATGTTTATTGAATACCTTTCTGGATGATTGCCAGATATTTTTTTTAATAATTCTATGAAGCAATCAACCCCATAAATATAAATAATAGGTATGAAATATGTAATAAATCTAACGAATTTAACGCATTTTATACATATCGACTGTTATTGTGTTGTTTACACTTTTAGGTGAACGTCATATAATTCAAATGAAGGAAATACATGTAATGGCAGGGTCACATCTCGACATACGATTATTGAATAATAAAGAAAATATGACATTTACAGTATTGAAAGCAAATAGGTCTCAATTACCACAGTAAGTCATAGGAATCTTAAAGTATTTTATGAACACGGTTGGTATGATGGATAGGCAATTTGTTATATCTGAATGATACATCACTTAAGGTAGTTCGCTTTTCATATTTTAGAATTCTTGTCAGATTTTCAAAATCCTCTGGTTTTATCGATTTGAATGCCTTACCCAATTTACCCATTGACCCCCATTTTTCTTTTTATAAATCTTTTAATTGTATAATGATCAGCCAACTGTAAAAGTCTTATAGAATTTAAATTATTTTTCATTAGTTTTTGAGAATTTGATAAAGTTTTGAAAAGTGACCCGCAAATATTTCAATGGCTTATATCTCGAAAACAAGCACGTTGACATATATAATTATTGTGCTCTATTAATTCCTTTGAAAAGCTTATCATTTTGAAATTTAGAAGCGGACTCCCTTAATATAACACATTTACTGGGAATAGAGTTTGATAAGTAAAACTTTAAAATAAATAATATATACATTTTTTTTTCTTTTATGACATTTCTGGAAGACATTTGATACAAACACTTTGCTAAGACTTATTTTCAAATATTAAGAAGTACTAATAGACTAAGATATCAAATTTTCAGACGTTTTAAAGTGAATCATAACGTATTTGATTTTGTCATTTATGAATGCTTCATACTCTCTACATAACCTCTTCTTTGACTAACCTACGAATATTTCACAATAAATATTGGTAAACTAAAGTGTAATGTGAGAGATAAATAAGCAATTTGAACGTATAAATAGGGAAAAAAACGTACATTAAGTAAATAATTCGAACAATGTTATTACCGTGTCACTTCATGTTTACCTTTAGATTCTTCAATATGTGTGGATAATAGTACTTGCGCTGATACCTCTTTTGATAATCACGTGATCATATTCTGGGTTGGTTATCATAGAATTTCTGATGTTGTATTACATTGTTTACAGGATTTGGTAATGTAAGATACCACCATAGGTGGTCAAAAGAGATATGGATTAGACAAAAGTTAGGAATGACTGCATAACTATTCAGCTAGGAAAGACTTAAGATCTTCTTAGAGTTTAACACTATGTAAACTAAAACACACGTCTTGAGCCGTTACCACGAGGACGATACTGCTTTTTTAGAACTACTCCTACGTTCAAAATGGGTTATTGAAGTTGAGAGTTAAAGTAGATACATTATCCATGATATCGTTTAGATTATATTATGCATGTTGTGATTCCTCTTTTTTTTTTTATGAAAAACAGGACAGAAGCATATTTGTTCGTGCTGGTATTTTTAAAAATTTAATGTTTAATGGGTAATCAAGAAATGCAGTATATATTGATTGCACAATCGGGGTTATTAACACTGTTTACAACAACATTTTGTAAAATGAAAATGAGTCCCTGTATTTATCATGCTTTTCATATACCCATATGTACCCATATTTTGACTATTTTATTAATTGTGACTGTTTATTTAACGCATCATGTAAATGTAGCGGAATTTGATGAGACTGTTATTAAAGTGAGAGGGTTAGCGCTATAGAACCAGGTTTTATCCACCATTTTCTACATTTGAAAATGCCTGTACCAAGTCAGGAATATGACAGTTCTTGTCCATTCGTTTTTGATGTGTTTTGTTTTTTGATTTTGCCATGTGATTATGGACTTTTCAAATTGATTTTCCTCTGAGTTCAGTATTTTTGTGATTTTACTTTTTTCAATTAAACATCAATTGATGAAAGACCTGCTCTTAGTTATTGACAACTTTTATTCTGCATTGGCAACAATATCTTAATGTAAATAAGATACACCCATTTGGGCTATTGTCACCAAGATATATGTAATACGTGCATTTAACAGTTATTGTATTGATTATAAAGTATTTTAGTAATCCCCTTTTAGGAAACTAGAAATATGTTTAAGATATGAAAATAATAACATTGTTAATGTCATGCGTCCGTTAATGTTTATGTTAAATACACATTATGGAATGAAGTTGTAAAAGTTCACTCAAGTTCAACGAGGCTGTAATAATGAAATAAATTTCCATATTTGATCTCTTGTTTCGATTCTTTCACTCGCAATATATTAGGAGAAGACACATGATGTAGTTCCGACTGAATGTTTTAATATAAGTGTGTTTCCTTTTTTTATACAGCTGTTTGCGTCATTGGTGCATGTTCAAATATTTGTATTATATTTTTTAAATATTTCTATAGTTCAAATTATCTATAGTTGAATGTTGTTTACTTTCTTTTCTAAAAAAACCCTTTCGTTTTCAATAAATCTAAGTTTGCTGCAACTTGTATTTTATATACTCGCTTTTCCTGTGTGTATTTGTGTAAAACTGACAGGCGAAATTCTGTTTCAAAATATGTGTTATGTTATTTGTCTTGTATATGCATGTAATATTTGCCACTGAACAACACCAACAACCGATCAATCATGTTGCATCCAATCCAATTAATCGATTGATAACTTTATATCTGAAAATGACACGAGTTTCACATGATTATCTTGTGCATCTAGTTATAGTTCAATAGTCGAAATGAAATAATATACACTTGTAATAGTACAATATGATTTGTGAGGAATTTGACATTGCTGTCTCTGTTATAATTATTTTTCCCCATTATCAATCAATAAGTTAGCATGAGAATCATCGCACGACATCAAACTATGAAATTAGTGTGTGTCGATATGCTCGTTAGCTTCACTGTTTTTTAAACTTTAACATCTGTTAAAAGTCTTGCGGTCAAATGTGTTAAAGGTTCCTGTCTGGTGAATGCTATCTAAGTGTAGTGTAAGCGGACTGTAGAATCAATAAATTAAATAACTTTGTCACGGAACCATTACTACTAAACAAAAGCGGTCTAGATGTAATAGAATTATTATGAATATTACACTAAATAAAATGAAAACGTATTTTGTGTATTAAATGTATTAAACATATCGAATTGTTTGGCCTTTGGAAATAACTCAACTACAAAACTATCTGACGATTAATTTTGCTCTCGGACTCTATGAGGAAGCGATTCTTTCATTGAAATTACATCAGCTGACAAGCCACTACGCTCAACTTGAAGAATACAACTGTTATAAGAATGACAAGCTTCGTCTGACGGCCCATGCATGTCAGTGAACCAGCCTCCGCGTGACGGTGAGCTACAATGTTTTAAGGTATTGAGTTGAGGTTGGAGATGTTAAATGAAAAATGCTTAAAAAATGAATGAAAAGTATGAATGAAAAGTGACACATTAGTAAAGGTGCCAAGAAACTCTGAAGAAATAGTGATCTGAGTGACCCCCAAGTATTTAGAATAAGGAACGAATTACACAATAATAAGGTAAATTATTATTGTGTAAAACATTAAAAAAAAACCCAACATATACATTTTAAGCAACCATGCAGTTCTCCTTCAATAAATTCGAAATTGACTATAATATAATCAATGATCTATAGATTCAGCAAGCTGTTGTTGTGCATGTTTTATAGATTAGTTGATTGAAAATATAACGCACATAGTAATTTGAAGACCAAAGACCTAAAATTTCAATTATGTGATCCTCTGTTAGCTTGACCAGCTGCGGTTTCCGCATCTAATCTAAATGAATGACCTGAAAAAATTTAGGATTATAACCTCTTAACCATCGAACATGTCTGATTTTTTTTATAAAGTATTATCTTTCCATGGCTAAATTGCCAAATTGATATAAAAAGAGGGATAGACGATTAAAACGTTTTCCTGATCTCTAAGTATCTTTTTAAAGTACGATAAGGACACATATGACAATTAATTTTGTGTATCTATACCCTTACTGAATGGATCAGTTTTGGACTGTTACATTTGAAGATTAGCAACATTGTCTGTGAATAAAATGTCTGATATACATAAATTAATTGCAGCTTTGAAATGTTTGGATTTGATAATAGTTATTTATTCGCATCGGAGGAAGCCAAATAAAGAAATCACGCTAGCTGTTTCAATCATGAGGTCAATGAACTTTGAAAAAAAATCCTTTCGTTATATCTTTATAATTTGTTTAAGCATATGAAAAGTGATTGGAAGCCTTACTCTTTTGTTTTGATTTTGAGATCGTTTGACAGAATTTAAGATCAATGTAAGCCTTGGCAAAGGTTTGCCGTTATGTAGTTCTAAGGGATCACTACAATTTTCCTTTAAATAGTTGTACCTGATTCCACAGAGATAAAGTTTAATGATATTATATAATCTAATTTTGCTGCAACTTGTATACAGTAAAACTTTCCACATAAGACCAAATTAAATGTTTTACATTTGTACCGAATTTTTCGTAGCCATTCATTGATTCAAGAAAAGGATTTTATGATTGATGTCGAACACCCAATACAAATAATATTATTTGTTACCTAATACGCTATATATGGGGTCAGTAAATTCCATATGGGGTGAGAGTGGTTATCAAATACCATATGGGGTGAAAGCGAAGCTCGAATCTTCATCTGGAATTTACTGACCCCATATATACCGTATAACGTCACTAGCACACTATGTAACGAATTTTTCTTACCGACTATTTTAACGAGAGAAATTTATGCTAGTGACCTATCAAAAAGAGCAAGTCTTGAAAACTGTTAGTATGAATACACTTCTTCCATTGATCCTACGAAAACTGATGTCAACAATGACATTGTTAGGTCTAAATCTGTTTTATTAATTTATTTCCATCTTAATCATCAATTTCTTCGTCTGTTGAAACCTTTAAGATTTTGTCTCAGTACCGTTTCGTTTTTATAAAGGGACGTAACACCACTACTAACCGTGTATGAAGTAAGTCCCGCCTCCTTACTATGAAGTATACACGGTCTCCATGCGGACGCTTTTAACCAATCATTTTCTTAGAAATGTATAGGAGGAGGTAAGATAAATGAATGTGTTTTTTCATAATGACTGTGTAAATAATTTGGATCAGATATATTCCAGGTAAACTATCCTCATCTATCATATGGCAGTTGTACACTTTGTTTGAGATATTTAAAAACAAAAAGATCATTTTTGCAAGGCAATTAATTTTATAATGTAATGATTGCGTGATGGAGGCATATTAAATAATGTCGGTTTTATGATATAAAATTTCGTTTGATTCGTTCAGCTATTTGATTTTTGGATAATATTTCCTATTCATTTCACTCCTTCGTCCGTGCACATATCTTCTGTTTAATTTTAACGTGATTGTAATAAGAGTTGCGGAATTAAAGTTTGTATTTCGTTTTTCTAAACATTTGATATATATGTTTACAAATGTATGAAGACATTATGAAAAGTTAATGCATTTTTATGAATAACTGCTGCTCTGCTGAGACCATTTGTTCATAACTAGTTACAACAAAACATTAATATTATTACAATGATTTTAAATGTGTATTGTCACAAAGAATGTTCTTAAAGAAGTATTTTGCCCGTATGTTAAATTAATACACGATTAACTGTTACAGTAGTTGAAACGTATTGAAGCATAATACATTTCAACGATACAATGACTTCAATCTTAACTCTTAACAAGTTGTAGACCGATGAAAAACAGCAAATCACTTAAATTCGAAATATATATATATCTTGACGTTACGTTGACAACGATAAACACATATAGTTCAATGGATCGTGTATCATTTTATTTATAATCTACGTATCATTAATGTGGTTGATTTCAGTGAATACAATTGTCCTCTCCAACAAGGCCATGTCATCCCTTGATTTCTAATTTTGGTTTCACCCTTTAGGTAAGCTCCATTTAGATTCGACTGAGTACATTTGTGGAACCAGAATCCTGCCTTGCTGTAATCAGCACAGTTACCTCCCTTGTGGGTATCATTGTCCTCATCAGGAGTAGAGAAACGTGAGTCATTATGTTGGTAGAGGCAGTCTCCTATAACAGACAAACATTGGATTGTAGAACTCTAAACAAAATATTTCTTAACTTATAAAAGAGGGTCGAAAGATTCCAGAGGGATAGTTTAAATCATAGAAAACGGACAGACAAATAATAGGACTCAAGACACAACACAGAACCCTAAAGACTGACCATCATGAACCCTACCATAAACTTAAATTGGGGTTATCACATGCGAAGTTTGAATTTGACTCTCATATATGTAAGCATTATACATTTGTATAGTGTTTTGCTTCATTATTAGTTGTTTTTTAGTTAGTTGCATAATGTATACAGCTTCTTTTTTTTAATATGAAAAGATTTTCTCCATATTTCACAATCTGAAATAAGGGATTTAATTATCATGAATTGATAACATGGCGTCAGTGAAAAATAGGATAACCTTATTAGATACGATCATGAAATTAATAGCGAGTCATCCCTTTGACTTGTTGACACGTCAGACATATCACGTGACATCTGTGTTTATTATGCATTTTTGTTTGTACATTGTTGTGAAAGATAGCAATATGTGCTTACTAATTAAGGACATCTACATATGAATTCGTTTGTTTCAGTGTTTTCAACACAGGTATACCAGGTATCTAGTCAGTAAATTTGAAACGTTTTAGAAAAAGAACTGCTGAGAATAATTACAAAAAAAACAACATTTCTTCACTTTTACAGCAGAATGCATTGCAGAATGCATAAATTAGGTAAACTACCCTCCTTTATGAATAGACTAGTCCGACAGCTAACCATTATATATGTCCTAAGGAATAGTTATCAAAAGTACCAGGATTATAATTTTATACGCCAGACGCGCGTTTCGTCTACATAAGACTCATCAGTGACGTTCAGATCAAAATAGTTCAAAAAGCCAAATAAATACAAAGTTGAAGAGCATTGAGGACCCAAAATTCCAAAACGTTGTGCCAAATACGGCTAAGGTAATCTACTCCTGGGGTAAGAAAATCCTTAGTTTTTCGAAAAATTCAAAGTTTGAATAACGTACTCTGAAAGGATGTAAATTAGCTTAATCTTTTATTTATTTCACAGTTCTAGCAAGCAAGCTAAACAAAGATTCTACCTTTACTTACACACTCAATGCATTCTGCTGTAATTTAATGCACAACACACTCAATGCATTCTGCTGTAATCTAATAAACAGGATTGTTATATAGATTTAATAAAGTACATACCAGCATTTCCGCTATAACCACTAATTAACAGTTTGTATTTTGATTTTGCATCTCCCACAGAAAAGTTCCGGTATAAAGCATATCTGGTTTCTCCGTCGAAATCCTCCAGTTGTATCCTAAATTCAGAGTTACCTTTGGAGGTTAAAATATGTATTTTGTCATTACCTACAAAAAAATAATGTTCATATAAAATGCACAATAATAAAGGGTTAAAGATTTCATTATATTTTTATGATATATGCAGTCCTACAGTAGTGGGTATCGTGATCTATCACTGTTTGACTGTAGACTATTTTCGAGTCATACAGTAGTGGGTATCGTGATCTATCACTGTTTGACTGTAGACTATTTTCGAGTCATACAGTAGTGGGTATCGTGATCTATCACTGTTTGACTGTAGACTATTTTCGAGTCATACAGTAGTGGGTATCGTGATCTATCACTGTTTGACTGTAGACTATTTTCGAGTCATACATATTTAAAAAGTGAATATGTTCTTTATGGAGTATTTGTATACTGTATTATATGTGATGTGTTTATGTTGGCTGTAGATTGTTCCCAAATTTTTTTTCTCTCAATCGATTTATGACTTTGAACAGCGATGTGCTGCTGTTGCCTTTATCTATGTATCATTTTTGTTCATTCATAATTTAAAGAGATAATCGAGATTCAATCGCAAGAAAAAGGAGAATAAATATCACAGAAAACTGGCAAATCGTTGTTTCTTACTAAAGTCGTGTATACTTGTTCAACAAATTAAATTGTTCCATGAAAATCTGTGTGTTTTTGAAAGAAAATATACTAGTAATGTATAATTTTAAACACTATGACAGGGTTCTAGTACAACCGAACAGCATACTTTGTGCAACCATGACTGCTTGTTTTATTCATTAACAAAATTGACTCTTTCATACCCAATTTTTTGACTGGTGTGTATATTCTAAAAACATAACGTCTGCTCCATTTAATACAAAACCAGGCACGATTTGGCACAGTATGAAAACTGTCTGTCATTTTTGTTCAACCTTCATCCTATCTTCTGAATCGATGTATAAAAAAGTAAGTATCAAATTTAAAAAAAAAAGAAATGCATCTTTTATTTGTATTGTATGTATGCATGGAGTTTTGAATGATGAAAACTTAACATATTGTGCGTGTCATTAAGTCATTGATGACTTTTATTGGGAGTTCTATTGACTTCGAATGCTCTTCATTTAAAAAACAGGGTCCATGGATCTCAAATCTGATATATAGCAATTGTTTCATTGCTTATTTGACACAAGCTTCATCAGAACATTTGGAAAGCCAAAGGATGTCACTGCATGCCTTTTGTCAGAACTTAATTATGTTGACCTACATATCCTTAGATTAAAACAAATATATAAATAGCACGGCATAACCTCACTAAATATATGGCTTTATCTTCAAGGCTTTATGCAGATACTTTATGTGTGCTATTATCTTTTTGGAGGACGTCGGTGTTATTTTAGCTTTTTATGAGGATTTACCTGATCATTCATGTATTCATAATTTGACCTTCTGCAGTAGGATTAATATAAACTGAAAGATTACATGAAAGATCAGACATTAATTTAGAGAAGATTCAAACCATTGTTCACTAAATTCGGTTATAAAAATTCGCAAGGCAGGTGTTTTCTGTAATCATATATTTTCTCATAACCTATTTTCTTCGTCACACTTATAACATATCATTTGTGTATACCCAATTAGTGTATGAAGCAGTAAATTTACCTACTAAGGTTAACCTACCAAGCCAGTGTTCTCCGTTGATAGTACCAAACCCATACTCATAGTCTTTCCAAATTCTATTGAAATTTATCTTTCCGTTGAATCGTCTTTGAATAACCTGAAAAATTACTAACATTTATTTATGTGTTGGTACACTAAGTTTTTTTTGTTATGGGCATGTCAATCAAGTGTTCACAAAGCTTTAATTTTTTCAAAAACATTTTCCACCTGAGGAATACATTACCTTAGCTGTATTTCATAAAATCTTTTATTATTGTAGGTCTGCAGTAATCTTTATTTACATATTCTATTTTGCCTTTCTAGCTGATTTATTCGTGCAGCATTAAAGAGACCGTTGAGACAAAACGCCCTGATGAGTTTATAGGCTACATTACAACTAAAGCAAGACATTTGATGAGTTTTGATATTTGGCTCTGTTTGTCTTTTTTTCTCTCAGAGGAATTGGTTCTTGTTGTAAAAGAGGGACGAAAGATACCAAAGGTACAGTCAAACTCATATATCTAAAATAAACTGACAACACCATGGCTTAAAATGAAAAAGACAAACAGAAAAACAATAGCACACACGACACAACATAGAAAACTAAAGAATAAACAACACGAACCCCACCAAAAACCAGGGGTGATCTCAGGTGCTCCGGAAGGGTAAGCAGATCCTGCTCCACATGTTAGATAAGTAGATATGTTTAACTCGTAAATATTGTGAAAGCTAAACCTCCCACTTGTATGATAGTCGCGTCAAATTGAATTATAATAACAACGATGTGTGAACAAACAAACAAAGCTACAATCGATTTAATATTGTAGAAAAAATGACTGCTTCATGTTTTGTATAGACGACAAAATCATTGAGAAAAATCGCCCTTGAAATGTGCCTATTATATGTTTGATTTTACTGTTTTTGGTCGCTAATTTGTCTCATCGTGTTTATCTTTGGTTTACGAACAATGAAAGTGTATATTCAGAATATGAAACAATGTGTTTGTACTGTACACATTATATACAAAACACTTACTGTCCATGCCTTCCCTTGGTTTATAAGCTTGTAATATACATCGAATGGTCTAGTTCCAACTGGATAGATTGTATATACTCCACTTTTACAATGTGCTGGTTCTATATCCCCACAGTCTTTAGGCTTCGTCACTAGAACATAAAGAACATGGAACAGTTGATGTAGTGCGACAGTAAATTTCTAAATAATTACTTATATCTACAAATCCTAGATTATTGACATTTTTATGATATCGTTGAAAAGAAATCAGTGATATCTAAAATACCAATATCTCTACAGTCTTTCCCAATAAAATAATGAAAACGGTGCAGTTTGTTTTTTCATAATGAATATTGCAAATCTGTGCCAAAAAATCGATGTTATTTGAAGTTAACGAAACAGAGGAAAGTTTTTATCATTTTAAGCATAAGAATTTTTTTTTTTACTAAAGTTACTAAAAAAAATTTAGAAAAATTAATAAAGACGACAGATTTCTACAGTTGGAAAGAGTTGAAAAAATTGTTTTTAAACACTTTATACTTTTTATCTTGTTTATAAAGGCCATATCAATTTCTTTGATAAAATCAAAATCCCAACTTAATGTTCCAAATATAATTCAGCAAAAATTGATTTACAGTCTTCACAGTTTTTACCGCATTCATTCTTATATCACATAAATAAACTCAACTAGTACGTACAGGGTTTGAAAAAAGGCGTTCCATGATCGATTCACAGTAATAAAAGATGCATATAACTGTCTGTGAATTCTATTATATAATACTTTATGCCTAGTTTCAATAACTGCTTATAGTTATTTGTACACTTCATTACTGTAACCATCCATTACCAATATGCGATGTCATATACAATTTTTATCATATATATACGTGTATACAATTCATTGCATACACCTGTGTTTATACTATATTCAAAATGGTAAAAGTAAATATGTAAAAAGCTTATGCCTTACCTGGACAACACTCATTGATCATATTTGTTGGTCTATAATGGCATCTTCCTGAGAGAAAAAAATAAGAATAAACATTTCTGCTATGTCGATTTAAAATTAAAGTGCACAGGAAAGTCTTTATAGCTAACAATCGTTACGCAATTAATTCGATGTACTAGTATATACATTTCAGTTTTATTTAAAGCATTACGTTGACAATGTAATGGAATTTGATGCGACTGTCATACAAGTGAGAGGTTTAGCTAGCTATAAAACCAGGTTCAATCCACCATTTTCTACATTAGAAAATGCCTGTACCAAGTCAGGAATATGACAGTTGTTATCCATTCGTTTGATGTGGTTTGATGTGTTTGGACTTTTGATTTTGCCTTTTGATTTTTGATTTTCCTTTTTGAATTTTCCTCGGAGTTCAGTATTTTTGTGTTTTTACTTTTGAATGTTTGTGCAAAAAGTCAAAATAAACATTGTATCTAAACTCAGTATAAATACATGTACATATATACTATACTTGTACTCAAGTTGACTGTTATTCTCTTGTTTCACGCATATTGTTATTTCATTTGATATATTTTAAGGCAATCTGACGTATTTTATTTTCATAATAACATGCTTTACATATTAGTTATTTGATTTTCCTAATGTAGAAAAGCATTTATTCTTGCTTTTATATGGATAAATCTCATCTAAAAAGGATAACATTTGAAATGCATCAATTATGAAAAAAATTATATTGAATAATTTATAAATAAATGATATAGCAATACGTGTCCAGTAGGTTCATATGACGGAGATCAAGGCAATTATAGGTCACCGTCTACACCATTGAGAAAGCACACACTATATAACCGGAAATTGGCCGTTTCAGAATCTAAAGCATCATGGGTAATTTCATTGTTCGTACCCCAAAGTCAAAATAACGTTACGTCATTGGTTGAATTTCCATTGTTTATAACGTTTTAAACCAATCAAAACGCTTTGGTGTACGCTTTTGAAAATATTACCCAGGATGCATTAGATTCTGAAACGGCAAATTAACAGCCCCGACATATTACGCAAATAACGACAACAAATTAAATTATTTATACTTTCTGAAGTTTATGTGCTAGTTGTTCTAAAACAGGTAAAGCCTGTCAAATATGAAAGGTTTAGTTTCTTATAAACAAAAATGGCTAATAACAAGTTTGTATCATACATGAAACACCAAATCACATTTCAATGTTTCTTCCTTGCTTTCATTGTCAACTTTAAAATTAAATTGCATGATTATCACGTCACTGTTTTGACGTCTGACATAAATTACTCATCATAGATACCAGGATTGAAATTTTGTCGCGTGTTTTGTCTACAAAAGACGCACCAGTGACGCTTACATGAAAAAAAAATGACATTTACCTGATGATGGCGATCGTTTTTGGTCATTGGATATTTTCTTAATCTGTGACTTCATTGAGTTAGCCATTATAACAAAAGCTGTGATAAGGAGTATACTCGTAAAGATCATTTTTATGTCGATCAGACTTATAACACGAACAATTTACTTACCGATACCAATACAACAAATGTATACTGTATAATTTTATTGATTTTGTAAACTGTAACATAATAATGTAACATTTGTGTATCTGCGTGTTTCTATGTATAACAATCTGTAACATGTTAACGTTACATGTATGCCACGACACTGAGCGCCAGGTTTGTAACGTTACGCTAATGTTAGGCTACCTGGGTTAAAATTTGTCATCGATTGTACACTCACTCATTCGTTTGTTAACTATTTTCTGTGCTCACAATTACATTAATTTTACAATAATGATTTTACATTGTGACTTTGTATTTTGCATTTTTCAATTTAACTACCATTTTATACACACATTACAAATGGTTACCAGTAGTTAAAAAAATGGCAAATAGACACCAATTAAACCAAATATCGTCTTTGTGCGGCCAAGGATTGTTTAACAGTTTTAACCGAGTGTTTGCAAAACACTTATTATATACATACGTAATGCCCTGTATAATTTAAGATAGATTTGTGTTTCTTTTCACAAGACATTTTCTATTCTATGCTTCATCAAATGTCCTTTTCTACGTGTAGTTTTTTTCTGTTCCCCTGAAAAGCTCATGGAATGCAGTATCTGCTCCCCAAAAACCATTATTTAAGAACTCTGTACTAATGTGTTACTGTGCTTTTTGTGTTACCAATGACATGTCATTGATTGTTTTATGTTTGATTGTTCTTTAGAAAAACAGTATTGTTTCGACATTGTAAATGTATGTATTCAAAAGTGATACAAGAGAGTGAGATGTACATGTTAACACTTTTATTTGTTGAATTGTTGAAGTGATACGATGAAATAAAGCAGTTTTTACAATTTGACTGCTAGTATCAAAGTAAACAAAGAAATTCATATGTTCTTAATATACAGCTCAAATTCATTTTCGTGCTATCTGATGTGGTGTACATAAGTGTAAATAAAGACGGTGACTTATATTCCAATATGTATCATATCAAATAATATAACATTGCTATTATAAACAGAATTTTCATTATTGATAAAAAAAAAAAAATCTTTTAGGTTTTAATTAGTTTTGAAAACTGCCGAACAACGTTTAGCTTTTCTCTTATTTTACGTGATTTTTGATAATTCTCTTTAATTTTTTTAAATGTTCATCTAATGACACAATCAGTATATAGTATAGTAAAAGTTTTGTTGCATGCTACAATGTAACGAATACCTTGTAATTCTATAAAACAAAACTTAGAATTATTGTAATTAAGCAAATTTATAATCTTTCAGGCATACAGTTTATAAGAAAATGTCTGTAAGCATAAAGAAACTATGGTATTTTTTATTAATGCATTGGTAACTTATATCTGCTAGTTACAGCCACATGAAACAAATAAATTCCGTCAAACAGCACTAAGAATATAAGACATAGAAGGAAAGGATGGAAACCTGTGTTTAAAGCCGAAATAATAAAAACATCATCTTATCATCTTACATGTATATTTTTGACATAAGAAAATGAAATATATTATCGGATCAAACGCCTATTTAAAGAAATTATTGGTGTATTATCTCGACCAATTTACTCACAAATAAATAAAAGTCCGAAGAACTCTTTGAAATTGATGATACGGATTTTTTTTTCGTACTCTAATCTTTAGGACTCGTTAATTGTATATTTGTGTCGTCGAATTGGCCTTGCGCATGGATATGTATTTGTTGGTTCACATAAACATATGTATTCCATAAAATTTGCTATATGATGAAAAATAAGCTAAAAAATATCTTATTATAATTCAAATGAATGTTTTAGGTTTATCACTTAATCTACCGATTCACACGAAATATTATATGTTCAACGTCAACATTACCATTACGACTGTCGATGGAAAACTGGTTACTTTCCAAATATCTCCCGACCATAAAAAATATTCACGTGATTTAGTCAACAGTTTTACCTCGTCTTTAAATTTTCTATTCATGTGGTTTTCCGTTTTGCCTTGCAATACACAATGTAATCTCTTTAATACTTATATGTTCGATAAACATTAATAGAATATTACAGAAAAATAATTACATATAAATATACTTGAATTCATTATTTTCCCTAAATATGTTTAGAAAAATTAATAATCTGCTTCGACTATTAGAGCACTTGAGATCACCCCCAGTTTTTGGTTGGGTTCGTGTTGCCTTGTCTTTAGTTTTTTTATGTTTGTCTTCTGTACAATTAAATGTCTGCTTGTCTTTTTATTTTTAGCCATGGCGTTGTCAGTTTATTTTCTATCGAGAAGTTTGACTCTCCCTCTGGTATATTTCGTCCCTCTTTTATCACATGCCGTTCCGTAACGTTATCGCATGACATTTTGGCGATACTCGTCAAATTTCGGAAAATACATCTCAATGGTAAGTTTTCAGTGAAAAAGATACCATTGAGTAATGTACAACACAATAATTATGAAACAGGAAAATGTATTGTGTGTAAAATGCAAAAAAAACCAAACAAACAATACAATCAATGCATTTTTAAAAGATTCAAACATAATTTGGAAAGTTACTTTTCAAATGTTGCCTTTAATTCCATACAGTGTTCATGATGTTTTGATAGTTTTGTAATCGTCAATATAACAATATTTTTTTCTTCACTAATGAGGCATAATATAGGAAAATTGCAGATCAAATGTACTACATTTGGTTTCCGACGTCCGTTAACTTTTAACGTTTTGAATGATAAATATATTAAACTGTTATTCTTCTCTATTTTTGAAGCATATGATAAAAAGATCATAACAATTCATTCGTCAAAGCAGATGAATTATGAGCCCTCGATCAACATCAGCCCTCGAACATTCGGCTCTTGGGATGCTACATTGTAATACATCTGATATGAAAAATACCATGTAATAATCTGATACTAAGTACACAAAATAGTTATCTAAGAAACTTCTGACGACATCAATTCAGGAATATGACAGTTGTTATCAATTCGAATGATGTATTTGAGCTTTTGAACTTTGCCATTTGATTAGGAACTTTCTTATTTGAATTTTCCTCGGAGTTCAGTATTTTTTTTTTTTGTATCTACTTTTTTCATATAGGAGCTCATTGTTTTTTTTAAGTGTCCGTTTTTATCTTTTGATTAATTTCGCTTTGATTGGTATTTGTCTAAGACCGAGAAAAGGGAATTATATATATATATAAATTACCAAAGTATTTTCCAATGAAAGTATCACTCTATATAGCGGGTCACTTTAAATATTTTTATTCCAAAATATGTCCACTTTTGTCATAATAATGGTCAAAGTGAAATTTTAAGTAGATTATAAAAGGTAATAAATTGCATTAATATATATTTTATTAAACACACGATTTGGTTTTACTTGCAAAGAACCGGTGACTTCTTTATATTTTGAGGAATATCCATCAAGCTAAGTATAGCGTTTTCTAATTTTGTACCAATTCTAAAATAAAAATGCCGAAAATGTAATAGCATTCAACCAAAAATACGGGACTGGTTAATCTCAATGTGTTAAAAGCAAAGTACTCGGACCCAACTTAAATATTTGATTGACTTTGTGTATTCTATAACACGAAAGTCCGAAACCATTCAATTCAATTTTTGATTCTGCTAGTAAAACTGTTAAACATTAGTTTCATATTTTCCTTGCAACTATTTTACTAGTATTCTTTACAACTGCAACTATGTTTTATTAAGGCAGTTGTCCATAGCAGTTCGATGGTTAGATCTTTATAGCTAGCTGTTTGATGTGAGCTAAGGTTCCATGTTGAAGGCCGTAATTTGACCTATATATAATTTTTAAGTATTTACACATTATGCCTTGATGTGCAGTTATATGCACTTATTAAAATTAAGAATGGAAATGGGGAATGTGCCAAACAGACAACAACCCGACCGTAGAAAATAACTACAGCAGAAAGTCACCAACAGGTCTTCAATGTAGCGAGAAATTCCCTCACCCGGAGGCGTCCTTCAGCTGGCCCTTAAACAAATATATACTAGTTCAGTGATAATGAACGCCATACTAATTTCCAAATTGTACACAAGAAACTAAAATTAAAATAATACAAGACTAACAAAGGCCAGAGGCTCCTGACTTGAGAAAGGCGCAAAAATGCGGCGGGGTTAAACATGTTTGTGAGATCTCAACCCTCTCCCTATACCTCTAGCCAAAGTAGAAAGTAAACTCATAACAATACGCACATTAAAATTCAGTTCAAGAGAAGTCCGAGTCTGATGTCAGAAGATGTAACCAAAAAAAATAAACAAAATGACAATAATACATAAATAACAACAGACTACTAGCATTTAACTGACATGCCAGCTCCAGATTTCAATTAAACTGACTGAAAGATTATGATTTCATCATATGAACATCAGGCACAATCCTTCCCTTTAGGGGTTTGTATCATACCATCATAACATATATGAGAAGAACATAACCCGTGTCATGCCAACAACTGGTTTTTGAATAAATGTGTTTAGTTCCGATGCAATGACCCTATAAGTGAATCAATATTAACGCCAAAATATGCACCAATATTAAGCTAGTACATCTTCTTAAATATATGTTATTTCTTTCATTTGTAGGAGCTATTTTATATCACGAAGATCCGACACCACTTACACTCAGCTTTTTATTCTGCTAGTCAAAATGTACAATGTTTTCCTTACAACTAGTTTACTAGTGAGAGATTTGGCTAGCTATAAAACCAGGTTCAATCCACCATTTTCTACATTAGAAAATGCCTGTACCAAGTCAGGAATATGACAGTTGTTATCCATTCGTTTGATGTGTTTGGACTTTTGATTTTGCCTTTGGATTTTGGACTTTCCTTTTGGAATTTTCCTAGGAGTTATGTATTTTTGTGTTTTTACTTTTTACTAGTATTCTTTATAATTGTAACTATGTTTTTATTTAGGCAGTTGTTCATTGCAGTTCGATGCATAGAATTGGGGGGTCTTTATAGCAAGCTGTTCGATGTGGGCTAAGGTTCCATGTTGAAGGCCTTACTTTAACCTATAATTGTTAAATTTTTGTACATTATGCCTTGATGGGCAGTTGTTTTCTTTGCACATATACCACTTATACATCTTCTTGTTTATATTATTTTTTGTCGAACTGCTGTTGATGTTTACCTGAACCTCAATTTCAACAATAAGTTGCATTGTTTCTTATCCAGAAAAAATATCGGAAAAAGAATAATTCACAAACTTCTACATTGAAGGCTACAGCCTTTACAAACATATATCTTTATTTACATATCTTCTTGTACTTACAAATTGACATGTTCCCATATGTTAAACGACACAAATTAACAGGTTCGACTATTGATTTATGTAGATTGTCAATCACTTTGAATTTCTAAGTTGTCAAATACCTACCGCAATTAAAAACAGGCAATTAAGGAAATTGTACATTTCTAAGAATAGAGTCAGAAATTGTTCTTTTTCTATCTCTTCAGCATTTGGCTCGTTTAAATTCCAAAAAAATAACTCAATTTGGCCGTCCGCAAATAAAAATGTTGCAAAATAGTGCAATTTTTTGGTAACTTTTTTCTTACGTTTTCACAGATGAGCTACCATTATATAACTACAGACGTAAAGACACCTACTACGATCTTATTTTTTTTAAACCTAGGTTATACTTAATTTCGAACGAAAGATACTTTTCATACAGTTTTTAACTAGTAGCTTAAATTTATCTTTCGTAGTTTTGCCAAAATCTGCAAACAAGCTTATGAAAATTTGTAAATATTGGAATTTGTTGTTCACCTTTACCCTCGAAATCCACGAAAATATGTATCCTACTAAAAATATGAACAAGTGTATACTGTAATTGAATTTGTTAATGTCTTACCATTCTTTTTTTCGTGGTGTGAGAAAATATTGCATGTTCATGGAATCGATTTCATGCTTTCCAAAACATCTGCATACAATTCATAATTTCTTGAATATTTGTTTCAACTATACAGACAAAATCCACGACAACTGGTATCTGACGAATAATAATGATAAAACACTATACCTTATCTTTTGTATATTGCTGTTTTTATGCCTTAAGTAAGCAATCACAAATCGATGTCTTATTCGAATAAATGCATCCGTTTTTCGTTTGACAAATGAGAACGTGCGTGTCAAAATACATTCATCTTGAGGCGTACCTGCTCATCTAAACGATTTAACCAAATCAGCATTGCCGTATGAAAATACCAGAATATACTGTAATTAAACTTATTTTCGCGGATAATTAATGTATATGGTTTGTCCTGTTTAGTATTATTTGTCTCAATTTAAAAAAATAGTGTATACAGAAGTTACATTGTTACTTATCCAGAAAAAATATCGGAAAAGGCATAATTCACAAAAATCGACATTGAAGGCTACAGCCTTTACAAACATTTATCTTTATTTTCATACCTTCTTCTACTTACAAATTGACATGTTGCCATAGGTTAAACGAACCAAATTAACAGGTTCGACTATTGATTTATGTAGATTGTCAATCACTTTCTAAGTTTTCAAAAACATATCGGATACATTTATTCAGATACGATATCGACGTTTCTTTTCTGCCTTTAAACATTTTTGTAAAATGTAAGTACGGTCAGGTTACTAAATTTAAATGCTAGTCGAAAAACAAACCATAGAAACGACTGATATTGCTACTTTCTAAATAGAACAACGAAACTGATATTAAACCTTAATCAATCGTATATTGCCTTATTTGATGCGTTTCCCTCAGTTTTAGTTTGTAACCCGGATTTGTTTTTTCTTTATCGATTTATGAATTTCGAACAGCGATATACTACTGTTGCCTTTCTTTATGTAAGCAATACAAAATCGATGTCTTATTCGAATAGATGCATCCGTCTTTCGTTTGACAAATTAGAACGTGCTTGTCAACATACATTCATCTTGAGGCGGACATGTTCATCTAAACAATCTAACATTTAGCAACATTGCCGTATGAAAGTACCAGAATATACCTAAAATAAACTTATTTTAGGGGATACTTAATTTATATGGTTTGTCTTGTTAAGTAGTATTATCTCAATGTAAATAATAGTGCAGAAAAAAATAACTGAAAAGGAATAATTCACAAAAATCGACATTGATGACCACAGCCTTTACAAGCATTTATCTTTATTTTCATATCTTCTTCTACTTACAAATAAACATGTTGCCATAGGTTAAACGACCCAAATTAACAGGTTCGACTTTTGATTTATGTACATTGTCAATCACTTTCTAAGTTGTAAAATACACATCGGATACATTTATTCAGATACGATATCGACGTCTATTTTTCTGCCTCGAAACATTTATGAAAAATGTAAGTACGGTCAGGTTACTAAATTTAAATGCTAGTCGAAAAACAAACCCAAGAAACGACTGATATTGCTACATTCTAAATAGAACAACGAAACTGATATTAAACCTTAATCAATCGTATACTGCCTTATTTGATGCGTTTCCCTCAGTTTTAGTTTGTAACCCGGATTTGTTTTTTCTTTATCGATTTATGAATTTCGAACAGCGATATACTACTGTTGCCTTTCTTTATGTAAGCAATACAAAATCGATGTCTTACTCGAATAAATGCATCCGTTTTTTTCGTTTGTCAAATTAGAACGTGCTTGTCAACATAAAAAATCATCTTCAAGCGTACCTGTTCATCTAAACGATTTAATCTATAGCAACATTGCCGTATGAAAGTACCAGAATATACTGGAGACTTAATTTATATGGTTTATCTTGCTTAGTATTATTTGTCTCTTTGTCTTATTCTTTTTTATTTAGTTTTTTTTTTATCTATGAGTTTGACTGCCCCTTTTGTCTTATTCTTTTTTATTTAGTTTTTTTTTTATCTATGAGTTTGACTGCCCCTTTTGTCTTATTCTTTTTTATTTAGTTTTTTTTTTTATCTATGAGTTTTACTGCCCCTTTTGTATCTTTCGTCCCGCTTTCATTTGTGTTTAGCCATTACTGGCTCTTTTTGTGGCGCTTTAATTTCGTGTTATTCAAATTGTTTTGTGTAGTTAAATTCAGAAAAGTTTACATATTTGCGTTAAATTTCTACTTTTGAAAGTCGCAAAAATAAATCGCTCGCGAAAAAAAAGGGGGTGCTGACCTCAATTGTCTTTTGTTATGTATCCTTCTCCATTTCTCCTCATTTAGATGGATAGTAAAAAATGTAACACCAGTATCAAGAGATATTAAGGTAGATCATAAGTAAATGTTTTTTGAGACAGAATTTTCTTATAATTTGACAAAATGAAGATTTTCCTATGCTGTTTTCAAAAATATAATAAAAAGTATGGGTCACCGTGCTATTTTTCAAGCAATGAGTCGTTGAAAATTGCCTAAATTTGGTTAGTTTGTTCATGAAAAAACACATAACAGTGAATAAAACAAATTCTATGAGATAGAATTTTGAAAAAAATTGTGAGAAGATAGGTTTTATAATATGTTTTAAGAAAATAAAAAGAAAACATGGTGTCACCGAACTTGTTTTCTTGCCACAAGTAAAAATAAAAAATTTCCCTATTAGCCCAGTATAAATTTTGTGCTAAAAGAGTTATCTCCCCTTAAATGGCTCATTTGAAAAAAAATGATTTAAAAAACCATAAAGTTTGATATTTGTTCAAATATTTTAATAATACAATAAATTAGCAAGTTTTCTTTATAAAAATAAAAAGTCTAACCATTAAATTGCAAATCTGTTTCCAAATTTGCTGATTTGGGCAAATAACTAGACCGATTTTGTACTGTGATTGTACAATCCAAGATGGCGGTATACCATGAATCTACCTTAAGAACATTAGAATGATAACCATTTTTTCTGTCGTTGGACTCTCTAACAGTATAATTTCAGGAATATATATAAATCCAAAACCGTTATATTGAGTTGCAGCCGATATTCCTCTCGATTGTAAACAGAAATTAAATTTCAGATTTATCTGTTGATATTGATTCACAATAGATTATAAACAATCTTTGTTTTATTCAATATTTCTAATCTCCTTTAAAATAAACGTTGATTTAAAATATTCAAATATTCTTAAACTCTCGCTTACCAGTTTATTACACTATAAAGATGAAATTTTCGGAAACATATGAAAAAAATAATGGTAGATGTATTGAGATAGAATTTTGGAAAGAGGCATAACTTATTTATTTTACAAGAAATAATTAAAACATGAATCCGTAGCATGCGGTGCATGTTAATGAAACCGCTATTAACAGTGTCCATTGTATACAAATGCCAAATCGAAGCAGTATAGAGATAAGATAAAAAAAAAAAAAAAAAAAAATGCGAATGCTGTCGTATTTTAAAAGATTGCTTCGAATATCAGTGAAGTATCTAAGATACAGACTGAAACAGATAATAAAACAAAAGAAGATGTGGTATGATTGCCAATGAGACAACTTTCTATACAAGAGACCAAATGACACAGATATTTACTGATATACAGGTTACGTACGCCCTCAACAATAATCAAACCTATACTGCATAGCTAGCTATTTAAGGTCCAGAAATGACAAATGTAAAACAAAATCAAACTAGAAATCTAACGGCATAATTAATGTAGATATGTTTATGTTAAGATTTTAATGCACCCAACAATCGTCTTCTCATTAAGCGTTTTGATGGCAGCGTACATTATGTCTATGGACAAATCTCCTGAAAAACATAATATGGAAACATTATTTCAAATAATCTACAACACGTATTATGAATACTAACAATACATAAAGTTAAATATAATAAATGTAGAATTCGCCTTTTCAGAATCTAGAGGACTATGGGTAATCTCATTGTTCGTACACAAAAATGAAATTAACGTTCCGTCAATGGTTGAATTTAGATCGTTAAGAACGTTTTAAACCAATCACAACGTTTTGATGTGAGCTTTCGAAAATATTACCAGGAATGCATTAGATTCTGAAACGGCGAATTGTCAAATTATGATAAGATGGTAAGAGACTGTCCCGTCATTGTTTATCAACATAGCAACATACTGTCTGAGAAAGTTAGAGAATATCATTAATTTTGAGAAATGTGAATCCTTCCTTATTAGATATATATCAAAACTGTTAATGACTTATTATTGAAGCGTTAATTCAGAGAAACACATATTGTATTTGAAGTTAAGCCTGTTCAATATCGCAAATTGAATTGAGCAAACAAATTAGAACAGATATCTGCAAATGTAAAACCAAGTTTAACGAAGGCAAAAATTCAACTACGATACGATAACTTACTTTTGAATGCCAAATAGAAAAAAACATCCTTGAGTTTTATTTCATTTTGTGTAAAATTTCAAAAATAAAACCTACATTGCAATGGCGGGTTTCTCCGAATGCATTTAAATTTGGTAAATAGAATACATTTGTTGAAAACGACTAGGTTTAATTTTGCCACGAAAAAGGACATAATTCAAGATATGTGAAAAATGAATGAAGCTTTAAATTTTCTCCTGGATAACATATATGTTCGTTTTTGGCAATAAAATGTATTAACAGGAACTAGGTGCAACGATGGACACTCAGTGCGCCCTTTGATAGCGATTTATTCTTTATCATGTGTTTTCCTATGAATCTAAGTTAATGACAAACTCAATAAAGACAAGTCATTGTAACATTTGTATATTGTACCTACCGTCATCATGATGTTACAATTTTCGTTAAATTGTAACATAAATGTGACAAAAAGAACTAACTTTAAATAAATCTAACATACTCAGTAGTATTTGTCCTTTTCTTGATTTAGATATTACAATTCATAAAGGACAACAAATGAAAGTTTTTTACGATCTTGACAAGCTATACAGCACTTGCATGGTCGGTAAAGGGAATCTCCATACTTACATTTAAGGCAAAAGAGACGATGTAATGATTCGTATAGTACATTTTCCTTTTTTAAAGGCGATATTTCTTTGAATCCAACATGCGAAAATATATATCCAGATTCGTTCGTTATGCTCAAGTATGTAATATTGTCATAGATTTTAACGATTTTAAGATTTCAATACGTCACTGGTAACTTATTAAGTCAAAGATTTCGTTACTTCAAACTTTTACTAAAATCTTTTAAAGATAAAAAGATTTGATTTGTAATTTTTCACTTAATACTGTTATAGCTCGTCTCACTGTTGTTGATATACACCCAATTTGATAAGTGTTCGGTATGACAATACATTGCTACTTCTATTCACATACTTTCTATGATGAGTGTAGGGTGAAGGTTGTAGCCAAAGCGTTTGAACCTTCTGCATTTGTTTTCATCGGTCCTACGTCATTCACCTGATGTTCAATGGTTGTCGTTTGTTGATGTGGTTTATCGTTTTATATATTGATTGAAACGTTGTTTGAATAGTTTAAAACTAGTCATTATAAAGCTCATTTATAGCTTGTTGTTGGATGTGGGTCAAGACTCCGTATTGAAAGGTCGTACTTTGACATATAATGGTTTATTCTTACAAATTGAAATAGAGTTTGTCTCATTAGCACTCATACGACATTTTTTATATCTATTTTGAAAACAATGAATTATCAACACACAAAATATTATATTCAACGAGGCCAAGATATCAAAATTCAGTTTCTCTTTTTCAGTATTTGTTCAATTTTGTAAACTTCTCTTGTTATACTCAATATGTAATAATAATGGAACAATTAAAACATATCTATTAAAATTAAAATAACATTGAAAAAGAAGAAGACATACGAAAATAAGTATGATGTATTTCGTCTACATTATTGATGCTAACTAGGACCATTATGTATAGATACACGTATATGTACGACCTCTCAGGCTTTTCCCCGTGCTGCATATACATTCATGTCATGGAAAACTTTCAAGGTTTTAAGCCAAGGAGGAGAAACAATCTTAAAGTCTAATAATAACATTCTATGTCAAACTTACTCTTGGAAATTCACAAACGTATGTCGCGCAAAAGATCAAACTTGTGGTCCCCACGTCCAAAATGAAATCTCACCGATGGGGAAAGGATTGATCCCTAAACATTCTCCATTTGGATCAATAAAAAGACCCGATGTGTCAAATACTGCCCCATTTACTGCAAATATGTAATGTAAGTATTATACATGGGATTTATAAGAGCAAAAAGGCATGCAAATCAACTAAAACAAGGTAACGTAAAATATAGATAGTCACAAAACAACATTTAAAAAAATGAAAATTGAAAGATACAGTAATATGATCGATAGCAATTAACGTATTTTGAGTAACTAGTAGTTTTGGTATTTACTTAAACTTTTGTCGTCTCCAACTGACATTAGATCTGCTCTTAAAAACCTTATGACGTCAAGCAATAATCACATTTTTAGTTTTACATCCTAATTTTAGAATGTGATATATAATTTCACGGGAACTTACGAACAATGTTGTTTACAAATATAAATGCATCTACACTATCACAGATACCGTTTTAGCAGTACATTTTAAATGTTTTTCGTCCTGTTTATTTCCATGAACATATAATTCTATTATACAATAATAAGATATCACCACAAAAGTTTCATACGTCGGTTGATTTAAAGTCGCCAACTTCATTTTTTCTCACAGAAACTAAGAGGGAAGTAAACCTGACGAAGGTATTTGATCGACGAATTGGATCTGAATAAATTAAAACTATGAGGTTCCCTTGAAATAAATGCCTATCACACATTTTAAAAATTTTAGCTTGTGTCTTAAAAAATGGCAAATTTTACCTTATATGAGTTAAAGCATTGTTGTATATAAGCAACAGAAACAAAAAAGGGAAGTAATGCTATTGTATTATAGTTTTGTGATTAGTAACATATATGCCACTTAAATGTGCGGAAATCTCTCAGAAACACGAAACTAAAGTCTTTCAATGTTAAAGCTACCTCCGTATGGTATAGTCTTCTGTTCCAAAACAAATCCAGTATCGTCAATTTCAAATACAAACTTTCCATTACTGTCTTTTTTCCCACCAACCCACAAGCATGCTCTGGCGGCTACAATGATGAAAATTAACTATCATATATTTCATTTTTAGTGCAAACTGATATAATAACAATTTTACATACAATAATACAAAGCCTATCAGCCAGCATTCAAAGGCTTACAAAGCACTGTCAATTAATATCTATAATTAGCGCTAATATTAAAAATATGAAATTTATACTTCAAGAATATTTTTAAACAATAATAGACATCAAAGACATTGTGATAAGTTACTTAAGAAGTGAAAGTAAGTTCATCATAGAAATTGTGATAATTTTCTCAAGAAGTGAGAATAAACTCATCAAAGAAATTGTGAAAAGTTACTTAAGAAGTTCACGCATATCGTGTATATAAAAGCAAATTTCAATCTTCTGTAGAAGTAAAAAAAAAACGAATAATGTAAACATAAGGTTCGAAATCGAACGCAGGACTAGAGACTCATCAGATGTGTGCACAATATACTCTTTGCTGAAAATATATCTTTAAAGACGCACTTAATCAAACATGGGTAAAAATATATATTTATTCATTCGCCTTTTCAAAATCTAAAGAATCATGGGTAATTGCATTGTTCGAACCCCAAAATAAAAATAACGTCACGTCATTGTTTGCATTTCCATTGTTTATGACGTTTTGGTGTACACCTTTGAAAAAATACCCGGGATGCATTAGATTCTGAGACGGAATTGTCTTCTTTAACTCATAATACACATTTGCAGGACTTGCCTAGACGCCGAGGCTTCGGGAAGCAGTTTTGCTTATAATGAACACTGATCAAAGTTCGTAAACACAAATGATACATTCAATGCACGTGTATAACATGTGTAAGGTATCACAAGTAGACAAACTCCATTTTTCATAGATCAACATTATTTGTTTGATAATTGTAAGTTAATTGCCAAGTTGATAAGAGTTCTGTGTAAAATTGCACTCTCTGTTCAAATAGAGAAAGTCACTTTGATTCATTTTCTGCATTTTGAATACACCCTTTACTTTAACACAAACTATGTGTATGATAAAATTTTGTTTCTCCGTTTTGACGTACTTTCCTTGGATTTCATTCATCCGGTACGTTTATGCCTTTATAATTTAATTTTGGATGTAACGCGTCTTCTGATTGGATGACGTTATTTTGTTATCAGATCATAGACATAATTTAGTTATGTGACCGTGACGTCATCAACGTTTTTCAAGGTTTTCTACGGTTTAAAATGGAATTTAAAATTAAATTATAAGAAATGACTGTAATATTTTTTTCTGTCTATTTGAAATAACATAAAAAATGTGGTGCACACTGTTAAATAACCCGCTACGCGCGTTATTCAGTATGCACCCAATTTTTTATGTTATTTCTTCATAGACAGAAAAAATATTACAGTCCTTCCTTAAATAGATGGGTCCAAATTTGTATCAGATATATAAACACATGAAAACCAAGATCATATGTTACCTGTTGAAATATCAAGAGATCAACTTCGCTTGAAGTAGTTGAACCTTATTTGTTTAATAACGTTTCATACTTTCAGTTAACCATTTAAGAAACGTTCTTATAAATGAGAGAGTCTATGCGATACAAAAAATACCGTTTGATTATTTTAGAGGTTAACGTTGTTAAAAGTTCGTTAAAATATTTTTAGGACGACTTTATCCGAAAAATAAATGATGTAAACATTCATAAAATTGTCAATTCTGTCCCAAATTTCTCAATTCAAATGTGAAAAGTAATATCACAAAAATACTGAACTTAGAGGAAAATCAATTAGGAAAGTCCATAATCACATTGCAAAATCAAATAACAGAACGCATCAAAACCGAATGGACAAGAACTGTCATATTCCTGACTTGGCACAGGCATGGAAGTGTAAAAATTTGAGGAAGTATAAAATCAGTTGTTCCCTATACCAATGCTATTTTAACCATTAACGACACTATAGAGACAAAAGATCAAAACGTTTCATCATTTCTACCCATGTTTTAAGAAAGGAAGACGTCTGAACGTAAGGGAAAATACAAAACAAATATGTCATCTTGTGTTGGAATTTAAATTTAGATAAGAATTCATTATTATATAAATCAACAGTTCTTGCACGGATTCGTACCGTTGCTCACGTGAATTGGTACCTGCATTGTAAGCGAGAGCCTTATCCCCACTTCTACACCAGTGAAGATCATCAAATGACAATTGCAGACATTTTAACGATACATTTAAAATAGTTATAATATATGAAATAATTCACCAAAATCTTTCTAAAACAAGATGAGGTGGGGAAGGGAGGGGTTCTATACTGGAAGGTTCATATATTCTATGTTTCATGCATTACAAGTCTTTTACCAATTATTTCGCACACTTTTTATAATTTTATATTTTTTTCGTTTTTTTTACTTTAATAGACTATTGGTACTGCATAAGGACAAAGTGTATCTTTTTTTCTTTTAATGTGGTACCCGACACCTTCACTCAAATTAAATTTGGCTCGTTTAATTTTCCTAAATATTTTGAAAAAATATTTACTTTGACCCTTTGACAAAAGTATAAAAATTTCTAAATATTTGAACCAACCAATTTATCAGAAAAAATACACTGTTTATACAGCAGTTTGACAAACACTAATTTTGACCATTGAGAAGCTAAATATTACTTCAACAACACAACGTAATTAAAAGGTTAAGCTGATTTTACAGAGTTATCTCCCTATAGTGTTAGGTACCACCTTAAGAATAGTATATCATATTTGAATCTATACACAATCACTGAACCGTAAAATTTCAACAATGCTAATGGGCAGATCAATAGTGTTTGAGAGAAATGACTATATGTAGTTACCATCGCATGCATCATATAAAAATAAAACCTGAACTATTTTAACAACGTTACTATTTTACTTTCTTCATTTCTACGACATTGGATAATGATTCAAAATCATATCAAAAGTGGTTTAATAGATATTTTGATACATTTCTTGGTGCAAAATTCCATGTTTTGTCTTCAATGAATTTTCTACATTTTTTGTATTTGTTTTAAGATTAAATATATTTGATATTTTTTTTTACTTATTTGAAGGAAAAATAATTCTTAAACTTGAACGTTCGTATGTCGAGTAACTTAAATGCATAAAGTATGACATCAGAGATGAAATAAACATTCTGTAACTTATTGTACTAGCAGTCTGGATCTCTTTTACAGGCGTATGTTAATCTGTTAGGCAGATGTTTTACATTCTGCTAGGGAAAACAGGATAAATGAACTATAGCTGTGAATATTTGTCTCATTGGCAATCATACCACATTTTTTTTATATATAAATGGACTAGATGATGCCCACGGAATTGCAGTTCAATTAAGCAAGTGTTGAAACAAAGAGTTTTCAATTTCGCTGTCAGTTCGAGCATGCGGCAAATTGTATACGACAAGGATAAATAACCGTCTCCGAATTTCGATAAAAAAAGTTTCAAAGACAAATTTAAAAAGAACAAAACACTAGATTTTTATAGTATATCACACGTATTTCCGAATTTGTATAAATGCAGTGGAGTTGGAGCTCAATGAAATATGTTTCTTTCTTTAGTAGTAAAGAAACCAGCTGAAGGACTCCTCTGGGTGCGGGAGTTTCTCGTTGCATTGAAGACACATTGGTGGCCTTCGGTTGTTGTCTGCTCTATGATTGGGTTGTTATCTCTTAAACACATTCCCCATTTCTAATCTCAATTTTATTACTATTGCTGTCTTTGAAATTCTAATATCTACGGCATATTCTAACAGCTACATTATTTACATAGGCCGATATATATACAACATAGCAATGATTCTGACAGTTGTACCTTTGAACACATCTCTTGTAAGTTTTAACTTTGGGTCATTTTTGGAGAGCTTTGTTTACTCATTTTTTGATCGAATTCACTAAAAGAACATGATAAATGGGACCCATCAATCCTTAAAATATGCCTTCTGTACCTTTTCAAAAACATAAATAAAGAAATGATAATTAATAAACGCTCTTAACTTACGTAGACTAAATTTATCCCTTACAGCATTCACTTCTGCCTTAGTGTTTGGGTTCCACAGGAAAGCTCCCGGGGTCATGGCACATGTTCTCTAAAATTAAGAAGAGACACAATATGTTGAAACTATTTTTGAACGTAGCATATACTTTATATGAAATTTATATGATTTTTTTGATTATTTTTAGGTTATATCAAAACATACATTTTTTTAAAAGGACCGATTTTGGCCTATAATTTCAATTAGATTCTGTGAAAGATGTTAACTAATCTAGTCATTAAAAACGCTCCGATAAAAATCTATCAAACATGCCACAAATGTCACTTTGCAGATGTTTTTTGTCAAAAGTTAAGTGGGTGCATCCGTGTTCATCCTCAAACATTATAATATATGTTATGTAATATCATCAAGTACAACTTACATTTCAATCTTAACAATGAACACGAATGCAGCCTCTTTCATTTAAGAAGGAAACCGTCTAAAATTCAACTGAAGTGCTAAAATTGTGAAGATTTAAGAAATAATTCTTTCATGCCATGCTCTTTGCTCATTTTAACATGGGTAGGCATTATATTTGTTAATATCTTAATACCGAGCGTTAGCGAGGTATTAAATGTTTAAAAATATAATGCCTACCCATGTTAAAATGAGCATAGAGCATGGCATGATATAATTATTTCGATTCTAATAGGAATATTTTGTACTTCGAAGCGGACCTATAGAAGACACTTGAAATGTCGCCATTTTGATTTGATGAACAAAAACGTTATAAGAAAAATCAACAGTTTATCAATAAAAAAAGAACAGAAACACTTAAACTTACTTTTAGAATGTTTTTATATAATTTCCTGGCGAGCAACACCAACAAAAATGTCTATTTTGATCTCTGGCGTTGTTTAAAATTTATCTGACGTTGCAATTTCAATTGTGACGTCAATCACGTGCAGCCCATGTTCTATTCGAATTAGAACATGGCTTTGTACCCAAAGCTAAAGAAGAACGTCATATTAGAATCAGTAATTTAGCATGACTGAGTGATGTAAGTTCCCGTTATATGTTCATTGTATTGTCAAAAAACAACTCATATTTATGTAACAGAAGAATACTACTTGCCAATAAATAACTTAAAGTTTACATTTTAACAATTTTGTAAAATTGCTATATTTTGGGACCAAAAAGATATCTTACTGGACCTACTCCTTTATATCATCATATATTGTCTACAATTTAAAATGAGGACTATACATCCCTTATGCTCTGTAATTCATATTTTCTTTTAAAGGTTTTGGTTAACATGAATGCTGGAATTAACAAAACTTATACAACTATCGAATTATGTTCTGTCATTATGCTGTTTCTAATTATAACTTATTACTAAATAACTTAAATTTGGTGGTGAATGCATGCATCTTATGGTTATCTTATCTTTACCAGTGAGGGTGAGATTAAGGTTATTAATATTCCTCGTCTTACATGCAGAAGTATCGTATCATTTTGTCAATCGTCGAACATTTACATATTCCATTGAATCATTGCTCCCGTGCATGATCATACTATTCTGATTTTGTAACCTTCCACACACTTACTGTTCCAGTAGGTTTAAGAATAAGCTACCAACGTAGCCATTCCATAGTCACTGTGACGTATTTGTCGACCATAACCACATGTTTAGATCAGTAACTCACAGTCAAATCTGTTTTGTTACAAATTGTATCCGATTCATAATAATGAAAAATTCATTCTGTACAGCATTCCATAGGGCTTAAGTATGAATAACTGATGACGTGTTTTCGATTCAATCGCTCTCGTTGCAATCTTATCACTTTTTCATAGAACAATTATTGATAAGTATTATAAAAAAAAACTACGTAATAATGGACTTATTTGAAATGATTCGAAATCAATAAGTTGCAAGGTAAGGATTTGAAATTGAGGTCATAAAATTGAGAATGGAAATGGGGAATGTGCCAAAGAGACAACAACCCGACCATAGAAAAAAACAACAGCAGAAGGTCACCAACAGGTCTTCAATGTAGCGAGAAATTCCCGCACCCGGTGGCGTCCTTCAACTGGCCCCTAAACAAATATATACTAGTTCAGTGATAATGAACGCCATACTAATTTCCAAATTGTACACAAGAAACTAAAATTAAAATATTACAAGACTAACAAAGGCCAGAGGCTCCTGACTTGGGACAGGCGCAAAACTGCGGGGGGGGGGGGGGGGAGTAAACATGTTTGTGAGATCTCAACCCTCCCCCTATACCTCTAGCCAATGTAGAAAAGTAAACGCATAACAATACGCACATTAAAATTCAGTTCAAGAGAAGTCCGAGTCTGATGTCAGAAGATGTAAATTTATTCTTACTTACCATAGCTTCATCCCAGGATTTCTTGGTATTGTCACAACTATACAGGTAACAATTAGTACCAGCATTTTCCCCAGTAAGCATCATATAGCCAGAAGGACAATTTGTTGGAACACATGGTGCTATAAATATGAAAAAATATATCACGAAGTTTTCAAACAATACCTAACTCGCCTGATGGTCGCACTAGAAACGTTCAGCCTTAAGATTCAAAGTCACTTGCATTTAACACTGATAGACACATATAATTGCTAATACTATTGAAACAAGAAAGGATTAACGAAACGTTTTCATCTCCCAATATCATCATAAATATTGATAAAATTGTTCTCAACTATACTTACCACTTGGTGTTGCTTGCGGAGGTACCCTAATCACAATTGACGGAGGTACGACTGCCGGAGGTACCCTAGTCGTTGTACTGGCACCCACCAGAGCCAAAAGTGGAACAAAAAATAAAAGTGAAAGGATTGGAAATGCTGGTCCCAAATCAACTCCTGTACCGGTTCCTGTAGTGACGTTAGAAGAAACAATCAATGCTAAGAAAATTTGACAACATTGGAGAAGGATCAGCCTACCCTTCTATAGCACCGGCGATCACACCCATTTTTCGTGGGGTTAGTGTTGCCTAGTCTTTAGTTTTCTATGTTGTGTCTTGTGTACTTTTATTTGGCTGTTTGTTTTCTCTTTGTTAGTAATGGCGTTGTCAGTTTATTTATGATTGATGAGTTTGACTGTTCCTCTAGTATATTTCGCCTCTCTTCAGTCAAATGCATTAAAGTTATGACCTATACAAAATCATTGAGACATTCCTAGAGAGGTCCTCGCATATAAACAACAATATGAGTTACGTATTAGATAAAATACGAAGGTTATAAAGAAACAGGCCGGTAACAACCATCGCCGGATAGTTTTTCTGCACGAGTAGTCAGGTCAAGGTTACTTTTATTGTTTGTCTGACTTGTACGACGTTTCAAGAAAGGAATAATACATTTTGCAGAACTAAACATTTGAGAATCTTAGATAGCCACAAAGCAAGTTATAGTATAAACACAATTTTTTTCATTTCCCTTCAACCGAGATTTTTTTTTCAAGAAAAAAAATCAGGAATCTAATTATTTGATAAAAAAAACAACCATTTCAAGTTAAAGATGAATGTTGTACACATTTAAGACTTTTCAGAATGCAACTCGTAAAAAGTAGAATATCAAAGAAATATATTAGTGGTAAGAAGGATAACGTTTTTTTTATGGATGAAACGGAAAGCGGGGAGGGGGGCTAATTTATTTTAAAATAAACAGGCTGTGATCTTTATTTTTGATGATAAAATGCAGGATGTGCCATTCAATCCCCCCATCCCCACTTAAGAAAATCGTAAAAATCGCGCATTTGTTGCCAAATACATGAATTTGATATTCAGTGGTGGAGGGTCCCGGGGGTTGGAACAACTCTTTTTTTATGATCAATGCATTTTAATGGGGACATAAAGTTGGACCCCCCTGTTTTGTCCTGGATTTGGACCTGGATCCGCAACAGATATACATTCGATAACAATATAAATGTATCAAAAGAATGAATTTCCTACTTCATTAGTGAATAAATGTTAATGAAAATGATTTTGTCTTAATATTTTATAAATTCAGGCATATACATTAATTTTTTTTTAATTCATGCTCGTCTCTAGATCTGCAAATGTTGATCACGTGTTACACTATGATCCAATAGCAGCTTACCGTCCAAAATTGATGACATATTAAGTTGAATGATTTTCTTCTAGATTTGCTGCTTATTTTGACGTGCATTACATGAACACTTTTTTGTTTATAGGATCAATCGTGCATTGGTAAGTTGATAGGGATTTTAACTTTTGATAAGGTTTGATTTTTTATTTACTTATTTCCTGTCTTATTTTTATTGAAATATACACGTCATTATCATCATTTCTTTATTTTCAGCATTGTCCAAAATACTATTCAAGTCCATATATTGAAGAAAACATTTATTGACCGAATATTTTGCTTCATAAAGGGGCATGTATGTTCTTTTTTGAATATATAAATTTAGCTATTTACTTTCCAACCCATCACCCAAATGTTTTTGTATAAATTATCACTATTTAAGGTATTCGGAAAATCCGGAATCATGCAAAACAATAATTTGTCATCTGCTTGACCATAATATTTTTTTTCTCATAAAATTTGGGATCAAAATATCCCCCCTCCTTTTGAAGTTAAATGTCAAATCCCTTAGTGTACCGATATGAATAGTATTTTACTGGAAATGTTTGAAAAAGGATATTGATGTTAGCGTAAATATTTTGTTCAATAAAAAGACAGAAAATAAGCCGGTGAACTAAAAAGTTCAAATCTAATTGAAAGTTAAAGTGCCCATGAACTCACTGATCATGCACGAGTGATTCTATTCATAAAAAGTGTCCGTGTAACAACTAAAAAGAGTCCGTGTATCATCTAAAAAATAGTCCGTGTAACACCCGTTAATGTACTGTTTTCAACGCTCTGCGGGGTGGGGGGCAAAATCGTACAAAGTACATTTACTCTTCGACAATATTTTCGCTAAAATCAATTTAAAATGGCGTCAGATAATTTTCGACAGCAGAGACTTAATAGCATAATCGAAAGCATTCACAATCTTTCATGGAAATAATCATAGGAAGCACAAGCTCTGAAATGTCGTTTTAGTAATTGATATTCACTATATAAGCATGTACGTCTGTAATAATTGTAGATTGTGTTCAATAATTCAATATTTTTTTTTCAATTTTTTTCATTAAGAAAATTATTCAAAAGCGTGAACATACTACACCCTTTGTTGACACATTCATGAACACATAAGAAAATACTATATACATATAATGACATTAGTAAGAGTTATACATTTGCAAATATATTTGTCTATTAATACCTCTATTGGCGAAACTGTTGTCATTTACGAAATCCTGCTGTTGTTGCTCTGAGAGTCGGACGACTACTGCGCATCCACATTGAGGAATGAAAACCAAGATCAATATTACAAGAATTATCTAAAAATGAGAAAATACCGGTTTTTGGTAATCAAGATTGCTTAACCGGAAGTCAGATACGATATTAGGATTGCCTTAGGTGACGAACACCATAGGAAATGTCCTGTATACCATGTATACGTTAGTAAATTTGTGAAGAGTTGTCGAAGGATGTAGGTGACCTTAACATGCTTAACGAAATAACAGTTAATAGAGATATGATGATAGTCCGTCGAAAATGGAAAATAAATGGCTAACGTGTGTTAAGAGAGAGCCATATCTCTTGCACCGTTGTAAATTTCGAAAAAGAGCAGGATAATGCCGCTACAAGGCAGCACTCGCAACCGCAAAGTGGGACGGGTATTATGAGTTGCAATAACTTGTTTCCCAATCCACTATAGATGAATATGTTTAAACTTACCTTTTAAAACTAATACTTTTGGATAAATAACATTTCTGTGTCTGATCAATTATGTTAGATTAATCGGTTTGCTTTCTGCTGAAAATCGTAAATTAAGAACCAATATTCTGTGGAGAATTTATTCTTACTTGACATAAAGATATAGAACAACACTTTGCAAGCTTTTAGTGAAAATAAAAAAAAAACTAACAAACAAAAACAAAACAAGTATAAAATGTCATAAACAATCTCAAGATGAACGAAACCTTAAAAGAACATTGAACAAGAATGTGTCCCAAATACAAGGATACCCCATCCGCACTATCATTTTCTATATTCATTGCACCGTGAAAATGTTCAGTGACAGGGAAAATGGGTAAAATCTCTACTTTTGCATACAAATTAGAAGGATCATACCTCAGGGAACATGTGTACTAAGTTTCAAGTTGGTTGAACTTCAACTTTATCAAAAACTACCTTGACCAAAAATTGATCCTGAAATGTGCACTATCAGTTTCTATGTTCAGTGGACAGGGAAAAATGGATAAAATCTCTAATTTGGCATACAAATTAGAAGGATCATACCACAGGGAACATGTGTACTAAGTTTCAAGTTGGTTGGACTTCAACTTTATCAAAACTACCTTGACCAAAAAATTTAATCTGATATGTATTCGTGTACAAGTTCTGATTTTGTACAGGTTATAACATGTACAAAATTGTGTACATGTTATAACTTGTAAATGCAAAAATACAAGTTGAACATGTACAAAAGTACCTCATACATGTTATAACCCGTACAAAATATTGCTTAAAAAATGGTTTTAACTTTTACAAAATCGAAAAATAAGGATATTTTTCTCTTTATCGCAACAGATGAATATTGACCTCAATAACATTTTCATAACTTTTGTATATTCCTTCATGTTAAGTGTGTTTTTTCCTTTTTTGATACAGTTAATGTCCAAGTGTCGGTATTACGAAGCATTCCTAAGACCTGTCATAAGATATATCTTAGGACATATCTTTATTTGATGAATTATAATTGTGAGTGTCCACTTTGAAGGCAATAGTAAAATACTTTCTCTCTAGTTGACACTAAAAGACATAAGAGGATAGCCAGGATAGATGTGTCTACAAATACAATTGGGAATTGAAATGGGGTATGTGTCTAAAAGACAACAACCCGCCCATGGAGCAGACAACATCCAAAGGCCACAAATACATGCTTTCAAAGTAGAGGATATATATTTAAAACATCAAAATGACATTCGCCTCATGCAATGATCTTATAGTTTATAAACAAAAATTGAGTTATAAATTTACATAAGTCATGCTGAAGGCCAAAAATGTTGAAGAGTAGATCCAAAGATATTGATAATGAAGCGTGGTCCAATGAACACTATTTCAGCTCTCTCTTGCTTTTACTGAGTATGCATATAAGACATTGTTTTAGTCTTTGCATGCTATAAAAACGAGAGGGAGGAGTATTTCCCAAAATTATTAGGATTCGTTCTTAAATTTTTTGGAGCCATGGTGTAGTGGGTAGTGCATCAGACTACTACTAGTAACATAAAGGTTCCTGGTTCGATTCCCGTCTGGGATGAAAATTTCAGGATCTGAATTTTCGTCTCTCCCTTGACACCATTTGTGAGTATGGTCTCGAGGAAACGATGATAGTCCATGGGAAGGGGACGTTAAATGGCTGACCCGTGTTAAGAGAGAGCCATATCTCTTGCACGATAAAGACACCCTTAGAGATTTCAAAAAAGAGCAGGCTAATGCCGCTACAAGGCAGCACTGGCACCCGCAAAGTGGAAAGGGATTAATATAAGTTGCAAAACTTGTTTCCCAATCCACTATAAATAAATATGTTTAAACTAAAAATTTTGGAAGAATTTAGTTACTAGTATCTAATGTAATTGTCATTGAGGAATGCAAGCTTTCAGTAAATAGTTTTACACTTATTTAAGCCATGATGGACTGCATAAAACATACAATTACATGATAACACATTTTGCCAACATAAGTCATGAAACATATATTTCTGAAACTTTGTGATCATTGTCCTCTACAGAAAAAGACACAATCTGGCCTACAAATGTATTTATTGTTGTTCTTTATGCATTGGTGAATTTAAATGTAATTTTTACTTCATGAAGATTTATTTTAAATTTTGTACAAGTTAAAACCATTTTTAAGCAATATTTTGTACAGGTTATAACATGTATGAGGTACTTTTGTACATGTTATAACTTGTATTTTTGCATTATACAAGTTATAACATGTACAATATTTTTGTACATGTTATAACCTGTACAAAATCGCAACTTGTACACGACATGTACACTATCAATTTCTATGTTCAGTGGACCGGGAAAAATGGATAAAATCGATACTTTGGCATACAAATTAGAAGGATCATACCACAGGGAAATGTGTACTAAGTTACAAGTTGGTTGGACTTCAACTTTATCAAAAACTACCTTGACCAAAAAAATTAACCTGAAATGTGAAACGGATATTCCATAACGGTCAACCAACTCGTGATGACTCGTGATTTTGAACTCTTCGTTTAAAAATGAAAATTGACACAATTTGGAAGCTGAAACCATCTCTTCTGTGTAAAGTTTTGTTTTCAACCGACCCTCATAGTCAATTTCTTGATATACGTCATAATCAAATGGCAAAATCAAAAGCTTAAACACATCAAACGAATGGATAACAACTGTCATATTCCTGACTAGGTACAGGCATTTTCTTATGTAGAAAATGGTGGATTGAACCTGGTTTTATAGCTTGCTAAACTTCTCACTTGTATGACAGTTGCGTTAAATTCCATTATATTGTCACCGATGCGTGAACAAAACAAACAGACACAATAGGTAAAAATGTCAAAAATAGAGGTACAGCAGTCAACATTGTGTTATCATCTTAATAACAACAACAATTGTAACGAAGAAGCACAAAAAGGCATGCATCAACATTAATATCCTCATTTTGCTTGTATTATACGATTTTATGTATCTATGTAAAATGCACCCTTAAAGGATGGGAGGTTTAAAGTGCTGGGATAAAATTGCGTGTTTGAAATTCGCACAGGTAGAGATGAAATTATTTTGTCGTTCAAAGTATGACGGGATACATAAATACAGTAACGTAAAATAGATATACTAAAAAAACAGATTCAACAGTAAATTAAAGTAATAATAGTAAATAAAATAATAGTGTGGTTCAAAGTATAACATCAAATGTTTATCACAAAAGACAGACTTAACAGTAAAAGTAATATTAATAAAATAATTTTGTCATTCAAAGTATGACAAGATACATTGGTACAGAGTCACATCATAAAATAATTTTGCCGTTCAAAGTATGATGGGATACATAAGTACAGAGTTACTTCAAATGGATATCTAAAAAAACAGACTTAACAGTAAACGTAATATAAATAAAAGACAAATAAAAGAATAACACGTCATTAAGATGATAAACAACGTCAGTACGCAAAATCTATACTTCAAGACCATCGTGTATTATTTGTGAAGTTGATACGGAATATTTATCAACAAGTTCTTGGTACCTTCTTTACGTTCCGTGACATACCCCTGGTTCGTCAACTTTCTGCTCAGACACTGTTGACGTTTTACCAAGTCTGAGTAGGAGCTGCAAGCTCTTGAATATCGAATAATTTTGGAAATGTATATTCCATATGCAGGTGAAGTTGGTATATTGCTACAAAGGGGGGGGGGAATTGATAATTTGAAAATCAACATAGTCTCGTTTGTCATAGATTCTGGTACTGAGATGAGGTAAACGGACAGAAAGTCACAGGACATAAAGTCACAAATTTGGTAGGACAAAAAGTCACAGGACAAAAAGTCACAAATAATATGTTGACAATTGTCTGAATATGTAAGAGAAATATCTTGAAATATTTACGTTTTGATACATACATTGTATATCCATATTAAAATTTAGGAAATGTGTCATTATACTTAAAAAATAATGATTTATTTAGTTTTAATCGTACAAAAGAAAGATTTCTTGGTACCATGAAGCCATTTAAGTGCCAAGCCACTTTGACATTTTGTTTTTAACAATTATTTAATCATCCTTGATATTTTTGGATAAATTGTGTTTACAAAGTTGGTTTATATACAATAGTTCAAGAAAAATACAAAAATATTTTTGTAGAAATAAGCGTTTTTTATTCAAAGAAAATAATCAGTAAAAATGAATTGTGACTTTTTGTCCTGTGACTTTCTGTCCTACATTCCTGAGATGACTGTGTGTGTCAAATTTGAGGTATGAGTCTAAAAATGCGGCGGAGGTAGCCGTGTCTGTTGTATCTTTAAGTTCTAGTTCTGGTGGATATATTAAAGGGAACCAATCGGAAAAGTTTGGGTTGTTAATGGAAAGAACATCATCAATATATCTGAAAGTGAAATTAAATAACCTGGTTTCTTTGAGGGAACATGTTTACTAAGTTTAAAGTTGATCGGACTTCAATTTCATCAAAAACTACTCCGACCATTAATTTTAACCTGAAACGGGACAGACGAACGAACAGGCGAACGGACGGACGAACAGACAGACAGACGGACACCTGGACCTGAAAACATAATGCCCATAAATGGGGCATAATAAAAGACACAAAAATACATAAATGGTGCGATCGAACATACATTTTCATGGAAACACAAAGCAAAAATATACATTTTTAACTGTAATCGAGGAAATTTCAAAAAACTGAACAACTAACAGCAAAAGTATTGCATTATTACTTACCTTATCATTTTGTGCCATCATGTACACTCCACAGATTTATGATGAAATGTAATGTTGACTATATTATATAATATGTACATTCGTATTTGACTTGTTTGAACTTTTCGTAAGGCCTGTACTAAAACGTTAATTTCCTATTCGGATGAATGCATCCGTTTCATTACGTAAAATCTAGAACGTGCTTGACAACCTACATGTATCTCAGGGCGAACCTGTTAATTTCGAATCATGCATCCTATGGCAACAATTCGTTATGTATTTACATGTAAATATCAAATAAAACTGTAAGTTTGTAAAGACTGATTTCTAAATATAAATGAAAAGGTGTATGGGAAACTGTGGGTGCTAAGGAGTTAACTTCCTTTCTTTTGCATTCAATTGTTATATCCTCGTAAAAATTTGGGTTTCAGACAACGTTATATAACGTAATAGGTATGTCAGTAGAATACCATATTCACCAAAATATGTACATTTGCCTAGGTGGTGATGAATACCTGAAATAGGATAGTTTGCATATCGCAGATTTTAACGTCTTAGGGTCTTATGACTGATGCTAAAATAATAAGCGTTATACACACAGTAGGCACCACAACGACTGGTACGAGTACACAGTTATTTCGTAGTGTATTTCTTTTAGACAATTAATTGAACATGTTGAAATACAAAACAAAGTGTGGTGTACTACTTTTGGGACAAACTATTTCAAAATCATACAAAACTTTATCGTTTCTAACTCAAAATATGGACATTTTATGTTCAGGGGGTCTTTTACAGCTTCGGGTAAAGCTTATTTTTAATCTTCTTCACCTGGACCAAATAACTACTTTACTTTAAAATTCATTAATCATTTTTTCACAGTGTAATTTTATCCCCCTACTTGCTGTTTGAGGCATAAAACGTGAAGAAATAAATTTGGGAGGGGTATAAAAACAAGTTTGGCAAGTAGCACACTGTCCACACTAGGAAATATATGTGTGGACTACGAAAATCAAGGGATGATAACTGTACATGTGTACTCGAACCTAATAGGTTAGAAATAAATCACCAATCCTAATAAAACGTTATATGATCTTAGCTCAATACGTTATGAGATTACTTACATAGTTTTAATGCAATGGCATATATATTATAGACAGTATGATAAATTCTATAATCAACATTGCGTGTTAAAATTTGACGTTAACATTGCAAAAATTCAACTATCGACATTTGGGGCTATAAAAATCAAAATATTACATAGAAATACTTTTTAAATGCCTTAATATATAATATATCATGTATCAAAAGCAAAAAAAAATACTCATTTGATCTATCAGATTCAGAATAATTATTCCAAAGTCAAATTTATATGAGCCTATGCCTAAAAATGGAGGTTTTACAATGAGGGGTGACCTTACATGAAGATGTAATATTTTCCAGCAATTTTAAATTTGTGACGTTTTTTTTGGTTTTAAATAATCCTTACATATGCATTTAATGTACTTTAAATGGAAAGAAAAATAACAAATAATATATCATATTAGTTTAAATTGGTCTTATGCCAAGAAAGACTGAAAATAATTTAGGGTCAATTTAGGCCGTAGCACATATTTACATTTAAAAATGCATACTGAAGCTATAGGAAATAAAAAATGTATGTCTTTTTCATCATTTCTACAACAAATGGAAGTTGTTAACGACCTTGACTGGCTATACAGCCCTCGCACGGTCGGCTCGGTGCCCGAAGACGATTGGTGTGCGTTTAAATAGTTTTTTTGCCATCGGTCAGGAACAGGTGGTGGACGCCATTTTGGAGGTCACCATCTTTGTTTTGTGAGTTCTTTTAGGTTTGTTTACCATTTTGTTGTTATTTCTTCACAACGGCTGCTTTCAGGGCCAGTTTGGTCAGCTTGGCAGCCCGCTTACCTCAATGATGGAGTGCTAGTAGATGAGTCTTGGACATAGTGCTAAAGATGACCGGAAGCGTTATCAGGACCAAAGCCGTGAGGCAGTGAAATGAAGGTCAATGATCTCACACCTAGGATACAGCCCTCGGACGTTAATCGGCATAACACTCCCCCATCTACAATGGGTTTTGGAGTGCATGTTAACTCGGGAATACGCTTACTACAACGTTTACTGTACAGTGTTGAATTGGTTTCTGTCATCTAGTAAGTCGTTGATCATCTAAAAGTAAACCCTCATCGAAGATAGCGGGTAAAGGAGAGCTGGCCCAGCACGTCTGTTCACCTGTAATGGTTGAGACGTGACTGATGGATGGAATGATGTGTTGAATCATTTCTATACTCAGGTTACATGATACAATATATATATGAGCACCAAAGGACTCTTGGATTCAATTTGTTTTGCAGACAGTATGGTCAAATGAAAAGATTTTTCAATTTTTAGTGAAAAACGTGCATGCTCTTTTAGTCGCAATAAACTTATATTTGAAACACTTGCTATCCTACAGAAGAAAAGAAAGATATTATGTGAAATGAAACAGGTACAAAAGACATTATTAAGTGCTTTTTATATAAATTTAGTGAAATCTTTATTATGGACTTCAACTTTTATGTACCAAGCTCCTCACATTTAACTTGATCCAATCAGGACGTTAGACGAGGGTCATTTATACAACACATTTTGCACACATTATCTGAAATAATCATCTTTTCTGTAGTTTCCGAGTTCAAAAATACAACAGGATTAAATTATAGGAACACAAATATTGACACATGAAAATATGTCAGATAGAAAGAAAGAATGCCACTTATGCATCAAAATTAAAAAAAGCTTTGAAATGCTCATTTTGACCATGTAATGCCAAAATGGGTCATTTTTGCAGCATTTCTATCAAACAAAAGTTTAAATCGTATAGTATCATGCTACTTGACACATTGGAACCATTTAATCATTAAGGGAAGTTGCCAAAGTACAGATTCTATTTTTCATGATTTCGCATGTTAGGTCCGAGTACACAGTTATTTCGTAGTGCATTTCTTTTAGACAATAATTGGAAATAAAAAAAATCAAACCTGCGCTTTTTCAATATATTCTTACAGTGTGGTGTACTACTGTTGGGACAAAATATATCAAAGTTATAGAAAACTTCATCGGCTCTAACTCAAAATATGGACAGTTTTATATTCAGAGGGTGTTAGAATCTTTTACAGCTTCGGATAAAGCTTATTTTTAACCTTTTTAACCTGGACCAAATCACTACTTTACTTTAAAATTCATAAATCGATTTTTTTCAGTGTAATTTTATCTCCCTTTTTGCTATTTGAGGCATAAAACGTGAAAAAAAACTATTTGATAGGGGCATAAAAAAATGGCAAGTAGCACACTATCTACACTAGGGACTATATTTGTGGACAACGAAAATCAAGGGGACGATAACTGTGTACTCGGATATAAAATTTTAATCCTGATATTACCAATGTTTTTTTCAACTGATCGGGCGGAGCTTACGTTTTAATTTGCATAAGGACAGTCTATTTGAAGATGTGTGTGATAAGGATGATTGCCGTTATAATTATTATTGAATTTTAATCACCTATCAGTGTCATCAAAGGAATTTACAAAAAAATGACTGGACACTTCATTGATGAGTTTATCATAAAACACCTATCTATAGATGGACTGGTGTATTATAAGCGAAACAGTTAAACCCCGCCCAGTCAAGTGAAATAAATAGAGTTATATCTATGATGAGTTTTATCTGAACTTGCATTTGTATGTGGATGCTATCTTGTGTGTAGATATTGAAGAGTTACCATTCATGGTTCGATTTGAACAAATTTGCACTGAGATAAATGTATATTGACAAGTACTTTTAAACACAACACGGATGCAATATTCAAATAAGACATCAACTTGTACCGTAAAACTGCATGCATTTGGAGAGGTTAATACATCAACATGTAGACAGTATAATAGAACAGTCAATTTTCTATCTTATCATTAATCTGAAGAGGGAATATAATAGGACATAATGATAAAGTAAGTTATCTAGCATTGATTTTGGTGATGGCTGAATACACCATTTAATAAAAATGGAAAGGTATATTTTCTATAAAAAAATAATGTCTTGAACGATGGTTAAAAAGAATGGTATACCCTTTGGACAATGTTTAACACAAATTGTAAGATTAAAACGTTTTCATTTGATTTCGAAGAGCTTAACGTTTTTGCAAGATCTAATTAATAAGTTTTCGAAATCTACAAAACAAAGTATTCATATTTGTATATTGATACCGGTGTTCTTTATAGAAGTATATCGATTTTTATGACGTGATTGCATTGTCAACAAATATCTAAATGAGAGAAACATGAGTATAAACTGCTATATATAAATAAAAACGGTTATATATACAAATAAATTAACAGTGATTGTACGCTTCTAAAAATGAACAAATTTTACATATTTTAATATCAGCCTAACATTATTACATTGCTTATGCTTCCCTAACCGGAATTGGAATTCATGCTCATGATATTTCATGGCACATAATCGCCTTGCACTATGCAAGACGCGCTAGACCACTCGACCAACTAGGCTCTACTGATAAGTCTTATGTAAACGACACGTCCATCAGGCGTATTAAATAATTAGCCTGGTTCCTTTGATAACTATTATCTTATATAATAAATATTTAATTTTGGGCGATTTGCCCCTTCTTAAAATCTAATAATGGGTTTTTAAGATTTTTGTTGGATATAATAATGCACCTTTAAATGCAAAATTCCCATTTCTAAAACTGCATTTGCAAAAGCATTTTTTTTTAATTAATGAATTCATAAAATAAAATTATGAAAATTTCTTGTGTTGTACCAATCGATCTGCCATGGACAATATATCATCCATACTGATGCCACGCATAGCTGCCTTGCTAGTTGATATCATGCGACAAGAATGTGCTTGAAACGATGAAAGGTCGATTCCTGTATCCTTAAATATTTGGTATCCAAATCCCCCAAAAATGGTATTTCGGTGATGGTGGCTTCTTTTGAAGAACACCATTTCATTAATTGTTTTACTGAAGGTAAATGACCATCGATATATAGCAAAACTGAGGATATGGTAGAACGGTGAACACTTAAAGTTCTGTATTGATACCTCTTTGTATACATCTAAGCCGAAATGGCTACGATATCGGCAAAAGGTGCCTCAAAGGGATCAATTTTCCGTGAGCCACACCAGCTAGACCACTTACTCCAGGCACTGTCATAAAAAGATCTCGACCCAGATTTCCAAAACTTTTATGTTTTGTTCTGATTCAGTGGGTGTGGCTATTTCGTGTTATACAAAAAAGTGTTGTGACTCATGGAAAGTAACACTTTATAATCTACTGATATCTTAAGTAACAGAGTGTAACAAGCCTGTGATTGCTAAACTGGAGTTATTAGAATTATCAGACTTTTCTTCTTCCGAACTTTCGGTAGACACGCAGTTATTAGACAGAACGGGGAAAAGAATTACCCTTTATCTCTTCACAGGACTAGAGAAGGGCGTTTACTGCTTTCATTTCCAGCTGAAATATTGATTTAGATGAGCATTTGGCCTGTCTGCAAACAGATTTAGTTTCATTAGACTTTTGAAAAGTATCGAACTTAACCACCAATTGCTGGTATCCACATAATGCCTGCTTTTCCAGTCTGCTATAATAGGTTGTTTTTTTTAGGAATTTAATTAGTAGTAGTAATTGTTAATTGCCTTTGAAGATACTAATCAAAAAACTTAATTGAAAGAGAATTTAATTTTTTTGACATCGCCCCCATCTTGTTAGCAGATACAATTGCTGTTTTATTGAATGTTTATAAAAGTATATTCTTGTTTTGCAGATTCTTATCATAAGAGTGTACTGCCAACATAGCTGGTTTTAGCTCTAGCTGATTTTTATGGAGGAACTTCTCCTCGTCTAACCAAAGCCTACTTATCAGCTCCCTATCCCGACAGCCATTCATCCGACTGTTTAATGGTGTTATGACTGTAGTAACGCTTTCCCGTTTCGAAACCCTAGTTTGTTTACCCATCAATGCAACTTGTTGTGAATTTCTTCGTTTAACTAAATTTGGTGATTGTAATCCCCCCTGGCCGACCCCAGAAACAATAAAAGCAGGGCTTTTATTTTCAATTTTTGTAAATTGCAATAATGCAGTGGACCTGAGGGCTACTGCAATCCCAAATGGGAGAGACTTTAATTCCATTACCTTTCCCCACCATAAAAATGAGGTATTTTGTGTGTTCTTTGCTATTTGCATTGTCAAATAAGCATTCGTTAGGTCTAACTTTACAATTCTATCATTCTTCAAAAGAAAATTTTTCAACAAATGGATTCTCGCCACTTTGAAATGTTCGTAACGTAAAAAGATTTATAGCAGGTTAATGACATCCTATCTTCTCTGGAGTCAGAAAAAATGTGACTAAAATACGAATCCTTAAAATTGAAAATGAAAATGGGGAATGTGTCTTAGAGACAACAACTCGACCATAGAAAAGACAACAGCAGAAGGTCACCAATAAGTTTTCAAGGCAGCGAGAAATTCACGCCCCCAGAGGCGTCATTCAGCTGGTCTCTAAACAAATATATATACTAGACTTTTTTATGGCTTTCTTGTTCAAAAGGCTTTTAAATATTTTGCTAATCGATTCCTGATTCTCTTAATTGGAAAAAGGCTTGATGGGTATTTGATTTTGGTAAGGTGTTGATAAGAAAACTATCAATATTCCGTTGAAACACTAGATAACTCAAGGGTCTTTTGTTATTGAGTTCCAATTATATTGTAAAAACTTATCAATCCCCCTACAGAAATAGAATTTTGATTAATAATGACATTCATTTATAATTGGAATAGGTTTTGTATATGTCTAAAGTTTTCTCTTGACCTAACCGATGTATAGGTTTGCAGGTTTCTTGAGCCCTTGGTTGTTCTGAGGTTGGTTCTGGATTTGGTCCTGGGTCTGATTCTGGTGCTGACCATAAATGTTCCTCTGTCTGTTTTCTGACTGGTCTCTTCCCTGAAACTTGTCAATGGAAAAATTGTCTGTCATTCACAGACTATAGGTTATTAGTGGAACCCTGCATAAAAAACTGATGTTTTGGTTAAAAACATGAAGTTTACCAGCATGTTTTTTTCTTTTTAGAAAACAACAACATTTCCTTTAGTTCTTTGCTGTCACAATAGCCCGTTTGTCTTAATTGAACAACATCAGCAGCATCTATACATTGATTACCTTTCTTAATTTGAGTTACTTCAGACCAAAACAAAGGGACAGAGGAACCATAACATCAAGAATGCGTACCTGCGTAATTATTTTACTCATCTCTAGTCTAGCATTCCACTTTCTACCAAATTTTTTTTATTTTTTTATTTTAAATCTATCTGTTCCAAAAGCCATCAACCCTTTTTTGGTACATGATCTTCAGGTTTCCGTTTTTGTGTGTTATTATAGATGTCAGACCAGCTCTGAAGCCATAAAAGTGGGAGGTTTGGCTAGCTACAAAACCAGGTTCAACCCACCATTTTTTTTAATTAAAATGTCCTGGACCAAGTCTGGAAATGGTCATTGTAAAATTATAGTTCGTTTCTGTGTGTGTGTTACAATTCAATGTTTCCCTCAGTTTTAGTTTATAACCCGGATTTTTTTCTCTCAATCGATTTATGAATTACGAACATTGGCATACTACTGTTGCCTTCATCATGACATATGGTGTTCGTAACCTAAGTCAGTCAGGATATCAAATCTAATTTTTGGTGAAGCAATCGTGATAATCAAATACCGGTATTTTCTCATATTCAGCTTATGCTCATAGTATTGACCCTAGTCATTGTTTGCCTTCCTCAATGTGGATGCGTAGTATTGACAACCGGACCAAGAACAGTAAGATTTCTTTGTAATTGAAGACAGTTTCGACGCTAGAGGTACATTTGGTATTTAGAGACAAATATCTTTGCTAATGTGTAACTCTTATTAATGTCGCTATTATTGATTCAAGTATGTTCTTATACAACAACCGATTGTGTCTACAAATGGTTTAGTATGTCCATGCTTTGAAATATTTATTGATGATAAAAATTAAAAACAAAATATAAAAAGATGTTTCAAACAATCCAATTAATCCAGAAAACCATGCTTTATAGAATGTTCAATTTAAAATTTTACCAGTAAACGCACTCGATATTTGAAACAAACCGTGAATTTTGTATTTCACTTGATTGCTGATCATAAGAACAGCACATTTATGTTTGCCGTTTAATCTTAAAATGTGCTGTATTAAGTCAATAATATGAGGGTTTTTTTTTCGTTTAAATGTATATTGGTGTTTCTTCTTGCTGCACCTCTGGTTTTTTTTTCTTGTTGCTTTGCTTTCCTTTTATAGTTCATGTGGTTTCCTCGGTTATAGTTTGTGGCCTGGGTTTTTTTTCCCCTGAATTGATGTTTGCGGCTTGAACAGTTATATACAACTGTTGTCTTCATTTGTGATGGATTTTGAAATAAACCTAAAACTTGACACTAAACGATTGAAATTAATCATCTGTGATTATGGTGAGAGGCATTTTTAAATTCCGAACGTTAACCCAAATATCCTCAACTTGGAGTGCCTTCTTTTGTATCATCTTACTTTATACAATCTTATGATTTGACTTAACAACTGGTCTTGAAAGAACAGAATACTTAACAACAGTTATTTATAGGTCTTTATGCCATTTTGTGCTTATATGTTACATATTTGCTTGGTTTTTAGAGATTAATATTAGAACACAATGTTTACTGCTGTACATGTATATTTGCCATGCTTATCTCATTTTGTGCACGCATCGCTGTCCATATAATTGAACTTGACACGACTGTCATACCAGGTTCAATCCACCATTTTCTAGAAAATGCCTGTATCAAATCGATCAGGAATATGACAGTTATTATCAATTCGTTTGATGTGTTTGAGCTTTTGATTTTGCCATTTTTCCGGGAATTTCCGTTTTTGAATTTTCCTCGTATTTTAGTGATTTCATTTTTTTTATCAAATTTACTCATCATTAAATTTCTATTTCTAAAGCCACTAACGGAACTGGTATAGGGATTAATTTGAGACCAGCATGTCTAACCCATCTTCTTTTATTTATTATTCATATAATTGCTATAATAGGAATGATGAGACCTAGTTCTGTTACTATTGTACATCAGGTAATGTTGCCTCCGGCAATGCAAACCTCACCTCCTTTTTTAACATTTTTACCTATTATGTGTGTTTGTTTTGTTCACATATCGTTGTCAATATAATGGATTTAATGCGACTGTCGTACAAGTGAATCGTTTAGCTAGCCATAAAACCAGGTTTAAACAACCATTTTGTACTTTACAAAATACCTGTACCAAGTCAGAAATTTTACATTGTTATCATTCGTTTGATGTGTTTGAGCATTTGATTATGCCATTTGATTAGGGACTTTTCAGACGAAACGCGCGTCTGGCGTATATATAAAATTTAGCCCTGGTATCTATGATGAGTTTATTCATTTTGAATTTTCTTCAGCAATTTTGTAATTTTTCTTTTCAAATGCTGCATAAAACTACCAGAACTATCATGTATATAGTTCTTACCTTCTGTTGTGCTGACACATTCTAGAACAACAAGCAAAACCAGAACTAAGGTATACATGGTCATTTCAGCATTCGCTTTCATACTATATTATGAAACAAATATTACTAGAATAGCTACAATTCACATATGCATAGTTTCAAAATAAATCAAATTATTAATAAACAAAGAGTTAGAATATTGTTATTAGAATTAAATAGAATAGAACATATCATATTACATAAAAGTGACCGTTTTATTGCGTTTACGATTTGTTTATCTACTTTTTAGTTGATATGGATAATCATGTTTAGAACTATAACTGATTTAACATTTAAACATTGTTAAAATGTTTACTTACATTCAATAAACTTCCAGTTTATCACTAGACCAGAATGGCAACGACGCTAACACTATATTTGTTTGAACGTGTGATTCGCAATATTCATTCGTATCTTACCTCCTATACATTTCTAGAAATATGATTAGTTAAAAGCGTCCTCGTGGGAACAGTGTATATTTAATATTAGGTTAGTTGGGAGGCGGGGCTTATTTCATGCACGGTTAGTAGTTGAGTTACGTCCCTTTATATTCCATATAAGGTAATAAGGAGGCGGGGCTTATTTCATACACTGTTAGTAGTGGTGCTACGTCCCTTTAGAAAAACAAAACAGTACTGAGAAAAAATCTTTAAGGTTTCGACAGACGACGAAAGTGATGATAAAGTGAAATAAATTCATAAACACATTTAAATCTAACAAATTGTCATTGTTGGCATCTGTTTTTGTAGGATCAAAGGAAGTAGTTTCTAAATCATGTTAATGCTGTGGAAAGACCTATTGTATTTGTTCTGATTATTATTATTATTTTACTTTTTTTCTTCCGCCAAATATTGTTCCTGCGATAATTTTTTGTTCGCAATATGTTGCTATGATATTTCTTATATAGTATCATACAGTGTATGCCTTTTTAAATTTCACCCTGCTATAAGCCGAACAATTCTGTTTGTAAGAGATATCTTCCTATTCACTGTTTATGATTAGTGTACATCTCGAAAAAAAAAAGATATTGACAAAATTCTTCTTACAAATTGTTCGTTACATCCTCAGGAATTTTTGGCTAATTTGGATCGAAGAAATTCGACCAAATTGTATAAGAGTTATCTATCTTTACACAATAAATTCGTCGTTATGTGTTTTCAACTCATCAACTGTTAACCGTATAACCCTGGATTTTTTTTTTATTTTAGGCCCCTAGGTCCTAACTTAAAAAATTGAGGTCAAGGTCAAAGGTCAAGGCCAGTTTCTCAATTGTGACATTTGCTTGTTGATGTATTTTCTCAAACACTTTAAAGCTATATTTAAAAGAACAAGTGCAAAATGTTTGCTTTATTGTAATGAAGATATGTTACATTTGGTCTGAAACAATCCAATGGCATCTTATAGGAGTAACTGTTCCTGAAATGTTCAATTATAAGGTTAATTGATTATTACTTCAACTTGATTCATTGTGAAGCCATATGACCTTTTACAAAAGGTTGAGTGACATATAACCTTGAAAAATGACAACCGGAAGTGACCTTGAATAAACCGGAATTAGCCATTTTTGCACTTTTTTCAGAAAAAGTACTCGGAATTCAGATATTTTGTAATTTAGATGCTTGAACTTATCACTCAAGACTAGAAATGACTTTCGATCAACCGGAAATGGCAAATTATCTCCTGATTTAAAGGCAAAAGTATAAAAAAAAACTAAATATTTTTGGAATCAGTGTGATAGAAGCTATCATACGAAACTTGAAAAGACATTAAATTCACCGGATTTAGCAAATTATCTCCCTTATTTCACTCAAAAGTATATCAAAACCACTTATGTATCGCATCAGTATAAAGTAACCAGTTTCTTTTCAAAATTTATTTGATGTGGAAAGACCTTCAATTGTTCTCTGAACAATTGGTTTTTAATTTTATCTGACATAGGTTTATATTTGATCATTTTTCAAGGTCGCATTGATGACTTATTGATGCTTACACACACATCATTTGGACTCTGGTTGAAAGTTGTTATAATGCATCTCTTTTTTTTTTGATAAATTCTCCTCCAACAAATAATTAAAATTTCTTTTCAACTTTAAATAACAACAATAAACCTTCGAAAGGCTCCTGTATTATTGAAATGATTTTAATAACTCAGGCTAATATCAAGCATAATCGATCGCCCAATGTCCGTATCACACTCAACTATGAATAAACTGTATCGCAGCTTTGTGGTTTGTAGTACGTTGACGCGGCCTATATAAATCTGACCCGTACAGCTTTACTACTATTGAATTAAATTTTAATAACTCAGGCTGATATCAAGCTGGATCGATCGTCCAATGTCCGTATCACACTACTTAGCTCTGAATAAAATGGTTTTGTGGCGTAAAGTATGTTGACACGGCCTACGTAAAGGAGTAGGTCCGGTAAGACCCCTTTTTGGCCCCAAAATATAGCAGTTTTACAAAATTGTTAAAATGTAAACCTTTAGTTATTTATTGGACAGTAGAATGCTTCTGCTTCATAAATATGGGCTGTTTTTGACATTACAATGCACATATATCAGGTACTAGCACCATTAAGTCATGCTAATTTAATGAAATCTTCACAATTCTAGCATTTTAGTGAAATTTTAGACGGTTTCCGTGTAAAACGGAAGTGGCCGCATTCGTGTTCATCCTTAAGATTGAAATGTAAGTTGTATTTGATGATAATACATAACATATATAAAGGTTGAGGATGAACACGGATGCGGCCACTTTCATTTTTGACATAAACCATCTGAAAAGTGACGTTTTTTTGCATATTTGATAGATTTTTCATATTTAAGCTTGAATCGGAACGTTTTTGATGATTAAATCAGTTAAAATATTTCACATAAACTAATTGAATTAAATGAAATAGACATTTAAGTGTTTAAAAAGTTGTCAAAATCTTTCGACAGATGAACCTGAAATTTGAGGCCAAAATCGGTCATTACCGGACCTACTCATTTGGCCTAAACATATTATCGACGTTATAAGGAAAGCACAGGCGTTAATAAGTTTGACACAAACTTATCCTGTTATCTTTCGGTTTGCAGTTGAAACAAAGAAAACACTTATTTTATTAATCAACATTTACTAATACAAATCAATAATTCAGTAATATGATTGACTACATATTGATACTGTAAAATAATGCAGCTGGGCACATATGAAGACTACTTTTTTTTTTTTAAATCGTTCGATGCGCTCACTCAACACAAATTGATCATATTGTATCTTTTATAATATCAATATGCAGACAACCTGCCATTTAGTTCTTTTCACATTTTTACCGATTATGAAACCTATAAAACCTTATATATTTTCTGTGTATTTTTTTATGTGAGCTATCGTTTTTTTTTACTAATGCCAAGGATTTGTTATGTTTTTCATTTTTTAAGTGTTTGTATCATCCACCTTGATTTCATACTTTTTTGTATTTTTTGGAACCAGACAAAATGAAATTGCATGGGCTTGATCACATACGGTACACTCGAATGCATTTAAACTAAACTCACATAGTGGATATACATTTTTTAATTGGAAATCATTCAATACTATCATAATTCAGGTAAAATCAGATTTATCTTAAAAGGATCCAGATGTGTAAATTAACCGGTATATAAAAATATGTTTACAAAAAAATAATTGAATTACTGTTATCTTATTGAACACTATCATAATTCAGGTAAAATCAGATTTATCTTAAGAGAATCCAGATCTGTACTTTAACCGGTATATAAAAATATATATATAATGAAAACTAATTGAATTACTGAAATCTAATAGAAGAAAAGCATAATGTTCTGTATATTGTGTGATGTCAGATCAGTTGCCAAACTCTTCCAAAGCAAAATGTTGATCTTATTAACCAACTCTCTATAATTCTGCAAGGACAGAAATAACCATCATATCTGCCGGTTGTGCAATGTCTACAAAAAAAACTTATGTTAAATTAAAACAATTGCAGCATGAATCTTTAAAAATTGTTTTTGTTTTTTTTTTTTCTAAATTATCTCGCTTATTTCTTTAACCTAGTATCCCATGACATTACCATTTTAGATTAATTAAAAAAAAAGAATAGGATATGCCTACAAAAAAGCAAGTGTACGCCGATAGCTTTGGTGAGCCTTATTTTTTTTACAACTCCTTGGTTGATACTGATGGTGGAAGTTTTGTTCAATTTGAAATCGCCATGCCAGAAGCCAGGAATTTGGAGTTATCAACTTATCATTGAAATGTTAATTTTCTGTAAAATAACTGTTTATAAAGTTTAACATAATTCAAATTATAGCAATGTACTAAGGTTTTCAGTCCCCAGGGATTGATTGCCTTTGTCGTATTTGGAAACACTTTTCTTTGTTTTTGGTTTAAATGCAATTCAACTATGCGTTTGCCTTTGTCTTCCGATTATAATCTTTCTGTTGCGCCTGTATATTACTGTGTAGACGAACCGAACATCTTGAGTAAGATATGTACGCCATATATGGTTGATGAGTTTTTACACTGATTTAAAAACATTAATAGCAAACATTATTTCCCGAATACTTTGTTAATTAAGACATTTTTATTTATTGCTTAAAATAAACAAATGAAAAAAAGGTGCTTATATGTAAGCTTTTCCCCAAATTTGTTTCTGCCAAGTATAAATCAATCAATATCCTTTTCTTCCCTTTCTTATAAAAGTTCGCTTCCGTAACTATCCGGAGGAAGGTTACTGCAACCTTTACAATCTTTATAACATGACAATAAACGTGAAATTCAGCAACTTTATCATCGATTTTTTTTTTGCTAGTTAACGTTACTTTTAGTTAGATAGGGAGAAACGTCAGAACACCAAAATAATTCGATAAAAGTGCATTTTGGTCATGGTTAATATAGGAATATGGCCATTGTTATATTATAGTTCGTTTTTCTCTGTGTGTTACAATTTAATGTTGCGTCGTTTGTTTTCTGTTATTTTTTAGTGTAAATTGACATTGCGATAATAAGTGTCACGGTACTTGTCTATCCCAAATTCATGTGTTTGGTTTTGATGTTGTGTTTGTTATTCTCGTGGGATTTTGTCTTATGCTTGGTCCGTTTCTGTGTGTGTTCGTTACATTGTAGTGTTGTGGCGTTGTTCTCCTCTTATATTTATGCGTTTCCCTCAGTTTGAGTTTGTTACCCCGATTTTGTTTTTTGACCATGGATTTATGAGTTTGAACAGCGGTATACTACTGTTGCCTTTATTTATTCCTTCAAAAAAGATTGCATTTTCACTAAAAATTTGTTTATTTTTCTAGACCTTTGATCTTTTGAATAATAAACCACCCTTAACTTAAGCGAAGAGAACAAGCATCTAAACCTTATATCTCAAATCATAATTATTAACAAACACTAATTGCACAACGTTTTCAAACAAGGGAAAGATTGTTTTAAACTCCATTTGTACTTACTACGTGTCCAATTTCTATCTGTGAAGTTCTTTGTATAAAGGAACAACGGAATCGAGCCAATGCGTGCATATGGACAGCGTCTATCTTGATCAAGGACATACATCCACCCTTTATCTTTAGCACATCCTCCGAAGTTTTGATTTACATAGAATTTTCGTTGACGATATCTGGAAAAATGTATTTGATGTAAAAATTGAAAGGTATTTGATGAATTAACATAGGACAACAATCAAATGGAATACTGTATCGTGACAATGTCTTTCAAAACGATTTTTATCATTTGACCTTTTCTAATACATGTTTATTTTATTTGTAACTTTGTTTGATTGTGTATTTTATTCTATTCAATTTTAGAATGTGGTTTTAGGCAGAAAACAGTTCCTTGCAATACGTTGCTTACACACAGTTTGACTTTCGAAACTAACAATGTGATGGATTGTAAAAACAAAATATACAATGACGTTCATTCACACGGTATTGGAAACCATTCTATGACATAATGATATCCATTTTCAATGTAATTATAAAAACTTATAACAAAAATACCGAGCTCCAAGGTAAATTCAAACAGATAAGTCCATTGAAAAAGGTCAAAATCAAACGTTATCAACTAATGGAAGGAAAGAAAAACAACTATAATATCCCGACTTGGTACAGACATTTTACCATTTTTACGACGAAAATAGTGGGTATAACCCTGTTTTATAACTAGATAAACCTACCACTTTTGTGGAAGTTGTTTATAAATCTGTTATATCGACAAAATTGTGTGCGCAAAACAAACATACTAAGTTAATGTGACAATAGTCAAAACTGTGTAAACATATATACATCACGGACAAAATGCCTACGACCAATAGAAAGAAAACATAATAGCACGAATACAGTTAACTGGAAAACTAAATTAAAATAAAAATATACACAACTTCAGAACCTAGAATCTATAACTAAATACCATATTGTATTATTTGAGTAGCAGACACTAGCAATTCATTTATAAGGCCGTGGTAATTTCCAAGGAATATGTGAGATAAACGACGAGACGTTCTTTGTAAAAATCCTGGCTCATTAATTTTGAAAGTGGCAGCTCCAAGCTCTTGGCTATCGTATGAGTTGACAAATGTATATTCCGTACGAGGGGTAGTTAGTGTATTGCTGCTAAGGTAAAGAAAGATTATCATTTTGAAATTGGAATCGGGACAATTGATCATAGCTTCTGTATTTTGTTTACCACAACTAATTTTTCCCGGTCATAAAGAACATACAAGAAAGTAGTACATTATATAAAAAACAAACTAATTACTACGCATGCGTGTTAGTTTCAAAATACACATGTATGCATATGTTGGTAAAGTGTGTATTAAATGAAATCTAATGACGTGTTGTCATTGTTGGTAATTTTTTTTCACGATTGAAATTAAATAGAAATGCATGAATTTAAAGAAAAAAGGGTACATTATTGCATATTTCACATATCTCAAGTAAATGAATTGTACTTCATAGGTTCTAAAAAACAAGTACGGAAAAATAATGGGGTGTTCTACCGATTGAAATATCAGTTTCAATTAACATCTTGTACAATGTGAAACTTTGTGAAGCAATGACTACATCGAACGAGCAAACAATGTTCACAATGTGTTAATCAGCTGATAATTTACGATATTTATAGGAAATCCGATAATCTGTTTATCGTTCTATTCTATTTTTTTCTTCCTCTTTTAGACAATTTTACACTTGATAATGTCTCTTCTTACTTTGTGTCGTCGTCAAACAAGAATTACGGAGCGCATTTGTCAGGCGATATAGGCGAAAGAAAGGATGATAAGCCCTTATATGAAATTAAAAGTATGAAGATTTTTTTCAGTACAATGCAACCTAATCTATTGCTTTAACATGGAATGACTGTTACTTAATTTGAACTGAAGACAAAAGAGCTGTGAATGCTTGACGATGAACTCAACACTGAAAGCAATTGGACAAAGTTGTGTGCCTCCATTAAATAAAACAAAATAATTATATATTTAGCAAACATTTACCCAGCAATCGAAAAGTAGTTAAATGTACTGCGTGATCCTAAATCATTAAAACTACTCTGCGCAAGGTTTGATTTACTAAACCAGTTCATCTTATCTGTATTCGTACCATTAAAAGTCATCCATGCAACAACTTGGTTGTTTTTGAAAAATTCAACCTTCACCTGTGAATTATAGAAATCATATTTCTTTAACATATTAAACATGCACACTTAATTTTTAATATGTCTTTGAACAAGACGCCTAGGCCTTCAGGTTCCAAATCAGTGTTGGCAGGCTCTAAAGTATATAATGATATTTCTCTGAAAATATGCATGAAAACGAAATGTGTTGACTTCTCTTGTTTTGTTGTGAACTTAAAATGAACGTATGAATGTTAATATATTGATATAATGAATAAAATGAAATGATGTCTTAATAAATATAGTTGCGACATACCATTCGTATATTTGCATTATTCCAGTCATCCACAACACTATTTCTGAGATGACGCTGAGAACCGACTGTTCCAAAAGACGTGGGAAGAGGGTTGCATTCTGACTGACTTCGCCATGCGTCATACACAGACTTACCATTTCCTTCAAACGCAACGAATACAGGAAACCAAACTGTAAACATTCATCACAGTTGTGTCATACATTTTTTAAATATTTATAAAAGAAAAGTACTCTTTGTAAGTGTGTTTTCTTTTATGGGTGGCTTTTTGATAGAGTAATCTGGAATTCAATACATAAAATGAGGCATTTGATAGATTCATTATACGAAAAAAATGATAATATAAACATGCAATAATATGACAAAGGAAGCAAATAAATACATGTAATTATAGTTGATATTTATATGATGAATTCATGATCTTTCAATCATGTGAGTAACTTCTTATAGTCCATTGTTAATTTATGTATCATTATCATTTTGTTTATTTCCTTTGTTACCTACTTGGCATCAGACTCGGGCTTCTTTTAAACTGAGTTTGAATATGCGTATTGTTGTGTGTTTGTTTTTTCTACATTAGATAGAGGTATAGGGGGGGGTAAGATCTCAAAAAACACGTTTAACCCCGCCGCATTTTGGCGACTGTCTCAGGTCAGGAGCCTCTGGCCTTTGTTTATCTTGTCTTGTATGATTTTTAATTTTAGTTTCTTGTGTTATATTTTGAGTTTAGTATGATGAAAAAAATTGCTGGCAAAAATAAGTTGGTTTACAGTATGTTGAAATTTATATGAAAGTGAACTGATATTCCGGTACCACAAACGTGGATAGACATGGTAAACACTTTATTGTAAGAATATTTCTAAGGTAAAAATATTATCGCCAAGACGATGTAAAATTTATCAAATACATTTATACAAAAGCGTGGTATTAATATGCATATTGTATTGAGTATATATGTGGAACTGGCAAATACCTAGTAGCTAAAACATACACTCAGACAGTTGTATTTAGTAATAGAAGAGTAATTCAGGTTTGATAAGGGTATATAATGTAACATTCCAATATGCACTCTCTGAGTCTCTACAAACTAGTTAACACATGACGACCTTGATTAACCATGAAGGTTTTGCACAGTCAGTAATGAAACATGATATTGGATATCAATAAAGGCAACAGTAGTATACCACTGTTCGAAACTCATAAATCGATAGAAAAAAAAAATCCGGGTTACAAACTAAAACCGAGGGAAATGCATTAAATAAAAGAGGAGAACAACGAAACAACAATAAAATATAACACACACAGAAACTAACTAAGCATTAGACAAACATACTTACTTCGTCTAGCTTTCTTGCGTCTTCCCATTCCTGCATCTGAAGAACGGAGAGATAATTTATATTACACAGGTGAATTTATACAATTACTGTTTTAAAAGTAAACAGTCCGATTTATAATTAATCGCTTAATTTATTCTAAATTAAAAAAAAAACTAACCGTCCTGATAATTTTTTTCTCTTATGTTAACCATGCAACTTGTTTCTTGTGTATATTTTGAGTTTAGTATGATGACCATTTTCCCTTAACTAGTATACATTTTTGTATAGGGACCAAACTGAAACACGCCTCCAGGTACGGGAGTTTCTCGCTGCATTGAAGACATTTTGTTGGCTATCGACTGTTGTCTTCTCTATGGTGGGGTTGTTTCCATCACTATTTTGATAGTTATCAAATTTAAAAAAGGATTGAAAGTTAATGAGAATTTTACCGTACATATATTTCTTTGTCATGATTATTAAATGTTATTACTTTTGTTTGAGCTGACAGTTTGCACCACTACGCATACAACAACTAAGATAAGGAACAGTCTGGTCATTTCACTTATTGTTGTCTCCGTTTATCTACAATAAACAAAAAATCTTTACCTCTATTTATGTTTTTAATTGTTGTCTCCGCTTCTCTTAAACCAAAAACAGTCGTTAGTGTTAATGTTGTTGTTGTTGTTCCGTTTGTCTTAAACCGAAATAAATATTGTTACTGTTTCTTTCTAATTTTTTATCTTCATTTGTCTTAAACATAAAATCAAATCGTTACTATTATATTTAATTTGCTGTCTCCGTTTCTATATTATTTTTTTTTATTATTTTTGTCCTTGTTCGTACAAAATCCCAAAAATATCGTTATTTACTGTATTTAATTCAATTGTTGTCTACAAACAAATAAAAAGGTTTACTTAATTTTCTTCGTCTTGATATATTTCAATTTTCTTTCATTTTTTACACATTAAGGTTGTACCTAACACTACAGGGAGATAACTCTGTAAAGTCGGCTAAACGTTACAATGTAAAAGGAATATTAAGCTTCTCAATGATAAAAATTGGTGTCAAACTGCTATTTAACCAGTGTAATTTTTCTGACAAAACGGTTGATTCAAAGTTTTTGAAATTTTTATATTTTTGTTAAAGGGTCAAAGTAAATACTTTGACAAAATTTAAGAAAATTAAACGAGCCAAATTATTTTTAGTTAAAGTGTTGGGTACCACCTTAAAACTATTTAATTAGCGTTTAGTTTAATTCTTTTTTTTTTCCTAAATCGATTCTCATAAATATAATTGACCATTTTAAGAGCCATTTTTTTTCAGACATTTATTTTTTTATACGCAAAGACACTATTTTAGTATAATATTATTCATTACATACCCTATAAGAGATACCAATAAATACCACTTATACACAAGGTACTTGTTTCAATGCCTGGACTATGACTGACAATACATCTGTCAGCAGCTTTTTTTTAATATAGTTTCATTCTCCATCTACGCATGTTAACTTGTTTTTATCTTAACAAACCGTGCCTCCTTCCGCGGCTTCCTTGTTAGGGAAAAACAATATAGATGTGACGCAGGACATGATACCTATACTGAAGATAAATGTTAAGTGAATATTTAACCGATTAATATATCTATATTTGATTTAAATGATATCATTTTGAAATTTACTATGTATATGTTAATACATTTTTCCGAATTGTTGCATCTTAATCAGTGAACCCAATTTTTCAGTTTAATACATATTGCTATTGAAAACATTTAGCTACACACATTCAGATGCATTGCAGCTCTCATTTTTCTCTTTCTGTTATATTTTTACGGTCTATGTTTTTTTTCTCAATAATACAAAAGTGTATAATTAACACACTATACTAAGAAAAAAGTAAAATCATAAATATACTTAAGTCAGAGAAAAATTTAAAACGGAAAGTCCCTATTCAAATGGCAAAATCAAAAGCCCAAACACATCAAACGAATGGATAAAAACCGTATCAATTAATAACACATTTCTTACTTATTTTGTATGTTGTAATGTTGTACTAAGTTGATCAACTAAATCTGCCAAATTAATATTTTTTGGTCTTGATTTCAGAATTATGATGGAAAACAACTTTGTTAGTGGTTTGTGTTAAAAAAAGGTTTGTGTTTGAACTACCGGGATAATACAAATATGTTTTATGAGCTTTTGGGATATCGAAAAATTGCTGTCTTGCAATCTGTTTTGCAACCAATTGTGAGTTTGACCATCATTGTAATTCAGACGCAACTACTGATTTGCAATTTGTCTGTAAGTTAATTATTCACACTTTAAATTTATCATAGTTTCTCCATAATCCTTCAGTTACCATATCCGTCTGGGGTATATACAAAATTTAGTCCTGGTATCTATGATGAGTTTATTCATCCATCATGGTAATTATGAGGTTCGTTCTTCGTTTATATCTAAAAAAAACTCTTATGACGAATACACTGAGGAAACAATAATAAACTATCTTTTTAAAGATATACAGAAAATACAAATTTCCGTAAAAATTAACGAAAGAACCAGCAGATTTCGAGTATACGACTAAACAAGAAAGATAGAGCTACACCTTCGAAAACTGGGGCGATACCCAAAAGGGTCGTTAGTCTGTTCCTATAGTCGAGTAGTTCGTGGCAAGTGCACATATAATAATTGATCAGAAAACATGGTAAAGGAATAATTAGATTTTTAAAATGCTTTCGGAAAGTTGTTCTTACATGTCTTATGTGAAACTAAATCAATTGAAAGAGTAGTTGATTCAATCAAAACTCACAAAACGAGTCAAAACGTGCTCTATTCGTTCTTGTATTGAAAGCTTCTTTTCCGTAGAACTATATTTCCTCTGGTCCATTCCAAAACTATAAATTAAAAAAATGAAATTCTTTTTGAGAAAACAGTTTTAAGCGACAGCAACATGAAAATGAAAACAACATGATAAAATGTAATTAGTAAGATATATTAAGGATAGAAAAGGTGTCGAGTTAAGTGATTGGATAACAACTTAGATATGTCAGAACATATTCCAAAAATTGGCAGTGTATATGAGTCGGGTTTTATAGCCCTTATTTAAATAATGTCAATTATAATGTTATTATATGACATAATTTACTTAACAGAAGAGGAAAAACGCCAGAAGCTTACCAAGGGTAAACAAAATGTTGAGAATCCTTTTTTTTTACGTTCTTCATTTAAAATGGACCAGCAACCTAATTAATGGTTGAATCTATTATAATACATTAGTGTTTATAATTATTCTCATAGGACATTACAAAATCTGTGGAATTTATGATGGGAGTGAACTGATATTTCTGGTGGATATACATGGTTAAAACTATTTGAAAGAATGTTTCTAAGGTGAAAATTTTATCGTCAAAATGAAGTAAAATTCATGAATTACATGTATACAAAAGTGTGGTATTAATATGCATATTGTATTGAGTATATATGTGCAACTGGCAAATACCTAGTAGTGAGTACTCAAACATGCATTCAGACAGTATTTTTTTTTGTAATAGAAGAGTAATTCAGGTTTGATAGGGGTATGTAATGTAACATACCAACAAACTAGTTAACACATGACGACCATTCGAGTTTTACATGATTTTGACTATCCATGAACGTCTTGCAAGGTCGGTAATAAAACATGATATCAGATATCAACATACTTACATCTTATTGGTCTAGCTTCCTTGAGTTTTCCAATTCCTGAACCTGAAGAACGGTGATATAATTTATATTACACAGGTTAATTTATACAATTACTGTTTTAAAAGTAAACAGTCCGATTTATAATTTATCACTTAATTTATTTCAAATTAAAAAAAAATAACCGTCCTGATCATTTTTCCGACGTAGTCGGTATATTTTCGGTTTGTGCCCTTTGAACTTAAGGACGCTTAACTATGGCAACAGAATACGCATGCTCGAAAATCCTTTCTGTGATTGGACAATATGATGTCATGGTGGGTGATTTGGTTGTTTGAAAAAACGTCTCGTTAATTATATCGTGATGGATAGCAAATGAAAAACTATAAATATTTGACTAGATCTTACAAAGATTTATATTTTTACTAAAATAATTGTTTCTCCAATAGCTCTTTGCATCCGTGACAGCTGTTTATTCGGGACAATAATATAATTTTTAATGTAAACTTTGTTGTACGAACGTACATGACTTTTAGAACGCACCTACGCATGTGAGATTTCTGCGGGGTTTTGGTGAATGTAAACAGAAAGATACGAGGACCGAGAATACTGCACACAAACAGAGAAAACGTTATTCAAATGGTATCTTTGTGCTTCTGAAGGTTATCGAAATGATAGTTTTAAACATATACTCAAATTTAAATACGTCGGATATCTTTTTTAAAGATAGTTCTTGTTTTCATTATGCTAACAATGCAACTTGTTGAGATTTCAGGACATAGTTTAACCTTACAACATGGGCATTTTTAAAGTCGAGAACCTTGTGAGTAATTGTCTTTATCTCATTCTTAATCGTATTATAGTTTTTGGATGATTTATTTTTATTAGTTCTCAATGGTATTGTGTTCAAAACCGATCTGTGATATGTTCTCGAAAAGGTCGATGATCTGCTGTCTTAGTTACATGTTATCTACATGTTTTCTTTTATTAATTGATAATGTGTAATTATACATTATTTGAACAACTAATTTTAAACTACACAATGAAAAAAGCTAAGAGAGATTTACCAAGAGAAGAACCTCAGACAGACATGGTAGTTGTTGATGGTGCGGCTATGGTGAATTCAAGACCAACGCGTGGAACATACACTTTTAATGAATACGCAAAAGATGTGATTTTGCCGTACATTATCCACCTTACTTAACATGCCAGAGTAGATGTTATCTATGATATTTACATAGAAGACAGTCTAAAAGCACACACACGTAAAGCGAGGGGTGCTGGATCCAGGAGGAAAGTTGTCGGCACCAGTAAGACTCCGAAAGCTTGGTCAAGCTTCCTTCGAGTGGACGAAAACAAAACGGAATTGTTTGATTTCCTTGCCGACAAAATTTGCTCGATTCAATCTGACAAAATTATTTTTGTGACAAAAGGCGAAATTGTTATGACAATTTCTGATGATGACCATGATGATCTCAGTCCGTGTAATCATGAGGAAACAAGGATATTTGTTCATATCAAAAGTGCAGCTGAAAAAGGGTGCAAGTCTTCACTGAGACACTGATGTAGTGGTTTTGGCGGTGTCTCTTTTCAAAACACTTCAAGTAGAAAAACTTTGGGTTGCCTTCAGAAAAGGAAAAGACCTGAGATGGCTCCCGATTCACGAAATTAATCATGCTCTTGGTCCTAAATCAGAAGCTTTGCCATATTTTCATGATTTTACTGGATGTGACACGGTCTCCGCTTTTCATGGAAAGGGGAAGAAATCGGCGTGGCAGACGTGGGAAATATTTGATGATGTAACCGAGGTTTTTGAACGATTAAGTAAGAAACCTGAATTGGTCAGTGACGCTGATATGGAGTTGATAAAGGCATTTGTTGTGGTTATGTACGACAGAACTACAACAACATTTGACATCAACGAATCCAGGCTTGAACTGTTTGCACGCAAACAAAGACAGTATGACACCATTCCACCAACTAGAGCTGCACTGCTTGAGCATATCAAACGAGCTACATACCAAGGTGGCCATGTATGGGGACAGGCAGTCATACATGATCAACATCTACCTAGTCCTGGTGATTGGGGATGGGTTAAGGAGAACGCAGATGGAATGTGGATTCCTCATTGGACACAATTAGCAGCAATTGCTGCATCTTGTCAGGAGTTACACAAATGTGGCTGCAAAAAAAACTTGTTCTGGTAGATGTAAGTGTTACAAAGCTAGCTTGACCTGTACAACATTGTGTTCATGTAGCTGTTAAAACGGAATACATCGGAAATAGATTATTACACTGATCAATCCTCCAGCATGTCTAACATAATTATCGATATACCAAACGGACATTTTTATCATATATCTATACCATTATTATTTCACTCGAGTGTAAGAACTTTTTCGACCCAAACCTGGAAGTGGTGATTTTTTTTTTTACAATTGTTGTCTGTTTGACATATTTTCATATCATTTTATTGTATTTCAAATAGTTTTCATGACATATATAGCGTTGAAAATGGTTAGGACAGTTTTTCATTCTCAAAGATTGAGCAAAATGATGTCAATTTTGAATTCAATATGGCCGCCGTGAAAAAAATCGAAAACATGTTGGCTACCCCTCTAATATGATAAAGTACTTCCTAATGAACGTCAATGCCGAATCCCTTGCTTGTATCACAATTTGCATGATTTTGTCAAATGTCGGTACTAAGCCGTCCCACTACAAGAACACATCAATAACTTTTAGCCATTTTAGTTTAATATCAAGCGAGAAAAACTAATGGCCTAATTTTTGTACAGAAATTGAACGAAAAACAAATATTTAAACATCAACAAACGACAACTACTGAATTATAGGCTCCTGACTTAGGGCAGGCACATATATAGAAAGTGGCGCGGTCAAACATGTTAGCGGGATCCCAAACCTCCCCTAACCTAATGTATGTATGAAAACTACGATAAAATACATTCATAGTCTTAGTCTTACAGGTACAAGTACTTACGTGTATGAAACAATCATTTATCAATATAGCTTGAGAAAAGATACATGTAATTAACACATCAATTAAGGATGAAGTCATATCATGTTAAAATTTTTTTACTACAAAACAGTATAAAATATTTTGCCCCATATCACCCACTTTTTCATTTAAGTTTTAAATAGCTCATAAACAGTCATTAAGCTAAATTTGAGCAGATTCTACACTTATTTTCTTACAATTTGAGACCCAAATGATGCAATTGCTAAATATGAGATTAAAGTGCGTCAGCTTTTTCCCGTCATTTGTATAATATTTCTATAATTCCAGACTAATTTGACCTGACTTTATCGTTAACTGTTTTATATTCATCTATTCATTTTCCTTGTATTGACGTTTTGTCTTAAAAATATAGTAACTGGAGAAAAATACTAATTATTTGTTCAAGGGCATGAATATTAGGAAGCCATTGATTCCAATAACAACGATGACGATATCACTAAAAAAAACATCCTTAGATGAGACGATTATAAATTAATAAATTAATTGGCCTATTTATGGGCCCTCTTTGACTTTTTCCTCTTTTTTTATATTTAGATTGTATTTACGAGTTAGGAACATCGGTAAATTGACGTTTCCTCTTTATTTTACTTAAGAACTTTCAAATAAGGCAGGTAATTCAGAGAAACTTAAACAACGTGTAAGGTTATCGTACTATCATTGTTATACAAAGTATGTGCTGATACAAAAAGTATGATGATTTTTGTTGTCTAATTTGGAATCATTATTTTTCAATTAATCTTATAAAGAGATTAAACATAACACAACAATTGAATTAACATTGATATTGATGAAAATACCAAAACAAATGTAAATCTATTTAAATAGTTATCATTATCCAGCTGTTGTCAAAAGGAATTTTTCAGAAAAAAAACTTTTTAAAATTTGCTTTTATATAGAAATTATATAAACTAGTTAATAATACAAACATTCATATAATGCGATAAAATTACATTAAATCCCATGTAACAAAAATAGTATTTTTATAAGTTTTTATCCCCATTAGTCCGTTATTAGTAGTTGTTGGTCCCTCAATAAAGCACTGTCTTCAAGTGTTTTTGTTCTCCATTTGTCACAGTACTGTGAAATAATTTATATTTCTCTTCTTTTGGTTTAAAAGCACTTATTTTTTTGTCGAAATTCAAATTATCGACGCCAAAATTGTATTTGTGTTTTTCGTGTAATTCACAATATCCATCTTTTCCTGTTGTAGATTAATAAAAAATGATCGCAGTTGTGGTTTTTTGGTGTTTTTCCGAAGGTTTAGCTTACTAATTTTCGTGCAGTTATGAACCTATTTCATGTAAAGTTGTCCAGATACATGTAGCTGTTGTTAACATTTTTGCTAACTTCTAAATATGAAGTTGCGAACTGTTAAAAAAAATCACAATTCCAAGAAGGTCACACAAACAAAATTAACATTTCGATAAAACAATTTACTAGAATTGCACTTATTTTTCCCATCTTAAGCATTCATTTATACATATATATTTGTATATGAACTGATAAAAAAAGTACCAAAACACTGACTACACTACATTTACTGGGCTTACCATGTTTTCCGGAATAAGTAATGAAGTTAGATATTATTTGTCAATGTGAATATAAATCACTGAGTTTATTTATGAAATTTTGTTCCTCTATGCTCTTCAACATCGTACTTTATTTGGCCTTTTTAACATTTTTTAATTCGAGCGTCACTGATGAGTATTTTGTAAATGAAACGTGCGTCTGGCGTTAATATGAAATTTCAATCCTGGTATCTATGATAAGTTCATTTATACTACAATAAGCAGGAATAACTTTCCCTTTTATAAGACTTTAAGTCATCTCTATATCATAGTTTTTCTTATGGATGTGGCAATTATCTATTTTCCACATTATTATATAAAAAGGAGATGTGGTATGATTGCCAATGAGAAAAATGTCCGCAAGAGACCAAAATGACACAGACATTAACAGCCATAGGTCACCATACGGCCTTGACCAATGAGCAAACCCCATACCGTATAATCAGCTATAAAAGGCCCCGATAAGACAATGTAAAACAATCCAAACGAGATTAGTTATACCTTGTGTACAATTGAACACAGTGCGGTATGAATACATAATACGATAAATATGTTAATTCAATACCTCTTCTCCGAAAATTAATACAAATTTCCAAATTTCCATTGGCTATTCGTTAGGTCAATGATAAATCTTAAATATCAAAAACAGGGTAATACTTTTTTATTAATTCGTTTTTTATCACTTTATCACTAGAACAGTATGACAACGACGCTTAAACTGTATTTGTTTGAAAGTGTAATCCACAATATATATATATTTTCCTGTACTATATTGTAAAAACAAATCGTAGATGTGGTTTTGGTATTTTTCCAAGGGTTAATCTCAAGGTTGATTTCAGTTTAATAATTTTACCATTGCCGGACATCATCTGTTTCATTATTAATATTCGCGTCTTGTTCATAAATTATAAATACAGTGCGATAGAATTACATTAAATCTCATAGAACAAAAATAGTATTTTTGTAAGTTTCTATCCTCATTAGTCCGTTATTAGTAGTTGTTGGTCCCTCAATAAAGCAATGTCTTCGAGCGTTTTCGTTCTCCATTTGCCACAGTACTGTGACGTAAAATACTTCTTTTCTTTTGGTAGAATACCACTTATATTTTTGTCAAAATTCAATTATCGACGCCAAAACTGTATTTGTGTTTTTACGTGTAAATCACAATCTCCATCTTTTCCTGTTGAAGATTTTTAAAAAATAGATCGTTGTTGTGGTTTTTTGTGTTTTGCCGAAGGTTACGCTTTCTAATTTTTGTGCAGTTATGCACATATTTCATGTAAAGTTGTCCACTACTATAGCTGTTGTTAATTTGTTTGCAAACTTTTAAATATAAAGTTGCGAAGTTTAAAAAAAAAACACAATTCCAAGAAGGCCACAAAATTAACATTTTGATAAAACAATTCACTAAAATTGCATTTTACTTATGTTTCCCATCTTAAGCATTCATGTATATGTTTGTATATGAAGTACAAAAAAAGAAAGGTACCGAAACACTGACCACACTACATTTACTGGGCTGACAATGTTCTCCGGAATTATCAATAAAGCTAGATGTCATTAGTCAATTTGAATATAAATCACTGGGTTTATACTTTTCTTTTCGAATAAACTCACGATAGATACCAGGATTGAAATTTCACATATACGCCACACGCACGTTTCGTCTACAAAGACTCATCAGTCATGCTCGAATCAAAATATGTTAAAAATGCCAAATAAAATACGAAGTTGAAGAGCATTGAGGACCAATTTCCTAACAGTTTTGCCAAATACAGCTAAGTCATCTCTATATAAGAAATACGATGAATATATTGATTCAATAGATCTTCTCGCAATATGATACGAAATTTCAAAATTTTCATTGACTATTCGTTAGGTCAATGATGATTTTCAAATATCAAAGACATGGTTATACTTTTCAATAATTCGTTTGTGTACTGATTGATTCTTTAACATGTTAGGACATGATTTATCAATAATTATAAGTGCCTCTCAGTGACCTGAGAAACCATGAAGTACTTACGTGTATTATGTCTGACTGTTAACCCTTAACATTCAACTGTTTTGCTATAACACCATGGTCTCAAGTAAGAAGGAAGACTGAGCTCTCGCAGTATATTTTACCTCGCTACATTCAACATCAGTCTTTAATTCGTGAGCCTGTAATTCAGGGTTTCTCGTTAATAGCTGTCTGTTATATTCTGTTTTATTGTTTGGTCATAAAACATGCCGCTAGTGTTTTCGTTTGATTTCTATAATATAAGCTTATGTCGAGTTGTATTTTATCTTACATAGGGTTATTTTTTATCATTGTTTAAGTCTTACTGTCGACTTATTGATGCTTATACACACATCATTTGGGCTTTGATTTGTAGTTGTCCTAACACATCTCTTCATTTTAATATAATTCTCCTCCAACAAATAAATAATGTTTCTTTTCAACTTTAAATAACAGCAATAAATCTTCTTAAGGCTCGTGTATTATTGAATTGACTTTTAATGACTCCGGCTGATATCAAGCTTAATGGATCGTCCAATGTCCGTATCACACTCTGCTATGAATAAAACTGCTATTACGACTTTGTGGCGTGAAGTACGTTTACCCGGCCTAAATAAAGTTGATCCGAACAGCTTTATTATTATTAAATTGAATTTTAATAACTCAGGCTGATATCAAGCTTGGTCGATCGTCCAATGTCTGTATCACACTACTAAGCTATGTATAAAATAGCTGATACAGCTTTGTGGCGTGTAGTACGTTGACCCGGCCTAATTAAATTTGACCCGAACAGCTTTATTATTATAGAATTGAATTTTAATAACTCAGACTGAAATCAAGCTTGGTCGATCGTCCAATGTACTAAGCTATGAATAAAATGGCTATCACAGCTTTGCTGTGTGTAGTACGTTGAGCCGGCCTACATACATTTGACCCGAACATGCAATCGACGTTATAAGGAATGTACAGTCGTTAAAAAGATTGACCAAAACTTGTCCTGTTATCGTCCGGTTTGCAGTTGAAACAATGAAAACACATATTTTATCATGCAAAATTTACTAATACGAATCAATAATTCAGTAATCTGATTGACTACATATTGATATTGTAAAAATTGCAGCTGAGCACATATGAAGACTTTTTGAAAGCATTCGCTGCACTCACTCGCGAAAAGGATAACAGTTTATTTTGCAGCTGATCTTTTATAATATTAGTATGCAGACAACCTGATATTTAGTTCATTTCACATATTTACCCAATATGAAATCTATAACACTTTTTTTTTATATTTTCTGTTTTTCTTTTTATGTGAGCTATCGTTTTTGTTCAGATGGCAATGATTTGTTCTGTTTTTCATTGGTTAAGATTTTGTATTATTCATTCGGACTTCATGCTTTTTGTATTTTTTGGAACCAGACAAAATGAAGTTGCATGGGCTTGATCACATACGTTCCATTTAAATACATTGAAACTAATTTCACATAGTGTATAGAAAGTTTTTAATTGGAAAATTGATTACACTATCATAATTCAGGTAAAATCAGATTTATCTTAAGAGAATCCAGATCTGTACTTTAACCGGTATCTAAAAAAATGTTTACAATAAAAACTAATTGAATTAGTGGTATCTAATAGAAGAAAAGCATAACGTTCCATATATGGTGTGATGTCAGATCAGTTGCCAAACTCTTTCAAAGCAAAACGTTGATCTTATTAACCAACTCTCTATAATTCTGCTAGGACAGAAATAACCATCATATCCGCTGGCTCTGCCATGTCTACAAGAAAACATTAAATTAAATTAAAATAACTGCAGCATGAATCTTTAGAAAATGTTCTAAAATCTCGCCAATTTCTTTACCCTAGTATCCGATAATATTACCATTTTAGATTAATTGATAAAACGAATAGAATGTGCCTACAAAAAGCAAGTGTACGTATACACCGATAGCTTTGGTGAGTTTTTTTACAACCCCTTGGTTGATACTGATGGTGGAAGTTTTGTCGACTATGAAATCGCCATGCCAGAAGCCAGGACGTTGGAGTTGACAACTTATCTTTGAAACGTTCATTTTCTGTAAATTAACTGTTTATAAAGTTTAACATAATTCTAATAAAACCAATGTACTAAGGTTTTCAATCCTTAGGGATCGATTGCTTTTGTTGTATTTGGAAACAGTTTTCGTTGTTTTGGTTTAAATGCAATTCAACTATGCTTTTGACTTTGCAATCCAATTATATTCATTCTGTTGCACTAGTAGATTACTGTGTAGACGAACGGTACGTCTTGAGTAAAATATGTATGCCATTTATCCCTGTTGAGTTTTTTACACTGATTAAAAAACATTAATAGCAAACATCATTTCACGAATACTTTGTAAATTAAGACATTTCTAATTAGTTCTTAAAAAAACAAATGAAAAAGAAAGGCGTTTATTTGTAAGCCTGTCCTATTATTTGGTCCTGCTGGACGTAGAGCAGCCAAGTATCAATCAATCAATATCCTTGTTGGTCCCATATCTTCCTGTTCTTATATCAGTTCGCCTTCGTAACTATCCGGAGGAAGGTTACTGCAACCTTTACAATCTCTATAACTTGACAATAAACGGGAAACTCAGCAACTTTATCATCGTTGTTTTGTTGTTGCTAGTTTACGTTTTACTTAGTTATGAGGGGGAGGACAGGGGGTACCCTTCTCCCTACTCCCATCCCTCTTCTCCTTTCTCCTACCCCTCTTCTCCTTATTTTTTTTTTTTTTTTAATTTACCGAAAAAAGAGAGATATTTTATTTTTTCTCCTTTCTCCCAGCCTTCCTCTCCTTTCTCCTACCCCCTTTCTCCTTTCTCCCACCACCTTAGTCCTTTTTCCTTCCCCTTTTCTCCCTGTCTCCCTTACCCCTGTCCTCCCCCTCATATATTGTCCATGGCAGATCGATTGGTACAACACAAGAACTTTTCATAATTTTATTTTATGAATTCATTAATTAAAAAAAAATGCTTTTGCAAATGCAGTTTTAGAAATGGGAATTTTGCATTTAAACGTGCATTATTATATCCAACAAAAATCTTAAAAAACTATTATTAGATTTTAAGAAGGGGCAAATCGCCCAAAATTAAATATTTATTATATAAGATAATAGTTATCAAAGGAACCAGGCTAATTATTTAATACGCCTGATGGACGTGTCGTCTACATAAGACTTATCAGTAGAGCCTAGTTGGTCGAGTGGTCCAGCGCGTCTTGCATAGTGCAAGGCTAGTATGTGCCATGAAATATCATAAGCATGAATTCCAATTCCGGTTAGGGAAGCATAAGCAATGTAATAATGTTAGGCTGATATTAAAATATGTAAAATTTGTTCATTTTTAGAAGCGTACAATCACTGTTAATTTATTTGTATATATAACCGTTTTTATTTATATATAGCAGTTTATACTCAAAAACGTTAAGCTCTTCGAACTCGAATGAAAAGTTTTAATCTTACAATTTGTGTTAAACATTGTCCAAAGGGTATACCATTCTTTTTAACCATCGTTCAAGACATTATTTTTTATAGAAAATATACCTTTCCATTTTTATTAAATGGTGTATTCAGCCATCACCAAAATCAATGCTAGATAACTTACTTTATCATTATGTCCTATCATATTCCCTCTTCAGATTAATGATAAGATAGAAAATTGACTGTTCTATTATACTGTCTACATGTTGATGTATTAACCTCTCCAAATGCATGCAGTTTTACGGTACAAGTTGATGTCTTATTTGAATATTGCATCCGTGTTGTGTTTAAAAGTACTTGTCAATATACATTTATCTCAGTGCAAATTTGTTCAAATCGAACCATGCATGGTAACTCTTCAATATCTACACACAAGATAGTATCCACATACAAATGCAAGTTCAGATAAAACTCATCATAGATATAACTCTATTTATTTCTCTTGACTGGGCGGGGTTTAACTGTTTCGCTTATAATACACCAGTCCATCTATAGATAGGTGTTTTAGGATAAACTCATCAATGAAGTGTTCAGTCATTTTTTTGTAAATTCCCTTGATGACACTGATAGGTGATTAAAAAACAATAATAATTATAACGGCAATCATCCTTATCACACACATCTTCAAATAGACTGTCCTTATGCAAATTAAAACGTAAGCTCCGCCCGATCAGTTGAAAAAAACATTGGTAATATCAGGATTAAAATTTTATATCCGAGTACACAGTTATCGTCCCCTTGATTTTCGTTGTCCACAAATATAGTCCCTAGTGTAGATAGTGTGCTACTCGCCATTTTTTTTATGCCCCTATCAAATAATTTTTTCACGTTTTATGCCTCAAATAGCAAGAAGGGAGATAAAATTACACTGAAAAAAAATCGATTCATGAATTTTAAAGTAAAGTAGTGATTTGGTCCAGGTTAAAAAGGTTAAAAATAAGCTTTATCCGAAGCTGTAAAAGATTCTAACACCCTCTGAATATAAAATTGGCCATATTTTGAGTTAGAGCCGATGAAGTTTTCTATAACTTTGATATATTTTGTCCCAACAGTAGTCAGTTATATTGGAAGAAACGTTCAACCACCAAATTAGTTCAATGAATGTGCACTTTGGTAAAGATTAATATATGACTTCTTCCTTCAAAAAAGTATGCATTATCACTTTAAACATGTTTATTTTTCGAGACCTTTGATATTTTTAATAGTAAACCACCCTTATCATTAGCGAAGAGATCAAGCAAATAATGTTTAAATCCCCAATCATAAATACTAATTTATACTAAGTGAACAATGTTTTCAAACAGTGTTTTAATGTGAAGATTATAAATGACTCAATTAGAACTTACTACGGGTCCAGTTTCTATCTGTGAAGTTCTTTGTATAAAGGAACATCGGAATCAAGCCAATGCGTTCATATGGACAGCGTCTATCTTGATCAAGGACATACATCCACCCTTGATCTTTAGCACATCCTCCGTAGTTTTGATTTACATAGAATTTTCGTTGATGATCTCTGAAAAAATGTATGTGTTGTACAAACATTTAAACGGACTTGATGAATTAATACAAGACAACAATCAAATGTAATACTGTATCGTGACAATGTCTTTCAAAAAGATTTTTATCATTTGACCTTTTCTAATTCATGTTTATTTTTTTGTAACTTCGTTTGTTTGTGTAGTAAATTCTATTCAAATTTAGTTCCTTGAAATAGGTTGTTTACGCACAGTTTGACTTTCGAAACTAACAATGTGATGGATTATAAAAACAAAATATACAATGACGTTCATTCACACGGTATTGGAAACCATTCTATGACATAAGGATATCCATTTTCCATGTAATTATAAAAACTTATAACAAAAATACCGAGCTCCAAGGTAAATTCAAACAGATAAGTCCATATAAACGGACAAAATCGAACGTGATCAATTGATGAAAGTAAAGAAAAACAACTATAATATCCCCGACTCGGTACAGACATTTTACCATTTTTACGACGAAAATAGTGGGAATAACCCTGTTTTATAACTAGATAAACCTACCACTTTTGTTGAAGTTGCTTATAAATCTGTTATATCGACAAAATTGTGTGCGCAAAACAAACATACTAAGTTAATGTGACAACAGTCAAAACTGTGTTAACATATATACATCACGGACAAAATGCCTACGACCAATACAAAAGAAACATAATAGCACGAATATAGTTAACTGGAAAAGTAAATTAAAATAAAAATATACACAACTTCAGCACCTAGAATCTATAACTAAATCCCATATTGTATTATTTGAGTAGCAGACACTAGCAATTCATTTATATGGCCGTAGTAATTTCCAAAGAATATGTGAGATAAACGACGAGACGTTCATTGTATAAATTTGATTAATTTTGAAAGTAGCAGCTCCAAGCTCTTGAATATCGTGTGAGTTGACAAATGTATATTCCATACGAGGAGTAGTTAGTGTATTGCTGCTAAGGTAAAGAATATCGTATGAGTTGACAAATGTATATTCCATACGAGGAGTAGTTAGTGTATTGCTGCTAAGGTAATATCGTGTGAGTTGACAAATGTATATTCCATACGAGGAGTAGTTAGTGTATTGCTGCTAAGGTAATATCGTGTGAGTTGACAAATGTATATTCCATACGAGGAGTAGTTAGTGTATTGCTGCTAAGGTAATATCGTGTGAGTTGACAAATGTATATTCCATACGAGGAGTAGTTAGTGTATTGCTGCTAAGGTAATATCGTATGAGTTGACAAATGTATATTCCATACGAGGGGTAGTTAGTGTATTGCTGCTAAGGTAATATCGTATGAGTTGACAAATGTTTATTCCATACGAGGAGTAGTTAGTGTATTGCTGCTAAGGTAATATCGTATGAGTTGACAAATGTATATTCCATACGAGGAGTAGTTAGTGTATTGCTGCTATTGACAAATGTATATTCCATACGAGGGGTAGTTAGTGTATTGCTGCTAAGGTAATATCGTATGAGTTGACAAATGTATATTCCATACGAGGAGTAGTTAGTGTATTGCTGCTATTGACAAATGTATATTCCATACGAGGGGTAGTTAGTGTATTGCTGCTAAGGTAATATCGTATGAGTTGACAAATGTTTATTCCATAGGAGGAGTAGTTAGTGTATTGCTGCTATTGACAAATGTATATTCCATACGAGGAGTAGTTAGTGTATTGCTGCTAAGGTAATATCGTATGAGTTTACAAATGTATATTTCATACGAGGAGTAGTTAGTGTATTGCTGCTATTGACAAATGTGTATTGCTGCTAAGGTAATATCGTATGAGTTGACAAATGTATATTCCATACGAGGAGTAGTTAGTGAATTGCTGCTAAGGTAATATCGTATGAGTTGACAAATGTATATTCCATACGAGGGATAGTTAGTGTATTGCTGCTAAGGTAAAGAAAGATTATCATTTTGAAATTGGAATCGGGACAATTGATCATAGCTTCTGTATTATGTGTACCGCAACTACTTTTTCCCGGTCATAAAAAACATACAAGAAAGAAGTGCATCATATAAAAAACAAACTTATTACTACGCATGCGTGTTAGTTTCAAAATACACATGTATGCATATGTTGGTAAAGTGTGTATTAAATGAAACCTAATGACGTGTTGTCATTTTTGTTTACTTTTTTTCACGATTGAAATTAAATAAAAATGCATGAATTTAAAACAAGAAGGGTACATTATTGCATATTTCACATATCTCAAGTAAATGTATTGTACTTCATAGGTTCCAGGAACCAGTACGGAAAATAATGGGATGTTCTACCGACATCATGTACAATGTGAAACTTTGTGGGCAATGAGCAGATCGAACGAGCAAACAATGTCCACAATGTGTTAATCGGCTGATAATTTACGATATTTATAGGAAATCCGATAAACTGTTTATCGTTCTTTTCTGTTTTGTTATTCCTCTTTTAGACAATTTTACACTTAATAATGTCTTCTTTTACTTTGTGTCGTCGTCAAACAAGGATTACGGAGCGCATTCGTCAGGCGATATAGGCGAAAGAAGAGATAAGCCCTTAAATGAAATTAAAAGTATGAAGATTTGTTTAAGTACAATGCAACCTAATCTATTGCTTTAACATGGAATGACTGTTACTTAATTTGAACTTAAGACAAAGAGCATGAATGCTTGACGATGAACTCAAAACTGAAATCAATTGGACAAATTGTGTGCCTCCGTTAAATAAAACAAAATAATTATATATTTAGCAAACATTTACCCAGCAATCGAAAAGTAGTTAAATGTACTGCGTGATCCTAAATCATTAAAACCACTCTGCGCAAGGTTTGATTTGCTAAACCAGTTCATCTTATCTGTATTGCTACCATTAAAAGTCATCCATGCAACAACTTGGTTGTTTTTGAAAAATTCAACCTTCCCCTGTGAATTATAGAAATCATTTCTTTAACATATAAACTGCACACTTATTTTTAATATGTCTTTGAACAAGACAGGCCTTCAGGTTCAAAATCAGTTTGCAGGCTCAAAGTATATAATGAATTCTCTGAAAATATGCTGAACACGAAATGTGTTGACTTCTCTTGTTTTGCTGTGAACTTAAAATGAACGTATAAAAGTTAATATATTGATATAATGAATAAAATAAAATGATGTCTTAATAAATTTAGTTCGGAACGAATTGTTATAGTTCTGACATAAACCATTATAAGTTGCGACATACCATTCGTATATTTGTATTATTCCAGTCATCCACAACACTATTTCTGAGATGACGCTGAGAACCGACTGTTGCAAAAGACGTGGGAAGAGGGTTGCATTCTGACTGACTTCGCCATGCGTCATACACAGACTTACCATTTCCTTCAAACGCAACGAATACAGGAAACCAAACTGTAAACATTCATCACAGTTGTGTCATACATTTTTTAAATATTTATAAAAGAAAAGTACTCTTTGTAAGTGTGTTTTTTTATGGGTGGCTTTTTGATAGTGTAATCTGGCATTCAATACATAAAATGAGGCATTTGATAGATTCATTATACGAAAAAATGATAATATAAACATGCAATAATATGACAAAGGAAGCAAATAAATACATGTAATTATAGATGATAATTTATAATCTTTCAATCATGTGAGTAACTTCTTATAGTCCATTGTTAATTTATGTATCATTATCATTTTGTTTATTTCCTTTGTTACCTACTTGGCATCAGACTCGGGCTTCTTTTAAACTGAGTTTGAATATGCGTATTGTTGTGTGTTTGTTTTTTCTAAATTAGATAGAGGTATGGGGGGGTTAAGATCTAAAAAAAAACACGTTTAACCGCGCCGCATTTTGGCGACTGTCTCAGGTCAGGAGCCTCTGGCCTTTGTTTGTCTTGTCTTGTATGATTTTTAATTTTAGTTTCTTGTGTATATTTTGAGTATAGTATGATGAAAAAAAATTGCTGGCAAAAATAAGTTGGTTTACAGTATGTTGAAATTATATGGAAGTGAACTGATATTCCGGTACCACAAACCGTGGATAGACATGGTAAACACTTTATTGTAAGAATATTTCTAAGGTAAAAATATTATCACCAAGACGATATAAAATTTTGAAATACATTTATACAAAAGTTGGTATTAATATGCATATTGTATTGAGTATATATGTGGAACTGGCAAATACCTAGTAGCAAAAACATACACTCAGACAGTTGTATTTAGTAATAGAAGAGTAATTCAGGTTTGATAAGGGTATTTAATGTAACATTCCAATATGCACTCTCTGAGTCTCTACAAACTAGTAACACATGACGACCTTGATTAACCATGAAGGTTTTGCACAGTCAGTAATGAAACATGATATTAGATATCAATAAACGCAACAGTAGTATACATGTACCACTGTTCGAAACTCATAAATCGATAGAAAAACAAATCCGGGTTAACAAACTAAAACCGAGGGAAATGCATTAAATGTAAGAGGAGAACAACGACACAACAATAAAATATAACACACACAGAAACTAACTTAGCATTAGACAAACATACTTACTTCGTCTAGCTTTCTTGCGTTTTCCCATTCCATCAGCTGAATAACGGAGAGATAATTTATATTACACAGGTTAATTTATACAATTACTGTTTTAAAAGTAAACAGTCCGATTTATAATTAATCACTTAATTTATTCTAAATTAAAAAAAAACTAACCGTCCTGATCATTTTTTTTCCTTATTGTTAACCATGCAACTTGTTTTTGTGTATTATTTTGAGTTTAGTATGATGACATTATCCCTTAACTATATACATTTTTGTATAGGACCAAACTGAAGCACCCTCCATTGTACGGGAGTTTCTCGCTGCATTGAAGACATTTTGGTGGCCTTCGAGATTTGTTGTCTGCTCAATGATGGGTTGTTGTCTCTTTAACACATTCCCCATTCCATTCACTATTTTGATAGTTATCAAATTCAAAGCAGGATTGAAAGTTAATGAGAATTTTACCGTACATATATTCTTTGTCATGATTATTAAATGTTATTACTTTTCGTTTGAGCTGACAGTTTGCACCATTACGCATACAACAACTAAGATTAGGAACAGTCTGGTCATTTCACTTATTGTTGTCTCCGTTTATCTACAATAAACAAAAATCTTTACTGCTATTAATTTTTTTAATTGTTGTCTCCGCTTTTCTTAAACCAAAAACAGTCGTTAGTGTAATTTTGTTGTTGTTGTTCCGTTTGTCTTAAACCGAAATAAATATTGTTACTGTTTCTTTCTAATTTTTTATCTTCATTTGTCTGAAACATAAAATCAAATCGTTACTATTATTTTAATTTGCTGTCTCCGTTTTATATTATTTTTTTTTTTATTATTTTTGTCCTTGTTTTACAAAATCCCAAAAATATCGTTATTTACTGTATTTAATTCAATGTTGTCTACAAACAAAATAAAAAGGTTTACTTAATTTTTTTTGTCTTGATATATTTCAATTTTTCATTTCATTTTTACAACATTAAAAGGTTTGTGTTCTCGTTTAAACTGGTTTATATAACCCAATGTAAATTTTTTCCTGACACAAAACGGTTGGTTCAAAGTTTTTGAAATTTTTATATTTTTGTTAAAGGGTCAAGAAAATTTACTTTGACAAAATTTAAGGAAAATTAAACGAGCCAAATTAATTTTAGTTAAAGTGTTGGGTACCCACCTTAAAACTATTTAATTAGCGTTTAGTTTAATTCTTTTTTTTTTGCCGAAATTGATTCTATAAATATCATTGACCATTTTAAGAGCCATTTTTTTTCAGACATTTATTTTTTTATACGCAAAGACACTATTTTAGTATAATATTATTCATTACATACCCTATAAGAGATACCAATAAATACCACTTATACACAAGGTACTTGTTTCAATGCCTGGACTATGACTGACAATACATCTGTCAGCAGCTTTTTTTAATATAGTTTCATTCTCCATCTACGCATGTTAACTTGTTTTTATCTTAACAAACCGTGCTCCTTCCGCGCTTCCTTGTTAGGGAAAAACAATTAGATGTGACAGACATGATACCTATACTGAAGATAAATGTTAAGTGAATATTTAACTGATTAATTTATCTATATTTATTTAAATGATAATCATTTTGAAATTTACTATGAATATGTTAATACATTTTTCCGAATTGTTGCATCTTAATCAGTGAACCCAATTTTTCAGTTTAATACATATTCTACTGAAAACATTTAGCTACACACATTCAATGTCATTGCAGTTCTCATTTTTCTCTTTCTGTTATATTTTTACGCCTATGTTTTTTTTCTCAATAATACAAAAGTGTATAATTAACACACTATACTAGAAAAAGTAAAATCATAAATATACTTAAGTCAGAGAAAATTTAAAACGGAAAGTCCCTATTCAAATGGCAAAATCAAAAGCCCAAACACATCAAACGAATGGAAAAAACCGTATCAATTAATAACACATTTCTTACTTATTTTGTATGTCGGAACTGCTTACTAAGTTGATCAATAAATCCGCCAAGTTAATATTTTTTGGTTTTTATTTCAGAATTATGATGGAAAACAACTTTGTTAGTGGTTTGTGTTAAAAAGTAATAAAACAGAATGAATCTACATTTTCGAATGTGTAAATTGTTTTGTCTTAAAAGCAGAACATCATTTCATATTTTAATGATTACGCATATGTTACAAAGTATCATACGATATTTTAAACAGAACCGTATATGTGAAAGTTAAATGGGCTGTGATTCATATGATACCCTAATTATTCAGTTAATTTTATATAATTGGCTTATGTGTGAACATAATTAATCAGAAACAAAATATAATTATACCTATGAATCGAAATAACAAATGTTTTGAACTACCGGGATAATACAAATTTTATGAGTTTGGGATATCGAATAATTGCTGGTCGTGCAATCTGTTTTGCAACCAATTAGAGTTTGACCATCATTGTAATTCAGAAAGCAACTACTGATTTGCAATTTGTCTGTAAGTTAATTATTCACACTTTAAATTTATCTAGTTTCTCCATAATCTTTCAGTTACCATATCCGTCTGGCGTATATACAAAATTTAGTCCTGGTATCTATGATGAGTTTATTCATCCATCATGTTAATTATGAGGTTCGTTCTTCGTTTATATCTAAAAAAAAACTCTTATGACGAAAACACTGAGGAAACAATAATAAACTATCTTTTTTAAGATATACAAAAATACAAATTTCCGTAAAAATAACGAAAGAATCAGCAGATTTCGAGTATACACTAAGCAAGAAAGATAGAGCTACACCTTCGAAAACTGGGCGATACCCAGAAGGGTCGTTAGTCTGTTCCTATAGTCGCGTAGTTCGTGCAAGTGCACATATAATAATTGATCAGAAAAATGGCAAAGGAATAATTAGATTTTTAAATGCTTTCGGAATCTTTTCTAACATGTCTTATGTGAAACTAAATCATTGAAAGAGTAGTTGATTTAATCAAAACTCACAAAACGAGTCAAAACGTGTCTCTATTCGTTCTTTATTGAAAGCTTTTTTCCGTAGAACTATATTTCCTCTGGTCCATTCAAAACTATAAATAAAAAATGAAATTCATTTTGAGAAAACAGTTTTAAGCGACAGCAACATGAAAATGAAAACAACATGATAAATGTGATTAGTAAGATATATTAAGGATAGAAAAGGTGTCGAGTTAAGTGATTGGATAACAACTTAGATATGTCAGAACATATTCCAAAAATTGCCAGTGTATATGAGTTGGGTTTTATAGCCCTTATTTAAATAATGTCAATTATAATGTTATTATATGACATAATTTACTTAACAGAAGAAAACAAAATACCAGAAGCTTACCAAGAGTGAACAAAATGTTGAGAATCCTTTTTTTACGTTTTTCATTTAAAATGGACCAAAAACCTAATTAGTGGTTGAATCTATTATAACACATTAGCGTCTATAATTATTCTCATAGGACATTACAAAATCTGTGGAATTTATGATGGGAGTGAACTGATATTTCTGGTGGATATACATGGTTAAAACTATTTGAAAGAATGTTTCTAAGGTGAAAATTTTATCGTCAAAATGAAGTAAAATTCGTGAATTACATGTATATCAAAACATGGTTTTAATATGCATAGTGTATTGAGTATATATGTGCAACTGGCAAGTACCTAGTAGTGAGTACTCAAACATACATTCAGACAGTGTTTTTTTATTCGTAATAGAAGAATAATTCGGGTTTGATAGAGGTATATAATGTAACATACCAATATGCAATCTCTCAACAAACTAGTCAACACATGACGACCAGTCGAGTTTTACATGATTTTGACTATCCATGAAGGTCTTGCAAGGTCGGTAATAAAACATGATATCAGATATCAAAATACTTACATCTTATTGGTCTAGCTTCCTTGAGTTTTCTAATTCCTGAACCTGAAGAACGGAGAGATAATTTATATTACACAGGTTAATTTATACAATTACTGTTTTAAAAGTAAACAGTCCGATTTGTCATTTATCACTAAATTTATTTTAAATTAAAAAAAAATAACCGTCCTGATCATTTTTTTCATTATGTTAACAATGCAACTTGTTGAGATTTCAGGACATAGTTTAACCTTTTAAAGTCGATAACCTTGTGAGTAATTGTCTTTATCTCTATCTTAATCGTATTATAGTTTTTGGATGATTTATTTTTATTAGTTCACAATGGTTTTGTGTTCAAAACCGATCTGTGATATGTTTTCGAAAAGGTCGATGATTTGCTGTCTTAGTTACATGTTATCTACATGTTTTCTTTTATTAATTGACAATGTGTAATTATACATTATTTGAACAAATAATTTTTAACTACACAATGAAAGACACGAACACATAAATAACTTTGCCATTTTAGTTTAATATCAAGCGAGAAAACTAATGGCCTAATTTCTGTACAGAAATTGAACGAAAAACAAATATTTAAACATCAACAAACGACAACTACTGAATTACAGGCTCCTGGCTTAGGACAGGCAAATATATAGAAAGTGGCGCGGTCAAACATGTTAGCGGGATCCCAAACCTCCCCTAACCTAATGTATGTATGAAAACTACGATAAAATACATTCATAGTCTTAGTCTTACAGGTACAAGTACTTACGTGTATGATACAATCATTTATCAATATAGCTTGAGAAAAGATACATGTAATTAACACATCAATTAAGGATGAAGTCATATCATGTTAAAGACTTTTTTTTACTACAAAACAGTATAAAATAATTTGCCCCATATCACCCACTTTTTCATTTAAGTTTTAAATAGCTCATAAACAGTCATTAAGCTAAATTTTAGCAGATTCTACATTTCTTTTCTTACAATTTGAGACCCAAATAATGCAATTGCTAAATATGAGATTAAAGTGCGTCAGCTTTTTCCCGTCATTTGTATAATATTTCTATAATTCCAAACTAATTTGACCTGACTTTATCGTTAACTGTTTTATATTCATCTATTCATTTTCCTTGTATTGACGTTTTGTCTTAAAAATATAGTAACTGGAGAAAAATACTAATTATTTGTTCAAGGGCATGAATATTAGGAAGCCATTGATTCCAATAACAACGATGACGATATCACTAAAAAAACATCCTTAGATGAGACGATTATAAATTAATAAATTAATTGGCCTATTTATGGGCCTTCTTTGACTTTTTCCTCTTTTTTATATTTAGATTGCATTTACGAGTTAGGAACATCGGTAAATTGACGTTTCCTCTTTATGTTACTTAAGAACTTTCAAATAAGGCAGGTAATTCAGAGAAACTTAAACAACGTGTAAGGTCATCGTACTATCATTGTTATACAAATTATGTGCCGATACAAAAAGTATGATGATTGTTGTTGTCTAATTTGGAATCATTATTTTTCAATTAATCTTATAAAGAGATTAAACAAAACACAACAATTGAATTAACATTGATATTGATGAAAATACCAAAACAAATGTAAATTTATTTAAATAGTTATAATCATCCAGCTGTTGTCAAAAGGAATTTTTCAGAAAAAACTTTTTAAAATTTGCTTTTATATAGAAATTACATAAACTAGTTTGTAATACAAACATTCATAAAAGTAAGATTATCTACTACAACATGCTAATGAATATTTTTAGATATCAACATTTATAATCAAGTACAAACATCATTAAAATTTGGTTAGAAGCATCAACATACAAAAAACATTAATAAAACCAAACAGCCATAGGTTAATATAGCCTTATTTAAAATCAAATCAATTAGGATAAGCATATAGAAGCATAATAATAGTACATTCATATAGATATACAAATCAATGTTATATATCTGTTAGGTCGTCTGTAAACATGCGAGAACGTTTATAGTTTCTGTCCTTTTTATCGCATTATAAATTCAATGATGTATCTAAATACTTATAGAACCATTATTTCATATTTTTTAAATCTACAAGCAACTAAAAATGTATAACTTAATTTAATTCAATTTTATTACTTACCATCAATTAGATATCATTTTTAATGAATAAGAAGTAATTAAAATGATGAAAACAATTTATTTTAAATTTTCACTTACAACTACTATTTACACATCCTGGTGTAAACCCAGATGACGAAGTCAGACCATCAGGACATGGCAGTTGATCACCTACCAAAGAGAAGGGACATGAAGTTTGAGTTCATGTCACAGATTCATTCACGTTATTGACAAACTCCAAATAAAAGCAAAAGCAGTCGTGTTGTTGTTAATGATTGACAAAATATTTAGTGTTGTTTATATGTATGCATGTGTATGATCAAACAAGTATAGTAAAAGTTTCTTGTAAAACTAAGCAGTAAACTGCCATGGTTTATTTACTTTCCTTTCCTATTTGACTAATTTTGCTACCAGGGATGACAATGTCTTGTTTTCGTTTTATTTTTTTTATCAAGCATAATATACAGTTTTAAATTATTAATTTTTTTTATTTTTCAACTGCTATGATTTCAGGGCCTATGATGAGTCCAATGTAAACGAAACGTACAACTGGCGTGTTAGATATTTACCTGACATCTTTGAAGAGTTTTATGTATACAACTTACCACAGTACATAATTTTGCAAAATGTGTCATATTTCCGTTGTAGTTGACAGTACGATGTGTAGAGGAAAAGGACAATAGAGCCCGTAATTTTTTTCCATATTGTTTTTATGAAAATAAGAGATATCTAGAGAAAACTTGGAAACTTGGAAAATTATTTCTGCTAGCTGTTTCAATATAAACCAAAATAGTTCCACTTATTTACAAATAAAAACATAATTGCCTTTATCGTGTAATGAGTATATGTATAGCAATCAAATGATTAAGTTAAACTCAAGCCTAAAAAAGACAAAAGAGCAAATTGAAAGTTGATATAACTATGGCGAAATAATCAAAATGAAATATGAAAAGTTTGCTACATTTTAGAGTTTATAGAAATAAAGGAGACAAAGAGAAAATAATTTCTATAATCGCACTCTTAATAAACTTACCAAAACAATATGCTGAATAACAACCCGTTGTATGTTTCAAATAATAAACATAGTAACAGCCGCAATCTTTAATTCTTATATCGATTGTTTGGTCACAACAGTTGCCAGAAAAGGTCGCCCTACAAGTTGTTCTATTAACAGTATTGCCATTGTGTGGATATAATGATCCTGTTACATTATCTGATGTGGAAAAAAAGATAAATGATTTTTTTCAGAACTTTGACGATGCTGTCATAACACTAAATAATTTCAGATAAAGATATATAGCATCAGTTTGGTCATATCTTTTTTGGTAATTGTTCAATATTTACAGCAGGTGTTTAATTCCTTCTAATTACACCTGATATAAGAAAGTCAGATTTTAGTTGGTTGATAGCCAGTGTACTTTTTGCATATTCTAATATTTTCATTCTCATTTCAAACGAATGTGCCCGTTTTTCACCACTGCCGGTGAATTTGCCTCAAATACCATGGTATTTGACATTTTGAATATTCCTTTTTTAACCTCTCGAGCATCTTCCCGCCAATTTGTTTTCGGATATGACATTACATAAAACGCGAGCTAACGCGTATTACTACATGTATAATTCCCGCGGTTCTATGATAATATCCTCTTATCCTCAAAATTATGCATAAACATGTTAATGATTTAGATTTCAAGTTAAAAAAAATGTATTCACCTATACAGAGAGTTTCAATCCAAATCTATTTATCAGATATATCATGTTATGTAGGGGTATTTCCCTTGACTGGTATTTTTCGCAAATACACCTCCATAACACAATATATTTGTTCAAAATACCGACCAATTAGCAATTAAAACTCGACTCGTTTGATTCCGTCAATTGCTATTAATTCGTTAACCCGTGACAATACGTTTTGCAAAACGGATAATAGATATCACATACGGCATGCATTAAATTAGGGTAGCACTGTGTAGTAGCACTGTGTAATTCCGGTGATATAGGCGACGAATTAGATTATTTGTTTTGATGTCCGCAACTGAAGAACAGAAATTATGTTTACAAACTAAATTTTAACACAATCCAATTTGCTCACCAATTAATACTTAAAAGCAATCAGTTTTAAGAGATCTATGTTTATCTATTATGTGAATTAAATTAAATAAAAAAGTGAGTCCCTTCATGTTACTGTAAACGCATAAACATCGTACTGATTTCTTTCTATTATTTTAACCTTTTGGTATATGTGTTACTAAGCGTTTATGCCAACCATTCTAATGTTTTACCTCAACTAATATCAATGCACTGCATTTGTTTACCTCAACTTTTGAATTTTTATTCATATTGTATGTTTCCTTGTAAACTTGTGTTTAGTTTTTAGAAAATAAAGTATCGATCTATCTATCTACAATATAATTATTGGACAGTCTGTGTCAACGTATAAGTGTACTTGTGTTTTTAAAAAGGCAGGAACACAAATGAGGAACAAAATGAAGGATCAAAGAGATAACGAGAAAATATTTCTAAAAGGGTGATGAGATCCATTATTGCCCGAGTGTTTATAAATCACTATACTTGGAGGACACCAGTAGAAAAGTAATACCATTCTTCTTGAATTTACGTGTTCAATTTTAAAAGAAATAGAAAATGCATGTTTCACCCCAAGGCCCTAATGTTTATTTCCCCAAAAGAGCTTAAAAATGAATCAAAAGCATAAATAAGGTCCGTTTTATTATTTGATATAATATAGTATAGGGTAACAGGACCTAAAAAAGATCTACCCTTATTCCTAAATAGGACATGATAACATAAATCTTAGTTAAGATGTATTTTGTGTATATCTTACTTGATGATAGCCAAAATGGAGATGTCGTTCCACAACGGTATCCACCAATTGGACATTCAGTTGGCATTAATTCTCCGGCACCAGATATGACTCTGTACCATCCTTCCTCTAAAAAGTTATCACATTCTCCTATTATAGCTGCATTGGCTTCGCCAGTCGTCAATTAGTTTTGTTGTAAAGCATGGATCTGAATGAAATATGAGAGAAAAGTTTCAAAAGTATCTGAATCATAATTAAGAACAGGTATTTGTGGCGAAAACGGACGAACATGGACTCACTTTCTATAACTTTAGTCAAATAAGTAACAGTTATTTACAGTATTACAGTTTGTCAAAGTTAATCAATACCACATTGGAATAAACTGCTTTATTGTCGTTCGAGCTGCTTGTCTTTATGTTCTCTCTCTTGTAGTACTAGTATTGTCATTTATCAACTCGGTATCCTTTTCCGTATCTGAGTTTGTTAACCCCTCATTTAACTCTTCCCATTCTATAGGATATAACATATTCAGAGCTCTGTTTAAATTCATCTGATTAGATAGCACAACTAAGACCAGCACGGCTCACTACTAACTGATATATACGGCCAATGTTCGTTATATTCGAAGCACACACTTTTCAATTATAACAAAGTCAACCGATACCTTTCAATTTTGTTTTATATCACTAGCTTATCAAGACGACTGGACAGACACACTATATATAGCTAACAAGATGGACACATTCGTCAAATAGAACAAAATTTTCAAAAACACCAGGTACTAAAACTAGTACTTTTGGCGTTAAATTAACATAAAAGTAAAATAAGTGATGCATAAAGGCTGTACATTAATCTGAAAATCAGTCATTTCTAACCTACCAATTAATGTTGATTAATGTTAATGACTCTGAAATATCAAGGACCTATCACGAGGATTTAAATTCGATGGAATTTTATGTATAGATCTAAACAAACCAGAACTCTTTTTTTCAAAATGGCGTATTTGAATTGATCAGAAAGGTCCTTCTGAAATATAATATCCATTTAAAGTTATTTTTATTTGCAACTTCTTACCTTCCAGTTTTGTTACTGTTATTAAACAAAGAAAAAGAAATATACAAATCATCTTGAAATTATCCAAAAGAAACTATTTTATTTTAGTTTCGAAAACTGCTTTCAATGTCTACGTTTTCTTTTGTGTATGGTCAGTATTGTAACAAAAGAATGTGAATACATGAATACAATTTATTAGGGTTTTTGAAAAAAAAATCAACTTCCTGGTGAAATAAATCAGTTTTAATCTATTTAAAAAAACAATTAGATTTAAACAGGTCGGGAACACTTCCTCATATGGGAAAGCATATACTATTAGTATGTGTACCTCCTCGCAAATAAAATTGTGTATCGACGTATGGCACATTTTTATACCTGTGTTTTTTACCATTCCACTGAAAGGGTATAATGCATAATGGACTGCAAAGTATTCACAATGAAACGCGAACCCGTGTTATTTGCTGAAATACAACACATTATTTCATGTATTGTGAAATGAACAATCACGCTTAGTTTTTCTTCTTTTGTATTTACATCTATAGTTCGTGATATTTTAAATTTTTAAATTATTCGTTTCCTTCTCAGTTTAACGAGTAGTTGATTTTATGCTAAGACCGAATGTTTGAATAACCGAAATATACCTGTTAATGATATTGATGATTAAACAAAGATTTCATATATTCGTCAACAAGATAGCAACGAATCAACAGTGAACAACACAATTACTCATTCAGAGAAATTTTATTCGGATAGATAAAAAAATATATGGGACCATGCAAATTTAAATTGGTTTGTAAAGAAGTGAAAACTAAGGGTGTGTCCAATAATGTTTTGGGTTACTTAAATGTCCCAGTTTTTCACATAATATGATGTAATAAAATTGTACCGTACTTCTTTATGGTTAAAGAAGTCATTAAAATCTATGAAGGCTGTGCATTATTACTTTTTCTCTCAAAAGCAAATATCACACCTGCTAGAAAGACTGGTTTATCCTTATCTTGAAAGAGAAGTTTACCATTAAATTCCAAAAATTAAAGTATTTTATTTCTAAACCAATCAAAAAAGTTAAATGTGGAGCCTAATCACCCAAAGTTATTTCTTTGGATTCGTGTACCTCTATTTGTGACATTTTTACCTGTTGTGTCTGTTTGTATTGTTCACAAAATGTTGTCAATGTAATGGAATTTGATGCGACTGTCATACAAGTAAGAGGTTTAGCTAGCATTAAAACCAGGTTTAATCCATAATTTTTTACATAAGAACATACCAAGTCAGGAATATGACAGTTGTATCCATTCGTTTGATGTGATTGAGCTTTGATTTTGACATTTGATTAGAGACTTTCCGTTTTGAATTTTCCTCGGAGTATAGTATTTTTGTGATTTTACTTTTTATAATAAGTTAACAAAATATCGCAAAAATGACAACACTACGTGACAGAAATAAGCAAAAACACATGCAAGAACATTCATCACCGATAAACGCACAAACAAATACTAGTAATATAAAAGTCGACAGGCCTGTCATTTGACGCCTCTATTTGGTTGCTTTTCTTGAATATGGTTGTAATGCTTTCCACTATTCAGTGTTACGGTATATTTTTTTTGTCTGTCGTTCATGGAACACGTTCTGTGGTTTGCATGTTGAAGTCTAACGTGCATACTTTGCAAACTTTTAGAAACATTTGTTAGATAACATAGTGTGTTACACTATTTGTTTATTACTTGTTACAAAGTACTAAAATTCTTGATTCCATTGATACCGTAAACCTTGACTTCAAGAAGGCATTTGATGTTGTCCCCGACAACCGACTGATTGGAAAATTAAAGAGTTTCGGAATAGCAGAAGAGATAAGATGAGGGGTAAATCATTCTTAAGTGGTAGAAAACAACAAGTACGTGTCAACGGCAGCTACTCAGAATTCAAACAAGTGGCAAGCGGCATACCTAAGGGAAGCGTACTTGGACCAATATTGTTTGTCATTTACATAAATGATTTGCTAGAAATCCTTGACTCAGACAGTACATGTTTGCTGATAAAAACAAAGGCTTCCGACAAATACAAACAACAGATGATAGTGATGCGATCCAAACTGACTTATTTCATCTAGAAACTTGGCCAAATACTTTGTTGCTAGGACTTCACACTGATAAATGTAAAGTACTTACAACAGGGAAACAACATGATACCAACCACAAATACAACATTTGAGCATGTCGAGAAAGAAAAAGACATCAGAGTGACCATTGACAACAAACTAAACATTGACCATCATATGAAGGGAAAGATAGATAAAGCCAACAGTATTATGGATTTAATAAGAAGGCCATTTACCTGCCTCAATAAGAATATTCATATTACTATTTAAAGCATAAGTAAGATCAAACCTCGAATATGCCAACGATTCTATGGAACCCATATAATCATAAAGATATAACAGCAATTAAAAACGCTCAAAGACGAGCAACGAAACTGATATCAACACTGCTACATTTTTTAGGGTAAACAGAACGCTTTAGGAAGCTTAATTTACCCACACTTAAAAATTGATAGTGGCTGTAAAATACCTCAACAGTATGATACAATTAAAGTTACGTTGTTGCTATTCACCCATTTCATATACTATGAGGTGTGGAGCCTATTCACTTCACAGTCGATATTCTTCAAACTATATACTAGTAAACACAAGCTGTAGTGAACTTTTCAAATTGACTGAAAAAGAAAATATAAACACACATACACAAATCATGAGAACATATTAATATAAACATAGAGTGGATAGTTAGATTCAATAGATGACAGATACAAGTTAAAGAGGTTCTAGCTGTCAAATTCATGTTCATCGATTTGACTCAAATTATCATATTTGAATTATAACTGTGTAAAACATTTATCCAAATTGTAAAAAGTATAAAATAAACAGTTTTCAGGGCATGGGCTCGATAATATGTAGCTTTGTTGTTAGTGTATTTTAGTCGTGACGCTTTCTAATTAACTACCTAATTGACTTCCGAAGACCTCAGATGGTCATATAAGCGATATGATTTTTGATGGTCATATAAGCGATATGATTTTTGATGGTCATATAAGCGATTTACATTGATTGATTGATTGATTGATTGTTGGTGTTTAAACGCCCCTTTTAAGCACTGCATTTAGGCTATTAAATGGCGGTCAGTTTTTATTAGTAAAGGAAGCCGGAATGCCCGGAGAAAACCACCGACCTTCGATAGGAAGACTGATAATCCTAGTCAATTAAGATTGGAGTCGAGTGCACCAAAACGAGCGGGGTTCGAACTCACAACCTCAGTGTTGACTGGTTAGTGATTGTAGTAGTATCTTCTTAAACCACTGGACCACCAATGTTACACTATTGTTTCAGATAAGGGTATGGTTTTGTACCTTTAAAACGTTTAAACTCGCTGCAATTGTTTGCATCTGTCCTAAGTCAGAAATCTGCATGATGTTCAGTAGCTGTCGTTTGTTGATGTGGTTCATAAGTGTTTCTCGTTTTTTATATAGATTAGACCGTTGGTTTTCCCGTTTGAATGGTTTTACACTTGTATGTGTTTAAGCCCTTTATAGCTTGCTGTTCGGTGTGAGCCAGGTTTAAGCATGATATTGATCCATTAAATCAACTTTAAACACAGGCACTTGTCTCAGGGCAAAAAATCTGAGACAAGTGCGGCCTGCCGTGACTATTATTACGAATAAATCCTCCTACTGTTTGAATCCTAGGAAGTTTCCACTTTGATTTTAAACATATTTTATTCATTAAGATATGAAAAGGATTGAGCAACAGGCACAGCCTATAAAAGCTCTCTCCATATTACATGTTCAAGGTATAATTCAATTATAACAACTGTATTAAAATAATGCAATATACATGTAGTGGAACATGCATGCTACTTATGAGCACACACGAGCAAATATATGTTTACAGTGTTACTTACTAAATGCAAAGTATATTTAAGTATATAGGCAATTACTCATCATGTATTCAAGAACCTTGAAACATGCAAATATCCTTTATAAGTCATTAGAAATATATATATATATGGCTTGAAAGAGACACTAAGCTTGCTTAGTGGATTAAATGAATTAATGTTTAAGTAGAGGAAAAAAAATAAAAAATAAAACTAAATGAAACAAAAAATAAGTTAGTTTCAAACAAAACGTTGAGTGTCACTGATATATTTATGAACAGATTTAAAAATAGCAATATTCATATCATATGAAAATAATCTGTTTCCAAAAAGTAATAATTCAATATTTATATCAACATTATCATCAATGGAGTTAATGGAATCAAGAAGGATCTGTCTTACATCATCGTACTTAGGGCAAATGAAAAAGAAATGTTTGTTATCCTCAACAGGGTGATTACAGTTTGCACAAAAAGTGTTCTCGGATAAGAATTGATTAAACAGATGAGATTTTAGGTTGCTAGCATTATTTCTGAGTTGACAATGACTTATATTAAGTTTCCTTATCCCATAGTTGAAGGGTTTAAATATATCATCAGTCCTATAAAACTTTTCCAGTCCACTTCTAAATATACCCAAACTTGGGGATTTTTGTAAACTCAAAGGAAGACTATTCCAAAGTCTTATAGTGGAAGGAATGAAACTATTGAAATAAGAGCTAGTTCTAGCAAGAGGCGGATGAAAAGTTTCCACTTTGCTGGCTGTGTGTACATATATATTGAAAGTATGCATGTGCTCAGGGTTTTGCTTTTTATTAATCATTTGCTATTTTGGGAGAAAGTTGAACTTTGTTATTTTTTTTTAGTATTATTTTACTTGCATAAGAGGAGCGTTTCCAGATAACTCTTTGTAATTAAAGTTTGTTTACTATAGCCCTAATGAACAGAATAAAAATGATGAGTCATTAAGAAAGGTATTAAAATATGTGGTATCCAGAGACTATAGCCATAGTTATGAAAAGATACATTGGGATATGGAGCTTGTCAACAAATACACAATCAACAGAATTGATTCATGTTTGTCGATGGTACGAAAGTCTTTCGCAGATACAAACAACAGATGATAATGATGCGCTTCAAACAGATTTATCTTACATAGAAACTTGGTCAAATACTTGATTGCTGAGATTTAACCCCGGTAAATGTTAAAAGTACTTACAACAGGGAAACAACATGATACCAACCATAAATACAACATTTGAGCATGCCAAGAAAGAAAAAGACATCAGAGTGACAACAAACTAAACTTCGAGCATCATATGAATGCAAAGATAGATAAAGCCAACAGTATTATGGGCTTAAGTAGAAGGACATGTATCTGCCTCGATGAGGTAATATTTCTACCACTGTTTAAAGCATTAGTAAGATAAAACCTCGAATATGTCAACGATTCTATTGAGCCCATATAAAGTTAAAGATATAACAGCAATTAAAAACGTTCAAAGGCGAGCAACGAAACTGATATCAACACTGCTAAAAATAGAGTATACAGAACGCTTGTAGAAGCTTAATTTACCCATCTTAGTAGCTCTAAGATACCTCAACAGCATGGTAAAGTTACGTTGTTGCTATTCAACCATTTCATACATTATGAGGTGTGGAGCCTATAGCTATTCAATCCTCAGTCGATATTCTTCAAACTATATGAACGCAAGGTCTAGTGAGCTTTTCAAATCGACTGAAAAACAAAATGTATACACACATACACAAATCATGAGAACATATTAATCTAAACATAGAGTGCATAGTTAGATACAATAGATGACATATACAAGTTAAAGGGGTACTAGCTGTCACATTTATGTTCACCGATTTGACTCAAATTCTCATATTTGAATTATAACCATGTAAAACATTTATCTAAATTATAAAAAGTCTAAAATAAACAATTTACAGGGCATGTGCTCGATAAGATGTAGTTTCGTTGTGTGTGTATTTTAGTCGTGACCCCATCTAACTATCTATCGAATTGACCTCCGATGACCTCAGTTGGTCATATGCGATATGACCTCAAATGTTCATAAAAGCGATTTACATTGTATCCTAGATCAAGTTTATTCTGCATCTGTCCTAAGTCAGGAATCTGATGTTTAGTAGTTGTCATTTGTTGATGTGGTTCATAAGTATTTTTTTTTTTTTATAGATTAGACCGTTGGTTTTAACTTGCAAGTAAATAATTTTAAAATCATCAATTTTTCTTAGCTTAATTGTATAAAATTGAACCATACTGGCTGCTAAAAGCGAATTATTATTTCACTGTCGTATTTCTTTAATGATTGAACAAAACAATCATACTTTAGATTTTTTTTTATATATCTCGTACATGTAGATAGGAACCCTTAATAACATAGTATACAAAATAAAGTATTTCTTAAAACATAGCACAAGTTGAAATAAAAAGCGCAGTAGATTATAGCAACTAAAAAGCTAAATAAATCAAAAAGTCACGCAAAAATTAAAAGCAACAAAGTACAGACACAAACACATTATGTGTTTGCATGCACTGCACTGGCATTGTCTGTTATTTGGATTCATCTTTTATCAACTTTTTGAATTGGTGAAAAGAATCTGATGTTTCCATTTGACAATTGTTCGGCAGCTCATTAATGATTTGTGCAGCATTGTAGCTGAACGATTTTAAACCATATCTGGTAGTTCTGACACTCGGGAGTACTGCTGTTTCCTGTGATTTTAAATAATGCCTATGTTCTACATTGTTCATTTCGAGGCCTTTTATAGCTTACTGTGTGGTATGTGTTTTGCTCTTTGTTGATGACCTTACGATTACCTAATATTGTTAACTTTAATGCCATTGGGTCTCTGGTCGTGATTTGTCTCATTGACAATCATACCATATGTTTTTATATTTCTATCATTTAAAGTATTTCCCGCGCCTCGTTTAATTTGCCGAGCGATCAAAGAGTTTATTTGCTGTAATAATTTGATCATTAATTTTGTGGATGACCTTAAGATGACCTATGATTGTTAACTTTAATGTTTGAATCGTTCTTGACTGTTTCCTTCCTTTGTGCAATGTGCTGTGTTCAATGTATTTGTTGTCAATATCTTTCGTTGAAATACATGAATAAATTGTTTAACTTAGTAAAGTGTTTCTTAATACTGGCAAAATTACGCAATGTTTAATCGGTATAAAATCACATAACCACAGGCACTTGTTTCTGTCAATGTGGGGTTTACTATCCATACCCGTACGACAATGATTTTTCGTACGGGGATGGATAGTAAACCCCACATTGACAGAAACAAGTGACTGTCACTCATAACACTAAATGTGTTCTTTAGTAACCAATTGTATTGAAAACAACAGATAAAAAGTATATGATCCGTAAAAGTTTGAGCTCAAAACTTTATACTCGTCTGCCATTCAGCCTTTTAAATTTAAAAAAAAAAAAACATATGTACAAAAAAATGAATAAAGGAGGTAAATCAACTCCATGAACTTTGGTGTGACGTACAGTTTATCAATGTCTATTTGATAATTCCATAATGTTGGTGTTCTGACTCAATGCAAGTAAAACGTTCCTATATTGCCTTTATCCTCTGTATATAGAAATTGAGATCACAAGTTCTACATACTAGCGTATGGTTCCTCTACAAAGGGGGTTAAAGATTCAGAGGTAAGGTAAGGTATAAAATGCTTTCCAGTGCTTTAAATTTATTATTATTTTATTGTCCCGTAACTTAAAGTCGGGGAGCATATTGTTTAACTTCTGTCCGTCCGTCCGTTCCATTATGGTTATATAGTTATTACGCATAACTCCTCCTACTGTTTGAATCCTAGGAAGTTTCCACTTTGCTGGCTGTGTGTACATATATATATATTGAAGGTGTGCATGTGCTAAGGGTTTTGATTTTTATTAATCATTTGCTATTTTGGGAGATAGTTGAACTTTGTCATTTTTTTTTAGTATTATTTTACTAGCATAAGAGGAGCGTTTCCAGATAACTCCTTAATTTCTAATTAAAGTTTGAATACTAGGAAGTTTTCACTTTGCTGGCTGTTTATAAATTCATTGAAGGTGTGCATGTTGTCGGGGGTTTTATTTTTTTTATTAATATTGCCTTTCTCAAACTCTTTTTGGGAGATAGTTGAACTTTGCCATTTTTGTGGTAGAAGCGGTTAAATGTTATAGTTATTTTAGAATAACATTTTGCATCTGCGGGGGCATCAATTGTTTCTCCCCGACACAACAAAGAAAGTCCTACATTGACTATTTTATAATACAGTTACTTCAGAGTGGAGGGCGGGGACATCACTTTGTCTTGTCAATTTTTTTTTTCTTTTCATTAATTTTGGCTTTCTTAAACATAAGTCAATCGGGCAAGAAATATAAAAATCATAAAAAAATGTATTTTATGTAAAAGTTGTTATATCTAGTAGCTTTCCTCATATTAAAACTATTTATTTTTTTACTCGCGAACTCTTCTATTACATGTTTAAAATTCAGCTCACTATCTAATCACTTTTATTTTCTTCGATTTTTATCATAAATTGGTGATTTCTGTCTTTTTTTAAATGTTTTTGTCTCCTCAGTATCGGATATCTGTAACAACATTTATGAAAAAGTAATTGAAAATTTCTCAGACCTCTTTCAAATTATGTTTAATATTGTTTGATTTAATGCTTTTATTAATGGAAAAGTAAGAAAAATAATTTCATATGATAAGACAATTTTAATGGATTAAATAGTTTATAGTCACGGCCTCAGAATTTTTTTTCCCTGAAGGTATATTAGATTTTTTTTCTGAGACAAGTGCCTGTGTTGATAGTTGATTTAATGGATCCCGTAACTTTGTATGATCAAAATCATGCTTTAACCTCACATTTTAAAGATTTATTTGTTTGATAACATCGGTTCATCTGATCAACTTTTTAGCACTACCCAATGTATCACATAAACTTCCGGTAGAAGAATGATACGTATGAACACACAAATTCTTTTTTGAATTTCCACATTACTTGTAGGATTTGTGATGAATTTATATGTTCAAATACCGGATTTAAGTGCCAAAGAAATTAATGTATTGCAGGATAAATATTAAAAATTACCGGGAGTACAAAATATGATAACCAGAAGTTGGCCCAGATCGCCGGTGATAACCACACTGTTTATTGTTGTAACAGTTTTGTTGAACTCGCTTTTGATTGTGTGTGATAATTCTGAACAGGGAGGAATCAAAGAAGGTATAAAACTTAAAGAATCATAAAAGTAAAATCTCTCTCATTCACACAATCATTCTCTGCTCCCATATCCTACTATGGCCATACTTCAGTTATACATGTACAATGTACATGAAATTGATCATGGTAATTATGTAATTAAAATCAGGCTGTTTTCCAGTGTTGGTCTAGCAGTGGAACAGTAGCTCTAAAGTCTTTATGGTATAGTTAGACTATTTGTGGATCATAGATGGTTCCAAAAAGTTTTGAAAAAAATATCAGAAGGACCTATACGGTCATACGGTTCTGCAGCTGTTTATCCTACATTAAACAATTTTTTTATAGAAGATTGCAGCTCATTGAATGCTTATGGCTCTCACTAGGATATAAGCTTTAGTCCTGGAAAATGTGGAACTGCCATTTTTTTAATGGGGGTACATTTAACTTTAAGCATATATCATGGTAAGTATGGGAGATCGATTATTGGGAGGGATTGAATACACCTTATCGCTACTCCTGGCTGACTCAGCTGCTTGAACTTTTGACGCATATAACAATCACTGTTCAATTGTGGCGTCAGATATTTTGTTTTATGACGTCAAAATTTTACGGGAACCTGTGGGATATCCAGTAATGGCGGACAAATAGCGATAGGGTGTATTATTCAGGAAAAGTAAAACAGGAAATTTGGAAAATTATTAGTGCTGCAGTCTGGCGAATTCCACGTTTCAGAATCAAATGCATTCTTGGTAATATTTTCAAAAGCGTACACCAAAACGTCATGATTGGTTCAAAACGTATAAACAATGTAAATCCATCCAATGATGTAACGTTATTTTCATTTTGGTGTACGAATAATGAGATTACTCTCAGTCCTTTAGATTCTGAAAAAGCGAATACTGCAATAGTAGAGTGCTGAAATGTGATAGCCCTGTGATTATGAGTCTTGTAAGGTTATTTTATTTTATTTCTGTGATGAAGGCATCACAGAAAAAATAAATAAAATAGCCTTGCAAGACGTCATTATTATAAGAACTATGCTGGCTGTGATTTGATTAGTTAGTGCTGCAGTCTGCTTATCTGATTATTAGCACTGCTCTGAACAATCATGAAAATACAGCTCTTTTCATCTACCTAATCATGCTTATAACTCAATGTTCACTCTTAGAAAAAAATTCAATTAACATGCATTGTAACAGTATACCAGATTTTTTTAAAGCAGTTACATGTATACATGTATATAATATGATGATATGTGTTAAAAAAACCATGGATATGTTATTTACTTATATATCATGTACATGTATATGTGCTTATTATTTAACCAAAATAATTTTTTGTATTTTTAGTAAAATGTACTAAGATCATGTAGATAAAAGATTCCTGGCCATGGCATGACTTTAGGGTAATTCACTTGGAACATATTGTTGACAAATGTACCTCTTTGCATGCATATCATATGTACAATGTACATGTTCATTTGTGTACATTTGTTTGCATGCATGACATATATACAAAAATGTATGTGAATTTTTTTCATGACATGGTAAATCTAATTGACATATAACGTACATGTATCCTCCAATGATCCAATGACCTGTCATCCTGTTTTATAGGTAATCAACAGTTTGATTTTTGACTGAATCACATTGTGTATTCTGTACATGTACAAATGTATATATTTCTAGAATGGAAGAAAAACAGGTGTCATATCTATACAATCCTATGGTCATGACACAGGTACATGTACAAATGTACATATGCTGTATATTGTATACATGGACTTAAATGTACCAAATTTAATTTCAATTTTAAAGCTGATATAAACCATGTAAACTAATGATAAAAAAAATTTTTTGTCAAACTTAACAAATAGTTTGTGTATTAACAAAATGTACATTTACATGCACAATTCAATTGTATTCAATTGTAACTGTGGTACATTCTATTTCTGTTAATAAAAGCTTAGATAAACATGATATTAAAAACAAAATATGTAAAATAACATCAGATCTTTCTCCCCTTTTCTGGTTCCTACATTCATGACATGTATATAATATAACTGCATCAACTAGGAGGTTAGCATGTTTCTTTAAGTTTGTAGGTACATTTACATGCATGCATTTTTACACTGTTGACAAAAACTCTACATGATCATGATGATATACAGACATGTATGTCAATGTTTGTATTCTTCTGCATTGTTCTGTCAAGACTGTTCTTATTTAATGTATTTTTATGACATAATCTTCCCTGTAACAACACAAAAAGAATGTATTCAGATATCGCGTGGATATTGATAATTCTGTTTTAAAGATTTCAACTATTCAAAGAAAAAAGAATATATTGATAATTCTTCCATGGCTTTAAAGATTTCAGCTATATTCAAAGACGATAATTTTTGTAATTTCCATAAAAGTTTTTAAAGGCTTATTGATTTTGTGAATTCAAATGCAATATGTCATGTATGTTAAATGCATACATTAAAACTTAATTCTTTCTTATTCACACCAGCCCTTGTGGATTTTGCTTTTTCCACCGGCCCACCGTGGGCAGCCCACCCGTGCTCACCCTAGCTGTAATCTCTTTTTTGTAAAAGAATTGATTACAAATGCTTATCTGCTTTTTTCAAGTGATTGTACTTACAAGTCTTCAGATGAAACAAAAGAAATTGAATGCCCACTTGTACATTTGTACATTTTCTAAATTGGATAGAAATTGACCTTATGAAAGTGCATATATACTGTGCTATCAGACTGAATAATTTCAGTCTGGGGTTTCGTTAAATATCTCAACAGTTTCAGACACATGTAGAGCTTTATTTGACCCTCAATAGGTTAACGAATGTGTTGATATTTTTTTCTTACGTTGGATTGCTATCTGAAACGGCTCATATATTCATATACATGTATATAATACATGTATAATTTAATATAAGGCAGTAATTAAGTCTCCCAAACAAAGTTTGGAGACTTATTGTTTTTGGTCAGTTCTTATTATTTTTATTCTTCCTCTTCCTCTTCCTCTTCTTCCTCTTCCGCCACTTTAAAAATGAACTTGTCCACAGCGATTAATTCTCCTAAACGGCTTGTCAGATTTACTTAGGTCTTAGGATTTTATAATATGTTAGACTAACATGTCTAGGGGAGCCATCAATCTTTTGTTTGTGCATTGGGGTCTGTTAAGGGGTATTTTGAGGGGCATAAAGAGGGGAGGGGTTGACTTCAGAACCCTATGGGATTTTATTTAAAAAAAATTTCAAATGACTATAATTTGAAAACTGTAAGTGATAAACACATGCAGTCTTCAGAAATGATCACAGGACAATAGAACAAAACAAATGAAATATAGGGTTAGTCCCTGGGGTAACCCCCAACCCCTTCAATTTGAGAATGTGCTATTATCTTGTAAACCGTCCAGATCCCCACTCCTAAACCATATATATATTCTTATATGGGACAATAACACAAATCAAATGAAAGAAATTGGAAGTCCCTAGGTGTCAACCCCACCCACTCTTGTTTGAGAACTTGTAAACGGTGGAGATCCCCACCCCTAAACCATATATTCTTGCAAGGCACAATACAACAAAACAAATGAAATAAAAAGAAAGTCTCTGGGATTCATCCCCACCCCCTCTTGTTTGAAAAACTGTCCAGATTCACACCCCTAAACGGTTTAACCATATATATTCTTGTATGGGACAATTAAACAAATCAAATGAAATAAAAGGGAGGTCCCTGGGGGTAACCCCCACACCCCCTTGTTTAAGAACTTGTAAACGATGGAGATCCCCACCCCTGAACCATATATATTCTTGCAGGGGACAATAAAACAAATCAAATGAAAGAAATTAGAAGTCTTTAGGGCTCAACCCCACCCCCTCTTGTTTGAGAACTTGTAAACAGTGGAGATCCCCACCCCCAAACTATATATATTCTTGTAAGGCACAATAAAACAAATCTAAGGAAAAAAAAGGAAAGTCTCTGGGGTTCATCCCACCCCCTCTTTTCCAGATCCCCACCCCTAAACCATATATATTCTTGTATGGGACAATTAAACAAATCAAATGAAATAGAAGGAAAGTACCTTGGGTTCACCCCACCCCCTCTTGTTTGAAAACTTGTAAACGGTTGAGATCCCCTCCCCTAAACCATTATATATTTTCTTGTATGGAACAATGAAACAAATTAAACCAAATATAGGGGGAGTCTATGGGGTCACCCCACACTCTTCTGTTAGAAAACTTGTAAACAGTAGAGATCCCCACCTCCAAACCTTATATATACATGTATTGTATTGGATAATAAAACAAACCTAATAAAATATGGGAATGGCTAATTATGGGAGCTTTGTTTGGGAGACTTCGTAACAGCATCCTGTTACAATTACTTCTTGTTTCATTTGAAATGTTTTACATATTTGTCATTTTGGTTCGTTTTATAGCTTACTTTATGGTATGGGTTTTACTCATTATTGAAGGCTGTTTTAAAGTCACCCATAGTCATTAACTTCTATGTCATTTGGTCTCTGGTAAAAAAAATCATGCTTATTTCTTCTTATTCATATACATTAACTGTAAATTCAGAAATTTAATTATTGCGTTCATTTATTATTGCGGTTATATCATTTTAGACTATTTATCATTTTTATAATGCATTTTCAATTTTTGCGGACATGAAAAAATTCTGTTTAATTCATAAAAAATATTTCAAAATGCGAGTTTAAATTATTGCGAATATAACCATATACATGATATAACCCTGTTGCATTTTTCACAATAATAAAAAAAACATGGCAATTATTTCTGAATTTACAGTACTGTTATGATTGTACAGAATTCGAATGCAGAAAAAACAAAGTACAGTAACATGTTAGTTTAGCTTCAAATTGTACTATAGACATCCATGTACATGTATATGCATGATAGAGATTTGTGTTCGTCCCATAATACCAGAGTCAATATAATGGTTGAAGAAAACAGTGTTATCACATGGTCATGATGCATGGTCATTGTTATTTTATCAATAATTTATAATAACATAAAAACTGGTGTGAAGAACTTTTGTTATTTAATATACATTGTTTGTATGTTAAACCTTGAGGTGGAATAACACCTACACAATGAATCTCCAATCATACAACAACACTTGGCAAAAGCCTTGAACTATTCATTTCTCATTTTCTGTGTCATTTTGGCTGATGTGGAGAGTGTTCTCATACCACATCTTGTTTTTATATATATACCGGTATATATGTGATATTTATCATGTACATGTACATGTATATCATTGTTTTTTTTTTTAACAATGTTTAATTCAGGGTTCTTGAATGGAAATGTCTGCTCTTTGGTCGGGGATGTTGTTTTTGATGACAATGACCATGGATGACATTCCCCATAAATTCCATTCTCAATTTTAATTTTGTTAGCTTTTTGAAGGACATGTACATTTGTACCTCTACAGGTAGTTCACTGTTGTACAAGTGAGAGGTTTAGCGCTATAAAACCAGGTTCAATCCACCATTTTCTACATTTGAAAATGGCTGTACCAAGTCAGGAATATGACAGTTCTTGTCCATTCGTTTTTGATGCGTTTTGTTATTTGATTTTGTCATGTGATTATGGACTTTCCGAATTGATTTTCCTCTGAGTCTGTATTTTTGTGATTTTACTTTTCACTAATCATTTTCTAATTATAGCAGCTAGTATAGCTGTTTAACTTCTAGTCATAAATTTTATGAACATGATGAAAGGTGCAAACTTTTACAAATGTGGGAAGCTACACATCTAAGCTTGAACAACACGATTTAAAAGTTATAAACCAGTAAAATCATCATCATTTTACCATGCTACGGTCATTATCTTTCAAATAATTTGAACAAATTTAGTAATTGGTGACGTGTGAAATAGACGACGAAAAGTATTATACATGTATATTTCATCAACATATGCTTATGTTCTTTGGACAATAATCAGTATCATAACCAATTTGCAAATACTTTATCAACTCATGAAGAAGCTGCACAACGGTGATAATGGCGTGCATCGTTTATCTGTTTTTATTATCCGTGAGTACTAGTAAACAATAGTAAGGCCAAACATCAAAGAATATGGGGTTACAAGTTAAAAGACTAAGTATTTTATTGACGAACTAGCCTACCCCAATATGGTAGATAAACATTAACAAGCACTATGGCACATACATGTACATCAGCAGATCAGTGAGGACAATTTTGTTAATTTTTCATTTCTTTTTTTAAAAACTGAACATTGTCATGATTGTTGATTGATTTAGAACCTCCTATTTTTAAATGTATTTTTTTTTTATTCATGTACTCTGTACAAACAAAATTAGAACTATAAATGTTAACATATATAGTTATATATATCTCAGGGGTTTTTTTTGCGAAAATTACTCCTTCGCAACCGTAGAATCATTTCGGGACCTTTTAAAGCTCACTATGCATTTTGGTCTCTGAAGGCCGTATGGTGACCTATAGTTGTTAATTTTTGTGTCATTTGGTCTCTTGTTGAGAATGTCTCGTTGGCAATCATATCTTCTTTTTTTATATCTAGGCCAGGGACAAGAGTTCTTTAATTTAGATGTAAATGAAATAAGAAAATATATTCCCGTTATCATTATGAATACTGGCCACATCTGGACTGAAAACTTTAAATTTGTTGAATTTAAATCGATATCTAGTTTGTAGATATTAGTGATATCCTACATTTAAAATTTATAAACATGCTTTAAGCAATGACGGGCTTGTTGTTACGACTTTAGGAACATATCCGCTACAATCTGTGAAACGGATATTCTACAACGGTCAACCACATCGCGATGGGGATGATTTCAAATTCAGCTCTCGAAACTCTTAGTTTGATATGTCCATGTATAGATTCAAATTGCAAACTACAGAGTTTGAAAATATTTAAACTATTATACTGAATTTCAAGTTTATGTATAAGAATGCTAAATACATGCAACACTATGGAGATAACTTCGCAAAAATCAGCTGAACTTTTTAATCCAGTTCTATTGTAAAGGCAATATCAAGCTGTTTAAAATAAGTGATTGCCAAACTGATGTATATCAAATTCTATTTTTTTCTCGATTATATGTTTTTTACATTTCTACCTTTTTGTCAAAGGGCCAAAGTTAATATTTTGTTAAAATCTAACGAAAATGAAACGAGCCAAATAGATTTTAGTCAAGATGTTTTGTACCACCTGAATATCAAGTTACAATCAAAATATTGATACATATGATGTTAATAGATTTTCTTGACTCTTTTTTTCTGTCTCTTTTGCAGCTTATACTTTACAAAGTACAGATATAATCATGGTATCTGCTCGATCAGCTATATCTACAAAAAAAAGAACAAAATGTATCCTTTAAATATGACGCTTACGTAAAAGGTGCTCCGAACTAGGAGGAATCTGCATTAAACCTTGAAATAACCTCATAACCTGTTACGCGTGGTTTTCAGAGTGCACAACATTTGTGTAGCTATTTTCGTCATGAACGCTAAAAATATTACTATCGTGCTTTAATTAAACAGTGAGAGGGTATAATCTTTAAAGCGGCAAGTATAGTTCAGGGACAATAGTAGCTTAATTCTTTTCCGAAGAAGATCTTTCTGTTTTCAGAGTGTTCTTTTACAAAATTTATGAACAAATTTGTGTTTTTACTAACAGATGATGGATCTTAAAGGGCCATTTCCCTGATTAAACTAAGTAATACAAATTCCTTCAATCAATCTGCAAAGTTTAATGAAACATCTGACTAGTGTTAAAATGACGTATAGTTGGGCAAGGAGACAATGATTAAAATTGTATTTTCTGTAATATTTTGAGATATTTAGCATTGACTTCTAATTCACAGCTTTAAATGGTGGCGGGAAAATAGTCATCTGTACATTTATTTCAATGGTAGTTGTCATTGCTGATGAATAAATATTAATGATTATCAAAGAGGTTTCCTGATGCATTTTGGCGATCAAACAATATGTAATTCATTTTACATATCATTATCAAGTGTATCTTGAATAGTGAAGAACTTGAAAATAAAGAGAGATTTTGTATGACTGGCAATGAAAAAACTATCCACCAAACTTCAAGGAAGTAAATGTAATCAATTACGTCCAACCATACGGGTTTCAATAACAAGAAAATCTTCATACTTGATGGTCGGCTTAGCATCTTTATATATTAGTTAAGCTTTGGTTAAATTCCCGTGTCCAAAATATATTTCTAGCCTGTCGAAAAAATTCTCGTTAACTGCTGTTTTATTGTTAAACATTGATTAGAAAGAATAATAATCACGAATTGACCGACCTATTTAGACTTATCAAAGGGTTTATTTTAACATTTACAACACTACAAGTGATGTGAAGCAGGATCTTATCTCCCTTCCGGAGCACCTGAGATCATTCCCGGTTTTAATGTTGGTTCTTGTTGCTCAGTCACTGGATTACTGTCTTGTGTTTTCTATAGTTTTTTTTATATTTTAGTCTTTCTATTTTGCCCTAGATTTTCAATGTATTTTCCATGAGTTTGAATATTTCTTTGGCATCTCTCAACTGTTTTTTCACTATATGCATTCACACTCAAGTCAACATTGGCTGTTGTCTGTCCATGGTCGGGTTGTTGTCGCTTTGACACATTCCCCATTTCCCTTCTCAATTTTATTGGTACAATCAGGAAGAGGACACGGCTGACAAAATTCAAAAAGACTTTTCTTGTATATTAATATTTTATACTACTGAAACATGTCGCTAGTTGGTTGAGACAAGGAAAAATCGTTCCAGTCAACCAATTTGTGATTGATTAATTATTTGATACTTGCTTTTCGTTCAGGGGCAAATATCATATTTTGGGCAGAGAATAATAAATGACAGGGAATTTGGAATATCAATTGAAAAGAGGGAATAGTGGTTTGGGATTGGAGATTAATAAGCCTGAAAACAGGCCTATTTAGTTCCAGAGAAGAGATGTTCCAAATATTCTATACTCGAATTTCGATCTGACGTTCAGCCGTTCAGTAGTATTGAAAAGGGGACATATGAGCTAAGAATGTTTTAATGTTTAATAATGATATGGCAAACAAACTTAAGTAGTTCGAACTTTGAATGCAAGCTTACCATTGGTCCAATTTCTAGGTGTGAAGTTTTTGGTGTACAGGAAAAGTGGAATGGCTCCTCTCATTTCCCATGGACAATAAGGGGTCTGGTCAATAACAACAAACCATCCATCATCTCCTGGACATCCGGGATAACTTTTATTTACATAAAACTTGCGCTATGAATTTCTAAAGAAATAATCAGATATCAATGTGATCACATTGTTTACCTGTATATGATAATATAAAATTATTTCCAGTGCCTGAGGGAGATATGAATTAAGATGTGTTCACCCAAGAACAATTATATTTCATGAGAGCATCACCCGATGGAACTATATCTTTTCGAGGGTGAAAACATCTTCATATCTCAATAAGCCAATGGAAAAAGGTTGTTTTATTCCACTACCTATACTCTTTTCCTTTCTGAACATTATTCTTTATTTTATCCGCTTGTTTTTGTTTTTGTAACTAAACACGACATTTAGTATGATAATCAGAACTTAACATAATCTATTCAGTATGATTTCTTTTTTTTTCTATTAGACCTAAATAATTTTGAAAACGAAATTTAAAACTTTACAATCTCTAATACTATTCAAAACGTGATTTAAATATTAAACGCACGTTATGTTGTATACGGAAGTTCCGAGGGGAATATGATATTCAGAGGGTAATATTCAGTTCTGTTCGATGTCATGTGGCATATTCTCGGCCAATCAATTGTTGATTTCGTTATCAATAGTAATAAGCAATGCAATAATACCATGTGAGATAATTAACGTTCTTATGTGCTGTTTCTTAACATTTCACTTAACAATTGGAAATAATACTATCTTTAACAAACAATATAGCTATTGACCTAATAACTAGGCTGATTGCACTTATAAATTTATAATGCATATATTAATTTGGCTTTTTTTATGCCTATAATCATGCAATCATTAAAACTATCTTGATCATTATTATAATAATAGCCGTTTTAATATGTTCTCTTTAAAACGACTCTGAATCAACAAGTCCATGTTTTTGATACCTTCAACATGGTCATGTATTGTTCCTAATTGTATCAAGAATATTTATTATCAATTTACTCCTATTTCTTTACCATGTTTACTGTATACAAAATAAGTTTTAGTCATTATAATAAACTATAAGTAAATTATTTACCCAGTTATTGAAAAGAAGTTAAATGTACTGCATGATTCCAAATCATTAAAACTACTGTCTGCTAGATTTGCTTTACTGAACCAGTTCATCTTATCTGTATTTCTGCCATTAAAGGTCATCCATGCAACAACATGATTATTCTTGAAAAATTCAATTTTCACCTGCGAACATAAAAATAAAAAAATGATTAAAATCTTATATTAAAAGAGGGACGAAAGTTACCAAAGGGACAATCAAACTCATAAATCGAAAATAAACTGACAACGCCTGACTATAAATGAAAGAAGACAAACAGACAAACAATACAACACATGACACAACATACATAACATAGAAAACTAAAGAATAAGCAACACAAACCCCACCAAAAACTGAAGGTGATCTCAGGTGCTCCGGAAGGGTGAGCAGATCATGTTCAACATGTGGCACCCGTCGTGTTGCTTATGTCATAAAAAATCCGGTAAATAGTCTAAGTCGGTTGGTCACATTCTTGAAAGGAAAGGGGATTGTAATTACGACGTAAGGAACATATCCGATTTCATTTGTGAAACGGTTATTCTATAATGGTCAACCAACTCGTGATGGCGTCATTAAAATTTATTAAGGGATGATTTCAACTTCACTATTTGGAACTCTTGGTTTAATAGCTTCCTTGTGAGCAGCAACCCTCTATCAAGAAAATTATGACGGGAAATAAATAGTACATCATAGTAAAATGTTGTTAGTTATTGTTTGTATAAAAGATAATTAAGTTAACCTACTTTTCTATAAACTTATCTTTCCAATTGAAACGAATTAAAAGAAACAATGTTAAACACCATGTTCAAGCCTTGTGCTTCGTTTTTATACAATTGGTGCCTTTGGTGTTCGCTATTTGTTATAGATATATATAGAGCTGGATCTACTTTCTTTGTTACTATAGTTATATCAGTTATAAAATACAAGTTACCGTCTTTATATTTGCAGTATTCCAATTATCGATAACTTTATTTCTAAGATGGCGGCTCGTGCCCTGAGTAACGAACGATGTTGGTAGATCGTTACACAATGCCTGGTTGTTCCATGCGTCAACGACAGATTTTCCATTTCCGGAAAATGCTGTAAACACAGGAAACCAAACTAAAATGTAAAAGTTTTTATTTCACATTTAATGCAAGATAAAATGTCTTATGATATAAATTGTTAAGATAGCTTTCAAACTACGTTTAATTCAAAATTTTCTACATAAGAAATTACATATAACAATTCATGAACATAATAGTTGTTATCCATTCGTTTGATGTTTTTGAGCATTTGATTTTGCAATTTGTTTACGGACTTTCCGTTTTCAATTTTCCTCGGAGTTCGTTTGTTTTTTTTTTTTTTACCTTTTTCAAGTATAGATTCCAAGCGTAAAAATTTTCTCGCCAGATGCTGAGTTTGTCTTCAAAGAACTGATTAGTGAGTCGGGGAAAACATAAGAAGTTGAAGAGAATGACAGACCCACAATTCAGAAAGATAAGTTGAAAATCTCTGTAGGGTTCCTATGACTTTAACTTTAAAGAGGACAAATTTTCATTCTATAATTTAATCAACTTATTCATTTGATTCTATACAGAATAGGCATATTTTGTTGAATTTTCTACGGGCGCATTTAAATACTGCATAAAACGACTAGCACTAACAGGCATATAGTTCTTACCTTCTGTTGTGCTGACACTTTCTTTAACAACAAGCAAAATCAGAGCTAAGATACACATGGTCATTTCAGCGTTCAGTTTTATACTAGATCATAACAGAATATTATCAAAATAGATACATGATGCATACAAAATAAATTACCTTATCAATAAACGAAAAGTTAAAATATTGTTTTTAGAATAAAATAGAATACACCATTTTATTTTAGGATGGTTTACATGAAAAATTACAAACATACGCTCTGTAGAGCTTTTTGCCGACATTTCTCTTTTTATTTTATTTAAAAGAAAAAAAATGTGATCTGTTTGGGTTTTCTCTTATATTATCAGTTATATTAAGTAATCAATCAAAAGGACAATGTTTTTCATCGTATTTAACGTCCATAAAATTAATAAGTCACCGTTTGTATTGCATATATGATTTGTTAACGGGCTTTTTTGTTGAAATCAGCAATAATTCAAAGATTTATATCGGATTTATCATTTAAAAATTGTTAAAATTTCACTTACATTAAACAAACTTTCAGTTTATCACTAGAACAGTATGACAACGACGCTAAACTGTACTTGTTTGAACGTGTAATTCACAATATATATATTTTCCTGTTGTACATTGAAAAAACAAATCGTAGTTGTGGTTTTGGTGTTTTTCCAAACGGTAATTAATCTCAAGGTTGATTTGATTTTCAGTTTAATAATTTTACTATTGTCGGATTTCATGTTTCATTTTTAACATTTGCGACTTTTTCATAAAATATGAATACAATGCGATAAAATTACATTCAATCCCATTAAACAAAAATAGTATATTTTTATAAGTTTCCATCCTCATTAGTCCGTTGTTAGTAGTTTTTGATCTCTCAATGAAGCACTGTCTTCAAGTGTTTTCATTCTCCATTTGTCACACTGCTTTAACGTAAAATACTTCTTTTCTTTTGGTTTAAAAGCACTTATATTTTTGTCGAAATTCAAATTATCGACGCCAAAACTGTATTTGTATTTTTCGTGTAATTCACAATAGCCATCTTTTCCTGTTATAGATTAATAAAAAATTATCGCAGTTGTGGTTTTTGGTGTTTTTAGTTGTCCAGATACATGTAGCTGTTATTAATATTTTTGCTAACTTCCAAATATGAAGTTGCGAACTGTTAAAAAAATCACAATGCAAGAAGGTCACACAAACAAAATCAACATTTCGATAAAACAATTTACTAGAATTGCAATTTACTTTTTTTCCATCTTAAGCATTCATTAATACATATAAATTTGTAAATGAACTAATAAAAAAAAGTACCAAAGCATTGACTACACTACATTTACATGGCTTACCATGTTTTCCGGAATAAGTAATGAAGTACGATATTATTTGTCAATGTGAATATAAATCACTGAGTTTATTTATGAAATTTTGTTCCTCTATGCTCTTCAACATCGTACTTTATTTGGCCTTTTTAACATTTTTTAATTCGAGCGTCACTGATGAGTATTTTGTAAACGAAACGTACGTCTGGCGTTAATATAAAATTTTAATCCTGGTATCTATGATGAGTTCATTTATACTACAATGAGCAGGAATAACTTTCCCTTTTATAAGACTTTAGTCATCTCTATATCATAGTTTTTCTTATGGATGTGACAATTATCTATTTTCCACATTATTGTATAAAAAAGAAGATGTGGTGTGGTATGATTTCCAATGAGAAAACTGTCCATAAGAGACCAAAATGACACAGACATTAACAACTATAGGTCACCATCCGGCCTTGACCAATTAGCAAACCCCATACCGTATAATCAGCTATAAAAGGCCCCGATAAGACAATATAAAACAATCCAAACGAGATTAGTTATACCTTGTGTACAATTGAACACAGTGTGGTATGCATACATAATACGATGAATATGTTAATTCAATAGCTCTTCTCAGCAAAATGATACAAATTTCCAAATTTCCATTGGCTATTCGTTAGGTCAATGATAAGTCTTAAATACCAAAGACAGGGTATTTTTTTATTAATTCGTTATTTATCACTTTATCACTTGATCACTAGAACAGTATGGCAACGACGCTTAAACTGTATTTGTTTGAAAATGTTATTCACAATATATATATTTTCCTGTAATATATTGTAAAAACAAATCGTAGATGTGGTTTTGGTATTTTTCCAAAGGTTAATCTCAAGGTTGATTTTAGTTTAATAAGTTTACCATTGCCGGACATCATCTGTTTCTTTATTAACATTTGCGTCTTGTTCATCAATTATAAATACAGTGCGATAAAATTACATTAAATCTCATAAACAAAAATAGTATTTTTGTAAGTTTCTATCCTCATTATTGACCTGTATATATGTTTATTTCAGTTTTGTTCTGTTATTATACCACTTCTGTCAAGCTGTATATTATGTATATCTGCCTCTTGTAACAGTGTAAACTGTCAGAGTGTACAATAAAATCTTGATATCTTGAAATTAGTCCGTTATTAGTAATTGTTGGTCCCTCAATAAAGCACTGTCTTCGAGCATTTTCGTTCGCCATTTGTCACAGTACTGTGACGTAAAATACTTCTTTTCTTTTGGTATAATACCACTTATATTTTTGTCAAAATTCAAATATCGACGCCAAAACTGTATTTGTGTTTTTACGTGTAATTCACAATCTCCATCTTTTCCTGTTGTAGATTTAAAAAAAATAGATCGTTGTTGTAGTTTTTGGTGTTATTCCGAAGGTTACGGTTTCTAATTTTTGTGCAGTTATGCACATATTTCATGTAAAGTTGTCCACTACTATAGCTGTTGTTAATTTGTTTGCAAACTTTTAAATATAAAGTTGCGAAGTGTTAAAAAAAAAAACACAATTCCAAGAAGGCCACAAAATTAACATTTCGATAAAACAATTTACTAAAATTGCATTTTACTTATTTTTCCATCTTAAGCATTCATGTATATATTTGTATATGAAGTACAAAAAAAGAAAGGTACCGAAACACTGATCACACTTCATTTACTGGGCTGACAATGTTTTCCGGAATTAGCAATAAAGCTAGATGTCATTAGTCAATTTGAATATAAATCACTGGGTTTATACTTTTTTTCGAATAAACTCATGATAGATACCAGGATTGAAATTTCACATATACGCCACACGCACGTTTCGTCTACAAAGACTCATCAGTCATACTCGAATCAAAATATATTAAAATTGCCAAATAAAATACGAAGTTGAAGAGCATTGAGGACCAATTTCCTAACAGTTTAGCCAAATACAGCTAAGTCATCTCTATATAAGAAATACGATGAATATACTGATTCAATAGCTCTCCATTGACTATTCGTTAGGTCAATGATGATTTTCAAATATCAAAGACATGGTTATACTTTTCAATATTTCGTGTGTGTACTGATTGATTCTTTAACATGTTATGACATGATTTATTCAATAATTGCAATTGCCTCTCAGTGACCTGAGTAACCATGAAGTAGTTACGTGTACTTTGTCTGACTGTTAATGTTAAAACCCTTAACATTCAACTGTTTTGCTATAACACCATGGTCTCAAATAAGAAGGAAGACTGAGCTCTCACAGTATATTTTACCTCGCTACATTCTACATCAGTCTTTAATTCGTGAGCCTGTAATTCAGGGTTTCTCGTTAATAGCTGTCTGTTATATTCTGTTTTATTGTTTGGTCATAAAACATGCCGCTAGTGTTTTCGTTTGATTTCTATAATATAAGCTTATGTCGAGTTGTATTTTATCTTACATAGGGTTATATTTGATCATTGTTGAAGTCGCACTGTCGACTTATTGATGCTTATACACACATCATTTGGGCTTTGATTTGTAGTTGTCCTAACACATCTCTTCATTTTAATATAATTCTCCTTCAACAAATAAATAATATTTCTTTTCAACTTTAAATAACAGCAATAAACCTTCTTAAGGCTCGTATATTATTGAATTGACTTTTAATAACTCAGGCTGATATCAAGTTTAATCGATCGTCCAATGTCCGTATCACACTCGGCTATCAATAAAACTGCTATTACGACTTTGTGGCGTGAACTACGTTGACCCGGCCTAAATAAATTTGACCCGAACAGCTTTATAATCATTAAATTGAATTTTAATAACTCAGGCTGATATCAAGCTTAATGGATCGTCCGATGTCCGTATCACACTCTGCTATGAATAAAACTGCTATTGCGACTTTGTGGCGTGAAGGACGTTGACCCGGCCTAAATAAAGTTGATCCGAACAGCTTAATTATTATTAAATTGAATTTTAATAACTCAGGCTGATATCAAGCTTGGTCGATCGTCCAATGTCTGTATCACACTACTAAGCTATGCATAAAATAGCTGTTACAACTTTGTGGCGTGTAGTACGTTAACCCGGTCTAAATAAATTTGGCCCGAACAGCTTTATTATTATAGAATTGAATTTTGATAACTCAGGCTGATATCAAGCTTGGTCGATCGTCCAATGGACTAAGCTATGAATAAAATGGCTATCACAGCTTTGTTGCGTGTAGTACGTTGAGCCGGCCTACATACATTTGACCCGAACATGCCATCGACGTTATAAGAAATGTACAGGCGTTAATAAGATTGACCAAAACTTGTCCTGTTATCGTCCGGTTTGCAGTTGAAACAACGAAAACACATATTTTATCATGCAAAATTTACTAATACGAATCAATAATTCCGTAATCTGATTGACTACATATTGATATTGTAAAAATTGCAGCTGGGCACATATGAAGACTTTTTGAAAGCATTCGCTGCACTCACTCGCGAAAATGATAACCTTTTATCTTGCAGCTGATCTTTTATAATATCGGTATGCAGACAACCTGATATTTAGTTCATTTCACATTTTTACCCAATATGAAATCTATAACACTTTTTTTTTATATTTTGTGGTTTTTTATGTGAGCTATCGTTTTTGTTCAAATGGCAATGATTTGTTCTGTTTTTCATTGGTTAAGATTTTGTATTATCCACTCGGATTTCATGCTTTTTGTATTTTTTGGAACCAAACAAAATGAAGTTGCATGGGCTATAGTTGTCTCATTGGCAATCATACCACATCTTCTTTTTTTTATATTGATCACATAAGTTCCATTTAAATATATTAAAACTAAACTCACATAGTGTATAAAAAGTTTTTAATTGGAAAATTGATTACACTATCATAATTCAGGTAAAATTATTAACTGGTATATAAAATATGTTTACAAAAAAAACCAGTTGAATTACTGATATCTTATTGAACACTATCATAATTCAGGTAAAATCAGATTTATCTTAAGAGAATCCAGATCTGTACTTTAACCGGTATATATAAAAATATTTGTACAATAAAAACTAATTGAATTAAAAACCAATTGTTCAGAGAACAATTGAAGGTCTTTCCATCAAAACAATGTATTTTGATATGAAAAGTTGTGAAACTAAGTTTAAAATGTCATTTCAATCGTCAAATGATAGCTCCTAGTAAGCTGATTCCAAAAATATATTGTTTCCATACATTTTTTTTTAAATAAGGGAGATAATTTGTTACTTCCGGTTTGAAAAATGTTACTTCCGATTATATTTGAATATTTACTTGACACTAATTCCAAAAATATCTGGTTCTATATACTTTTATATTAATAAAGTACAAAAAAATAGCTACTTCCGGTTTACAAAAGGTCACTTCCGGTTGTTTTTTTCAAGGTTAAATGGTTTGATACCTTTTTCTAAAAGTTGTATATCTTTATCATGTACACATATTGAATAAAAGCAAAGGTCAAAATCTAGAACGTCAAATTAAGCTATGACCTTGAGATCAATTTCAAGGTCATAAACCAAGGACCTCAAATCAAAAGACCATAGGTCTTAATTATATTTAGTTAATGAGTTATATCACCAAACGCGTATTTTTAAATACAAGAGGGGAGAAAACTCCCTTTTACATTCAGCGTACGCTTGCAATCAAAATTTACATCTTACGACATGTCGTAACTAACAATTTAGTAAAAATAATTTGTTGATATCTTATACAGTCTTTGGATATAAGTGAAAATAAGCCAAATTCAAATATTAGAATATGACCTTGACCTTTGACCTTGACCTAATTTTCATTTTTAGGGACCAAGGACCTCAAATCAAAAGATGCTAGGTCTCTATCACTTATGATTTATAAGATAGAAATTCATATCACTTATATCAGATGCATAAGGGGAAATAACTCTCATATGGAGCGGTCATATCGCTTCGGTCAAAATAGGACAAATCATGCCAAGGATATAACGAGCAATTTTGTAAAATAAATTTGTCATAATCTTTTACGGTTGCGAAGGAGATGCGATAACAAGGAAAACAGTGTTTGGGGAGATAACTCCTACAAAGAAAAGTATTTGTTTACGCAGGGTAAATTTCAAAAGCGCATAATCTGTTCGATATCATATACAAAATATCTAAGCGACATATTGCGAAACAAATGTTTATCGCAAGAACAAAATTAGGCGGAAGAAAAAAAAAAAATAATCAGAAGAAAAACAATAGGTCTTTCCACAGAAAAGTGGAAAGACCTAATTACTGGTATCTAATAGAAGAAAAGCATAACGTTCCATATATGGTGTGATGTCAGATCAGTTGCCAAACTCTTTCAAAGCAAGCTTGATCACATACGTTCCATTTAAATACATTGAAACTAATTTCACATAGTGTATAGAAAGTTTTTAATTGGAAAATTGATTACACTATCATAATTCAGGTAAAATCAGATTTATCTTAAGAGAATCCAGATCTGTACTTTAACCGGTATATAAAAATATGTTTACAATAAAAACTAATTGAATTAGTGGTATCTAATAGAAGAAAAGCATAACGTTCCATATATGGTGTGATGTCAGATCAGTTGCCAAACTCTTTCAAAGCAAAACGTTGATCTTATTAACCAACTCTCTATAATTCTGCTAGGACAGAAATAACCATCATATCCGCTGGCTGTGCCATGTCTACAAGAAAACATTAAATTAAATTAAAATAACTGCAGCATGAATCTTTAGAAAATGTTTTTATTTGTTCTAAAATCTCGCTTATTTTCTTACCCGAGTATCCAATAATATTACCATTTAAGATTAATGTAAAAAAAAAGAATAGAATGTGCCTACAAAAAAGCAAGTGTACGTATACGCCGATAGCTTTGGTGAGTTTTTTTTACAAACCCTTGATTGATACTGATGGTGGAAGTTTTGTCGGTTATGAAATCGCCTTGCCAGAAGCCAGGAAGTTGGAGTTGACAACTTATCTTTGGAATGTTCATTTTCTGTAAATTAGCTGTTTATAAAGTTTAACATAATTCGAATAATAGCAATGTACTAAGGTTTTCAATCCTCAGGGATCGATTGCTTTTGTTGTATTTGGAAACACTTTTCGTTGTTTTTGGTTTAAATGCAATTCAACTATGCGTTTGACTTTGCATTCCAATTATATTCATTCTGTTGCACTAGTAGATTACTGTGTAGACGAACCGTGCGTATTGAGTAAAATATGTACGCCATTTATCTCTGATGAGTTTATACACTGATTAAAAAACCTTAATAGCAAACATCATTTAACGAATACATTGTAAATTAAGACATTTCTAATTAGTTCTTAAAAAAACCAAATGAAAAAGAAAGGCGTTTATTTGTAAGCCTGTCTTATTATTTGGTCCTGCTGGACGTAGAGCAGCCAAGTATCAATCAATCAATATCCTAATTGACCCCATATCTTCCTGTTCATAGATCAGTAAGATAAAGATTATTTTAGATATTTATAGATTATCGTTGTTCATCTCAACGAGATTGATTCTCTCGCTTGAGCCAGGACGGTGAAAACGAGAAAGGCAATCGAATTGAGATGACCAATGATAATCTGTTTATCGCTATTTCACCTATGACGACGTTGTCAATTTCATGTCAATTTTGTCAGCAACGCCACGTGCCTGCTAAGTTTCTAGCGATAATTATCCATCTCAATGCAAGCGAGTAGCATGATATGAAAAATTATCACAAAAAAAGATCAAAGGAAAAATTGCACAAAATAGCGATAATATTTCCTATACCATATCAGTTCAGACTTAAAAATCCGGATGATGGTTACTGTGACCTTTATAACCTAAATAAATAACAATAATCGGGTAATTCGTCACATTTTTCATCGCTTTGACTAGTTTACGTTACCTTTACTAATAAAGGTAGAAACATCAGACCACAAATGATTTCAATGAGAGTGCAATTTAGTAAAGGTTAGATATATGACTTATTCCTTCAAAACAAATTGCATTTTCACTAAAAATTATGTCTATTTTTCTAGACCTATGATCTTTTGAATAAAAAAAAACACCCTCAAGGTTAGAGATCATCAAATAAAGTTTATATCCCCAATCATAAATATTAACTTATACTAAGTGAACAATGTTTTCAAACAGTGTTTTAATGTGAAGATTATAAATGACTCAATTAGAACTTACTACGTGTCCAGTTTCTATCTGTGAAGTTCTTTGTATAAAGGAACATCGGAATCAAGCCAATGCGTTCATATGGACAGCGTCTATCTTGATCAAGGACATACATCCACCCTTGATCTTTAGCACATCCTCCGTAGTTCTGATTTACATAGAATTTTCGTTGATGATCTCTGAAAAAATGTATTTGTTGGACAAACATTTAAACGGATTTGATGAATTTATATAAGACAACAATCAAATGAAATGCTGTATCGTGACAGTGTTCTTCAAAAAGATTTTTATCATTTGACCTTTTCTTATACATGTTTATTTCATTTGTAACTTCGTTTGTTTGTGTAGTTTATTCTATTCAATTTTAGAATGTGAATTTAGGCAGAAAACAGTTCCTTGAAATAGGTTGTTTACGCACAGTTTGACTTTCGAAACTAACAATGTGATGGATTATAAAAACAAAATATACAATGACGTTCATTCACACGGTATTGGAAACCATTCTATGACATAAGGATATCCATTTTCCATGTAATTATAAAAACTTATAACAAAAATACCGAGCTCCAAGGTAAATTCAAACAGATAAGTCCATGAAAGCGGACAAAATCGAACGTTATCAACTGATGGAAGGAAAGAAAAACAACTATAATATCCCCGACTTGGTACAGACATTTTACCATTTTTACGACGAAAATAGTGGGTATAACCCTGTTTTATAACTAGATAAACCTACCACTTTTGTGGAAGTTGCTTATAAATCTGTTATATCGACAAAATTATGTGCGTAAAACAAACATACTAAGTTAATGTGACAACAGTCAAAACTGTGTTAACATATATACATCACGGACAAAATGCCTACGACCAATACAAAAGAAACATAATAGCACGAATACAGTTAACTGGAAAACTAAATTAAAATAAAAATATACACAACTTCAGCACCTAGAATCTATAACTAAATCCCATATTGTATTATTTGAGTAGCAGACCCTAGCAATTCATTTATAAGGCCGTGGTAATTTCCAAGGAATATGTGAGATAAACGACGAGACGTTCTTTGTAAAAATCCTGGCTCATTAATTTTGAAAGTAGCAGCTCCAGCTCTTGAAAATCGTGTGAGTTGACAAATGTATATTCCATACGAGGGGTAGTTAGTGTATTGCTGCTATTGACAAATGTATATTCCATACGAGGGTAGTTAGTGTATTGCTGCTATTGACAAATGTATATTCCATACGAGGGTAGTTAGTGTATTGCTGCTAAGGTAATATCGTATGAGTTGACAAATGTATATTCCATACGAGGGGTAGTTAGTGTATTGCTGCTAAGGTAATATCGTATGAGTTGACAAATGTATATTCCATACGAGGGGTAGTTAGTGTATTGCTGCTAAGGTGATATCGTATGAGTTGACAAATGTATATTCCATACGAGGGGTAGTTAGTGTATTGCTGCTAAGGTGAAGAATATCGTATGAGTTGACAAATGTATATTCCATACGAGGGTAGTTAGTGTATTGCTGCTAAGGTAATATCGTATGAGTTGACAAATGTATATTCCATACGAGGGGTAGTTAGTGTATTGCTGCTAAGGTGAAGAATATCGTATGAGTTGACAAATGTATATTCCATACGAGGGGTAGTTAGTGTATTGCTGCTAAGGTATAGAAATATTATCATTTTGAAATTGGAATCGGGACAATTGATCATAGCATCTGTATTATGTGTACCACAACTAATTTTTCCAGGTCATAAAGAACATACAAGAAAGTAGTACATCATATAAAAAACAAACTAATTACTACGCATGCGTGTTAGTTTAAAAAAAACATGTATGCATATGTTGGTAAAGTGTGTATTAAATGAAACCTAATGACGTGTTGTCATTGTTGTTTACTTTTTTTTCACGATTGAAATTAGATAAAAATCCATGAATTTAAAAAAAGAAGGGTACATTATTGCATATTTCACAAATCTCAAGTAAATGTATTGTACTTCATAGGTTCCAGGGAACAGTACGGAAAAATAATGGGATGTTCTACCGACATCATGTACAATGTGAAACTTTGTGGGCAATGAGCACATCGAACGTGCAAACAATGTCCACAATGTGTTAATCGGCTGATAATTTACGATATTTATAGGAAATCCGATAAACTGTTTATCGTTCTTTTCTGTTTTTTTATTCCTCTTTTAGACAATTTTACACTTAATAATGTCTCTTTTTACTTTGTGTCGTCGTCAAACAAGGATTACGGAGCGCATTTGTCAGCGATATAGGCGAAAGAAAGGATGATAAGCCCTTATATGAAATTAAAGTATGAAGATTTGTTTAAGTACAATGCAACCTAATCTATTGCTTTAACATGGAATGACTATTACTTTATTTGAACTGAAGACAAAGAGCTGTCAATGCTTGACGATGAACTCAACACTGAAATCAATTGGACAAATTGTGTGCCTCCGTTAAATAAAACAAATAATTATATATTTAGCAAACATTTACCCAGCAATCGAAAAGTAGTTAAATGTACTGCGTGATCCTAAATCATTAAAACCACTCTGCGCAAGGTTTGATTTGCTAAACCAGTTCATCTTATCTGTATTGCTACCATTAAAAGTCATCCATGCAACAACTTGGTTGTTTTTGAAAAATTCAACCTTCACCTGTGAATTATAGAAATCATATTTCTTTAACATATTAAACATGCACACTTAATTTTTAATATGTCTTTGAACAAGACGAGGCCTTCAGGTTCAAAATCAGTGTTGGCAGGCTCTTAAGTATATTATGATTTTCTCTGAAATATGCATGAAAACGAAATGTGCTGACTTCTCTTGTTTTGCTGTGAACTTAAAATGAACGTATGAATGTTAATATATTGAAATAATGAATAAAATAAAATGATGTCTTAATAAATTTAGTTCGGAACGAATTGTTATAGTTCTGACATAAACCATTATAAGTTGCGACATACCATTCGTATATTTGTATTATTCCAGTCATCCACAACACTATTTCTGAGATGACGCTGAGAACCGACTGTTGCAAAAGACGTGGGAAGAGGGTTGCATTCTGACTGACTTCGCCATGCGTCATACACAGACTTACCATTTCCTTCAAACGCAACGAATACAGGAAACCAAACTGTAAACATTCATCACAGTTGTGTCATACATTTTTTAAATATTTATAAAAGAAAAGTACTCTTTGTAAGTGTGTTTTTTTATGGGTGGCTTTTTGATAGAGTACTCTGGAATTCAATACATAAAATGAGGCATTTGATAGATTCATTATACGAAAAAATGATAATATAAACATGCAATAATATGACAAAGGAAGCAAATAAATACATTTAATTATAGTTGATATTTATATGATGAATTCATTATTTTTCAATCATGTGAGTAACTTCTTATAGTCCATTGTTAATTTATGTATCATTATCATTTTGTTTATTTCCTTTGTTACCTACTTGGCATCGGACTCGGCTTGTTTTAAACTGAGTTTGAATATGCGTATTGTTGTGTGTTTGTTTTTTCTACATTAGATAGAGGTATAGGGGGTTAAGATCTAAAAAAAAAAAACACGTTTAACCCCGCCGCATTTTGGCGACTGTCTCAGGTCAGGAGCCTCTGGTCTTTGTTTGTCTTGTCTTGTATGATTTTTAATTTTAGTTTCTTGTGTATATTTTGAGTTTAGTATGATGAAAAAAAATCGCTGGCAAAAATAAGTTGGTTTACAGTATGTTGAAATTTATATGGAAGTGAACTGATATTTCGGTACCACAAACCGTGGATAGACATGGTAAATACTTTATTGTAAGAATATTTCTAAGGTAAAAATATTATCACCAAGAAGATGTAAAATTTATGAAATACATTTATACAAAAGCGTGGTATTAATATGCATATTGTATTGAGTATATATGTGGAACTGGCAAATACCTAGTAGTGAGTACTAAAACATACACTCAGACAGTTGTATTTAGTAAAAGAAGAGTAATTCGGGTTTGATAAGGGTAAATAATGTAACATTCCAATATGCATTCTCTGAGTCTCTACAAACTAGTTAACACATGACGACCTTGATTAACCATGAAGGTTTTGAACAGTCGGTAATGATATTAGAAATCAATAAAAGCAACAGTAGTATACTGCTGTTCGAAACTCATAAATCGATAGAAAAAAACAAATCCGGGTTACAAACTAAAACCGAGGGAAATGCATTAAATATTAGAGGAGAACAACGACACAACATTAAAATATAACACACACAGAAACTAACTAAGCATTAGACAAACATACTTACTTCGTCTAGCTTTCTTGCGTTTTAACTTTCCTGTAGCTGAAGAACGGAGAGATAATTTATATTACACAGGTTAATTTATACAATTACTGTTTTAAAAGTAAACAGTCCGATTTATCATTAATCACTTAATTTATTCTAAATTAAAAAAACTAACCGTCCTGATCATTTTTTCCCTTATGTTAACCATGCAACTTGTTTCTTGTGTATATTTTGAGTTTAGTATGATGACCATTATCCCTTAACTAGTATACATTTTTGTATAGGGGACCAAACTGAAGCACGCCTCCATGTACGGGAGTTTCTCGCTGCATTGAAGACATTTTGGTGGCCTTCGAGATTGTTTTCTGCTCAATGGTGGGGTTGTTGTCTCTTCAACACATTCCCCATTTCCATTCACTATTTTGATAGTTATCGAATTCAAAAAAGGATTGAAAGTTAATGAGAATTTTACCGTACATATATTTCTTTGTCATGATTATTAAATGTTATTACTTTTGTTTGAGCTGACAGTTTGCACCACTACGCATACAACTACTAAGATTAGGAACAGTCTGGTCATTTCACTTATTGTTGTCTCCGTTTATCTACAAAAAACAAAAACCTTTACTGCTATTAATTTTTTTAATTGTTGTCTCCGCTTTTCTTAAACCAAAAACAGTCGTTAGTGTAAATTTTGTTGTTCTTGTTCCGTTTGTCTTAAACCGAAATAAATATTGTTACTGTTTCTTTCTAACTTTTTATCTTCATTTGTCTTAAACATAAAATCTAATCGTAACTATTATTTTTAATTTGCTGTCTCCGTTTCTATATTATTTTTTTTATTATTATTTTTGTCCTTGTTTGTACAAAATCCCCAAAATATCGTTATTTACTGTATTTAATTCAATTGTTGTCTACAAACAAAATAAAAAGGTTAACTAAACTTTGACGACTTGATATATTTCAATTTTCTTTCATTTTTTACACATTAAGGTTGTACCTAACACTACAGGGAGATAACTCTGCAAAGTCGGCTAAACGTTTTAATTACATTGTGTTGTAAAAGGAATATTAAGCTTCTCAATGATAAAAATTAGTGTTTGTCAAACTGCTATATAACCAGTGTAATTTTTCTGACAAAACGGTTGGTTCAAAGTTTTTGAAATTTTTATATTTTTGTTAAATTACTTTGACAAAATTTTAGGAAAATTAAACGAGCCAAATTATTTTTTGTTAAAGTGTTGGGTACCACCTTAAAACTATTTAATTAGCGTTTAGTTTAATTCATTTTTTTTGCCGAAATCGATTCTCATAAATATCATTGAGCCATTTTTTCAGACATTTATTTTTTCATACGCAAAGACACTATTTTAGTATAATATTATTCATTACATACCCTATAAGAGATACCAATAAATACCACTTATACACAAGGTACTTGTTTCAATGCCTGAACTATGACTGACAATACATCTGTCAGCAGCTTTTTTTAAATATAGTTTCATTCTCCATTTACGCATGTTAACTTGTTTTTATCTTAACAAACCGTGTCTCCTTCCGCGGCTTCCTTGTTAGGGAAAAACAATCTAGATGTGACGCAGGACATGATACCTATACTGAAGTGAAATGTTAAGTGAATATTTAACCGATTAATTTATCTATATTTGATTTAAATGATATCATTTTGAAAGTTACTATGAATATTATGTTAATACATTTTTCCGAATTGCTGCATCTTAATCAGTGAACCCAATTTTTCAGTTTAATACATATTGCTATTGAAAACATCTAGCTACACACATTCAGATGTATTGCAGCTCTCATTTTTCTCTTTCTGTTATATTTTTACGGCCTATTTTTTTTTTCTCAATAATACAAAAGTGTATAATTAACACAGTATACTAAGAAAAAAGTAAAATCATAAACATACTTAAGTCCGAGAAAAATTTAAAACGGAAAGTCCCTATTCAAATGGCAAAATCAAAAGCCCAAACACATCAAACGAATGGATAAAAACCGTATCAATTAATAACACATTTCTTACTGTGTTTGTATGTTGGAACTGCTTACTAAGTTGGTCAATAAATCCGCCAACTTGAAGTTAATATTTTTTGGTCTTTATTTAAGAATTATGATGGAGAACAACTTTGTTAGTGGTTTGTGTTAAAACAAGTAATAAAAAAGAATGAATCTACATTTTCGAATGTGTAATTGTTTTGTCTTAAAAGCAGAACATCATTTCATATTTTAATGATTACGCTATATGTTACAAAGTATTCTAACGATATTTTAAACAGAACCGTATATGTGAAAGTTAAATGAGCTGTGATCATATGATAACCTAATTTATTCAGTCAATTTTATATAATTGGCTTATGTGTGAACATAATAAATCAGAAACAAAATATAAGTATACCTATGAATCGAAATAACAAATGTTTTGAACTACCGGGATAATACAAATATGTTTTATGAGCTTTCGGGATATCGAATAATTGCGGTCTTGCAATCTGTTTTGCAACCAATTGTGAGTTTGACCATCATTGTAATTCAGAAGCAACTACTGATTTGCAATTTGTCTCTAAGTTAATTATTCACACTTTGAATTTATCATAGTTTCTCCATAATCTTCCAGTTGTTATGATATTGTAATTATTAGGTCTTTCCACCTTTCCGTGGAAAGACCTATTGGATTTCTTCTTCTGATTATTATTTTTTTTTTTTTTCTCTGCCTAATTTTTTTCTTGCGTATTGTTGATGTTTCAAAAGATGTCGCTTAGATATTTGGAATATGATATCATATAGTTTATACGCTTTAAAAATTGACAAAGTCGTAACCAAATATTTTACGTTGTAAGATTTATCTCCCCAAACACTGTTTTTCTTGTGGCCACTACTCCTTCGCAACCGTAAAAGATTACGACAATTGCTCGTTACATCTTCAGGAATCGGAGTTTGATTTTGACCGAAGCTATCCGGAGACTCCATATGAGAGTTATTCCCCCTTATGTATTTCATATAAGTGAAATGAGTTTTTAACTGATTAACAATAAGTGATAGAGACTTAAGGTATTTTGATTTGAGATCCTTGGTCCAAAAAATGAAAATTAGGTCAAGGTCAAAGGTCAAGGTCATATTATAAATTTTTGATTTTGTCTATTTTATAACAGATCGACAACTTATTTTTACTTAATTGTTAGTTGCGACATGTCGTTACTTATATATTTTGGTTCAACGGGTACGTAGACAATTAATGGGAATTTTCACCCATCCTTTATTTAGAATTACGCGTAACGTGATATAACTCATTATCCATACATATTAACGACCTAGGGTCTTTTGATATAAGGTCCTTTGTTTGTGACCTTGAAATTTAGGTCAAGGTCATAGGCTAATTAGACGTTCTAGATTTAGACCTTTGCTTCAAATTCATATTAATACATCATAAAGCCATAAGAACTAACATTTTAAACTGATTTTTCATATTTTAATATAAAAATAAATCTTTAATGGTGGAAAGACCTTCAATTGTTCTCTGAACAATTAGTTTTTAATATTGTTCTTACATCTCTTCTGAGAAAAAAAATCCACATGTACTCTAAAACTACAAGTCCAATCGACCTCAAAACTTGCAGTCAGCAGGGCATACATGTACTAAAAGTTCATAAAACAACGTGGTGCAGCTACCTCTCAAGAATTTCCTAGAGAAAAGAAATGGCAATGCCGTAAAAATCGCTTGCTAGGTCCGTAAATCTCAGTGAAATCCTACAATAAAATGTCTGCTCCTAGATTGATATACTTTTCTGTGTTACAAACTGGTGCTGAAAAATGTACATTATTAGAAAATAATCATTCAACGTGTTTTAAAGTTACACCGGATCAATTAAATCCAAAAAAATGCACTCCTGGTGAACTGTGATCAAAATGTCAATTTCCTACAATGACAATAGAAATTACATTGTGTGCATTCCGTCTCTATACATGTTGTCTGTTCAACGTCCCCACCTGAAAAGGAATAAAAAGACTGTGTTCGTTATTATAAACCCGCGTCACGTGATGTCTCCTCAATCTGGCGCGAGAGTCGCGCGCTGTACCTGAAATAAAATAAAAACTTTCCAAACTAAACATGAAACTTCTCCGGTAAAACAATAATATAGACCCCTTACACAAAAAAAACAAACAAACAAACAAACAAACAAACAAACAACACACATATCAATCAATCAGGTTTCAAAGGGCAATTGATTTATATTTGTATTTATTTATGTTGGCTTGATTTGTGTTGTGTAGCCTGATAGTTGTTTACAGAATAATCTTAGAACTGTGCAGTTTAGAAATCACTGGAACAATCACAGAATGATTGGAACTTTCCATTTGACTTACATAATGATTCCAGAATGATCTTTATAAAAGATGCGTTATATAAACTTCTACATTTTACTAGAAACTTCCGTTGTATCTTTCTAGGACGTTCCATTCTAGAGTGTTCTAGAATTTTCCGTGACAACTATATATATACAGACACTAAAGTTAAACTCACACACTTAGACTTATACATCGATAGACACTAATCTTCATAGCAATTGGATTGACAGTCCGATTTATCATTTATCACTTAATTTATTCTAATTTAAAAAAAAATAACCGTCCTGATCATTTTTTTCATTATGTTAACAATGCAACTTGTTGAGATTTCAGAACATAGTTTAACCTTACAACATGGGCATTTTTAAAGTCTAGAACCTTGTGAGTAATTCTCTTTATCTCTATCTTAATCGTTTTATAGTTTTTGGGTGATTTATTTTTATTAGTTCTCAATGGTATTGTGTTCAAAACCGATCTGTGATATGTTTTCGAAAAGGTCGATGATTTGCTGTCTTAGTTACATGTTATCTACATGTTTTCTTTTATTAATTGACAATGTGTAATTATACCTTATTTGAACAAATAATTTTTAACTACACAATAAAAGACAAGAACACATAAATAACTTTGCCATTTTAGTTTAATATCAAGCGAGAAAACTAATGGCCTAATTTCTGTACAGAAATTGAACGAAAAACAAATATTTAAACATCAACAAACGACAACTACTGAATTACATGCTCCTGACTTAGGACAGGCACATATATACAGAAAGTGGCGCGGTCAAACATGTTAGCAGGATCCCAAACCTCCCCTAACCTAATGTATGTATTATTAATTGGTTTTGGCTTTTAACTAGCTGTCAGTAACTGCGAGTACTCTCAAATCGTATTTTCTTGTTAATTCGACCTGTTGATACTGTTTATAATGCTTTTTTGTTATTTTTTATTTATATGGATCTTGTCTGTACACCAGCTTTGATTATTTGTAATATCTTCAATTTTTCACTTATTCTTACAACATTTGTATAAACTTCAAGATTATAAAAAAAACGTTTTTTTTCTAAAGTGAACATTGATTGGTTAAATATTTCTCAGTCATGTCCTGTGTTTGAATTTGTTTGTTAGCTTTTTGGTCATGAATGTTTGTCTCTAATATTTAATTAACTGTGCATTTGTATTCAGATATCGCAGATCAAATTTATTCGTTCATTGTTTAATCATACGTTTTTTGATTGAGTCTGCCAATTGATATTTTATCGTATGTTTTTCTTTGTTGTGATGTTATGCTATTGTTTCAGAAAAAGGGAGAAGGTTTGGATCCATTAAAACGTTTAATCCCGCTGCAAATGTTTGCACCTGTCCTAAGTCAGGAATCTGATGTACAGTAGTTGTCGTTTGTTTATGTAATATATACGTGTTTCTCGTTTCTCGTTTTGTTTATATAGATTAGACCGTTGGTTTTCCCATTTGAATGGTTTTACACTAGTAATTTTGGGGCCCTTTATAGCTTGTTGTTCGGTGTGAGCCAAGGCTCCGTGTTGAAGGCCGTACTTTAACCTATAATGGTTTACTTTTTAAATTGTTATTTGTATGGAGAGTTGTCTCATTGGCACTCACACCACATCTTCCTATATCTATGAAAACTACGATAAAATACATTCATCGTCTTAGTCTTACAGGTGCAAGTACTTACGTGTATGATACAATCATTTATCAATTTAGCTTGAGAAAAGATACATGTAATTAACACATCAATTAAGGATGAAGTCATATCATGTTAATTTTTTTTTTACTACAAAACAGTATGAAATATTTCGCCCCATATCACCCACTTTTTCATTTAAGTTTTAAATAGCTCATAAACAGTCATTAAGCTAAATTTTAGCAGATTCTACATTTATTTTCTTACAATTTGAGACCCAAATAATGCAATTGCTAAATATGAGATTAAAGTGCGTCAGCTTTTTCCCGTCATTTGTATAATTTTTCTATAATTCCAAACTAATTTGACCTGACTTTATCGTTAACTGTTTTATATTCATTTATTCATTTTCCTTGTATTGACGTTTTGTCTTAAAAATATAGTAACTGGAGAAAAATACTAATTATTTGTTCAAGGGCATGAATATTAGGAAGCCATTGATTCCAATAACAACGATGACGATATCACTAAAAAAACATCCTTAGATGAGACGATTATAAATTAATAAATTAATTGGCCTATTTATGGGCCTTCTTTGACTTTTTCCTCTTTTTTTATATTTAGATTGTATTTACGAGTCAGGAACATCGGTAAATTGACGTTTCCTCTTTATGTTACTTAAGAACTTTCAAATAAGGCAGGTAATTCAGAGAAATTTAAACAACGTGTAAGGTCATCGTACTATCATTGTTATACAAATTATGTGCCGATACAAAAAGTATAATGATTGTTGTTGTCTAATTTGGAATCATTATTTTTCAATTAATCTTATAAAGAGATTAAACAAAACACAACGATTGAATGAACATTGATATTGATGAAAATACCAAAACAAATGTAAATCTATTTAAATAGTTATAATCATCCAGCTGTTGTCAAAAGGAATTTTTCAGAAAAAACTTTTTAAAATTTGCTTTTATATAGAAATTACATAAACTAGTTAATAATACAAACATTCATATAATGCGATAAAATTACATTAAATCCCATTTAATAAAAATAGTATTTTTATAAATTTTTATCCCCATTAGTCCGTTATTAGTAGTTGTTGGTCCCTCAATAAAGCACTGTCTTCAAATGTTTTTGTTCTCCATTTGTCACAGTACGGTGAAATAATTTATATTTCTCTTCTTTTGGTTTAAAAGCACTTATTTTTTTGTCGAAATTCAAATTGTCGACGACAAAACTGTATTTGTGTTTTTCGTGTAATTCACAATATCCATCTTTTCCTGTTGTAGATTAATAAAAAAATGATCGCAGTTGTGGTTTTTTGGTGTTTTTCCGAAGGTTAAGCTTACTAATTTTCGTGCAGTTATGAACATATTTCATGTAAAGTTGTCCAGATAAATGTAGCTGTTGTTAATATTTTGGCTAACTTCTAAATATGAAGTTGCGAACTGTTAAAAAAAATCACAATTCCGAGAAGGTCACACAAACAAAATTAACATTTCGATAAAACAATTTACTAGAATTGCACTTATTTTTCCCATCTTAAGCATTCATTTATACATATATATTTGTATATGAACTGATAAAAAAAGTACCAAAACACTGACTACACTACATTTACATGGCTTACCATGTTTTCCGGAATAAGTAATGAAGTTAGATATTATTTGTCAATGTGAATATAAATCACTGAGTTTATTTATGAAATTTTGTTCCTCTATGCTCTTCAACATCGTACTTTATTTGGCCTTTTTAACATTTTTTAATTCGAGCGTCACTGATGAGTATTTTGTAAATGAAACGTGCGTCTGGCGTTAATATGAAATGTCAATCCTGGTATCTATGATCAGTTCATTTATACTACAATGAGCAGGAATAACTTTCCCTTTTATAAGACTTTAAGTCATCTCTATATCATAGTTTTTCTTATGGATGTGGCAATTATCTATTTTCCACATTATTATATAAAAAGGAGATGTGGTATGATTGCCAATGAGAAAATGTCCGCAAGAGACCAAAATGACACAGACATTATCAGCCATAGGTCACCATACGGCCTTGACCAATGAGCAAACCCCATACCGTATAATCAGCTATAAAAGGCCCCGATAAGACAATGTAAAACAATCCAAACGAGATTAGTTATACCTTGTGTACAATTGAACACAGTGTGGTATGAATACATAATACGATAAATATGTTAATTCAATACCTCTTCTCCGAAAATTAATACAAATTTCCAAATTTCCATTGGCTATTCGTTAGGTCAATGATAAATCTTAAATATCAAAGACAGGGTAATACTTTTTTATTAATTCGTTTTTTATCACTTTATCACTAGAACAGTATGGCAACGACGCTTAAACTGTATTTGTTTGAAAGTGTAATTCACAATATATATATATTTTCCTGTAATACATTGTAAAAACAAATCGTAGATGTGGTTTTGGTATTTTTCCAAGGGTTAATCTCACGGTTGATTTCAGTTTAATAATTTTACCATTGCCGGACATCATCTGTTTCATTATTGATATTTGCGTCTTGTTCATAAATTATAAATACAGTGCGATAGAATTACATTAAATCTCATAGAACAAAAATAGTATTTTTGTAAGTTTCTATCCTCATTAGTCCGTTATTAGTAGTTGTTGGTCCGTCAATAAAGCAATGTCTTCGAGCGTTTTCGTTCTCCATTTGTCACAGTACTGTGACGTAAAATACTTCTTTTCTTTTGGTAGAATACCACTTATATTTTTGTCAAAATTCAATTATCGACGCCAAAACTGTATTTGTGTTTTTACGTGTAAATCACAATCTCCATCTTTTCCTGTTGTAGATTTTTAAAAAATAGATCGTTGTTGTGTTTTTTTGTGTTTTGCCGAAGGTTACGCTTTCTAATTTTTGTGCAGTTATACACATATTTCATGTAAAGTTGTCCACTACTATAGCTGTTGTTAATTTGTTTGCAAACTTTTAAATATAAAGTTGCGAAGTTTTAAAAAAAAACACAATTCCAAGAAGGCCACAAAATTAACATTTTGATAAAACAATTCACTAAAATTGCATTTTACTTATTTTTCCCATCTTAAGCATTCATGTATATGTTTGTATATGAAGTACAAAAAAAGAAAGGTACCGAAACACTGACCACACTACATTTACTGGGCTGACAATGTTCTCCGGAATTATCAATAAAGCTAGATGTCATTAGTCAATTTGAATATAAATCACTGGGTTTATACTTTTCTTTTCGAATAAACTCACGATAGATACCAGGATTGAAATTTCACATATACGCCACACGCACGTTTCGTCTACAAAGACTCATCAGTCATGCTCGAATCAAAATATGTAAAAAATGCCAAATAAAATACGAAGTTGAAGAGCATTGAGGACCAATTTCCTAACAGTTTTGCCAAATACAGCTAAGTCATCTCTATATAAGAAATACGATGAATATATTGATTCAATAGCTCTTCTCGCAATATGATACGAAATTTCAAAATTTCCATTGACTATTCGTTAGGTCAATGATGATTTTCAAATATCAAAGACATGTTATACTTTTCAATAATTCGTTTGTGTACTGATTGATTCTTTAACATGTTAGGACATGATTTATCAATAATTATAAGTGCCTCTCAGTGACCTGAGTAACCATGAAGTACTTACGTGTATTATGTCTGACTGTTAACCCTTAACATTCAACTGTTTTGCTATAACACCATGGTCTCAAATAAGAATGAAGACTGAGCTCTCGCAGTATATTTTACCTCGCTACATTCTACATCAGTCTTTAATTCGTGAGCCTGTAATTCAGGGTTTCTCGTTAATAGCTGTCTGTTATATTCTGTTTTATTGTTTGGTCATAAAACATGCCGCTAGTGTTTTCGTTTGATTTCTATAATATAAGCTTATGTCGAGTTGTATTTTATCTTACATAGGGTTATTTTTTATCATTGTTTAAGTCTTACTGTCGACTTATTGATGCTTATACACACATCATTTGGGCTTTGATTTGTAGTTGTCCTAACACATCTCTTCATTTTAATATAATTCTCCTCCAACAAATAAATAATATTTCTTTTCAACTTTAAATAACAGCAATAAATCTTCTTAAGGCTCGTGTATTATTGAATTGACTTTTAATGACTCCGGCTGATATCAAGCTTAATGGATCGTCCAATGTCCGTATCACACTCTGCTATGAATAAAACTGCTATTACGACTTTGTGGCGTGAAGTACGTTTACCCGGCCTAAATAAAGTTGATCCGAACAGCTTTATTATTATTAAATTGAATTTTAATAACTCAGGCTGATATCAAGCTTGGTCGATCGTCAAATGTCTGTATCACACTACTAAGATATGTATAAAATAGCTGATACAGCTTTGTGGCGTGTAGCACGTTGACCCGGCCTAATTAAATTTGACCCGAACAGCTTTATTATTATAGAATTGAATTTTAATAACTCAGGCTGATATCAAGCTTGGTCGATCGTCCAATGTACTAAGCTATGAATAAAATGGCTATCACAGCTTTGCTGTGTGTAGTACGTTGAGCCGGCCTACATATATTTGACCCGAACATGCAATCGACGTTATAAGGAATGTACAGTCGTTAAAAAGATTGACCAAAACTTGTCCTGTTATCGTCCGGTTTGCAGTTGAAACAATGAAAACACATATTTTATCATGCAAAATTTACTAATACGAATCAATAATTCAGTAATCTGATTGACTACATATTGATATTGTAAAAATTGCAGCTCAGCACATATGAAGACTTTTTGAAAGCATTCGCTGCACTCACTCGCGAAAAGGATAACAGTTTATTTTGCAGCTGATCTTTTATAATATCAGTATGCAGACAACCTGATATTTAGTTCATTTCACATATTTACCCAATATGAAATCTATAACACTTTTTTTTATATTTTCTGTTTGTTTTTTTTATGTGAGCTATCGTTTTTGTTCAGATGGCAATGATTTGTTCTGTTTTTCATTGGTTAAGATTTTGTATTATTCATTCGGACTTCATGCTTTTTGTATTTTTTGGAACCAGACAAAATGAAGTTGCATGGGCTTGATCACATACGTTCCATTTAAATACATTGAAACTAATTTCACATAGTGAATAGACAGTTTTTAATTGGAAAATTGATTACACTATCATAATTCAGGTAAAATCAGATTTATCTTAAGAGAATCCAGATCTGTACTTTAACCGGTATATAAAAATATGTTTACAATAAAAACTAATTGAATTAGTGGTATCTAATAGAAGAAAAGCATAACGTTCCATATATGGTGTGATGTCAGATCAGTTGCCAAACTCTTTCAAAGCAAAACGTTGATCTTATTAACCAACTCTCTATAATTCTGCTAGGACAGAAATAACCATCATATCCGCTGGCTCTGCCATGTCTACAAGAAAACATTAAATTAAATTAAAATAACTGCAGCATGAATCTTTAGAAAATGTTTTTGTTTGTTCTAAAATCTTGCCAATTTCTTTACCCTAGTATCCGATAATATTACCATTTTAGATTAATTGATAAAACGAATAGAATGTGCCTACAAAAAGCAAGTGTACGTATACGCCGATAGCTTTGGTGAGTTTTTTTCAACCCCTTGGTTTATACTGATGGTGGAAGTTTTGTCGACTATGAAATCGCCATGCCAGAAGCCAGGACGTTGGAGTTGACAACTTATCTTTGAAACGTTCATTTTCTGTAAATTAACTGTTTATAAAGTTTAACATAATTCTAATAAAAGCAATGTACTAAGGTTTTCAATCCTTAGGGATCGATTGCTTTTGTTGTATTTGGAAACAGTTTTCGTTGTTTTGGTTTAAATGCAATTCAACTATGCTTTTGACTTTGCAATCCAATTATATTCATTCTGTTGCACTAGTAGATTACTGTGTAGACGAACGGTGCGTCTTGAGTAAAATATGTATGCCATTTATCCCTGTTGAGTTTTTACACTGATTAAAAAACATTAATAGCAAACATCATTTAACGAATACTTTGTAAATTAAGACATTTCTAATTAGTTCTTAAAAAACAAATGAAAAAGAAAGGCGTTTATTTGTAAGCCTGTCCTATTATTTTGTCCTGCTGGACGTAGAGCAGCCAAGTATCAATCAATCAATATCCTTGTTGGTCCCATATCTTCCTGTTCTTATATCAGTTCGCCTTCGTAACTATCCGGAGGAAGGTTACTGCAACCTTTACAATCTCTATAACTTGACAATAAACGGGAAATCAGCAACTTTATCATCGTTGTTTTGTTGTTGCTAGTTTACGTTTTCCTTAGTTATGAGGGGGAGGACAGGGGTACCCTTCTCCCTTCTCCCATCCCTCTTCTCCTTTCTCCTACCCCTCTTCTCCTTATTTTTTTTTTTAATTTACCGAAAAAAGAGAGATATTTTATTTTTTCTCCTTTCTCCAACTTTTCTCCTTTCTCCAACTTTCTCCTTTCTCCCAGCCTTCCTCTCCTTTCTCCTACCCCCTTTCTCCTTTCTCCAACCCCTTAGTCCTCTCTCCTACCCCTTTCTCCTGTCTCCCTTACCCCTGTTCTCCCCCTCATATATTGTCCATGGCAGATCGATTGGTACAACACAAGAACTTTTCATAATTTTATTTTATGAATTCATTAATTAAAAAAAAATGCTTTTGCAAATGCAGTTTTAGAAATGGGAATTTTGCACTTGACTGGGCGGGGTTTAACTGTTTCGCTTATAATACACCAGTCCATCTATAGATAGTGTTTTAGATAAACTCATCAATGAAGTGTCCAGTCATTTTTTTGTAAATTCCTTTGATGACACTGATAGGTGATTAAAAATCAATAATAATTATAACGGCAATCATCCTGATCACACACATCTTCAAATAGACTGTCCTTATGCAAATTAAAACGTAAGCTCCGCCCGATCAGTTGAAAAAACATTGGTAATATCAGGATTAAAATTTTATATCCGAGTACACAGTTATCGTCCCCTTGATTTTCGTTGTCCACAAATATAGTCCGTAGTGTAGATAGTGTGCTACTTGCCATTTTTTTTATGCCCCTATCAAATAATTTTTTCACGTTTTATGCCTCAAATAGCAAGAAGGGAGATAAAATTACACTGAAAAAAATCGATTCATGAATTTTAAAGTAAAGTAGTGATTCGGTCCAGGTTAAAAAGGTTAAAAATAAGCTTTATCCGAAGCTGTAAAAGATTCTAACACCCTCTGAATATAAAATTGGCCATATTTTGAGTTAGAGCCGATGAAGTTTTCTATAACTTTGATATATTTTGTCCCAACAGTAGTCAGTTATATTGGAAGAAACGTTCAACCACCAAATTAGTTCAATGAATGTGTACTTTGGTAAAGATTAATATATGACTTCTTCCTTCAAAAAAGTATGCATTATCACTTAAAACATGTTTATTTTTTGAGACCTTTGATATTTTTAATAGTAAACCACCCTTATCATTAGCGAAGAGATCAAGAAAATAATGTTTAAATCCCCAATCATAAATATTAATTTATACTAAGTGAACAATGTTTTCAAACAGTGTTTTAATGTGACGATTATAAATGACTCAATTAGAACTTACTACGGGTCCAGTTTCTATCTGTGAAGTTCTTTGTATAAAGGAACATCGGAATCAAGCCAATGCGTTCATATGGACAGCGTCTATCTTGATCAAGGACGTACATCCACCCTTGATCTTTAGCACATCCTCCGTAGTTCTGATTTACATAGAATTTTCGTTGATGATCTCTGAAAAATGTATTTGTTGGACAAACATTTAAACGGATTTGATGAATTTATATAAGACAACAATCAAATGAAATACTGTATCGTGACAATATCTTTCAAAAAGATTTTTATCATTTGACCTTTTCTAATACATGTTTATTTTTGTTTGTAACTTTGTTTGATTGTGTAGTTTATTCTATTCAATTTTATAATGTGGTTTTAGGCAGAAAACAATTCCTTGAAATACGTCGCTTACACACAGTTTGACTTTCGAAACTAACAATGTGATGGATTATAAAAACAAAATATACAATGACGTTCATTCACACGGTATTGGAAATCATTCTGTGACATAAGGATATCCATTTTCCATGTAATTATAAAAACTTATAACAAAAATACCGAGCTCTAAGGTAAATTCAAACAGATAAGTCCATATAAACGGACAAAATCGAACGTTATCAACTGATGGAAGGAAAGAAAAACAACTATAATATCCCCGACTTGGTACAGACATTTTACCATTTTACGACGAAAATAGTGGGTATAACCCTGTTTTATAACTAGATAAACCTACTACTTTTGTAGAAGTTGTTTATAAATCTGTTATATCGACAAAATTGTGTGCGCAAAACAAACATACTAAGTTAATGTGACAACAGTCAAAACTGTGTAAACATATATACATCACGGACAAAATGCCTACGACCAATAGAAAGGAAACATAATAGCACGAATACAGTTAACTGGAAAACTAAATTAAAATAAAAATATACACAACTTCAGAACCTAGAATCTATAACTAAATCCCATATTGTACTATTTGAGTAGCAGACACTAGCAATTCATTTATAAGGCCGTGGTAATTTCCAAGGAATATGTGAGATAAACGACGACACGTTCTTTGTAAAAATCCTGGCTGATTAATTTTGAAAGTAGCAGCTCCCAGCTCTTGAATATCGTGTGAGTTGACAAATGTATATTCCATACGAGGGGTAGTTAGTGTATTGCTGCTATTGACAAATGTATATTCCATACGAGGGGTAGTCAGTGTATTGCTGCTATTGACAAATGTATATTCCATACGAGGGGTAGTCAGTGTATTGCTGCTATTGACAAATGTATATTCCATACGAGGGGTAGTCAGTGTATTGCTGCTATTGACAAATGTATATTCCATACGAGGGGTAGTTAGTGTATTGCTGCTATTGACAAATGTATATTCCATACGAGGGGTAGTTAGTGTATTGCTGCTATTGACAAATGTATATTCCATACGAGGGGTAGTCAGTGTATTGCTGCTATTGAAATTGGAATCGGGACAATTGATCATAGCTTCTGTATTTTGTGTACCACAACTAATTTTTCCCGGTCATAAAGAACATACAAGAAAGTAGTACATCATATAAAAAACAAACTAATTACTACGCATGCGTGTTAGTTTCAAAATACACATGTATGCATATATTGGTAAAGTGTGTATTAAATGAAACCTAATGACGCGTTGTCATTGTTGGTAACTTTTTTCACGATTGAAATTAAATAAAAATGCATGAATTTAAAACAAGAAGGGTACATTATTGCATATTTCACATATCTCAAGTAAATGTATTGTACTTCATAGGTTCCAGGGAACCAGTACGGAAAAATAATGGGATGTTCTACCGACATCATGTACAATGTGAAACTTGTGGGGCAATGAGCACATCGAACGAGCAAACAATGTCCACAATGTGTTAATCGGCTGATAATTTACGATATTTATAGGAAATCCGATAAACTGTTTATCGTTCTTTTCTGTTTTTTTATTCCTCTTTTAGACAATTTTACACTTAATAATGTCTCTTTTTACTTTGTGTCGTCGTCAAACAAGGATTACGGAGCGCATTTGTCAGGCGATATAGGCGAAAGAAAGGATGATAAGCCCTTATATGAAATTAAAAGTATGAAGATTTGTTTAAGTACAATGCAACCTAATCTATTGCTTTAACATGGAATGACTGTTACTTAATTTGAACTGAAGACAAAAGAGCTGTCAATGCTTGACGATGAACTCAACACTGAAATCAATTGGACAAATTGTGTGCCTCCGTTAAATAAAACAAAATAATTATATATTTAGCAAACATTTACCCAGCAATCGAAAAGTAGTTAAATGTACTGCGTGATCCTAAATCATTAAAACCACTCTGCGCAAGGTTTGATTTGCTAAACCAGTTCATCTTATCTGTATTGCTACCATTAAAAGTCATCCATGCAACAACTTGGTTGTTTTTGAAAAATTCAACCTTCACCTGTGAATTATAGAAATCATATTTCTTTAACATATTAAACATGCACACTTAATTTTTAATATGTCTTTGAACAAGACGAGGCCTTCAGGTTCAAAATCAGTGTTGGCAGGCTCTAAAGTATATAATGATATTTCTCTGAAAATATGCATGAAAACGAAATGTGTTGACTTCTCTTGTTTTGCTGTGAACTTAAAATGAACGTATGAATGTTAATATATTGAAATAATGAATAAAATAAAATGATGTCTTAATAAATTTAGTTCGGAACGAATTGTTATAGTTCTGACATAAACCATTATAAGTTGCGACATACCATTCGTATATTTGCATTATTCCAGTCATCCACAACACTATTTCTGAGATGACGCTGAGAACCGACTGTTGCAAAAGACGTGGGAAGAGGGTTGCATTCTGACTGACTTCGCCATGCGTCATACACAGACTTACCATTTCCTTCAAACGCAACGAATACAGGAAACCAAACTGTAAACATTCATCACAGTTGTGTCATACATTTTTTAAATATTTATAAAAGAAAAGTACTCTTTGTAGGTGTTTTTTTTATGGTGGCTTTTTGATAGTGTAATCTGGAATTCAATACATAAAAGGAAGCATTTGATAGATTCATTATACGAAAAAATGATAATATAAACATGCAATAATATGACAAAGGAAGCAAATAAATACATGTAATTATAGTTGATATTTATATGATGAATTCATAATCTTTCAATCATGTGAGTAACTTCTTATAGTCCATTGTTAATTTATGTATCATTATCATTTTGCTTATTTCCTTTGTTACCTACTTGGCATCAGACTCGGGCTTCTTTTAAACTGAGTTTGAATATGCGTATTGTTGTGTGTTTGTTTTTTCTACATTAGATAGAGGTATAGGGGGGGTAAGATCTCAAAAAACACGTTTAACCCCGCCGCATTTTGGCGACTGTCTCATGTCAGGAGCCTCTGGCCTTTGTTTGTCTTGACTTGTATGATTTTGAATTTTAGTTTCTTGTGTATATTTTGAGTTTAGTATGATGAAAAAAAATTGCTGGCAAAATAAGTTGGTTTACAGTATGTTGAAATTTATATGGAAGTGAACTGATATTCCGGTACCACAAACCGTTGATAGACATGGTAAACACTTTATTGTAAGAATATTTCTAAGGTAAAAATATTATCGCCAAGACGATGTAAAATTTATGAAATACATTTATACAAAAGCGTGGTATTAATATGCATATTGTATTGAGTATATATGTGGAACTGGCAAATACCTAGTAGCTAAAACATACACTCAGACAGTTGTATTTAGTAATAGAAGAGTAATTCAGGTTTGATAAGGGTATATAATGTAACATTCCAATATGCACTCTCTGAGTCTCTACAAACTAGTTAACACATGACGACCTTGATTAACCATGAAGGTTTTGCACAGTCAGTAATGAAACATGATATTAGATATCAATAAAGGCAACAGTAGTATACCACTGTTCGAAACTCATAAATCGATAGAAAAAAACAAATCCGGGTTACGAACTAAAACTGAGGGAAACGCATTAAATATAAGAGGAGAACAACGACACAACAATAAAATATAACACACACAGAAACTAACTAAGCATTAGACAAACATACTTACTTCGTCTAGCTTTCTTGCGTTTTACCTTTCCTACACCTGAAGAACGGAGAGATAATTTATATTACACAGGTTAATTTATACAATTACTGTTTTAAAAGTAAACAGTCCGATTTATCATTAATCACTTAATTTATTCTAAATTAAAAAAACTAACCGTCCTGATCATTTTGTTCCCTTTTGTTAACTTGTGTATATTTTGAGTTAGTATGATGACCATTATCCTTAACTAGTATACATTTTTGTATAGGGACCAAACTGGAGCACGCCTCCATGTACGGGAGTTTCTCGCTGCATTGAAGACATTTTGGTGGCGTTCGATTGTTGTCTGCTCAATGGTGGGGTTGTTGTCTCTTTAACACATTCCCCATTTCCATTCACTATTTTGATAGTTATCAAATTCAAAAAAGGATTGAAAGTTGATGAGAATTTTACCGTACATATATTTCTTTGTCATGATTATTAAATGTTATTACTTTTGTTTGAGCTGACAGTTTGCACCACTACGCTTACAACAACTAAGATTAGGAACAGTCTGGTCATTTCACTTATTGTTGTCTTCGTTTATCTACAAAAAACAAAAAATCTTTACTGCTATTAATTTTTTTAATTGTTGTCTCCGCTTTTCTTAAACCAAAAACAGTCGTTAGTGTAAATTTTGTTGTTCTTGTTCCGTTTGTCTTAAACCGAAATAAATATTGTTACTGTTTCTTTCTAACTTTTTATCTTCATTTGTCTTAAACATAAAATCAAATCGTTACTATTATTTTTAATTTGCTGTCTCCGTTTCTATATTATTTTTTTATTATTATTTTTGTCCTTGTTTGTACAAAATCCCAAAAATATCGTTATTTACTGTATTTAATTCCATTGTTGTCTACAAACAAAATAAAAAGGTTTACTTAATTTTCTTCGTCTTGATATATTTCAATTTTTTTTCATTTTTTACACATTAAGGTTTTACCTAACACTACATGGAGATAACTCTGTAAAGTCGGCTAAACGTTTTAATTACATTGTGTTGTAAAAGGAATATCAAGCTTCTCAATGATAAAAATTGGTGTTTGTCAAACTGCTATATAACCAGTGTAATTTTTCTGACAAACCGGTTGGTTCAAAGTTTTTGAAATTTTTATTTTTTTGTTAAATGATTTACTTTGACAAAATTTTAGGAAAATTAAACGAGCCAAATCAATTTTAGTTAAAGTGTTGGGTACCACCTTAAAACTATTTAATTAGCGTTTAGTTTAATTCTTTTTTTTTTGCCGAAATCGATTCTTATAAATATCATTGACCATTTTAAGAGCCATTTTTTTTCAGACATTTATTTTTTTATACGCAAAGACACTATTTTCGTATAATATTATTCATTACATACCCTATAAGAGATACCAATAAATACCACTTATACACAAGGTACTTGTTTCAATGCCTGGACTATGACTGACAATACATCTGTCAGCAGCTTTTTTTAATATAGTTTCATTCTCCATCTACGCATGTTAACTTGTTTTTATCTTAACATACCGTGCCTCCTTCCGCGGCTTCCTTGTTAGGGAAAAACAGTATAGATGTGACGCAGGACATGATACCTATACTGAAGATAAATGTTAAGTGAATATTTAACCGATTAATATATCTATATTTGATTTAAATGATATCATTTTGAAATTTACTATGTATATGTTAATACATTTTTCCGAATTGTTGCATCTTAATCAGTGAACCCAATTTTTCAGTTTAATACATATTGCTATTGAAAACATTTAGCTACACACATTCAGATGCATTGCAGCTCTCATTTTTCTCTTTCTGTTATATTTTTACGGTCTATGTTTTTTTCTCAATAATACAAAAGTGTATAATTAACACACTATACTAAGAAAAAAGTAAAATCATAAATATACTTAAGTCAGAGAAAAATTTAAAACGGAAAGTCCCTATTCAAATGGCAAAATCAAAAACCCAAACACATAAAAACGAATGGATAAAAACCGTATCAATTAATAACACATTTCTTACTTATTTTGTATGTTGGAACTGCTTACTAAGTTGATCAATAAATCCGCCAAATTAATATTTTTTGGTCTTTATTTCAGAATTATGATGGAAAACAACTTTGTTAGTGGTTTGTGTTAAAAAAGTAATAAAAAAGAATGAATCTACATTTTTGAATGTGTAATTGTTTTGTCTTAAAAGCAGAACATCATTTCATATTTTAATGATTACGCGATATGTTACAAAGTATCATAACGATATTTTAAACAGAACCGTATATGTGAAAGTTAAATGGGCTGTGATCATATGATAATCTAATTTATTCAGTTAATTTTATATAATTGGCTTATGTGTGAACATAATTAATCAGAAACAAAATATAATTATACCTATGAATCGAAATAACAAATGTTTTGAACTACCGGGATAATACAAATATGTTTTATGAGCTTTTGGGATATCGAATAATTGCGGTCTTGCAATCTGTTTTGCAACCAATTGTGAGTTTGACCATCATTGTAATTCAGAAGCAACTACTGATTTGCAATTTGTCTGTAAGTTAATTATTCACACTTTAAATTTATCATAGTTTCTCCATAATCCTTCAGTTACCATATCCGTCTGGGGTATATACAAAATTTAGTCCTGGTATCTATGATGAGTTTATTCATCCATCATGGTAATTATGAGGTTCGTTCTTCGTTTATATCTAAAAAAAAAACTCTTATGACGAATACACTGAGGAAACAATAATAAACTATCTTTTTAAAGATATACAGAAAATACAAATTTCCGTAAAAATTAACGAAAGAACCAGCAGATTTCGAGTATACGACTAAGCAAGAAAGATAGAGCTACACCTTCGAAAACTGGGGCGATACCCAGAAGGGTCGTTAGTCTGTTCCTATAGTCGCGTAGTTCGTGGCAAGTGCACATATAATAATTGATCAGAAAACATGGTAAAGGAATAATTAGATTTTTAAAATGCTTTCGGAAAGTTGTTCTTACATGTCTTATGTGAAACTAAATCAATTGAAAGAGTAGTTGATTTAATCAAAACTCACAAAACGAGTCAAAACGTGCTCTATTCGTTCTTGTATTGAAAGCTTCTTTTCCGTAGAACTATATTTCCTCTGGTCCATTCCAAAACTATAAATTAAAAAAATGAAATTCTTTTTGAGAAAACAGTTTTAAGCGACAGCAACATGAAAATGAAAACAACATGATAAAATGTAATTAGTAAGATATATTAAGGACAGAAAAGGTGTCGAGTTAAGTGATTGGATAACAACTTAGATATGTCAGAACATATTCCAAAAATTGCCAGTGTATATGAGTCGGGTTTTATAGCCCTTATTTAAATAATGTCAATTATTATGTTATTATATGACATAATTTACTTAACAGAAGAGGAAAAATGCCAGAAGCTTACCAAGGGTAAACAAAATGTTGAGAATCCTTTTTTTTTACGTTCTTCATTTAAAATGGACCAGTAACCTAATTAATGGTTGAATCTATTATAATACATTAGTGTCTATAATTATTCTCATAGGACATTACAAAATCTGTGGAATTTATGATGGGAGTGAACTGATATTTCTGGTGGATATACAGTTGGGTGCAGACCAAGCATTACATGTAGACGGGCCGAAAAAGTTAACGCGGCGTTTACTCGCGTGCACTTCATGTAAACGCCGCGTTAACTGTGCGTTAACTCCGAAATTGCAGTAGACATTAAAAGTAAACGGGCGTTTACTTTCGCGTTTACCTCCGCGTTAACGCAAAAACGGCGCGTCTTCTAATTTTGTAAAGAGTAAACGGGCGTTTACTTTCCCGTTTACCTCCGCGTTAACGTGGAAAAATGCGCGTCTTCTATTTTCCTAAAAAGTATAAACGCGCGTTTACTGTTTGTAGTAAACGGCCGTTAACGCAGATTGTCATCGTAACCTGGATACACTGACCTAAAATATGAAATGATAAGGAACATCAAAATTAATTGATCAACCGGTCATTTCTGCTTGACATATTGACGATAAAAGTTATTATAGTAAATTTCTTGTTCATCTTAGACAGACTGACTCGTAAAACAAAATTATTTGATATCATTAACCAAAACTGACAATATTTACCTCTTAACAAGTTATCTTATTCTATATAGAAGTAATTCAGTTATATTTTCATGCCATAATTGACCATATAATACGTATAACAATTGACAGCAATTTTTGTACCAGCCTAACGGACATGACCTCTTTTTATTTAAAATATTGAAAAGTAAACAAAATTCAGTAGTTTTCATACATCAGACTAACTCGTAATATATAATTATTTGTTTGCAACACCAAAACTTACCATATAAGCAATTTATTATGTAAATCTATATAGCCGGCATAGTAAATGAGTTATATTTTGATATAAAGATTGATTGTATAAAAAAAAAGGAAGCAATACTTAAATATTATGACATAATTTTTTTTTGCATCAATTTAGAGTGACAGCATGTCCTTTTTCATTCAAAATATTGAATCACAAACAAAATTCAATAGTTTTCTTACCTGAGACTGACTCGTATAATAAAATTATTTGTCCGCAACACTTAAAACTGACCATATAAGCATTTCATTATGTAAATCTATATAGCCGCACAGTAAATGAGATATATTTTCATGTAAGAATTGATTGTATAAGAAAATAGGTAGCAATATTTGAATATTATGACTAAAAAATTTTGTTCGCATCAATTTAGAGTGCCAGCATGTACTTTTTTATTCAAAATATTGAATCGTAAACAAAATTCAGTAGTTTTCATACCTCAGACTGACTCATATAATAAAATTATTTGTCTGCAACAACCAAAACTGACCATATAAGCATTCTAGTATTTAAATCTATATAGCCGCATAGTAAATGAGTTATATTTTCATGTAATGATTGATTGTATAATAAAATAGGTAGCAATATTTGAATATTATGAATAAAAAATTTTGTTCGCATCAATTTAGAGGGCCAGCATGTCCTTATTTTATTCAAAATATTGAATCGTAAACAAAATTCAGTAGTTTTCATACCTCAGACTGACTCATATAATAAAATTATTTGTCTGCAACAACCAAAACTGACCATATAAGCATTCTAGTATTTAAATCTATATAGCCACATAGTAAATGAGTTATATTTTCATGTATGGATTGATTGTATAATAATAATAGGTAGCAATATTTGAATATTATGACTAAAAAATTTTGTTCGCATCAATTTCGAGGGCCAGCATGTCCTTTTTTTATTCAAAATATTGAATCATAAACAAAACTCAGTAGTTTTCATACCTCAGACTGACTCATATAATAAAATTATTTGTCGGCAACAACACAAACTGACCATATAAGCATTTAATTATGTAAATCTATATAGCCGCATAGTAAATGAGTATATTTTTATGTAAGGATTGATTGTATAAGAAAATAGGTAGCAATATTTGAATATTATGACTAAAAAATTTTGTTCGCATCAATTTAAAGTGCCAGCATGTACTTTTTATTCAAAATATTGAATCATAAAAAAATTCAGTAGTTTTCATACCTCAGACTGACTCATATAATAAAATTATTTGTTCGCAACAACCAAAACTGACCATATAAGCATTCTTGTATGTAAATCTATATAGCAGCATAGTACATGAGTTATATTTTCATATAAGGATTGATTGTATAATAAAATAGGTAGCAATATTTGAATATTATGACTAAAAAAAATTTTTCGCATCAATTTAGGTTGCCAGCATGTCCCTTTTTTATTCAAAATATTGTATCGTAAACCAAATTCAGTAGTTTTCATACCTCAGACTGACTCATATAATAAAATTATTTGTCTGCAACAACCAAAACTGACCATATAAGCATTCTAGTATTTAAATCTATATAGCTGCATAGTAAATGAGTTATATTTTCATGTAATGATTGATTGTATAATAAAATAGGTAGCAATATTTGAATATTATGACTAAAAAATTTTGTTCGCATCAATTTAGGTTCCCAGCATGTTCCTTTTTTATTCAAAATATTGAATCGTAAACCAAATTCAGTAGTTTTCATACCTCAGAATGACTCATATAATAAAATTATTTGTCTGCAACAACCAAAACTGACCATATAAGCATTCCAGTATTTAAATCTATATAGCCGCATAGTAAATGAGTTATATTTTCATGTAATGATTGATTGTATAGATATAAATTGAAAATTTAAATTTATGATTTAAAGGCAATTCTTTTTATTCAAATATTGAATTAAACAAAATTCATGTTTCTTACTGACTATAAAAATTATTTGTAAACAACAAATGCCTATAATTTAGTTAATTATATGATAGTTATTAATTAGTAATATTGAATTTTTAATAAATAGTACAAATTTGTCTATGTAAAATGTTTTCATCAACTTAGGTTGACTGTCTTTTATCAAATATTATCGTAAACAAAATTAGTAGTTTCATACCAACAACCATAAAAAGACATAGACCATATATAAGCAATTCTTAGTATTAAATAAAATTATAGCATCTATAAGTAAATGTTAGTTATATTTACCCTCATTTTTATTGATTTGTCATAATAAAATAGGTAGCAATATTTGAATATTATGAATAAAAAATTTTTTGTTCGCATCAATTTAGGTTGCCAGCATGTTTTCCTTTTTTATTTTATTCAAAATATTGAATCATAAACAAAATTCAGTAGTTTTCATACCTCAGACTGACTCATATAATAAAATTATTTGTCTGCAACAACCAAAACTGACCATATAAGCATTCTAGTATTTAAATCTATATAGCCGCATAGTAAATGAGTTATATTTTCATGTATGGATTGATTGTATAATAAAATAGGTAGCAATATTTGAATATTATGACTAAAAATTTTGTTCGCATCAATTTAGAGGGCCAGCATGTCCTTTTTTTATTCAAAATATTGAATCATAAACAAAATTCAGTAGTTTTCATACCTCAGACTGACTCATATAATAAAATTATTTGTCGCAACAAACAAACTGACCATATAAGCATTCTAATTATGTAAATCTATATAGCCGCATAGTAAATGAGTTATATTTTTATGTAAGGATTGTTGTATAAGAAAATAGGTAGCAATATTTGAATATTATGACTAAAAAATTTTGTTCGCATCAATTTAGAGTGCCAGCATGTACTTTTTTATTCAAAATATTGAATCATAAAAAAATTCAGTAGTTTTCATACCTCAGACTGACTCATATAATAAAATTATTTGTCTGCAACAACCAAAACTGACCATATAAGCATTCTAGTATTTAAATCTATATAGCCGCATAGTAAATGAGTTATATTTTCATGTAATGGATTGATTGTATAATAAAATAGGTAGCAATATTTGAATATTATGAAATAAAAAATTTTGTTCGCATCAATTTAAGGGCCAGCATGTCCTTTTTTTATTCAAAATATTGAATCATAAACAAATTCAGTAGTTTTCATACCTCAGACTGACTCATATAATATAAAATTATTTGTCCCCGCAACAACAAACTGACCATATAAGCATTCTATTATGTAAATCTATATAGCCTGCATAGTAAATGAGTTATATTTTCATGTAAGGATTGATTGTATAAGAAAATAGGTAGCAATATTTGAATATTATGACTAAAAAATTTTGTTCGCATCAATTTAGAGTGCCAGCATGTACTTTTTTATTCAAAATATTGAATCATAAACAAAATTCAGTAGTTTTCATACCTCAGACTGACTCATATAATAAAATTATTTGTCTGCAACAACCAAAACTGACCATATAAGCATTCTAGTATTTTAAATCTATATAGCCGCATAGTAAATGAGTTATATTTTCATGTAAGGATTGATTGTATAAAAAATAGGTAGCAATATTTGAATATTATGACTAAAAAATTTTGTTCGCATCAATTAGAGGGCCAGCATGTCCTTTTTTTATTCAAAATATTGAATCATAAACAAAATTCAGTAGTTTTCATACCTCAGACTGACTCATATAATAAAATTATTTGTCCGCAACAACAAAACTGACAATATAAGCATTTAATTATGTAAATCTATATAGCGCATAGTAAATGAGTTATATTTTTATGTAAGGATTGATTGTATAAGAAAATAGGTAGCAATATTTGAATATTATGACTAAAAAATTTTGTTCGCATCAATTTAGAGTGCCAGCATGTACTTTTTTATTCAAAATATTGAATCATAAAAAAATTCAGTAGTTTTCATACCTCAGACTGACTCATATAATAAGATTATTTGTTCGCAACAACCAAAACTGACCATATAAACATTCTATTATGTAAATCTATATAGCTGCATAGTACATGAGTTATATTTTCATGTAAGGATTGATTGTATAAAGAAAAAGGTAGCAATATTTGAATATTATGACTAAAAAATTTTGTTCGCATCAATTTAGAGTGCCAGCATGTACTTTTTTTATTCAAAATATTGAATATTGAAACAAATTTTAGTAGTTTTCTAACCTCAGACTGACTCGAATTTTAACCAAAACAGACCATATTAGCACTATATATAGCTGCATAGTAAATTAGTTTATTATATCCATGTAAAGATAGCAATATTTGAACATTTAAATTAACGAGATGACCGGTACAAATGTACATTCTTATATTACCCTTTATCGATATCCCTTTCAATACACTGTACAATTTACGTCTTTTTTTTATCATTTGTCAAAACAGAATTTTATCATGTAAATCCAAGGCAAACAAGGTGAATTTCGATTAAAAATAATGGTTTTAAATACCCCGAGTTATAGTAGGAATTCGAAGAGACAATTATGAATGGGGAACGAAACAATAAAAACCATGATGTTTATATCCCATCATATTGAAATATTCTCCTGATGTCTCGGATAACCTTTCTTTTCGTATCGATATTTGCACATGTAACTTTTGGAAGAAAAATATAGAAAATCTGCCTATCAGTAAAGTTAATGGACTTAATGAAAGTGATTTTGTGTAATTTAATATTTCGAATTAAAAGAGTTTTTGAATTGTTCTGGTTTGAAACACATATACGTAAAATATTAAGACTAAATAGATATAGGAAGATGTGGTGTGAGTGCCAATGAGACAACTCTCCATACAAATAACAATTTAAAAAGTAAACCATTATAGGTTAAAGTACGGCCTTCAACACGGAGCCTTGGCTCACACCGAACAACAAGCTATAAAGGGGCCCCCAAAATTACTAGTGTAAAACCATTCAAACGGGAAAACCAACGGTAAAGGTCGTTTTTATAAAATAAATGTGCAAATGAACTTGAAGTTTATTTCTAAATTTACCCAATCAGTTAACGCGAAAAGTAAACGTGCGTTTACTTTCAAGAGCACGTAAAAATATACTTGTAAAATCTGTACTAAACGCCCGTTTACTTTTAAGTGCACGTAAAAATAAATTTGAAGAATTCTGAAGTAAACGCCCGTTTACTACTGACTAAACGGACACATAGTAAACGCCCGTTTACTAAGGTAGACATTAGAAATTTCCATTTCAGCCACGTTAACGTAATTATAGTAAACGTGCGTTTACTAGTAAACGGGAGATTTGAAGTTAACTAACGAAATATGTGCACGCGGCGTTAACTTGCGTTTACTTTATGTAATGCTTGGTCTGCACCCAACTGTACATGGTTAAAACTATTTGAAAGAATGTTTCTAAGGTAAAAATTTTATCGTCAAAATGAAGTAAAATTCATGAATTACATGTATACAAAAGTGTGGTATTAATATGCATATTGTATTGAGTATATATGTGCAACTGACAAATACCTAGTAGTGAGTACTCAAACATGCATTCAGACAGTGTTTTTTTTTGTGTAATAGAAGAGTAATTCAGGTTTGATAGGGGTATGTAATGTAACATACCAACAAACTAGTTAACACATGACGACCAGTCGAGTTTTACATGATTTTGACTATCCATGAAGGTCTTGCAAGGTCGGTAATAAAACATGATATCAGATATCAACATACTCACATCTTATTGGTCTAGCTTCCTTGAGTTTTCCAATTCCTGAACCTGAAGAACGGAGAGATAATTTATATTACACAGGTTATTTATACAATTACTGTTTTAAAAGTAAACAGTCCGATTTATAATTTATCACTTAATTTATTTCAAATTAAAAATAATAACCGTCCTGATCATTTTTCCGACGTAGTCGGTATATTTTCGGTTTGTGCCCTTTGAACTTAAGGACGCTTAACTATGGCAACAGAATACGCATGCTCGAAAATCCTTTCTGTGATTGGACAATATGCTGTCATGGTGGGTGATTTGGTTGTTTGAAAAAAACGTCTCGTTAATTATATCGTGATGGATAGCAAATGAAAAACTATAAATATTTGACTAGATCTTACAAAGATTTATATTTTTACTAAAATAATTGTTTCTCCAATAGCTCTTTGCATCCGTGACAGCTGTTTATTCGGGACAATTATATAATTTTTAATGTAAACTTTGTTGTACGAACGTACATGACTTTTAGAACGCACCTACGCATGTGAGATTTCTGCGGGGTTTTGGTGAATGTAAACAGAAAGATACGAGGACCGAGAATACTGCACACAAACAGAGAAAACGTTATTTAAATGGTATATTTGTGCTTCTGAAGGTTATCGAAATGATAGTTTTAAACATATACTCAAATTTAAATACGTCGGATATCTTTTTTAAAGATAGTTCTTGTTTTCATTATGCTAACAATGCAACTTGTTGAGATTTCAGGACATAGTTTAACCTTACAACATGGGCATTTTTAAAGTCGAGAACCTTGTGAGTAATTGTCTTTATCTCATTCTTAATCGTATTATAGTTTTTGGATGATTTATTTTTATTAGTTCTCAATGGTATTGTGTTCAAAACCGATCTGTGATATGTTCTCGAAAAGGTCGATGATTTGCTGTCTTAGTTACATGTTATCTACATGTTTTCTTTTATTAATTGATAATGTGTAATTATACATTATTTGAACAACTAATTTTTAACTACACAATGAAAGAAGCTAAGGGAGATTTACCAAGAGAAGAACCTCAGACAGACATGGTAGTTGTTGATGGTGCGGCTATGGTGAATTCAAGACCAACGCGTGGAACATACACTTTTGATGAATACGCAAAAGATGTGATTTTGCCGTACATTATCCACCTTACTTCTAAACATGCCAGAGTAGATGTTATCTATGATATTTACATAGAAGACAGTCTAAAAGCACAAACACGTAAAGCGAGGAGTGCTGGATCCAGGAGGAAAGTTGTCGGCACCAGTAAGACTCCGAAAGCTTGGTCAAGCTTCCTTCGAGTGGACGAAAACAAAACGGAATTGTTTGATTTCCTTGCCGACAAAATTTGCTCGATTCAATCTAACAAAATTATTTTTGTGACAAAAAGCGAAATTGTTATGACAATTTCTGATGATGACCATGATGATCTCAGTCCGTGTAATCATGAGGAAACAAGGATATTTGTTCATATCAAAAGTGCAGCTGAAAAAGGGTGCAAGTCTTCACTGAGACACTGATGTAGTGGTTTTGGCGGTGTCTCTTTTCAAAACACTTCAAGTAGAAAAACTTTTGGTTGCCTTCAGAAAAGGAAAAGACCTGAGATGGCTCCCGATTCACGAAATTAATCATGCTCTTGGTCCTAAATCAGAAGCTTTGCCATTTTTTCATGCTTTTACTGGATGTGACACGGTCTCCGCTTTTCATGGAAAGGGGAAGAAATCGGCGTGGAAGACGTGGGAAATATTTGATGATGTAACCGAGGTTTTTGAACGATTAAGTAAGAAACCTGAATTGGTCAGTGACGCTGATATGGAGTTGATAGAGGCATTTGTTGTGGTTATGTACGACAGAACTACAACAACATTTGACATCAACGAATCCAGGCTTGAACTGTTTGCACGCAAACAAAGACAGTATGACACCATTCCACCAACTAGAGCTGCACTGCTTGAGCATATCAAACGAGCTACATACCAAGGTGGCCATGTATGGGGACAGGCAGTCATACATGATCAACATCTACCTAGTCCTGGTGATTGGGGATGGGTTAAGGAGAACGCAGATGGAATGTGGATTCCTCATTGGACACAATTAGCAGCAATTGCTGCATCTTGTCAGGAGTTACACAAATGTGGCTGCAAAAAAAACTTGTTCTGGTAGATGTAAGTGTTACAAAGCTAGCTTGACCTGTACAACATTGTGTTCATGTAGCTGTTAAAACGTAATACATCGGAAATAGATTATTACACTGATCAATCCTCCAGCATGTCTAACATAATTATCGATATACCAAACGGACATTTTTATCATATATCTATACCATTATTATTTCACTCGAGTGTAAGAACTTTTTCGACCCAAACCTGGAAGTGGTGATTTTTTTTTTACAATTGTTGTCTGTTTGACATATTTTCATATCATTTTATTGTATTTCAAATAGTTTTCATGACATATATAGCGTTGAAAATGGTTAGGACAGTTTTTCATTCTCAAAGATTGAGCAAAATGATGTCAATTTTGAATTCAATATGGCCGCCGTGAAAAAAATCGAAAACATGTTGGCTACCCCTCTAATATGATAAAGTACTTCCTAATGAACGTCAATGCCAAATCCCTTGCTTGTATCACAATTTGCATGATTTTGTCAAATGTCGGTACTAAGCCGTCCCACTACAAGAACACATCAATAACTTTGCCATTTTAGTTTAATATCAAGCGAGAAAAACTAATGGCCTAATTTTTGTACAGAAATTGAACGAAAAACAAATATTTAAACATCAACAAACGACAACTACTGAATTACAGGCTCCTGACTTAGGGCAGGCACATATATAGAAAGTGGCGCGATCAAACATGTAAGCGGGATCCTAAACCTCCCCTAACCTAACGTATGTATGAATATTACGATAAAATACATTCATCATCTTAGTCTTACAGGTACAAGTACTTACGTGTATGAAACAATCATTTATCAATATAGCTTGAGAAAAGATACATGTAATTAACACATCAATTAAGGATGAAGTCATATCATGTTAAATTTTTTTTTACTACAAAACAGTATAAAATATTTTGCCCCATATCACCCACTTTTTCATTTAAGTTTTAAATAGCTCATAAACAGTCATTAAGCTAAATTTGGGCAGATTCTACACTTATTTTCTTACAATTTGAGACCCAAATGATGCAATTGCTAAATATGAGATTAAAGTGCGTCAGCTTTTTCCCGTCATTTGTATAATATTTCTATAATTCCAAACTAATTTGACCTGACTTGATCGTTAACTGTTTTATATTCATCTATTCATTTTCCTTGTATTGACGTTTTGTCTTAAAAATATAGTAACTGGAGAAAAATACTAATTATTTGTTCAAGGGCATAAATATTAGGAAGCCATTGATTCCAATAACAACGATGACGATATCACTAAAAAAACATCCTTAGATGAGACGATTATAAATTAATAAATTAATTGGCCTATTTATGGGCCATCTTTGACTTTTTCCTCTTTTTTTATATTTAGATTGTATTTACGAGTTAGGAACATCGGTAATTTGACGTTTCTTCTTTATGTTACTTAAGAACTTTCAAATAAGGCAGGTAATTCAGAGAAACTTAAACAACGTGTAAGGTCATCGTACTATCATTGTTATACAAATTATGTGCTGATACAAAAAGTATGATGATTGTTGTTGTCTAATTTGGAATCATTATTTTTCAATTAATCTTAAAAAGAGATTAAACAAAACACAACAGTTGAATTAACATTGATATTGATGAAAATACCAAAACAAATGTAAATATATTTAAATAGTTATCATTATCCAGCTGTTGTCAAAAGGAATTTTTCAGAAAAAACTTTGTAAAATTTGCTTTTATATAGAAATTACATAAACTAGTTAATAATACAAACATTCATATAACGCGATCAAATTACATTAAATCCCATGTAACAAAAATAGTATTTTTATAAGTTTTTATCCCCATTAGTCCGTTATTAGTAGTTGTTGGTCCCTCAATAAAGCACTGTCTTCAAGTGTTTTTGTTCTCCATTTGTCACAGTACTGTGAAATAATTTATATTTCTCTTCTTTTGGTTTAAAAGCACTTATTTTTTTGGTCGAAATTCAAATTATCGACGCAAAACTGTATTTGTGTTTTTTGTGTAATTCACAATATCCATCTTTTCCTGTTGTAGATTAATAAAAAATGATCGCAGTTGTGGTTTTTTTGGTGTTTTTCCGAAGGTTAAGCTTACTTATTTTCGTGCAGTTATGAACATATTTCATGTAAAGTTGTCCAGATACATGTAGCTGTTGTTAACATTTTTGCTAACTTCTAAATATGAAGTTGCGAACTATTAAAAAAAATCACAATTCCAAGAAGGTCTCACAAACAAAATTAACATTTCGATAAAACAATTTACTAGATTTGCAATTTACTTATTTTTCCCATCTTAAGCATTAATTTATATATATGAAGTTAGATATTATTTGTCAATGTGAATATAAATCACTGAGTTTATTTATGAAATTTTGTTCCTCTATGCTCTTCAACATCGTACTTTATTTGGCCTTTTAACATTTTTTTAATTCGAGCGTCACTGATGAGTATTTTGTAAACGAGACGTGCGTCTGGCGTTAATATGAAATTTCAATCCTGGTATCTATGATGAGTTCATTTATACTACAATGAGCAGGAATAACGTTCCCTTTTATAAAACTTTAAGTCATCTCTATATCATAGTTTTTCTTATGGATGTGACAATTATCTATTTTCCACATTGTTATATAAAAAAGAAGATGTGGTATGATTGCCAATGAGACAACTGTCCACAAGAGACCAAAATGACACAGACATTAACAACTATAGGTCACCGTACGGCCTTGACCAATGAGCAAACCCCATACCGTATAATCAGCTATAAAAGGCCCCGATAAGACAATGTAAAACAATCCAAACGAGATTGTTTAAACCATGTGTACAATTGAACACAGTGTGGTATGACTACATAATACGATGAATATGTTAATTCAATAGCTCTTCTCCGAAAATTGATACAAATTTCCAAATTTCCATTGGCTATTCGTTAGATCAATGATAAATCTTAAATATCAAAGACAGGGTAATACTTTTTTATTAATTCGTTTTTTATCACTTTATCACTTTATCACTAAAACAGTATGGCAACGACGCTTAAACTGTATTTGTTTGAAAGTGTAACTCACAATATATATATTTTCCTGTAATATATTGTAAAAACAAATCGTGGATGTGGTTTTGATATTTTTCCAAAGGTTAATCTCAAGGTTGATTTCAGTTTAATAATTTTACCATTGGCGGAAATCATCTGTTTCATTTTTAATATTTGCGTCTTGTTCATAAATTATAAATACAGTGCGATAAAATTACATTAAATCTCACAAGTTTCTATCCTCATTAGTCCGTTATTAGTAGTTGTTGGTCCGTCAATAAAGCACTATCTTCGAGCGTTTTCGTTCTCCATTTGTCACAGTACTGTGACGTAAAATACTTCCTTTCTTTTGGTATAATACCAATTATGTTTTTGTCAAAATTCAAATATCGACGCCAAAACTGTATTTGTGTTTTTACGTGTAATTCACAATCTCCATATTTTCCTGTTGTAAATTTTTGAAAAGTAGATCGTTGTTGTGGTTTTTTGGTGTTTTTCAGAAGGTTACGCTTTCTAATTTTTGTGCAGTTATGCACATATTTCATGTAAAGTTGTCCATTACTATAGCTGTTGTTAATTTGTTTGCAAACTTTTAAATATAAACACAATTCCAAGAAGGCCACAAAATTAACATTTCGATAAAACATTTCACTAAAATTGCATTTTACTTATTTTTCCCATCTTAAGCATTCATGTATATATTTGTATATGAAGTACAAAAAAAGAAAGGTACCGAAACACTGACCACACTACATTTACTGGACTGACAATGTTGTCCGGAATTAGCAATAAAGCTAGATGTCATTAGTCAATTTGAATATAAATCACTGGGTTTATACTTTTCTTTTCGAATAAACTCATGATAGATACCAGGATTGAAATTTCACATATACGACACACGCGCGTTTCGTCTACAAAGACTCATCAGTCATGCTCGAATAAAAAAATGTTAAAAATGCCAAATAAAATACGAAGATGAAGAGCATTGAGGACCAAAAGTTCCTAACAGTTTTGCCAAATACAGCTAAGTCATCTCTATATAAGAAATACGATGAATATATTGATTCAATAGCACTTCTCCGCAATATGATACGAAATTTCCAAATTTCCATTGACTATTCGTTAGGTCAATGATGATTTTCAAATATCAAAGACATGGTTATACTTTTCAATAATTCGTTTGTGTACTGATTGATTCTTTAACATGTTAGGACATGATTTAATCAATAATTATAAGTGCCTCTCAGTGACCCGAGTAACCATGAAGTAGTTACGTGTATTTTGTCTGACTGTTAATGTTAAAACCCTTAACATTCAACTGTTTTGCTATAACACCATGGTCTCAAATAAGAAGGAAGACTGAGCTCTCGCAGTATATTTTACCTCGCTACATTCTACATCAATCTTTAATTCGTGAGCCTGTAATTCGGGGTTTCTCGTTAGTAGCTGTCTGTTATAGTCTGTTTTATTGTTTGGTCATTAAACATGCCGTTAGTGTTTTCGTTTGATTTCTATAATATAAGCTTATGTCGAGTTGTATTTTATCTTACATAGGGTTATATTTGATCATTGTTCAAGTCGCACTGTGGACTTATTGATGCTTAGACACACATTATATGGGCTTTTATTTGAAGTTGTCCTAACACATCTCTTCATTTTAATATAATTCTCCTCCAACAAATAAATAATATTTCTTTTCAACTTTAAATAACAGCAATAAACCTTTTTAAGGCTCGTGTATTATTGAATTGACTTTTAATAACTCAGGCTTATATCAAATTAAATCGATCGTCCAATGTCCGTATCACACACAGCTATGCATAAAACTGTTATTACGACTTTGTGGCGTGAACTACGTTGACCCGGCCTAAATAAATTCGACCCGAACAGCTTTATAATCATTCAATTGAATTTTAATAACTCAGGCTGATATCAAGCTTAATGGATCTTCCAATGTCCGTATCACACTCTGCTATGAATAAAACTGTTATTACGACTTTGTGGCGTGAAGTACGTTGACCCAGCTTAAATAAAGTTGATCCGAACAGCTTTATCATTATTGAATTGAATTTTAAAAACTCAGGCTGATATCAAGCTCGGTCGATCGTCCAATGTCTGTATCACACTACTAAACTATGCATAAGATAGCTGTTACAGCTTTGTGGCGTGTAGTACGTTGACCCGGCCTAAATACATTTGACCCGACCAGCTTTATTATTATAGAATTGAATTTTAATAACTCAGGCTGATATCAAGTTTGATCGATCGTCCAATGTACTAAGCTATGAATAAAATGGCTATCACAGCTTTGTTGCGTGTAGTACGTTGAGCCGGCCTACATACATTTGACCCGAACACGCCATCGACGTTATAAGGAATTACAGGCGTTAATAAGATTGACCAAAACTTGTCCTGTTATCGTCCGGTTTGCAGTTGAAACAATGAAAACACATATTTTATTTTTTACTAATTTACTAATACGAATCAATAATTCAGTAATCTGATTGACTACATATTGATATTGTACAAATTGCAGCTGAGCGCATATGAAGACTTTTTGAAAGCATTTGCTGCACTCACTCGCGAAAAGGATAACATTTTATCTTGCAGCTGATCTTTTATAATATCAATATGCAGACAACATGATATTTAGTTCATTTCACATTTTTACCCAATATGAAATCTATAACACTTTTTTTTTTTTATATTTTTATATGTTTTTCATTGGTTAAGATTTTGTATTATCCATTCAGATTTTATGCTTTTTGTATTTTTTGGAACCAAACAAAATGAAGTTGCATGGGCTATAGTTGTCTCATTGGCAATCATACCACATCTTCTTTTTCATATTGATCACTTAAGTTCCATTTAAATACATTGAAACTAAACTCACATAGTGTATAGAAAGTTTTTAATTGGAAAATTGATTACACTATCATAATTCAGGTAAAATTATTTAACTGGTATATAAAATATGTTTACAAAAAAAAAACAATTGAATTACTGATATCTTATTGAACACTATCATAATTCAGGTAAAATCAGATTTATCTTAAGAGAATCCAGATCTGTACTTTAACCGGTATATATAAAATATTTGTACAATAAAAACTAATTGAATTACTGGTATCTAATAGAAGAAAAGCATAACGTTCCATATATGGTGTGATGTCAGATCAGTTGCCAAACTCTTTCAAAGCAAAACGTTGATCTTATTAACCAACTCTCTATAATTCTGCTAGGACAGAAATAACCATCATATCCGCTGGTTCTGCAATGTCTACAAAAACATTAAATTAAATTAAAATAACTGCAGCATGAATCTTTAAAAAATGTTTTTATTTGTTCTAAAATCTCGCTTATTTCTTTACCCTAGTATCCAACAATATTACCATTTTAGATTATTTAAAAAAGACCGAATAGAATGTGCCTACAAAAAAGCAAGTGTACGTATACGCCGATAGCTTTGGTTGATACTGATGGTGGAAGTTTTGTCGGCTATGACATCGCCATGCCAGGTGCCAGGAAGTTGGAGTTGACAACTTATCTTTGGAAGGTTCATTTTCTGTAAATTAGCTGTTTATAAAGTTTAACATAATTCGAATAATAGCAATGTACTAAGGTTTTCAATCCTCAGGGATCGATTGCTTTTGTTGTATTTGGAAACACTTTTCGTTGTTTTTGGTTTAAATGCAATTCAACTATGCGTTTGACTTTGCATTCCAATTATATTCATTCTGTTGCACTAGTAGATTACTGTGTAGACGAACCGTGCGTCTTGAGTAAAATATGTACGCCATTTATCTCTGATGAGTTTTTACACTGATTAAAAAACATTGATAGCAATCATCATTTAACGAATACATTGTAAATTAAGACATTTCTAATTAGGTCTTAAAAAAAATGAAAAAGGTAGGCGTTTATTTGTAAACCTGTCCTATTATTTGGTCCCGCTGGACGTAGAACAGCCAAGTATCAATCAATCAATATCCTAATTGACCCCATATCTTCCTGTTCATATATCAGTAAGATAAAGATTATTTTAAATATTTATAGATTATCGTTGATCATCTCAACGAGATTGATTTTCTCGCTTGAGCCGGGACGGCGAAAACGAGAAAGGAAATCGAGTTGAGATGACCAATGATAATCTGTTTATCGCTATTTTACCTATGACAACGTTGTCAATTTCATGTCAATTTTGTTAGCAACGCCACGTGCCTGCTAAGTTTCTAGCGATAATTATCCATCTCAATGCAAGCGAGTAGCATGATATGAAAAATTATCACAAAAAAAAAGATCAAAGGAAAAATTGCACAAAATAGCGATAATATTTCCTATACCATATCAGTTCAGACTTTTAAAAATCCGGATAAGAGTTACTGTGACCTTTATAACCTAAATAAATTCACAATAATCGGGTAATTCGTCACATCTTTCATCGTTTTGACTAGTTAACGTTACCTTTACTTATAAAGGCAGAAACATCAGACCACCAAATGATTTCAATGAGAGTGCAATTTAGTAAAGGTTAGATATATGACTTATTCCTTCAAAAAAAGATTGCATTTTCACTGAAAATATGTCTATTTTTCTAGACCTATGATCTTTCGAATAAAAAAACACCCTTAACGTTAAGGATCATCAAATAAAGTTTATATCCCCAATCATAAATATTAACTTATACTAAGTGAGCAATGTTTTCAAACAGTGTTTTAATGTGAAAATTATAAATGACTCAATTAGAACTTACTACGTGTCCAGTTTCTATCTGTGAAGTTCTTTGTATAAAGAAACATCGGAATCGAGCCAATACGTTCATATGGACAGCCTATATTTTGATCAAAGACATACATCCACCCTTGATCTCTAGCACATCCTCCGTAGTTTTGATTTACATAGAATTTTCGTTGATGATCTCTGAAAAAATGTATTTGTTGTACAAACATTTAAACGGACTTGATGAATTAATATAAGACAACAATCAAATGTAATACTGTATCGTGACAATGTCTTTCAAAAAGATCTTTATCATTTGACCTTTTCTAATACATGTTTATTTTTTTTGTAACTTTGTTTGATTGTGTAGTTTATTCTATTCAATTTTATAATGTGGTTTTAGGCAGAAAACAGTTCCTTGAAATAGGTTGTTTACGCACAGTTTGACTTTCGAAACTAACAATGTGATGGCTTATAAAAGCAAAATATACTATGACGTTCATTCAAACGGTATTGGAAACCATTCTATGACATAAGGATATCCATTTTCCATGTAATTATAAAAACTTAAACAAAAATACCGAGCTCCAAGGTAAATTCAAACAGACAAGTCCATATAAACGGTCAAAATCGAACGTTATTAACTGATGGAAGGAAAGAAAAACAACTATAATATCCCCGACTTGGTACAGACATTTTACCATTTTTACGACGAAAATAGTGGGAATAACCTTGTTTTATAACTAGATAAACCTACCACTTTTGTGGAAGTTGCTTATAAATCTGTTATATCGACAAAATTGTGTGCGTAAAACAAACATACTAAGTTAATGTGACAACAGTCAAAACTGTGTTAACATATATACATCACGGACAAAATGCCTACGACCAATACAAAAGAAACATAATAGCACGAATACAGTTAACTGGAAAACTAAATTAAAATAAAAACATACACAACTTCAGAACCTAGAATCTATAACTAAATACCATATTGTATTATTTGAGTAGCAGACACTAGCAATTCATTTATAAGATCATGGTAATTTCCAAGGAATATGTGAAATAAACGACGAGACGTTCTTTGTAAAAATCCTGGCTTATTAATTTTGAAAATAGAAGCTCCAAGCTCTTGAATATCGTGTGAGTTGACAAATGTATATTCCATACGAGGGGTAGTTAGTGTATTGCTGCTAAGGTAAAGAAATATTATCATTTGGAAATTGGAATCGGGACAATTGATCATAGCTTCTGTATTTTGTGTAACACAACTAATTTTTCCCGTTCATAAAGAACATACAAGAAAGTAGTACATCATATAAAAAACAAACTAATTACTACGCATGCGTGCTAGTTTCAAAATACACATGTATGCATATGTTGGTAAAGTGTGTATTAAATGAAACCTAATGACGTGTTGTCATTGTTGTTTACTTTTTTTCACGATTGAAATTAAATAAAAATGCATGAATTTAAAAAAAGAAGGGTACATTATTGCATATTTCACATATCTCAAGTAAATCTATTGTACTTCATAGGTTCCAGGGAACCAGTACGGAAAAATAATGGGATGTTCTACCGACATCATGTACAATGTGAAACTTTGTGGGGCAATGAGCACATCGAACGAGCAAACAATGTCCACAATGTGTTAATCGGCTGATAATTTACGATATTTATAGGAAATCCGATAAACTGTTTATCGTTCTTTTCTGGTTTTTTTCTTCCTCTTTTAGACAATTTTACACTTAATAATGTCTCTTCTTACTTTGTGTCGTCGTCAAACAAGGATTACGGAGCGCATTTGTCAGACGATGTAGGCGAAAGAAAGGACGATAACCTCCTGAAATTAAAAGTATGAAGTTTTTTTTCAGTACAATGCAACCTAATCTATTGCTTTAACATGGAATGACTGTTACTTAATTTGAACTGAAGACAAAAGAGCTGTGAATGTTTGACGATGAAATCAACACTGAAAGCAAATGGACAAAGTTGTGTGCCTCCATTAAATAAAACAAAATAATTATATATTTAGCAAACATTTACCCAGTAATCGAAAAGTAGTTAAATGTACTGTGTGATCCTAAATCATTAAAACTACTCTGCGCAAGGTTTGATTTGCTAAACCAGTTCATATTATCTGTATTCCTACCATTAAAAGTCATCCATGAAACAACTTGGTTGTTTTTGAAAAATTCAACCTTCACCTGTGAATTATAGAAATCATATTTCTTTAACATATTAAACATGCACACTTAATTTTTAATATGTCTTTGAACAAGACGAGGCTTTAATATGTCTTTGAACAAGACGAGGCCTTCAGGTTCAAAATCAGTGTTGGCAGGCTCTAAAGTATATAATGATATTTCTCTGAAAATATGCATGAAAACGAAATGTGTAGACTTCTCTTGTTTTGCTGTGAACTTAAAATGAACGTATGAATGTTAATATATTGATATAATGAATAAAATAAAATGATGTCTTAATAAATTTAGTTCGGAACGAATTGTTATAGTTCTGACATAAACCATTATAAGTTGCGACATACCATTCGTATATTTGCATTATTCCAGTCATCCACAACACTACTTCTGAGATGACGCTGAGAACCGACTGTTCCAAAAGACGTGGGAAGAGGGTTGCATGCTGACTGACTTCGCCATGCGTCATACACAGACTTACCATTTCCTTCAAACGCAACGAATACAGGAAACCAAACTGTAAACATTCATCACAGTTGTGTCATACATTTTTTAAATATTTATAAAAGAAAAGTACTCTTTGTAAGTGTGTTTTTTTATGGGTGGCTTTTTGAAAGTGTAATCCGGAATTCAATACATAAAATGAGGCATTTGATAGATTCATTATACGAAAAAAATGATAATATAAACATGCAATAATATGACAAAGGAAGCAAATAAATACATGTAATTATAATTGATATTTATATGATGAATTCATAGTCTTTCAATCATGTGAGTAACTTCTTATAGTCCATTGTTAATTTATGTATCATTATCATTTTGTTTATTTCCTTTGTTACCTACTTGGCATCAGACTCGGGCTTCTTTTAAACTGAGTTTGAATATGCGTATTGTTGTGTGTTTGTTTTTTCTAAATTAGATAGAGGTATAGGGGGTTAAGATCTCAAAAAACACGTTTAACCCCGCCGCATTTTGGCGACTGTCTCAGGTCAGGAGCCTCTGGCCTTTGTTTGTCTTGTCTTGTATGATTTTTAATTTTAGTTTCTTGTGTTTATTTTGAGTTAAGTATGATGAAAAAAATTGCTGGCAAAAATAAGTTGGTTTACAGTATGTTGAAATTTATATGGAAGTGAACTGATATTCCGGTACCAAAACCGTGGATAGACATGGTAAACACTTTATTGTAAGAATATTTCTAAGGTAAAAATATTATCGCCGAGACGATGTAAAATTTATGAAATACATTTATACAAAAGCGTGGTATTAATATGCATATTGTATTGAGTATATATGTGGAACTGGCAAATACCTAGTAGCTAAAACATACACTCAGACAGTTGTATTTAGTAATAGAAGAGTAATTTCAGGTTTGATAAGGGTATATAATGTAACATTCCAATATACACTCTCTGAGTCTCTACAAACTAGTTAACACATGACGACCTTGATTAACCATGAAGGTTTTGCACAGTCGGTAATGAAACATGATATTAGATATCAATAAAGGCAACAGTAGTATACCGTTGTTCGAAACTCATAAATCGATAGAAAAAAACAAATCCGGGTTACAAACTAAAACCAAGGGAAATGCATCAAATATAAGAGGAGAACAACGACACAACAATAAAGTATAACACACACAGAAACTAACTAAGCATTAGACAAACATACTTACTTCGTCTAGCTTTCTTGCGTTTTCCCTTTCCTACACCTGAAGAACGGAGAGATAATTTATATTACACAGGTTAATTTATACAATTACTGTTTTAAAAGTAAACAGTCCGATTTATCATTAATCACTTAATTTATTCTAAATTAAAAAAAACTAACCGTCCTGATCATTTTTTCCCCTTATTTTAACCATGCAACTTGTTTCTTGTGTATATTTTGAGTTAAGTATGATGACCATTATCCCTTAACTAATATACATTTTTGTATAGGGACCAAACTGAAGCACGCCTCCATGTACGGGAGTTTCTCGCTGCATTGAAGACATTTTGGTGGCCTTCGATTGTTGTCTGCTCAATGGTGGGGTTGTTGTCTCTTTAACACATTCCCCATTTCCATTCACTATTTTGATAGTTATCAAATTCAAAAAGGATTGAAAGTTAATGAGAATTTTACCGTACATATATTTCTTTGTCATGATTATTAAATGTTATTACTTTTGTTTGAGCTGACAGTTTGCACCACTACGCATACAACTACTAAGATTAGGAACAGTCTGGTCATTTCACTTATTGTTGTCTCCGTTTATCTACAATAAACAAAAAATCTTTACTGCTATTTATTTTTTTAATTGTTGTCTCCGCTTTTCTTAAACCAAAAACAGTCGTTAGTGTAAATTTTGTTGTTGTTGTTCCGTTTGTCTTAAACCGAAATAAATATTGTCACTGTTTCTTTCTAATTTTTTATCTTCATTTGTCTTAAACATAAAATCAAATCGTTACTATTATTTTTAATTTGCTGTCTCCGTTTCTATATTATTTTTTTTTTATTATTTTTGTCTTGTTCGTACAAAATCCCAAAAATATCGTTATTTACTGTATTTAATTCAATCGTTGTCTACAAACAAATAAAAAGGTTTATTTAATTTTCTTCGTCTTGATATAGTTCAATTTTCTTTCATTTTTTACACATTAAGGTTGTACCTAACACTACAGGGAGATAACTCTGTAAAGTCGGCTAAACGTTTTAATTACATTGTATTGTAAAAGGAATATTAAGCTTCTCAATGATAAAAATTGGTGTTTGTCAAACTGCTATATAACCAGTGTAATTTTTCTGACAAAACGGTTGGTTCAAAGTTTTTGAAATTTTTATATTTTTGTTAAAGGGTCAAAGTAAATACTTTGACAAAATTTAAGAAAATTAAACGAGCCAAATTATTTTTAGTTAAAGTGTTGGGTACCACCTTAAAACTATTTAATTAGCGTTTAGTTTAATTAATTTTTTTCCTAAATCGATTCTCATAAATATAATTGACCATTTTAAGACCCATTTTTTTTCAGACATTTATTTTTTTATACACAAAGACACTATTTTAGTATAATATTATTCATTACATACCCTATAAGAGATACCAATAAATATCACTTATACTCAAGGTACTTGTTTCAATGCCTGGACTATGACTGACAATACATCTGTCAGCAGCTTTTTTTAATATAGTTTCATTCTCCATCTACGCATGTTAACTTGTTTTTATCTTAACAAACCGTGCCTCCTTCCGCGGCTTCCTTGTTAGGGAAAAAACAATCTAGATGTGACGCAGGACATGATACCTATACTGAAGTGAAATGTTAAGTGAATATTTAACCGATTAATTTTGTCTATATTTGATTTAAAGGATATCATTTTGAAATTTACTATGAATATGTTAATACATTTTTCCGAATTGTTGCATCCTAATCAGTGAACCCAATTTTTCAGTTAAATACATATTGCTATTGAAAACATTTAGCTACACACATTCAGTTTTCTTTTCATCTTTAACTGCAAAAGGCGCAACATATGTGTTAAAATTAGCTATGCGACTTATTTGAAGATTCATGTGACCTTTGTTGTTGTTTAGAGATTTTATTCGAAGTTCGTATATCCCTTCAACCATTTATTTAGATGGTATCTTAACGTATAGATAGTGCGAAACTCTCCTTACTCTATGTTAAAACTATTTGAAAGAATGTTTCTAAGGTGAAAATTTTACTTTGTATAAATGAAATAAAATTCATGAATTACATGTATACAAAAACATGGTTTTAATATGCATATTGTATTGAGTATATATGTGCAACTGGCAAATACCTAGTAACGAGTACTCAAACATACATTCAGACAGTGGTTTTTTCGTAATAGAAGAGTAATTCGGGTTTGATAGTGGTATATAATGTAACATACCAATATAGTTGTTGGTTCCTCAATAAAGCAATGTCTTCGAGCATTTTCGTTCTCCATTTGTCACAGTACTGTGACGTAAAATACTTCTTTTCTTTTGGTAGAATACCACTTATATTTTTGTCAAAATTCAATTATCGACGCCAAAACTGTACGAAGTTTTAAAAAAAAAAACAATTCCAAGAAGGCCACAAAATTAACATTTTGATAAAACAATTCACTAAAATTGCATTTTACATATTTTTCCCATCTTAAGCATTCATGTATATGTTTGTATATGAAGTACAAAAAAAGAAAGGTACCGAAACACTGACCTCACTACATTTACTGGGCTGACAATGTTCTCCGGAATTATCAATAAAGCTAGATGTCATTAGTCAATTTGAATATAAATCACTGGGTTTATACTTTTCTTTTCGAATAAACTCACGATAGATACCAGGATTGAAACTTCACATATACGCCACACGCACGTTTCGTCTACAAAGACTCATCAGTCATGCTCGAATCAAAATATGTTAAAAATGCCAAATAAAATACGAAGTTGAAGAGCATTGAGGACCAATTTCTTAACAGTTTTGCCAAATACAGCTAAGTCATCTCTATATAAGAAATACGATGAATATATTGATTCAATAGCTCTTCTCGCAATATGATACGAAATTTCAAAATTTCCATTGACTATTCGTTAGGTCAATGATGATTTTCAAATATCAAAGACATGGTTATACTTTTCAATAATTCGTTTGTGTACTGATTGATTCTTTAGCATGTTAGGACATGATTTATCAATAATTATAAGTGCCTCTCAGTGACCTGAGTAACCATGAAGTACTTACGTGTATTATGTCTGACTGTTAACCCTTAACATTCAACTGTTTTGCTATAACACCATGGTCTCAAGTAAGAAGGAAGACTGAGCTCTCGCAGTATATTTTACCTCGCTACATTCAACATCAGTCTTTAATTCGTGAGCCTGTAATTCAGGGTTTCTCGTTAATAGCTGTCTGTTATATTCTGTTGTATTGTTTGGTCATAAAAATTGCCGCTAGTGTTTTCGTTTGATTTCTATAATATAAGCTTATGTCGAGTTGTATTTCATCTTACATAGGGTTATTTTTTATCATTGTTTAAGTCTTACTGTCGACTTATTGATGCTTATACACACATCATTTGGGCTTTGATTTGTAGATGTCCTAACACATCTCTTCATTTTAATATAATTCTCCTCCAACAAATAAATAATATTTCTTTTCAACTTTAAATAACAGCAATAAATCTTCTTAAGGCTCGTGTATTATTGAATTGACTTTTAATGACTCCGGCTGATATCAAGCTTAATGGATCGTCCAATGTCCGTATCACACTCTGCTATGAATGAAACTGCTATTACGACTTTGTGGCGTGAAGTACGTTTACCCGGCCTAAATAAAGTTGATCCGAACAGCTTTATTATATTAAATTGAATTTTAATAACTCAGGCTGATATCAAGCTTGGTCGATCGTCAAATGTCTGTATCACACTACTAAGCTATGTATAAAATAGCTGATACAGCTTTGTGGCGTGTAGTACGTTGACCCGGCCTAATTAAATTTGACCCGAACAGCTTTATAATTATAGAATTGAATTTTAATAACTCAGGCTGATATCAAGCTTGGTCGATCGTCCAATGTACTAAGCTATGAATAAAATGGCTATCACAGCTTTGCTGTGTGTAGTACGTTGAGCCGGCCTACATACATTTGACCCGAACATGCAATCGACGTTATAAGGAATGTACAGTCGTTAAAAAGATTGACCAAAACTTGTCCTGTTATCGTCCGGTTTGCAGTTGAAACAATGAAAACACATATTTTATCATGCAAAATTTACTAATACGAATCAATAATTCAGTAATCTGATTGACTACATATTGATATTGTAAAAATTGCAGTTGAGCACATATGAAGACTTTTTGAAAGCATTCGCTGCACTCACTCGCGAAAAGGATAACAGTTTATTTTGCAGCTGATCTTTTATAATATCAGTATGCAGACAACCTGATAATTAGTTCATTTCACATATTTACCCAATATGAAATCTATAAACTTTTTTTTCATATTTTCTGGGTTTTTTATGTGAGCTATCGTTTTTGTTCAGATGGCAATGATTTGTTCTGTTTTTCATTGGTTAAGATTTTGTATTATTCATTCGGACTTCATGGTTTTTGTATTTTTTGGAACCAGACAAAATGAAGTTGCATGGGCTTGATCACATACGTTCCATTTAAATACATTGAAACTAATTTCACATAGTGTATAGAAAGTTTTTAATTGGAAAATTGATTACACTATCATAATTCAGATTTATCTTAAGAGAATCCAGATCTGTACTTTAACCGGTATATAAAAATATGTTTACAATAAAAACTAATTGAATTAGTGGTATCTAATAGAAGAAAAGCATAACGTTCCATATATGGTGTGATGTCAGATCAGTTGCCAAACTCTTTCAAAGCAAAACGTTGATCTTATTAACCAACTCTCTATAATTCTGCTAGGACAGAAATAACCATCATATCCGCTGGCTCTGCCATGTCTACAAGAAAACATTAAATTAAATTAAAATAACTGCAGCATGAATCTTTAGAAAATGTTTTTGTTTGTTCTAAAATCTCGCCAATTTCTTTACCCTAGTATCCGATAATATTACCATTTTAGATTAATTGATAAAACGAATAGAATGTGCCTACAAAGAGCAAGTGTACGTATACGCCGATTGCTTTGGTAAGTTTTTTTACAACCCCTTGGTTGATACTGATGGTGGAAGTTTTGTCGACTATGAAATCGCCATGCCAGAAGCCAGGACGTTGGAGTTGACAACTTATCTTTGAAACTTTCATTTTCTGTAAATTAACTGTTTATAAAGTATAACATAATTCTAATAAAAGCAATGTACTAAGGTTTTCAATCCTTAGGGATCGATTGCTTTTGTTGTATTTGGAAACAGTTTTCGTTGTTTTGGTTTAAATGCAATTCAACTATGCTTTTGACTTTGCAATCCAATTATATTCATTCTGTTGCACTAGTAGATTACTGTGTAGACGAACGGTGCGTCTTGAGTAAAATATGTATGCCATTTATCCCTGTTGAGGTTTTACGCTGATTAAAAAACATTAATAGCAAACATCATTTAACGAATACTTTGTAAATTAAGACATTTCTAATTAGTTCTTTAAAAAACAAATGAAAAAGAAAGGCGTTTATTTGTAAGCCTGTCCTATTATTTGGTCCTGCTGGACGTAGAGCAGCCAAGTATCAATCAATCAATATCCTTGTTGGTCCCATATCTTCCTGTTCTTATATCAGTTCGCCTTCGTAACTATCCGGAGGAAGGTTACAGCAACCTTTACAATCTCTATAACTTGAAAATAAACGGGAAATTCAGCAACTTTATCATCGTTGTTTTGTTGTTGCTTGTTTACGTTTTCCTTAGTTATGAGGGGGAGGACAGGGGGTACCCTTCTCCCTTCTCCCATCCCTCTTCCCCTTTCTCCTACCCCTCTTCTCCTTATTTTTTTTTTTAATTTACCGAAAAAAGAGAGATATTTTATTTTTTCTCCTTTCTCCAACTTTTTCTCCTTTCTCCCAGCCTTCCTCTCCTTTCTCCTACCCCCTTTCTCCTTTCTCCCACCCTTAGTCCTTTCTCCTACCCCCTTTCTCCCTGTCTCCCTTACCCCTGTCCTCCCCCTCATATATTGTCCATGGCAGATCGATTGGTACAACACAAGAACTTTTTATAATTTTATTTTATGAATTCATTAATTAAAAAAAAATGCTTTTGCAAATGCAGTTTTAGAAATGGGAATTTTGCATTTAAACGTGCATTATTATATCCAACAAAAATCTTAAAAACCTATTATTAGATTTTAAGAAGGGGCAAATCGCCCAAAATTAAATATTTATTATATAAGATAATAGTTATCAAAGGAACCAGGCTAATTATTTAATATGCCTGATGGACGTGTCGTCTACATAAGACTTATCAGTAGAGCCTAGTTGGTCGAGTGGTACAGCGCGTCTTGCATAGTGCAAGGCTAGTATGTGCCATGAAATATCATAAGCATGAATTCAAATTCCAGTTAGGGAAGCATAAGCAATGTAATAATGTTAGGCTGATATTAAAATATGTAAAATTTGTTCATTTTTAGAAGCGTACAATCACTGTTAATTTATTTGTATATATAACCGTTTTTATTTATATATATAGCAGTTTATACTCATGTTTCTCTCATTTAGATATTTGTTAAAAATGCAATCACGTCATAAAAATCGAGATATTTCTATAAAGAATTCTGGTATCAATATAAAAATATGAATACTTTGTTTTGTAGATTTCGAACACTTATTAATTAGATCTTGCAAAAACGTTAAGCTCTTCGAACTCGAATGAAAAGTTTTAATCTTACAATTTGTGTTAAACATTGTCCAAAGGGTATACCATTCTTTTTAACCATCGTTCAAGACATTATTTTTTATAGAAAATATACCTTTCCATTTTTATTAAATGGTGTATTCAGCCATCACCAAAATCAATGCTAGATAACTTACTTTATCATTATGTCCTATCATATTCCCTCTTCAGATTAATGATAAGATAGAAAATTGACTGTTCTATTATACTGTCTACATGTTGATGTATTAACCTCTCCAAATGCATGCATTTTTACCATACAAGTTGATGTCTTATTTGAATATTGCATCCGTGTTGTGTTTAAAAGTACTTGTCAATATACATTTATCTCAGTGCAAATTTGTTCAAATCGAACCATGCATGGTAACTCTTCAATATCTACACACAAGATAGTATCCACATACAAATGCAAGTTCAGATAAAACTCATCATAGATATAGCTCTATTTATTTCACTTGACTGGGCGGGGTTTAACTGTTTCGCTTATAATACACCAGTCCATCTATAGATAGGTGTTTTAGGATAAACTCATCAATGAAGTGTGCAGTCATTTTTTTTGTAAATTCCTTTGATGACACTGATAGGTGATTAAAAATCAATAATAATTATAACGGCAATCATCCTAATCACACACATCTTCAAATAGACTGTCCTTATGCAAATTAAAACGTAAGCTCCGCCCGATCAGTTGAAAAAACATTGGTAATATCAGGATTAAAATTTTATATCCGAGTACACAGTTATCGTCCCCTTGATTTTCGTTGTCCACAAATATAGTCCCTAGTGTAGATAGTGTGCTACTTGCCATTTTTTTTATGCCCCTATCAAATAATTTTTTCACGTTTTATGCCTCAAATAGCAAGAAGGGAGATAAATTTACACTGAAAAAAATCGATTCATGAATTTTAAAGTAAAGTAGTGATTTGGTCCAGGTTAAAAAGGTTAAAAATAAGCTTTATCCGAAGCTGTAAAAGATTCTAACACCCTCTGAATATACAATTGGCCATATTTTGAGTTAGAGCCGATGAAGTTTTCTATAACTTTGATATATTTTGTCCCAACAGTAGTCAGTTATATTGGAAGAAACGTTCAACCACCAAATTAGTTCAATGAATGTGCACTTTAGTAAAGATTAATATATGACTTCTTCCTTCAAAAAAGTATGCATTATCACTTAAAACATGTTTATTTGTCGAGACCTTTGATATTTTTAATAGTAAACCACCCTTATCATTAGCGAAGAGATCAAACAAATAATGTTTAAATCCCCAATCATAAATATTAATTTCTACTAAGTGAACAATGTTTTCAAACAGTGTTTTAATGTGAAAATTATAAATGACTCAATTAGAACTTACTACGGGTCCAGTTTCTATCTGTGAAGTTCTTTGTATAAAGGAACATCGGAATCAAGCCAATGCGTTCATATGGACAGCGTCTATCTTGATCAAGGACATACATCCACCCTTGATCTTTAGCACATCCTCCGTAGTTCTGATTTACATAGAATTTTCGTTGATGATCTCTGAAAAAATGTATTTGTTGGACAAACATTTAAACGGATTTGATGAATTTATATAAGACAACAATCAAATGAAATGCTGTATCGTGACAGTGTTCTTCAAAAAGATTTTTATCATTTGACCTTTTCTTATACATGTTTATTTTATTTGTAACTTTGTTTGATTGTGTATTTCATTCTATTCAATTTTAGAATGTGGTTTTAGGCAGAAAACAGTTCCTTGAAATACGTCGCTTACACACAGTTTGACTTTCGAAACTTACAATGTGATGGATTATAAAAACAAAATATACAATGCCGTTCATTCACACGGTATTGGAAACCATTCTATGACATAAGGATATCCATTTTCCATGTAATTATAAAAAACTTATAACAAAAATACCGAGCTCCAAGGTGAATTCAAATAGATAAGTCCATGTAACAGCAAAATCGAATGTTATCAACTGATGGAAGGAAAGAAAAACAACTATAATATTCCCGACTTGGTACAAACATTTTACCATTTTACGACGAAAATAGTGGGTATAACCCTGTTTTATAATTAGACAAACCTACCACTTTTGTGGAAGTTGTTTATAAATCTGTTATATCGACAAAATTGTGTGCGCAAAACAAACATAATAAGTTACTGTGACAACAGTCAAAACTGTGTAAACATATATACATCACGGACAAAATGCCTACGACCAATAGAAAAGAAACATAATAGCACGAATACAGTTAACTGCAAAACTAAAAAAAAATAAAAATATACACAACTTCATCACCTAGAATCTATAACTAAATACCATATTGTAATATTTGAGTAGCAGACACTATCAATTCATTTATAAGTCCGTGGTAATTTCCAAGGAATATGTGAGATAAACGACGAGACGTTCTTTGTAAAAATCCTTGCTCATTAATTTTGAAAGTAGCAGCTCCCAGCTCTTGAATATCGTATGAGTTGACAAATGTATATTCCATACGAGGGGTAGTCAGTGTATTGCTGCTATTGACAAATGTATATTCCATACGAGGGGTAGTCAGTGTATTGCTGCTATTGACAAATGTATATTCCATACGAGGGGTAGTTAGTGTATTGCTGCTAAGGTAAACGTATGAGTTGACAAATGTGTATTCCATACGAGGGGTAGATAGTGTATTGCTGCTAAGGTAAACGTATGAGTTGACAAATGTGTATTCCATATGAGGGGTAGTTAGTGTATTGCTGCTAAGGTAAACGTATGAGTTGACAAATGTGTATTCCTTACGAGGGGTAGATAGTGTATTGCTGCTAAGGTAAACGTATGAGTTGACAAATGTATATTCCATACGAGGGGTAGATAGTGTATTGCTGCTAAGGTAAACGTATGAGTTGACAAATGTGTATTCCATACGAGGGGTAGATAGTGTATTGCTGCTAAGGTAAACGTATGAGTTGACAAATGTGTATTCCATACGAGGGGTAGTTAGTGTATTGCTGCTAAGGTAAACGTATGAGTTGACAAATGTGTATTCCATACGAGGGGTAGATAGTGTATTGCTGCTAAGGTAAACGTATGAGTTGACAAATGTGTATTCCATACGAGGGGTAGTTAGTGTATTGCTGCTAAGGTAAACGTATGAGTTGACAAATGTATATTCCATACGAGGGGTAGTTAGTGTATTGCTGCTAAGGTATAGAAATATTATCATTTTGAAATTGGAATCGGGACAATTGATCATAGCTCCTGTATTTTGTGTACCACAACCAATTTTTCCCGGTCATAAAGAACATACAAGAAAGTAGTTCATCATATAAAAATCAAACTAATTACTACGCATGAGCACATCGAACGAGCAAACAATGTCCACAATGTGTTAATTGGCTGATAATTTACGATATTTATAGGAAATCCGATAAACAGTTTATCGTTCTTTTCTGTTTTTTTATTCCTCTTTTAGACAATTTTTACACTTAATAATGTCTCTTCTTACTTTGTGTCGTCGTCAAACAAGGATTACGGAGCGCATTTGTCAGGCGATATAGGCGAAAGAAAGGATGATAAGCCCTTATATGAAATTAAAAGTATGAAGATTTGTTTAAGTACAATGCAACCTAATCTATTGCTTTAACATGGAATGACTGTTAATTAATTTGAACTGAAGACAAAAGAGCTGTCAATGCTTGACGATGAACTCAACACTGAAATCAATTGGACAAATTGTGTGCCTCCGTTAAATAAAACAAAATAATTATATATTAAGCAAACATTTACCCAGCAATCGAAAAGTAGTTAAATGTACTGCGTGATCCTAAATCATTAAAACCACTCTGCGCAAGGTTTGATTTGCTAAACCAGTTCATCTTATCTGTATTGCTACCATTAAAAGTCATCCATGCAACAACTTGGTTGTTTTTGAAAAATTCAACCTTCACCTGTGAATTATAGAAATCATATTTCTTTAACATATTAAACATGCACACTTAATTTTTAATATGTCTTTGAACAAGACGAGGCCTTCAGGTTCAAAACCAGTGTTGGCAGGCTCTAAAGTATATAATGATATTTCTCTGAAAATATGCATGAAAACGAAATGTGTTGACTTCTCTTGTTTTGCTGTGAACTTGAAATGAACGTATGAATGTTAATATATTGAAATAATGAATAAAATAAAACGATCTCTTAATAAATTTAATTTGGAACGAATTGTTATAGTTCTGACATAAACCATTATAAATTGCGACATACCATTCGTATATTTGTATTATTCCAGTCATCCACAACACTATTTCTGAGATGACGTTGAGAACCGACTGTTGCAAAAGACGTGGGAAGAGGGTTGCATTCTGACTGACTTCGCCATGCGTCATACACAGACTTACCATTTCCTTCAAACGCAACGAATACAGGAAACCAAACTGTAAACATTCATCACAGTTGTGTCATACAGTTTTTAAATATTTATAAAAGAAAAGTACTCTTTGTAGGTGTGTTTTTTTTATGGGTGGCTTTTTGATAGAGTAATCTGGAATTCAATACATAAATGAGGCATTTGTTAGATTCATTATACGAAAAAATGATAATATAAACATGCAATAATATGACAAAGGAAGCAAATAAATACATGTAATTATAGATGATATTTATATGATGAATTCATAGTCTTTCAATCATGTGAGTAACTTCTTATAGTCCATTGTTAATTTATGTATCATTATCATTTTGTTTATTTCCTTTGTTACCTACTTGGCATCAGACTCGGGCTTCTTTTAAACTGAGTTTGAATATGCGTATTGTTGTGTGTTTGTTTTTTCTAAATTAGATAGAGGTATAGGGGGGGGGGTTAAGATCTCAAAAACACGTTTAACCCCGCCGCATTTTTGGCGACTGTCTCGGGTCAGGAGCCTCTGACCTTTGTTTGTCTTGTCTTGTCTGATTTTTAATTTTAGTTTCTTGTGTATATTTTGAGTTTAGTATGATGAAAAAAAAGCGCTGGCAAAAATAAGTTGGTTTACAGTATGTTGAAATTTATATGGAAGTGAACTGATATTTCGGTACCACAAACCGTGGATAGACATGGTAAACACTTTATTGTAAGAATATTTCTAAGGTAAAAATATTATCGCCGAGACGATGTAAAATTTATGAAATACATTTATACAAAAGCGTGGTATTAATATGCATATTGTATTGAGTATATATGTGGAACTGGCAAATACCTAGTAATGAGTACTAAAACATACACTCAGACAGTTGTATTTAGTAATAGAAGAGTAATTCAGGTTTGATAAGGGTATATAATGTAACATTCCAATATGCACTCTCTGAGTCTCTACAAACTAGTTAACACAAGACGACCTTGATTAACCATGAAGGTTTTGCACAGTCAGTAATGAAACATGATATTAGATATCAATAAAGGCAACAGTAGTATACCACTGTTCGAAACTCATAAATCGATAGAAAAAAACAAATCCGGGTTACAAACTAAAACCAAGGGAAATGCATTAAATATAAGAGGAGAACAACGACACAACAATAAAATATAACACACACAGAAACTAACTAAGCATTAGACAAACATACTTACTTCGTCTAGCTTTCTTGCGTTTTCCCTTTCCTACACCTGAAGAACGGAGAGATAATTTATATTACACAGGTTAATTTATACAATTACTGTTTTAAAAGTAAACAGTCCGATTTATCATTAATCACTTAATTTATTCTAAATTAAAAAAACTAACCGTCCTGATCATTTTTTCCCCTTATGTGAATCTCCCTCATGCAAAGCTCTGATTCCTTTCACGGATTTGGCTATACTTTTTGGACCTTTTGGATTATAGCTCTTCATCTTTTATATAAGCTTTGGATTTCAAATATTTTGGCCACGAGCATCACTGAAGAGACATGTATTGTCGAAATGCGCATCTGGTGCAAGAAAATTAGTACCGTCAATTTTATTACTACCACTGGGTCGATGCCTCTGCTGGTGGACTATTAGTCCCCGAGGGTATCACCAGCCCAGTAGCCAGTACTTAGGTACTGGCATGAAAATACGGATTTTTTTGTGTTATTAAAATTTCCTGTAAAAAAATATTAAAAATTATTATAAATTAAGGAATGAATCTCCCTCATGCAAAGCTCTGATTCCTTTCACGGATTTGGCTATACTTTTTGGACCTTTTGGATTATAGCTCTTCATCTTTTATATAAGCTTTGGATTTCAAATATTTTGGCCACGAGCATCACTGAAGAGACATGTATTGTCGAAATGCGCATCTGGTGCAAGAAAATTAGTACCGTCAATTTTATTACTACCACTGGGTCGATGCCTCTGCTGGTGGACTATTAGTCCCCGAGGGTATCACCAGCCCAGTAGCCAGTACTTAGGTACTGGCATGAAAATACGGATTTTTTTGTGTTATTAAAATTTCCTGTAAAAAAATATTAAAAATTATTATAAATTAAGGAATGAATCTCCCTCATGCAAAGCTCTGATTCCTTTCACGGATTTGGCTATACTTTTTGGACCTTTTGGATTATAGCTCTTCATCTTTTATATAAGCTTTGGATTTCAAATATTTTGGCCACGAGCATCACTGAAGAGACATGTATTGTCGAAATGCGCATCTGGTGCAAGAAAATTAGTACCGTCAATTTTATTAACCATGCAACTTGTTTCTTGTGTATATTTTGAGTTAAGTATGATGACCATTATCCCTTAACTAATATACATTTTTGTATAGGGACCAAACTGAAGCACGCCTCCATGTACGGGAGTTTCTCGCTGCATTGAACACATTGTGTTGGCCTTCGCGATTGTTGTCTGCTCAATGGTGGGGTTGTTGTCTCTTTAACACATTCCCCATTTCCATTCACTATTTTGATAGTTATCAAATTCAAAAAAGGATTGAAAGTTAATGAGAGTTTTACCGTACATATATTTCTTTGTCATGATTATTAAATGTTATTACTTTTGTTTGAGCTGACAGTTTGCACCACTACGCTTACAACAACTAAGATTAGGAACAGTCTGGTCATTTCACTTATTGTTGTCTCCGTTTATCTACAATAAACAAAAAATCTTTACTGCTATTTATTTTTTAATTGTTGTCTCCGCTTTTCTTAAACCAAAAACAGTCGTTAGTGTTAATGTTGTTGTTGTTGTTCCGTTTGTCTTAAACCGAAATAAATATTGTTACTGTTTCTTTCTAATTTTTTATCTTCATTTGTCTTAAACATAAAATCAAATCGTTACTATTATTTTTAATTTGCTGTCTCCGTTTCTATATTATTTTTTTTTTTATTATTTTTGTCCTTGTTTGTACAAAATCCCACAAAAATCGTTATTACTGTATTTAATTCAATTGTTGTCTACAAACAAATAAAAAGGTTTACTTAATTTTCTTCGTCTTGATATATTTCAATTTTCTTTCATTTTTTACACATTAAGGTTGTTTATAACACTACAGGGAGATAACTCTGTAAAGTCGTCTAAACGTTTTAATTACATTGTGTTGTAAAAGGAATATTAAGCTTCTCAATGATAAAAATTGGTTTGTCAAACTGCTATATAATCAGTGTAATTTTTCTTACAAAACGGTTGGTTCAAAGTTTTTGAAATTTTTATATTTTTGTTAAAGGGTCAAAGTAAATACTTTGACAAAATTTAAGAAAATTAAACGAGCCAAATTATTTTTAGTTAAAGTGTTGGGTACCACCTTAAAACTATTTAATTAGCGTTTAGTTTAATTCTTTTTTTTTTTTGCCGAAATCGATTCTCATAAATATCATTGACCATTTTAAGAGCCATTTTATTCAGACATTTATTTTTTTATACGCAAAGACACTATTTTCGTATAATATATTCATTACATACCCTATAAGAGATACCAATAAATACCACTTATACACAAGGTACTTGTTTCAATGCCTGGACTATGACTGACAATACATCTGTCAGCAGGTTTTTTTAATATAGTTTCATTCTCCATCTACGCATGTTAACTTGTTTTTATCTTAACAAACCGTGCCTCCTTCCGCGGCTTCCTTGTTAGGGAAAAACAATCTAGATGTGACACAGGACATGATACCTATACTGAATGAAATGTTAAGTGAATATTTAACCGATTCATTTATCTTATTTGATTTAAACGATATCATTTTAAAATTTACTATGAATATGTTAATACATTTTTCCGAATTGTTGCATCTTAATCAGTGAACCCAATTTTTCAGTTAAATACATATTGCTATTGAAAACATTTAGCTACACACATTCAGTTTTTGTTTTTTTTCATCTTCACTTGCAAAAGGCGCAACATACAGTACGCCCAGAGAGTATGTAATCGCGAACTCTAATCACCGATTTCCGAGTGTAGCGGTGTGACACCGCGAATCACGGATTATACTCCCAATTTCCTCCAAAGATTCTCTCCCAAAACCTCGTGGCTGTTTATTGGTTTATTGCCCATCGGATGTACTGAAAATTAATGACGCGTGACAACATCATCGGATTAGCCAGATTTATTACCTTTGTACATTTAATCGATCTTGATTGCACCTGAGTGCTTTAAAATACGTTATTTAAATGTCCTTTCATTGTCAGATAAAAGTGTGACATTTTTATTTAAAATAAGATAATTATTCTTGTATGTATATGCCCATGTCATTGTCATATGACATACAACGTACAAACGTATAAAAATACGATTAAAACACTTATTTTGTATTTTCATTATAGTCCGATCAGGTCATAATTTTGTTTTTTCAACAAAGACAATTTTACCACAATTAGAACCTTTTATGACCTACTCAGTGAGCAATATTCGGTTCATTAATAGTTCAATATAATATAATTAATATCAACTGGCTTAAAACAAAATGATGTTTTTTACGATAATATGTCCAATCTAAATTAAACCCAAGAGTTAATTTACCGGATCAACAAGTGAACTCTGTTACTTTCAATTTATTTTGAAATGTAAAATATTATGTTTCACTACCTCGGTAGATTACCGACTTGAAATATTTGAATTTAAAAAAGAAACTGTAAAGTGACAAATAGTTTTGTATGCAATGTGGCAGCCCTATATTCATAAATACTGAGATACATTCGCCGCCCAGACACAACACAAAAATCACAACCTTTAAATATTTATTTATATGGAGAAATTTTTTTTTTATCCGTTATGATCTGTTATTGATCTTTAATTATTTAAAATAAAATTGGATTGGCGCAATCCGTATTTTACAGCTCGTTAAAAGTCCTCGGCGAAATATAAAAAGAAGTATTTCAACAATTATAAAATAGAATGTTTAAATGAAATTATATCGTGTTCTACAAGAAAGAAATATGTAACAAAAAATGTGGATCGGATTTTTACGATCGGCAAATTTTCACAGAGGATCTCTACCAACGCCCATCAGGAACTGAACGACATGCATCCTGTTTTCATCTACCATTAATATATAGTGTTGACTATGGACGTATAAACAATGTCCGGTTTTATGTCCTCTGTTGATTGAGAAACGTAAAAATAAAAGGCTGATGTTGGTTAATTCAGAAAAGGAATACAATTTTGAATCCGGTTAATCAATTGTAAAAGTACCTTCTAGAGCCTCAATCTTAACGCACACAAATTTATGTCAATCATTAGAAAGCAAGTTTAAACCTTGAATGAATTTTCCCACGGTTATCCAGAAAGGTCACCTGAGTTTACTGTTACATGATACTATTTCCCGCCAAAATAAAATCTCGTGGACAAAATTGATGTCACTATTTTTAGCATTCAATATTGTGAGCAAAGTCAAGTTCAAGTTCAACTACGCACTGTTGATCATTGAGATGCGTATCGTCTTCCCACGGCAATTAATTGCTTTAAAAATATTTAAAGATCACTGTTCTAAATACAACACAAAAGTTTACATTCATTGTGCGTAAATGAATATTATGCAACGACGAGTTGATGCAGCTATAGAAGTATTCCTGTTGTAGCCCAAAATGTATTATTTATCCTAAAGTAATGCTAACAAATCGTGAAGAGAAAATGCCGTAGACTTATTAAGCATAAGGAATGGTGAAAAGTATTTTCTTTTTTTCTTGCATATACAAGTTTTAAGACACGTAATTTTCTTTCTTTCTCACATTTTATACCTTCAGCGTTAATTTCCGTTTATTTTCACGCAAGTATGTCTCTTTTCGTAAGTTATGTAAACTACCGATAAAAAAAAACCGAGGTCATAATCAAGTATAGATTTTTTTTTTATAAAACTTTAATGCAATTGAAAGCATTTAATAACAACAAGCTTTTGCTTTTTAAAACTTTTATTTTGTAATCGTAAAATGGAAATGGCGTAGACTTATTAGCATAACAGATAGTGAATAATATTTTCTTTTTTACTTGTATAAAAAACTTTGAGACGTGTCACTTTTCTTTAAACTACCCTAATTTATTCAGCGTTAGTCTCCGTTTATTGTTACACAATTATATCTCTTTTAGTAAATTTAATATGTATTTACTGATAAAAAACGGAAGTCAAAATCAAATATAGTTTTTTTAAAAATTGATTTAGATGTACAGAGTAATTAAAAGAATAAACAACAACGTTTTGATTTTTATTTTAATCTTTCATTTGTTTCAAGCAATCAGATATAAACTGATAACCAATAGACAGGAAATACAATTGTTTAATTACATTAGAAATCTCGCATACCTTGACTGTCGCGTGCCGGCATAGATCAGAAGGATTAGGGCAATTAATTACCTGGTGTGACACCGCGTCACTCCAGACTGGGAGAGATGTCGCTAATACAATAAACAAAAGGTAACGGATTTACGCGGAAGTCGGAGGGAATACTCCCCAATTTCTCCGAGAATTTAGGGAGTGATGTCGGAGTTTCCTGGTGTCACACCAGGAAAAAACTCGGTGTATGGAGTTTGGGATGGCTTTCGCGAAAATTGTACTGTATGTGTTAAAATTAACCATGCGACTTATTTGAAGATTCATGTGACCTTTGTTGTTGTTTAGAGATTTTATTCGAAGTTCGTATATCCCTTCAACCATTTATTTAGATGGTATGTTAACGTATAGATAGTGCGCAACTCTCCTTACTCTATGTTAAAATTATTTGAAAGAATGTTTCTAAGGTGAAAATTTTATTTTGTATAAATGAAGTAAAATTCATGAATTACATGTATACAAAAACATGGTTTTAATATGCATATTGTATTGAGTATAAATGTGCAACTGGCAAATACCTAGTAGCGAGTACTCAAACATACATTCAGACAGTGTTTTTTCGTAATAGAAGAGTAATTCGGGTTTGATAAGGGTATATAATGTAACATATCAATATGCACTCTCCCTACAAACTAGTTAACACATGACGACCAGTCGAGTTTTACATGATTTTGACTATCCATGAAGGTCTTGCAAGGTCGGTAATAAAACATGATATCAGATATCAACATACTTACATCTTATTGGTCTAGCTTCCTTGAGTTTTCCAATTCCTGAACCTGAAGAACGGAGAGATAATTTATATTACACAGGTTAATTAATACAATTACTGTTTTAAAAGTAAACAGTCCGATTTATCATTTATCACTTAATTTATTCTAAATTTAAAAAAACTAACCGTCCTGATCATTCTTTTCATTATGTTAACAATGCAACTTGTTGAGATTTCAGAACATAGTTTAACCTTACAACATGGGCATTTTTAAAGTCGAGAACCTTGTTAGTAATTCTCTTTATCTCTATCTTAATCGTATTAAGACTTAGGACAGGCACATATATACAGAAAGTGGCGCGGTCAAACATGTTAGCGGGATCCAAAATCTCCCCTAACCTAATGTATGTATGAAAATTACGATAAAATACATTCATAGTCTTAGTCTTACAGGTACAAGTACTTACGTGTATGATACAATCATTTATCAATATAGCTTGAGAAAAGATACACGTAATTAACACATCAATTAAGGATGAAGTCATAATCTGTTAAAGACTTTTGTTTTACTACATAACAGTATAAAATATTTTGCCCCATATCACCCACTTTTTCATTTAAGTTTTAAATAGCTCATAAACAATCATTAAGCTAAATTTTAGCAGATTCTACATTTATTTTCTTACAATTTGAGACCCAAATAATGCAATTGCTAAATATGAGATTAAAGTGCGTCAGCTTTTTCCCGTCATTTGTATAATATTTCTATAATTCCAAACTAATTTGACCTGACTTTATCGTTAACTGTTTTATATTCATCTATTCATTTTCGAGAAATCCTTGTATTGACGTTTTGTCTTAAAAATATAGTAACTGGAGAAAAATACTAATTATTTGTTCAAGGGCATGAATATTAGGAAGCCATTGATTCCAATAACAACGATGACGATATCACTAAAAAAACATCCTTAGATGAGACGATTATAAATTAATAAATTAATTGGCCTATTTATGGGCCTTCTTTGACTTTTTCCTCTTTTTCTATATTTAGATTGCATTTACGAGTTAGGAACATCGGTAAATTGACGTTTCCTCTTTATGTTACTTAAGAACTTTCAAATAAGGCAGGTAATTCAGAGAAACTTAAACAACGTGTAAGGTCATCGTACTATCATTGTTATACAAATTATGTGCTGATACAAAAAGTATGATGATTGTTGTTGTCTAATTTGGAATCATTATTTTTCAATTAATCTTATAAAGAGATTAAACATAACACAACAATTGAATTAACATTGATATTGATGAAAATACCAAAACAAATGTAAATCTATTTAAATAGTTATCATTATCCAGCTGTTGTCAGAAGGAATTTTTCAGAAAAAACTTTTTAAAATTTGCTTTTATATAGAAATTACATAAACTAGTTAATAATACAAACATTTATATAATGCGATTAAATTACATTAAATCCCATGTAACAAAAATAGTATTTTTATAAGTTTTTATCCCCATTAGTCCGTTATTAGTAGTTGTTGGTCCCTCAATAAAGCACTGTCTTCAAGTGTTTTTGTTCTCCATTTGTCACAGTACTGTGAAATAATTTATATTTCTCTTCTTTTGGTTTAAAAGCACTTATTTTTTTGTCGAAATTCAAATTATCGACGCCAAAACTGTATTTGTGTTTTTCGTGTAATTCACAATATCCATCTTTTCCTGTTGTAGATTAATAAAAAAATGATCGCAGTTGTGTTTTTTTTTGGTGTTTTTCCGAAGGTTAAGCTTACTAATTTTCGTGCAGTTATGAACATATTTCATGTAAAGTTGTTCAGATACATGTAGCTGTTGTTAACATTTTTGCTAACTTCTAAATATGAAGTTGCGAACTGTTAAAAAAAATCACAATTCCAAGAAGGTCAAACAAACAAAATTAACATTAAATTCGATAAAACAATTTACTAGATTTGCAATTCACTTATTTTTCCCATCTTAAGCATTAATTTACATATATAAATTTGTATATGAACTAATCAAAAAAAGTACCAAAACATTGACTACACTACATTTACTGGGCTTACCATGTTTTCCGGAATAAGTAATGAAGTTAGATATTATTTGTCAATGTGAATATAAATCACTGAGTTTATTTATGAAATTTTGTTCCTCTATGCTCTTCAACATCGTACTTTATTTGGCCTTTTTAACATTTTTTTAATTCGAGCGTCACTGATGAGTATTTTGTAAATGAGACGTGCGTCTGGCGTTAATATGAAATTTAAATCCTGGTATCTATGATGAGTTCATTTATGCTACAATGAGCAGGAATAACGTTCCCTTTTATAAAACTTTAAGTCATCTCTATATCATAGTTTTTCTTATGGATGTGACAATTATCTATTTTCTACATTGTTATATAAAAAAAGAAGATGTGGTATGATTGCCAATGAGAAAACTGTCCACAAGAGACCAAAATGACACAGACATTAACAACTATAGGTCACCGTACGACCTTGACCAATGAGCAAACCCCATACCGTATAATCAGCTATAAAAGGCCCCGATAAGACAATGTAAAACAATCCAAACGAGATTAGTTAAACCATGTGTACAATTGAACACAGTGTGGTATGACTACATAATACGATAAATATGTTAATTCAATAGCTCTTCTCCGAAAATTGATACAAATTTCCAAATTTCCATTGGCTATTCGTTAGGTCAATGATAAATCTTAAATATCAAAGACAGGGTAATACTTTTTTTATTAATTCGTTTTTTATCACTTTATCACTTTATCACTAAAACAGTATGGCAACGACGCTTAAACTGTATTTGTTTGAAAGTGTAACTCACAATATATATATATTTCCTGTAATATATTGTAAAAACAAATCGTAGATGTGGTTTTGATATTTTTCAAAAGGTTAATCTCAAGGTTGATTTCAGTTTAATAATTTTACCATTGCCGGAAATCATGTTTCATTTTAATATTTGCGTCTTGTTCATAAATTATAAATACAGTGCGATAAAATTACATTAAATCTCACAAGTTTCTATCCTCATTAGTCCATTATTAGTAGTTGTTGGTCCGTCAATAAAGCACTGTCTTCGAGCGTTTTCGTTCTCCATTTGTCACAGTACTGTGACGTAAAATACTTCTTTTCTTTTGGTATAATACTACTTATGTTTTTGTCAAAATTCAAATATCGACGCCAAAAATGTATTTGTGTTTTTACGTGTAATTCACAATCTCCATATTTTCCTGTTGTAAATTTTTAAAAAATAGATCGTTGTTGTGGTTTTTGGTGTTTTTCCGAAGGTTACGCTTTCTAATTTTTGTGCAGTTATGCACATATTTCATGTAAAGTTGTCCATTACTATAGCTGTTGTTAATTTGTTTGCAAACTTTTAAATATAAACACAATTCCAAGAAGGCCACAAAATTATCATTTCGATAAAACAATTCACTAAAATTGCATTTTACTTATTTTTCCCATCTTAAGCATTCATGTATATATTTGTATATGAAGTACAAAAAAAGAAAGGTACAGAAACACTGACCACACTACATTTACTGGGCTGACAATGTTCTCCGGAATTATCAATAAAGCTAGATGTCATTAGTCAATTTGAATATAAATCACTGGGTTTATACTTTTCTTTTCGAATAAACTCATGATAGATACCAGGATTGAAATTTCACATATACGCCACACGCGCGTTTCGTCTACAAAGACTCATCAGTCATGCTCGAATAAAAAAATGTTAAAAATGCCAAATAAAATACGAAGATGAAGAGCATTGAGGACCAAAAGTTCCTAACAGTTTTGCCAAATACAGCTAAGTCATCTCTATATAAGAAATACGATTAATATATTGATTCAATAGCTCTTCTCCGCAATATGATACGAAATTTCCAAATTTCCATTGACTATTCGTTAGGTCAATGATGATTTTCAAATATCAAAGACATGGTTATACTTTTCAATAATTCGTTTGTGTACTGATTGATTTTTTAACATGTTAGGACATGATTTAATCAATAATTATAAGTGCCTCTCAGTGACCTGAGTAACCATGAAGTAGTTACGTGTATTTTGTCTGACTGTTAATGTTAAAACCCTTAACATTCAACTGTTTTGCTATAACACCATGGTCTCAAATAAGAAGGAAGACTGAGCTCTCGCAGTATATTTTACCTCGCTACATTCTACATCAATCTTTAATTCGTGAGCCTGTAATTCGGGGTTTCTCGTTAGTAGCTGTCTGTTAAATTCTGTTTTATTGTTTGGTCATTAAACATGCCGTTAGTGTTTTCGTTTGATTTCTATAATATAAGCTTATGTCGAGTTGTATTTTTATCTTACATAGGGTTATATTTGATCATTGTTCAAGTCGCACTGTTGACTTATTGATGCTTAGACACACATTATATGGGCTTTTATTTGAAGTTGTCCTAACACATATCTTCATTTTAATATAATTCTCCTCCAACAAATAAATAATATTTCTTTTCAACTTTAAATAACAGCAATAAACCTTCTTAAGGCTCGTGTATTATTGAATTGACTTTTAATAACTCAGGCTTGTATCAAGTTAAATCGATCGTCCAATGTCCGTATCACACACAGCTATGAATAAAACTGCTATTACGACTTTGTGGCGTGAACTACGTTGACCCGGCCTAAATAAATTCGACCCGAACAGCTTTATTATCATTAAATTGAATTTTAATAACTCAGGCTGATATCAAGCTTAATGAATCTTCCAATGTCCGTATCACCATCTGCTATGAATAAAAATGTTATTACGACTTTGTGGCGTGAAGTACGTTGACCCAGCCTAAATAAAGTTGATCCGAACAGCTTTATTATTATTGAATTGAATTTTAAAAACTCAGGCTGATATGAAGCTTGGTCGATCGTCCAATGTCTGTATCACACTACTAAGCTATGCATAAGATAGCTGTTACAGCTTTGTGGCGTGTAGTACGTTGACCCGGCCTAAATACATTTGACCCGAACAGCTTTATTATTATAGAATTGAATTTTAATAACTCAGACTGATATCAAGTTTGGTCGATCGTCCAATGTACTAAGCTATGAATAAAATGGCTATCACAGCTTTGTTGCGTGTAGTACGTTGAGCAGGCCTACATACATTTGACCCGAACAAGCCATCGACGTTATAAGGAATTACAGGCGTAAATAAGACTGACCAAAACTTGTCCTGTTATCGTCCGGTTTGCAGTTGAAACAATGAAAACACATATTTTATCATGCAAAATTTACTAATACGAATCAATAATTCAGTAATCTGATTGACTACATATTGATATTGTAAAAATTGCAGCTGAGCTCATATGAAGACTTTTTGAAAGCATTCGCTGCACTCACTCGCGAAAAGGATAACATTTTATCTTGCAGCTGATCTTTTATAATATCAATATGCAGACAACCTGATATTTAGTTCATTTCACATTTTTACCAAATATGAAATCTATAACACTTTTTTTTTTATATTTTTATATGTTTTTCATTGGTTAAGATTTTGTATTATCCACTCGGATTTTATGCTTTTTGTATTTTTTGGAACCAAACAAAATGAAGTTGCATGGGCTATAGTTTTCTCATTGGCAAACATACCACATCTTCTTTTTTATATTGATCACATAAGTTCCATTTAAATACATTTAAACTAAACTCACATAGTGTATAGAAAGTTTTTAATTGGAAAATTGATTACACTATCATAATTCAGGTAAAATTATTTAACTGGTATAAAAAATATGTTTACCAAAAAAAACCAATTGAATTACTGATATCTTATTTAACAATATCATGGTATCTAATAGAAGAAAAGCATAACGTTCCATATATGGTGTGATGTCAGATCAGTTGCCAAACTCTTTCAAAGCAAAATGTTGATCTTATTAACCAACTCTCTATAATTCTGCTAGGACAGAAATAACCATCATATCCGCTGGTTCTGCAATGTCTACAAAAAACATTAAATTAAATTAAAATAACTGCAGCATGAATCTTTAAAAAATGTTTTTATTTGTTCTAAAATCTCGCTTATTTCTTTACCCGAGTATCCAATAATATTACCATTTTAAATTATTTAAAAAAAATGAATAGAATGTGCTTACAAAAAACAAATGTACGTATACGCCGATAGCTTTGGTGAGTTTTTTTACAACCCCTTGGTTGATACTGAAGGTGGAAGTTTTGTCGGTTATGAAATCGCCATGCCAGAAGCCAGGAATTTGGAGTTGACAATTTATCTTTGGAAGGTTCATTTTCTGTAAATTAGCTGTTTATAAAGTTTAACATAATTCGAATAAGAGCAATGTACTAAGGTTTTCAATCCTCAGGGATCGATTGCTTTTGTTGTATTTGGAAACACTTTTCGTTGTTTTTGGTTTAAATGCAATTCAACTATGCGTTTGACTTTGCATTCCAATTATATTCATTCTGTTGCACTAGTAGATTACTGTGTAGACGAACCGTGCGTCTCGAGTAAAATATGTACGCCATTTATCTCTGATGAGTTTTTACACTGATTAAAAAACATTAATAGCAAACATCATTTAACGAATACATTGTAAATTAAGACATTTCTAATTAGTTCTTAAAAAAACAAATGAAAAAGAAAGGCGTTTATTTGTAAGCCTGTCCTATTATTTGGTCCTGCTGGACGTAGAGCAGCCAAGTATCAATCAATCAATATCCTAATTAACCCCATATCTTCCTGTTCATATATCAGTAAGATAAAGATTATTTTAAATATTTATAGATTATCGTTGATCATCTCAACGAGATTGATTTTCTCGCTTGAGCCGGGACGCCACGTGCCTGCTAAGTTTCTAGCGATAATTATCCATCTCAATGCAAGCGAGTAGCATGATATGAAAAATTATCACAAAAAAAGATCAAAGGAAAAATTGCACAAAATAGCGATAATATTTCCTATACCATATCAGTTCAGACTTTTAAAAATCCGGATGAGGGTTACTGTGACCTTTATAACCTAAATAAATTAACAATAATCGGGTCATTCGTCACATTTTTCATCGTTTTGACTAGTTTACGTTACCTTTACTAATAAAGGCAGAAACATCAGACCACCAAATGATTTCAATGAAAGTGCAATTTAGTAAAGGTTAGATATATGACTTATTCCTTCAAAAAAAGATTGCATTTTCACTAAAAATATGTCTATTTTTCTAGACCTATGATCTTTTGAATAAAAAAACACCCTTAACGTTAGAGATCATCAAATAACGTTTATATCCCCAATCATCAATATTAACTTATACTAAGTGAACAATGTTTTCAAACAGTGTTTTAATGTGAAGATTATAAAGGACTCAATTAGAACTTACTACGTGTCCAGTTTCTATCTGTGAAGTTCTTTGTATAAAGAAACATCGGAATCGAGCCAATGCGTTCATATGGACAGCCTATATTTTGATCAAGGACATACATCCACCCTTGATCTCTAGCACATCCTCCGTAGTTTTGATTTACATAGAATTTTCGTTGATGATCTCTGAAAAAATGTATTTGTTGGACAAACATTTAAACGGACTTGATGAATTAACACAAGACAACAATCAAATGTAATACTGTATCGTGACAATGTCTTTCAAAAAGATTTTTATCATTTGACCTTTTCTAATACATGTTTATTTTTTTGTAACTTTGTTTGATTGTGTAGTTTATTCTATTCATTTTATAATGTGTTTTAGCAGAAAACAGAAATAGGTGTTACCACAGTTTGACTTTCGAAACTAACAATGTGATGATTATAAAAACAAAATATACAATGACGTTCATTCACACGTATTGGATTATCAATTTTCAATGTAATATAAAAACTTATACAAAAATACCGAGCTCCAAGGTAAATTCAAACAGATAAGTCCATATAAACGGTCAAAATCGAACGTTATCAACTGATGGAAGGAAAGAAAAACAACTATAATATCCCCGACTTGGTACAGACATTTTACCATTTTACGACGAAAATATGGGTATAACCCTGTTTTAAACTAGATAAACCTACCACTTTTGTGGAAGTTGTTTATCAATCGTTATATCGACAAAATTGTGTGCGCAAAACAAATATACTAAGTTAATGTGACAGCAGTCAAAACTTTTTTCATGATTGAAATTAAATAAAAATGCATGAATTTAAAACAAGAAGGGTACATTATTGCATATTTCACATATCTCAAGTAAATGTATTGTACTTCATAGGTTCCAGGGAACCAGTACGGAAAAATAATGGGATGTTCTACCGACATCATGTACAATGTGAAACTTTGTGGGGCAATGAGCACATCGAACGAGCAAACAATGTCCACAATGTGTTAATCGCTGATAATTTACGATATTTATAGGAAATCCGATAAACTGTTTATCGTTCTTTTCTGTTTTTTATTCCTCTTTTAGACAATTTTACACTTAATAATGTCTCTTTTTACTTTGTGTCGTCGTCAAACAAGGATTACGGAGCGCATTTGTCAGGCGATATAGGCGAAAGAAAGGATGATAAGCCCTTATATGAAATTAATAGTATGAAGATTTGTTTAAGTACAATGCAACCTAATCTATTGCTTTAACATGGAATGACTGTTACTTAATTTGAACTGAAGACAAAAGAGCTGTCAGTGCTTGACGATGAACTCAACACTGAAATCAATTGGACAAATTGTGTGCCTCCGTTAAATAAAACAAAATAATTATATATTTAGCAAACATTTACCCAGCAATCGAAAAGTAGTTAAATGTACTGCGTGATCCTAAATCATTAAAACCACTCTGCGCAAGGTTTGATTTGCTAAACCAGTTCATCTTATCTGTATTACTACCATTAAAAGTCATCCATGCAACAACTTGGTTGTTTTTGAAAAATTCAACCTTCACCTGTGAATTATAGAAATTATATTTCTTTAACATATCAAACATGCACACTTAATTTTTAATATGTCTTTGAACAAGACGAGGCCTTCAGGTTCAAAATCAGTGTTGGCAGGCTCTAAAGTATATTATGATATTTCTCTGAAAATATGCATGAAAACGAAATGTGTTGACTTCTCTTGTTTTGCTGTGAACTTAAAATGAACGTATAAAAGTTAATATATTGATATAATGAATAAAATAAAATGATGTCTTAATAAATTTAGTTCGGAACGAATTGTTATAGTTCTGACATAAACCATTATTAGTTGCGACATACCATACGTATATTTGCATTATTCCAGTCATCCACAACACTATTTCTGAGATGACGCTGAGAACCGACTGTTGCAAAAGACGTGGGAAGAGGGTTGCATTCTGACTGACTTCGCCATGCGTCATACACAGACTTACCATTCCCTTCAAACGCAACGAATACAGGAAACCAAACTGTAAACATTCATCACAGTTGTGTCATACATTTTTTAAATATTTATAAAAGAAAAGTACTCTTTGTAAGTGTGTTTTTTTTATGGGTGGCTTTTTGATAGATTCATTATACGAAAAAATGATAATATAAACATGCAATAATATGACAAAGGAAGCAAATAAATACATGTAATTATAGTTGATATTTATATGATGAATTCATAATCTTTCAATCATGTGAGTAACTTCTTATAGTCCATTGTTAATTTATGTATCATTATCATTTTGTTTATTTCCTTTGTTACCTACTTGGCATCGGACTCGGGCTTCTTTTAAACTGAGTTTGAATATGCGTATTGTTGTGTGTTTGTTTTTTCTACATAAGATAGAGTGTATAAGGGGGGGTTAAGATCTCAAAAAACACGTTTAACCCCGCCGCATTTTGCCAACTGTCTCAGGTCAGGAGCCTCTGACCTTACTTTGTCTTGTCTTGTATGATTTTTAATTTCAGTTTCTTGTGTATATTTTGAGTTTATTATGATGAAAACAAATCGCTGGCAAAAATAAGTTTGTTTACAGTATGTTGAAATTTATATGGAAGTGAACTGATATTTCGGTACCACAAACCGTGGATAGATATGGTAAACACTTTATTGTAAGAATATTTCTAAGGTAAAAATATTATCGCAATGTAAAATTTATGAAATACATTTATACAAAAGCGTGGTATTAATATGCATATTGTATTGAGTATATATGTGGAACTGGCAAATACCTAGTAGCTAAAACATACACTCAGACAGTTGTATTTAGTAATCGAAGAGTAATTCAGATTTGATAAGGGTATATAATGTAACATTCCAATATGCACTCTCTGAGTCTCTACAAACTAGTTAACACATGACGACCTTGATTAACCATGAAGGTTTTGCACAGTCAGTAATGAAACATGATATTAGATATCAATAAAGGCAACAGTAGTATACCACTGTTCGAAACTCATAAATCGATAGCAAAAAACAAATCCGGGTTACAAACTAAAACCGAGGGAAATGCATTAAATATCAGAGGAGAACAACGACACAACAATAAAATATAACACACACAGAAACTAACTAAGCATTAGAGAAACATACTTACTTCGTCTAGCTTTCTTGCGTTTATCCCTTCCATTAGCTGAAGAACGGAGGGGTAATTTAAATTACACAGGTTAATTTATACAATTACTGTTTTAAAAGTAAACAGTCCGATTTATCATTAATCACTTAATTTATTCTAAATTAAAAAAATTAACCGTCCTGATCATTTTTTTTTCCCTTATGTTAACCATGCAACTTGTTTCTTGTATATATTTTGAGTTTAGTATGATGACCATTATCCCTTAACTAGAATACATTTTTGTATAGGGACCAAACTGAAGCACGCCTCCATGTACGGGAGTTTCTCGCTGCATTGAAGACATTTTGGTGGGCCTTCGATTGTTGTCTGCTCAATGGTGGGGTTGTTGTCTCTTTAACACATTCCCCATTTCCATTCACTATTTTGATAGTTATCAAATTCAAAAAAGGATTGAAAGTTAATGAGAATTTTACCGTACATATATTTCTTTGTCATGATTATTAAATGTTATTACTTTCGTTTGAGCTGACAGTTTGCACCACTACGCATACAACTACTAAGATTAGGAACAGTCTGGTCATTTCACTTATTGTTGTCTCCGTTTATCTACAATAAACAAAAAATCTTTACTGCTATTTTTTTTTTTAATTGTTGTCTCCGCTTTTCTTAAACCAAAAACAGTCGTTAGTGTAAATTTTGTTGTTGTTTTTTCGTTTGTCTTAAACCGAAATAAATATTGTTACTGTTTCTTTGTAATTTTTTATCTTCATTTGTCTTAAACATAAAATCAAATCGTTACTATTATTTTTAATTTGCTGTCTCCGTTTCTATTTATCTTTTTTTATTATTTTTGTCCTTGTTTGTACAAAATCCCAAAAATATCGTTATTTACTGTATTTAATTCAATTGTTGTCTACAAACAAATAAAAAGGTTTACTTAATTTTCTTCGTCTTGATATATTTCAATTTTCTTTCATTTTTTACACATTAAGGTTGTACCTAAAACTACAGGGAGATAACTCTGTAAAGTCGGCTAAACGTTTTAAATATATTGTGTTGTATAAGGAATATTAAGCTTCTCAATGATAAAAATTGGTGTTTGTCAAACTGCTATATAACCAGTGTAATTTTTCTGACAAAACGGTCGGTTCAAAGTTTTTGAAATTTTTATATTTTTGTTAAAGGGTCAAAGTAAATACTTTGACAAAATTTAAGAAAATTTAACGAGCCAAATTATTTTTAGTTAAAGTGTTGGGTACCACCTTAAAACTATTTAATTAGCGTTTAGTTTAATTCTTTTTTTTTTTGCCGAAATCGATTCTCATAAATATCATTGACCATTTTAAGAGCCGTTTTTTTTTCAGACATTTTTTTTTTATACGCAAAGACACTATTTTAGTATAATATTATTCATTACATACCCTATAAGAGATACCAATAAATACCACTTATACACAAGGTACTTGTTTCAATGCCTGGACTATGACTGACAATACATCTGTCAGCAGCTTTTCTTAATATAGTTTCATTCTCCATCTACGCATGTTAACTTGTTTTTATCTTAACAAACCGTGCCTCCTTCCGCGGCTTCCTTGTTAGGGAAAAACAATCTAGATGTGACGCAGGACATGATACCTATACTGAAGTGAAATGTTAAGTGAATATTTAACCGATTAATTTATCTATATTTGATTTAAATGATATCATTTTGAAGTTTACTATGAATATGTTAATACATTTTTCCGAATTGTTGCATCTTAATCAGTGAACCCAATGTTTCAGTTAAAAAGATATTGCTATTGAAAACATTTAGCTACACACATTCAGTTTTTTTTTTCATCTTCAACTGCAAAAGGCGCAACATATGTCTTAAAATTAGCCATGCGACTTATTTGAAGATTCATGTGACCTTTGTTGTTGTTTAGAGATTTTATTCGAAGTTCGTATATCCCTTCAACCATTTATTTAGATGGTATGTTAACGTATAGATAGTGCGAAACTCTCCTTACTCTATGTTAAAACTATTTGAAAGAATGTTTCTAAGGTGAAAATTTTATTATGTATAAATGAAGTAAAATTCATGAATTACATGTATACAAAAACATGGTTTTAATATGCATATTGTATTGAGTATATATGTGCAACTGGCAAATACCTAGTAGCGAGTACTCAAACGTACATTCAGACAGTGTTTCTTTCGTAATAGAAGAGTAATTAGGGTTTGATAGGGGTATATAATGTAACATACCAATATGCACTATCTCTACAAACTAGTTAACACATGACGACCAGTCGAGTTTTACATGATTTTGACTATCCATGAAGGTCTTGCAAGGTCGGTAATAAAACATGATATCAGATATCAACATACTTACATCTTATTGGTTTAGCTTCCTTGAGTTTTCCAATTCCTGAACCTGAAGTACGGAGAGATAATTTATATTACACAGGTTAATTTATACAATTACTGTTTTAAAAGTAAACAGTCCGATTTATCATTTATCACTTAATGTATTCTAAATTAAAAAAAACTAACCGTCCTGATCATTTTTTTCATTATGTTAACAATGCAACTTGTTGAGATTTCAGAACATAGTTTAACCTTACAACATGGCCATTTTTAAAGTCGAGAACCTTGTAAGTAATTCTCTCTATCTCTATCTTAATCGTATTATGACTTATATTATGTATTAGGACAGGCACATATATACAGAAAGTGGCGCGGTCAAAGATGTTAGCGGGATCCAAAACCTCCCCTAACCTAATGTATGTATGAAAATTACGATAAAATACATTCATAGTCTTAGTCTTACAGGTACAAGTACTTACGTGTATGATACAATCATTTATCAATATAGCTTGAGAAAAGATACACGTAATTAACACATCAATTAAGGATGAAGTCATATCCTGTTAAAGACTTTTTTTTTTACTACATAACAGTATAAAATATTTTGCCCCATATCACCCACTTTTTCATTTAAGTTTTAAATAGCTCATAAACAATCATTAAGCTAAATTTTAGCAGATTCTACATTTATTTTCTTACAATTTGAGACCCAAATAATGCAATTGCTAAATATGAGATTAAAGTGCGTCAGCTTTTTCCCGTCATTTGTATAATATTTCTATAATTCCAAACTAATTTGACCTGACTTTATCGTTAACTGTTTTATATTCATTTATTCATTTTCCTTGTATTGACGTTTTGTCTTAAAAATATAGTAACTGGAGAACAATACTAATTATTTGTTCAAGGGCATGAATATTAGGAAGCCATTGATTCCAATAACAACGATGACGATATCACTAAAAAAACATCCTTAGATGAGACGATTATAAATTAATAAATTAATTGGCCTATTTATGGGCCTTCTTTGACTTTTTCCTCTTTTTTTATATTTAGATTGTATTTACGAGTTAGGAACATCGGTAAATTGACGTTTCCTCTTTCTGTTACTTAAGAACTTTCAAATAAGGCAGGTAATTCAGAGAAACTTAAACAACGTGTAAGGTCATCGTATTATCATTGTTATACAAATTATGTGCTGATACAAAAAGTATGATGATTGTTGTTGTCTAATTTGGAATTATTATTTTTCAATTAATCTTAAAAAGAGATTAAACAAAACACAACAGTTGAATTAACATTGATATTGATGAAAATACCAAAACAAATGTAAATCTATTTAAATAGTTATAATCATCCAGCTGTTGTCAAAAGGAATTTTTCAGAAAAAAACTTTTTAAAATTTGCTTTTATATAGAAATTACATAAACTAGTTAATAATACAAACATTCATATAATGCGATAAAATTACATTAAATCCCATTTAACAAAAATAGTATTTTTATAAGTTGTTATCCCCATTAGTCCGTTATTAGTAGTTGTTGGTCCCTCAATAAAGCACTGTCTTCAAGTGTTTTTGTTCTCCATTTGTCACAGTACTGTGAAATAATTTATATTTCTCTTCTTTTGGTTTAAAAGCACTTATTTGTTTGTCAAAATTCAAATTATCGACGCCAAAACTGTATTTGTGTTTTTCGTGTAATTTACAATATCCATCTTTTCCTGTTGTAGATTAATAAAAAATGATCGCAGTTGTGGTTTTTGGTGTTTTTCCGAAGGTTAAGCTTACTAATTTTCGTGCAGTTATGAACATATTTCATGTAAAGTTGTCCAGATACATGTAGCTGTTGTTAATATTTTGGCTAACTTCTAAATATGAAGTTGCGAACTGTTAAAAAAAATCACAATTCCAAAAAGGTCACACAAACAAATTAACATTTCGATAAAACAATTTACTAGAATTGCAATTTACTTATTTTTCCCATCTTAAGCATTCATTTATATATATAAATTTGTATATGAACTGATAAAAGAAAGTAACTAAATCACTGACTACACTACATTTACATGGCTTACCATGTTCTCCGGAATAAGTAATGAAGTTAGATATTATTTGTCAATGTGAATATAAATCACTGGGTTTATTTATGAAATTTGGTCCTCTATGCTCTTCAACATTGTACTTTATTTGGCCTTTTTAACATTTTTTCATTCGAGCGTCACTGATGAGTATTTTGTAGACGAAACGCACGTCTGGCGTAAATTTGAAATCCTGGTATCTATGATGAGTTCATTTATACTACAATGAGCAGGAATAACGTTCCCTTTGATAAGATTTTAAGTCATCTCTATATCATAGTTTTTCTTATGGATGTGGCAATTATCTATTTTCCTCATTATTATATAAAAATGAAGATGTGGTATGATTGCCAATGAGACAACTGTCCACAAGAGACCAAAATGACACAGACATTAACAACTATAGGTCACCGTACAACCTTCACCAATGAGCAAACCCCATATCGCATGATCAGCTATAAAAGGCCCCGATAAGACAATGTAAAACAATTCAAACGAGATTAGTTATACCTTGTGTACAATGAATACATAATACGATGAATATGTTAATTCAATAGCTCTTCTCAGCAAAATGATACAAATTTCCAAATTTCCATTGGCTATTCGTTAGGTCAATGATAAATCTTAAATATCAAAGACAGGGTAATACTTTTTTATTAATTCGTTTTTTATCACTTTATCACTTTATCACTAGAACAGTATGGCAACGACGCTTAAACTGTATTTGTTTGGAAGTGTAATTCACAATATATATATTTTCCTGTAATATATATTGTAAAAAAAATCGTAGATATGGTTTTGGTGTTTTTCCAAAGGTTAATCTCAAGGGTGATTTTAGTATTATAATTTTACTATTGCCGAAATTCATCTGTTTCATTTTTCATAAAATATGAATATAATGCGATAAAATTACATTAAATATCATTGAACAAAAATAGTATTTTTATAAGTTTCTATCCTCATTAGTCCGTTATTAGTAGTTGTTGGTCCCTCAATAAAGTACTGTCTTCAAGTTTTTTCGTTCGCCATTTGTCACAGTACTGTGACGTAAAATACTTCTTTTCTTTTGGTCTTAAACCACTTATATTTTTGTCAAAATTCAAATTATCGACGCCAAAACTGTATTTGTGTTTTTACGTGTTATTCACAATCTCCATCTTTCCCTGTTGTAGATTTTTAAAAAATAGATCGTTGTTGTGGTTTTTGGTGTTATTCCGAAGGTTACGCTTCCTTTTTTTGTGCAGTTATGCACATATTTCATGTAAAGTTGTCCATTACTATAGCTGTTGTTAATTTGTTTGCAAACTTTTAAATATAAAGTTGCGAAGTGTTAAAAAAAACACAATTCCAAGAAGGCCACAAAATTAACATTTCGATAAAACAATTTACTAAAATTGCATTTTACTTATTTTTCCCATCATGAATATAATTTGTATATGAAGTACAAAAAAAGAAAGGTACCGAAACACTGACCACACTACATTTACTGGGCTGACAATGATCTCCGGAATTAGCAATATAGCTAGATGTCATTAGTCAATTTGAATATAAATCACTGGGTTTATACTTTTCTTTTCGAATAAACTCATGATAGATACCAGGATTGAAATTTCACATATACGCCACACGCGCGTTTCCTCTACAAAGACTCATCAGTCGTGCTCGAATCAAAATATGTTAAAAATGCCAAATAAAATAGGAAGTTGAAGAGCATTGAGGGCCGAAAGTTCCTAACAGTTTTGCCAAATACAGCTAGGTCATCTCTATATCATTGTTTTTCTTATGGATGCGGCAATTATTTATTTTCCACATTATTAGTTATACATGTACCTAGTGTATCATTGAACACAGTGTGAAATGAATAAGAAATACAATGAATATATTAATTCAATAGCTCTTCCCTGCAATATGATACGAAATTTCCAAATTTCCATTGACTATTCGTTAGGTCAATGATGATTTTCAAATATCAAAGATATGGTTATACTTTTCAATAATTCGTTATTTGATTTTGCCATGTGATTATGGACTTTCCCAATTGATCTTCCTCTAAGTTCAGTATTTTTGTGATTTTACTTTTTCGTTAGTGTACTGATTGATTCTTTAACATGTTACGACATGATTTATTCAATAATTATAATTGCCTCTCAGTGACCTGAGTAACCATGAAGTAGTTACGTGTATTTTGTCTGACTGTTAATGTTAAAACCCTTAACATTCAACTGTTTTGCTATAACACCATGGTCTCAAATAAGAAGGAAGACTGAGCTCTCGCAGTATATTTTACCTCGCTACATTCTACATCAGTCTTTAATTGGTGAGCCTGTAATTCAGGGTTTCTCGTTAATAGCTGTCTGTTATATTCTGTTTTATTGTTTGGTCATAAAACATGTCGTTTTTTATCGTTTGATTTCTATAATATAAGCTTATGTCGAGTTGTATTTTATCTTACATAGGGTTATATTTGATCATTGTTCAAGTCGCACTTTTGACTTATTGATGCTTATACACACATTATTTGGGCTTTGATTTGTAGTTGTCCTAACACATCTCTTCATTTTAATATAATTTTCCTCCAACAAATATAAATGATATTTCTTTTCAACTTTAAATAACAGCAATAAACCTTCTTAAGGCTCGTGTATTATTGAATTGACTTTTAATAACTCAGGCTGATATCAAGTTTAAGCGGTCGTCCAATGTCCGTATCACACTCAGCTATGAATAAAACTGCTATTACGACTTTGTGGCGTGAACTACGTTGACCCGGCCTAAATAAATTCGACCCGAACAGCTTTATAATCATTAAATTGAATTTTAATAACTCAGGCTGATATCAAGCTTAATGGATCGTCCAATGTCCGTATCACACTCTGCTATGAATAAAACTGTTATTACGACTGTGTGGCGTGAAGTACGTTGACCCAGCCTAAATAAAGTTGATCCGAACAGCTTTATTATTATTGAATTGAATTTTAAAAACTCAGGCTGATATCAAGCTTGGTCGATCGTCCAATGTCTGTATCAAACTACTAAGCTATGCATAAGATAGCTGTTACAGCTTTGTGGCGTGTAGTACGTTGACCCGGCCTAAATACATTTGACCCGAACAGCTTTATTATTATAGAATTGAATTTTAATAACTCAGGCTCATATCAAGTTTGGTCGATCGTCCAATGTACTAAGCTATGAATAAAATGGCTATCACAGCTTTGTTGCGTGTAGTATGTTGAGCCGGCCTACATACATTTGACCCGAACATGCCATCGACGTTATAAGGAATGTACAGGCGTTAATAAGATTGACCAAAACTTGTCCTGTTATCGTCCGGTTTGCAGTTGAAACAATGAAAACACATATTTTATCATGCAAAATTTACTAATACGAATCAATAATTCAGTAACCTGATTGACTACATATTGATATTGTAAAAATTGCAGCTGAGCACATATGAAGACTTTTTGAAAGCATTCGCTGCACTCACTCGCGAAAAGGATAACATTTTATCTTGCAGCTGATCTTTTATAATATCAATATGCAGACAACCTGATATTTAGTTCATTTCACATTTTTACCCAATATGAAATCTATAACACTTTTTCATTGGTTAAGATTTTGTATTATCCACTCGGATTTCATGCGTTTTGTATTTTTTGGAACCAAACAAAATGAAGTTGCATGGGCTATAGTTGTCTCATTGGCAATCATACCACATCTTCTTTTTCATATTGATCACATAAGTTCCATTTAAATACATTGAAACTAAACTCACATAGTGTATAGAAAGTTTTTAATTGGAAAATTGATTACACTATCATAATTCAGGTAAAATTATTTAACTGGTATATAAAATATGTTTACAAAAAAAAAACAATTGAATTACTGATATCTTATTGAACACTATCATAATTCAGGTAAAATCAGATTTATCTTAAGAGAATCCAGATCTGTACTTTAACCGGTATATATAAAAATATTTGTACAATAAAAACTATTTGAATTACTGGTATCTAATAGAAGAAAAGCATAACGTTCCATATATGGTGTGATGTCAGATCAGTTGCCAAACTCTTTCAAAGCAAAACGTTGATCTTATTAACCAACTCTCTATAATTCTGCTAGGACAGAAATAACCATCATATCCGCTGGTTCTGCAATGTCTACAAAAAAACATTAAATTAAATTAAAATAACTGCAGCATGAATCTTTAAAAAATGTTTTTATTTGTTCTAAAATCTCGCTTATTTCTTTACCCGAGTATCCAATAATATTACCATTTTAGATTAATTAAAAAAAAGAATAGAATGTGCCTTCAAAAAAGCAAGTGTACGTATACGCCGATAGCTTTGGTGAGTTTTTTTACAGCCTCTTGGTTGATAGAGATGGTGGAAGTTTTGTCGGCTATGAAATCGCCATGCCAGAAGCCAGGAAGTTGGAGTTGACAACTTATCTTTGGAAGGTTCATATCTGTAAATTAGCTGTTTATAAAGTTTAACATAATTCGAATAATAGCAATGTACTAAGGTTTTCAATCCTCAGGGATCGATTGCTTTTGTTGTATTTGGAAAAAATTTTCGTTGTTTTTTGGTTTAAATGCAATTCAACTATGCGTTTGACTTTGTATTCCAGTTATATTCATTCTGTTGCACTAGTAGATTACTGTGTAGACGAACCGTGCGTCTTGAGTAAAATATGTACGCCATTTATCTCTGATGAGTTTTTTACACTGATTAAAAAACATTAATAGCAAACATCATTTAACGAATACATTGTAAATTAAGACATTTCTAATTAGTTCTTAAAAAAACAAATGAAAAAGAAAGGCGTTTATTTGTAAGCCTGTCCTACTATTTGGTCCTGCTGGACGTAGAGCAGCCAAGTATCAATCAATCAATATCCTAATTAACCCCATATCTTCCTGTTCATATATCAGTAAGATAAAGATTATTTTAAATATTTATAGATTATCGTTGATCATCTCAACGAGATTGATTTTCTCGCTTGAGCCGGGACGCCACGTGCCTGCTAAGTTTCTAACGATAATTATCCACCTCAATGCAAGCGAGTAGCATGATATGAAAAATTATCACAAAAAAAGATCAAAGGAAAATTTGCACAAAATAGCGATAATATTTCAAAATCCGGATGAGGGTTACTGTGACCTTTATGACCTAAATAAATTAACAATAATCGGGTCATTCGTCACATTTTTCATCGTTTTGACTTGTTTACGTTACCTTTACTAATAAAGGCAGAAACATCAGACCACCAAATGATTTCAATGAGAGTGCAATTTAGTAAAGGTTAGATATATGACTTATTCCTCAAAAAAAGATTGCATTTTCAATAAAATTATGTGTATTATTCTAGACCTATGATCTTTTGAATATAAAAACACCCTTAACGTTAGAGATCATCAAATAAAGTTTATATCCCCAATCATAAATATTAATTTATACTAAGCGAACAATGTTTTCAAACAGTGTTTTAATGTGAAGATTATAAATGACTCAATTAGAACTTACTACGTGTCCAGTTTCTATCTGTGAAGTTCTTTGTATAAAGAAACATCGGAATCGAGCCAATGCGTTCATATGGACAGCCTATATTTTGATCAAGGACATACATCCACCCTTGATCTCTAGCACATCCTCCGTAGTTTTGATTTACATAGAATTTTCGTTGATGATCTCTGAAAAAATGTATTTGTTGGACAAACATTTAAACGGATTTGATGAATTTATATAAGACAACAATCAAATGAAATACTGTATCGTGACAATGTTCTTCAAAAAGATTTTTATCATTTGACCTTTTCTTATACATGTTTATTTTATTTGTAACTTCGTTTGATTGTGTAGTTTATTCTTTTCAATTTTATAATGTGGTTTTAGGCAGAAAACATTCCTTGATATACGTCGCTTACACACAGTTTGACTTTCGAAACTAACAATGTGATGGATTATAAAAACAAAATATACAATGAGGTTCATTCACACGGTATTGGAAATCATTCTATGACATAAGGATATCCATTTTCCATGTAATTATAAAAACTTATAACAAAAATACCGAGCTCCAAGGTAAATTCAAACAGATAAGTCATTATAAACGGACAAAATCGAACGTTATCAACTGATGGAAGGGAAAAAAAAACAACAATAATATCCCCGACTTGGTACAGACATTTTACCATTTTTACGACGAAAATAGTGGGTATAACCCTGTTTTATAACTAGATAAACCTACCACTTTTGTGGAAGTTGCTTATAAATCTGTTATATCGACAAAATTGTGTGCGCAAAACAAACATACTAAGTTAATGTGACAACAGTCAAAACTGTGTAAACATATATACATCACGGACAAAATGCCTACGACCAATAGAAAAGAAACATAATAGCACGAATACAGTTAACTTTTGGAAAACTAAATTAAAATAAAAATATACACAACTTCAGCATCTAGAATCTATAACTAAATTCCATATTGTATTATTTGAGTAGCAGACACTAGCAATTCATTCATAAGGTAGTGGTAATTTCCAAGGAATTTGTGAGATAAACGACGACACGTTCTTTGTAAAAATCCTGGCTTATTAATTTTGAAAGTAGCAGCTCCCAGCTCTTGAATATCGTAAGAGTTGACAAATTTATATTCCATACGAGGGGTAGTTAGTGTATTGCTGCTATTGACAAATGTATATTCCATACGAGGGGTAGTTAGTGTATTGCTGCTAAGGTAAAGAAATATTATTATTTTGAAATTGGAATCGGGACAATTGATCATAGCTTCTGTATTATGTGTACCACAACTAATTTTTCCAGATCATAAAGAACATACAAGAAAGTAGTACATCATATTAAAAACAATCTAATTACTACGCATGCGTGTAAGTTTCAAAATACACATGTATGCATATGTTGGTAAAGTGTGTATTAAATGAAACCTAATGACGTGTTGTCATTGTTGGTAACTTTTTTTCATGATTGACATGACACAAAAATGCATGAATGTAAAAAAAAAGGGTACATTATTGCCTATTTCACATATCTCAAGTAAATGAATTGTAATTCAAAGGTTTTAGAAAACAAGTACGGAGAAATAATGGGGTGTCTACCGATTGAAATATCAGTTGCAATTAACATCATGTACAATGTGAAACTTTGTGGGCCAATGACTACATAGAACGAGCAAACAATGTTCACAATGTGTTAATCAGCTGATAATTTACGATATTTATAGGAAATCCGATAAACTGTTTATCGTTCTTTTCTGTTTTTTTTTTGTATTCCTCTTTTAGACAATTTTACACTTAATAATTTCTCTTCTTACTTTGTGTCGTCGTCAAACAAGAATTACAGAGCGCATTTGTCAGACTATATATGCGAAAGAAAGGACGATAAGCCCCTGATATGAAATTAAAAGTATGAAGAATTTTTAAGTACAATGCAACCTAATCTATTGCTTTAACATGGAATGACTGTTACTTAATTTGAACTGAAGACAAAAGAGCTGTGAATGCTTGCCGATGAACTCAACACTGAAAGCAATTGGACAAAGAATAAGTTTTGTGCCTCCATTAAATAAAACATAATAATTATATATTTAGCAAACATTTACCCAGCAATCGAAAAGTAGTTAAATGTACTGTGTGATCCTAAATCATTAAAACTACTCTGCGCAAGGTTTGATTTGCTAAACCAGTTCATATTATCTGTATTCCTACCATTAAAAGTCATCCATGCAACAACTTGGTTGTTTTTGAAAAATTCAACCTTCACCTGTGAATTATAGAAATCATATTTCTTTAACATATTAAACATGCACACTTAATTTTTAATATGTCTTTGAACAAGACGAGGCCTTCAGGTTCAAAATCAGTGTTGGCAGGCTCTAAAGTATATAATGATATTTCTCTGAAAATATGCATGAAAACGAAATGTGTTGACTTCTCTTGTTTTGCTGTGAACTTAAAATGAACGTATGAATGTTAATATATTGAAATAATGAATAAAATAAAATGATGTCTTAATAAATTTAGTTCGGAACGAATTGTTATAGTTCTGACATAAACCATTATAAGTTGCGACATACCATTCGTATATTTGTATTATTCCAGTCATCCACAACACTATTTCTGAGATGACGCTGAGAACCGACTGTTGCAAAAGACGTGGGAAGAGGGTTGCATTCTGACTGACTTCGCCATGCGTCATACACAGACTTACCATTTCCTTCAAACGCAACGAATACAGGAAACCAAACTGTAAACATTCATCACAGTTGTGTCATACATTTTTTAAATATTTATAAAAGAAAAGTACTCTTTGTAAGTGTGTTTTTTTATGGGTGGCTTTTTGATAGAGTAATCTGGAATTCAATACATAAAATGAGGCATTTGATAGATTCATTATACGAAAAAATGATAATATAAACATGCAATAATATGACAAAGGAAGCAAATAAATACATGTAATTATAGTTGATATTTATATGATGAATTCATAATTTTTCAATCATGTGAGTAACTTCTTATAGTCCATTGTTAATTTATGTATCATTATCATTTTGTTTATTTCCTTTGTTACCTACTTGGCATCGGACTCGGGCTTCTTTTAAACTGAGTTTGAATATGCGTATTGTTGTGTGTTTGTTTTTTCTACATTAGATAGAGGTATAGGGGGGGTTAAGATCTCAAACCGTGGATAGACATGGTAAACACTTCATTGTCAGAATAATTCTAGGGTAAAAATATTATCGCCAAGACGATGTAAAATTTATGAAATACATTTATACAAAAGCGTGGTATTCATATGCATATTGTATTGAGTATATATGTGGAACTGGCAAATACCTAGTAGTGAGTACCAAAACATACACTCAGACAGTTGTATTTAGTAATAGAAGAGTAATTCAGGTTTGATAAGGGTATATAATGTAACATTCCAATATGCACTCTCTGAGTCTCTACAAACTAGTTAACACATGACGACCTTGATTAACCATGAAGGTTTTGCACAGTCAGTAATGAAACATGATATTAGATATCAATAAAGGCAACAGTAGTATACCACTGTTCGAAACTCATAAATCGATAGAAAAAAAACAAATCCGGGTTAAAAACTAAAACCAAGCGAAATGCATTAAATATAAGAGGAGAACAACGACACAACAATAAAATATAACACACACAGAAACCAAGCATTAGACAAACATACTTACTTCGTCTAGCTTTCTTGCGTTTTCCCTTTCCTGCAGCTGAAAAACGGAGAGATAATTTATATTACACAGGTTAATTTATACAATTACTGTTTTAAAAGTAAACAGTCCGATTTATCATTAATCACTTAATTTATTCTAAATTAAAAAAACTAACCGTCCTGATCATTTTTTCACCTTATGTTAACCATGCAACTTGTTTCTTGTGTATATTTTGAGTTAAGTATGATGACTATTATCCCTTAACTAGTATACATTTTTGTATAGGGACCAAACTGAAGCACACCTCATGTACGGGAGTTTCTCGCTGCATTGAAGACATTTTGGTGGCCTTCTATTGTTGTCTGCTCAATGGTGGGGTTGTTGTCTCTTTAACACATTCCCCATTTCCATTCACTATTTTGATAGTTATCAAATTCAAAAAAGGATTGAAAGTTAATGAGAATTTTACCGTACATATATTTCTTTGTCATGATTATTAAATGTTATTACTTTTGTTTGAGCTGACAGTTTGCACCACTACGCTTACAACAACTAAGATTAGGAACAGTCTGGTCATTTCACTTATTGTTGTCTCCGTTTATCTACAATAAACAAAAAATCTTTACTGCTATTCATTTTTTTAATTGTTGTCTCCGCTTTTCTTAAACCAAAAACAGTCGTTAGTGTAAATTTTGTTGTTGTTGTTCCGTTTGTCTTAAACCGAAATAAATATTGTCACTGTTTCTTTCTAATTTTTTATCTTCATTTGTCTTAAACATAAAATCAAATCGTTACTATTATTTTTAATTTGCTGTCTCCGTTTCTATATTATTTTTTTTTTTATTATTTTTGTCTTGTTCGTACAAAATCCCAAAAATATCGTTATTTACTGTATTTAATTCAATTGTTGTCTACAAACAAATAAAAAGGTTTATTTAATTTTCTTCGTCTTGATATAGTTCAATTTTCTTTCATTTTTTACACATTAAGGTTGTACCTAACACTACAGGGAGATAACTCTGTAAAGTCGGCTAAACGTTTTAATTACATTGTATTGTAAAAGGAATATTAAGCTTCTCAATGATAAAAATTGGTGTTTGTCAAACTGCTATATAACCAGTGTAATTTTTCTGACAAAACGGTTGGTTCAAAGTTTTTGAATTTTTTATATTTTTGTTAAAGGGTCAAAGTAAATACTTTGACAAAATTTAAGAAAATTAAACGAGCCAAATTATTTTTAGTTAAAGTGTTGGGTACCACCTTAAAACTAGTTAATTAGCGTTTAGTTTAATTAATTTTTTTCCTAAATCGATTCTCATAAATATAATTGACCATTTTAAGAGCCATTTTTTTTTCAGACATTTATTTTTTTATACACAAAGACACTATTTTAGTATAATATTATTCATTACATACCCTATAAGAGATACCAATAAATATCACTTATACTCAAGGTACTTGTTTCAATGCCTGGACTATGACTGACAATACATCTGTCAGCAGCTTTTTTTAATATAGTTTCATTCTCCATCTACGCATGTTAACTTGTTTTTATCTTAACAAACCGTGCCTCCTTCCGCGGCTTCCTTGTTAGGGAAAAACAATCTAGATGTGACGCAGGACATGATACCTATACTGAAGTGAAATGTTAAGTGAATATTTAACCGATTAATTTATCTATATTTGATTTAAAGGATATCATTTTGAAATTTACTATGAATATGTTAATACATTTTTCCGAATTGTTGCATCCTAATCAGTGAACCCAATTTTTCAGTTAAATACATATTGCTATTGAAAACATTTAGCTACACACATTCAGTTTTCTTTTCATCTTTAACTGCAAAAGGCGCAACATATGTGTTAAAATTAGCTATGCGACTTAGTTGAAGATTCATGTGACCTTTGTTGTTGTTTAGAGATTTTATTCGAAGTTCGTATATCCCTTCAACCATTTATTTAGATGGTATCTTAACGCATAGATAGTGCGAAACTCTCCTTACTCTATGTTAAAACTATTTGAAAGAATGTTTCTAAGGTGAAAATTTTACTTTGTATAAATGAAATAAAATTCATGAATTACATGTATACAAAAACATGGTTTTAATATGCATATTGTATTGAGTATATATGTGCAACTGGCAAATACCTAGTAACGAGTACTCAAACATACATTCAGACAGTGGTTTTTTCGTAATAGAAGAGTAATTCGGGTTTGATAGTGGTATATAATGTAACATACCAATATGCACTCTCTCTACAAACTAGTTAACACATGACGACCAGTCGAGTTTTACATGATTTTGACTATCCATGAAGGTCTTGCAAGGTCGGAAATAAAACATGATATCAGATATCAACATACTTACATCTTATTGGTCTAGCTTCCTTGAGTTTTCCAATTCCTGAACCTGAAGAATTTATATTACACAGGTTAATTTATACAATTACTGTTTTAAAAGTAAACAGTCCGATTTATCATTTATCACTTAATTTATTCTAAATGAAAAAAAAAATAACCGTCCTGATCATTTTTTTCATTATGTTAACAATGCAACTTGTTGAGATTTCAGGACATAGTTTAACCTTACAACATGGGCATTTTTAAAGTCGAGAACCTTGTGAGTAATTGTCTTTATCTCTATCTTAATCGTTTTATAGTTTTTGGATGATTTATTTTTATTAGTTCTCAATGGTTTTGTGTTCAAAACCGATCTGTGATATGTTTTCGAAAAGGTCGATGATTTGCTGTCTTGGTTACATGTTATCTACATGTTTTCTTTTATTAATTGACAATGTGTAATTATACATTATTTGAACAACTAATTGTTAACTACACAATGAAAGACACGAACACATAAATAACTTTGCCATTTTAGTTTAATATCAAGCGAGAAAACTAATGGCCTAATTTCTGTACAGAAATTGAACGAAAAACAAATATTTAAACATCAACAAACGACAACTACTGAATTACAGGCTCCTGACTTAGGACAGGCACATATATACAAAAAGTTGCGCACTCAAACATGTAAGCGGGATCCCAAACCTCCCCTAATCTAATGTATGTATGACAATTACGATAAAATACATTCATAGTCTTAGTCTTACAGGTACAAGTACTTACGTGTATGATACAATCATTTATCAATATAGCTTGAGAAAAGATACACGTAATTAACACATCAATTAAGGATGAAGTCATATCCTGTTAAAGACTCTTTTTTTTACTACATAACAGAATAAAATATTTTGCCCCATATCACCCACTTTTTCATTTAAGTTTTAAATAGCTCATAAACAATCATTGAGCTAAATTTTAGCAGATTCTACATTTATTTTCTTACAATTTGAGACCCAAATAATGCAATTGCTAAATATGAGATTAAAGTGCGTCAGCTTTTTCCCGTCATTTGTATAATATTTCTATAATTCCAGACTAATTTGACCTGACTTTATCGTTAACTGTTTTATATTCATCTATTCATTTTCGAGAAATCCTTGTATTGACGTTTTGTCTTAAAAATATATTAACTGGAGAAAAATACTAATTATTTGTTCAAGGGCATGAATATTAAGAAGCCATTGATTCGAATAACAACGATGACGATATCACTAAAAAAAAAGCATCCTTAGATGAGACGATTATAAATTAATAAATTAATTGGCCTATTTATGGGCCTTCTTTGACTTTTTCCTCTTTTTCTATATTTAGATTGTATTTACGAGTTAGGAACATCGGTAAATTGACCTTTCCTCTTTATGTTACTTAAGATCTTTCAAATAAGGCAGGTAATTCAGAGAAACTCAAACAACGTGTAAGGTCATCGTACTATCATTGTTATACAAATTATGTGCCGATACAAAAAGTATGATGATTGTTTTTGTGTAATTTAGAATCATTATTTTTCAATTAATATTATAAAGAGATTAAACAAAATACAACAATTGAATTAACATTGATATTGATGAAAATATCAAAACAAATGTAAATCTATTTAAATAGTTATAATCATCCAGCTGTTGTCAAAAGGAATTTTTCAGAAAAAACTTTTTAAAATTTGCTTTTATATAGAAATTACATAAACTAGTTAATAATACAAACATTCATATAATGCGATAAAATTACATTAAATCCCATTTAATAAAAATAGTATTTTTATAAATTTTTATCCCCATTATTCCGTTATTAGTAGTTGTTGGTCCCTCAATAAAGCACTGTCTTCAAATGTTTTTGTTCTCCATTTGTCACAGTACGGTGAAATACTTATTATTTCTCTTCTTTTGGTTTAAAAACACTTATTTTTTTGTCGAAATTCAAATTGTCGACGACAAAACTGTATTTGTGTTTTTCGTGTAATTCACAATATCCATCTTTTCCTGTTGTAGATTAATAAAAAATGATCGCAGTTGTGGTTTCTGGTGTTTTTCCAAAGGTTAAGCTTACTAATTTTCGTGCAGTTATGAACATATTTCATGTAAAGTTGTCCAGATAAATGTAGCTGTTGTTAATATTTTGGCTAACTTCTAAATATGAAGTTGCGAACTGTTAAAAAAAATCACAATTCCGAGAAGGTCACACAAACAAAATTAACATTTCGATAAAACAATTTCCTAGAATTGCACTTATTTTTCCCATCTTAAGCATTCATTTATACATATATATTTGTATATGAACTGATAAAAAAAGTACCAAAACACTGACTACACTACATTTACATGGCTTACCATGTTTTCCGGAATAAGTAATGAAGTTAGATATTATTTGTCAATGTGAATATAAATCACTGAGTTTATTTATGAAATTTTGTTCCTCTATGCTCTTCAACATCGTACTTTATTTGGCTTTTTTAACATTTTTTTAATTCGAGCGTCACTGATGAGTATTTTGTAAACGAGACGTGCGTCTGGCGTTAATATGAAATTTCAATTCTGATATCTATGATGAGTTCATTTATACTACAATGAGCAGGAATAACGTTCCCTTTTATAAAACTTTAAGTCATCTCTATATCATAGTTTTTCTTATGGATGTGACAATTATCTATTTTCCACATTGTTATATAAAAAGGAAGATGTGGTATGATTGCCAATGAGAAAACTGTCCACAAGAGACCAAAATGACATAGACATAAACGACTATAGGTCACCGTACGGCATTGACCAATGAGCAAACTCCATACCGTATAATCAGCTATAAAAGGCCCCGATAAGACAATGTAAAACAATCCAAACGAGATTAGTTAAACCATGTGTACAATTGAACACAGTGTGGTATGACTACATAATACGATGAATATGTTAATTCAATAGCTCTTCTCCGAAAATTGATACAAATTTCCAAATTTCCATTGGCTATTCGTTAGGTCAATGATAAATCTTAAATATCAAAGACAGGGTAATACTTTTTTATTAATTCGTTTATTATCACTTTATCACTTTATCACTAAAACAGTATGGCAACGACGCTTAAACTGTATTTGTTTGAAAGTGTAACTCACAATATATATATATATTTTCCTGTAATATATTGTAAAAACAAATCGTAGATGTGGTTTTGATATTTTTCCAAAGGTTAATTTCAAGGTTGATTTCAGTTTAATAATTTTACCATTGCCGGAAATCATCTGTTTCATTTTTAATATTTGCGTCTTGTTCATAAATTATAAATACAGTGCGATAAAATTACATTAAATCTCACAAGTTTCTATCCTCATTAGTCCGTTATTAGTAGTTGTTGGTCCGTCAATAAAGCACTGTCTTCGAGCGTTTTCGTTCTCCATTTGTCACAGTACTGTGACGTAAAATACTTCTTTTCTTTTGGTATAATACCACTTATGTTTTTGTCAAAATTCAAATATCGACGCCAAAACTGTATTTGTGTTTTTACGTGTAATTCACAATCTCCATATTTTCCTGTTGTAAATTTTAAAAATATAGATCGTTGTTGTGGTTTTTTGGTGTTTTTCCGAAGGTTACGCTTTCTAATTTTTGTGCAGTTATGCACATATTTCATGTAAAGTTGTCCATTACTATAGCTGTTGTTAATTTGTTTGCAAACTTTTAAATATAAACACAATTCCAAGAAGGCCACAAAATTAACATTTCGATAAAACATTTCACTAAAATTGCATTGTACTTATTTTTGCCATCTTAAGCATTCATGTATATATTTGTATATGAAGTACAAAAAAAGAAAGGTACCGAAACACTGACCACACTACATTTACTGGGCTGACAATGTTCTCCAGAATTATCAATAAAGCTAGATGTCATTAGTCAATTTGAATATAAATCACTGGGTTTATACTTTTCTTTTCGAATAAACTCATGATAGATACCAGGATTGAAATTTCACATACACGCCACACGCGCGTTTCGTCTACAAAGACTCATCAGTCATGCTCGAATAAAAAAATGTTAAAAATGCCAAATAAAATACGAAGATGAAGAGCATTGAGGACAAAAAGTTCCTAAAAGAGGGACGAAAGATACCAAAGGGACAGTCAAACTCATAAATCTAAAACAAACTGACAACGCCATGGCTAAAAATAAAAAAGACAAACAGAAAAACAATAGTACACACGACACAACATAGAAAACTAAAGAATAAACAACACGAACCCCACCAAAAACTAGGGGTGATCTCAGGTGCTCCGGAAGGGTAAGCAGATCCTGCTCCACATGTGGCACCCGTCGTGTTGCTTAAGTGATTACAAATCCGGTAAATAGTCTAATTCGGTAGGTCATATTCATGAAAGGGAAGGGGATTGTAGTTACGACGTAAGGAACATATCCGATATCATTTGTGAAACGGTTATTCCATAACGGTCAACCAACTCGTGATGGCGTCCGTAAAATTTACGAAGGGATGATTTCAACTTCACCATTTGGAACTCTTGGTTTAATAGCTTCCTTGTGAGCAGCAAACCTATATCAAGAAAATCATGATAGGAAATGCAAGCACGGGAATATCGTATCAATTGGGAGATATATACCCCGTATGCAGGTGCTGCTGGAATGTTGCTACTTAGAAATGGAAAGTTCACAATTGGAAAGCTGAAATCATCTCTTTTGTCGTAAAGTTTTGTTTTCAACCGACCCTCATTGTCAATTTCTAGATGTAAGTCAAGATATGAAGCCGACTTAACTGTATCTGTAGTATCCTTTATCTCTAGTTCGATTGGATAGATGCGTTCCACATAGTCACCAAATTTTGAATTGTTTAGTGAAAGAACATCATCTATATAGCGGAAAGTAGAGTTAAAGGATATTGCTAACTTCTTATCTTTCTTCCTAAGAAGTTCCTGCATGAAGTCAGTCCTAACAGTTTTGCAAAATACAGCTAAGTCATCTCTATATAAGAAATACGATGAATATATTGATCAATATATTCATCGTATTTCTTATATAGAGATGACAATAGCTCTTCTCGCAATATGATACGAAATTTCCAAATTTCCATTGACTATTCGTTAGGTCAATGATGATTTTCAAATATCAAAGACATGGTTATACTTTTCAATAATTCGTTTGTGTACTGATTGATTCTTGAACATGTTAGGACATGATTTAATCAATAATTATAAGTGCCTCTCAGTGACCCGAGTAACCATGCAGTAGTTACGTGTATTTTGTCTGACTGTTAATGTTAAAACCCTTAACATTCAACTGTTTTGCTATAACACCATGGTCTCAAATAAAAAGGAAGACTGAGCTCTCGCAGTATATTTTACCTCGCTACATTCTACATCAATCTTTAATTCGTGAGCCTGTAATTCGGGGTTTCTCGTTAGTAGCTGTCTGTTATATTCTGTTTTATTGTTTGGTCATTAAACATGCCGCTAGTGTTTTCGTTTGATTTCTATAATATAAGCTTATGTCGAGTTGTATTTTATCTTACATAGGGTTATTTTTTATCATTGTTTAAGTCTTACTGTCGACTTATTGATGCTTATACACACATCATTGGGCTTTGATTTGTAGTTGTCCTAACACATCTCTTCATTTTAATAAATTCTCCTCCAACAAATAAATAATGTTTCTTTTCAACTTTAAATAACAGCAATAAATCTTCTTAAGGCTCGTGTTTTAATTGAATTGACTTTTAATGACTCCGGCTGATATCAAGCTTAATGGATCGTCCAATGTCCGTATCACACTCTGCTATGAATAAAAACTGCTATTACGACTTTGTGGCGTGAAGTACGTTTACCCGGCCTAAATAAAGTTGATCCGAACAGCTTTATTATTATTAGATTGAATTTTAATAACTCAGGCTGATATCAAGCTTGTTCGATCGTCAAATGTCTGTATCACACTACTAAGCTATGTATAAAATAGCTGATACAGCTTTGTGGCGTGTAGTACGTTGACCCGGCCTAATTAAATTTGACCCGAACAGCTTTATTATTATAGAATTGAATTTTAATAACTCAGGCTGATATCAAGCTTGGTCGATCGTCCAATGTACTAAGCTATGAATAGAAATGGCTATCACAGCTTTGCTGTGTGTAGTACGTTGAGCCGGCCTACATACATTTGACCCGAACATGCAATCGACGTTATAAGGAATGTACAGTCGTTAAAAAGATTGACCAAAACTTGTCCTGTTATCGTCCGGTTTGCAGTTGAAACAATGAAAACACATATTTTATCATGCAAAATTTACTAATACGAATCAATAATTCAGTAATCTGATTGACTACATATTGATATTGTAAAAATTGCAGCTGAGCACATATGAAGACTTTTTGAAAGCATTCGCTGCACTCACTCGCGAAAAGGATAACAGTTTATTTTGCAGCTGATCTTTTATAATATTAGTATGCAGACAACCTGATATTTAGTTCATTTCACATATTTACCCAATATGAAATCTATAACACTTTTTTTTTATATTTTCTGTTTTTTTTTTTTTTTTTATGTGAGCTATCGTTTTTGTTCAGATGGCAATGATTTGTTCGTTTTTCATTGGTTAAGATTTTGTATTATTCATCGGACTTCATGCTTTTTGTATTTTTTGGAACCAGACAAAATGAAGTTGCATGGGCTTGATCACATACGTTCCATTTAAATACATTGAAACTAATTCACATAGTGTATAGAAAGTTTTTAATTGGAAAATTGATTACACTTTCATAATTCAGGTAAAATCAGATTTATCTTAAGAGAATTTCCAGATCTGTACTTTAACCGGTATATAAAAATATGTTTACAATAAAAACTAATTGAATTAGTGGTATCTAATAGAAGAAAAGCATAACGTTCCATATATGGTGTGATGTCAGATCAGTTGCCAAACTCTTTCAAAGCAAAACGTTGATCTTATTAACCAACTCTCTATAATTCTGCTAGGACAGAAATAACCATCATATCCGCTGGCTCTGCCATGTCTACAAGAAAACATTAAATTAAATTAAAATAACTGCAGCATGAATCTTTAGAAAATGTTTTTGTTTGTTCTAAAATCTCGCCAATTTCTTTACCCTAGTATCCGATAATATTACCATTTTAGATTAATTGATAAAACGAATAGCATGTGCCTACAAAAAGCAAGTGTACGTATACACCGATAGCTTTGGTGAGTTTTTTTACAACCCCTTGGTTGATACTGATGGTGGAAGTTTTGTCGACTATGAAATCGCCATGCCAGAAGCCAGGACGTTGGAGTTGACAACTTATCTTTGAAACGTTCATTTTCTGTAAATTAACTGTTTATAAAGTTTAACATAATTCTAATAAAAGCAATGTACTAAGGTTTTCAATCCTTAGGGATCGATTGCTTTTGTTGTATTTGGAAACAGTTTTCGTTGTTTTGGTTTAAATGCAATTCAACTATGCTTTTGACTTTGCAATCCAATTATATTCATTCTGTTGCACTAGTAGATTACTGTGTAGACGAACGGTACGTCTTGAGTAAAATATGTATGCCATTTATCCTGTTGAGTTTTTACACTGATTAAAAAACATTAATAGCAAACATCATTTCACGAATACTTTGTAAATTAAGACATTTCTAATTAGTTCTTAAAAAAACAAATGAAAAAGAAAGGCGTTTATTTGTAAGCCTGTCCTATTATTTGGTCCTGCTGGACGTAGAGCAGCCAAGTATCAATCAATAAATATCCTTGCTGGTCCCATATCTTCCTGTTCTTATATCAGTTCGCCTTCGGAACTATCCGGAGGAAGGTTACTGCAACCTTTACAATCTCTATAACTTGACAATAAACGGGAAACTCAGCAACTTTATCATCGTTGTTTTGTTGTTGCTAGTTTACGTTTTACTTAGTTATGAGGGGGAGGACAGGGGGTACCCTTCTCCCTTCTCCCATCCCTCTTCTCCTTTCTCCTACCCCTCTTCTCCTTATTTTTTTTTTTTTAATTTACCGAAAAAAGAGAGATATTTTATTTTTTCTCCTTTCTCCAACTTTTTCTCCTTTCTCCCAGCCTTCCTCTCCTTTCTCCTACCCCTTTCTCCTTTCTCCCACCCCTTAGTCCTTTTTCCTTCCCCCTTTCTCCCTGTCTCCCTTACCCCTGTCCTCCCCTCATATATTGTCCATGGCAGATCGATTGGTACAACACAAGAAATTTTCATAATTTTATTTGATGAATTCATTAATTGAAAAAAAAATGCTTTTGCAAATGCAGTTTTAGAAATGGGAATTTTGCATTTAAACGTGCATTATTATATCCAACAAAAATCTTAAAAACCTATTATTAGATTTTAAGAAGGGGCAAATCGCCCAAAATTAAATATTTGTTATATAAGATAATAGTTATCAAAGGAACCAGGCTAATTATTTAATACGCCTGATGGACGTCTACATAAGACTTATCAGTAGAGCCTAGGTGGTCGAATGGTCCAGCGCGTCTTGCATAGTGCAAGGCTAGTATGTGCCATGAAATATCATAAGCATGAATTCCAATTCCGGTTAGGGAAGCATAAGCAATGTAATAATGTTAGGCTGATATTAAAATATGTAAGATTTGTTCATTTTTAGAAGCGTACAATCACTGTTAATTTATTTGTATATATAACCGTTTTTATTTATATATAGCAGTTTATACTCAAAAACGTTAAGCTCTTCGAACTCGAATGAAAAGTTTTAATCTTACAATTTGTGTTAAACATTGTCCAAAGGGTATACCATTCTTTTTAACCATCGTTCAAGACATTATTTTTTATAGAAAATATACCTTTCCATTTTTATTAAATGGTGTATTCAGCCATCACCAAAATCAATGCTAGATAACTTACTTTATCATTATGTCCTATCATATTCCCTCTTCAGATTAATGATAAGATAGAAAATTGACTGTTCTATTATACTGTCTACATGTTGATGTATTAACCTCTCCAAATGCATGCAGTTTTACGGTACAAGTTGATGTCTTATTTGAATATTGCATCCGTGTTGTGTTTAAAAGTACTTGTCAATATACATTTATCTCAGTGCAAATTTGTTCAAATCGAACCATGCATGGTAACTCTTCAATATCTACACACAAGATAGTATCCACATACAAATGCAAGTTCAGATAAAACTCATCATAGATATAACTCTATTTATTTCTCTTGACTGGGCGGGGTTTAACTGTTTCGCTTATAATACACCAGTCCATCTATAGATAGGTGTTTTAGGATAAACTCATCAATGAAGTGTTCAGTCATTTTTTGTAAATTCCTTTGATGACACTGATAGGTGATTAAAAATCATAATAATTATAACGGCAATCATCCTTATCACACACATCTTCAAATAGACTGTCCTTATGCAAATTAAAACGTAAGCTCCGCCCGATCAGTTGAAAAATATCAGGTTTAAAATTTTATATCCGAGTACACAGTTATCGTCCACTTGATTTTCGTTGTCCACAAATATAGTCCCTAGTGTAGATAGTGTGCTACTTGCCATTTTTTTTATGCCCCTATCAAATAATTTTTTCACGTTTATGCCTCAAATGGCAAGAAGGAGATAAAATTACACTGAAAAAAATCGATTCATGAATTTTAAAGTAAAGTAGTGATTTGGTCCAGGTTAAAAAGGTTAAAAATAAGCTTTATCCGAAGCTGTAAAAGATTCTAACACCTCTGAATATAAAATTGGCCATATTTTGAGTTAGAGCCGATGAAGTTTTCTATAACTTTGATATATTTTGTCCCAACAGTAGTCAGTTATATTGGAAGAAACGTTCAACCACCAAATTAGTTCAATGAATGTGCACTTTGGTAAAGATTAATATATGACTTCTTCCTTCAAAAAAGTATGCATTATCACTTAAAACATGTTTATTTTTCGAGACCTTTGATATTTTTAATAGTAAACCACCCTTATCATTAGCGAAGAGATCAAGCAAATAATGTTTAAATCCCCAATCATAAATACTAATTTATACTAAGTGAACAATGTTTTCAAACAGTGTTTTAATGTGAAGATTATAAATGACTCAATTAGAACTTACTACGGGTCCAGTTTCTATCTGTGAAGTTCTTTGTATAAAGGAACATCGGAATCAAGCCAATGCGTTCATATGGACAGCGTCTATCTTGATCAAGGACATACATCCACCCTTGATCTTTAGCACATCCTCCGTAGTTCTGATTTACATAGAATTTTCGTTGATGATCTCTGAAAAAATGTATTTGTTGGACAAACATTTAAACGGATTTGATGAATTTATATAAGACAACAATCAAATGTAATACTGTATCGTGACAATGTCTTTCAAAAAGATTTTTATCATTTGACCTTTTCTAATACATGTTTATTTTTTTGTAACTTTGTTTGATTGTGTAGTTTATTCTATTCAATTTTATAATGTGGTTTTAGGCAGAAAGCAGTTCCTTGAAATAGGTTGTTTACACACAGTTTGACTTTCGAAACTAACAATGTGATGGATTATAAAAACAAAATATACAATGACGTTCATTCACACGGTATTGGAAACCATTCTATGACATAAGGATATCCATTTTCCATGTAATTATAAAAACTTATAACAAAAATACCGAACTCCAAGTTAAATTAAACAGATAAGTCCGTAAAAACGGACAAAATCAAACGTTATCGACTAATGGAAGGAACTGAAAACAACTGTCATATCCCCGACTTGGTACAGACATGTTACCATGTTTACGAAGAAAATAGTGGGTATAACCTTGCTTTATAGCTAGATAACCCTTCCATTTTTATAGAGGTTGTTTATAGATATACAATATTAGGTCAATGTCAGTAAAATATAAAAAAAAATTGTAAGAGGCTAAGAAATTTGGGAAGGGCGAGGCTCTATCGACTCGGAGCCTTTCAACAGTTTTATATTTTCCTGACATGGACCTGATATTGTATATCTATAAACAACCTCTATAATCATTATAAATTAAGACATTTGTAGCTTTTAAATCGTTAACAATATCAAACTGAATTTCATCCTTAATGGACCCTGCTTGTGGAAAAAAGTGTTCCATGATGAAATTGACATTATTCAAAATATAGCTATGTTACTATATTTGGAAAATAAACACAACTAGTTGCAGTATAAATCCGTTATATTGACATAATTGGGTGCGCAACCCAAACAGACAAATTAGGTAAATGTGACAATAGTCAAAACTGTGTAAACATATATACATCACAGACAAAAATCATACAACCAATAAAAAGAAGCATAATAGCACGGAGGCAATTAACTAGAAAACTAAAGTAAATCAAAAAGTTAAATCACTTCAGCACCTATAATCTATAACTCAATACCATTGTGTAATATTTGAGTAGCAGACACTAGCAATTCATTTATAAGATCGTGGTGCTTTTCGAGGAACTTTTTGAGATTAATGACGAGACGTTCTTTGTCAAAACCCTGGCTCATTAATTTTGAAAGTAGCAGCTCCAATCTCTTGAATATCATATGGGTTGACAAATGGTTTATTCAATACGAGGAGTAGTTAGTGTATTGCTGCTAAGGTAAAGAAAGATTATCATTTTGAAATTGGAATCGGGACGTTTGGTCATAGCTTCTGTATTATGTGTACCACAACTAATTTTTCCCGATCGTAAAGAACATACAAGAAAGTAGTACATCATATAAAAAACAAACTTCTTACTACGCATGCGTGTTAGTTTCAAAATACACATGTATGCATATATTGGTAAAGTGTGTATTAAATGAAACATAATGACGTGTTGTCATTGTTGGGAACTTTTTTTCATGATTGAAATGACACAAAAATGCATGAATTTAAAAAAAGAAGGGTACATTATTGCCTATTTCACATATCTCAAGTAAATGAATTGTACTTCATAGGTTCCAAAAAACAAGTACGGAGAAATAATGGGGTGTTCTACCCATTGAAATATCAGTTGCAATTAACATCATGTACAATGTGAAACTTTGTGGGCCAATGACTACATCGAACGAGCAAACAATGTTCACAATGTGTTAATCAGCTGATAATTTACGATATTTATAGGAAATCCGAAAATCTGTTTATTGTTCTTTTTTGTTTTTTTCTTCCTCTTTTAGACAATTTTACACTTGATAATGTTTCTTCTTACTTTGTGTCAACGTCAAACAAGAGTTACGGAGCGCATTTGTCAGATGATATAGGCGAAAGAACGGACGATAAGCCCTGATATGAAATTATAAGTATGAAGATTTTTTTCAGTACAATGCAATCTAATCTAGTTTCTTTAACATGGAATGACTGTTACTTAATTTGAACTTAAAGAGCTATGAATGATTGACGATGAAATCAACACTGAAAGCAATTGGACAAAGAATAAGTTTTGTGCCTCCATTAAATAAAACATAATAATTATATATTTAGCAAACATTTACCCAGCAATCGAAAAGTAGTTAAATGTACTGCGTGATCCTAAATCATTAAAACTACTCTGCGCAAGGTTTGATTTGCTAAACCAGTTCATCTTATCTGTATTCGTACCATTAAAAGTCATCCATGCAACAACTTGGTTGTTTTTGAAAAATTCAACCTTCACCTGTGAATTATAGAAATCATATTTGAATGAAAACGAAATGTGTTGACTTCTCTTGTTTTGCTGTGAACTTAAAATGAACGTATGAATGTTAATATATTGATATAATGAATAAAATAAAATGATGTCTTAATACATTTAGTTCGGAACAAATTGTTATAGTTCTGACATAAACCATTATAAGTTGTGACATACCATTCGTATATTTGCATTATTCCAGTCATCCACAACACTATTTCTGAGATGACGCTGAGAACCGACTGTTCCAAAAGACGTGGGAAGAGGGTTGCATTCTGACTGACTTCGCCATGCGTCATACACAGACTTACCATTTCCTTCAAACGCAACGAATACAGGAAACCAAACTGTAAACATTCATCACAGTTGTGTCATACATTTTTTAAATATTTATAAAAGAAAAGTACTCTTTGTAAGTGTGTTTTTTTATGGGTGGCTTTTTGATAGTGTAATCTGGAATTCAATACATAAAATAAGGCATTTGATAGATTCATTATACGAAAAAATGATAATATAAACATGCAATAATATGACAAAGGAAGCAAATAAATACATGTAATTATAGTTGATATTTATATGATGAATTCATAATCTTTCAATCATGTGAGTAACTTCTTATAGTCCATTGTTAATTTATGTATCATTATCATTTTGTTTATTTCCTTTGTTATACCTATTTGGCATCGGACTAGGGCTTCTTTTAAACTGAGTTTGAATATGCGTATTGTAGTGTGTTTGTTTTTTCTACATTAGATAGAGGTATAGGGGGGTTAAGATCTCAAAAATCACGTTTAACCCCGCCGCATTTTGGCGACTGTCTCAGTCAGGAGCCTATGGCCTTTGTTTGTCTTGTCTTGTATGAGTTTTAATTTTAGTTTCTTGTGTATATTTTGAGTTTAGTATGATGAAAAAAAAATCGCTGGCAAAAATAAGTTGGTTTACAGTATGTTGAAATTGATATGGAAGTGAACTGATATTCCGGTACCACAAACCGTGGATAGACATGGTAAACACTTTATTGTAAAAATATTTCTAAGGTAAAAATATTATCGCCAAGACGATGTAAAATTTGTGAAATACATTTATACAAAAGCATGATATTAATATGCATATTGTATTGAGTATATATGTGAAACTGGCAAATACTTAGTAGTGAGTACTAAAACATACACTCAGACAGTTGTATTTAGTAATAGAAGAGTAATTCAGGTTTGATAAGGGTATATAATGTAACATTCCAATATGCATTCTCTGAGTCTCTACAAACCAGTTAACACATGACGACCTTGATTAACCATGAAGGTTTTGCACAGTCAGTAATGAAACATGATATTAGATATCAATAAAGGCAACAGTAGTATACCACTGTTCGAAACTCATAAATCGATAGAAAAAAACAAATCCGGGTAACAAAATAAAACCGAGGGAAATGCATTAAATATAAGAGGAGAACAACGACACAACAATAAAATATAACACACACAGAAACTAACTAAGCATTAGACAAACATACTTACTTCGTCTAGCTTTCTTGCGTTTTCCCTTTCCTGCAGCTGAAGAACGCAGAGATAATTCATATTACACAGGTTAATTTATACAATTACTGTTTTAAAAGTAAACAGTCCGATTTATATTAATCACTTAATTTATTCTAAATTAAACTAGAGGCTCTAAAGAGCCTGTGTCGCTCACCTTGGTCTATGTGAATATTAAACAATGGACACAGATGGATTCGTGACAAAACTGTGTTTTGGTGATGGTGATGTGTTTGTAGATCTTACTTTACTAAACATTCTTGCTGCTTACAATTATCTCTATCTATAACAGTACTTTCTGTGGAAAATGTTATTGAAAATCTTCAAATTTTAAGAAAAATTGACTATGAAGGGCAATAACATCTTAGGGGGTCAATTGACTATTTTTGTCACACTGACTTATTTTTAGTTCTTACTTTGCTGTACATTATTGCTGTTTACAGTTTATCTCTATCTATAATAATATTCAAGATAATAACAAAAAAAACAGCCAAATTTCCTCAAAATTACCAATTCAGGGGCAGCAACCTAACAACCGATTATCCGATTCATCTGGAAATTCCAGGGCAGATAGATCGTGACCTGATCAACAATTTTACTTCCTGTCAGATTTGCTCTTAATGCTTTGGTTTTTGAGTTATAAGCAAAAAACTGTATTTTACCCCCATGTTCTATTTTTAGCCATGGCGGCCATCTTGGTTTGTTGGCCGAGTTACCGGACACATTTTTTTAACTAGATACCCAATAATAATTATGGCTAAGTTTGGTTAAATTTGGCCCAGTAGTTTCAGAGGAGAAGATATTTCTAAAAGATTACTAAGATTTACGAAAAATGGTTAAAAATTGACTATAAAGGGCAATAACTCCTAAAGTAATCAACTGACCATTTTGGTCATGATGACTTATTTGTAGAGCTTACTTTGCTGAACATTATTGCTGTCAACAGTTTATCTCTATCTATAATAATATTCAAGATAATAACCAAAAACAGCAAAATTTCCGTAAAATTACAATTTCAGGGGAAGCAACCCAACAACGGAATGTCCGATTCATCTGAAAATTTCTGAGTTATAAGCCAAAAAACTGCATTTTACCCCTATGTTCTATTTTTAGCCATGGCGGCCATCTAGGTTGGTTGGCCGGGTCATCGGACACATTTTTTAAACTGGATACCCCAATGATGATTGTGGCCAAGTTGTGTTTAATTTGGTCCAGTAGTTTCAGAGGAGAAGATTTTTGTAAAAGTTAACGCAGTACGACGACGGAAGACGACGACGGACGCCGGACGCCGGACGCCAAATGATGAGAAAAATTCACTTGGCCAGGTGAGCTAAAAAACTAACCGTCCTGATCATTTTTTTCCCTTATGTTAACCATGCAACTTGTTTCTTGTGTATATTTTGAGTTAAGTATGATGACCATTATCCCTTAACTAGTATACATTTTTGTATAGGGACCAAACTGAAACACGCCTCCATGTACGGGAGTTTCTCGCTGCATTAAAGACATTTTGGTGGCCTTCGATTGTTGTCTGCTCAATGGTGGGGTTGTTGTCTCTTTAACACATTCCCCATTTCCATTCACTATTTTGATAGTTATCAAATTCAAAAAAGGATTGAAAGTTAATGAGAATTTTACCGTACATATAATATCTTTGTCATGATTATTGAATGTTATTACTTTCGTTCGAGCTGACAGTTTGCACCACTACGCATACAACAACTAAGCTTAGGAACAGTCTGGTCATTTCTCTTATTGTTGTCTCCGTTTATCTACAATAAACAAAAACTCTTTACTGCTATTTATTTTTTTAATTGTTGTCTCCGCTTTTCTTAAACCAAAAACAGTCGTTAGTGTTAATTTTGTTGTTGTTGTTCCGTTTGTCTTAAACCGAAATAAATATTGTTACTGTTTCTTTCTAATTTTTTATCTTCATTTGTCTGAAACATAAAATCAAATCGTTACTATTATTTTTAATTTGCTGTTTCCGTTTTTATATTATTTTTTTTTTATTATTTTTGTCCTTGTTTGTACAAAATCCCAAAAATATCGTTATTTACTGTATTTAATTCAATTGTTGTCTACAAACAAAATAAAAAGGTTTACTTAATTTTCTTCGTCTTGATATATTTCAAATTTCTTTCATTTTTTACACATTAAGGTTTTACCTAACACTACAAGGAGATAACTCTGTAAAGTCGTCTAAACGTTTTAATTACATTGTGTTGTAAAAGGAATATTAAGCTTCTCAATGATAAAAATTGGTGTTTGTCAAACTGCTATAATAAGTGTAATTCTTCTGACAAAACGGTTGGTTCAAAGTTTTTGAAATTTTTATATTTTTGTTAAAGGGTCAAAGTAAATTCTTTGACAACATTTTAGGAAAATTAAACGAGCCAAATTAATTTTAGTTAAAGTGTTGGGTACCACCTTAAAACTATTTAATTAGCGTTTAGTTTAATTCTTTTTTTTTTGGCCGAAATTGATTCTTATAAATATCATTGACCATTTTAAGAGCCATTTTTTTTTTTTCAGACATTTATTTTTTTATACGCAAAGACACTATTTTAGTATAATATTATTCATTACATACCCTATAAGAGATACCAATAAATACCACTTATACACAAGGTACTTGTTTCAATGCCTGGACTATGACTGACAATACATCTGTCAGCAGCTTTTTTTAATATAGTTTCATTCTCCATCTACGCATGTTAACTTGTTTTTATCTTAACAAACCGTGCCTCCTTCCGCGGCTTCCTTGTTAGGGAAAAACAATTTAGATGTGACATGACATGATACCTATACTGAAGATAAATGTTAAGTGAATATTTAACTGATTAATTTATCTATATTTTATTTAAATGAAATCATTTTGAAATTTACTATGTATATGTTTATACTTTTTTCCGAATTGTTGCATCTTAATCAGTGAACCCAATTTTTCAGTTTAATACATATTGCTATTGAAAACATTTAGCTACACACATTCAGATGCATTGCATTTCTCATTTTTCTCTTTCTGTTATATTTTTACAGCCTATGTTTTTTTTCTCATTAATACAAAAGTGTATAATTAACACACTATAATAAGAAAAAAGTAAAATCATAAATATACTTAAGTCAGAGAAAATTTAAAACGGAAAGTCCATATTCAAATGCCAAAATCAAAAGCCCAAACACATCAAACGAATGGATAAAAACCGTATCAATTAATAACAAATTTCTTACTTATTTTGTATGTCGGAACTGCTTACTAAGTTGATCAATAAATCCGCCAAGTTAATATTTTTTGGTCTTTATTTCAGAATTATGATGGAAAACAACTTTGTTAGTGGTTTGTGTTAAAAAAGTAATAAAAAAGAATGAATCTACATTTTCGAATGTGTAAATGTTTTGTCTTAAAAGCAGAACATCATTTCATATTTTAATGATAACGCGATATGTTACAAAGTATCATAACGATATTTTAAACAGAACCGTATATGCGAAAGTTAAATGGGCTGTGATCATATGATACCCTAATTTATTCAGTTAATTTTATATAATTGGCTTATGTGTGAACATAATTAATCAGAAACAAAATATAATTATACCTATGAATCGAAATAACAAATGTTTTGAACTACCGGGATAATACAAATATGTTGGGATATCGAATAATTGCGGTCTTGCAATCTGTTTTGCAAACAATTGTGAGATTGACCATCATTGTAATTCAGAAACAACTACTGATTTGCAATTTGTCTGTAAGTTAATTATTCACACTTTAAATTTATCCTAGTTTCTCCATAATCTTTCAGTTACCATATCCGTCTGGCGTATATACAAAATTTAGTCCTGGTATCTATGATGAGTTTATTCATCCATCATGGTAATTATGAGGTTCGTTCTTCGTTTATATCTAAAAAAAACTCTTATGACGAATACACTGAGGAAACAATAATAAACTATCTTTTTTAAGATATACAAAAAATACAAAAATACAAATTTCCGTAAAAATTAACGAAAGAACCAGCAGATTTCGAGTATACGACTAAGCAAGAAAGATAGAGCTACACCTTCGAAAACTGGGGCGATACCCAGAAGGGTCGTTAGTCTGTTCCTATAATTGCGTAGTTCGCGGCAAGTGCACATATAATAATTGATCAGAAAACATGGTAAAGGAATAATTAGATTTTTAAAATGCTTTCGGAAAGTTGTTCTTACATGTCTTATGTGAAACTAAATCATTTGAAAGAGTAGTTGATTTAATCAAAACTCACAAAACGAGTCAAAACGTGCTCTATTCGTTCTTGTATTGATAGCTTCTTTTCCGTAGAACTATATTTCCTCTGGTCCATTCCAAAACTATAAATTAAAAAAATGAAATTCATTTTGAGAAAACAGTTTTAAGCGACAGCAACATGAAAATGAAAACCACATGATAAAGTGTGATTAGTAAGATATATTAAGGATAGAAAAAGTGTCGAGTTAAGTGATTGGATAACAACTTAGATATGTCAGAACATATTCCAAAAATTGCCAGTGTATATGAGTCGGGTTTTATAGCCCTTATTTAAATAATGTCAATTATAATGTTATTATTGACATAATTTACTTAACAGAAGAAGAAAAATGCCAGAAGCTTACCAAGGGTAATAAAAATGTTGAGAATTCTTCTTTTTTTACGTTCTTCATTTAAAATGGACCAGCAACCTAATTAATGGTTGAATCTATTATAATACATTAGTGCCTATAATTATTCTCATAGGACATTACAAAATCTGTGGAATTTATGATGGGAGTGAACTGATATTTCTGGGGGATATACATGGTTAAAACTGTTTGAAAGAATGTTTCTAAGGTGAAAATTTTATCGTCAAAATGAAGTAAAATTCATGAATTACATGTATACAAAAGCGTGGTATTAATATGCATATTGTATTGAGTATATATGTGCAACTGGCAAATACCTAGTAGTGAGTACTCAAACATGCATTCAGACAGTGGTTTTTTTTTTGTAATAGAAGAGTAATTCAGGTTTGATAGAGGTATGTAATGTAACATACCAATATGCACTCTCTCAACAAACTAGTTAACACATGACGACCATTCGAGTTTTACATGATTTTGACTATCCATGAAGGTCTTGCAAGGTCGGTAATAAAACATGATATCAGATATCAACATACTTACATCTTATTGGATATAATTACGATACTGTTGTCAAGTCATTAAAGATTGCATATTTTGGCGTTAATATTGAGTCACTGATAAGGTCTTTGCATCGGAACTAAACACATTTATTCTAAAAACAGTTGTTGGCATGACACGGGTTATGTTCTTCTCATATATGTTATGATGGTATGATACTAAACCCCTAACGGGAAGGATTGTGCCTGATGTTCATATGATGAAATCATAATCTTTCAGTCAGTTTAATTGAAGTCTGGAGCTGGCATGTCAGTTAACTGCTAGTAGTCTGTTGTTATTTATGTATTATTGTCATTTTGTTTATCTTCTTTGGTTACATCTTCTGGCATCAGACTCGGACTTCTCTTGAACTGAATTTTAATGTGCGTATTGTTATGCGTTTTCTTTTCTACATTGGTTAGAGGTATAGGGGGAGGGTTGAGATCTCACAAACATGTTTAATCCCGCCGCATTTTTGCGCCTGTCCCAAGTCAGGAGCCTCTGGCCGTTGTTAGTCTTGTATTATTTTAATTTTAGTTTCTTGTGTACAATTTGGAAATTAGTATGGCGTTCATTATCACTGGACTAGTATATATTGTTTAGGGGCCAGCTGAAGGACGCCTCCGGGTGCGGGAATTTCTCGCTACATTGAAGACCTGATGGTGACCCTCTGCTGTTGTTTTTTATTTGGTCGGGTTGTTGTCTCTTTGACACATTCCCCATTTCCATTCTCAATTTTATTGGTCTAGCTTCCTTGAGTTTTCCAATTCCTGAACCTGACGAACGGAGAGATAATTTATATTACACAGGTCAATTTATACAATTACTGTTTTAAAAGTAAACAGTTCAATTTATAATTTATCACTTAATTTATTTTAAATTAAAAAAACTAACCGTCCTGATCATTTTTCCGACGTAGTCGGTATATTTTCGGTTTGTGCCCTTTGAACTTAAGGACGTTTAACTGTGGCAACAGAATATGCATGCTCGAAAATCCTTTCTGTGATTGGACAAAATCCAGTCATGGTGGGTGATTTGGTTGTTTGAAAAAACGTCTCGTTAATTATATCGTGATGGATAGTAAGTGAAAAACTATAAATATTTGACTAGATCTTACAAAGATTTATATTTTTATTAAAATAATTGTTTCTCCAATAGCTCTTTGCATCCGTGACAGCTGTTTATTCGGGACAATTATATAATTTTTAATGTAAACTTTGTTGTACGAACTTACATGACTTTTAGAACGTACCTACGCATGTGAGATTTCCGCGGGGTTTTGGTGAATGTAAACAGAAAGATACGAGGACCGAGAATACTGAACACAAACAGAGAAAACGTTATTTAAATGGTATCTTTGTGCTTCTGAAGGTTATCGAAATGATAGTTTTAAACATATACTCAAATTTAAATACGTCGGATATCTTTTTTAAAGATAGTTCTTGTTTTCATTATGCTAACAATGCAACTTGTTGAGATTTCAGGACATAGTTTAACCTTACAACATGGGCATTTTTAAAGTCGAGAACCTTGTGAGTAGTTGTCTTTATCTCATTCTTAATCGTATTATAGTTTTTGGATGATTTCTTTTTATTAGTTCTCAATGGTATTGTGTTCAAAACCGATCTGTGATATGTTCTCGAAAAGGTCGATGATTTGCTGTCTTAGTTACATGTTATCTACATGTTTTCTTTTATTAATTGACAATGTGTATTTATACATTATTTGAACAAATAATGTTTACCTACACAATGAAAGACAAGAACACATAAATAACTTTGCCATTTTAGTTTAATATCAAGCGAGAAAACTAATGGCCTAATTTCTGTACAGAAATTCAACGAAAAACAAATATTTAAACATCAACAAACGACAACTACTGAATTACAGGCACATATATACAGAAAGTGGCGCGGTCAAACATGTTAGCGGGATCCCAAACCTCCCCTAACCTAATGTATGTATGCAAATTACGATAAAATACATTCATAGTCTTAGTCTTACAGGTACAAGTACTTACGTGTATGATACAATCATTTATCAATATAGCTTGAGAAAAGATACATGTAGTTAACACATCAATTAAGGATGAAGTCATATCCTGTTAAAGACTTTTTTTTACTACAAAACAGTATAAAATATTTTGCCCCATATCACCCACTTTTTCATTTAAGTTTTAAATAGCTCATAAACAGTCATTAAGCTAAATTTGAGCAGATTCTACATTATTTTCTTACAATTTGAGACCCAAATGATGCAATTGCTAAATATGAGATTAAAGTGCGTCAGCTTTTTCCCGTCATTTGTATAATATTTCTATAATTCCAGACTAATTTGACCTGACTTTATCGTTAACTGTTTTATATTCATCTATTCATTTTCCTTGTATTGACGTTTTGTCTTAAAAATATATTAACTGGAGAAAAATACTAATTATTTGTTCAAGGGCATGAATATTAGGAAGCCATTGATTCCAATAACAACGATGACGATATCACTAAAAAAACATCCTTAGATGAGACGATTATAAATTAATAAATTAATTGGCCTATTTATGGGCCTTCTTTGACCTTTTCCTCTTTTTTATATTTAGATTGTATTTACGAGTTAGGAACATCGGTAAATTGACGTTTCCTCTTTATGTTACTTAAGAACTTTCAAATAAGGCAGGTAATTCAGAGAAACTTAAACAACGTGTAAGGTCATCGTGCTATCATTGTTATACAAATTATGTGCCGATACAAAAAGTATGATGATTGTTTTGTCTAATTTAGAATCATTATTTTTCAATTAATATTATAAAGAGATTAAACAAAATACAACAATTAAATTAACATTGATATTGATTAAAATACCAAAACAAATGTAAATCTATTTAAATAGTTATCATTATCCAGCTGTTGTCAAAAGGAATTTTCAGAAAAAACTTTTTAAAATTTGCTTTTATATAGAAATTACATAAACTAGTTAATAATACAAACATTCATATAATGCGATCAAATTACATTAAATCCCATGTAACAAAAATAGTATTTTTATAAGTTTTTATCCCCATTAGTCCGTTATTAGTAGTTGTTGGTCCCTCAATAAAGCACTGTCTTCAAGTGTTTTTGTTCTCCATTTGTCACAGTACTGTGAAATAATTTATATTTCTCTTCTTTTGGTTTAAAAGCACTTATTTTTTTGTCGAAATTCAAATTATCGACGCCAAAACTGTATTTGTGTTTTTCGTGTAATTCACAATATCCATCTTTTCCTGTTGTAGATTAATAAAAAATGATCGCAGTTGTGGTTTTTGGTGTTTTTCCGAAGGTTAAGCTTAATAATTTTCGTGCAGTTATGAACATATTTCATGTAAAGTTGTCCAGATACATGTAGCTGTTGTTAATATATTGGCTAACTTCTAAATAGGAAGTTGCGAACTGTTAAAACAAATCACAATTCCAAGAAGGTCACACAAACAAATTAACATTTCGATAAAACAATTTACTAGAATTGCAATTTACTTATTTTTCCCATCTTAAGCATTCATTTATATATATAAATTTGTATATGAACTGATAAAAGAAAGTACCAAAACACTGACTACACTACATTTACATGGCTTACCATGTTCTCCGGAATAAGTAATGAAGTTAGATATTATTTGTCAATGTGAATATAAATCACTGGGTTTATTTATTAAATTTGGTCCTCTATGCTCTTCAACATTGTACTTTATTTGGCCTTTTTAACCTTTTTTCATTCGAGCGTCACTGTTGAGTATTTTTTAGACGAAACGCACGTCTGGCGTAAATTTGAAATCATGGTATCTATGATGAGTTCATTTATACTACAATGAGCAGGAATAACGTTCCCTTTGATAAGATTTTAAGTCATCTCTATATCATAGTTTTTCTTATGGATGTGGCAATTATCTATTTTCCTCATTATTATATAAAAAAGAAGATGTGGTATGATTGCCAATGAGACAACTGTCCACAAGAGACCAAAATGACACAGACATTAACAACTATAGGTCACCGTACAACCTTCACCAATGAGCAAAGCCCATATCGCATGATCAGCTATAAAAGGCCCCGATAAGACAATGTAAAACAATTCAAACGAGATTAGTTATACCTTGTGTACAATGAATACATAATACGATGAATATGTTAATTCAATAGCTCTTCTCAGCAAAATGATACAAATTTCCAAATTTCCATTGGCTATTCGTTAGGTCAATGATAAATCTTAAATATCAAAGACAGGGTAATACTTTTTTATTAATTCGTTTTTTATCACTTTATCACTTTATCACTAGAACAGTATGGCAACGACGCTAAAACTGTATTTGTTTGAAAGTGTAATTCACAATATATATATTTTCCTATAATATATATTGTAAAAAAATCGTAGATGTGGTTTTGGTGTTTTTCCAAAGGTTAATCTCAAGGTTGATTTTATTATTATAATTTTACTATTGCCGAAATTCATCTGTTTAATTTTTCATAAAATATGAATATAATGCGATAAAATTACATTAAATATCATTGAACAAAAATAGTATTTTTATAAGTTTCTATCCTCATTAGTCCGTTATTAGTAGTTGTTGGTCCCTCAATAAAGTACTGTCTTCAAGTTTTTTCGTTCGCCATTTGTCACAGTACTGTGACGTAAAATACTTCTTTTCTTTTGGTCTTAAACCACTTATATTTTTGTCAAAATTCAAATTATCGACGCCAAAACAGTATTTGTGTTTTTACGTGTTATTCACAATCTCCATCTTTTCCTGTTGTAGATTTTTAAAAAATAGATCGTTGTGGTGGTTTTTGGTGTTTTTCCGAAGGTTACGCTTCCTTTTTTTGTGCAGTTATGCACATATTTCATGTAAAGTTGTCCATTACTATAGCTGGTGTTCATTTGTTTGCAAACTTTTAAATATAAAGTTGCGAAGTGTTAAAAAAAACACAATTCCAAGAAGGCCACAAAATTAACATTTCGATAAAACAATTTACTAAAATTGCATTTTACTTATTTTTCCCATCTTAAGCATTCATGAATATAATTTGTATAGGAAGTACAAAAAAAGAAAGGTACCGAAACACTGACCACACTACATTTACTGGGCTGACAATGATCTCCGGAATTAGCAATATAGCTAGATGTGATTAGTCAATTTGAATATAAATCACTGGGTTTATACTTTTCTTTTCGAATAAACTCATGATAGATACCAGGATGGAAATTTCACATATACGCCACACGCGCGTTTCCTCTACAAAGACTCATCAGTCATGCTCGAATCAAAATATGTTAAAAATGCCAAATAAAATACGAAGTTGAAGAGCACTGAGGACCAAAAGTTCCTAACAGTTTTGCCAAATACAGCTATGTCATCTCCATATCATTGTTTTTCTTATGGATGTGGCAATTATTTATTTTCCACATTATTAGTTATACATGTACCTAGTGTATAATTAAACACAGTGTGAAATGAATAAGAAATACGATGAATATATTAATTCAATAGCTCTTCTCCGCAATATGATACTAAATTTCCAAATTTCCATTGACTATTCGTTAGGTCAATGATGATTTTCAAATATAAAAGACATGGTTATACTTTTCAATAATTCGTTTGTGTACTGATTGATTCTTTAACATGTTAGAACATGATTTATTCAATAATTATAATTGCCTCTCAGTGATCTGAGTAACCATGAAGTAGTTACGTGTATTTTGTCTGACTGTTAATGTTAAAACCCTTAACATTTAACTGTTTTGCTATAACACCATGGTCCCAAATAAGAAGGAAGACTGAGCTCTCGCAGTATCTTTTACCTCGTTACATTCTACATCATAAAATTGAGAATGGAAATGGGGAATGTGCCAAAGAGACAACAACCCGACCATAGAAAAAACAGCAGAAGGTCACCAACAGGTCTTCAATGTAGCGAGAAATTCCCTCACCCGGAGGCGTCCTTCAACTGGCCCCATAACAAATATATACTAGTTCAGTGATAATGAACGCCATACTAATTTCCAAATTGTACACAAGAAACTAAAATTAAAATAATACAAGACTAACAAAGGCCAGAGGCTCCTGACTTTGGACAGGCGCAAAAATGCGGCGGGGTTAAACATGTTTGTGAGATCTCAACCCTCCTCCTATACCTCTAGCCAATGTAGAAAAGTAAACGCATAACAATACGCACATTAAAATTCAGTTCAAGAGAAGTCCGAGTCTGATGTCAGAAGATGTAACCAAAAAAAATAAACAAGATGACAATAATACATAAATAACAACAGACTACTAGCAGTTAACTGACATGCCAGCTTCAGACTTCATTTAAACTGACTGAAAGATTATGATTTCATCATATGAACATCAGGCACAATCCTTCCCGTTAGGGGTTTAGTATCATACCATCATAACATATATGAGAAGAACATAACCCGTGTCATGCCAATAACTGGTTTTTGAATAAATGTGTTTAGTTCCGATGCAAAGACCCTATAAGTCAATCAATATTAACGCCAAAATATGCAATCTTTAATGACCTGACAACAGTATCGTAACTATATCCCTTCTTAATAAGTCTTTTCAAAGGTTTTGTTATTTTTTTAGGTGAATACTGACACCTTTGTGCTTGATAAAGAATATTTTCATAAAAAATTGGATGTGAAATACCTGAACGTATAAGAAGTCTGCATGTTGAACTATATTTACGAATGATGTCCTTATACCGATGATAAAATTTAGTAAATGTTTTGACTAGTTTGTGATATCGAAAACCCTGGTGTAATAATTTTTCAGTAATACATGAATTTCTCTCGTTAAAATCTAAAACATTGTTACATACACGAGCGAATCGTACAAGTTGAGATATATAAACACCGTAAGATGGTGACAAGGGAACGTCACCATCTAAAAATGGATAATTAACGATAGGAAATGAAAAATCATTTCTTTTATCATAAATTTGATATTCAGCTTTCCGTTAGTGATATAGATATCAAGATCGAGAAAAGGGCAGTGGTCATTGTTAGTATAAGCTTTATTTAAAGTAAGTTCAACAGGATAAATTTCTTTAATATACATACTGAAGTCGTCATTATTGAGAGCCAAAATATCATCCAAATATCTAAAAGTATTATTAAATTTGTTTATCAGATGTTGTTTCGATGGGTCTTTGCTTATTTTTGTCATAAATTGTAACTCATAGCAATACAAAAACAGGTCCGCAATAAGTGGTGAACAGTTAGTCCCCATTGGAATTCCGATAATCTGACGATATACGGAATCCCCAAAGCGAACAAAAATGTTATCTTGTAAAAATTCAAGGGCATATATAGTATCAAATAGCTATCAAAGGTACCAGGATTATAATCTAGTACGCCAGACGCGCGTTTCGTCTACATAAGACTCATCAGTGACACTCAAATCAAAGCATGTCCAATTGACATAGTTTTTTTGTTTATTGCTACAAGAAATGACCTAAAAGAGTTTGAACATATATATTCACATTCTGACTTTTTAAATGCACATTTAATTAGGTGTGTGAATTTTTTCTTAATCAGTCTTTAATTCGTGAGCCTGTAATTCAGGGTTTCTCATTAATAGCTGTCTGTTATATTCTGTTTTATTATTTGGTCATCAAACATGCCGTTAGTGTTTTCGTTTGATTTCTATAACATGTATAATATAAGCTTATGTCGAGTTGTATTTTATCTGACATATATTTATATTTGATCATTGTTTAAGGTTTTACTGTTGACTTACACACATCATTTGGGCTTTGATATGTAGTTGTCCTAACATATCTCTTCATTTTAATATAATTCTCATCCAACAAATAATAATATTTCTTTTCAACTTTTTTTTTTATTAAGACATATAAACGTGTTATTCCTAATTATTTCCTGTGTACAATTACCTTAGTCGTCCAGGATCAGGCTAAGGGTCCCTGTTTACAAAGTGAAACCATCTATCCAGGGGAAATAGAAGGCAATAAAAAAAGTAGTCCACTTTTAACCTTGGATTTACATTTTGTGTAAAAAAATATAACCATATAATGTGAGAAGCATCTAACAGCTCTATACTTTAATACAAAATAGTAAGTAAATAAGTATAAGATACCCACATAAAAGATTTGCATTTACTACAATAAACATGATAAGCTAATACTTTTTTATCACTTTTTTTTATGTTTATATAAATTGATATAATCGATATTCTAATACTATAAACCATAAAAAAATGTACTTTGAATCAAGCTATATTATACTATATTAAATGTCTAATTTTTCTTTATTACAGACTCCAATTTTGTCTTATCTATGATATCAACGCCTTTCAAAAGAAAAACAAATTTAAGATTAATTTTCAAGTTTTGTTTCCAGATTTTATAAATATCTTGTGGTGTTTTAGGCGTTTTGCTAAATTTTATTGAATTCCTAATTTTCCATAGTGTCCATTTAAAATATAAGGTAATTATGTTTAAGAAATTATATTTTAGTTCTCCCGTGTTTTTACCCAATAAAACGTCCTTTTCACCAAACGGATTGTTTATTCCTGTTTGACTTGATCAGTATTTCTTGGAAGTTTTTTAAAATTAACTGTGATGTACAACAACTGAAAAATAAGTGTTGCAGGGTTTCTATATTATTGTCATTTTGACAAATGTGGCATTTTCCATTTGAAATCTTCATTTTTTTATCTTTCTTCAGTATATAAAATATTGTGCAAGGATCTCCATTGGAATTCTTTTACTTTATTTTCAATTTTCAAATATTTCAATCCCGACCACATATTTTCCCAAGGTATATTTGTTCCAAATATTTCCTCCCACTTAGTTTGACATTTTGGAGATACATCTTTATTTAAAACCCTACGAATATAATTGAGTTTTAACTTTGATGGTTCAATTTTATGGTTGTTTAAGTTAATGATCTCAAGGTCATTTGATATCTTTAATTTACTTTCATAATGCAAATTCTGGTTTCTGCAAGATTTCAAAATTTGCACGAAATCTTTAGGAATTGCCTGTTTTATTTTTGAAAATTCGGAAATACAATTTCGCCGATCAATCAGCTTCCTATAAGTTTCATTACAGCTAATGAAATCTGTAGTTTCTGAATTCCAAATGTCCTGGATAGTTGTGATACCGCTTTTTAAAAAAGAAGAGTAAAACAATGGTTTATTTTTGAAACGAATAGAAGAGTTTCCATATATCCTCGTCTTTAAAATAGCACTTTTATATGGAGGTGAATCAACCTTTTGAATGAATCCTGCTCACGTATCTATAATTTTCTGATAAAATTGTGGTAGTTGGTTCATATCTAAACCATTTAAACATGAACATTTACATACAAAAAAGGCATCATTATATTTTTCGTCAAATTTCCGAAGCCAATACTTACCGATCGCATTCCAGCTTTCCAATGGCTCCTGAATTAAACGATATACAAGTTTTGTTTCTTTACTTTTTATAAACATATCTATACTTACCATTCCCATCCCCCCTTTTATTTCATTCAAACAGCAGACATTTCTATCTACCTGGTTCACTTTTCCGTCCCATATAAAGTTCCAAATCATATTATTCAGCTCTTTAGTGTATTTATCCGGAATTCCTCGTATTTCGATCTCGTAAGAACAAAGAGAAAGTATCATATTTTTTACTATAAGTGTTTTACCTTTAAATGTAAGCTTCCTACTTTTCCATACATGTATACAATTTTTAACTTTTTCTATAATTTTTCTCCAGATATCATCGTCATCTATTTCATAACCATGGCACACCCCTAATGTTTTAACATTGCCTGTGATCCATTTGATTTTATCAAATTAAATCGTTTTCTTTTAGAAGCCCCTAATAGTAAGCCTTTTGTTTTGTCATAGTTTATTTTAGAACCCGAAGCTTTTTCGTATAAGGACAAAATTTTAAAAGTATTTTCTACAGATTTTTCATTTTTATTAAATACCTGGGTGTCATCTGCAAACATGCATAATTTGGTTTCTATAAAGTTCCCTCCCCCTCCTGGTAATTTGAATCCTTCTATTTTAATGTCACCCCTAATCGCACATGCCATTGGTTCAGCTTGTATGATATACAAGAGAGGCGCTATTGGACACCCTTGCCTAGCGGAGCGAGTAATAGAAAAGTATCTTGATACAAACCCATTAGTTTTGATACACGTAGTAGCATTGTATAATAGCATCTTTATCCATGCTCTAAATTTCCCACCAAATTCAAATTTCTCCAATACAAAATCTATCCATTCCCATTCAACCCTATCAAACGCTTTTTGTTGATCCAAAAATAATATAATTCCTTCTTCATCTTCGTTGTCAATATATTCTATAATGTCCTGAATCATTCGGTTAGCCTCGCTTATATTCCTACCTTTAACAAACCCCTTCTGATCGGTATGAATAATTTTAGGCAATACTATTTTAAGTCTTTCAGATAAAATCTTTGCAATAATTTTATAATCACAATTAAGTAAAGTTAGTGGTCTCAAATTTTTTATATTTTCCCTTTCCCCTCCTTTATGTAATAAGGTTAAGACCCCCTTATGTTGAGAGTTACTCAATATAGTATCATTAAATATTTCTTGTAGTAAACTAAAGAAATCGTCTTTAATTATATCCCAGTATAAAACATAAAATTCTGATAGTATACCATCTTCGCCAGGTGATTTGTTTTGTTTAAGTAATTTTAGTACCTATTCTACTTCAGAGATATTTATATCTCTATCTAACATCTCTTGATCTTCCTTACTTACTCTTTTCAACTTTAAATAACAGCAATAAACCTTCTTAAGGCTTGTTTATTATTGAATTGACTTTTAATAACTCAGGCTGATATCAAGTTTAATCGATCGTCCAATGTCCGTCTCACACTCAGCTATGAATAAAACTGCTAAAATAGTTGTTACAGCTTTGTGGCGTGTAGTACGTTGACCCGGCCTAAATAAATTTGACTCGAACAGCTTTATTATTATAGAATTTAATTTTAATAACTCAGGCTGATATCAAGCTTGGTCGATCGTCCAATGTACTAAGCTATGAATAAAATGGCTATCACAGCTTTGTGGCGTGTAGTACGTTGAGCCGGCCTACATACATTTGACCCGAACATGTCATCGACGCTAGAAGGAATATACAGGCATCAATAAGATTGACCAAAACTTATCCTGTTATCGTCCGGTTTGCAGTTGAAACAATGAAAACACTTATTTTATCATGCAAAATTTACTAATACGAATCTATAATTCAGTAATTCGATTGACTACATATTGATATTGTACAAAAATGCAGCTGGGCACATATGAGGACTTTTTTTAAACCATTCGATGCACTCATTCGCGTAACAGATACATTTTATCTTGCAGCTGATATTTTATAATATCGGTATGCAGTCAACCTGATATTTAGTTCATTTCACATTTTTACCCATTAGGAAACCTATAACACTTTTTTTTATATTTTCTGTGTATTTTTTGCATGAGCTTGATCACATACGTTCCATTTAAATACATTGAAACTAAACTCACATAGTGTATAGGAAGTTTTTAATATGAAACTTGATTACACTATCATAATTTAAGTAAAATCAGATTTATCTTAAGAGGATCCAGATCTGTACTTTAACTGGTATATAAAAATAGGTTTACAAAAAAAAAAACAATTGAATTACTGAAATCTTATTTAACACTATCATAATTCAGGTAAAATCAGATTTATCTTATAAGGATCCAGATCTGTACTTTAACCGGTATATAAAAATATGTTTACAATAAAAATTAATTGAATTACTGATATCCAATAGAAGAAAAGCGCAACGTTCCATATATAGTGTGATGTCAGATCAGTTGCCAAACTCTTTCAAAGCAAAACATTGATCTTATTAACCAACTCTCTATAATTCTGCTAGGACAGAAATAACCATCATATCCGCTGGCTGTGCCATGTCTACAAAAAACATTAAATTAAATTAAAATAACTGCAGCATGAATCTTTAGAAAATGTTTGTGTTTGTTCTAAAATCTCGCTAATTTCTTTACCCTAGTATCCGATAATATAACAATTTAAGATTAATTAAAAAAAACCGAATAGAATATGCCTACAAAAAAGCAAGTGTACGTATACGCCGATAGCTTTGGTGAGTTTTTTTACAACCCCTTGGTTGATACTGATGGTGGAAGTTTTGTCGACTATGAAATCACCATGCCAGAAGCCAGTACGTTGGAGTTGACAACATATCTTTGAAACGTTCATTTTCTGTAAATTAACTGTTTATAAAGTTTAACATAATTCGAATAATAGCAATGTACTAAGGTTTTCAATCCTCAGGGATCGATTGCTTTTGTTGTATTTGAAAACAGTTTTCGTTGTTTTGGTTCAAATGCAATTCAACTATGCGTTTGACTTTGCATTCCAATTATATTCATTCTGTTGCACTAGTAGATTACTGTGTAGACGAACCGTGCGTCTTGAGTAAAATATGTATGCCATTTATCCCTGATGAGTTTTTACACTGATTAAAAAACATTAATAGCAAACATCATTTAACGAATACTTTGTAAATTAAGACATTTCTAATTAGTTCTTAAAAAAAACAAATGAAAAAGAAAGGCGTTTATTTGTAAGCCTGTCCTATTATTTGGTCCTGCTGGACGTAGAGCAGCCAAGTATCAATCAATCAATATCCTTGTTGGTCCCATATCTTCCTGTTCTTATATCAGTTCGCCTTTGTAACTATCCGGAGGAAGGTTACTGCAACCTTTACAATCTCTATAACTTGACAATAAACGGGAAATTCAGCAACTTTATCATCGTTGTTTTGTTGTTGCTAGTTTACGTTTTCCTTAGATATATTGGAAGAAACGTCCAACCACCAAATTAGTTATATTGGGAGAAACGTCCAACCACCAAATTAGTTTAATGAATGTGCGCTTTGGTAAAGATTAATATATGACTTCTTTCTTAAAACAAAAGTATGCATTTTCACTTAAAACATGTTTATATTTCGATACCTTTGATATTTTTAATAGTAAACCACCCTTATCTTTAGCGAAGAGATCAAGCATATAATGTTTAAATCCCCAATCATAAATATTAATTTATACTAAGTGAACAATGTTTTCAAACAGTGTTTTAATGTGAAGATTATAAATGACTCAATTAGAACTTACTACGGGTCCAGTTTCTATATGTGAAGTTCTTTGTATAAAGGAACATCGGAATCAAGCCAATACGTTCATATGGGCAGCGTCTATCTTGATCAAGGACGTACATCCACCCTTGATCTTTAGCACATCCTCCGTAGTTCTGATTTACATAGAATTTTCGTTGATGATCTCTGAAAAAATGTATTTGTTGGACAAACATTTAAACGGATTTGATGAATTTATATAAGACAACAATCAAATGAAATACTGTATCGTGACAATGTTCTTCAAAAAGATTTTTATCATTTGACCTTTTCTTATACATGTTTATTTTATTTGTAACTTCGTTTGTTTATGTAGTAAATTCTATTCAATTTCAGAATGTGAATTTCGGCAAAAAACAGTTCCTTGAAATAGGTTGTTTACGCACAGTTTGACTTTCGAAACTAACAATGTGATGGATTATAAAAACAAAATATACAATGACGTTCATTCACACGGTATTGGAAACCATTCTATGACATAATGATATCCATTTTCCATGTAATTATAAAAACTTATAACAAAAATACCGAGCTCCAAGGTAAATTAAAACAGATAAGTCCATATAAACGGACAAAATCGAACGCTATCAACTGATGGAAGGAAAGAAAAACAACTATAATATCCCCGACTTGGTACAGACATTTTACCATTTTACGACGAAAATAGTGGGTATAACCCTGTTTTATAAATAGATAAACCTACCACTTTTGTGGAAGTTGTTTATAAATCCGTTATATCGACAAAATTGTGTGCGCAAAACAAATATACTAAGTTAATGTGACAACAGTCAAAACTGTAAACATATATACATCACGGACAAAATGCCTACGACCAATAGAAAAGAAACATAATAACACGAATACAGTTAACTGGAAAACTAAATTAAATTAAAAATATACACAACTTCAGCACCTAGAATCTATAACTAAATACCATATTGTATTATTTGAGTAGCAGACACTAGCAATTCATTTATAAGGTCGTAGTAATTTCCAAGGAATTTGTGAGATAAACGACGAGACGTTCTTTGTAAAAATCCTGTCTCATTAATTTTGAAAGTAGCAGCTCCCAGCTCTTGAATATCGTAAGAGTTGACAAATGTATATTCCATACGAGGGGTAGTTAGTGTATTGCTGCTAAGGTAAAGAAATATTATCATTTTGAAATTGGAATCGGGACAATTGATCATAGCTTCTGTGTTTTGTGTACCACAACTATTTTTTCCCGGTCATAAAGAACATACAAGAAAGTAGTACATCATATAAAAAACAAACTAATTACTACGCATGCGTGTTAGTTTCAAAATACACATGTATGCATATGTTGGTAAAGTGTGTATTAAATGAAACCTAATGACGTGTTGTCATTGTTGTTTACTTTTTTTCACGATTGAAATTAAATAAAAATGCATGAATTTAAAACAAGAAGGGTACATTATTGCATATTTCACATATCTCAAGTAAATGTATTGTACTTCATAGGTTCCAGGGAACCAGTACGGAAAAATAATGGGATGTTCTACCGACATCATGTACAATGTGAAACTTTGTGAGGCAATGAGCACATCGAACGAGCAAACAATGTCCACAATGTGTTAATCGGCTGATAATTTACGATATTTATAGGAAATCCGATAAACTGTTTATCGTTCTTTTCTGTTTTTTTATTCCTCTTTTAGACAATTTTACACTTAATAATGTCTCTTTTTACTTTGTGTCGTCATCAAACAAGGATTACGGAGCGCATTCGTCAGGCGATATAGGCGAAAGAAAGGATGATAAGCCCTTAAATGAAATTAAAAGTATGAATATTTGTTTAAGTACAATGCAACCTAATCTATTGCTTTAACATGGAATGACTGTTACTTAATTTGAACTGAAGACAAAAGAGCTGTCAATGCTTGACGATGAACTCAACACTGAAATCAATTGGACAAATTGTGTGCCTCCGTTAAATAAAACAAAATAATTATATATTTAGCAAACATTTACCCAGCAATCGAAAAGTAGTTAAATGTACTGCGTGATCCTAAATCATTAAAACCACTCTGCGCAAGGTTTGATTTGCTAAACCAGTTCATCTTATCTGTATTGCTACCATTAAAAGTCATCCATGCAACAACTTGGTTGTTTTTGAAAAATTCAACCTTCACCTGTGAATTATAGAAATCATATTTCTTTAACATATTAAACATGCACACTTAATTTTTAATATGTCTTTGAACAAGACGAGGCCTTCAGGTTCAAAATCAGTGTTGGCAGGCTCTAAAGTATATAATGATATTTCTCTGAAAATATGCATGAAAACGAAATGTGTTGACTTCTCTTGTTTTGCTGTGAACTTGAAATGAACGTATGAATGTTAATATATTGAAATAATGAATAAAATAAAATGATGTCTTAATAAATTTAGTTGGAACGAATTGTTATAGTTCTGACATAAACCATTATAAATTGCGACATACCATTCGTATATTTGTATTATTCCAGTCATCCACAACACTATTTCTGAGATGACGCTGAGAACCGACTGTTGCAAAAGACGTGGGAAGAGGGTTGCATTCTGACTGACTTCGCCATGCGTCATACACAGACTTACCATTTCCTTCAAACGCAACGAATACAGGAAACCAAACTGTAAACATTCATCACAGTTGTGTCATACATTTTTTAAATATTTATAAAAGAGAAGTACTCTTTGTAAGTGTGTTTTTTTATGGGTGGCTTTTTGATAGAGTAATCTGGAATTCAATACATAAAATGAGGCATTTGATAGATTCATTATACGAAAAAATGATAATATAAACATGCAATAATATGACAAAGGAAGCAAATAAATACATGTAATTATAGTTGATATTTATATGATGAATTCATAATCTTTCAATCATGTGAGTAACTTCTTATAGTCCATTGTTAATTTATGTATCATTATCATTTTGTTTATTTCCTTTGTTACCTACTTGGCATCGGACTCGGGCTTCTTTTTAACTGAGTTTGAATATCCGTATTGTTGTGTGTTTGTTTTTTCTACATTAGATAGAGGTATAGGCGGGGGGGGGGGGGGGGTTAAGATAAAAAAAAAAGACACGTTTAATCCCGCCGCATTTTGGCGACTGTCTCAGGTCAGGAGCCTCTGGCCTTTGTTTGTCTTGTCTTGTATGATTTTTAATTTTAGTTTCTTGTGTATATTTTGAGTTTAGTATGATGAAAAAAAATTGCTGGCAAAAAAGTTGGTTTACAGTATGTTGAAATTTATATGGAAGTGAACTGATATTTCGGTACCACAAACCGTGGATAGACATGGTAAACACTTTATTGTAAGAATATTTCTAAGGTAAAAATATTATCGCCAAGACGATGTAAAATTTATGAAATACATTTATACAAAAGCGTGGTATTAATATGCATATTGTATTGAGTATATATGTGGAACTGGCAAATACCTAGTAGCTAAAACATACACTCAGACAGTTGTATTTAGTATATAATGTAACATTCCAATATGCACTCTCGGAGTCTCTACAAACTAGTTAACACATGACGACCTTGATTAACCATGAAGGTTTTGCACATTCAGTAATGAAACATGATATTAGATATCAATAAAGGCAACAGTAGTATACCATTGTTCGAAACTCATAAATCGATAGAAAAAATCAAATCCGGGTTACAAACTAAAACCGAGGGAAATGCATTAAATATAAGAGGAGAAGAACGACACAACAATAGCATTAGAGAAACATACTTACTTCGTCTAGCTTTCTTGCGTTTATCCCTTCCTATAGCTGAAGAACGGAGAGGTAATTTATATTACACAGGTTAATTTATACAATAACTGTTTTAAAAGTAAACAGTCCGATTTATCATTAATCACTTAATTTATTCTAAATAAAAAAAAACTAACCGTCCTGATCATTTTTCCCCTTATGTTAACCATGCAACTTGTTTCTTGTGAATATTTTGAGTTTAGTATGATGACCATTATCTCGTAACTAGTATACATTTGTGTATAGGGACCAAACTGAAGCACGCCTCCATGTACGGGAGTATCTCGCTGCATTGAAGACATTTTGGTGGCCTTCGAGATTGTTGTCTGCTCAATGGTGGGGTTGTTGTCTCTTTAACACATTCCCCATTTCCATTCACTATTTTGATAGTTATCAAATTCAAAAAAGGATTGAAAGTTAATGAGAATTTTACCGTACATATATTTCTTTTTTATGATTATTAAATGTTATTACTTTTGTTTGAGCTGACAGTTTGCACCACTACGCATACAACAACTATGATTAGGAACAGTCTGGTCATTTCACTTAATGTTGTCTCCGTTTATCTACAATAAACAAAAAATCTTTAATGCTATTCATTTTTTTAATTGTTGTCTCCGCTTTTCTGAAACCAAAAACAGTCGTTAGTGTAAATTTTGTTGTTGTTGTTTCGTTTGTCTTAAACCGAAATAAATATTGTCACTGTTTCTTTCTAATTTTTTGTCTTCATTTGTCTTAAACATAAAATCAAATCGTTACTATTATTTTTAATTTGCTGTCTCCGTTTCTATATTATTTTTTTTTTATTATTTTTGTCCTTGTTCGTACAAAATCCCAAAAATTTCGTTATTTACTGTATTTAATTCAATTGTTGTCTACAAACAAATAAAAAAGTTTACTTAATTTTCTTCGTCTTGATATATTTCAATTTTCTTTCATTTTTTACACATTAAGGTTGTACCTAACACTACAGGGAGATAACTCTGTAAAGTCGGCTAAACGTTACAATGTAAAAGGAATATTAAGCTTCTCAATGATACAAATTGGTGTCAAACTGCTACATAACCAGTGTAATTTTTCTGGCAAAACGGTTGGTTCAAAGTTTTTGAAATTTTTATATTTTTGTAAAGGGTCAAAGTAAATACTTTGACAAAATTTAAGAAAATTAAACGAGCCAAATTATTTTTAGTTAAAGTGTTGGGTACCACCTTAAAACTTTTTAATTAGCGTTTAGTTTAATTCTTTTTTTTTTTTTTGCCGAAATCGATTTTCATAAATATCATTGACCATTTTAAGAGCTATTTTTTTCAGACATTTATTTTTTTATACGCAAAGACACTATTTCCGTATAATATTATTCATTACATACCCTATAAGAGATACCAATAAATACCACTTATACACAAGGTACTTGTTTCAATGCCTAGACTATGACTGACAATACATCTGTCAGCAGCTTTTTTTAATATAGTTTCATTCTCCATCTACGCATGTTAACTTGTTTTTATCTTAACAAACCGTGCCTCCTTCCGCGGCTTCCTTGTTAGGGAAAAACAATCTAGATGTGACACAGGACATGATACTTATACTGAATGAAATGTTAAGTGAATATTTAACCGATTCATTTATCTATATTTGATTTAAATGATATCATTTTAAAATTTACTATGAATATGTTAATACATTTTTCCGAATTGTTGCATCTTTATCAGTGAACCCAATTTTCAGTTAAATGCATATTGCTATTGAAAACATTTAGCTACACACATTCAGCTTTTTTTCATCTTCACTTGCAAAAGGCGCAACATATGTGTTAAAATTAGCCATGCAACTTGTTTGAAGATTCATGTGACCTTTGTTGTTGTTTAGAGATTTTATTCGAAGTTCGTATATCCCTTCAACCATTTATTTAGATGGTATGTTAACGTATAGATACTGCGAAACTCTCCTTACTCTATGTTAAAACTATTTGAAAGAATGTTTCTAAGGTGAAAATTTTATTTTGTATAAATGAAGTAAAATTCATGAATTACATGTATACAAAAACATGGTTTTAATATGCATATTGTATTGAGTATAAATGTGCAACTGGCAAATACCTAGTAGCGAGTACTCAAACATACATTCAGAGAGTGTTTTTTCGTAATAGAAGAGTAATTCGGGTTTGATAGTGGTATATAATGTAACATACCAATATGCACTCTCTCTACAAACTAGTTAACACATGACGACCAGTCGATTTTTACATGATTTTGACTATCCATTAAGGTCTTGCAAGGTCGGTAATAAAACATGATATCAGATATCAACATACTTACATCTTATTGGTCTAGCTTCCTTGAGTTTTCCAATTCCTGAACCTGAAGAACGGAGAGATAATTTATATTACACAGGTTAATTTATACAATTACTGTTTTAAAAGTAAACAGTCCGATTTATCATGTATCACTTAATTTATTCTAAATTAAAAAAAACTAGCCGTCCTGATAATTTTTTTCATTATGTTAACAATGCAACTTGTTGAGATTTCAGAACATAGTTTAACCTTACAACATGGGCATTTTTAAAGTCGAGAACCTTGTGAGTAATTCTCTTTATCTCTATCTTAATCGTATTAAGACTTAGGACAGGCACATATATACAGAAAGTGGCGCGGTCAAACATGTTAGCGGGTTCCCAAACCTCCCCTAACCTAATGTATGTATGAAAATTACGATAAAATACATTCATAGTCTTAGTCTTACAGGTACAAGTACTTACGTGTATGATACAATCATTTATCAATATAGCTTGAGAAAAGATACACGTAATTAACACATCAATTAAGGATGAAGTCATATCCTGTTAAAGACTTTTTTTTTTACTACATAACAGTATAAAATATTTTGCCCCATATCAACCACTTTTTCATTTAAGTTTTAAATAGCTCATAAACAATCAGTAAGCTAAATTTTAGCAGATTCTACATTTATTTTCTTACAATTTGAGACCCAAATGATGCAATTGCTAAATATGAGATTAAAGTGCGTCAGCTTTTTCCCGTCATTTGTATAATATTTCTATAATTCCAGACTAATTTGACCTGACTTTATCGTTAACTGTTTTATATTCATCTATTCATTTTCGAGAAATCCTTGTATTGACGTTTTGTCTTAAAAATATAGTAACTGGAGAAAAATACTAATTATTTGTTCAAGGGCATGAATATTAGGAAGCCATTGATTCCAATAACAACGATGACGATATCAATAAAAAAACATCCTTAGATGAGACGATTATAAATTAATAAATTAATTGGCCTATTTATGGGCCTTCTTTGACTTTTTCCTCTTTTTTATATTTAGATTGTATTTACGAGTTAGGAACATCGGTAAATTGACGTTTCCTCTTTATGTT